>CM033733.1:43719911-46177555 GCA_019671005.1 Hibiscus mutabilis
ACATAAAATTCAGTAGCTAATCTAGTACCTTGAACTTCCACCTTAAGCTCTTTGACACAACTTTTATTTTTTAAACGTTCTCCATTCTCTACCATTACGCTGAAGTGTGGCGCTTCAGCTACTGGTACTCCTAGATGCTTCGCTATCCTTGACTGAATAAAGTTATGGTACTACCCGCATCAATGAGTATCTGCACCTCCTGACCTTTAACTATTCCTTTAACCCTTAAAGTATTAGGAGTATAGCAACCCGATAAAGCATTGAATGACACTGGCAATTGCTCACTCTCTTGGCCTTCTCGATTGTCTTGTTCTCCTTTGTATTCCTCTTGTTCTAATTCCTCTGAACTATCATTATCATCAACGAATCCGTCATCTAGCATGAAAAGTTGCGGTGCCTTACACTTATGCCCAAAAGTGTATTTCTCATCACAGTAATAACAAAGTCTCTTTTTCCCTTCTTGCTTGAGCTTCTGCTGCGGAAATACGACGTAGTCAAGGCTCACTAGAGTTTACCAATTCCTTGGGTAGAGGTCGTCCAGGCTTTCCCTTTGGTCCATTAATCGTGTCTATGGGCGTGGGCAATAATGGCGGTAGTTTGGACCGATCCCACGATTTGATACCTTTCTTGCTTGGACAATCTTAGCCACTTGTAAGCGAGCAAAGGAGATGACCTCATTCATGGTTGTAGGTCAGTGTATGAGCGGTAAATATGTGCAACTTCACATAAGCTGACTTAGGAGGGAAGGGAAATCCATCGTCAATGTCTTCCTTGACTCTTGATTTTCCTCTATTGATTGGTATTTCTCCAATTCCCCAATATCATTCCAAATTTTATTGGGTTGTCCTGTCGGAGTTTTTAATGTTATAAAAACAGTAAATGGTAATTGTCAAGGACCACAAAGGATGAGTTAATGTGAGTGGGAATGTGGCACGTCGTGGTTTGCGTGAAAGCAAGCACCCAAGGCTTTTAGAAGACTATATTTGTCAAAAGAATATATATATATATATATATATATATATATATATATATATATATATATATATCAGTAAAGGATTGTATTACGTTTTTTTTTACCATTTTCAACTCTCAACTAGAGCACCAATTGTCGAGAAATTTCCTGTAAGAACTAGAGAAGGGAAGAGCAGAATATAGGAAATAGAATAAGATGAAAGAGATATTTGATAACTTTTAGCCTAAAAAAACGTAATACAATCCTTTACTGATATATATATATATTTATTTAGTTATTCCTTTGACAAACATAGTCTTCTAAAGCCTTGGGTGTCACGCAAACCACGATGTGCCACACTCCCACTCTCACATTGACTCATCCCCTGCGGTCCTTGACTGTTACCATTTACCGTTTTCATAACATGATACCAGTCCGGTTGGTCATCAAGAAACTTTGGCCTTTTTCCTTTTCTTTGAGAAACTTTCCTGTTTAGAATTTCACAGCAAATTTGATTATCCGTATGGGATTTGGCCATCTTTGGTTTTGGTATTAGTAAATTGCAGACACAAGAGCAGATGACACTAATATTATGCATTTGCAAATCGTTTCCTGTTTGTAATTTTCTTTACAGTTTTTTAGACAGAACTCAGAAGTTGAGCATACACAATACCAAGTGATTTTCATATACATGCAATTCAATTACTGGTTTCATCATTACTTTGAGAACTCTCGGAGTCTGATTTGTGCCTTCCAGTTGCTTTTATATAGCAAAAAACAGCCACCAAGAAAGTTGTGGCAAGCCCTCCAAGGATCACACCGCCCCGGCTATAGATTTGTCCCTTGAATGATGCGGCTTTTGCAGGTGAATGACTTCTCCTTCAACGCTCACATTTTCTCCGTTGTTTGGTCCAGTAATGGCTGCTGTGTGATCCGCAGAGTGGGGCGCTTGGGACGGGCTTGAAGCTGGTGCATTGCCAATGGTCTTCACTAATTGGTGCTTTCCAAATTTCCTTATTGCTGGAGGATGTTGGAGATCAGCTGAACCAGATGTTTGAGCATTTCCACTAGTCATAGCCACAACAGCATTTACCAAGACCAAGCAAAGAAGAAGAAACCGAGCCATTCTCGAATCAAATTCGAGGATGGGTCGTTAAATATGCTTTTGTCTTTTGATTTTATGGAGGGAGTCCGATTCGAGTGTATCTATATATAGATGCAGAAGAAAGTGGTGTAAAAGGATCCTATTAAGCATGGGGTTTGATGGAAGTTTCCCATTGCTGGATTCCAAGCCTAATTTATTCCAATTTCTTAATCTGTTTTAATGAAGTTGTCTGTGGAGTGGGGGATACACCGTGCACGTGCATGCATTAGAATATTAGAAATACAACTAAGAACTTGATCAAGGGAGCAAGATCTTTGATATGTTTATTTCTAAAGTGTGTTAACCTGCATGATTAAACTAATCATACAGACAATTAGGGTGTATGATTAAGATTAGGTGTAAAATAATATCCATGGATCTAAAATTTAAAGGAAAAGCTGCAAAAAGAACAATACAATGGCAACATTTGCAGTATAACTTTGGGTCTTGGATGAAACTAGCTACTGTCTGAGGATCTTCTTCAAATGCAGGCACAACAAGATCAACACTATGTTTCAATTCTATTCAGGCAATGTTCTTCAGAAAAATCTGCTGCTTGGGGTCATTTTCCAACAGAAAAATCTTAAATTTTCTCGTGTTAAGAGTTGCCACAAGAAGTTTTTACATAGGACAGGTTTAATACAAATCAACCAACTTACAATACAATAATAAGGAACAATGCAACAAATCAGTGATCAATAAATTCGGCCTTGGAACTTGTAACCTAAAATAGCGGTGGGATGCTCCAAGAACTTGAGACATTAGGTGTTAAAGGAAACAACTGTGGTTGGAGAGTTTCAGACATTGAGTATTAGGAGCTAGGAAGGTTCTGTCAGTTTGCTGTGCTGAGTTATTATGAGCAATTGGGCTGCTGAAACCATATAATTAATTAAATCAACACCAAAAAAATTATTAGCGGAGATCCTTTGCCAGTCAATGCGGCTGGAACAGGGGGGTTTACACATGCAAATCACAGCCCTAATCTAATAATAAAACTACTGGTTCCAACTTCCAAACCCGGGAAAAAGATACAATGCAGCAGCCAGGAATCGAACCCGGGTCTATACCATGGCAGGGTTCTATTCTACCGCCAGACCACCGGTGCTTATTGAGGGAATATCCAGGAAAAATATTAAAATCGTAACTCATGCAAGCTAAGAAAGCCACATCTACGAGATGCGCAAGAGCTCAAAGCCGCCGTATCCGAACTCGAACGCCCTTGGGAAGTCGTTGAAAAAGCACCCAACTTGTTCTCAGTTTCCGCTGATGAGCAAGTTCAAGTCTTGGCCAACAGGTTCCAGAAGCCTGGCGGTTTCGATATGTGGGGTAACAGAGATGGGCCTCAGCTGTTTGATACTGTTGATGAATTGCCTTCTTCATGGTTTTTCCCTAAAGGGGTTGTTCACACTTCACAGTGTTAAGCGTATTTGGGGAGCAGAGAGAGTGGTGAAAATACTAAGCTTTTGATTGAAAACTGGGTGATGGTAGTGTTTCTGAGAGAAATGGGAAAAAGAACGGTGTTAAATGGAGGAGAAAAGGATTCAGGAGAAGGTTTGGTGCTGCTGGGGAGGCTAATTCCGATGGGAAGATACGTAATTCAAAGACTGAAGTTCATGATAAAAGAAGTGCTTTCAAGTCTGAGGTTTATGATATGAGCTTGCAAAGAGATGGGTATTATGGAATTAATAAGAAAAAATGATTGACACCGGTGAAGATTCTCAAGGAGGGGAGGAAAAAAAACTATGCTTTATTGGTAATGTTCTTCCTCCTCTTCTTCTCCAAATTGGCTCCTTTTCTTTTGAAGGCGTTGCAAATTTTGTGTGCGTTTGGTGGATGAGACAATATTGAATGTATATGTATTACTTGTATATGAAATTTAATGAATACAATTACTATTCACTTAATATTTCTTGCATCTCTAGTTCTTTTGTATGCTTGAACTGATGGACTGTTTTGCCAGTTTAGTGTTAGTTCAAGCTGCTAAACTTGTGGTTGGGTGCTTAGTTTAAACTTGAATTTTTAAACATTTCCAATTTATATTATTCCCAATCCAGAACTTGTTTTTGTTGGGGGATTGTTCAGTATCAGTTCTTTGTCAATGTTGCGAAACAGTAGATGAAGTACAGGGATAAGAAACAATGAGCTAACTCTCTGATGTATAGAAACTAAATCAGACCTTTGAATTATCTGCAAAAGTGCAAATTGCTTTCATCTTTAGGTTGTGAACTAAAGCTCAACTGGAATTGAGTAGTACTATTGTGTCTTATAGATACATTGCATTCATCTTCATAAGTTTCAAATGAAACTTTGAGGTCTCGAATTTAAACAGGACAGGTTCTTCAAGACATAAGTGACACAGATGTACTCGTCCTTTAGACGACTATTTCTATGATGTACTTTTGGTTGTTAGATTATGGAGAGATGAGATGGAGCAGTTTCAGATTTATTGCAAGTCACTTTCTCTTCATATCATAGGCTAATTGACACAAAATCTACCACTTGCTAATTTACATAGTATAATAATTAAGGACTTTAGACATTCTGATTCTGTACCATTGTCAAGTCTATCAGAAACTTGGTTGATTTATATCATAATGGTGGTATTATGGGCTGGAAAGACCGTTCGGATGAGCATGTGATATATCATAGATGTTGTGTGGACATGAACTCTAAGGTTTTTTCATTGGCCCTGAAAAGTTTGAAAATGGTTAATGACTTGGCTCTTGATCTATCGATGAACGAGGCTTTGTGTTTCTCCGTCTTGTCATTCGAGATTTGAGTTATCGAGTTTTTCTACATATACCTTTCACTTACGTGTTTGTGATATCTTTTCTCCATAAATCTCATAAGACATCACTTCTAAGTGACAATTTGCTTACTTTGAGAGTTCTGTTTCTTGAGGTTCACCGGAAGTGGAGAGTGATTGCAACATCTTCTAATGGAGTCGTGTCGACCCGTCCTAACACCTCTATCAGAAAAATTCCCACGCATGCAGATGCTAAATCCGAAAGGAGAAGGTCCATTGATGGTCGAATCGGCACCAACAAATTTCTGCAAAAAAGGTTAGGTTCTCAAAAATAACTCGGCCCTTTATTCCTCAATGTAAACTGTAGTAGATAGATCTATCCCACCAGTGTCTTCTTCATATAGTCATTGTCCTTGGGAGCTGGTAGGTTTTATTCCACTTAAAATGGCACAGAATCTCCTTCAACCCATTTCAACATCTTCCCCGTTAGTACCTTTTAAGTCAAGGCAATCATTTCAGAGACCACTATCCGTAACGTGTCCACACTTCATTTCGTCAAACTCTATCGATCTCCGACTAGGTTAGGCTAAATGTAGGCCGGCAGAGGTATTTGGCAGAAATATTGAGTTCGAAAAAGCCGATTTTTCTAGGTACAAGTTTATGTGGATTGTTCATACATGAAGTCGGACCCCTAAAGCACCAAGAGTTTGTGGCTTTTACACGCATCATTTTCACACACTCAACAATCACTGGAGTCAACCCTCCTTTCTTCCACTGTGTGGAATGACATAGTTAGAATAGAGGTTAAACGCCCTCCTCCTTGACTGGTTTAGTGCCGCCGCCATGATTCTTTCATTCGCAGTGTTTCAAACAGTGGAATTTATGAGTTTGCTGTAGTCCGTAATAATTCAATGGAGAATGGAGGGGGTGGAATTATGATCGTGATTTGCCACTTTCTGATTAAAGGGTGTACTGCGGTGAGAATCTTGTTGAGTTCCTTACTACAAATGGGCTACATTGAGGTATAGTTCAATGGCTACTTCAAACTTGTTACTGCAATTCTTGTACTCGCTCGTACTCCTTTAATCTCAAAATATTGTCGATGTGGCCAATCAAAATTTGTCATGTGATATTGTTATTTATTTATATAATCTAATAAAAAAATAAGAAATTAAATTATTTATAAAAATAAATTTTAATAGAAGATTAATTGATCCGACAAGAATCAACACCATCAGGGACGGATAAACCTGATGGTAAATGCAGAGCTTCTCTAGCTGTATCAATGGTGTAATGGTCCTTCAAAAACCAGCCTGGAGGTTCTTCTCGAGCATCACTTAAAAGCCGTATGGCGTCTCAAAAACACCTACCACCGCGTATCATACGGCTATCCTCCTTCCAACTGACCAATTCACCACCACCGATGAGCTTTCGAAACCCTTCTTCCCACCGACTCCTAGCGATTGGTATCCCTCTGGTTTCTCCGCTTGGCAGCGGTTTTACCACTTCAATTCTTGCGTTTGCGTCTAGCAGACTCGTCTGCCACAGCTCTAGTTCGTCGCGGCGGAGTGGGGGCGGGAGTTTCCTCCCTATCACCCGCCGGCTCTCCAATACCTGGCTCGGAATGATTGTCGACAGGCGCACCGAATGGGTCGACGTCTTCGGGTTGTGAGGTTTGCCCACTGGAATCCTCTCCGCCAACCTCAACCTCTCCTTCAATGGGTATGTCCATAGAACCTTCAAAGCCGCTGGCAGCCAAGAGGCCTCGAAAACGCTCTCGCTGACGGGGCATCTCAAGTTGCGTATAGTGGCCAACCTTTTTCTCAACCCATGCAGTAAGTTGCGCAAGCCGATCCCCTTCTCCCAGAAAGTATAGCACATGGCGTTTCTGCGCCTCCTCGGGAAACGCAGCAGTTGAAGATTGGACGGCCCTAGTGGTCAGCTCCTCGTGAGCAACCCCCTGAATCTCACAATTACGAACATACTCATTCCAACAGAGTATGTTAAAGTCACGATCAACAGGAGCCTCATATTCACCAGCGGGCAGGAAGTCCTGGCAAACGGCCTTTAACTTTTCCTCCTTCTCAGCACGCTTCTTTCTCAACTGAAATTCGAGATCCGCGATCTCCTTATCCATAGCATTCACGACGGCGTTGCGGGCAGCTGAGAAGGAGGAACGTTGCTCATTAAACATAGCCACCTTGCCAATATCCTGTACAGTAAACAAACTGCCAGCCTTCTTTGCGAGCTTGTCAGCCACAGCAAGGCCCTGAACAGCCTTCTGGCCGTCTGAGGTACGGAGGTAGTCCAGAAAGGCATAGAAGCTGTTGGGCGTCATAGCCCGAACGCTAAGAAAGTGGTGTTGTTTAACACCCAGCTGTAAAATACGTTTGATCCTGTCATTGGAAGTCTCGGTAGAAAACACCTTCAACCGGTTGGCCCATACGGGCAGAGTCAAGCCAGCGAGAAGAAGGTGCCTCTCCTCAAAGACCGCGTTGGGCACGCCCTGGCGCAGCAATTTCTGAAGGGCCGATTCGACGATCGGAGTGTGCTTGTCGACTTCAGGTCCACGGATCCTACTAACGGGCACTACTGGGCGAGAGCCAGGTGCAGCCATCCCAAAGAATATAGAGGCAGAAAGAGTGGTCAGAAAGAGAAAACGAGTGTACGGGACACCGGACAACGAGCACACAGTTCATATTGTAGAAAAGAAAAGAAATTAGCCAAAGTCACCTGCAGCTGTCGGCGACTCCCTTGCCTCGTGGAAGTAACACGACTCTCCTTTGATATTATAGAAAATAACAATTTTCCTAAATAATTGTTCGTATAGACTATTTTCAATTCTTTTTTAAATTAAACATTTTTTTCTAAATAAACCCGACCTAAGATCAAATCTGGATGATCCTTGAATCAATTATCAAGCAATCTCGAGCAAAGCAAGCGACTTTCTGAACCCCTTCTTAAATTGTATCTTAACAACTCTTGAAGCAGTTCATATCTATTCAAAGATTAAGTCTAGACGACTTTCGTATCAAAGCTTCGTTGAAAACAAATCAAATGATTTATTTTATACTATTAATAAGATATTTTGATGGAGAAAACTTTGATACACATGTCGTATAAACTTTAGTTTACATGTGCCTTTTAATTTTAGGTGTTATAATTTTAGTTTAGGGTTTAAAGTTTAGGGGTTTAGGTTGTAGGGTTTAGAATTAATGTTAGTGTTTAGAATTTAGTGTATAAGGTTTAAGGTTTAGGGTTTAGTTTTTTAGGGTTAGGGTTAATAATTTAAGATTTAGGTTTTTATAGTGTAAATACACAAACTTGTGTAAAATTAATTTTACACTGTGTATCAAAGTTTTACTCTATTTTGATTTGTTCTAACTTTTCGAATCTTCTTTTAACTCGAAATTTATTCGAACACGTGTATATTAAGAGAACAACTTGTTAGTAAATACATTTGACATTTACATAAGATAGTGTCCTAGTAAACATCAAAATAAAAGAAGATTGAAATCGAATTTATTTAATTGATTAATAATTTTATTTTATTTAAACGCAATATTTTTCGTTATTTGTGAAAATATTATTTCTTCCGTCCTATAAATATTGTCCTTTATTAACTTTTTGAAAGTCAAAATTTTTAAACTTTGACTATAATTATATTAAAATTTTTAAATAATTAAATTTTATAAAATATATATTTAAAATATACTTGATTGGAGGTTTTTAAAATATTTTTTTTCATATTTTTATCAATAATAAATTTTAAATAATCACGAGTCAAAATTAAAAAAATTTAATCAAAAAAATAATCAATAAGGGATAATTTTCGTGGGAAAGAGGGAGTATTAGTTTTTGGCTGTGGAAATAAACTTGCATAGAAAATAGTATAAAATTTCCCGCTTTTTGGTAATTGTTGAGTGTAATATTGAAAAATCTTAAACCAAAAAACAGCCCTCAAACTATGTCGTTTTTTTGCTTTTAGCCCTTAAACTATGATTTGGGCAAAATAAATTCTTAAACTATCATTTTTGTCACTTTAAGTCCCTAAACTATTTTTTGGTCAAAATAAGTACCTAAATTATGTCATTTTTCTTCTTTTAGTCCCCAAAACTATCAATTGGTCAAAAAATCTTTGTGATGTGTCGACATCTTATTAGTCAAAATAATTTTCTTTTGACTTAAATAACCATCAGACTTAAAATGACCAGAAATGATAGTTTAGGGGCTTATTTTGATATATGATATTTTAAAATTTAAAAAGAACATAAATATTTATATATGTTAGAAAAGCCTATAAAATGATATTTTTGTAACCATGGACTTAAAGTGACCAAAAATGATAGTTTAAGAGCTTATTTTGCCCAAATCATAGTTTAGAGACTTAAAGTGACCAAAAATAATAGTTTAAGGGCCTATTTTGCCCAAATTATAGTTGAAGGGCTAAAAACAGAAAAAAGGCATAGTTTAAGTGCTGCTTTTTGGTTTAAGCCTATTAAAAATGCTTTTAAAAAAAATTAAATGAAAAGGCATCCCTTGATAGCAACATGAAGCCAATAGTGGCTGATCAGACAATATTCTTGTGGAGAATTTTTTAATAGTCCTAAAAGAAATTATAAGATAGTATATGTTCATATATATTTTTAATTTTTTGACAATGTACATATTTCACAGATGAAGTGATTTGAACTCAAGTTTTTAAAATAAACATTATTTTTTTTACTGGACCACTTATTGAGTTTTATTCTTTTTGGATAACTTAATGGATACAAAGTGGTCCCTATATGATCTTACATCAATGGTGGATCCTTCATTTTTTTTTTCTCTTTTGGTTGTCATTAAAGGCAATGCCGAGTCATCGAGCAATTCCCATATCTTCTTTGATACTTTTTCTTGGTGATCTAGCAGCAAGACAATTACAATAATTAAGGTACCAAATCTTGGTTTCATTGTAGCAAATCTGAGATTTAGATTCTCCCATAAACCAAATACATATAAACACATGTTTATCGCATGCAAGGTGGTATATAAATAATGTTTGACAATGCAATGAAAAAGCATGCAGGAACAACATATAAATAACACGTGAAGAATTGGACATTCTAAGCTTCAAATATAAGAGAAAACTATGTTTTTTTTAGGAATTTGTATACGAAGAAATAATCAAACCGATAACAACACAAAACAAGGCACACGTGAAAGACGAGATTTAACGTGGTTCAGCCTTGGCTATCTTCACGGATGAGAGAAACGAAAAATCCACTATCAACGTAGAGAACATGAAGAGTACAAATACATGATATCTCATGTATCCCAAAACTAAGTATATATCTAGTATATTCAAAACACTCTTCCCAACGTTCTTCTAATACTCATTTCTACAACATAGTCAAAGTGGTTACATAATATAGATATTTACTCATTGAATAAACCATAATCATCGAATAATTTTTAACCACTAAAATTACAATAATATTCAACTTAATTATCAATTAAAATTTAGTAAAATATAACAGTTTTCGACCATCACCGAGACATAGTTGGCTACAGACAAGACATCGATAAATGAAAAGCAAATTCATGGAAGATAAGACAGGGTTTGCTTGCAGGTATCAGCAAAGCAAAGAAATTAATTAGCAGAAGATACTAGTAAAATAGTAAAATAAAGGTGAAAGCTAGGCACTCCGGTTTCAAATCATATGGCAATTGGACGTAAAGCTGAAAGCATACAAATCAGGAACTATCACGTTTTAGAAATGATAAAGATAAATCGGTAGATTAATGGTCGACCCGTAGCCAAGGATTTAAATAGCGGTTCGCTACCGCAATAGTATCTATCATGTCCGTAACTATGATAAAATACCGTGACCGCAACCGCAATTTAAATCCCTACTTGCAACATTTGTGACTTACTGTTGTAGTTGGCAAGTGGAAGCATACTGTTCAAGTTGCACCTATGAATCTTTAGACTCTTTGATGTCACTGTAAATGTGAATGCCCGCCATTGTTGAATCCTTAGGTCCAAGAAGTGAAGAAAGATCAGAATCTCTACAATTCTTGGTCCTATATTCCCTGTGAATTCTTATAGTTGAAAGTAACACCATATATAAAAGCACGCATGGGGTTCATGTGCTAAATTCTTCCATGCATATGTATGTATGTATGTATGTATGTATGTATATGAATAGAGAGATAGAAGTTAAGAAGAATATATCCCTTAAAAATGACATATCGATTGTCTTCAATTCCTTTATTTGGTATGAACATGTATAATTTGTATGATAGTTCAAAAGAATAAGAAAATACAGCTGTGGAATGAAATATTTTGATTAGTTCTGCACGTTGAACTGAACTTCAAAGGTGGAATTGATTGCCCAGTCTTTGTTTGAGGAAGAAAGAAAAGAATCTGGAACAGAGAAAACAGATGGTGACACTGCAATAAATAAAATTGGATGCTGGCAGCTGGTCCAATTCCTCCTTTATTTTTGTTAACGTCTATCACTTTCTTCGCTATTATGAAGTACTGGACAGGTGCCATTGGAGGGAGGAAAGTAAATTAAGAGGGTCAAATCGTAAATTGACGATAAATTAACAATTTGGTGTTTTAAAAAGAAAAGATTTAGATACACATGCCGCTTAAAATTTAGTTTACATAAGTTTTTTAGTTTTAGGGGTTAAGACTTAAGGTTTAGGTTTTATGGTTTAAAATTTAAGGTTAGTGTTTAAAATTTAAGGTATATAGTTTAGAGTTAATAATTTAGACTTTCGATTTTATAGCGAAAATGTGCAGTAGCATGTGTATCGAAAATTTAACCTTTTAAAAAAGTAATATTTGATGCAATAATAATAAAAAAATAAAAAATTAGATATCTATTAATTGATTAAGTGGACACAAATATTTATGTTGTCCCATTTTGTATGGATTCAAATTTTAATATTAATCTTGAAATTGCAATTATCTCCTTAATAAAAAAAATGGAATTCAAGCCTTTCAACTCAAACTCTTTTTCATATTTAGATAATCTCACACTCAAATAAAATCAAGAACTGCGCACACTATAGATGAATCGAATATAAACACTAATAAAAGAGTGTACAATTAAGTATCTAAACTTGTATTGATGGTTAAATGGACTAATAGTAGGTGTGTTCAAAAATACCCGGCTTGAACTACTCGACCCGCCTACCCGATTGAAAATTATCAGGTATTTAAATGAAAATACCCAATTTTTTTGGGTCGGCTACTCGACCCGTAATTTTTCTTGGGTAGTCGGGCCGGGTCAGGGCCAAATTTTTTTGGCAATCGGGTACCCGACCCGACCCGTTAATTTTAATAGTTATATATTTTAAATTTTAAATTCTATTTTTGTTTTATGTTTCTTACTATTTTCCCTAAAACTAATTTTAAATTCCTAACTTCTTTTTTATACTTGTATTATGTACTTTTAAGTTTAAATTTTTTTCAAAAATATTTATATTAATTTGTCAATATGAGATTCGAAAGAAAAATCTTGATCTAGATTAATATTTTTAATACCTTCTTTTGTCGATATATACGTATGATATATATCCAAATATTTCTCCCTTACAACTAATCTCATATCAATAAATTTTGTGTTTGAAATATATATCATAAAATTTTATGTGATTCCTATGTATTTTTAAAAAAATAGATTTAAAAAATAAATAAATAAGTGACCCGGGTACCCGGATTTTACGGGTACCCGATTTGCGGGTACCCGGTTCTTATGGGTGGGTCACGGGCCGGCTTTTTGGTACCCGAAAATGTCGGGTACCCGAATATGAACACTCCTAACTAATAGCCTTATAAATATAGTGGTGTTATAACTACATAGTTAGGTGAGATAGTAAGAGTCTTTTATACCTTAATCAGTGGTACAGAGTTTGATCCTCACCCTGACTAGGGTATATTCGGTTCAGTTCGGTTTTTTAACAAAATATGAACCGAATCGCAGTCTGCGGTTTTTTTTTTAAAAAAACCGAAACCGAATGGTAAAAAAACCGAATTACCAAAAACCGAATTTTGCGGTTCGGTTCGGTTAAAAATCGCGGTTTTAACGGGTTTTTTTTTTCAAATTCAAAAAAAGCAAAACACATAATATATTTTAATTTATCATTAGACACTCCAATATCAATTTATTTTGTCATTAAGAACAAGAAAACACATGTCTTGAGCTCTTGACAAATCTAAGATTTCAAATAAAAATGAATTAACAAATAACGATGATTACAAAACAGACAATCTATCTAAAAATAAATCACATAAAATATTCATTTAATTAATATCCACTCAATGATTCTACATCACGAACTTAGAACACAAGTATGTAGTCTAATATATTGTTTGATTAAAACCAAACTCAAATATTCAACATAGTAAAACAACTCTTGAATAGTAAATATAAAAACATATTCCAATTTGAAACACAATATTCAATCAACTTAATATTATAAAAATATATCCAAATATTCCAAGAAAATGTCTTAAAAACAAATCAAAATATTTCAAGAGACTATCTTTAAAATATATTTGATATGGATCATAATGTATTTTTTAGTTCGGGTTGATATGGAATAAATATGTTCCATATGGAAAATCCGAAACCGAATTGAGAACCTTGAGTTTTAAACCGAACCGAAAATCGAACCTCAACATGTAAACCCGAACCGAACCGCATAACCCGGTTCGAGTCGGTTTTTCAGTTTTCTCGATTTCGTTGCTCACCCCTAACCCTGACCATAGACCCTTTAAAACTTGTAGTCAGGTCTACCCTAATACGAGTCAACAAAAAGTAAAAAATTAATAATTAGACTCGCTCCAGTAAATACCTTGGAAAACCAAAAATAGTGGTGTTATGGTTTTCGAGATAAGATGTTAGATCCCTCAAACAGGATCGTGAGCTAAAATCCTAAGGTTGTGAATAGAACAAATTGAATTGAGATGGTTGCCCTCGTAATAAACATTTACAATATCCTATTTAAATTAGTCGATCAATAAATCGAACGTCGTATAAAAAAATAACGGCGCTACCGATACAAATTAAAAAAAACATCACAAGTGGAGTCAAATAATTTTCTAAATGCTAAATTGCAGCAACTTACATGTGACATAATTTGTATTAATTAACTATAATCTGCTTTAGCATTTGACATAATGACTTACTTATAGTTTGGAACAAATTATGTACTTATAAATTCATTTAAGGAAAAAGAAAAAGGGGACACATATGGCTCATTGCATACCAAAAGTTTGACATGATAACATCCCCACCACCCTTTGCTTTCAATCAAATGGTTTCAATAAAAGGAAAACCCCACCTAATTAAGGGATTTGTGTTCGGTATTATTTTCGAAGAGATTTATCTTTTAAAAGTTTAAATGATACAATATTTATTTATAAATGTTTACATATAAAAAAATTCTTCAGTTTTCTTAATCAATCCTCTTCTTTTGAGTTTTGAAATCTGAAACACTCCGTCGACTCAGAATTAAATTCAAACACATTTAGGGTTTGTAAAATTCCCTCAACAATTTTGCAATAGATGAAATCAAATTAACAATAATGACCTGTTATTTTTTATAATTTTAATATTTGACATTTGAATTATGATAATGTTTAATGACAGAGTGCTCATACCACCATGAAATAAAAAAAGGTTTAATTACATTTGATGGTTAAGCTCAGCCACTCACACCCCTTTATCCTCCCTTATGCCCTACAAGATTGTAGCATTTGACTTTATATTAAATATTGTTTAATTATATAATAGTCCCTGAGTTTAATTGCAGGGTTGAATAATGTGTCTCATCTTTTCAACTCATTCTCCATGGAATCATATTTTGATCAAGTGTTTATTTTATTATTTTGGTTTCATTTTTCAGCCTAATTAATGATTCTAGATATAAATAACATCATTAGACCAGCAATTTTGGTGGCATAATTTAAGGAGCACATTTTTTCTCAATAAAAAAACTATGGAATATGCTATTCACATTTTAAACATGTTTACTTGAATAGTTTAATCAAATTTAGGTTACAATAAGACTAATAATCAAAATATATCTTAGTAATCCTAGCCGTTAGGTTTTCTCCTAACTCAGCTTATTGTTTATTTTTTTATTTTGTTTTGGCCGCTGACGGCAACACCAGCTTTGGTCTTGATCGTTTATCGTCAGTGTTTTATCTTCTTCATGATTTCTTTTTTCTTGCTTTGATTTTTATTTTTTAAATTTTTTGTTTATTTTCAATAAAATTTTGTGTTTTGGTTATCTTTTATTCGCACATCTTGTTGCGTTTGTTTTTCTCTATCTTTATGGCAAGTTTTTCTTTGCCTTTATGGCACGTCTTTGTCTCATGACACGTTTTCTAAATACCTTTATGGCCGCTTGATGCTCGTGTAGTGTTCTTCACGACGTTTGTTTCTGATTTGTGTTTGTTGGTGGTCATGGATAGTTTCATCACATTCGTGGTTGTTTACCGATGTAATCAGAAGTGGAGCGGATCGAAACCTTTGGAACCGACGCGAAAGGTATTTGCAGTTTTCTAGTGAGGATTTCATCTAGTTCATGTTTTGACAACTCCCCAGTAACTCTTCCATCAATGAACTTCAAAAATTTGTTGTGGTACAAAGAGGAAGTGTCTAATATGACTGAAGCAACCCTTTAGTTTTCTTTTTGGATTTGTTGTTTTTTTATTATTTTTTAATGTTGTGAAACATTTAAAAAGTTATGTTATTGTTTTTTTTATTAATAAAGTTGTATGCTTTCAAGTTCAAAAAAACAACTATACAAATCGAACTGAAATCTAGTATGTAATAAATAAATATTTTTTAATATTAAAATTACAAATTCCAGCAGAATATATGCTTAATTATAACTAATATGTAAGCAATGAAGTCAGTTGAAAAGTATTATTTCTGATTATGTCAAAGTAATTTGAACTTTAAAACAACTTATGAACCAACTACCAATTATGAGGGAATGGTGACATGTAAAATTGAATGGCACTAAAGGCATGTATGCAAAATGTGGATAAATTAGAAGCAATTCCATCTCTTTTGTGCAGACACTATCATCTCACTATTTTTTTTACAGTAGTTGTTGAGGTAAGTATTTAATTGCATTTGAGAAAATGGGTCATTAAAGCATTGAAGTTGTTTAATTTGGTTGGTTTTTTGGTAAAAATTTGATATACAGGCCGTGTAAAATTAATTTTATACAAACATATATATTTACACTATAAAATTGAAATCATAAATTTCTAACCCTAACCCTAAAAACTAAACTTTAAACCTTATACCCTAAATTTTAAACACTAACCTTAAATTCTAAACCCTACAACCTAAACCCCTAAACTTTAAACCCTGAACTAAAACGCTAACCCCTAAAACTAAAATGCACGTGTAAATTTTAGTTTATACGGCCTCTGTATCAAAGTTTTTTTCCGGTTTTTTTACCATTTATAATTAAATAGGTTTATAATTGAACTCAACTAGTCATTCCAATGGGAAAAAATGATGATATTCATCTTAAGACACTCGAGTTCGAGCAATTTTGTCTGCAATGTGTGCGCGTTATCAAAATGTTAAGAAAAAGTATGGACATATACTATCTTGTAATCACCTTAATGCTATTGAAAAAAATATATGTGTTTATAATTCGAGCATTAATTTACAAAGAATGAATCAAATTATGCAACTTAAACAAAAAGACAAATTTTTAAAAAAAACAAAAAGAAAAATTATGTATTTGTTTTTAAACACTTTCAATCAAATAGCATCATTTTATTCTTGATAGCATATACACTAAATTATCAGTTTGGTTCATGAATAATATTTTTATCCGTTTAACTCTGTTCTATCATTTCATTATCACATTAGCCCATCACATTTTTCTGTTTAAAAAGTTGATATGATCTTTTCATAAAAAAAGTTGACATGATCTAATGACATGTTGCAACATGTAATAAAAATTAAAAATTTTAAAAATAAGAAACTTCAAATACAATCATAAATTTTTTAGAAGGAATCCTAAAAATCCAAATATTCCCTTTTGAAAAAAAAACCATAATTTTTAAAAATAAATTAAACATAATTACAATTTTAATATATGTATAAATTCAAAAAATAACTTTTAAATATTTATTTTTAAGGCTTGTATTCTTTAATGATTTGTTTTTTTCTTTTCTTTTAGATTACTTCTAATTGAGCCACGTAACATTTTTCTAACATGATAACAAAATGATAATTGAGGACCAAACTGAAAAAAAAAAGTCGATACCGAACAGATAATTAACTATATTATAGGGGCCAAAAACGCGTATTGAGCCTAAACTTTACATATTAGATTATATTAATACAAACCTTATTTAAATAAATTCCTTACACATACACTAATACTATAGTACAAAATTGAATAATATATAGTATATATGATGATTACCTTTCTAACGAACTTTAAAATTTTTTGAAGGCCTAAACTAAAATTTTCAAAATTTTAAAGGGATTAATTTTAAATTTTCAAGAAAAAAATGTGTTTAATTAAACTTAATGAGAAATTTTAAAAATTTTAGAAGGGAATTGATTAAAATATTCAACATTTTTGAAATATAATAAAAAAATTTAAATTTTGTAGGGGTCAAATTAAAACTTTAAAATTTTTAAAAGGTTAAATTTAAAATTTTTAAAATTTGGGGGCAGTGCTACCCTTGGCTCCTATAACCATCCGCCCCTGCTAACGAATAAAACTAATAATAATAATAATATAGATAAGATATTATTATTAATTTGGGGGCAGGGCTACCCTGGCTCCCATAACCATCCGCCACTGCTAACGAATAAAATTAATAATAATAATAATAATAATAATATGGATAAGATAATATAAATAAAATTAATAATAAAATGACTTATTCTTATTATTATTTCATCAATCTTATTAAAATTGTCTTTTATTGAATTTTTTATAAAAATATTTGAATTTTGACTTTTTATTATTTAAATTTATTGTTGATAAAAATATGAAAAAATATTTTATAAAGTTTAATATTTAAAATGTTTAAAATAATTATGGTTAAAATTAAAAAAAAAAAAATAATAAAATAATAAAAATAACATTAATAGGATGAAGAGAATATTATTATAGTCATGTATAAGATACGAATAATATTCATTATTCGTGTCTTATAATCTTTTTAAATAATTATGATCACCTTAAGATTATTCAAAAAAAATATATAAGATACGAATAATGAATATTATGGTCAAGAGAAAATGGTATAATTATACTACTACTTCAACCACAAAAAAAATTATCTTCTTTGTTTTTGCTAACAACAAAAGAAAAATAATTGTGTTCCACTTTTATTCTAGCTTGGTAGCTACTTTGAAGTGGCTAAGAAGTACTTGTAAAGAAAACATAAACTAGTTTAATCATTGAAAATTTCACTAAACTTTTTGAAAGCTGAAGAAATGTGCAGTGAGATCATTTATGTTAATTATATATACACACACTTAAATTCGCTTTCAGATTTTCATAGAAAAGCAATAAACCATGTACTGTAGTATTAGTATTATTTTATTTTAAAAAATAAAGATTTCAAGTTTATATGCTATTTTTTTTTGTATAACTACTAATATATAGTCAATTAATTGACTTATCGTGACCCTTCTAACCAGTTTTCTAATGAGGTTACTACGAAATATTTACTCATAGATGAAGCAAGCTCTTCTATTCTGGTTCATAGTTTCTCTTAGCTATATGGTTCTCCGGAGGAGAGATCGAGCTTTAAGAAATAGTTAATGTCTTATCAATACACAAATGTATAACTCCCTAAGAATTTCAATTGCGTTTATATTCATCATTGTAGGAATTCGGTTTAAGCTTTCCCCAACCCTTCTCATCAATGGACTCTTGACGTATACGAAGGAGTGCGGTTCGTTCGATAAATTCCTACCTTTTTATCTATCTCTGAGATGTTTGAATTTTTCAAAACTCCATGGACATGCAGAAGAGAAATGCTATCCCCACTCAGACCAAGACATAACTTTGACTTGTTCAAATAACAATTAAGGTGAAGCAGGGTCAAGAACAACTATTCTCTTTATGATAGACAGATCCATTTTGCAAGTTCGTTATTACGGGTATGTGCTCCCATATAGTATAAATATCAAAATTATTTATTATTATTATTATTATTATTATTTATTATTCAAAATTCAATATTATAAAAATAATAAATTATTATAACACTAACATAACAAATGGGCGATGGGAAAAATAAGAATCCTCGCCCCGGAAATAAAAAAAAAAGATATTTAAAAATTAAAAAAAGAAAACCTTAATTAAAAAAAAAACTTAATTCAAAAAAAATCTTTGTATCTTATTCGAGTTAAACATATTCACATTACTCTAAATTTATTTGTCGTACAAAAAAAATTGAATTAAGAAGTTATAAATACTAATGGGCTAAAAATACTTACGCTCCAATGAGAGAGAGGTATGAGAATAGACATAATACGCCTGGGCAAAACCGAATTAAGAGGGTTGTCCTCTCTTCATCCTCTTATATTCTCTACTCCGACCACAGTACTGTCTGCAACTCTCTATCCTAAATCTATAAGGGTAAACCACCTAAAATCGCTATCAACCAACGTATTTTTTCTCTCCACCTCAATTGTTCGATCATTCTCATTTCTGCATCAACAATTATAAAAATATAAATATATTCATTTTAATTAATATTTATCTTCTTCTATCGACAATGACATGAAAATCATAAATTAAAATTCTTTCAAAGTAATAGGTATTGATGCCATTCCAATCAATAATACATTTTAATAGGGAAACAAAATTCTCTCAAACAAATATTACAATAAAAATATAAAATACACATTTTATTTAATATTTATCCTCTTGTTTTTCCATGTCAAAACAAAGCAATAATTTTCCCCTATAAAAAGAGGTCAAGGCATAAGCTTCCCCCCCACAAATCATCCCTCTCTACTACAAACAAACATAAACATAGTATCATTGGAAATTTTTTATATATATTATTTGCTTTGCTTTTCCCTGTTCTTTGGATCAGAAAAAAAGAAAAGAAATGAGAGATATTGCAGTTCGTGGTGATGAAGAGAAATGGGTTTATGATTCTTCTTTTGATCATAAAGGAAGACTCCCGCTCCGAGCTTCCACCGGCGCTTGGAAAGCTGCCCTCTTTATCATCAGTAAGTTACAAATCTGGTTTCCAAGAAAACTTTTTCAAGAATTTCTTTTTCCTTCTTCTTTCATTTAGTTGTTGTTGCTACTGCATGCTTATTAAAATGAACAGAATTCAGGTTCAGCCCGCCTGAATTCCGTTAGTTCTAATAATGCTAAGCCGATGACCGCTTCGTTTTAAAGCGGTTAAAGGTTGTGTTTCAGTTTCACCATTAATACTTTGTTAGCTTTGAATTTAATGCAAATCGCCACCTGCCCTTTTAAGCTTAAACGCAAAAGATACGAAAATTTGTCAGTTTTTCTTCTTCTTCTGAATCTTATTATATATATGATCTTATCTATATATATATCCAGATTAAGGTTTGTATATCTATGGAAGTAGCAAGGGTGGGAAAATGGAATCGGAAAGAACTATATAAGCCATTATTTACATTTAGAATATCAGTACTCATAAGGTAGTCGGTTTCACTTGATTCTCATCCAAGTGGTCCTCATTACAAATATAGGAATATTATTACAAGTTCCACATAGGAACAGTATCTAAATGTCGTAAACAAAGTGTAAGAGACAATGAAAAAAAAAGGAAATAAGGGCTGAAAGTGGAAGAGGGGGCCTCTGCAGCACTTAATAATACGAGGACCAGAAAAGCACGTATGCAGAGCTTATATGAACCATAAAACCCTAATTCAAATATCACTGGGACTAGCACTATTGTTTTACTTTATTTATGCAAAATAGGTTGTCCGGTTTTTTTTTTTTTGTACAGCTTTCATATGGATGTATTTGACATTTCTGGGCCTTGGGGTCCTTAATTTTTCTTCTATTTTATTTGGATTTTGATCGAAACTAGGGATGAACCAAGAGGTATTGGAGGGGCAGTCATACCTCTAACAGTTTGCATCTCGGCATAAAATTATGCCTCCGCCCCCTATTGAAATTACAGTACGTACAAGTTGATATATTAATTGGTTCTCGGCTTTGTGTGAGTCGACGTCAAGGAATCTTGATGATATTCTTAATTGGACTGATTATTCTTGTCTACCCCCAAACTGTCATAATCCTTTCGAGCACTACTGCTTTTTTGGTCAAACTGTGGCCTTTAATTTGCAGCAACAAGAACAAATGCCAAAAGTCCATATCAATATCAACAGCTGCATGTTGTTTTTTTATTTCGCGTCGTAGTGTGATTTATCGAATATGGTATTTTTAATTTGATCCTTTAACGATGTTACAACAATTGGTTTATATTTGATTGTTTGATTCTTGTGGGGCAGCAATTGAGTTCAGTGAAAGGCTGAGTTACTTTGGGATAGCAACCAGTTTGATCATTTACCTAACCAAAGTGATTCACCAAGACCTCAAAACAGCGGCCAGGAGCGTCAACTACTGGGCTGGGGTCACAACATTGATGCCACTCTTTGGTGGCTTCATTGCTGATGCTTTCTTGGGCCGGTTTTATATGGTTCTTGCCTCGTCCGTTGTCTACCTTTTGGTAATATCGTATTCCTCGTTGGATTCGGGTTAAGATCGGTTGTTTTAGTCGGAAATTTTCCCTTACTCTATGTTCTTTATTGGTAATAAACAGGGTTTGATTCTCTTGACAATGTCCTGGTTTGTACCGAGCTTAAAGGCATGTGATGGCGATGTGTGTGCTGAACCGAAGAAGGCTCATGAAGTGGCCTTCTTCCTTGCCATATACTTGATCTCCATCGGGACCGGAGGCCATAAACCTTCCTTGGAGAGCTTTGGAGCCGACCAATTCGACGATGATCACCCCGAAGAGAGAAAGAAGAAGATGTCCTTCTTCAACTGGTGGAACTCTGGTCTCTGCTTCGGACTCTTACTGGGTGTCACCGTGATTGTTTACATTCAAGACCATGTCAATTGGGGCACTGCGGATATTATTCTCACAATAGTGATGGCATTGTCACTGTTAATCTTCATTGTCGGAAGGCCGTATTATCGTTATAGGAAGGAAGCCGGGAGCCCCTTAACGCCAATGTTGCAGGTTCTCGTAGCCGCTATTGCTAAAAGAAAGCTGCCTTACGCTTCCAATGCTGCAGAATTGTATGAAGTTCCCAAGTCACAGATGGCACAGGGGAGGCTTTTGTGCCACACCAAGAAACTTAAGTAAGCCAAACTTTGGGCTGTATGCTGATTTTTGTTCCCATTTAATTTCTATGTTATAATTAATGATGACGTGCCTTTTCAGGTTCCTCGACAGAGCTGCCATTGTTGAGGACAAGGCGAACTCATTCGAGAAACAGGATCCTTGGAGACTCTCAACGGTGACCAGGGTTGAGGAGATGAAGCTTGTTATCAACATGATTCCGATATGGTTGACAACTTTACCATTCGGAATCTGTGTAGCCCAAGGTGCCACATTCTTCATCAAACAAGGTGTCATTATGGACCGAAAGATCGGCAATTTAGTGATCCCACCGGCCTCGATCTATTCTCTTTCCGCCATTGGAATGATAGTATCAGTGATGATATATGAAAAGGTCCTCGTACCGATACTAAGGAAAGCAATCGGAAACGAACGAGGCATCAAGATTCTCCAGAGGATTGGCATTGGAATGCTTTTCTCGGTCACGACAATGATCGTTGCAGCCCTGGTGGAGAAAAAGAGATTAGCTGCCGTTAAAAACGACCCGGTTAATGGCTCACTCTCCATGAGTGTATTCTGGTTAGCACCACAATTCATCATCATCGGTGCAGGAGACGGGTTCACCCTGGTCGGCTTGCAAGAGTATTTCTACGACCAAGTCCCTGATTCCATGAGGAGTTTAGGCATTGCATTCTACCTCAGCGTGATTGGAGCTGCGAATTTCCTTAGCAGCCTGCTGATAACGATCGTCGATCGCATCACCGAGAAAGGAGGGGAAAGCTGGTTCGGAAAAGACTTGAACAGCAGCCGCTTAGACAAGTTTTACTGGCTATTGGCGATCATAACGATGGCAAACTTGTTCGTATTCGTGTTCATGGCGAAGCGTTACACTTACAAAAATGTCCAGAGCGTGGCTGTAGCAAATTGTAATGAAGATGCTGCTGGATCGATGGCTTGACGTTTATAACTCATTGGTCTTCACCATAAGTAATGATAATTAGTGCTTTTATTTAGTGTTTCCTAGTCTTTTAATTAAAGCAAGTTATGAGATTGTAGCATATTAGTAAAGCTCAATTTGTTGCTTGTATCAGCTTGTAATATGTTTCTATTAGTAAATCACCTTGCATTCTTGCATCACTTGAGTTCGACAACTTACAAACCTAATCGAAAACTGAGTTGAACTTGAGCTTATTGTCACGTCTAACAGGGACGGAATCATAATTTAAAGTTAAAAGGACAAAATATAAATTTTAAAAGGCGAAATAAATTTATAATTAATCAATTTTTTTCAAAAAATATTTAAAGAATAAAGGGGAATAAATGATGCCTCAGGGGCAAAAGCCCCTTCTACAGTAGGCATAGATTCGTCCCTTACATCTGAGAAGAAACGAATATATTAATCTTATATTAAAATAAATCTTGAGATATAAAAGCATTGACACTGCACATTCTATCAGATATAATTTTTAAGAAAAGAATAATAACCCCATTATAAGTGTTATCAGTGCAATTCCTTGACCGTCTGATTCTACGCCTTGCGTCCTAGGAGTGGGTGAACAAACGTAAAGTGGTCCATCATTTCTAATCGAGCTAACTTTTCGCTATTCAAACTCATTATCGCGTACTACGCAGGTCAATTTCAAAATTATAAGAACTAAAAAGGACCATTATGAAAAAGCTCCAAATCCTTATCTTTTTAATTTGGTGCAAGTTAGAGAGATACACGAAAGGGTTGATGTTGAAATTCAAATAAGTCAATTGAATTCGCATTGAATTTAGGCTTCAATCAAAAATAAGTTCCTAAACTATATAATTTTTAAATTTTAAATGTTTAAAGTATATTTTATTAAAAATAGGTGCTTAAAATTTACACGTTACAATTTTAGGTGCCGGCGGTTAATTACAGTTAAAAAATTCGTTAACCAATCAATGCTTGACAAGAAACATGTTTATTTATTTTTTTAATTTTTTGAAAAAAATCAAAACTTTTAAATATTTTAAAAAATCCCAAAACTCTAAATTTTTAACAAAATAGTCTCTAAATCCCTAAAAATTCCCAAATCTAAACCCTCAAATTGCCGCCGCCGATCGCCGCCCCTGATCATACCCCTTCGGTCGCCGAATTTAGTCGGTCATTTCTCTCAACACGACGTCGTCGGAAACGTCAAAGAGTGTGTTAGACGAACGTTAATTTTGCGTTCGACGTTCGGCTGGTACGTCGTTCGTCGTTTTCGGCGACTCTGTGTTAAGAGAAATGACCAGCTAGGTCCGCCAACATAAGGGGTGTGCTTAAGGTCGGTGATTGGCAGCAAAAGTGGCGGCGATTTGAGAGTTCGAGTTTGAGAATTTTTAGGGTTTTAGGGACTGTTTGTGAAAAATGAGATTTTTGGGATTTTCTGAAAAATTAAAATCTGTGTAAAAAATGTTTTAAATTTTTAATTTTAAAAAATAAAATAAAATGAGCATGCCACGTGTCAAACATTTAGCCAGTTAATTAAACTGCTCATTTTTGTTCTCTCATTTTTTAGATCATAGTTCTAGATCTATTAGGAACACCCATTTCTTTCCCTAAAGTTTTTCTTTCCCCTTCCCTCTAGGGTAGGATTAGGATTAGAAATAAGATTTGTTAAAAAAATAGTAATAGAACCGATAATAAGATGATATAGTAGGATGAAGCACTATATTTTTTAGGTAATATTTAAGATTTTTTTGAATAATTTGGAGAGGGGCGAAAGAAATTTTACTCTTAATGCGTATTAAACTCACAACTTAAAAAATAAAAGAAAAAATTAACCGAGAGCTTTTAATCATTTATTCTAAAAATTATTAACAATAATATTTAAGATTTGAATTTTAATAATACAAAAAAATAACTGAATTGAAAGGGTGTTCTATAATAATATTTAAGATTTGAATTTTAATAATATTTTTTTTTGTATTTCCAGCCTTACTTTTCAAATAAAAAATAGGATAAAGTACATAAATGATCACTAAATTATCTTAAAAAAATATAAATAGTCACTAAACTTTCAAAAGTTACATAATGAGCATTAAACTTTAGTTTTTGTTACAAAATAGTCAATGAGAATTAACTGTCGTTAATTGAATGGCGTGATAATTACAAAATTTTGAATAATAACACATTTAATCTTTTATATTTACATATTCAATCAATTCAGTCCTAATTTAAAACTCATTATTGATATATAAATTGATTGAATGTCGTTAATTGGTTGGTTTGCAGATCGAAAACGACAGAATGAGCGAAACAATCCTTTTTAAGTACGACGTCGCTCCTGTCGTAACGGCAATGGCCTTTGGGAAGCATTTTACGGGAAGGTCCGATGTTGGTTCGGTCCAAGAGAAGAACCGTGTTGAAACGGGTAACCGCCGTGTGCATGGAGGCAATGCCGGCGTTTGGGACTAAGAGTTCCCATGTTCCGGGCAGCTGTGCCCCCGCCGTCAATAAAATCGTCGAAAATCAAGACTTGAAGAAGCCGTCGAGAAGGAGATGAAGAAACATATTTTGCCATTATAAAAAGATTGAAGTGGCAAAAAGACACTACTTTTAAAGTAAAAGCTAAAGAGCTAAGGACGTAAACTTGAACCGTTGGATCACGTAGAATCTAATGATCGTACGACTATCAATTTTGCATGCGACAAAAAAAGGAAGAGCATGGGGGAAACAATTGAGTTGTATGGTTCACTGAAATCGACGGGAATGTTGTAAAGGTGGCGAGAATGGGAACCAATTTTGTTAGCCACGTAATTTATGATCCAACTAATAAAAATTATTTATTTTATTAATTTTTTATGTCACATTTTCGCTAAATAAATATTTATTCGGTAAAAATTAATTTTTAATTTACAGTAAATATAATTAAATATTCATTTGTTAAAAATATGACATTGAACAAATTAATAAAATAGATAGTTTTTATTGGTTGAGACCATAGATGACGTGGCGAGTCCGACCTATAATATAATTTTTCCCTTGGAATGGAGAAATTATATCATGGGTCATTCCCACCACGTCATCTATGGGACCAACCAATAAAAATCACCAATCTCATTATTTTTTCCATGCTATATATTTTATCAAGTGAATCTTCACTAATATTTACTGTAAATCAATTTTAAAAATAATTTTTACCAAGTGTAGTTTCACTTAATAAAAATATGATATGTAAAAATAATGAGATAGGTAGTTTTTATTGGTTGGTCTCATAGATGACGTGACGAGAACATTATAAATTGACACGTAAGCAGCTGCCGGGTTCTATTTGACTAGAAGTTGGGTGACGTAAGTATTGAAATGTGTCGTACTCATTTTGAAGGATAAGAACACGTGGAGGTTTCAACATCTTAGACTGTGTCGTTTTGTGCTGGCAATTGGAGCGTTTTAGTTTTTGGAGAAGTAATATGTTGAGAAAGATGCCGACTGCTTCAATGTGGACAAGGGGCTAAATTAGGGATTAATTGTGAAATAAAAAAGTTTACAATTATTTTGTGCCCACTCTAAACTTTTACTTGTCCTCGTCCACATATAAATTATAATAAAATACTAACCAAAGATATCTAAAATAATAATTTACTCTTTTTTAAGAGCCCACAAATAATTCATTTGAGCTCAGTTCATTTACAGTCTTACATAAAAATTTAAAAAATGACAACCAATTACAAGAGAAAGGGAAGCTCATAAAAATAAAAATTATTTGGGTTCCGCTCCTACTTTGGATGCTTTTTTTTCCTTAAACACAAAGTTCTCAGTTTTCAAAGGTCAAGACTCTCAAATCCCTCGAGTTCACGACCTTTTGTTCTCTATCTCACAACTGTAACAATACAAATAGGAATAAAATAAATAAAAATTTAGTTAATTTATGTTTACATTTTCTTTTTTTAACTTTAGATTTTGAGTTAAAGATTAAATTAATTGAGAGCAGATGCAAAAATATGACTTTATGATTTAATGAATCTTTATACTAATTTTGTTGAATCAATTTAAAAAATGTACTTACTTTTTTGTTCTTGCTTTTTATTGGTTGAATATATATTGGTAATAGACACAAATTGAATTGTTCCAAATTTATTGTAGCATTGTAGCTATTATATATATGTATCATATTGCTTTGTAAATTGTAATTTGGAGGTTTCTGATCCACTAATGTGTTTTTATGACTAGCAGAAATTGTATGCTTTTCTCCTTTTGCTATGCAGGATTGTACTTATCTCCACGACATGGGGGAAATCAAATGTTTGCATAAATTGTCCATGTCATAAAAATGTTATATAGGTTATTCTCTGTTAGTTGTAACATAATACGTTATTTTTTGCTTTTTAAATAAACCTTAAATAATATATGTTTTAACCACAGTGGTGGATCCACCATATAGTCAATGTAGACAAGTTATTTATTCTGTTGTTTTCCAATTCACTAATGTGTGCATTGATAACTCATTTTACAGTGTTGCAAATAAGCATTGTTAACTTATTTACATCTAATCGTTTATGTTCGCAAACACAAACAAAAATGTTCACAAGAACTAAAAGAATCGAGTCCAAACACACTAAATAATAATTGAACCGAATTCGAACATGATATTAATATATATTAATATATGTGCCCACCCTCAAAAATATTTATAGATCCGCACTAGTTTGTACACCTGACATTGGTACTAAATTACTTACCACTTGGATCAATCTCGAGACTTATTTAAGAGAGAACAAATTACTTACCACCTGGATCAGTTTTCCAGCAAGGATTCTCTTTATAAACAAGGCCCCAACTCGAGATTTATTTAAGAGATACCAAATTACTTACCACTTGGATCAATCTCGTTAGTAAAGTACATCATCTTTAAAAAAAATATTTTATATTTATTTTTAAGATTCAAATAAAGTTTGTATTTTCAAAATAAATATACTAACCATCCTAAAACTTTGACTAACACCCAAAATGTATATATATTTTTTTTCATTTTACTTCTTACAATTTTAAATTTTCCTTTTCATTTTGATCTCTACGATGAAAATAAAAAATTTAAAATCAAACTAAAACAGTCGACAGCTGTTGACGCTTTTGACCTAATTTCTAAACATATAACTGAATAATTTATTAAATTAGTAAACATCTGAAAATTGTGGAAATTTGGTAAATAATCCAACTTAAAATTAATATTTAAAATATAAAGAATGTTGGGGAATTTTAGGAATTTAGGCTATTTTTTACAGTGCCAGGGGAGGACGCCATTCTCTATTTTTTTAATATTTTCGACCAAAAACGCCACATACAAGTGGTGTTCTCCATTTTTTGGTCTAAAAAATATTAAAAAAAAGAAGAACGCCACCTGCATCGTAAAAAATAGCCTATATTCTTAAAATTCCCCCAACATTCCCTATATTTCAAATATTAGTTTCAAGTTGGTCTATATATCCAACGAAGCCCTAAAAACGATTTTAACAGTTGATATAAAAACGGTCATAATTTCTTAAATAATTTTTCACCAACCTTAATTTTTTTCTTAAACAATTATTATATAAGGGGAAGAGAAATTTGTTCTTAATAAATATTAAACACACAATTCATGTGAGAAAAGAGAGTGTCAATTGAGAACTTTGAAGCAATTATTCAAGAGATTGTTGACAATTTACTAATATTTTTATTTTGAATAATTTTACTAATATTTTTAAATCACAATAATTCCGTAAATTTGCTAAACCGGCGAGCGTACGTAACTTGGAACTCTTACAATTGACTAACCCTTTACCTCTTTTTGAATTATATTAATATATGGCATCAAATAAAATTATATAATTATTTGGTTAAATAATTAGATAAACACTTCATATCATACAGAAATACAATCATGATTTTATTTATTATATAAGAATATTTTTATATGTTATCAAAATAGTTAGATAAACACTTTTTTTAATTAGTCAGATAAACACTTTAGGATTTAATTTACCACAATTTTGAAATTAAGAAAATCAAAAAATATTTAAATTAAAAAAATTAAAAAGAATAAAATTTAATTTATTTAATTTTAAAAATTAAGTGGGACATAAAAACAATAAAACTTAAAATTTAGGGGCCATTGCCGCCCCCTCTCACATTATACATATTCTAGTCCATGTTTTGAATTCGAATTGCTTTCCATTTTATAGTACATCTTTGATCTAAACATTAAATAGTATCAATGGTAAAGAATGACGTTGTTCCTCCCATGTGATCTGGATTCGAAAAACATGGTTTGTACAATGTATTTTTAAAAAACTAAGAATAAAGAACGAATACTATCATATAATTACATTAGGATATTAAAATTTTTTACAAAGTTCAGGTCTTCATCACTGTGAGTAGGTTTAATAGTTTATGTAGATACTATGAACTCCCACTAATTCATGAAATTCTTTGAATTATTTATTTATTTTGGAATAACAGCAACGAAATAAAAGTTGTGATGGTGATGAAAAGTACCAATTGCATTAATTAAACACTTGAATCCATCTCATCATGGTTTCCAATGGAGCCCTAATCCAGTAGTTGAATGTCCTTTTCCCAAGTGTATCATTTGTAATTTATTTGAATTTTCTCTTTATTTTTATATGATTAATTATAATTTGTCCTCCTAATTTTGATTTCTGGTTCCATCACGACTTTAAGATTTAGTTGATGGACAAAACCATCGATGATCATCACAGTTTTGTAAGCAACTTGTTTGTTAACTGTCTTCGAGCAGAAATTAAATTACAAATGATAGAAATTAAAGAAAAGTTGTGTGATTGTTGTACCCATTTTTAGTCCGGGTCAGATCCATTTCTTATTAACCCAGATCCATTACAAAACCCAATCAGAAATAATATCCAAACCCAATCATTACAAACCAAGCCCAAATCCAAATACCTATACCCAATATCCAAACCTAAATTACCCTACTACCCCTTAACCTAAATTTGAAAACCCTAGAAACCTAACATGTCTGTCGCCGCCTCTATTACCCAATCACCTCTCGTGCGTTGCCACCACACGCGATGCCAGTGGCCACGCGCGCCACCGTCGCACCATTTGTCTACTCCGTCGTACTCTACCGCCTAAGCCACCGCCCATGTCAGAGAAAAAAACAAATAAATCAGATTTGAAAGAAAAAAAGGAAGAAGCAAGTTGCTCAAGTTGCGGCATTTTTTATTTTAATATTGTAACTTTTTGGGTTATAAAAAATCATGTAATCAATTTTAAACAGGAAGATTTATTTAGTTGAAATATATAAAAAAACCTAGTTTTTCTATTTCTTCAAGCCAATATACAAATCAAAAAGCCAACCAAAAAGGTAAAAAAAAGAAATAAATCGTACCTTTCATATCAGATCTACGCAAATAGAGGCTCCTACGCTGAAATATGAGGTCGAATTTGAAATCGGGACGCTAAAAAGAGCCAGAAAAGTCGCGGCTTTTTGTATTCCCGACTGCTGACGTCGACGAGCGGTGGAGGACGCCGGCTCACGGCAGCGACAACCATAGCCAGTGACCGGGCTGAAGAGAGCATAGAGTTTTTTTTTTTATTTTGTTCAAAACAAACGAGGATTAATCCCTTTTTTTCTAAACATTAACTTAATACTAGGATGAAAAATGGGTTATTCACGCACTAAATCCCTCCGCTCATAGACAATTTTTGTTTCTGCCCTGCCGCATGGTCTAATCACTCTTTTGGTCCCTCGATTTGTTTTAAAACTCTTAATCCGGACCTTCTTGTCTTTTAATTAAACTACCATGTTTAGTTTTTCTTTTATTTTAGTCCGGATTGTCAAGGTTAAAAGGGAAAATTTCAGGTGTTGTCCTTGCGCACTATTTTAATTCTCTCCGTGAACCTTTTATTCTTATTTAATTTCAATTTAGTCCTTTTTTTGATTTCAAGTTCTTTTTTTTAATTTAGTCATTATTATTATTGTTGTTATTATTATTATGTATAATATGTTAGTATTATTATATTTAACATATACAATATTTTATTAGTATCATATTTGTGTATAATATATTTAGTATAGATTATGTATAACATAGTATTTTTATTTAGTCTTCCCTTTTGTTCATCATATTTACATATTATATATATACTTTTATTTTCCTATTACATATTATGTTATTTGTATTTATATATGTATATATTATTATTATTATTATTATTATTATTATCTTATAGCATATTATTATTAGGTAAATATTATAATATATATTTTTAATATATTTATTATTTTATATCTTATAGTATATTATTATTATGTATATATTATAATGTATATACTAATATATTTATCATTATTTTTATATAATTATTTTTATCTTTATATATTATATTAATAGATTTACTATGATATGTATATAACTTAGTATATTATAAATATATGTACTTTATTTCTTCTTCTTCTTCTTCTATTATTATTATTATTATTATTATTATTATTATTATTATTATTATTATTATTATTATATCTTTGTTACATAATATATAAGTATTATATTATATGTTTATATTATATTATTATACCTATACATATATTTTTGTTTATTTTATTTCGGATATTTTTTCTTTAAACTCTACCAATTTAAGGGAATATTTTCCATTTTATTTCGGGTACCGGCTAGGAAGTGACATCCTGACTCATTCAGGTGTCATCTTCCTCGGTTTCATAAATAAGGAAATGTTCTCCTTATACCGCTTTTGTTTGTGATTAAAATTTTAAATTAAAAATAGAATTTTTGTTTTCTCGCAATGACAACACTAGATCAACGCGGTACCAATTCTTGGGCGTTGTGGGGGTGCTAATCCTTCCCCACGTGTAACCGACTCCCGAATCCAAACGTTTGAATCTCTAGTATTTTTTACGGTGTCCGGCCTACCAAAGTGGCCGGTGGCGACTCCATCCACCATCCATTTTCCACCATTTTCCATTTTTTAAAAATTTTACGGTGTTCTGTTGGGAATGTCATCATGGTCTTCAGGTGATGTCTCCTTTGACTCCGTAATTTTTTTTAAAACCCGTTATTTTCAGTGGAGGGAAAAACACCTTGTTACAGCTTGGCGACTCCACTGGGATATTTTTTTAGCGAGTCAGGCCAATGTTGATTTTGTGTTGTCTTGCAAAAATTCAAAAATTCGATTTGATTTAATTTTTAATCCCCCGACATTCATGCATGAGCTTTCTACCCGAGCTTCTCAACCCTTAAGTGGGAGGGATTACTTCGCTCCGTTGGGTTTTCACCCCCGTATAGTGTTGTAATGTACTCCTAGAGTACTGGTCCTTATATTTCGTGGGGTTTTCACCCCCGTATGATATAAGGGCCGTATTCCCCTGAATCGATGTCCTCGCGACAGTTTGGGTACCCTTTACTTTAGATCCAAACCTCATATAGTGAGACGTAGGAGCCGCCATTTTAAAGCCATGCGAAAATCTTCCCGTTTAGCGGCCACTCATTTTAGGCCTTGATGCCTTTATTTGTTTTTATGTACAATTTTTTTTATCTGTTTTAATTTTTACCATTGATTTATTTATTTGATTATTTTAATGTTGAGCTGGCCCATTTTTTTCTTATCGTGTCATATTAAATTCATTCATGTTGCATTAATTACATGACACCGTCATTTTAATTTTTGCATTTCACCAGCATAAAGTACTGATTCACGACTGGTTTCTAATTTGAAAATTCACTATCGGGAGAAAATCTAGTACTCTAGATATAAATGCAACATTCTAAGTTGTGAATAAATCATGTGAGTTATGAAATTGAGCCGCGAAAACCATTTTTGAATCAGTACCTCGGCATCTAGGACACGCACCTTACACCTACATGCATATATTCATAATTTTAAAACCAGTCCCCAGGATGCCTCGTGTCAAGCACTACTAGATAAAGCAAAGTCTAACACCGTATTGAACCTATGCCAGAGCCCAATCTATGGGCATTTTTAAGAATGCCCATCGCATTCACCATGCCTTTACAAGCCCCCACGTCTAGGAGCATTTCTCGACGAGTTCTAAAACTGAGCCTCCAATGCCGAGTCAGACGTCTATACCCTAGACGACTACATCAATTATCGTCTGTAGCATTTTGCCAGAGCTAAAAGTAACAAACTGACATAAACCAACACAACAAATTCATAGACCCGATTAGGGGCAACATAACACGTTCATCCTTCAAGAAAAGGCGAAAATATACTCCAAGCTTCGAATTCGCTTCATTCTAGACAAAGTTCAATAAAAATAATTTTAGGGCATGCACCCGAAAAAGATAAAAGAAGATGATCAAAGCCAAGGAAGATTGGGGGCATCTTCGCAAAACAAAACCGAAAATAGAGTTAGGGGCATCCCTTTGAGGGCCAAAAAAGTCATTCATACATTTATTGAGATCATTTAACATCATTGTGCATGCATCATACATTCATACGAGTTATCATTAAACATGCACATTAGACATAAAGTTGCATTCATCCATCAGACATTCATTTTTGCTTGAACATATAAACAGGTTCAGGAAGGAGGCCAAAGAACCTCAATCACGGGGGCAACAACATGATGATCAACCTCTAGCCCCGAAGAAGGCCGAATATGCAAAAAAGCTCAAATATCCAGCTCAATGGCAAAATTTTGAACATTTGTTAATTAACGTTCTCCTTCATTTTTAGATTTCGCGCTACCGTTGATGGTGCAACAGATTAAAGTTTTCTCTGGATCTCGACTCTTCGCCAGTGTTGTAGCCGATCCTACTTTGTCCCGATCTCGCCTCTCTATCAGTGGTGTTGCAAGATCAAATTTTTCTCTGGATCCCATCTATCCGTTAGTGGTGTAGTGGATCCTATATTTCCCAGATTTTGCCTCTCCGTCGGTGGTGTGGTAAATCAAATTTCTAAAGATCTTATTTTTCCATAGATGATGCAGCAGATCAAACATTTTTATCAAAGTTTTCCTCTGGATCTCATCTCTCCGTCAGTGGTATAGTGGATCCCATTATTTTCATATTTTGTTTATCCTTCAGTGATGTAGCAGATCCAATCTTTTCCAGATCTTGCCTCTCCGTCGTTGGCATAGCAGATCAAGCATTTTATGGGTTATGCCTCCGTCAATGGTGGTAAACCAACTTAGTTCAAATTTTTTTCTCCGTCAGTGGTGTAGCAGATCAAACCCTATCCAGGTCTTGTTTCTTCGTCGATGTTGCAGCTAGACCAAACTTTTTCCTCGGATATTATATCTTTCTTGTAGTTGTAGCTCAAAAAAGTAAAAAATAAAGAAAAAGAAAATCAAAATAATTAAAAAAAATAAAAAAATCCAAATAAGAGAAAATAAAAAAACCAAAGCTTTATTCTCTGATCTTGCCTCTTCTTCGGTGCTACAACTGGATCAAAACTTTCACTTTTAGACCGTGCCTATTTGTCGGTGTTGTAGCTCGGTCAAATTCAGGTCTTGCCTCTTCGTTAGTGTTGTAGCTAGACTAAATCTACTATTTTGATCCCGCATCTTCGTTGGTGTAGCAGATGGATCAAAACTTTCACCTTTAGACCGTGCCGCTTCGTCGGTGTTGTAGCTCAGTCAAATTTAGGTCTTGCCTCTTTGTCAGGTGTTGTAGCTGGATCAAAACCATTGACTTCAAGACCTTGCCTCTTCGTTAGGTGTTGTAGCTTGGTCAAACCATACCATTCTTCGGTCGTGCCTCTTCGCCGGTGTTGTAGCTCGGTCGAATTCAGGTCTTGCTTCTTCATCGGTGTTGTAGCTAGACCAAATTTACTGACTTCTGATCTTGCCTCTTCGTCAGTGTTGTAGATGGATCAACCCTACTGACTTCAAACCCTGCCTCTTTCTCGGTGCTGTAGCTGGGCCAATCTTTACTGACTTCAGGTCTTGCCCTTTCGTCGGTGTTGTAGCTGGACCAAATTTACTAACTTCTAATCATGCCTCTTCGTCGGTGTTGTAGCTGGATCAACCCCATTGACTTCAAGACCTTGCCTCTTCGTCAGGTGTTGTAGCTTGGTCAAACCATACCATTCTTCAGTCCTGCCTCTTCGTCAGGTGTTGTAGCTAGGCCAAATTTACTCTTTCAAATTTCGTCTCTTCGTAAGAGTTGTAGCTGGATCAGACATCAGAGCCTCAATCTTTCGATCCTGCCTCTTCGTCAATGTTGCAGCTGGATCAAAACTATTTTGACAAGTCTGACAGAAATGTTGGCGCAACGTGCTTAAGCACGGTAAAGTTTAAGACAATGGATAATTCAAATGTCCATCAAAAATCTATTTCACGAATGGTCGAAGGAAAATAAATCTTTGAAAAATCCAATGTCATGATTGGTACAAACTGATTGTACCTAGGGGAATGGTACAACTAGCCCGTAGCAAACGGCTACCGGTAAAGGCAACTCAAAACTGTTGATCCCTATGCATTTAGGAAAAATGCAAAATAAGCTCTGCATCAAATTTACCAACTTTCGGTCCTGCCTCCTCGTCAGTGTTGTAGCTGGGCTGAACTTTCATCTTTCTATCTTGTGTCTTCGTAGTGTTGTAGCTGGATCAGGTTTTGTAGACCTCGCCTATTCGTTAGTGTTGAAGCTAGGTCAAATTTTCTTCTAGCATTGCGTCATCGTCAGTGTCGTAGCAAGCCAAGCTCGTTTTGTCTCCTCCAACGGATCATCTTAGATTTTTGTCTTCCCCCAATGAATCCTCCATTTTGAAGATTTTGCTTACAAGAGCGACAAAGAAGATCAAGAGAAGCCCAAGGAAGAAGCGGTGGCCAGAGAAAGAACCCTAACTGACCGAAAAAAATGGTTACTCTTTTGCCTTTGCTCTATTCCTGTTACACAACAATGAGTAGAGGGGGCAGCTTTTGTACCCATTTTTGGTCTGGGTTAGACCCATTTCTTATTAACCCAGACCCATTACAAAACCCAATTACAAAATAATATCCAAACCCAATCATTACAAACCAAGCCCAAATCCAAATACCCATACCCAATATCCAATTATCCAAACCTAAAATACCCTACGACCCCTTAACCTAAATTTGAAAACCCTAGAAACCTAACATGTCTGCCGCCGCCGCCCTTATTACCCAATCACCTCTAGTGCATGGCCACCACACGCGACGTCAGTGGCCACGTGCGCCACCGTCTCTTCATTTGTCTGACTCCGCCGCCCAAGCCACCGCCCCTGTCAGAGAAAAAAACAAATAAATCAGATTTGAAAGAAAAAAGGAAGAAGCAAATTGCTCAAGTTGTGGCATTTTTTATTTTAATATTGTAACTTTTGGGTTATAAAAACCTATGTAATCAGTTTTAAATGGGGAAGATTTCTTCAGTTGAAATATATAAAAAAAAACTTAGTTTTTCTATTTCTTCAAGTCAATATACGAATCAAAAAACCAACCGAAAAGGTAAAAAAAGAAAGAAACTATACCTTTTATCTCAGATCTACGCAAATAGAGGCTCCTACGCTGAAATTCGAGGTCATATTTGAAATCGGGACACTAAAAAGAGCTAGAAAAGTCGCGGCTTTTTGCATTCCCGACCGCCGCTGTCGGCGAGCGGAGGAGGACGGCGACTCACGGCAGCGGCGACCGTAGCCGATGACCGGGCTGAAGAGAGCATAGAGTTATTTTATTTTGTTTGAAACAAATGAAGATTAATCCTTTTTTCTAAAAATTAACTTATATACTAGGATGAAAAATAGGTTATTCACGCACTAAATCCCTCCGCCCATAGACAATTTTTGTTTCTGCCCTGCCACATGGTCTAATCACTTTTCTGGTACCTCGATTTGTTTTAAAACTCTTAATCCGGTCATTCTTGTCTTTTAATTAAACTACCATGTTTAGTTTTTCTTTTATTTTAGTCCGAATAGTCTTAAAAGGAGAAATTTCAGGTGTTGTCTTTCTGCACTATTTTATTTCTCTCTGTGAACCTTTTATTCTTATATAAATTCAATTTTGTCATTTTTTGTTTTTCATGTTCCTTTTTTTAATGTAGTCCTTTTTATTATTATTATTATTATATTTAATATTATGTATAATATGTTAGTATTATTATATTTAACATATACAATATTTTATTAGTATCATATTTGTGTATAATATATTTAGTATATATTATGCATAACATAGTATTTTTATTTAGTCTTCCCTTTTGTTCATCATATTTACATATTATATATATACTTTTATTTTCCTATTACATATAATTTTATTTTTATTTATATATGTATATATTATTATTATTATCTTATAGCATATTAGGTAAATATTATAATATATATTTTAATATGTTTATTATTTTATAACTTATAGTATATTATTATTATTATGTATATATTATAAAGTACATATATTTATAATATATACATAATAATAATATACTATGATATGTATATAACTTAATATATTATAAATATATGTACTTTATTTCTTCTTCTTCTCCTTGTTATATATATATATATATATATATATATTTCGATATTTTTCTTTAAACTCGGCCAATTTAAGGGAATATTTTTTACTTTATCTCGGGTACCGGCTAATAGGTGACATCCTGACTCATTCAGGTGTCATCTTCCTCGATTTCGTAAATAAGAAAATGTTCTCCTTAGACCGCTTTTGATTGGGATTAAAATTTTAAATTAAAAATCGAATTTTTGTTTTCTCGCAATGACAACACTAGATCAACGCGGTACCAATTTTTGGGCGTTGTGGGGTGCTAATCATTCTCCACGCGTAACCGACTCCCAAACCCAAACGTTTGAATCTCTGGTATTTTTATGGTGTCCAACCAAAAAAGCCAGTGGCGACTCCATCCACCATCCATTTTCCATTTTTTAAAAATTTTACGGTATTCTATTAGAAGTGTTATCTCAGTCTTTGAGTGACGTCTCATTTGATTCCGTAAAAAATATTTTTTTAAAACCCGTTATTTTTGATGGAGGGAAAAACACCTTGTTACAGTGATTAGAAAGCATTACAAGCTTTTTAAAACATCTGTAGTTTGGAGTCATTGTTTTATACTATTTTAGTCGTCAATGATAGGAGGGTGTGGCATGAACAAGGAGGGCCACATGATTTATACACAAAGTAAGGGTGGACGTTCGATCGAACTGAGTCAAAATTGAGGATTTAACTCGAACTTAAAAACTGATCAATTAATTTTGAGTGAACAGTAAGGGTGAACGTTCCATTTTACTAACTTAAATTTTATATAATTTTTTTTCGATTCGAGACGAGTTTATAAAATTTTGAACTGAGTCAAGACGAGTCGAGTTTTTTCGCGTTAAATCGTAAAATTTAATTTTTTTCAAGTCGAATTTTGTTCTACCTACACAAAAATCACGTATGACATTGTAGCCAAGCGTTGAGGCGAAGTTCTTAGCATAAGATGCATGCGGGTGGAAAAGTAGGCATGGAATCTATTCTCGACTCGGAGTTGCTTTCCTTCTTTTAGCATATTAGCAGAAATTAAAAAAAAAAAGAATGGTTTTAAGACTTTTACTCGACTGTCAACAGCGGAATTCATTATTATATATTGAAGGGGCTATCTAAAAATATTTAAATTTAAAGAGGACTAACAGTATAGATTATATGTTTTTAAAGGACTAAAATATAATTTTACCATATTTCAACTTAATTTTTTTTTCTGATTTTTAAATTTCGGGGGCTTTAGCAGAGGTGAGCATTCGAGCGAATCGAGTCAAAAAATTTCGAGTTATTCGAGTTGGCAACTCTAATTTTACAACTCAAACTTTATTTGAAATTTTTTCGATTCGAGTCGAGTTTAGCAAGTTCGAGTCGATTCGATTTTTCAAGTTTATGTACAAATCTTAATTGTAACTATTTATAATATTATTATATGGTTTGGTTCAAACTTTATTTAAAACTTTCTCTATTAATATAAGATCTACATGCATATAAGTTTGAGTCATTTTATTAAATTATGGGCCTCGTTAAAAACGTCATTCTTATCTAGGTAAAGCCAAGGCGAGACCGAAGATAGCGGAAGGAAGGAAAGAGTGACCCAAAATATATTTTTAGTTTAGGGAAATATTTGATAAATTTAAAATGCACCGTTGTAATAACTAAAATTTTGAGGTATAAGGATTTTATTGATGGCAAGTTTTTTTTGTTTTGAATACGTTTTGAAAATGTTTAGGAAAAATAAATGCGTAAATTAGAATATCTAGAAAAGACCATATTAACGGAAATAAAATGCATAAATTAAAATTTCGGAAGCGGATTGCGACGGACAAAATAAAATACATAAATTAAATTGCAGAAATTTAAATGCGGGAAATTAAAAGTTAGAAAAATTAAAAGCGATAAATTAAATATGATAATTTAAAAATAGAAATTAAAAAACATAAAATAAATAGCATAATATAAAAGATACAAATAAAATTGCATTAAATAAAATAAAAAATGAATTTGGAAAGTGACCAGATTGTAAAGAAAAGAAAATTAAAAGGAAAAAAAGAGAAGACATGATTGAAATAAAATTGAAAATAAAATTACATGGGCTAAATGTGTAATTATCCCACTAATTTAAAGGGATATTTTCAAGTTATTCGAAAAATCGAATAACTCAAAATTTGAAAATTTGAACTCGACTCGAAATTGAAATTTTTTCGAGTTATTCGATTTGACTCGAATAACTTGAATAACTTGACTCGAGTAACTCGAAATTAAAAAAAAAAATCGAGTCGAGTTTTGCCCACCCTAAACTTTAGCCCGCCCGTCCTTAAAGGTACCGCCCCTGCCGACTGTGCTGCTCTGTTGAAAAACACACATTGCTCCATTTACTAGCCCTCCTGGGTGACATGCTTATGACATCAGAAATGAATACTGGTGAAGGTACCAATAGGCGTGTCATGTTTGACATTAATCCCACGTGGGAAGTCTTAAAATATACAAGGGTGAGATACACATCCTATCAAACATATTTTTTTAGGAAGAGTATAATTGGTGGTGATAAAATGCTGGCGTCCCTACCAATTTGATTTTTACTGTTGTTAATATCATCATAAACCACTATTGCAACAATTCTTATAATGAATGTTTCATCAGCAACAATCTCGAAACCAGACTTTTCCAGGTCAGATTCAATTTTCTCAAAACAAGAAGGGTCTATTGTGTATTGATGCTAAATAAACTCCTGAGGAGGCTTGGAATGCATCACTCAGATATTTCAATACCCAAACTGGTCATTTCTGAGACGGGACACAAAGGTGCCTTTCAATCGCCAAGAGAATAGAATGTGCAAGAACACATTAAAGCCGATGGAGACCATGAAACCCGATACTACACATATGTTCGATCGAGAGAGCTAAAGAAAACCGAATTCGAACTTGTGTTCATAAAGCTAAAGATTCTTCAATCGGAAATGGAAGCTTCAAGCAGACTAAAAATACCCTTTTTTCCCTCTGTTTCATAGTGATAGGTTTTGGGAAAAGAATGTAGCCATGGAAGATCTCTTTGTCATGAGGAAAGTGCAGTCAAGATCAGTACTCCATCATTGTCTATGTAAAGTAAGGCTATCATTGGTTTGAGAAGAACAGAATCAAGCCATGATTCCATTTGGAGCACCTTATTCTCCCCCCTCATTATTCTTAGTCCCCATTTTATGGAATAAATCTTCATGTTAACCCTTATGATCATCCATTATAAATTTGTGTATTTCTTGCATGAATTCCTCAATTATCTGCTAGTGTTCTTCCCTAATCTTTTATATGTATTTTCGGATTTTGTACCGGTAAGGACCGGGTAATCTGCATCCTGAGGTTTATATCAACATGTTTGTTTCATTGTTGAATGTAGTCCTTGGGTTGCAGATTACCTCTTCCTCACTGGCAATACAGTACTTGTTTCACTACAAGTGCAAACAAGAATTCAAGGCAATCTTCTTCATTCTGCTCACAGTTCATGCATAAGTTGGTAAGAAATTTTCTTCCAAGTGTTCATTTTAAGGGCAAGATCGTACAGGTTCTAGCTATCAACTTATCAAGAAATATAGGCGAGTCTAACGTACAACATGGTGACGTTACGACTAGGGTACTGTACAATAGAAATATTACAAAACACGGAACTTAAAATGTTACCCACAACTTAAAATATTATATATTTTTTGTTACATTTTAGGTTGGTGATCTCACGACGAGTATCGATACTTAGAGACAAGTTTTGATACTTAACATCAACCTAAAATAATGTTTCGTGTTTTATAACATTTCGGTTGGTGCCGCACCTTAGCCGTACCATAACCCTGTTGCACCCTAGAATCCCAAAAATATACCACTGTAGTTTTCTGATATATAACTGTATATATATATATATTCATCTGTTTATATAATTGTATATACATTCATATGCTTATAGATCAAGAGCTTGAATCGAATTTGTATGATCAAAACTGATGGGGACATTCAAACGAAGTTCTTGTGCCAGAGAATATTGATATTAAAATACGTAGCCTGATTAGACATCATGAAAGTGACACGATTATAATTTAACAGGTTAAAATCGTCGAATCTGAAATATATTCAAACTACTCATAATCAGAGTTGCCAATGGCATGCTCATAATTAGCTCTCATGTACATGATCTCCTCTGAATCCTACGACGACCGAAGCCGGCCTGTATCATCCCCGCTCCCACTGTTGTAGATTGCATGGTATTTAACATCAGTCGGTTATGGTGACTGGCTTTTGAGATTTTCTTTTCGTAGCGAATCCTTTTTCGACCATTGTAGTGCATGGTCCAGATGGGGACCGAGTGGAGAGGGCAGGAGCCAGGATCTGAGTTCGGATTGGTCACACTCGAGGGCAATACGGACGGTTCCGGAGCTCATTTCTTGGACGAGTTGTTGAGTTGGGATGGAGAGTTCGAGGAGGAGAGAGGGTTTTGCGGAGAGACGGTCGTGTTGGATGCAAAACCAGTCAGACATGCCTTTGCGTTGGCCGAAGATGGTGTCGATCACCATGGACCTGGGTCCTGAAAGGGCGTGAGAAGGCTGACAAGGCCGGTTCGAGTTCGGTTGTTGTGGTGGAATCTTGGGAGTGTTTGTCTTCGTTTGTGTCTGTGTCGGGGTGATCGTCTCAGAGGGATGTGCTTACTGCTTAGGTGTTTCTTGATGGGAGTAGCGGTTGTGGTGGAAGAGGGTGGGGGAGGAGGAGGCAGTGGCAGAGGTGAGACAAGGGAGGAGCCGACGGAGGGCGTCGATCTTGGCCATGGGTTTCTTGGAGAAAAAACAAATGGGCCAATGACAGAGATTTTACTAGATAGATGGGGGATTGCAGAGTGTTACGTCCATGTCGTCCAGGCCCGGATCGACATGTCGTACGACACTTGAAAGTGATTTATCCCAGACAAGTCCTTTATCCTAGGACTTAACTCGAAAGCGTCGTTTCATGATCAGTCAGGCAACACGTGCATCGATTATCGTATCTTGCAGGGCCTAGCGAATGCTAGTAGCCAACCCCTGAGTTTCGCGACAAGCACGATATAGGGCCCTATGGCCCCAAATTGTCCCTAGGAGATCCTCCTAGAGAGACATTGTGCCATCCACTTAGCCCCAATGCCCGCACACCTAGGCCCCACATGAGCCTAAGAGGAGGTCACTTACACCAAGACAGCTCGACTGCTAGCCATGACGAGGAGGATGGTGGAGACCCAACACCAGATCACTTCCCCCTAAAGAACTAAATAAACTTACCAAGTATGACGCGAGTAGACGTTGCTTCATCCCAAACGAGGACACTTTCCGGACAGGGCCTTCATTGCCTTCTAAAGCATCTTGACTTGCATCCTTAACTTGGTAACTCCTTATGTATTGCTCATATCGTTGCTCGGTCCACCTTTTCTTGGTCCTGAATGGGCTTGTCAAGGCAGGAGCGCAATGCAATAAGAGATAACCTTGACATTCTCCCACACTTTTTCTTATCGATGTCCTCATCGATGTAGTGCAATAAGAGATGGTCTTGACATTTTCTCGCACTTCCTCTATCAATGCCCTCATCGATATAGTTCAAGAAGGGATGGTTCTGACACAGAGGTGGGAGAAAGAATACTTTGACTATGAACAATTGGACATATCACATTTTCATGTATATAAATGGATAAAAGCGCGGGAAATGGATACAGCCGTTAGAATAGGATATTTGTGCCGGATAGAAATCGTTTGTCCCTAAGTATATCTCCATATATGCCTCGCAATAAAAATTAAGGTTTAGAGTATATGGTTAGGGTATAGAGAATTTAAGATAGAGTGTATCTTTTAGGGTGTAGGGTTTAGGATTTAAAATTTATGGTTAGAGTTTATAATTTAATTTCTAAGTGTTTTTTAGTATGGGGAATAGAAAGGGGCATGCTTAGGGGCATACGATTTTTATTCATTTGCACTTTGTTGTTGACAATTTAGGGATGACAAAATCACCTGAATCATACCTAACATAGTGTACCTCAACTCGGTCCAATCAATATTTTTTTGAATTTCGAGATCAGGGCAGGACGTGGCGGGTATTGGGAAGCATTGAGTCTGGGTGAGGCATGTTTGGGTATAAGATAGAAATTTGTTGCATTGTCCAAGTATATTTTTAATTTTATATATTTATTTATTTTATCATATTTATGAAAATATCACTATATATAAACACTTTTAAAGGGTTTAAGCTATTTTTTAGTTTGTGTTTATTGTAAATTTTTGTTAGATGTTGTTCGAGTTTTAACATAACTGATTTTGATGGTCAATGGTTCAAGTATATTCTAGTAAATATGTATTTTTTCATGCTGGTAATTTAATTGGTTTTATTTTATTTTTATATAGTTTTAAAGTCCTTGAAACCTATTTTGTGATTGTGATGGTGGTTTGATCGGATCTAACATTTATTGTCGATGGAGATTAATATTTTTAAACAATTTCGGATCGGGTCGGGTTTATGAGTTGATATATCAAGGCGGACGATGCGGGTAAATTATTATTTATATTCGGGGCGGGGTAGGGCGAGGTTGGGTTTAGAAGTTTATAGATCAGGGCGGATTCGGGGCGGCAAAAAACTTTCCTGCCCCACCCCATTGCCATCCCCTATGACAAGCACATGTGTGCCACGCGATAAAAACACGGAGCAGTAGAATTTTTTAAAACCAGGTGTATCCCAGGTAGGTAAGGGTGGCAAGCTGCGGATGGAGCGGAGACGATTATGCATTTCTTATTTTGTCCCAATTAATTGTAGGGACAATTTCAGAGAATCATTTTTAAAGATTTTGAGGATTTTTTTCATCCACATATTATCCTTGCACTTGTTTTGAGAAATCTCTATAAAAAAAATTTACTGCTTTACGAGCCAAAACATTTGATCAATTACAATATACTAGTCATATATTCATTACACTTTAAAATATTCAAATCTTACATTAAAATAAATATCCAAAATTAAATCTCCAATATTACAAACATAAATTATAAATATAGTTTTGACAACAATAAACAAACAACTTCAAAACTATAATAATAACTTAACAACAAACATATATGGCATAGGTATATAGGTAAATGAGAGGTAAGCGTATTTTTTTAAAAAAATTGTAAAATATCGAGTATCCCCACGAGAATTTATACAAGTACGATTCGGGGATTCCCACGGTGCGGATATAGCAATTCTCATCCCCATTTGAGTTCCGGTGATAAAATTTCCTCGTCCACGTAGACGAAGGTTTCAATTATTCTCCATCCCGTCAGTTCGAATCCCTACGATTTTTGGTTGTTTCCCACACGATTGCCACCCTTATAGGTAGGGATGTCAAGTAGGTTGGGCGGGTGCGAATGGTGCTCACTCACATTCATCCCCGCCCCGCCTCGTGACTTACTGCGGGTACAAAATCCAAAATCATTCTGTCCTGCTACCAGCAAAACTAGAATCATATCTGTCCCACCACCCACATGCGTCTTAGGACCCACGTAGTCCCTGCTATACCCACCCCAAGATCTAGTTTATATAATATATTTATAAGTAACAGTTAAATAAATAAAAAATCATTTTTTATGAAAAAACTATAAAATATCTTTTTTCGGACTCTCATCATACATGCGATATTATTTCAACTGTCATCATTTTAAAATAATAATAAGCTGTCGCAAACCTTTAAATGGGTGAAAACCGAGAAATCATGGCTTCGTAAGTATTGTATTTTTTTAAATAGCAGTTGATGTGAGTTGGATATTATAAAAATATTATTATTTAAACAATTTTTTTTTTATAAATACACTTATTATGTAATTGGCGGACAACAAATTGGACTATACAGGTGAGACTATGGTGAAGATAATATCATATCCACGTTCACCCCATCACTTATAACATATTTAAATTTATCCTTTTTCTCTATTCTTTTTGCGGCAAAATTTGTACACATCAATATTCAATTGGGTGCAAAATGAGACAAATTTCTACAAAACCTACTCTACTTGCAACCCCAATCCCTGTACGCATTAAACTCGATATTAATCTTTGTTGGACCAGAGCCTCCCAATAAGTAATATACTTTCTATTATTCAAATTTGTGTTTTTGTCTAATGCCCTGTTTTTGGTTGCGTTTGGGTAGAAAAGCTAGTTTGAGAAGCCAGAAACAACCAAAAACACTCAGCTTTTGAGTGTCAAAACCTTGGTTTGCCCCTCAAACTAGCTTCTCAAACCTTGGTTTGCCCCAAACCTTGATTTTGCCACCGCAACCAAAAACAAAGCCTAAGTGATATATTCATCCAATAGCTTGCTGGTATTATTATTATTATTATTATTATTATTATTATTAAATCTTTTATGATAGTACTATTAGTTTTAATTGAATATTAATTTAATTGAAAATATTAATTTTTTATAATATTAATAAATATTAGAGTAAACTACATTGTTAGTTATGAACAAATTATTTTTTTGTCCTGTAATATTCCAATTTATGGCTAGTGACCAAATTGTAAACTTTGAAAGTTTGGTGGTTAAAGTATAAACTTTGGAAAAGTTTAGGGACTAATGTGTAAATTCCCCCAATAAGTAATTTTATTCAGTATAAGAGTGAATCGGATCGAAATAAGTACCTTGATATCGGTTTTAAGAATTAAGATGCAGTAAAAGGTATTAAATTTGGATTGAATAAAATTGTTAAGCGTGTTCAGGCCAGAGAAACATTAGGATGGGTGACCTCTGGGAATGTCCCATAGAAGTGTTTCTGAACGATATTTTGGATTCATTAAGAGTAGAGAATATTCGTATGGGTTATCGATAAAGGAATTCTAAGAGAAATTTTATTCTATGAAGATTTTCGATAAGTATCGGGAATATAGACTCAGTTAAGAAAATTCAGTCTAAGTCTTTGGAAAATGAAGTTTTTATGGGATAATAGAGTTTATTTCCCGAATATGGAAATATAGAATTTTCGGAATAAATTCAATAGCTCGGAAAAGGTAAAATCGCAGTAGAAATATTTTATGAATATCAGGAAATTGGATCGAACTGGAATTTCAGAGGCTGATCCAAAAGCCATGAAAAGTCATAAAATACTATTTTATGAATATTTTATTATATTTGGTTGGATTCCAACTAGACTTAGTTGAATTTTTACGAGAATGACAAACTAGTAAATAAAAACTAGTTGGAGGGCAAATTGGTCATTTGGCCCCAATGGCAATTTTGAAATATTTAAAAAGTTATAAGGGCAATTTTGGAAATAGGAAATGGAAGATTAAGTCTTGTTCCTTGATTGATATTAAAATCAAGCTCAACCATTGGATAAAAGGGCAAAATTGTAATTTTACTATTAAATTAATTATATATGTGTAGAATAATGGTGAAAAGATGAACAAACACAAAACGTGAGAGCTAGGGAAAGAAAGAGAAAATTTTTCCAAGCTCAATTCAAGCCCCGAAACTTAGTTTTCAGGTAATCTCTTCAACTACAAAGTTGTTCTACTCTTCAAGCTCTATCTTTTGATATCAATAATTCATGGAATTCAGGCTTGATTTATGAGAATTTACATGAGAAAGAAATTAGGGTTTATGGATCAATTGGGCCTTTTGAGATTTTATGATTCTATGATTGAATTCAAGTTGAAATCAAGTTAGTATGATGTTAAAATCATGATATTGAGTTGGGATTTAAGTTCTACATGTTTAGATTATTATGAAGATGATTAGGGTTTATGGATTCAAGTTTAATTTAGGGTTTATGATGTTGAATTAATGATTTAGTAAGCTCAGTTTGTTGTTTGGAAGCAAAACCCTAAGTTAATTTGATATGGACCAATTCAACAATCTTAAAAGTTAGAGGACCAAATATGAATTTGTATGGATTTGGTGTGTATTTATGTTATTAAGGATGTTGGAGATGTGAAATCGATGTTAGAATGCTAAACCGATCTTAAATTGAATTAGTGACCATTTTGACAATTTGTCAAAGTTAAGTGGCCAATTTGGAAATGAGGTTTTGGATAAGGACTAAATCTGAATTTTAGTTGTAATGATAGAATTAAGGTGGTAATGTTGAATTGAGGACTAATTTGCAAAGTTAAGAAATTTGGATCCTTACCATTGCATTATTAGTGACCATTCGATAAAGAAGGAAAATTAGAGGGAACTATTGTGAATAATTATTTGATGAAGAAGGTGGTAAGTTGGTGGTTTAAAGCAAATAATGGGACTAAATTGACAAGTAGAGAAGTTAGTATAAAAGTTGAAGTTAATTAAGGAAGCTGTGTAGAAAACTGGATTATGGCGGTAAGTTTGAAATTCACCATAAATTCTACAAAAATGATTAGATGGTGAATTTTATTCCGATGTAAAGATTTTTTTATCTAGTTTCGTTTCCAACAAACGGAAACTGATTTCGAGTTTCGAGTCAAAAGATATGAATTTTGAAGTGACGAAAGCTCAGAAAATAGAGCACCAGTCTGTTTCGATTCGAGCATTGTAATTGACTTTGAAAATTCGCCATAAATCGTACGAGTTGAATTTGGGCTATTAATTTATATGGTTGAAAAGCTTATTGAATCTAGATTCTTTCAGAACAAACATAATTGAATGCTGAGTTGTAGATTATTTTATAGAAATATTTCTTTGAAGGTAGTGCAATTTGCGAGAAAATGAGAATTGATACATTTTGTATCTAAGGTTAATTAGTAAGCTTGAAAAGGGTTAACGGAAGATCTAAATGGTTATTAAGGACCAAAACTAGTTTTGGACAGTATAAGGAAGGAAAGAGGAATTTGTATATTCGAATGATTAGATTTGATAGCATGTTTGGGAAATTGTTAGATTTGAATCTAACAAATACTGTTTACATTCATGTGAATAATGAAGTTTGGATCCGAATCAAAAGAAGGTTCGAGGTACTATGAAAGAAAGGATCGAATAGAGCTTAGTGAGGCAAGCTAATAAATGACCCAAGTGAGTGCATTCCTATTTATTTTATTTTATTTTACTTATTTTTATTATGATATGAGTCAACCTCGAGTGTTGAAAAGAAAAAGAATTTAAATCGTAAATTATATACATATTAAATGACTTTGAAATGAATTATAAACTATTATGGGTATGAACTGCCCAAAATATTTTTATTATATATGTTATAGTGACATGTCTTTATTTACTGATATTATTGAATAAGTGAAGAGATCATAATAGTGAATTGGCTAAAAGCCCATTGTATGATTATTGAGATTCTTGGTGTAATTGGCATGCCAATGAGGTGGAGTATAGTGATATAATGATATAGTGACGCTGTGTTCTACAGCTATGACCTAGTGATACAGTGATGTTGTATAAGTGTACAACAGTTATAAAGTAAAACAATGATGTTGTGTTTCTACAACTATTGCCTAGTGATACAATGATGTTGTATAAGTTTACAGCAGTTATAAAGCGATAGAGTGATACAACGTTTTATTATGGCACAACATATTAGTTGATGCCGCACATGTGCATACTCAATAGTGACTCACATACCATGCATTCTCAATTACATTACATTGGGCTATGAATTGAATAAAAAGTAACAAGTACAAGTGATCTAAAGGAAAGTGAAAAGTGAAAGTGATATGATTCAAATGAAAACAAGTGATTTACTGGATATTAGATTTGACATGATATTGCCTTATATATGTATATGAGATGTTGATTTTTACAGGTTATATGACAGAGGAACGACTTCGATAAGTCATTCTATACGATTCTAAATTCTTATATGTTATATTTAGTATTTTATTTATTATGCAATTTTTATTAAAATTAAAGTGCTTTACTTTGATTTATAAGTTTTGCCTCACTAAGTTCGTACTTAGCGTGTGTTTGTTTCACACGTAGATTAAGATTGAGGATTTGAAAAGGAGACGAGCATGTTGATCAAGCTTCAATTTGCAAAATATCGGTAAGATATTCTAGCTTATGATAATCTCTAGTGGGCATGTAATTATTTAATTGCTAGTAGAGTATGATGCATTAAATTAGACTAAATGATAGATAAGTAATCCGTTTTGATGATGAATCGTATATGGATAAAGCAAAATAAGGCATTAGCATTGTAACAGAATAAGGCTAAGGTAGAAAGGATAGTGACTTTGCTAATAAAAATAATCGGTAATCGCGTTAAGATTTTAAAGTCAAGAAAGGGCCTATATAGCGAACCTTGTTTTCACCCTGAATTGAACTGTTGTTTGTAATAATTGCCAAATATGTTTTAAAATAATTAATTCAAGGTTGAAACTAGCTAACTGCACGTAGGTTGTATTTTTAAGAAAACCGAAAAAGGGTTAGATTTACAAACTAAAATTTGTAAATACTTGTAAAAAATAAATTTATAAGTCGAGATTTCTTTAAACGACTCCGTAACATCTTTAATGTATATTCGATTTACGAGTATACATTAAGGGTGTTACATTTAATGGTATCAGAGCTACAGATTTAGCCGATTCTGGATGCTAAACCAAGTTTGTATATAATTTTTATCAGTAAATAAATGCCCCTAGGATATCATATTATTGATGTGCTGATTGTATGACTTGATGCTGCTCCTCATTAATATGATATGAAATGAGACTAGAATAAAGAAAGTAAGACGATGATGTAATTCGTCAGTCTACGAATCTTGAAGGTTAAGAAAGGACTCATAGTGGATATGATACAGTAAAATAAGCATGAAAGTTAACTCATGTAGAATATGTGAGAATTTAAGACCAATTTTAAGATAAATTGGTTACCTATGACTAACATAGAAGTAAGATGTAAATGGAAAGTTGATCTCTAGTCAAGTTATTATCCGTTAAAAGCTAAAGGAAGAGAAAAAGAGGAAAACTACCACTTTGAGAGAAGATGATTTGTGCAAGTCAAAAAAGGAAAAACTTGGTTTCAGAATTTTTATACCTCAAGGAATCGTGAAAGAGTTGTAACAAGGGCATATTAATGGATCTTATCCTCAGAAGTGAGCAAAAGTTTATACTGTATGTATTTATGTTTTGGAGATATTGATTGGATTATTCATGTGTCATCACTCCTAAGAGAAAAAACTACAATTAGACTTGATACATAAAGAGGTGTTAGTAGAAATACTGGTATATGGAGTTAAAGAATTAAGAAATAAGAAAAATTACATTGGTTAATGCCCTAAGAAGAAATCATAAGGTCGAAGAAGTCACTTAAGAGTTTGAGAAGAAAATGAGGGAGTAATATCTGCAATTGTTTGAAACACGTATGTTTTAAAAATTCGAGGACGAATTTTCTTAAGGGGGAAAGAATTGTAATATCCCAATTTTTGGCTAGTGACCAAATTGTAAACTTTGAAAGTTTTGGTAGTTAAAGTATAAACTTTGAAAAAGTTTGGGGACTAAAGTGTAAATTTCCCCAATAAGTAATTTTATTCAGTATAAGAGTGAATCGGATCGAAATAAGTACATTGATATCGGTTTTAAGAATTAAGATGCAGTAAAAGGTATAGAATTTGGATCGAATAAAATTGTTAAGCGTGCTCAGGCCACAGAAGTATTAGGATGGGTGACCTCCGGGAAGGTCCCATAAAAGTGTTTCTGAACGATATTTTGGATTCAGTAAGAGTAGAGAATATTCGTATGGATTATCGATAAAGGAATTCTAAGAGAAATTTTATTCTATGAAGATTTTCGATAAGTATCGGGAAAATAAACTGAGTTAAGAAAATTCAGCCTAAGTCTTTGGAAAAGGAAGTTTTTATGGGATAATAGAGTTTATTTCCCGAATATGGAAATATAGAATTTTCAGAATAAATCCAATAGCCCAGAAAATATAAAATCGCAGTAGAAGTATTTTATGAATATCGGGAAATTGGATCGAACTGGAATTTCAGAGGCTGATCCAAAAGCCATGGAAAAGTCATAAAATACTATTTTCTGAATATTTTATTATATTTGGTTGGATTCCAACTAGACTTACTTGAATTTTTACAAGAATGGCAAACTAGTAAATAAACACTAGTTAGAGGGCAAATTGGTCATTTGGCCCCAAAGGCAATTTTGAAATATTTAAAAATTTATAAGGGCAATTTTGGAAAGAGGAAATAGAAGATTAAATCTTGGCCCTTCATTGATGATAAAATCAATCTTAACCATTGGATAAAAAGGGCAAAATTATAATTTCACTATTAAATGGATTTAATATTCATTTAATAGATATATGTGTAAAATAATGGTGAAAAGATGAAGCCAAAAACATGAGAGCTAGGGAAAGAAAGAGAATTTTTCCAAGCTCGATTCAAGCCCCGAAACTCGGTTTTCAAGTAATCTCTTCAACTACAAAGTTGTTCTACTCTTCAAGCTCTATCTTTTGATATCAATAATTCATGGAATTCATGCTTGATTTATGAGAATTTACATGAGAAAGAAATTAAGGTTTATGGATCAATTGGAGCTTTTGAGATTTTATGATTCCATGATTGAATTCAAGTTGAAATCAAGTTAGTATGATGTTAAAATCATGATATTGAGTTGAGATTTAAGTTCTGCATGTTTAGATTATTATGAAGATGATTAGGGTTTATGGATTCAAGTTTAATTTAGGGTTTGTGATGTTGAATTAATGATTTGGTAAGCTTGATTTGTTGTTTGGAAGTAAGACCCTAAGTTAATTTGATAGGGAACAATTCAGCAATCTTAAAAGTTAGAAGACCAAATATGAATTTGTATGGATTTGGTGTGTATTTATGTTATTAAGGATGTTAGAGATGTGAAATTGATGTTAGAATGCTAAACCGATGTTAAATTGAATTAGTGGCCATTTTGACAATTTGTCAAAGTTAAGTAACCAATTTGGAAATGAGGTTTTGGATAAGGACTAAATCTGAATTTTAGTTGTAATGATAGAATTAAGGTGGTAATGTTGAATTGATGACTAATTTGCAAAGTTAAGAAATTTGGATCATTACCTTTGCATTATTAGTGACCATTCGATAAAGAAGGAAAATTAGAGGGAACTATTGTGAATAATTATTTGATGAAGAATGTGGTAAGTTTGTGGTTTAAAGCAAATAATGGGACTAAATTGACAAGTAGAGAAGTTAGTATAAAAGTTGAAGTTAATTAAGGAGGCTGTGTAGAAAACTGGACTATGGCGGTAAGTTTGAAAATTCACCATAAATTCTACAAAAATAGGTAGATGGTGAATTTTATACCGATGTAAAGATTTGTTTGTCTAGTTTCGTTTCCAACAAACAGAAACTGATTTCGAGTTTCGAGTCAAAAGATATGAATTTTTAAGTGACAAAAGCTCAGAAAATAGAGCACCAGTCTGTTCCGATTCCAGCATTGTAATTGACTTTGAAAATTCGCTATAAATCGTACAAGTTGAATTTGGGCTATTAATTTATATGGTTGAAAAGCTTATTGAATCTAGTTTCTTTCAGAACAAACGAAATTGAATTTTGAGTTGTAGATTCTTTTATAGAAATATTTCTTTGAAGGTAGTGCAATATGCCAGAAAGTGAGAATTGATACATTTTGTATCTAAGGTTAATTAGTATGCTTGAAAAGGGTTAATGGAAGTTATAAATGGTTATTAAGGACCAAAATGAGTTTTGGACAGTATAAGGAAGGAAAAAAGAATTTGTATATCCGAATGATTAGATTTGATAGCATGTTTGAGAAATTGTTAGATTTGAATCTAACAAATATTGTTTACATTCATGTGATTAATGAAGTTTGGATCCGAATCAAAAGAAGATTCGAGGTACTATGAAAGGTAGGATCGAATAGAGCTTAGTGAGGCAAGCTAATAAATGGTCCAGGTGAGTGCATTCCTATTTATTTTATTTTACTTATTTTTATTATGATACGAGGAAGACTTGCGATAAGTCAACCTCGAGTGTTGAAAAGAAAAAGAATTTAAATCGTAAATTATATACATATTAAATGGCTTTAAAATAAATTATAAATGATTACGGGTATGAACTGTCTAAAGTATTTTTATTATATATGTTATAGTGACATGTCTTTATTTATTGATATTATTGAATAAGTGAAGAGATCATAATAGTGAATTGGCTAAAAGCCCATTGTATGATTATTGAGATTCTTGGTATAATTGGCATGCCAATGAGGTGGAGTATAGTGATATAATGATATAGTGACGTTGTGTTCTACAGCTATGACCTAGTGATACAGTGATGTTCTATAAGTGTACAACAGTTATAAAGTGAAACAGTGATGTTGTGTTTCTACAACTATGACCTAGTGATACAGTGATGTTGTATAAGTTTACAGCAGTTATAAAGCGATAGAATGATACATCGTTTTATTATGGCACAACATATTACTTGATGCCGCACATTTGCATACTCAATAGTGACTCGTGTACCATGCATTCTCAATTACATTACATTGGGCTATGAATTGAATAAAAAGTAACAAGTACAAGTAATCTAAAGGAAAGTGAAAAGTGAAAGTGATATGATTAAAATGAAAACAAGTGATTTACTGTATATTAGATTTGACATGATATTGCCTTATATATGTATATGAGATGTTGATTTTTACAGGTTACATGACAAGGAACGACTTCGATAAGTCATTATATACGATTCTAAATTCTTATATGTTATATTTAGTATTTTATTTATTATGCAATTTTTATTAAAATTAAAGTGCTTTACTTTGATTTATAAGTTTTGCCTCACTAAGTTCGTACTTAGCGTGTGTTTGTTTCACACGTAGATTAAGATGGAGGATTTGAAGAGGAGTCGAGCATGCTGATAAAGCTTCAATCTCCAAAATATCAGTAAGATATTCTAGCTTATGATAATCTCTAGTGGGCATGTAATTATTTAATTGCTAGTAGAGTATGATACATTAAATTAGACTAAATGATAGATAAGTAATCAGTTTTGATGATGAATTGTATATGGATAAAGAAAAATAAGGCATTAGCATTGTAACAGAATAAAGTTAAGGTAGAAAGGATAGTTACTTTGCTAATAAGAATAATCGGTAATTGCGTAAAGATTTTTAAGTCAAGAAAGGGCCTAGATAACGAACCTAGTTTTCACCCTGAATTGAACTATTGTTTTTAATAATTGCCAAATATGTTTTAAAATAATTAATTCAGGGTTGAAACTAGCTAACTGCACGTAGGTTGTGTTTTCAAGAAAACCGAAAAAGGGTTAAATTTACAAACTAAAATTTGTAAATACTTGTAAAAAATAAATTTATAAGTCGAGATTTCTTTAAACGACTCCGTAACATCTTTAATGTATATTCGATTTATGAGTATACGTTAAGGGTGTTACATGTCCTTTTTAGTGTCTCTTTTCATGCTCCAACAATAAAAAATAAATTCTAAACCTTAATCCTAAATTTTAAACTTTAAACCCTAAAAATGCATACTACCCCCAATTTCATAAACCTACTCCTAAACTTTAATCCTAAACCTTAAATATAATTCTTTAGGATGGGGGCATAAATAGGGACGTGGGGAGGGACAGATGATTTAGATTTGTTAGTTACTGAATTTTTAAAACGCTTTCATTTTGATAATCAAACTTTTAAAACTTGCATTACAATTATTAAACTTTTAACTCGCTTTTATTATAATTATCTTTATTTTTAGTTAATAAATGATGAAAGGACACTTTAAAGTTTCTTTTCAAAATAAAAGCTTAATTTATTAAATGGCTTAAACTAAAAAATAGCCCTCAAACTATGTCTTTTTTTTCTGCTTTTGGCCCTTAAACTATCATTTTTGGTCACTTTAAGTCCTTAAACTTTGATTTGGGCAAAAAAGCCCTTAAACTATCATTTTTGGTCACTTTAAGTCCATGATTACAAAAATATTATTTTATAGGCTTTTCTAACATATATAAATATTTATGTTCTTTTTAAATTTTAAAATATTATATATCAAAATAAGCCCCTAAGCTATCATTTCTGGTCATTTTAAGTCTGATATTTATTTAAGTCAAAAGAAATTTATTTCGACTAATAAGATGTTGACACATCACAAAGATTTTTTGACCAATTGATAGTTTTGGGGACTAAAAGAAGCAAAAAATGACATAGTTCAGGTACTTATTTTGACCAAAAAATAGTTTAGAGACTTAAAGTGACAAAAATGATAGTTTAAGGGCCTATTTTGCCCAAATCATAGTTTAAGGGCCAAAAATAAAAAAAAATAATTTAAGGGCTATTTTTTAATTTAAGCCTTATTAAATCTACAATCGTCACAAAAATTAAATTTTCGCTGAGCATTGGGTTGCCAATCAATTTCAATGGTGAAAATGATCTACTTGACAAAAAAAAATTAACACATTCTGATTTCAAGTTAATCCGATGGTTGAAAGTCACCGAAACACGCTTCAGAAAAGTGACTGAAACACAATATTTTAAAATTAATAACTAAAATGAGATAAACCGAAAGAAAAGTGACCTGTAGTACAACTTTATCTGTAAATAGTACATTTTGTCAAACACGCTCCAGAACCAGACAGTGTTCCCCTTCCTTCCTTCACGGCTTCACTTGAACATCGATTTTTGTTTCCTTCAGCTTCAGCTCCTCTTAAGAATTTCCTTAATCCACCGCTAATATCTTTAATTTCTAGGGTTCCGTTGACTGAAAAAGATCGATAAATCCAATGGATTGGGGAAACGTTACCGCCGAGGATCTGATCGACGCCCTCCGTGAAGTTGACTGGTCATCACCGCCGAGACCTCTCTCTGAATTCTTCTCCCGGTTCACCGTCCCTCGATCTTTCGCCAAATGGAACAGCCGCCTTAAATGCAATCTCTACTAGTAACTTCTCTTTATTTTCTAGTTTTAAATTCATATTTGTTTGAACTTTGAACTTTGAACCTTGATCTGTGCTGTTTGGTTTCCGGTAAAAATAAAAAATTTCCATAAGGATCAAACTTATTGAATCTTGATCATGAGTGGGCTTTTGTAAATTCAAGCATATCTTTTAGTTTCTTATTTGAACTTCATGCTTCTTTGTTTTCTCTGGTAGCTATCGAACCAATTATTTCATTCTGATCGTTCTCATTCTCGGTAAGTAGAAGAAACCAGCAGTGTGCTCAAATTTATTTGTGCTACTGTATTTTTTTATTTTAATTTTTTGTGATTTTGCAGGTTTGGGATTCTTGAGGAGACCGCTTGCTATTTTAGCTGCTATTTTAACAGCGCTTAGCATCGCTTTTCTGAATGATAGGTAAGCTGCGTTACACCTCCTCTTTGCAAGTGTTCTGATGTAAAGCCACTGAGGTTGTTATTTGAATGTTATCTTTGATATGGAAGAATGAACCCTTGCATTGAATGTTACTGTATGGTTTGATTTAGTTTTCTCAACCGTGGTTGCTATCAATTGTTTTTCGGGTGCAGTTTTGCTGGTACTTTTAGTGAGAAGGTCACAAGAACTGTGAGGCAGTTCTCTACGCATTTAGCAGCTAAGATGAGGCCTCCCTTTACGTAAGTCATCATCATCTTTATGTCTTTAAAATATATATTCTTTATTTGGTTATTAATTTTTTTTGTTCCTGCTAGACCTGTTATTCGTGGGCGTCCTTCGGCAAAAAGAGCTATTCACATATGTGGTCGACCTCGTTGGGTGTTTGTCTTCCTCTTTTCTGCTGGTATCAATTTGTTTCAGAAATGTTTTCTTTTAAAGTAAAGCAGAAGCAAACAGTTTGCCATAGGAAGAACCTAATTGTACACTTCTTATTGCAGTGAGTTTCATCCTTTGGTATGTCTCCTGTGCTATGGGCACTGGCTATTGCACTTCTTGGTATGCTGCCTCATTTTCTTTTCTTCATCCCATCTCCCTTTACGCATTTTATTTTTCTTTAATAGAACCCTCCCTCTCAGCTACTGTCCTCCATGCAAGTTTTAGAACACCTAACATGAAGGCCCGTCTTAACACTTTCCGAGAGGAATTCCGTGCAGTTTGGCGTAATTACAGGGAGCTGTAGCTCGCGAAGTCTATAGCCTTTGAGTATGTGCATCCAGTTTTATTTTGGATTATAGCTTCTTAATTTTATTTGTATTAATGTTTTCTCTTTAGTTTAGTGCCCTTATTCATGTTTTACTTCTCTAGTTTTCAGCGGTTAATCTGCTGATTTATTGATTTTGGATTACTTTGTATATTGACATGCTACTCTCATATATTCCGAGATTGTAAACTTTTAGCTGCTACCGTGATATACATAGTATTGCATTCGTATCTATTCTATACTCTTTCATTTGTTTGTGTTTTCTTGTCTACACATGCGTGATTTGGGGAAACCTTCTCTATATAGGTTACTGGTTGCTAAGTATCGTTTAGTGCTTTATTTCCATCCAAGTATGGTTACTTTGCAATTGAAGCGACCCTTTTTACTCTAGGGTTAAAAGCTAGTTCTTAAAACACTTGTGCTGTTGAATATGAATAGTACAGGGAGATGCAAATTAGTTCCCTTGAGCTGTTGCCGGAGGCTTTGGGTCACTTCCTTGGAGAGAATAGTCTCTTGAAAAACATTGAATTGAGTAGAATCTGCAAATGAGTTCTTTTTATCTTGTTGGTGAACACTTTGGGTCACAGCCATTGGGGTTCTATATGACGATACTTGGCCTAGTTGTCAAGAGGGAATTTACTGCATGCCGTATGCAGCCAGAAAATATTTAATTATATAATATCACCATTCACCACACTGGTTTCGGATGCGGTAAAGAAGTTTTTCATATGGATTAAATTTATTTCCCTAGACTTGTTCATATTTTTCTAGTAATGGCGCTAGTGTACTTATTTAATCATTTCTGAACTCTGATATATTCATCAATATAAATAAATCCGTCTAATATTTTAGTTGTGATCCGCTTCTTGTATGTGGGTTTTCTGGCTTAAACATAGGGAAGAGTACCCGGTGTTCCATTCTACAATTCTGATTGTTACTGCTGTTTTAGGTTTCAGGCAGGGAATGTTCCGACCATTCAGAACTCCTACACCTTGTTGTTGTAAGGTTGCATCAGCTGCCGTTGATCAGTTGATGTTTCTACAAAGGCTGCATTGAGGTGAAGGCTGCTAGTTTTTTGCATATAGTTGAGAAGATCTAAACTGTGAGGGCCTCTTTGTTAGTGTAAAGCAGACCGTTCCTGTTTTTAGTCCAAATCGGAGAGACCATGGAGGATGTCTTTATTGGCACCCCTCTTTTAAAAAAAGAAGTTTACAATTTATACACGAACAGTTGGCTCGAATATGCTTGTCATGGTTAGTCGGCTAAAGCTGGCTGCTATAATTCATTTAGCTGCTCTTGATTGTTTAAGTAGGCAAGTGTTATGTTTAGAAAGAATGTTGTCAATGATGTTTCTATACATGCGCATTAGTTTGTAGCTAATTGGAGTTTATTGGGGTAAAGTGAATGGAGATTTTGCAGTGCTATGATCGTGTTGGTTGGGATATGTCTGGCCTGGGTGAACTAAATCATTGTAAGTGTGGTTAATGAATATACGATAATAAATAATCTAAAGGCTGGACAAGTGGACCAATTATAAGCCCTAGTTGTCTAATCTGGTCCTGATTCTAGTGGTGATGGCGCCAATCAAATTCATTCATGTGTCTATATAACACTGTTATGTAAGCGTGTATTGTCATGTCTTTTTAAGTTAATTATCGTTGGTTATACTAATCATTTTCATTTGTAGGGGGTTATTTTGACCTAAAATAAAATTTTAAAGGTTAAATTGCTTTGAGTCATCCGTTTTTTTATTGAGACACTTGTAAAAAATGTTTTGAGTCCTCAGCTGAAGACATGCAAACATGAGTAGTTTTGGACATGTGCAAAAAAATAATTGTATAAAGTTTTCAAAAAAGAAGAGTCTAAAATGAATTAAGTTAAATGTTTACGAGAAAAATAGAGTAAAATATTAGTTTTTGACTAGTGATAAAATATATAGGAAAAACAAAATAATATTTTATAGGTTTTGAGTCTTGTTAGACTTATTTTATTCAAAAGTTAATTTATTACGTATATAATAAATTAATAAACATTTATTTTTTAAATAAATTAGATTTAAAAAAACTTAGAGTCTTATTTTAATAAATTATACAAAATTTTTTAAAATCTTTGAACTGCGTCTGCACGCAGTAAAGAATTTGGAAATATTATAAACAACAAAGTAAGCGTAGTTTGGTGAGATCTGGTATTTGTAAAGAAAGGGTTGGATTTGTAAAGCACGTAGTGCTTTTCCTTCTCTTTTTATTTGTTTTTAGGTCTTTCTTTTGCCCACAGCTTTAACCATATGATAACATGAACATTGATTCATAAGATGCGCAATACGTAATGTTAAATTTATTCTCTCTTCTATTAGAAACATTATATATACACACATTTATTCTCTTTTCTGGGTATAATAACCAAAGGAGATCTATTTGAAAAAGAGGTGCAGTAAAAACTATATAAAAATACAAAAATAAAGTACACAAATGGTCACTAAACTATCTCTAAAATTACAAAAAATGATCATTAAACTTTCTAATATTACATAATAGACATTAAACTTTTGTTTTTGTTACAAAATGGTCACTAAGCCGTTAACTGTCGTTAATTGGGTGATGTGACAGTTATAGAAATTTGAATAATATAACGTTTAATCCTCCAAATTGACACATTTAATCAATTTATTCTTAATTTAACTCTCATTATTGATGTCTAAATTGATTGAATGCGTAAATATTGAGGATTAAATATATTATTATACAAATTTTTATAACTGCCACGTCTTTCAGTCAATAACAGTTAACGGCCAAGTGACCATTTGTAATAAAAACTAAAGTTTAATGATCATTATGTAATTTTTAAAAGTTTGATGACCATTTTGTATTTTTAGGGATAGTTTAGTGACTATTTGTGTACTTTACCCAAAATACAATTTTTCGATATATTAGTGATGAAGTTTTTTTTTTTAATTTCATAAGTTAGAGTTAAAGAATCATCATCTATTCTGTATTGATTTTTTTAGAAAATAAAAACTAACTAAATGAGACATAACGATTTTGTACTTTTATTAATTTCAGTTGTACGGTTCAAAAATTTTACTGACAGCGTATCAAATAATAATTTTATACATACACACCAGATTATAAGAGATTAACTCAATCAGCAAAATAACTTAAAAGCCTTACTTTGAAATCATAATTTTCTAGTTTTATTCATTGTAATCTCGTTCATTCCTGATCCTGCAAGCATGTTTAAATCTTTTTCAAAAAAATAATTACTAAAATATACTGATTCCTCATTGGTATTTAAATGATTATGATATATATGGATAAATAAATAGATAGGCACAACAATATGTAAATATCGTTTTCAAATGGCTTAAAGATATATCTGGTATCTGATCAATTTGATACTTTTTCTCAAGTTGATACTAAAAGTATTTTTGCACTAAGTTGATATCTGAACTAGGTACCTTATCCGAAGTTGGTACCTAAAATTTTTTTGCTTTCAAGTTGGTACTCAAATTTTAATTTCATTCACTGTTTTAGTACTTCTATTAACAATTTTAATCCCAAAACTTATACAATCTATCAATTTGATTCTAATTCACAACAATTCAATAAATTTATCCATTCATATTTAAAAACTATATCAATTTAGTCATTTTTTGCGATGCTGTAAAACCAAACAAGTCTATTGATCAAAGCGACAGTTGGATAATTGCATTATATGATAAAACAATAACAAGTTACCGTTAAACTTTTATTATACCAGGAAAGTAAGAAAATATTTCTGGGAGGAGAACAAACAATTTAGGAGAATAAAAATGAGTAAATTGATATAATTTTTAAATATAGATGGTTAAATTTGTTGATTTGTTTTGAATTAGGACCAAATTGATACACTTTATAAGTTTTTGTACCAATTTAAGAGAAGGTGTCTAGTTCAAGTACCAACTTGAGAGCAAAAATGTTTTAAGTACCTACTTGAAAGAATGCGCCTAATTCAAATACCAATTTGAGAGAAAAAAAATTCTTTAAGTACCAACTTGAAAAAATGTGTCTAGATTTAAATACCAAACATATATTTAAGCCTTTCTAAATTGACAACAGACCATGGAATAAAGTTGAGGTGTCTGCGTGCAGTTTTATAAATTATAAGGACATAAAAGTTGGATTAAATCCACAGGCTGGTCCGTGTTATATTGGCATCTTTACAGGCTTAATCCAGACCATATGGCATGATTTTGAAGTGTTTCTCCTTCCTTTCTAAGCAAGCAGCCAATCCTTATTGTTCAACAAATCTTGGAAAACGAGAGGAAAAGCAAGAAACTGGGCAGTGTGAAGTTATGAGAAGAAGAGTATGGAGCATTACCTGAAGTGGGTTCAGGCTTTAGCATGTGCTTGGTGTTTCATGTTATTGGTAGGTCTCCTTTGCTGTTGCCTCAGCACACAATCACGCCAACACGGTGACTCTAACGGCTCTTGTTCTTGTGACGGTGGATATGCCGGTGTTTGATATCATCTTCCTTTCTTGTATAGAACATGAATTGATTCTGGGTTTTCCTCTTTTTGTGTTTGTAATTTAGTGCTCGTGAGTGTTCTTTTATATATATGTGCTGTATTTTAGAATTTGATTTCTTTTGCTTCTGAAACATTGAGTTGAGTTGTGTAATAACCCGTTTACAAAAACCCATCAAACCCATTAGAACCAAATTTTAACCTAACCCGGGCCCAATTATACCCAAAACCCATACAACCCTAATTAACCCTAATCACTTTTAACTCTAGTTGCTGCCTCCTATATTGGACGCAACTGCCGTCACCTCCACCGGGCTGCCGTCGCCATCTGAACTTCGGCCATCCCTAAACCTTTGAATAACCAGTCACCCGAAACAAAACAAAAAAACAAATCCAAGCCTTAATCCTAAACCTTGACTTACAAACCTTAAAAATAAATTAACTTAAACCCATAAATCCGAAAAAATTAAAAATCAAATCAAACCTAAAACCTAACCATATCAACAACCCTGTCATCACCCATGCCCCAATCTGCCATCACCGTACCCCTAAAATCCGGCCATCCATCATCATATATGCAGCATTAAAATAATAGAGGAGAGTTGTTAGATCTTTGTAAAAATTTGGTTATAAAACCGAATCTAAACAAAAAATATAAAGGGGGGATCTAAAAAATATCCAGAGAGAGATTTAAAGGGGTTTTCAGTTCAAAAAACGAAGTGAAATCTGTAAGGAAATTTTTTTTTGTAATAGCTTGGAAATCAATACAAGAGGCTTAAGGGTAAAAATTTCTCCTTTGCTTTTGAAAATCAAAATCATCTTGTTTTTTTTTCTTTTGTTTCGAATCAAAAAATAAAATAAAAGAGGGATAGATTAGAAAGCCTACCGGTCGAGTGAAGCAAGGCCACCGCGGTTGCCATGAGGTCGCAAGGCCAGTAACCGGCGTGAAGCCGATGGGTGAATGGCCGCCGCTCTGGTAGTGAGCGAGAGGAAGAAAAGAATGATGCTTTAGGGTTTTTACTATTTCAATCTGTTTTAAAAACCCCATTTAATTATTTAAACTCACCTCCCAAAACGACGTCGTTTTGAGTCTTCAACCCGTGCGGTGACCCGGTAACTCGGGAAGGATCTGCGTGTCCTTAATAGGAAAATTACACACCGGGTCCTTGAACTTCCCTCCTTCGTTTCTGCCCACTGTCTATCTACCATAACGGTCCTTCCATTTTGTTCCCCATTTGTTTTAACCAAGGTCTAATTACACCTTAAGTCCTCAAACTTTCATCCCGTTTTAGCTACTAGTCATGGTGTAATCATGTGTTTAGTCCCTTGGAGTTTTATGCGCATTTAAAACCGTCCCTTCATGTTTTTTTGTGGCTTTTTATTTTCGTTTTCTTTCAATTTCGTCACTGCCATTATGTTGAATTTAATTTCAGCACTTAAGTTTTAAGTTGTTTACTTCCAGTTCGTGTATTTTGCATTTGTTTCATTTTAGTCCTATAATGTTTGCTATTTATGCCATGTAATTTAATTCTAATGCACTTTAATCAATGCTTTTTTATTAGCTTCTTGTTGTAATAGTTTAATCCATGGACTTTTATTATTATTATTATTATTATTATTATTTTATGCATATAATATATTATTATACAAATTAATTTATTTTGTACATATTATATATTGATTTAGATATATGTATATATATTTATATATGTTTTTATCTATATCACATTTTTTATGTATAATAACTTCATTATTTTTTATATTATATATATGATTTTATGCTTATTTTTAAAAATATATATAGTATTCTATTTAACCACTACATATATAATATAAATAAATACCTTTTTTAAAAAAAGAATAACATATATAAACTATTAAATTTAAATATATCTAGATATTTTTTATAGGTAGTATTAAATATTTTACCTTAATTATTATATTTTTAAGTTAGATTAATATTTAGGAATGTTATATTAGTATTTTATTATGTTAGTATTTATTTATATTTTTATCGTATTGTATTTATTTATGTTTGCTATGTTTTAAGTTGCATTTCGAATATATTATTGTCAATGTGGTGCCCCTTTATCCGAGCGTAAACGTGGCCAGTATCAAGCGTAGTGATGGTGATTTTTCGGTTTACTCTCGAATAACAGGGCCTTTAAAATCTACTTGCGCTTATAACCAAATTTTAATTTAGTCGTCACTTTAATCCGAAAAGTTTAATATTAATAAAGCGGTAATTATTAAAGTACCAATTTTGGGCGGTGTGGTGGTGCTAATCCTTCCCCATCCGTAATCGACTCCCGAACCCGACATTTTTAAAATCTCTGGTTTTTATGGTGCTCGACCTACCTTAGTGGTCGGTGGCGTCTCTATTTTTAAAATAATATGTTTTTTTCTAAAAACATAATGGAAGACATTTTTAAAATACCCAAAAGACCCCAAACACCTTAAAACCTCATTTTTTAGCGAAGACACTCGAAACAGGATCGCTACAGATGACGACTCTGTTGGGGACACTTTTTTTGGTTTTCAAAAATAAAAGAGAGTCAAGCTTTTTAAATAATTATCGCTTTATTAATATTGGAAATTTTGGATTAAAGTGACTATTAAATTAACATTTGGTTATAATTGAGCGTTTATTTTAACGCATTTAAAATTTGGCATATAAACTCGTCCTTCTAAGTAGGGGGAAAATGCTAGTGCTTTTGTGTGGATATCGTTCCTCCGTATGGGCCTAGCAAGTACCTTTGGGGCTCGAGTACCTTATGCTTTCGTAAGGATATCGTTCCTTCATATGGGTATAAGCGAATGGGTCCCCCTGAGTTGAACCCAGTTGAAAGGAGCCTATAATGGGTGATGACCGGAGACTTTGCTACTCTTAGTAGGGGACAACAAGGACAATTTGGATACCTCTTAGCACCAAAATTGCATGTAGAGAATATAGAAAGCCCACCCTTTTAGAGCCATGCGGACAACTTAGGAGTTTTAGATGAGATAAATAGGATTGTTATGCTTGTTGCCTTATCTACTCCTCTTTTTATTTATGTATCTATTGAGTTTATTCGATACTAGCTCATTTTTTGTTTTATTTTATTTTTACTTTACACATACTTTTGTTGCATTAGCATTGCATGACATAAAGGCGTTGGTTCAAGTGGTTTGCCCGAGCAAAAATATTTCATTTTTACCCTATTTACTTTAATTTATTCATTTGATTATTTTAATTTCAAATTGACCCATTTTTGTGATCACATCATATCTGTTCATTTTGGCATTCACTGCATTACATATCATGACATTTTGATTTTTGCATTGGTGCATTCGCATATAGGACATATACTTTGGTTTTTTTTTACATGCATTTTGAGACTGATCCTCGGGATGCCCTGTGACAGCAATACTGGGGAAGACGAAAGATCAATCGATTCAACATCCATACAGAACAAGAAGTAAGACAAAGATGGCAAATGAAGACAGACTGGATAGGATTGAGCAGAACTAGAAGACTTAACAGGCAGATTTAACCCAAAAACTGGAGGACCAGTTAGCCAAAGCCCAGCAAGAGATAAGGGTAGGCCTCAATGCCTTGGCACAGATGCTCGGATGCAAGTTTCCTGAACAAGGATAGGCCTCAATGCCTTGGGGCAGGTCCCTGCGAGGAAAATGAAGATCTTATATATCCTCCAGGGTTCACCCCTACTCAAGCTAAAAATCAAACCAACCCTTGAGTGGTAATTTCTATGGAAAAATCTCAACCACTTTAGGCTAGTGCCCCTATCCCCGACAAATTTGCCGGCCGCATCAGAAGCTAAGCTAGGGGGCAACCAGGCTGAAAATTTTATCTCTGAGATGGATTAGTTGATTGAATCTAACAAATCAAGAAATGAGCCGTCGAAAGAGATCGAGGAGCGTTGCAAAAGACTCGAAGAAAAAATGCAAGCCATGGAGATAGAGGATACCTTCAGTGGATTCGATGCCAGTGAACTCAATCTTGTCCCAGATTTGGTATTACCTCCAAAATTTAAGATCCCAGAGTTTAAAAAGTATGATGGAACTAGTTGCCCTCACGCTCACCTCACTATGTTCTGTAGGAGGATGACATGATACGGAAGAGACTACAATCTATTAATATATTGTTTTCAGGACAGTCTATCAGGATCTGTCGCCCATGGTATAATCAGTTGAGCCGCCATCAGATAAAATCATGGAAAGACTTGGGTAGAGCCTTTCTGGAGCAGTACTGACACGTCAGTGATATGGTACCTGATCGTTGGACTCTGCAACACATGAAACAAATGTCAAATGAAAGTTTCAGACAGTACGCGCAACGTTGGAGAGACATAGCTACACAAGTCCAACCCCCTCTTGGTGAGAAAGAAACAATAGTCATATTCATCCAGACTTTGGAGGGTCCTACTTAGACCGCCTTATAGGTAATGCAACTACCAACTTTGTCGATCTAGTGCTATCTGGTGAGCTCATTGAAAATGTCGTTAAAAATGGAAAGATCGATGTTGGTGGAAGTTCGTCTCACAAGAAGCCTTCGTATGGGAAGAGAGACAATGATGTGAACTCGTTAGGAGTTTATAATGTTGGTAATTCAAAGCCAATGACGGTGGTCCCTCCCAAGGTTGCAAATGCTCAAGGTTCTTCGAGCCAGTATCTGAGTCAGAAAAAGAACACTGAGAAGATTGAGTTTACTCCACTACCAATTTCGCATGGGGATTTGTACAAAGAGCTGCTCATTGCTCACGTAGTGGCACCTTTCCACCAGACCCCATTACAACCTCCATTCCCGAAATGGTATGATCCCAGCGCAAGATGTGATTATCACGCAGGACAAGTTGGCCACTCAATTGAGAATTGTTGGGGCTTTAAGAGGCTAATAGAGAGGTACATCAAGCTTGGTGTTGTAAGTATTGAAAATCCTACAGGGCCATCTACTATCGAGAATCCCTTACCGAAGCATGAATGTACCAATTAAGATTCTCGATGATCAGATGTGGGGGTATGCCTTGTTATGACTCTTTTTGGCCAGGCTAGTCATTAAACTATTTTGACCATGACCGATAGGTCCCTTGTAGTTTTTACCTCTTTCAAATCAACACTTTTGGACCAGTCTCGCTATTCTAAGCCCAAAGGTAGTGAGAATTTTTGTAATGGCCAAAAACTACAAGTTTCAATGAAATATGTATTTTGTTCAGAAAAATGTTTCGATCGCACTCCTACATAACTAGAAGTTGAAAAAATGATAAGAACCAAACATAGAGGCATTATGTTAAAATTTTCAAGTAACTTTCTATATGGGCATTTTGGAGGCATTCTCCTAAAAAAATTGACTTCAAGGAAGAGGATTGAACCCAAGAAGAGGTTGTGGTACCGCCGTATGCAAAAGACCAATAGTCCGACAAGACCAGTGAAGAGTCAGAGGTATCCCATTGAGGGTCAGGAAAATCATATCACATTCATGCATTTAGTTGCATTCATCTTGCGTTGAATCATTTTTGTATACAAAGTCACTATGCATTTAGGATAGACACATGCATTTGGGCATAAAATTCATGCATGCATTTTTGCTTATAAACAGGTTTAAAGAAGATATCAATCATCCTCAACGTGGGGGCAATCACGATGGCCAACCTTAGTCTTGGAGGAGGCCAAACACAGAAAAAAATGCTGAAACGTCTAAATAAAAGGTACCAGAAACAAAATTTTTGAACATTTATTGATTAATGTTTTTTTCTCATTTTCAGGTCACACCTCTCTTCCAGTAGAGCAGCAAAAGTAACTTTTTCGGATCTTACCTTCGTCATTGATGATAGATCCAAACATTTCTTCCAGATTTTGCTTTACCGTTGATGGTGCAGCAGTTTAAATATTTTGAAGATCTTGCTTTTCCGTTGATGGTGCAACAGATCCAAACCTTTCTTCTAGATCTCGCTTCGCCGTTGATAATGTAATAGATCAAATTTTGAAGATCTAGTTTCTCCGTTGATGGTGCAACAGATCAAATTTTTGTCAATGTCTCATTTTTTTCGTTGATGGTACAACTAGACTAAATTTATTCCTCAAATCTTGTCTTATTCTTATAGTTGTAAAAAATGACGAAATAAATAAATAAATAAATGAAAAAATCAAAAGAAATTTATTATTTTTTATATTATGTATATAATTTTATGCTTATTTGTAAAAATATATATAGTATTCTATTTAACCACTACATATATAATATAAATAAATACCTTTTTTAAAAAATAATAACATATATAAACTATTAACTTTAAATATATCTAGATATTTTTTTATAGGTATAAGTATTAAATATTTTACCTTAATTATTATATTTTTAAGTTAGATTAATATTTAGGAATGTTAGATTAGTATTTTATTATGTTAGTATTTATTTATATTTTTATCGCATTGTATTTATTTATGTTTGCCACGTTTTAAGTTGCATTTCGGATATATTATTGTCAATGCGGTGCCCTTTTATCCGAGCATAAACATGACCAGTATCAAGCATAGTGATGGTGGCTTTTCGGTTTACTCTCGAATAACAGGGCCTTTAAAATCTACTCGCGCTTATAACCAAATTTTAATTTAATCGTCACTTTAATCCGAAAAGTTTAATATTAATAAAGCGGTAATTATTAAAGTACCAATTTTGGGCGGTGTGGGGTGCTAATCCTTCCCCATCCGTAACTGACTCCCGAACCCGACATTTTTAAAAACACTGGTTTTTATGGTGCCCGACCTACCTTAGTGGCTGGTGGCGACTCCATTTTTAAAATAATACAATTTTTTTTTCCTAAAACTCCAATGGAAGACATTTTTTAAAATACCCAAAAGACCCCAAACACCTTAAAATCTCATTTTTTTAGCGAAGACACTCGAAAAAGGATCGCTACAAGTTGCAGAGTCAAAACTGATAAATTCATTTTTGCTTTACATTAACGGGGAAAATAAGGACGTAAAGCAAAAAAAATCTTTAATATTTGATTGAATAGTTATGTTGGCCATCTTCCTCTTTTTTGAATTAATTTATGTTAATTAAACAAAAAAAATTGATTGTCAAGAACAAAATAATCTTTATAATTCTTTTATCTCAAATCTCTAACACAAAAAACTTCTAAAAACATCCTTTTTAAATTGAGAGGTTTCATCTGGATCTGCTATTACAATTATCTATTTATTATACATCTAAATTAACGGATTTGACTGATCAAACCTTTAAATAAAGTTCAAACCTCTAATTTTGACTCAAAAAAACTATTTACCACAATCAAACAACATTTGGAGGCTTTATTATTCAATATATGATCATTAACTCGACATGCAAATTTTGAACTCTGATAAAAAATCTACCTTAAAAGCAGCTTTATAACTATCGTTGATCTATGCAGAATATGGGTTTCTTAAAAATTGATGAACGGAAAAAATTCACTAATTGATATGGTGATCAAAGATGTTTATATTATCTTATCTTATATAAGTTTAAATCTCGATATTTATTTTAAAAATGTAACATTTCTCTTTATAATAAAAAAATCAATGCATGAAAAAAATTTGGAGTAGAAAAAAATTCGATGAATGGAACGGTTTAGAGAAGGGAAAAAACGTGGAGATTTATGTGGAAAAAAACGAAATATATGGTGTTTGGGAATTTGATAAACATTTGGCTTAAGGTATTAAAAGCTCTCAAATTTTTGAAAAAAAAATAATTAAGCCCTTAAATTCATTTTACATTCAATTAAGTCCTTGAAGTCTAAATTTGCATTAATGTACCCCTTTGACTAACGGAATTAATTGTTGACCGTTAATTCCGTTAAAAAATGATGAGAATATATATTTAAATGTTTTATTTTATTAAGTTCTATTATTCAAGATGGTAGCAATGCAAGTTCTTTCACTGATTTGTCATTGTGGAGATAATTTGTTTGCTTTTTAGTAAGTTTCTAAATTTTAATTATTCTCTAATATTTCGTATGAAGAAGTTTTTACATTGTTTTATGTTATCTATGTATACTAGCGGGAGTTTTATCAAGGAGAAGTCCTGATTTTAATTGTTATTAATCTCAAGTCAGATTTGAAAATGTTGGGATAGATGAGTTAGGGTTTTTTCAATTTGGGGTTGTTTGCTTGATCGAGAGATTTTGGTGGTGAAATCTTAAACCATTTGTTTAAGTTAATAAAATAAAATTATTAAATATATATTCTCATCATTTTTTATTAAATTTTTTAATTGTGATGTCAACACGATGTGACAACTTTAAATGATATGATGTGACAATTTTAACGGACAAGTCATCATTTTAACGGAATTAATGATCAACAATTAATACCGTTAGTCAAAAGGTACATTAATGTAAATTTAGAGTTCAAGGGCTTAATTAGGTGTAAAATAAGTTTAAGAACTTAATTAAGTTTTTTTTTTTTCAAAAGTTTGAGGGCTTTTGGTACCCTAAGCCTTATAATTTAATTTTATGATGCTGAAAATAAATGGTTATTTCTTTTTTTCTTTTATATTTTAGATATATTAACCTTTTAATAAATTATATTGATTCTCTATAATATATTTATCTTTTAAAAATCATACATAATAAATTGTTTTATATTTTCTTACTAGAACTTAAGTTAAAATATTTCATATATAATAATATTAATGAATTTAAATATAATTTAAATTAAAATATTTATTTTTACAATTGGTTAAATTACATAAAAAGTCATTAAACTTTTAGAATACTTTTATTTTGGCCACTGAATTTTTAAAGCTTGCGATGTAGTCATTGAACTTTTAATCTATTTTTATTAAGGTCACTCTCATTAACTGATATTAGATAATGCTAATGTAGCACATTGCCTTTTCTTTGCCTCTATTTATAACTGAACTTAAAAATCAAAGAACTGAGACAGCCCATGCAAGCTCCTCGTCCCAACACTTTACTTCCCTAACTATGCCACATAATCCCAGTATAGCCTTCCATACACAACTCAAAATAGGTCACTCAAAAAAATATGTGATTTCGAGTCTCCAAAATTCTTCCTACAAAGCAAGCATAATCCATCATTTGTAATCCCCATTTGAAGCAATCTATCCTTAGTGGAAAGACGATCCCAAATAACCATCCAAGATAGGATGATATGCTTAGGGATACGAAGAAAAAACCAGACAAGTTTATGCCACCCAATTGTCTTTTTTCGACCTTATCTCATCCCAAAACCAGCTTGCTTTCACCAGTGACAGGTTCGAAACATTTGCAAGCAAGGGTTGAGCAATTTCCCTTAACTTTAATATCTTCCTCAGGTTCCAACTATCATTTTGCTTGCATCCAAACTGCCAGAGATCAGAATGTTTGAGTACGTATTTCTTAAGCAATATTAACATGCAGGCCTTGTTCCATACTGTCATGTTTCTAACTCCTAACCCTCCTTCAGATATGGGAAGCAAATATTGATCCAGATGATCCTAGCACCTTTTGCAACAACGTCTTTTCCTTTTCAGAAAAATCTAGAACACAGCTGCTCCACTTTCGTCAGCACAGCAGAAGATAACTAGAGTTACCTATACCAAAAATTTATGACACTGAAAAGAACAGCTTTGATTAACTATACTCTTCCAGCATATGATAGTAATTTACTCGACTATTGTCTTAGTCTAGCCTTCACTTTCTCCAAAAGAGCTGAACAATTCTTTTCTGACAATTTTTTTGTAACCAGTGAAACCCTAAGATATCTTACTGGGAGAGACCCAAGTTTGAAACCAGTAGCTGCAAGAAGCTCCTCCAGCTGCAAGAAGTTCTTCCAGCTACAAGGGATGGATCCTAGAGGCAAACAACTCAGATTTTGTTGCATTTAATCTAAGGCCAGACATTTCATAAAACTTAGCCATCACACACTGTACTCCAAGGACCGAGTCTTTTGTTCATTTGCAAAATATCAGCAGGTCATCAGAAAAACATAAGTGGGTAAGTTGCACTCTCTTGCATTTAGGGTGATAGTTATTAAATAATTCTTTTTTAGCAGTTACATCCCACAAGCGAGATAAGACATTCATAATTAGAACAAATAGATAAGGAGAGAGAGGATCCCCTGTCTAATACCCTTCTTGCCCTTAAAAAAGCCAACCAAACTATCATTTAGGGAAATGAAAAATAGGGAACCAATGAAACAAGCTTCAATCCAACCCCTAAATGTTGCAGGCAATCCCAAAGCCTCTAGAACATTGGACAAGAAACTCCAACTTACAAAATCAAAAGTTTTCTGCAAGTCCACCTTGAGTGCACATCGTGGAGATAAAGTACCCCTGCCATAACCTCTGATCAGCTCCTAAGCAAGTAATGTGTTGTAAACCAGGCTTCTTCCTTTAACAAAAGCTGTCTGATTCATGAAAATCATGTCAAAAAAATAACCTTCAAGCCTAGCCACCAAAATTTTCATAATAGCTTTGTAGATCATAGAGCAACATAAAATATGCCTGAAATCTTTCGCTTTGCAAGAGTTTGGCAGCTTAGGAACAAGGGCAATGGAAGTGGCATTTAGAGCTGACAGCAAAGAGGATGAAGAAAAAAAAAAATTCTATAGCTAAAATAGTGTAATGCCCAACAATATCCCAGGATGATTTAAAAAATCATAAATTATATACATCTGGACCAGGAACTTTATTCTTTCGCCGGCTAAAGATGGCATGTTTAATTTCATCATCTGAAACTTCTTTAACAATCTCTTCACTTGATGAATTAGGAAGACTATACTGCAGGAGTTCCTTCAGCACATTTACCTCACAACCCTAAACAGATTCATCAATAGTACCAATCTACTTGGTGAAGAATTTGATAACTTCAATAAAGATTGCATCAAAAGTATCCAATCATTTCCCTTCCTCATCTTCTAAGACTCGAAATGTATTTTTTTTCTTTTGGACAGTAACAGTAGCATGGAAGAACTTATTGCCTTGATCTCCCTCTTGCCACTTTACTTTAGCTCTCTGCTGGTAAAAACTAACCTCAGCTCTCTCCAGATCAACAAGCTCCACTTGAAGTTGTATCTCATCTTCCACGTCAATAGTGCCAGAGGTAGATAAGATTACAATCTGCTGGTGTTCAAGTTGAGCTTTTTTCAGTTTAACTTGCCTGAAATGTCACTATAATTCCTTTTATTGTGGGCCTTCAACACAACCTTAAGCTTTTTTCAACTTACTAAACAGTATCTTCATAGGATCACCTTGTATTAGTTCAGACTAAGAATCCCTGATAATGTTGCTGTACTCAGGGTACAAAGACTAAAAGTTAAAGACTTAAAGGGCTTTGCCTTCGTAGAGATTTCCTTTTAAGGCCATACAACTGTCATACAGTGGTCAGAAACTCTAGAAGCGTGAAACTCCACATAAGATTAGATTATAGTAGAGCACCAGTTAGAATTAATTAGAGCTCTATCTAACTTCTTTGCCAAAAAGTTCTAGTCTTACTAGTTAGACCATATAAACAAAGGCCCATAGTATGGGTGATCAATAATCCCCAAGTCATCCATGCAGCTTTGAAGGTCCTCCATTTCAGGAGCCACATTCACCCCCTGCCACTGTCCTGAACTTTCAAAAGAGTTTGCAATGACACTGAAATCTCCACCCAAAATCCAGGGTGAAGATCCAATCAAACCCTTAATATCTTTTACTGATTCCATAATGATTTCCTACTCTCTCTATTATTATGCCCATAAACTGCACTGACATAAATCTGCTTGCCCTCTAAACTACCTTTGAGTGTAATACTTTAATCAACAGACTGAAAAACTAAGAGATTTCTTCCATAGCTCCCATATTCAATCATTACCCACAGAGGTATAATTAGTACAACAGTTCCATTCAGAAGAAAATTTAGACAAAACAGTAACAATATTATGCTCTCGAACTCTAGTCTCAAGAAGGCACAATATGTCAGCATTTAAACTAGTTGCCCTACTCATCACCTTACCCTACTTAGGAGGGTAATTAAAGCCTATCACATTTCGGGGGAAAAAAAAGAAATAGTACCTCCTGCTGCAATAGCAACATCACATGACTTGTGAACTTTGTCTAGCTGCTCTTTCTTCTTACTCTTCATTTCTTGTAAAAGATTTGCAACTCCTTGAGCAGCTAATCTAGGCTTTTTCCCCCAGCGTCAGGTAGCTGAGAAGTGTCAGCATCAGAACTAGAGAGCACCTCATACAAGGGGTGTGCAAAAAAAAAAACAAAAAACAAAAAACCGAAATCGATTTCGATTTCGAAACTCGAAAAAATCGAATTAAAAAATTGGTTAACCGAACAAAAAAAAAATAGTTTCAGTTCAGTTTTTTATTTTTAAAAAAGAAACCAGTTTGGTTACGGTTTATGATTTTGGAACAAACCGAATAACCGAACTGACTGATTATATAATATATGTTATTATATTATATACTATTTTAATATTTTATATTAAAAAATTAGATTTTATTTTCTCATTCTTCAGAAGTAAAACCATAATTTCATTTTATGAAGTTTAAGTGGTTAACTTGCTAGTATTAAAAAAGATACTAATATCATGTGTCAGATTTTAAAAGTATATATATATATATTTTAAAATATTATAAAAATTTATATTTTTAATAAATAAAATAAAAAACCATTATTCGAACCGAACTGAATTTTTCGGTTAACCGGTTGAATGAATACGGTTTAGGGTCGAAAATTGGGTGATCCGAACTTATTGATTAACTAAAATAATTTACTAATGATTAACCGAAGCCGGTTTTGCACACCTCTACGGCTCATATTTGTTTGTAGATCCAACAAACCCACCTATACACTTGTTTTTTTATCCCTTGCCTTTACCCCTTTTTTTTTACTGTCAGAATGAGAAGCCTGATCTAATGTAAGAAATTCAAAATCCTTAATAGCAGAGTTATCTTCACTCACTTTCTGCTGAATCATGGGAACTTTAGCACTAGAAATCTCTTCATGCACAACAGTATCCCAGCAATAGGCAATGAAACTTCCAACTTACATACTGGGATATTCACAGATCCCTCCACTTCAAAAACAACAGGAGCAATTGGAGAGGCCAAGCTAGAAGATTGACCAACCTCAACAGCCTTTTGTCCAGTACTCTCGAGGACCTTTACCCGGCATTCAGTAGTTTCTTTTCGCTCCACAGCACATGTTTTTGTTGTAGGCCCAAAAGCAGTGCACTTAGAACAAGGTGGCATCCAAGGCACAATAACCTTGACCAAAACTATAGAATTATCCCTCATCTTGACCTTCATAGTTTTTGACAATTGAGAGCCAACTTCCACTTCCACACACACCTTGGCAAACTCAAGTCGTTCCTTCGATGCAGTAACAGTGTCCATATACAAAGGAATCCCAACTGCACTTGCAATGTAGCTCAAAGCCCTCTTAGAATACAACTCTAGGGGGACGTTAAACAACTGAATCCAGATTGGCATCTTCGCTAAATCAAAATCAAGTTTCTTGAGATTAAGCTCCCACTTCCTCAACACCAAAGGCATGTGCAGAATATGCCAGGGGCCATTCTCAAGCACCCAGTCCCCTACAGTCGCATTCGAAAAGGAAAAAACATATAAATTGGATCCAGCCAAACTAACCTTTACCGTCGAGTTCTTCCCCCACAAGATTTCTACGATCTTTTGCATCGAGCTGAAATTCAGCGCCGATCCAATGAATTGACACACAAGAACATGCTGCCACTCTGAGAAACCTTCGTCAAACACATCCCCAGGACGTATCACAGTCTCCGAACCATCATAGTTATCAGGAGGAAAGAATCCTAGAGTTTGCTCTTCCACTCCCGAAAAAAACTTCATCCAATCTACAAGTATATATCCCCGCAATATGAACAGAACAAGCAAGCGAAATCGCAAAGAATCACGCAAAATCGAACAAGAAATCAGCAAGAATCGATCAAAAATGGCCGAATTTCACCGGGAGAGAATTCGTAACATGCGCCATTGATTACTTTCTTTCTACTACTTGTTTACTTTTGTAGATTAAGTGTTAATAGCAATTATTTATCTGCTCTGCTACTGCTACTGCTTGCTCCTACTGTAGAACCTTTTTAGTTGCTTTGTTTTTTACCTGAAGGTTAAGTATTGGGATACAGACTATGAAAATTAAATTAAAAAAAAAAAACCAACCGAAACGATACAATGGCGGAAGGTGAAAGCAAGGGGGCAAGTGAAACGTAAATGCGTAGTATACAACAGCTTACAGCCTTCCTTCTCTTATAAAGCACCTGCTCTTGCTGTTATGGAAAGGATGAGTAGAGAGACACGTGGGTAGAATGAAAATGCAATATTAGATTTACAGTCACCATCTATGGTTCCAGCTAGCCTAGCTTATTTTGTCCATTTCTAGAATGAACATATGGGTGTAATAGGGTTTTTTATGCAAAATATTATCAATCTATTTCCTTCTTTCTCTCTTTATCTCTATTTCTTTCTTGCACTATTTCATCTGTTAGGATTATTCCCAACTCTCTTCTTTCACTTTATGATTTCATCTCTTCAACTAGGGCGGATAAAACTCGATTCGCTCGAAATAAAATTTGAATTGTAAAATAAAAATTTAAATAACTCGAAATTTTGAATAATTAGTTTCGGTTTTCAAGTTCGAGTTAAGTATGTTCATTCTGCTTAATATATCATGTATATTCCGTATATGGATATAGAAAGTCGTCAAAATTTGAATCAATATATATCATAACATTATATTTGTACATAATTTCAAAATTTTAACTTGATTCAAAAAAAATTTAAATAAAATTTAAATCGTAAATAGGACTTATAAACTCGAGACTTAAATCAAAGGGTCAGCCCTATCCTCAATGTCAATGACGTTACAATGTGAACCCAGGGAAGCTTTACGATGAAAGTTTTCTTCATCTTCTTCATCCTTTAATCAACCCCTTTCCTCAAAAACAATCAATACTTAATACGCCCCCAAATTTTAAATTTGTTATTTTCTTAAAGAAAATAGAAATATATACAAAAGAATCCATAAACCCTTCTCCTACCGTCATTCTTTCAATCTCTCTAAAGCCCCTACAGATTTCGATTCGATTCTCATTTTCTTTTGATTTTCTGGTGGTTAGATCTCTTGTTCTCTACTTTTGTTATCCAGCTTTGATTGATTTTCTTCAGTATATGTTTTTTTTTTTTCTGTTGATTTGGAGAAAAGGGTTACTTATTGGGTTTTCATTTTGTCATTGCAGATTCTTGGGATTTGGGTGTTTCTTTGTATGGTTGTTCAGGAAATTAGAACTTTGTTCCTTTTCTGTTTTGGTGAAGAAAGATGCCAATTTTGCCGAAAAGCGAATCAATTCACATAAGTTAACGTGCCATATCTGCCTTGAAAATGTTATATATCTATTTAATAAAAAAATAAATTATAGAAGAGACTACCGATCTTTAGGGTTAGTGTTAAAATGACCATCGATCTTTTAATTTGTCAAAATGACCACTCAACTATTGGTATAGTTTCAGTATAGTAACCAACCGTTAAAACCTAACGTAGAGGCCAAAAACTTATATAATTATACATTTAGTCCTCGTGATTTTCACATTTAATCAGTTTAGTCCTAGTTTTAATTTAATAAAATAAATTAATTATTCAATTAGGTGGATTGGAGAGAAAAATTAAAGCATTCCACAAATATAGTTGGGGGAACCAAAACCACAATCCCTTGCGTATAGGGGAAAAACCTCTGTCACTGGGCTAAGCACATATTTATGATATGAAACACAAAATTTAATATATGAGTTATATGATTGTTAATGCCATGAAAAAGAATTAAATGTGATTTTAGAGGACTCGAACATGACACACTTATGATGCATAAAAACATCTAACCCAAAATTTTATAAACCTTAAACCCTAAAAACTATTGTTAGTACATAATTTAAAAAATCTCTAAACCCTAAACTCTAAAAAATATAGTTAATGCACGATTTAAAAAATTTATAAACCCTAAATCCTAAGAATTTTATAAACCATAATCCCTAAAAACTATTAATTAAGTTAAAAATCATAAACCGTGCACTATCTATAATTTTTAGGGTTTATAATTTAGGGTTTATAAAATTTTTAGGGTTTATAATTTTTTTAAATCATCCACTAACTATAATTTTTAGGGTATATGGTTTAGGTCTATAAAAAAGTTAAATCATGCGCTAATTATAATTTTTAGGGTTTAGGAGTTCATGGTTTATAAAAATTTTAGGTTTTAGTGTTTATAAATTTTTAGGGTTTATAAATTTTTTAAATCATGTACTAACTATAATTTTAGGGTTTAGAGTTCAGAAATTTTTTAAATCATGTATTAACTATAATTTTTAAGGTTTAGAGTTTACATATTTTTAGGGTTTATAAAATTTTTAGGTTCTAAAGTGTATAATTTTTAGGGTTTATGGTTTATAAATTTTTTAGGGTTTAAGATTTATAAATTTTTTAAATCGTGCACTAACTATATTTTTTAGGGTTTAGGGTTTAAATTTTAGGGTTTAAAGTTCATAATTTTTTTTAGGTTTTAGGGTCTACAAAATTTTTAGGGTTTAGAATTTTTAAAATTTTAAGTTAGATGTTTTTATGCATCATAAGTGTGTCATGTTCGAATCCCCTAAAATCACATTTAATTCTTTTTTCATGACATTAACAATCATATAACTCATATATTAAATTTTGTGTTTCAAATCATAAATATGTACCTAACCCAATGGCAGAAGCTTTCCCCTACACCCAAGGGAATGTACGTTCAATTCCCCAACTACATTTGTGCAATGCTTTGATTGTGTGGCGACACATGTCACCACCTAATTAAATAAATAATTTATTTTATTAAATTGAAACTAAAACTAAATTAATTAAATGTGAAAATCCCGAGAACTAAATGTATAATTATACAAGTTTCTATTAACTACCATGTCAGCCTCTCCGTTAAGTTTTAACGGCTGGTGGCTATATTGGAACCATATCAATAGTTGAGTGGTCATTTTGACAAAATTAAAAGATCAGTGGTCATTTCGATACCAACCCCAAAGATCGGTGGTCTCCCGTGTAATTTATCCTAAAAAAATCTAAATCAAAAATTTCAAAACTACTCTTTTACAACACTTTCTAAAAGCATTTTTCAAAAACAATGCCAAACGGATCTGCCGAGAGAAAGTTTACCAATCAAATAACTAAAAATCTCAGCATGCCCTTCAAACTTGGTGATAGGCTCAATGATATAATTGCATGTAGATAGTTATTTTGGTCCCCTTGTTCTTGCTTTTCGGTCATGTACCGTAGCTCCGATCTGCTGCATCTCCGAGTCCGGGAACTATAAACCTGGAAGGACAGAAACAACAGCCATCAAAAATACAAACCGCTCACGACAATCCACAAAGCCAACTATGGTGAAAAAGAAAACAGAGCTTACCCATTCTCATTGACGGTGGGATCAATATTTCCAGTATACACACGAAGCCTGAAAATCACAATCCGGTGAAAGAATTTTTAATGTGCTATACAACTGCCAAAGTTTTCTATAAATGGGTTTTTATATTCAGACTTTAATTACCCGGGGAATATCTCGCCCAGCTTTTGAAGGGCTGGAGAAGCTGCCAGAGCAGATATCTGTAATACAACAGCTGAATTCATTAGTAAAGTGACACAAATAAATGTATATAGAAAACGACTGGTGAAAATGGGAAAATATAAACAATTTAAGCACATCTGATTCAGGGTTTTCACAGTTCAGGGTTTTCACAGTTCGCATAAGCTTGCAATGTGGGCAACTTAATAGCAGAGGCTCGAAAAATTCAACTGGAAACAGAAAGGATTCTTCCAAATTATTTACCACTTTTATTTGCTTGTTTTGAATTCCACGTTCCTTTAAGAGGTCAATTGCAGCCACAATTGTGCGACCTGAAATTTTTAACCAAAAAATTACCAAAGTAAAGCAATCACCTAAACACAATGGACACATCTGTGATAATTTGTGATGCACTGCTACAACGATAATGGCTATATATTATCCTGACTTCAAATGCAAAAATCAATGATATTTTTATTTTCTTCATTTGAATCCCGAAATAAGAGGGAAAATGCCGAAAAGTTTTATTGTTATACAGGAAGGGCATGACAAAAGATTTCCGGAAGCGAGATGAAGATCAGAACCTGTTCCCAACATAGGATCTACCAAAAACACTCGAGATCCTGCAGGAAATCTGTCAGGCAACCTACAGAGATGATAACATAAGTTACATGCACAACACAAATAAAATACGGCATCCAGAGACAAAGCTAGGATCAAGCATTGGGAAGGGCAAGAGTCTATTAAGCCAGCCCTTCCCAACCAACACATAGCTTCGTCCCTTACGGTACCCAACAATAAATTAAGCCAGCAGCAAAGCAAAAGGATAGAATGAAACGGATCATACTAAAATGCTACAGTATACTTTAACTAGAAGGCAAAGTTCCAATAGATCATACTTCAAAAACACTAGGGGTTAGATCCGGAAAATACCAAGAGAAGTGAAGTGAGTTCTTACTTGTTTAGATAAACAGTTGGCAGAAGTGTTTGTTCATTTCTGCTTACCCCTACATTCATAAGACCGCAACAAATCACAACCGACTAGACTGGTTGAGCACATAAAGAATGGAAGGGATAAACAATACAGTTTTGAACAACGATTTTGCAGCATCTTTACCTAAATGGTATGTTTTCGTAGATGGCAAAAGGGATGATGCGTGTTCAGCCAGAGCTAGACCAGCTCTTAGGATTGGAACAATCTGAGAAACTAAAAGAAAAAGTTATTAGATACCGACTTAACACAAATTTCTGCTCTATGAAATTCATAGACATCAGGAATGAAAAGGCTGGAGAGAGAACTAACCACCACAGGTTCCCTTGGATCTACAAATTCAACTGAAGCAATAGCCAGTGGCGATTGAATCTCTCCTGTTACGGTAGGCTGGCAGCAGTAAACCCAAAGATATATAAGTTCCAAATAATAAAACACACTCATAATGCCAATAAAATGTAGAATGGAGATAAAATAAAGAATTTACTTTTCCAAAACAAAAAGGAAATGCATTCACGCTATAATAACTTACCAACCAATCCCTTGAAGCTTCATACATAAGTAGCCTCCCCAACTCAGCCATAGCATTTCCTGATAAGAACCAAGAACAAAAACTGATATTGAGATCTTATCCTATCATATATACACTTAATAAGAAAAGATTTTGCAGCTGACCCAGATGATTAAAGGCTAAAAAGAATCAAAATTTAAGGTAAATTCGAAGAAAACTCACTGAAAATGGGGCAAGGAGTATGCTGATTTCTCATAAACGTAACCCAGTGCTTAATCAACGGATGTGGAGGCACAAACACCTATAAGAAAACAAAATAAACCTCTTAAATCCAAGAAACTACGTCGTTTCTACGGAACAAGAAACAAAAACAAAAGAAAACTGACAAGCATCCTGTCATCTTCTGAAATAGACTTCTCTTCGGTGTCCTCATTCACCGTCACGAAACCCATATGTCCCCTCGGCGGCGACCCAGAAGTCGGTAACGGACGCTTTTTAAGAAGGAAAAAAAAAAGGGATCAGTGTAGATTTTGATGACCAATGCGGAAATGCCTTTCTTTGGTCAAGTTAACAAGAATAAGATTAGAAAAAGAGGGCGGGGAGTGAAATCTAAGATGAATAAAATTAGGAAATCACCTCAGTGGGATTAGTGGAGTTGGAGTGGGGTTAGTGAGTCATTCTGTCATTTATGAAATAAATTAATTAAATATATTTATTTTATTAATTTTTTATTTTATTTTTTTATCAAGTGAATAATAGATGACGTGACGGGAATAATTTATGATATAATTTCTCTTATTAAATGGTGTTAAAAAATTTGTTAACCAATCAATACTTGACACGTGGTACTGATTTAATTTTTTTTTTATTTTTTGAAAAACCCTAAAATTTTTAATTATTTTTTCTTTTTTACAAAATAGTCCTAAATTTCTAAAATTTTCCAAATTTAAACCTCAAATCGCCGCCGATCACTGTCCCTGAACACACTTCTTTGGTCGCCGAACTTAGACCATCATTTTTTCCAATACGGCATCGCCAAAAACGCCAAATGCATTGCTAATTGATTTCACGTTCAGCATTAGACGTTTTCGACAACGAGATGTTGAGAGAAATGATAGCCCAATGACCAAAGGAGTGTGTTCAAAGGTGGCGAAAGCGGCGACAATTTGGGGTTCGAGTTTGAGAAATTTTAAGGATTATTTTATAAAAATTTAAACTTTTTAGGATTTTTGGAAATTTAAATTTTTTGTGTAAAAATTGTTAATTTCGAAAAAATAAAATAAACATGCCACATGTCATAATTTTATTGGTTAATACTTTTTTAACGGTAATTAACTATCAGACACCTAAAATTATAACGATATATATTTTAGACACCTATTTTTAGTAAGAAAATACTTTAATCACCTAAAGTTTTAAAAAAATATACTTTGATCACTTATTTTTCATTTAATCTATTTATTTTTATTTTTTCATCAAATTTTAGATTAATTTAGGATAAACTACGCGGTTAATCTTTTTTGGTCTGTTCTGATCAGGTCATTAGTTTTGAAAAATTTTAATTTTGGTCACTTATGTTATTAATATGTTCTATTTTAGCCACTCGAACATTAATTTTTGTTAAATTAATGACATGACGCATTAGTAAAAAAAATAATTTTTAATTTAAACCTGAACTTTTAAATTTCTATTTTTTCACCCTCTTTAGAAAAAAATCCAAATTTCCCCGTTATTTTCTCCTAAAATCCTTATTCTCTAACCCTAACCCATCATGAATTTAGGATACATTACATTGAGATTCAATAAGTTGTATTTCGGGGCACTTACAGATGGTAAAATCGAGCCATTCGAGTGGGTTGGTTGGGGTTTCATTCCAGTAGCCTCGGATTTAAGGGTGTCTGCATCCTTCGTGACCGGCAACTCGGCTCTCTTTACATTATCCGACACTCGCTCATTCTTGATTCTTCCTTCCTGATGACAAAAAAAGCTAGAAATAAATTTTCAGATTCAGATGTTATAGAATCGACTTCAAATGAAACTCTAGAAAGAAAAACTCAAGCGAGGGAACTCTTTGAGCATCGATGGACAGACCTGCGAACAGAAAATCTGGAAAAAAATAATCCCACCCATGTTTTTTTGCTAGGGGCAAATGTGGGTAATCGTTGATATATCGTTTAAGAATAGGTATGGTGGACCTAACAAAGGTGGTTATTTGATGAGTGAGTAAAAAAAATTCGAGTTAGTCGAGTTAAAATTATTTAAAAGTGTAGAAAAGCAATTTTCTAGCTTTAGGAAAAACTAATTAACGCATAAAAATAAAGCAGAATTTAAGTTTCTGCAGAAAAGAAGAAGAAAACAGAATTGATTTTCTGTTATTGAATATTTTCAAAAAATTACATCCCTTTACAGTGAATTTATAGACTCAAGTATTGGACTTTAGTTACAATTAGGAGTCCTAAGTACACAAGACATCTAACTCTATCTTTTAGGAAGTAAACTTTAATTTAAACTACTATTTACATGAGGACTCTAACTCTATCTTTAAACTTTAATTTAAACTACTATTTACATAAGGACTCTAACTCTATCGGATAATCTAACAAAAAGCCTATCTATTCTTCTGAAATTATACTTTAAGCTGAATATGAAGTGCAAATTAGTTGTAACTTACTTGGTTTATCAGAAGGAACCATCAACAATAATATTGTCTAGGGAAATATTTGAAAGTTGGTTGTTTGAAGGAGCAGATTTTGTTTTAGTGAAAGAAAGTTTTATTTCTACCTGAACTGCAGTTCCAGCTTTTGTGTGCCTTTTGAATCGAAGCTCACTACAAGCAACCATCCCACGGATACCCGTTTGAATAGTAATAGCTGCGGAGGACAAATTCTCGTGTGCTTTCCTTTCAGCTTCTCTTCTCATTCCTTCCAACTTATGGCGTGCTGCTACTCCTGCAAACAGGTTAAAAAATAAATGTGAATAACTATAACAGTAGATATAAATTATAAGGTAGCAGTTCTAACCCCTAATACAATCAGAAATATACATGGATGAAATGCTCTTTACCTCTACACAAGGCTTGAATTTGTACGGCAGACAACCGCAACAACTTATGGTATTTACGAGCCAAATTCATACGGACTTTTCTCTGTATTCGACTCGCTGATCTTCCTAAAACCTCTGCTCGCAATGCATCTAGTTCAGCCATCTGACCAGCTCTGAGAAAAACTTTTGTTTTACCGATCTGCAATAGCAGCAAATCTGTAAGGAACAATACAAGAGCTTAGTGAAAGCAACTATATGAAGTGCACTGGATGCCAAAACTTATGCAAGCAAGAGATTTGGACATAAAGGACATGCATGGACTACTTAAGAAATAAATGGAGTTAAAAGAAGAACAGTCGCATTTTTCTTAATAAAATGTATAAATCCTGGATGCACCTGATAACCTTTGAGGTTACTCTTCTCCAGAATCATCTTGCTAGCAGCGACCTCATTGTAGTTACCACTGAGTAACAGATTATGCACCTCACAGGTAAGTCATGGATTCTAGTAAAGAATAAAAGGGACACCTAAAGAGAAGTAATAATTTTGAACTGCAGGAACAGATGTTGGAGATGTTACCTCTTAATCTTAGAGAGAAGCTCTGGAGCCAATATGGAAAAACGAACTGAGAATTCACGAAACGTTTTTCGAGAGGGAAATCCAGCACAACTAATTCTAATTGCCTCCATCACTCCCTGGAGTCAAGTACAACCATCACACATGGACATACAGACAAGCTTCTTATCAACAAAAGCAAGGATTGACCAAAATATCAAAATTTACCCCACAACGAAGTTGTTGTAGTACATTTTTGTTCTCAAATATTGCTGGCTTAAGAGCATTATTTGGCTTCACACAACGAATGTAGTGTGGTTCAGTGGCACTCAAAGTCTCGAGCAAAGCTTGGAGTTGTTGCTGTATAAAGAACATGGTTTGCATGAAAATGAACAAAAATAGATGAAGCATGTAATCTCCCTTTAACATACACACTACAGCAGGAACAGACCTTGAAGGCGGAACCTATTGAGGAGAACTTTGATGATTTGGAAGTTTCCTCGGGTGGAGGAGGAAACAAGCTTGAAACAAAAGAGCATTCTGAAGCATGCATCAGGGCTTGATGCTCTGAAACAACATAATCTTTGTTCTTATCCAGGAAGAGATCGGTCTGGTAAGTAACCTAGAGTGCAAATTCCTTCAAGTTAATATTAAGCAGATTTCACAGAAGTAGATTTGAGAATCGTAGCTGATGTGACTATTTTTCTAGTTAACATTGAGACTGGTTTAAGTTTATTTAAGTTTCAATATTACCACTTAAATACTTACTGAAGAAAACAATCAGAACAGCTCATGTTATTTAGGTCTTGTTAAACAAGGGTTTTTATGTCTAGTTTGAGTGTTATTAGCTTAGGGGGGACCTTCTTGTTTAATCTCAATTGTTTGTTAGTCAAGTTTAATTCCCTTTTCCAAGTTGGACATCAACATATTCCACAGGTATATGACTTGTAAGAACAGCCAAATACAATATATAATCTAGATTTAGTGGAGAATAACAAAGATATTCCAGCAGGTTTATCTTCTAGCATGGATCCCTTGACATGGTAAAAATATTTACCTCGCCAGCATAATGATAAATGGTGAAGTCAGTGCGTGACAACTTGGGCTTACTGAAGCGTTTATGGTCTTTAAAAGTCTGATAAAGCTTTTGAGCAAACGTCTCATTTGTTGATCTGGGAAACATACTATGAAAATAACAGGAATCATTGTCACAGTTTCAAAGGATAATTGAAGTAAAAAAAATAACAATGAGTAATTGTCACACGGGGAGACTGAAGGAAAAGAAAATGAAATTTCTAGGGCTAGACAAACCAATTTTCTAAAAATAACAAGAGCTGATTTATCATTGTTATTATTCTGATACCTACCAAGCCTCATCAAGAAGAGCTATGATACCACCAGGTTTCTGTAAGCAGAAAAGAAAACACTAGTTAGCACATAAATGAGATATTTGTACTTGAAAGCTACTTGGGCTTGACTTGGAAAAAATCTTGAATTCGGACCAGTCATTGCATTGTTGAGTTTAAATACTTGACTTGAATAGCTTGTGAGTCTAACCAAGCCTTTTATTTTTAATTAGTAATTGAAAAATCTCAATGCAAACTTATACACAAGCACAAATAATTGAGCTTGAAGCCAAGCATGATAATTGAGCTTATTTTTTTACCAAGTAATTGACCAATAGAGCGAGTTGGAGTAATTTGATCTTTGTCTCAAATTGCATCCGAGCTTTAAACATAAAAGTTGATTGAGCTCGAGCTAAGCTTAAAGCCTCGAGTTTCAAGTCAAACTCAAGCGCTAGTTTCCCATTGCTTGAGCTCAAAGCAGTTCAGTTAAACCCCTAAAGTACAACATGCTACCAAACTGCTATATGATTGATAGCTACCCTTAAAATTTTCTTTCTAGTAGAAATTTTCTAAAGAACCGTGCTGTTTGATATGAAGAAGACAGAAAACATTCAGCATTTATCTGTATATGTGTATATGTATCTGCACATATGTATATTGGCAGAGTGTTTCACATTATAGCAAGTGAGATGCAGGTCATGAAAAGAACAATGTAAAGCAGAAATTGTGATGCACCTTTTCAATGAGATCAAGAATATCTTGATTATCAATAAATTCTATGTAACTCCAATCAATTTCTTCTTTCTTGTATTCTTCCTGCTCCATCTTAAAAACATGCTGGCAAATGACACAGCACAGTTATGTTAAGCATAGCTTTAAAAGCTGAAAATATCCAAAATAAATTAGAATCAATATAATGCATAAACCTGATTAAAATGTTGCTGCAGCTTTTCATTTGTCAAATTGATGCAAAATTGCTCAAAACTGCATAGAGTGAAAATTTCGAAAACATTGTAAGTATTGACAGATGCAAATTAAGGAATCCACACTGCAAAACTAGAACCGAGACAAACGAGCTTTAAAATGTAGTTAATGCTGCAATCATCCAATCCAAGAAGAAAATTATAAAAACTATAAATTAGTGATCACTCTGGCTAAGAAAGAGAAGTAATAATATCCCCAAATTTGATCCGCAATTCCCAGCATAATCATTAAGGGATCTTTCACACATTATGGCCTTGAAATATTGAATTTCCTTAACTAGACATCCCAATCATGAAAAATATAGAGGGATGTCATGCAATAAATTGATTTCTTTAAATTACGAAAATAAAGCATACCGGTTGAGCACCTGTTTGTCTTGAAACTCTCAAATCCATAAATATCCAGAACACCAATCAGCATTTTTGATTCAGGATCCTGACCAATAGAAACATTTATCTTGTCCACAAGCCTGGGGAACCAAAGTACAAAATGTTAAGAAATAACTTTAGATGGATGTGTTTAATACTTGAAGCAGTGTACTTGTGTGCGTCTTCAGAGTAAATCTATCAGGTAAATTGAAAGTTACCAGTCAAATAGTTTTGAATAAACAATTTTTGCCAAAGCATCTCTGCTGAGAGCTGCAGTAACAGGGTCAAGTGGTTTTGTAATGCTCTCACCACGAGTCACCATAACACGTTTAACAAGAGAGTCTTCAAGAGCCTTCACATTACACCTAAACAAGAGGCAGAGGCATATTAGAGTTTTCCCATTCACATCTATATATAAGGATGAAGGCATGGATGTTTAAGGATAACAATAGTAAAGACAAATTACTTGAATAGTTCCGCTGCGGTTTCTAGATGGAACCGAGATTTATCATCCTTAGGTTCAGAAGAATCTGCTTCTTTTCCCGCTACAAACTCAATATTCCCTAAGTGAAGAATTGCAGCCACAACTCGGAATATTGCATCCTGACATAGCAAAAATTTATTAGGAAAGAAAAAAAAAGGTGAAATGATTGCAACTAGATAATACTCAAAATGCATTACCTGCTCTGCCTGATTGATCCCGACAACATCCATAGCGCTCTTAGTTGCAAGATACTCCTTAAATTCATCTACGCCATCCAGCTCGTAACAATTTGACTGGTTTAAATAATGAAAAGTTCGTGGATTTCCCAATTTGTGCTTCTCAACATCCTGATGACATGTATTAGGAAAAAGGATTAGATAAATGTTAGAAAATCACAAGAGGTATCATGAAGGCCCAAAATAATTTTTATTCTCATCAACCACATTTGATCTAGAGTAAGACTTCTATTTGTAATTGGCATTAGAACATAGATCTGTGTTTCACTGTGAAGCCAAATGCAGAAAAAAACAGAGACACCATTACCTCTGACGGGGCAGCACAAATCATATAAAAGCAATGATAGTTTCTCTCTGGATCAGACACCTGACAAACACGAGATCGTTCTAGCAAATAAGTCCTTATTGCAGCTCCAGAAATTTGGCCCTTTTGATCAAACTGAATTTCCACAAACTTGCCGAAGCGACTACAATTATATCATAGTCAGTGAGGGGAAGTCTTTCATCAGTTAAAAAAAGAGACTTGACAGGAAAAAAAACTCAAGGCATGCAGAATAGCCTATTCAGTATTCCCTAAATATAGATTTCAAACCTTGAATTATTGTTTCTGACAGTCTTTGCATTGCCAAATGCTTCCAGAACAGGATTAGACTACAAATGTAAGAACAGAAAGATTAGGAACGTATATTTTTTTTATTCAAGCACCCTCATTTTTCAAGAAGGAAGATGAGGAACCACTCGGCCAAGAATGCAACTTCAAATTCATCAATTTTACACATATAGCAAAACTAAATTACTTAGGAGTTTAAGCTACCTCCAAGACCTTCTGCTCCACAGTGCGTTCCTCTGTCTTGCTAGCTTTCCCTCCCATATAGGCTAGATAGCACATAAGACTCTTCGTACTCTCTGTTTTACCAGCTCCACTTTCCCCACTTACCAAAATTGATTGGCTTATTTTCTCATTGATCATACTTCTGTTCATAACACTTATTACATCAATGAGCACATAAAGAATGCAAAAGAACTTTATGACACGGGAAGCATACAAGCACGCTACCTATAGGAAGAATCTGCAACAGCAAATGGATGTGGGCTCAGCTCACTTGAAGCTGCCCCTTTGTATTGTTCCATCATTTCATTGCTGTATAAATGTGGAAGTCTTCGAAAAGGATTTACAGCAATCAATATGTTTCCTGTGTAGGTCTGAAATAAACATCAGCACATTTTAGATTCAAACAACAATACATAACTCTGGCAAAAAACAGCCACATGAAAAATTAAATAAACATATTCACACTCGGCTATCATAAACAACAGTCGCATTAAAGGAATCATGATGCAAAATAAATTATCTGGGTAACCACTGCTATAACATCGTAATATGTTAAACAAAATAAGAAATATGTTCTGGAACAACTAATTCAAGCAACCCCTGCCAACTTGGAGATATATCTAACAACAATATATAAATAAAAGAATGCAAATCCACTATTAATACTCACATATATTTCATTGAGATCATATCGGCATTTTAAATTCTGCAAAACCCCAGGTTCATGCAAGTATGCTAGCTTCGTCATATCATCAACACCACATGAAGGAAATTCAGGATCCTTTGGATAGACATTAGATGATTTGGCGACAATCTACACAACATGAAAGGAATATCAAAGCCACAAACCTTTCGGACTCCAATTTCATGCATCCAAACAATGACCAAATAAAGAACTAATACAGACTGCCATGTAGCAAGTGAAATTAGAGGTTGAACAGATGACAGATGTTGTTAGCTGAAGTTTGAACCATGTTAATAATCAAAAGAAAATATGATTTGCCATTGAAAGATATACATAGTACACACGTAAGGTGAACAGGAAGTTTCAAACCAGCAGCATAAGAAAAACACATGATTTCAGCAAAGGGAGTCAAAGAAAAATATTTTCCATAGCTTCATTGCATCATAAAGCTGTTTATAAGAAATCTGTTTTACTTCAACATTCAGTTTACTCCAGCATCATAAATATAACAAAAATCCATTATTATAGCACTTACTTATCTTTACCAGATTATAACTTAAAGAACCTGAGTCCTAAAAATTTCCCAAAGTTATTGCAGTACTAAAGTTCTTGCATCCCATTCCCAATTACCTTACCTCATTAGTGACTACAGCCGGTTCTTCCCTAAAAAAAGGCATATGCCTAATCGAAAAGCTAGGAATTTCCATTTTTAGTTTATCTAGACGAGCATCATTTGTATCTCATCTGACCTAAAAATATCCTATCAACAATTCCCAGCTTAAACTCAAACTCCACCAACTTCTCTCAATAACGTCTTTTACGGTACTCCAAACCTGACTGGCAAGTGGCAACCAAATATTAAGAGACTATGCCATCGCCATCGTTACTTTTTATAGCTGTATTTGTTGTTTGGAAGATATAGTTTTTCCATAATCTCATCCCAGCAAAATGAAAATAACATAAAATCCTGAGACCAACCACTCACCGGCTTCCCTGATGTGCTGTTTATTTTAATCTCATCCCCATTAACTTCCGTCACTTCCCCTTCTATCCAAGCTTCATCTGGGTCCTCCACCCAAACATGAGTTCCAACAATAATACTGGGTGGAGCAACCTGTGAGGCCATGTATAATCAATAGCATGTCAATTTCAAAGAATATAGACTCATCTCAAACAAATGAAACATGAAACCTAATTGTATTTATCATGCAAGTAGATATGCAAGCCCAACAAAAAGGTTGAACAGTGTCCGTACATGAACAAGTCACAGATTATTAAAATTTGTGAACATAATCTCAACAAAGAAAAAACAAGGGAAGCTGTGAACATCAAACCTTTATGAGCAACCATTAATTAATTTAATTCTACTAAGCCAGCTACTTCACAAATGACATGTATATTATTGATTGCATTGCATAAAATAAGATTAACAGAGCTACTTTTCTATTAATTTCAAATAAAGTACGGATCACAAACTCACAAGAATCTTACCGGAAAGGAAAAAAGAGAAATGCAGCTCTAGTAACTGGAATTTACTCGAACAAACTATATTTCTCATAAAAATAAATGGTTTGACAAAATAAATAATAAAAAACTTAATTAAAAAACATAAATTCACATCTAAATAATGAACATTTCTAATATAAACGTTGATACGTTCATCTGGAGCTAAATGAGCTACCTCCTTATTCATGAACCTGAATCTAAAATTAACAGAACAGCAACATTACATGCAAAAAAAAGGAAACGAGAAATAATATATATATATATATATATATATATATATATATTTGAAATGTCGGGAAAAACAAAAATGCTGACCATTGTTTCTTATTCGATTCAGATCCGAGGCAGAGCCAGTAAACCCTAGATCCTTCCACAAGACAATTCGAAACGAATTGCCATCTAAAATCCGCCTTCAATCAACCCCAAAAATAAAAAACAAAAACGTTCACACTTCTAGCTCTTTCTTCTCTCTCTTTCTCTCATTCGTTCCTCTCTCTAATCCTATCGAATGTATCTCTTTCTTCTCTCTACAACAGCAGGGGAGTTCGTTATCAAATTTGTAAAGATGAATTCGTTTTTATAGGAAATGAAGGGGCGTTATAGGTTATAATAATGAAGGAAAATGCAATTGCCGGAGAAAAAGCTATACAATGGCAGACGTTTAAACCTAGCCTCTTCGCCAGCGTAACGAATCTCAACGTCGGACATTAACAAACACACCTTCGCCTCTGCAACTTTTTTCTTCTTCCTTTTTTTTTGTCTGAGTCTCCCTTTTGTTTTTGGTTTTTCTCAACGACGTGAACGCAAAAAGTCAAAATCTATAATTCGAAATTTCTGGTTTTATGTAAATAAATAGTTTTTTAATGAAATGTCGTAAAGTGTTTTTCTTTGGTAAAGTTTTGGCTTTTTGCTTCCAAATCAAATCAAACAACCAACGATACAAAAAAAAAAAAAAAAAACTGTACAACCGCCTACATTGCTCTCATTCTTTTCGGTACACATATTTATATTTTATTATCAAAAAAATAAATTTATAATTTATAATTAGGGTTTAAAGTTAAAATTTAGAGTTAGAGTTTAAAGTATTAAGAGTAGAGCGTATTTTTAGGGCGTAAAATTTAAGTTTTATGATTTATAATTTAGGTTTAAGATTTAATTTTTTAATTTTGGACATAAAAAACATCAAAAAAAAGCCAAAAAATTTGTCCTACATTACAACCTATACAAGCATGTATAATCTATACCTCCTAGGAAATTAAGGAACAAAAATTCTTTGCCTCTTAGGTTGACATCCTCTCTTCTTTCTTAGGTTGGGTTCAATATATATTAGGAGTAAATTTTTGCTCTCCTCTTATAGGAATTGTTCAAAAAAAAATTTATGCACTTTTTCGGTGCAACAACACTAAAAATTAAATTAATTCTAAACTCTAATCCTAAATTTTAAATCATAACCCTAAACCTTAAAAATTACACAATAACCTCAAATCCCTAAACTATAATCATAAACTTTAAACCTTATTTTTTAGTGTGAGAGCAAAAATAGAGCGCAAAAAATGGGCAAATGATTTCTATTCAAAACTAAGTCTCGTTCTATACATAAGTTCCTATGTACTCGATATTGTACAACATAAACCTTCCTTGCTAGGGACGGTCACAGGATTTTATGTTAAGGGGCGAACCTATGAAATTTTATGGTGCAAACTTATAAAATTTTAAAAGGCGAAAATAATATCAATAGAAAATATATAAAAAAATTTTAAAAAAATTCTAAACCATATACAAATATCAAATTTCTAGGGAGGCGATTGATCCCCGCCCCTCAATCCATCCCTGTTCCCTGCAAGCCTCAGCTGCACACATTCCTTCACTTGCTTAGAACTCTGAACCGAAGCTTCAATTTGCTGAAACTGCCTTTGATTTTTTCCCGCCAAATAAAATATACACTCCCATTCCGTGCAAGCTCTAAAATCATAGCCATAAAGGTTCCTTTTAGACTTGCTGCACAACCATACTAGATCCTGAGACCAACCCATAGCAGGCCTTTGTACACAACAAGCTCGCGAAATATTCTCCCAATCCAGAGCCAAGATTTTTATGCAGTAGGGTTGGAGTGGGGAATAGGGTACGAGAAGTTCTCAAATCACTACAATAAGTATTATCGACAACAAATCAAGTATAGTCAATTCTAATATTCCCGTAAAAAATTCTAATATTTTTCATATAGTGGATACTTTTAGTGAGTCAATTGCACCCTAAACTTTTCAATAGCTCCGCCCATGTCCCAAACCTATTTAGAGTACTCACATTGGAAAAAAACAAGTGATCTTTAGTCTGCAATTCCCTCCCACAAAGATTGCAACAACCATCAATGTTCAAACCAAAAGATAATAATCTGTATTTATTAGGTAATTTATCGAGCACAACCATCCAAGCCACCATAGAATTTCGAGGGATATCACCCGAATGTCAAACCACTTTATCCCATGCCACTTTTTCACCTTGCACCCTAATCTCCTTCCAAATTGCAGAAACGGAGCATCAAGAGTATTTGATTAACAAAAATTATAATTATAAGAGGAGTGATAAATTATGCGTATAGATCTATTAGTTTTATAATTGATATTAATATAATGATTTTTATTGTTTTATTTAATAATTATAGGAAGTTGTGAAAAGATAAAATTCTTCTTCTTCTTGTAATAATATTAAGAAAAATATTAAGTTGGTACATAGTTAACATGTTACATCATTTCATTTAGAGGTTTATATATATATAATATTTTATATACAAGTTGTGTCAATTAAGGTCCATATAAGTTCGTTAAATTTAAGGTTTAGTATAGAATTTATGATTTAGAATTTGGAATTTTAGGGTTAGAGATTTGGATTTTTATATTTTATAGTTTACATAAGAAGAATTGTGTAAATTTAATTCACACGGCTACAACAGATTTTAGGTTGCAAAACGTAACAAAAAATAAGCATAAACCATATATTTGAAAAGCTTGTGTAAAATTTAATTCACACAGTTCATGTATCAAAGTTTTTCTTTTTATATGTATGGAAAATTATTCAAGACAAATGTCCTTTCTGTTTTAGATGTTAAGGATTTAATTTGGAGTTTAAAGTTTATGATAGTTTGTAGGACTTAGAATTTAGAGATTAAGATTTAAGGTTTAGGGGTAGTGATTTAAGTTTATGAGATTTGGATTCTCATGTCATGTTGTGGATCTTTGCCTCTTTCCAAAGGACTCGAGGGTTCCCTTGCTCATAACATATGCCCACATGATACTCTCCCATTTAACATGTAAATGTTTCCTTTTCTTTTGCTTCCATTTCCTTAGCTTTTTACAATCTTGAATGAGAGCTTGAATTGACTTGCATTTTCTTACAACTTCCAACAAGCAACACATTTTGTCTGGTGTTGTATACTGTCATGTCTGATGAAGAGATAAGCACTGAGATCCTGACGTGGAATATGTTGGATATATGCTTGAAAAGAAATATGAATTTGGTTTATATTTCAGATTTCATCTAAGAAACCTTACTATTTTCTACGGCTGTTGATCGTCGACTTAAAGAAATCATGGATTGAACTTGATTTTTTGAACCCATGCGACTTTGGTTTTATGTTGATTTTGTTAACATGCTCTTTAAAAATCTTACACTCTAATGACTACATGTGGTTTACTTCTCAAACATATAAAGGTGTCGTGCCCTTGTTGATTTTGTCCTGTAGCAGTGTTGATAATGTATTCAATCTTATCGGCAACTTCCTTCGTTGAAGATTGGCGTTGTCTCTTGGCATTTGGAGTTTGAGTTCTCAATAAATTACATAAAACACTTAAATTTTTTAATACTTTTACACTCATTTTCATTTAAAAGTCAGTTTACTATATTCATAAGTCAACAAATATTTTTAATTGAAAGTCTCATTTTTAATAAATTATACAAAACCTTAAATCTTTGAGTCTCCCTTGCATGCCAATATGCAGGGGCGTATCTAGATTGGTACCTAGTGGGTCACGTGACCCACCACTAAAAATAAATAAATAAATCTCATATACTCTTTTGGGGTAATTTGCATATTGGTCCTCTCCTTTTTGTTTGTAATTAATTTTAATATAATTTTATATAATTACATGTTATTTTAACCCTTTCAAGTTTTATTTTCTTTTAATTTGATCTCTTAGTGTGTTTATTTTTATTATTTATTTATTATTTTACTCCATTGTATATTTATTGTTATTAATTTTTTATTTTATTACCATAAAACAACACTATTATTTTTTTGTAGTTAATATACTTTATTATTATAATTACTATGTAATATATTTACCCCTCTACTTTATTATATTTGTTATGATTATTTTTATTACATATTGTAATCACCCAAATCCGTCCGACGCTCTCTTTATTGGGGTTTTAAAATTTCTTTTGATTTAATTTATTTTGGAAAAACCCCTGCCCGGTTTTAAAATTAAAAATATGGAGTCGCCACCGATCATTTTAAAAATGGTAGACCGGACACCAAAATAAAACCAGAGATCCAAAATTCAGGTCCATGATTCGGTTACGGATGGGGAAGGATTAGCACCCCCTACACCGCTCAAAATTGGTACCTAGTCGATTATTTAATGTCTTAGTATTAGAAATTACGAATTCGATTAAAATTTAAAATATGATTCTTAAATGCATGAAAATGTTATAAATATTTAAAGAAACGTTCTATTATTTAGAATAACCGAGAAATTCACTTCCCTTTACGCTCGGGAAATGATTTCTTGATTTTCTAAATAAAAGAAAATTCCCTTAAATATCGTATCCTAAAATGGTAAGGATATTCTTTTATTTAGGAATATCGAGAAAGTCGCATCCCTTTACGCCCGGGACCCTAATTCCCGAACTCCCTAAATAAAAGAATATTACCTTAATTCTAACCATATTCGATTAATAGCATGATGCAAAATTATAATACAACATGTAAATATACGTATGCACTTAATATAATACTTATGGTGAGATATTTTTAATATTTATATTAAAGAAATATCCATATATATATATATATATATAGTTAGTTAGTTAGTAGTTCTTATATATATATATATTTCAAAAAAAAAGTATTTATTATTATTTTATACATATATTTAAAATATAATATTTAAAGTAAATATATGTATTATTTATTATAATATACTTATATACATATTAAGTTAGTAATTATATATATATATATATTACAAAAAATAAATATTTAGTATTATTATTTTATTTATTCTAATTAAACAAAACATTGTACTTTATTTTACAAAATATACATGAAACCTTGTATAAAATTGTACATAAACATATGAATGAAAAACGCATATACATATCTTATATAATATTAATATATACAATATAAAAGAAAGTTATTTTTAATAATAATAATAATAATAATAATAATAATAATAATAATATGTATGCATGAACCATATTAAAATGCATGAAACAACTCAAATCTAAAAATTAAGGGTTATAATGTATTAACACTTAAATTATATGACATGACATAATATACAAGAAAGACTAAAATGCTACAAAATATAAGATGCATGGGCAAAAATATAAATAACAATAAATAAAGGTGTTGGAATTTAAATAAATACAAAATAGATGACCAAACTGCAATAAAACAGAATTTAAAAGCCAAAAAATAAACGATAAATGGACGATATTAAATGTGCATAAAAATATAAGGACTAAAAGCATAATTATACCACGAGCAGAAATTAAAGTGGGAAAAGAAAGTGAGGACCATCTGTGTAATTAACCCATTAACCCAGAAACGCGGATCCTTCCCCGGGTCGGGTCACTGCACGGGTAAGGGTGTCTAAACAGCGTTATTTTATTTTCCAGTTTAAAACGTTAAGGGTTGTTTATTTTTCAATTCGAACGGATAAAAAAAAACCTAAAAACTTTCTAACCCTTATTCTCTCAACCCTCATACGAGCCAGAGGCAGCGGCGGCCACGGTGCCTCTTCCTTTGCCGTTCATCGGCCATGGCAGCCTCCCGGCGACGCCACGACGAAGCGTTTCCCCGAATCAGGTAAGACTCGAACTCTTTCTTCCCTTCTTTTTTTAAATTAGATTCGAATAAAACAAAAAAGATTTAAAACTAAAAAAGATTCAAAAAAAAATTTACCTTTAAAATTTCTTGTTATTGATTTCAAGAGAACTTACAGTTTTTTTGAACAAAAAAAGCTTCTCGATTTACACTTTTTTTATCGAAAATAAACTCTCAAACTCTCTTTTCTTTCGATCTTCCCCTATTTTTCCTTTTTCTTTCGAACTCAAACCCTCCTTTCAGTTTTATAACCGATTACCAAACAATAAAAAAACTCAATCTTTCTTTTCTGCTGCAGATATGATGATGGGGAAGTAAAGCCGGATTTTCAGGGGTTTACCGGGATAAGGTAGGGCGGCTGATAGGTTTAGGACATAGGGTAGGTTCAGTTTATGGATTTAGGGATTTAATTTCGTTAGTTTTTAGGGTTGCTGGTTGTTTAAAGATTTTGATTAAATTGGTTTGGGGTCTAACTTGGTTGTCGGCGAGCAGAACAATGGCGGTCGGGGTATGAGCGGCGGCTATTAACATTAGGGTTAGGGTTATTATATCTTAGGGTTTTTGGTTAATGGGTTAGTTTTGGGTAATGTAAATGGGCTCGGGTTTAATTTAGGGTTAATGAGCTTGGAGCTCGGGTGAAAACGGGTTGTTACAACTGACCCTCTTTGCTCATTGTTGTGTAACAGCAATGGAGTAAAGACTAAAATGACCCGTTTCATCCAGTTGAGCTTCTCCTCTTGATACATGTCTTCATTCTTTGGTAAGATATTCTTTCTTTTTGATGCAGGTCTTCTTTCTTGACTTGATCCACCTTGTCACTTTTGGGGAAGCAAGATCTTCAAAATGGGGGTTGGGGAAACAAAATAAGTTCAGCTTGCTACTTCTCTTCTTCCGCGCTGGTCTTCTATCTTCAGTCTTCGATCTTCGAGGATGTTGAGTTCTTCGATCAATTTGCTCTTATGTTTTCTAGGTTGAGACTTACCAAAGCGCAATGATGCTCGTTCGAAAACAAATACCTTTTTGCTCGCCATTTTCTCTCTTCTTTTTTGTTTTTTTTTTGTTTTTTTGTAACTTCGTCCTCTGTTGAATGGGTGACCAACTCCATTGGAAGTTCAAAGAGATAGGGTCGGGTGATCTGCTCCATCAGAAGGAGTAAACATATGAGGTTGTAATTCCTCTTCTATTGGATGGGTGACCTGCTCCATTGGTAGTTCAAGGAGTAAAGACCTGAGGTTGTAGTTCATATTCTATTGGATGGGTAACCTGCTCCATTGGTAGTTCAATGAGTAAAGGTCTGAGGTTGTAGTTCCTCTGCTATTGGTAATTCAAGGAAAAAGGTTCAGATGTTGTAGTTCATCTGCTCTACAAACTTGTGTTGGTACTCATTATGCTGCCTCTCCAAGGAGATGAGACTAACGTATCTTCATTTTGAATGTCTAAAGCCTCCTTATAGGTTCGTGCCTTAGAGATGCTTGAAAAAGATCTTTCCAAGGCGTCTGTTTGGGTTTTCACCTTGATTTTCATTTTCATTTTCATTTTTTTCTTTTTTTCTTCTTCTGTTTTCTTTCTTGCTTCTTATTCTTATTCTTTTTTCTTTTTTGAGTTTTGATTTTTTTGAAATTTTTTACAACAACAAAACTGATAAAAAGGTAAACTTAACAGTCAGTAAATTTTGACCAAGCTGTCGTATCGTCGAGGAGACAAGGTCTGAAGTTTGCAAGGTTGATCCAGCTACAACACCAACGAGAAGGCAAGATCAAATTTTGATTTGACCAGGTAACCATATCGTCGAGGATACAAGGTCTGAAGTTCATAAAGTTGATCAAGCTACAACACCAACGAAGAGGCAGGATTTGAAGTTTGATTTGACCAGGTAACCATATTGCCGAGGATACAAGGTCTGAAGTTTGTAAAGTTAATCTAGCTACAACACCGACGAAGAGGCGAGATCGAAATTCAATTTGACCAGGCTACCATATCGATGAGGAGACAATGTCTAAAGTTGAAAGTTTTGATTTGACTTGATTACTTCTTCGTGTCAAGGATGCTAGACTCTGTCAAAAATTATCTGTTTTTTTCTTCATGAGGATGCCAAACAATCTTCTTCTTTCTCTTAGGTTCCACTCATTCATGTAAAGGGCATTGAAACTTGATGGAAGTGATCTTCTTCATTTTCTTTGTTTTCAAGGCCTCAATTTGGATTCGTGCCCCATGTATTTTCAAAAAGGTTCTTTTCAAGGTGCCCTTTCGGGTTTTCACATTGTTTTTGAATTTTTCTTTTTCTTTTCCTTTTTGATTTTTTTATTTTTCTTTCTTTCCCTCTCCTTAAGTAAGGATGGAAATAAGACATTTATTTTTTCAAAAAAAAGATATCCTTATGAAAGGATAAAGTTAAAAAATGTCCTTATGAAAGGATTGAGTTATGAAACTCGATTTTTTGAAAATATCCTTTTGGAAGGATTGAGTTATAGAACTCGGTTTTGAAAAATATCCAGAAGTTTGGACAAATATCCTTATGGAAGAACTGAGTTTGGAAATTATCCAGAAGTTTGGAAAACATCTTAGGAAAAGATTGAGTTATGGAACTCAGTTTTGGAAAATTATCCAGAAGTTTGGAAAACATCATTTGGAAAGATTAAGTTATAAGTTTGGAAAACATCCTTTAAAAAGGTTGAGTTATGGAACTCAGTTTTGGAAATTATCCAGAAGTTTGAAAAATATCCTTATGGAAGGATTGAGTTTTAAAAATTTTCCAGAAGTTTGGAAAAACATCCTTATGGAATGATTGAATTTTAAATTTTTTTCCAGAACTTTGGAAAAAATCATTGTGGAAGGATTGAGTTTTAAAAATTTTCCAGAAGTTTGGAAAATATCCTTATGGAATGATTGAGTTTTGAAAAGTATACTTATGGAAGGATTGAGTTTTGAAAAGTATCCGTATGAAAGGATTGAGTTCGTTTTTGAAAATTATTTCCTGTATTTATACAAATAGGATGCATGCGTATGCTTTTGCGATGATGCAATGATGCAATATTATGTATTTCATGATGTATGGTCAAGTTTAAAAGATGCAATGATGCATATGCCTCCAAGTATGCTTTCATGATGCATGGCCACATTTTGGTGATGCAATGATGCAATGCTATGTTTGTCATTATGCATGGTCATGTTTAAGAGATGCAATGATACGTATGCCTTCAAGTATGCTTTCATGATGCATGTACATATTTTGGTGATGCAATGATATGTATGTCATGATGCATAAAATATTTTTAGGGGTCTTCTTCCCTTGATTCAATTCGATATTCCGATTTCTTTTTTTCCGAGCAAAAGCTTGCCCCTCAAATCTTCTTTGTTCTAATTTTTTCAACTTCTTGATTCAAATTTTTGAGCTGAATGACTTTTGTAGGCTCGCCTCTTTTTATCTTCTCGAGGGAACGACGACTTTGTCCAATCGAATGTTGCCCCACTTATCTTTCAGATATTATTTTGACTGAATACCTTTGAAAGCTTTCTTTCTTGTTTTGGATAGACATGGGCCTTAGATCTTTGTACCTTATATCTTTAAAAAGTAATGCAAGAAATCTTTTTGTTTCAAAAATATTTTTCAAAATGAGAATTTTTATGAAATGAAGGGATTAGGTGCCCCCAGAATGTTTGGAATCAATTGTTGGGTTAGAACCGACGTCGTTCTTTGAAAATATGGACAAAAGTTTTGCAAAAGTATAAATTAAATTTTGAAAATTTTCTTTTTGTGGTTTTTTGTTCAAAATAAAACATGGGGGAATGCATTGAATAATCACCAAAAGATTTCATTTTTACCTTCGGGCCTAAGTAAAAGGTTAATTTCATGCTTACTTAAAAAGATTTAGGCTACAAAGATGCCTCAACAAAAAGAATTTAGCCTTTGAAGGTCATTCATTCTTTCTCCACTCTCGATTAGTTTGTCTGTGGGACCCCGTTGTTAAACTTCAGAGTTCCTGTCTCGATCAGGCTCTGCACCTTATTCCTCAATGCCCCACAATTCTCTGTGGTGTGGCCTGAGCTTCCTATATGGTAGTCGCAGATAGCGTCGACATCATATCCTTCGGGGTAAGGAGGCTTTTTCGGTTTAGACTGGACTGTGGCTATCAAGCTCTTTTTGACAAGCATTGAAAGTAACTCTGTATATGTCATCGAGATTGGATATATGACTTTCTGAGAAGCTTTCGGTCGATATGAAGATGAGTAGCTTGGCTGGCGTGAGGACCAAGGTCGGCTGGTCGGATAAGATCCCATTGTATGAATTTCTACTTCATCTTTTTCTTGGCTAGGGTCGATAACCTTCCCTTCTCTGATAGCCGCTTCAATGAGTTCGCCAGATATCACGAGGTTTTCCAAACTCTTGGTTGGATGGCCCAACATATATTTTAGAAATGGGTCTTTCAAAGTCCTCACAAAGGTAGGCGTTATCTCTTTCTCTAGCAGCGGTGGTTGTACTTGCACAGCATCTCTTAACCTTTGCACGTACTGCCGGAAGCTCTCATCGTGCCTCTTTTCCATGTTCTGCAGTGTTAGACGATCTGGATCGATATCAGTTACATGTTTGTACTACTCGGTGAAGGCTTTGGCCAGATCCTTCCATGACCGTATCTGGTCTTGGCTTAGTTGATTATACCACCTGGCAGCAGACCCTTTTAAGCTTTCTTGAAAGTAATGGATTAAGAGTTTCTCATTGCCAACATGCCCCGTCATTCTTCGGCAGAACATGGTAAGGTGAGTAGACGGAGAGCTTATTCCGTTGAATTTTTCAAATTCTGGCATTCTAAACTTTGGAGGTATCACCATATAGACTTAATTTTCTTGCGTCTACCTCATAAGATGCACTTGCCCCTTCTGCAGTTTTGGATTTCTCTTCAACCCGCTTGCACAAATCTTCAATTCATTTGACCACCTCGATCCCTGCTTGACCCATCTTGTTGACGATGCTCAAATCAGGGATGCCATGCTCACTAGGGTTATTTTGGGCATTAGCTTCCCCATGTGACGAAGACCCAGTTTGAGGACCTTGTTGATTTTCAACTGAAATCGGTATTTGCAACGGTGCCTTGTCGTTCGTATTTTATGCCCTTTCCAGAGCACTGGGGTTTATGACCAATCTTTTTCTTCTCTTGGGATCTTCGCCTGCCAACATAGTAGATATCTGATCTAGCAGATCCATGTGTGATTGCGCGATATGATCGCGATTTGCTTGTTGCTTCTTCTCGAGCTTCTCATTTATGTCACTTTTCATGTCTCTGCATGCTTGCTCTACTCTTGCTAGACGACTTTCCATTACTCTAGTTCTTCTTCAAGTGAAAAAACTGATGCAGGTGGATGCCCCAGAACGACTGCGATCGGAATTTATGGAATCTGACCCCTTGATTGAGAAATGATGATGTATTATGATGAAATGTAAATATGAAAATGCATGCAATGTAACTGCAATGCACAAACAAAATAAACGGGTTAGTACCGATAAAAAAACAACAGTCTTCATAAAAAAACAGTATAAAACCTATTGGTAGACATGCTTTACTTGAGAAAGTAATCCTACCCATCATACTTTTCTACCCATATACTGTATTTACAAGAAAGATAGATTTTACCTGGCATGATATCTACCCGGCATAATAAAATATGAACAGATTCCTACCCGGCATGTTTTTATTTACAAAAAGAAAGATCCTACATGGCATGGTTTCTACCCAGCATACTATTATTTATAGAAAGAAAGATCTTACTCGGCATGATTTCTACCCGGTAATATAAACAGAGTCCTACCCGGCATGGTTTCTACCCGACATACTTTTATTAACAAAAAGAAAGATCCTACCAGGCATGATATCTACCCGGTACATTATTCATGAAATAAATCTATAGAGTAGACAAAAGGTTAGAAGCGTTTCTCCTTTGAACTTTTAACGGGTTACATTTCTAGAGCAAGGCTCCTATGGTCCATTACATGAGGTTCAGTTCTAGGGAAGGGTACTCGAATTGCCCTCACTGTCCCTTACTAAAGGTAGCAAGGCCCCTGATCCTCACCCATTATAGGCTTCAAGCGGACCAAGTTCAATTCAGAGGGACACATCCCTTATGCCTATACGGAGGTAACCCACACGAAAGCATAAGAAATATATCCCGAAAGTGATTCACCAACCTATACGGTGGTAACCCACACGAATTCGGTATCACACTTTCACTTAAAATAGGACGGAGCTCGAGTAGAAACCTCATGAAATGCAATGCAAGTGCACGGTGTGTGAGGAGAAACTCCCAAACCTTTTGACACCCTATGTCTATATTCACTTATACTAAGCAGTAAAAGTAAATCAGTTATATTAACAGAAAAAAATGCATGCCTTATCAACAAAAGACATGATCATACTTTAAATTAAAATCGAATTTGTCAATTTCCAACGACCAAGACTAAAAGATAATCGACTCGTGGCTTGACTCTCTTTTTATTTTAAAATGTCCCCAACGGAGTCGCCAACTGTAATCACCCAAATTTGTCCGGCGCTCTCTTTATTGGGGTTTTAAAATTTCTTTTGATTTAATTTATTTTGAAAAAAACCCTGCTCGGTTTTAAAATTAAAAATATGGAATTGCCGCCGATCATTTTAAAAATAGTATACCGGACACTAAAATAAAACCAGAGATCCAAAATTCAGGCTCGAGAGTCGGTTACGGATGGGAAAGGATTAGCACCCCTACACCGCCCAAAATTGGTACATAGTCGATTATTTAATGTCTTGGTATTAGAAATTATGAATTTGATTAAAATTTAAAATACGATTCTTAAATGCATGAAAATGTTCTAAATATTTAAAGAAACGTTCCGTTATTTAGAATAACCAAAAAATTCACTTCCCTTTACGCTCGGGAAATAGTTTCTCGATTTTCTAAATAAAGAAAATTCCCTTAAATATCGTATCCTAAAATGGTAAGGATATTCTTTTATTTAGGGATATCGAGAAGGTCGCATCCCTTTACGCCCATGACACTAATTCTCGAACTCCCTAAATAAAAGAATATTACCTTAATTCTAACCATATTCGATTAATAGCATGATGCAAAATTATAATACATGTAAATATTCGTATGCACTTAATATAATACTTATGGTGAGATATTTTTAATATTTATATTAAGAAAATATCCATATATATAGTTAGTAGTTCTTATATATATATTTCAAAAAAATAAGTATTTATTATTATTTTATACATATATTTAAAATATAATATTTAAAGTAAAATATATGTATTATTTATTAAAATATACTTATATACATATTAAGTTAGTAATTATATATATATTACAAAAAATAAATATTTATTATTATTATTTTATTTATTCTAATTAAACAAAACATTGTACTTTATTTTACAAAATATACATGAAACCTTGTAAAAAATTGTACATAAACATATGTATGAAAAACGCATATACATATCTTATATAATATTAATATATACAATATAAAAGAAAGTTATTTTGCATAATAATAATAATAATAATAATAATAATAATAATAATAATAATAATAATAATATGTATGCGTGAACCATATTAAAATGCATGAAACAACTTAAAACTAAACATTAAGGGTTATAATGTATTAACACTTAAATTATATGACATGACATAATATACAAGGACTAAAATGCTACAAAATATAAGATGCATGGGAATTCGAATGCACGCGTGCTTAAAGGATGATACTGTAATTTGATTAAAGGGATAATTTGTGATTTCAACAGAGCTTGATGCCATGTTACTGTAAAGAGAAAACAAACTTAAATGAACTAGGCAGTCAACTTCATTCATAAACATGTTGATTCATAATCTGGTATCTGAGACAGCCACCCTTTTCTTTTTTTTCCCCTGGGAATTCGAATGCACGCGTGCTTAAAGTGTCATGTTCATGTCGAATTGCATAGGTGCATTGCGATCTTCTGTTTAAGTTGATGGATTTCAATGCCAAAACAGTGGTGTTCTTGCTCTTTTATTTTCCTTTTCATTTCTGATGCATGGTCCCAAAAGAACATGTAGACAACTTTTATGCAATGTAAGGAATAAGGATGGTTTGCTGCCAAAAGCTGAACAACGGAGAAAATTAGTAGAAAAGGTACAAGTTGCAAGTGGGTAAGAGTTTGGGGAGAATTTAAATTTTTAAATGAAATTGGAAGCTTAAACTAAATTTTTCAAAAAAATTGATTAGGAGATTTAATGAGAAATTTTAAAAATTATAAGAGGTGATTTAATTAAAAATAATCAAAATTTTGAAGCTTAATATGAATTTTTTTAAACCTTAAAGGGTCAAATTGAATTTTTTAAAATTATAAAAGTAAAATTCTAATTTTACAAATTTTTGAGGAAGACGTAGCTTATACTAGTCCTTACCTGTTCCGCCCTTGATTACAAGTTATAACAGTTGTGAATTATTGTGTTGGTAGTAGTGCACGGAAACCCCAAGCCGATGGGGCTGGCTGGTGGTTGCCGCAGGTTTGTTAACTGTTGGCGGAAAAGCTGTGGAAGCAGATTTTTCTTCATCAGTGCTTGAGGCTTGGGTTAAGCACCGATTTGGTCAGTTTCGATATAACAGTTTTTTAAGTTATTTTGTTGGTATATATTTGTTCAAATTGAACAATAATTTTTTAAAGGCTTAAAGGGTTACTTTTGCTCCTATAGTGGTTCTAATTTATCGATTGCACCCCTATAGTATTTTTACATCAATTTGACCCTAAAATAGTCGAATTGTATTATCGTTTAGGGTTTAAGAATACTTTTACGTTTCATAATCAATTTAGATTGATAAAAAATTATTAGGGTTTGAGATTCATAAATTAAGGTTAGAGTGTCAGTCAAAAGGCAAACGGTGATGCAATTCGACTACTTCAGGGGCCAAATTTATGCAAAAATACCATATGGGCGAAATCGATAAACTAAGACTACTACAGGGCAAAAGTAGCACTTTAAGCCTTTTTTTAAAAGATTATTTCATATTGAATGACATGTTTTGAAGATAAATATGAAGTTTATTTTATAGAATCCATGTTGATCGAGAAATGGTGGAGGCGTCCGGCAGAAGGGTGGTGTAAGCTTAATTCAGATGGGGCTCGTTGTCAGCTAGATGGACGTACGGCTTGTGAAGGGGTGATCCGAGGCAATCAGGGAGATGGCTATTGGGTTTTTCTAAATTTATCGGTATTTGTTCGGTTTTAGAGGCAGAGTAATGGGGTGTTTTTGAGGGCCTTCAACATGCATGAAATTTGGGTGTTCGCTATATTTGTGTCGAGATAGATAATGGTGATGCGTTTAGGCTCTTGTGACAACAATCGATGGCATAAAGACTTTGCTCGCTAGTCCACCATATAGAGGCTTTGGTGGCGAGGGATTGAGAGGTTCGATTTGTGCAGGTGTATCACGAGGCTAATATGGTAGCCAATAGTTTGGCCAAACATGGTGGTCAGACTTTTGTGCAACCACCTGATATAGTTTTAGACGCAATACATGCGGATCTTAGTGATAGTTTGGCTTAATGTTTTTGTTTATGTGGTCGAGTATATCATGGTTTTTGTAGGTTACCATGTGTAATTTTTTCTTTATCTAAGCTTAGAGAGGTTTTTTAATGAGGCACCTGGATAACTCTCCTTTTTACATAAAAAAAGAAATGAAAAAGTTTAGGATTGGTCTATCACATTTTTTTCTTATTTAAGCAAATTTTTTATTCAAAATAATATATTCGATACACTTTAATAAGATAATTATAGAACATAACCATTATGTAAGACCTTGTTTTCCAAAGAACCTTGTTCATAAAAGGCGTGATTATCATGTGAAAGTTTAAGTAAAGACTTTTCTTTGTTCAAAAAAGAGTATTTTACCAGCTACTTTAAGGACGAAATCTTTAGAATTAATGTGGGAAGAGGAGATTTGCTATTGAAGACTACACGTCTATATATATCAAGCTTAGGTTTGAAATTAGTTTATTTGAGAAACATTATAAGTGTTCAATTGAGAGTTTCATGTGTTATTTTTACAAGTGATACGTAATTAGTGGAGATTACTTAAGAGATAGAATAATTAGGATAATATTGTACGTGAGAGTTTCTATAACTTACATGTATAATTAGATTGAAGATTCATATCTCTTGTATCGAGAATATTATTTTTTCCTTTAGATATCTAAATATCCCTTTTTTCCTTTAGATATCTAAATTATTTTTTACTCTTTTCAAGTACTTAAATTATCATTTTTTCCCATTACAAGGTTAACTAAAACACCTATTTTAACCAAAAAATAATAATTTAAATATTTAAAATGAACAAACAAAATTAAATATCTAAAAAATAATTTAGACACTTATTTTAATATTAAACCTAAAAAAGTGTACTCGAACATCATAAAATGTTTTTTCAATTAAAGTCAAACACGTGTGTTACTTGGCAAGAAATTATATCATGGGTCATTCTCGCCACGTCATCCATGAGACCAACCAATAAAAACCACTCATCTCATTTTTTTTCATGACATATTTTTTACTAAGTGAATCTTCACTCATATTTACTGTAAATCAATTTTTAAAACAATTATTACCAACTAAAGATTCACTTGGTAAAAAATATGACATGAAAAAATAATGAGATTGATAATTTTTATTGGTTGGTCCCATGGATGACGTGGCGGGAATGACTCATGATATAATTTCTCCTTACTTGGCACTTATCTGTTGTCAACCGCCGCCCCAACACCCTTTCTTCCCCTTTACTTTGTCGGCCTCGATTTTTATTTTTTATCCATGTGTGTTTCAATTAGGGATCGACATTCAATCGAGTTGAATCAATAAATTTTAAGTTACTCAAGTTGGTAAGTTATATTTTATAATTCAAATTTTATTTATTTTTTGAGTCGATCAAGTTTATAAAATTTGAGTCGAGTTGTTCGATTTTTTGTTCAAATTTAATTGTAAACATTTTAGTGTGATATTAAGTAGTTCTAATTTAAACGTATTTCTATAACCACGCATATATATCTTCATTTTTTTCATATGCAATACAAATTTATCAGACATAATTGAGAAACTCGACTCGAACTTGAAAATCAATCCACTAGTTACTAAAAATTTTGAGTTATTCGAATTTTTATTTTATAATTTAAACTTTATTTGAATTTTTTTCGAGTCAATTCGAGTTTATAAAATTACAAATCGAATGAAGATAAATTTAATTTTTTTCGATCAAATAGAGTCGAATTTTATCTACTACTTTTAAATATATTTTTATCAAACCACAATGTGATGTGATCGCTTACTTCATTTCTTAGTTATATGGTTGAAATATGTTAAAATCTGAGAGAAAAGTAAAAAAAAAAAAAAACATCGATTTTATTAACTTGAATAAACTTTACAATTTGATATCCTTTATATACAAACAATCTATCTTTACTAACCATCTAACTAATTTGTTACAAACCAACTATCACCGTTACAAGCTGAATGTTTACTAAACTAATTAACTTCTAACACTCCCTCTCAAGTTGGTGGGTGAAAAATATTTTGAACCCCCAACTTGGATACCAAATAACCATGTTGTGTATCAAGTGTTTTAGTAAAGATATCTGCCAATTGTTATGTGGAAGACGCATATTCTATTTTGATGAGACCTTCTTGTATCTTCTCCCTAACAAAGTGACAGTTAATTTCAATGTACTTGGTGCGTTCATGGAACACTGAATTCGCAGCAATCTGAAGAGCTGTCTTGCTATCACAGTGTAATATTACTGGTTGCTTCTTATCAAAACCAAGCTCGAATAACAAGCCTTTTAACCACACCACCTCTGATGAAGCTACTGCCATGCTTCTATATTCTGCTTCACCAGAGGACTTGGCCACAGTAATTTGCTCCTTTGACTTTCATGATATCAAAGAATTTCCTATCTTGATGTAAAAATCAGAAACAGACCTTCTTATCATTGGACATGATGCTCAATCTGAGTCACAATAAGCAATAAGATCACAACTACTGTTGTTCTGGACTCTTCTTGATATATCTCACTTCCCTTAATGCAGCCTCCAAATGACTCTTTGAGCTGCTGCATGAATTGACTTAAATGATGCACAGTAAAAGTTATATCGAGCCTTGTGTGTGAGAGATATACAAGTCTCTCAATAAGCCTCTGATAAATTATTTTGGTTGGAAGCAACTCATCAGTATAAACTGTTGACAAATACTGTCATATTCTGAAGAAGTGAGCTTTAAATTTTGCTCAACAAGTGTCATGGTAGACTTTGCTCCCCCTGTCCTGATTTCTCAATTAATTTCAGAGCATATTTGCGCTGATTAATCAGAATCCTTGCTCTCGATCTCATGACTTCTAGACCCAAGAGAAATTTTAGTTCTCCCAAGTCTTTCATTCTAAAGTACTAATGTAGCAGTACCTTTAAAGAATCAGTCATCCCTTTATCATTTTCTGTAATCAAAAGGTCATCAACATAAATGAGCATAACCACAATCTTATCACAATCCTTTTTAGTGAACAAAGAATAGTAAAATTTACTTTGTTCATAACCAACACCTAGGAGTGTCTCTGTCAACTTTAAATTCCACTGTTTTGAGGTCTACTTTAAGTCATACAAAAAATTTTACAGCCTACATACTTGATGCTCCATCTGGCTGCAAAAATCAAGAGGTAGACCCATGTACACTTCCTCTACCAAATCTCCTTGTAAAAAAGCATTACACACATCCAACTGAAAGAGAGGCCAGTTAAGATTACTTTTAAGACCCCCATCCTTTATCACAATTAGGGCTAGTTAAGATTCAATTTTCGAACGCTCGTCGAAGATAAACGGTTTATTGTTTAGAATTAGGATTTTTTAACTTGGCGAAATATCCGTTTGGACGCTAAATCAAGTGAGAAAACGGAGGTCGACGTCGTTCAGTATTGCTTCTCCGTTTGGTGCTCCAACACCCGTTTGAGAAGCATTGATGAATAAACCCTCAGTCCTCTTTCCCAAACTCTTGAATTAAATATAAAAAAGTTTTTTTCTCTCTCGTTTCATGATTTTTAAGATTCATGCATATTGAAATGATGGGTCGCTGCATGCAATATAGTGTCAAAATGTCCATGGATTGCGTTGAAACAAGTTATCGTTGTTGTCTGTCAAAGTACAAAACTTGAGCTAAAGTTTGTTGTTTTCATTGTAATGATGGGCGAGAATATCTAATTTGTAGATTATGATGGTCCTAACAAAGGATGTGTGCATGTTTCTTAAATGACAAGGCAGAGTGATGGAACTAGCTTGGTTATTAACGGTAATCCTTAACCTATACCCTAAATCTGAAAATGGTAACTTTGAAAAAAGAAAGATTGAGGAATTTGGAGAATCTACGCCTGCTGCTACTCAACTGATTGGTTGGTTTTGTTGAAGACTTAGAAGTGCTTTTTCTCCTCTCGATTTCAAAATTTGTTTTGTTTCCTATTATTTTTTTTAAAAAAATTAATATCAAAATAAGTATCGAAACTATTTTTTTTAGGTGTCTAAATTATTTTTTGTTCCTTTTAAATACTCAAACTACTATTTTTTGCCTATTGTACGGTCAACTAAGATACATTTTTAACTAAAAAATAATAGTTTAGACATTTAAATTAGACAAAATAATTTAAATACTTAAAAAAATAATTTAAACACTTATTTTGACATCGTAAAATGTTTTTTCAATTAAAGTCAAACACGTGTGTTACTTGGCACTTATCTGTTGTCAACCGCCGTCCCAACACCATTTCTTCCCCCTTTTCTTTGTCGGCCCGATTTTTATTTTTTATTCGTGTGTTTCAATTAGGAATGGACATTCAATCGAGTTGAATTAATAAATTTTAAGCTACTCAAGTTAATAAGTCATATTTTATAATTTAAATTTTATTTATTTTTTAATTCAAGTCAAGTTTATAAAATTTGAGTTGAGTTATCTGAGTTTTTGTTTAAATTTAATTGTAAATATTTATAGTATGATATTAATTAATTCCAATTTAAAAGGATTTCTGTGACCCCTCACACACACACACACACACACATATATATATATATATTCATTTTTTCATATGCGGTATAAATATATCAGACAGAGTTGAGGAACTCGACTCGAATTTGAGAATCAATCCACTAACTTTTAAAAATTTTGAGTTATTCAAATTTTTATTTTATAACTCAAACTTTATTTAAATTTGTTCGAGTCAGTTCGAGTTTATAAAATTACAAATTGAGTGAAGACAAATTTAATTTTTTTCTAATCAAATCGAGTCAAATTTTATCTGCTCCTACTTTCAAATATATTTTTATCAAACCACAATGCGATGTGATCGCTTACTTCATTCCTTAGTGATATGGTTGGAATATGTTAAAATTTGAGAGAAAAGTAAAAAAAAAAAAAAAACCCATCGATTTTATTAACTTGAATAAACTTTACAATCTGATATCCTTTATATACAAATAATCTACCTTTACTAACCATCTAACTAATTCTGTTACAAACCAACTACCACCTCTACAAGCTAACTATTTACTAAACTAATTAACTTCTAACATAATACGATTCTTACTCATGGAAAGTAGAGCATGTCGTTACTAACAATTTATCTTTTGAAAAGTATTAGTGGTAAGAGTTTTAATCATTGGTATTATACATTGATTTTGGTTAAATAATATTTTTATCAATTATTGCCTATATTTTGATTCGAATAAGTTGAAAAATCATCATTTAGGTGTAATCACAAAATTATAACGTATTTGGACATCAATAGAAATTTGTTAGTTTTGTTGAATTGGAGTCAATTTGACATTGCTTTTAAAAGATTTGGTGAAAAAATATTTTTTAAAGTGATTTAAAAAAAGTGTTTTTTGAATTATTTTTATTAAAATTTAAGTGTTTGATATTACTGGTAAAAAGTAAATTTTAAGCTGTAAGTGAAAAAAAAAACCCCTAGATGTCTGAAGTTTCAGGAACTCCTACCTTTGTACAGCTGCTGGTGATTCAGGGTGGTCGTCCACCGGATGGCAGGCTTGACGTGACTATTCCCTCGGTGTTGGAATGCCCGGGCCTTGATGTGGATGAGGAGGACTCACGGGATCCTAAGAAGGGTAAGAACTCTAGCCTTGTTCCGACGAGAGTGAATGCGGGAGGGTTATCAAGCGCTGCTACGTCTGCGGTAGTGATGTTGGATGAAGATATGAGTGATCAGGGTACTGAGGATGGCCAAGATGGCCTAAATCATGCTGGTGGTGAATTGTTGAATGCTGACGTGCCAACCAAAACATCTTATGCTCACATGGCTGCTCGTAACCCTAGTGAGGCTGGGAAAGCTGCTTTGTCCAGTGGTCCGATGAACGACGAGGTAGTTGTACGAGAGGATGACTATATCATTGATCGCTCTGGTTCTTTCCCATCGATTAGGTTCTCTGATCGTGTTCACGACCAGATTGACAGGAACATGCATAACACATTGATTGTCCGTCTTTTGGGGAGATCTATTGGTTTTAAGACGTTACAAGCACGCATTATTGCACTCTGGAAACCTTTGGGGAATCTCCAACTGTTTGATCTAGAGAATAATTATTTCTTGGTTCGTTTTGATAAAGAAAGTGATTTTACTAGGGCTCTAATTGAGGGACCTTGGGCGATTTATGGGAGTTATCTAACCGTCCAACCTTGGAACAGGTCATTCTCTACTTCGAAGAAACACCCGACGCATGTGGTGGTTTAGATTCGTTTGCCAGGACTTCCGTATCGCTACTATTCGAAAGCCTTATTTCGGCCTATTGCTACGGTGGTTGGTAGAGTAGTGCGCATTGACTATAATACGCAGGAAGGTGAACGTGGTAAGTTTGCTTGGTTGGCAGGGATGGTTGATCTGAATAAACCGTTGCTTTCTTGTATTGGCATTGATGGGAAGATTTAGAAACTTGAGTACGAAGGGCTCCAATAAGTTTGTTATGAGTGTGGGGTTTATGGCCATTCGAAGGAGAGTTGCGCTTCCAATGTTAGTTCTCTGATGGGAATACTAGTGTTCAGGATGTGCCTGTAGTGACCAAAGAACCCACCGTACCTACCAAGCCAAGTAAGCAGAATCCGTACGGACCATGGATGGTGGTGGATACGCATCGCCGTAGGTCTGCTAACACGCTCACTGGCTCCCAAAATTTAAATGTCAAAGGCTCTTGGAGTGGGGGGTCTAGTGGGTCTCGGTTCACGGTGCTGGCTGCAAGGGAGGAACATAGTGTAAAGGAATCAGTAATGGATGTTTCAGGCTTGGGGGTTGCACCCAGTGGTGCTGGGGTTCAGAGTTCCAAGGTGACGCCCGTGGATAAGGATATTAGTGTAGGTACGGTACAACAAAAAGTGGTTAAAAATGCAGCTTACTTGACCTCAAACCCTGAGAAAAAAATCTAAAGTCTCGAACACAAAACAAGTTGAATGTGGTTCTTATAGTTGATGGTGGTGACGTTGAAGTGGTTACGCGCAATGCCGTGAGAGGCTTGGAAAAGCATACTACGGTCACGATTGTTGAATCACCTATCTCGAGGAATACTTCGGTTGGGGGAAAAATTGTGAAAGCTTGGGGCAACGCTGGTCAATTGCTTAATGAGAGTGGTCGTAAGGGGATATCTCTGAAGAAACCAACGGAATTTAAATCCCTTGCAAAGCCAGCTCTTTTGGACTGGATGAATAAGTTCTCCCGGAAGCTAGATTCAGCAGCTTTAGCTGAAGGCAGCGAGTTAGGTAGAGCGGATACTCTGTCGGCACAAGGTGTTCAAGTGTCTTCATCAGTTGTTAATGCTCTGTCGCCACAAGGTGTTCAAGCGTCTGCGGCTGGTGTCACTGATCAGGATGGTTCACAGCATGACATGGAATAGTAAGTTTTATCCTTTATTTTATTTTTTTATGACGACTAGTTTATTATTTTAGAACTGTCAGGGCGCAGCTAGTTCAACTTTTCGTGGGATTTTTCGATCCATTGTACGTGAACATTCGCCAAAAATAGTGTCTATTTTCGAACCTAGAGTGAGTGGAAGACGTGCTAACAAGGTGATTGCAGCTTTAAGCTTTACCAATTCCTTTCGGGTTGAGGCACATGGCTTTAGTGGGGGTTTGCGGCTTTTGTAGGCTGATTCGATCGAGTTAGAGTTTCTCCATATATCTAATCAATTCTTGAATGGTCGGTTTTGAACTGAGGGGGTTACTGTATGGGTGCATTTTACTTCGGTGTATGCCAGTCCTGAAGCCTTGAAACGTAAGCATATCTGGGGTAAACTTGCTGAGATTGATCCGGGGCCTGATATACCTTGGGTTTTAGGGGTGACTTTAACGTGATCCTTTCTCTGGATGAACGATGGGGTGGATCTAGTAATGTCATTGCTGGTAGCCGTCTTTTCTCAGATTTTCTTCATAACTCTGAGCTTATAAACCTTGGTTTTCGAGGACAACCTTTCACTTAGAGCCGTGGGGATCTGTATCAGAGGTTGGATCATTGTGTGGCTAATGATGAGTAGAATCGGTGCTTTTCGAGCTCTTTTGTTCAACATCTTGATAAGTTAGGGTCTAACCATTGCCTGTTGCTACTGCAGCTTGTAGATGCTCAGCGTTCTTTTTAAAATCGTCCGTTTCGTTATTTAACGGCGTGGCATGAACATTCACAGTTTCAAGATCGGGGTGCCATTAGAATCAAATGTGGGTAATTTTCATACTATGGTCATCACATGGAATAAGAAGGTGTTCGGGCATATCGGGCAGAATAAGAAACGACTGGTAGCACGGCTCTGTGGCATTGATCAAGCCTTACAGCGTGCGCATTTAGATTTTTTAGTGGAGTTGGAAAGGAAACTTAAAGAGGAACTGGATCTCATTCTTGATCAAGAGGAGATTTTCTGGCCGCAAAAGGCTTGTATCAACTGGGTGTTACATGGAGACCGTAACACAAATTTTTTCCATGCTTCTACTATTACACGTCGTCGCAGAAATACTATCTCAATTTTACAACTAGAGGATAATTCTTGGTGTTATGATTCAGATAAATTATTGAGTATGGCCCTCAATTTCTACAAATCTCTTTTCTCTAGTTCACTTGCCCCTATCGAGCCCTATGGGATACGCGGGCGTTTCCCTTCGGTTGCCACTGAACATTTAAATGGCTTATCTAGACCAGTGACAGATGGTGAGGTTCGCAAAGCTTTATTCGATATGAGGCCTTTGAAAGCTCCAGGAGTAGATGGTTTACATGCGATGTTTTATCAGCGCAATTGGGCTGTTGTTGGCGATTCAGTCTGTCAGTTGGTTCGCCAGGTCTTTGATGGGGGTGTTGTACCTGCGGACATCAATAAAACTCTTCTGGTTCTGTTGTCTAAGGTTGCGAACCCGGAGAATATGAGCCAGTTTCGTCCTATTAGCCTGTGTAATATTGTGTACAAGGTGATCACTAAAATCATTGTTAATAGACTGAAGCCGTTGCTACCGGTGTAGGTTTCTGAAAACCAAACAAGCTTTGTTCTGGGGGCGTGCAATCACAGATAACATTATCATTACACAGGATGTCATCCATACAATGAGGCGTAAGACTGGTCGTAGGAGTAGATGGCAATTAAGATCGATCTCGAGAAATATGATAGATTAGAGTGGCAGTTTATTGACGATACCCTATCAGATATTGGCATTCTGGATACCTTATGGCAGTTGATTCTTCATTTTGTTTCTTCGATTTCTACTCAAGTTCTTTGGAATGGGACGATGACTGAGTCTTTCACTCCGTCTTGCGATATTCGATAAGGGGATCCGTTGTCTCCGTATTTGTTTGTACTTTGTATGGAGAGATTAGCGCAGGCTACACAGTTGGAGGTTGTATCTGGGAGATGGAAACCATTTTGCACGTCTAAGCGAAGTCCTGGTATTTCACACTTGTTTTTCGCGGATGATATGATTTTATTCTCTGAGGCGTCGATTGAGTGGTATCAGGTTATCCGCACAGTACTAGATGGTTTTTGTTGTGCTTCAGGGCTTAAGGTTAGTATTGCTAAGACAACAATATTTTTCTCTAAGAACGTTGTGCGTTCGCCGCGGTCTTAGATTAGCGAATCCTTTGGGTTTAGGGAGGTGTCTGATATTGGGCGATATTTGGGGGTGTCTATTTTTGTATAAGAGGGTGGTTTCTGAGTTGTATAAGTACATGGTACAATTGGTTCGGAACAAATTAAGCGGAGGGAAAGCTAAGACGTTATCCTTGGCAGGGCGAATAACCTTGGCGAAAACTGTACTTCTCGCCATTCCTTCTTATACAATGCAGACAGTTGTGATTCCCAGGAAGACGTGTGATGAAATTAAGAAGTTGTTTCACCGTTTTATCTGTGGTATTTTCGAGAGTGGTTCTGGAGTCCATCTAGTGTGATGGGATGATGTTTGCAGACCAGTATCGCATGGTGGACTTGGTTTTCACAGTGTCAAGGTACAAAACGATGTATTCTTAATGAAGCTGGCGTTTTAGTTACTTACAAAGAGATAGGCTTTATGGGTTTGTTTCCTTCAGGGTAAGTATAAGTGCCATTTGCCGGTTCTTGATCACATTAAGAGTCGTAACTGTTCATCTCTTTGGAAGGGTCTCAGTGTAATTTGGGCGGATGTCGAGAGTAATGTCAGTTAGAGTATCGGATATGAGCGTGATGTGGACTTTTGGTTCGATCCATGGGTCCTTGGAGTGTGTGTGACCGACATGGCTTTGGCCAATGACGATTGGCAGTGAGACCAATTTTAGTACTTACTCTCCCCTTATGTTCTTCTACGCTTGGCTGCTGTCAAAGTACCGTGTAGTGTAGTTCATAAGGATGTGGTCGGCTGGCTCCGTACAACCGATCATCGTTTTACTTTAAGCTCGGCCTATGAGATTCGTGCAATTTTGCCGTATAGACCTCATGAAGCTGTTTGGCAAGTTGTTCAGAAGTTTCGAGGGATTCAACGCATTAAGATATTTATTTGGCTCGCTTGTTGTGATAAATTGATGACGAATGGTGAACGTGTGCGCTGGCATTTTACATCGGACGAAAAATGCCCGATATGCATGGATGAGTTAGAAGATGTTGGTCATGTCTTATGCTTGTGTCCTTCGGCATTATTAGTTTGGTCTGTTTTGATTAAGCAGGAGCTAATGAACGAGTTTTGTTCCTTGTAGTTTAAGGATTGGATTAGAATTAATTTATCACAACATAATTATTTTGCGTGAGAAGGTAAGGACTGGGACTTGCTGTTTGGTTCAGTCCTATGGAACCTATGGCTTGTCCGGAATTCGGTTGTTTTTCAATGCCCATTGGAGAATCAATGCTCGTTGTTAGAAAGATGTCAGCGGCTTAAGGAGACCATGCTGAAGGCTGTTGCGAATGGTCCATCGAGTTCCTCGCATGGGGGCAGGGGTTCACGGCAGCTATCGGTTTGGACAAGGTCGACGAATGGTTGGTATAAGGTGAATACTGATGGTGGACGTAATGTGCAGAATGGTTTTGCATCGTGCGGTGGAGTGGTCCGGATACCTCTGGTCAATGGATTATGGGTTTTGCTAGGTTTGTCGGCGTACGTTCAGTAGTGGAAGCAGAACTTTGGGGTATTTTTACGGGACTACTTTGTGCTTGAAATCTTCATCTGCGGTACGTTGTTGTCGAGACTGATAGCCTTGAAGCTCTGCGTCTTGTTCAGTCGGAGCATTCTGCCCTTGGTACCTATGGTTTAGTGTTACACATTCAGGAATTATGTCACCGTAATTGGGTTGTCTCCTTTGCGCATGTTCAACGAATAGGTAATCGAATCGTGGATCAGCTGGTTAAGTTGGCGGTTTTGGACGATTTTGAGACTCGGTTGTTCAATTCACCTCCTTCGGTGGTGGGTGGAATGGTGCTTGCAGACATGGGTAATCACACTTAGTTGTATTGCCTCCATGGTTTGGCTTGCTTAAGTCTTTTGTTTAACCTTGTTTGAGCTTGTCTCCTTTCCTTTATTATAACATTTACCATGTGTACTCTTTTTCTCTATTTAGATTTATAGATTTTTTTAACGAATCATCGAAAAAACTCAAAAAGCTACTTGTTATGCATTGTTTTCTTTGCCTTGAAAAACGTTACAAAACATAATATGAGTGTAATTAGAGACCTCAATTATAGTCTTTAATTCTTGAGGTGAGGGATCCGAATTAATTTTAAATTTTAAACTTGTATAATTGTGTAATTAAAATTTGTGTTGTCGAACATAATATAAAAATTAAGATGTTATTACACTTTGTCAGTCAAATATGTCTGGGGTTTAGAATTTATTTTAATTACACACGAGTGTAATTACTTGATAATAATTACATTTTTCTTGTAATTACATTATGATGTCCAAACACACTCGAAATTACATACGAATCAAATATTGTTAATAATTAAAGATTAAGTATTGTTAATTCAAAAAAAAAAGATCAAGCATGGTGGACCACAAGGCCACCATTGTCCCCATTACAGCCTTGCATTAGGATTTATAGTGATTCAAATGAATGTAAGATATTTTATGCATTTCACTGTTTTTTATAATTTTGTATATAAATTATAATAACATCCATGTATTCCAAATTAGAAAATAAATCAATTGAAGTGGTTGTTATTTTTCTTTCAATTTATTATTATTATCACAATCATTTTTACTTTTGAGTTTTATAATTTTGTTGAGGTATGCAAATTAAATACGTCAGTATTAGACTATTTCAAATTATTTTCTTAACATTAAACTTTAAAAAGTTATGAAATTAGTATTAAATTTTAGATTTTAGTATACAGTAAGCATTAAACCGTTAGATGTCGTTAACAACCTAACAACGAACTGACAAGACATGTCAACCTAATTAAAGTAATAAATCAGTTGTTACAAAATAATTTTTGAACCATTTAATTGTTATAATATGATTATTAAACTAGTTAATTATTACAAAATAATCATTGAACTATTTAAATGTTATAAAATTATCATTGGACTATTTAGTTTGTTAAAAAATGTTTGGTTATTACAGGTTGTACTACAATTTTATACCAATTAATAACTACTACATTACTTTAATTAGGTTGATGTGTTCAGTCAGTTCATCGTTAGGTTGTTAATGATATATAAGGATTTAGAAATTATTTTGGAAAAAATCTAAGGTCGAACATCTGTTTTGTAATTTTTGAAAGTTTAATGCCGATAAGATTGTTTTAAAATAATTTAACCCTAAACCTTGTGTGTTTACACTATAAAAATTCAAATCCTAAATTTCTAACCCTAATCCTAAAAAACTAAACCCCATGCTCTAAACCCTAAATTCTATACACTAACCTTAAATTCTAAACCCTACAACCTAAACCCCTAAACCTTAAACCCTAAACTAAAACTCTAACCCCTAAAAATAAAAGGCACGTGTAAACTAACTTTACTCATTAAAATTAATGACATGTACATAATCAAACACAAATTATTTTTTAAGAATTTCGATATATTTCCACTAAAAATATAGAATTGGTTAATTTGTTAGCTCAATAATTTTACTATCTAAGAAGGAGAAATAGTCAACTTTGTCGGTCCAATCCAAACAAAGGTTGTACCAGCAATGCCATCATTCTCTTCTTTGGTACTGTTGAATGTGGTTTTCCAAAACGATAAAACGGTAATTTTTTTTCGAGTTTTATAAGCTAACACGCATCTCTTAGAAGTTAGAATATATTGTAAATAATAATTAAATTATGATAGATTTTTAACTTCACTCGGAAGATGTTTATGTTTAGTATACGTGGGTGGTTCTGAACATGTATAATAAGAACGATCGTATAAAATTATCAGCAAAAAAATGATCTAAAATGAATTAAATTAAATACTTATAAAAAAGTAAAAGATTATTTTTAGACTACGAGTAAAACATATAGAAAAAGACATTGACTTCATAAAATTTGAGTAATGTTATATTTTATTTTATTAAAAAGTCGGGCCATCATGCATAAGTGTTAAAAAATTGACCCGACTTGAAAATTCGACTGAAACTGACTCGAGACTAAATTAGTTGTGATTCAAGATGGTGAAGACCCAAACTCAACCCGAGTCTGAGCAGATGTTGACCCGAACCAAGTTGGACCTGATTATGTTGAATCTGAACCCGACCTAAGTACAACCCAAACCTGATAATATGATAATTGAACTCGACCTAATATGAACATGAACCCAAATTAACATGATAAATATCTAATATAACTCAATCTGAAACGACCCATTATCCGATTTTACTCGACCTATGAATGGCCTATCTTGTTGTTAACTTGACATGTAAATGAGTAGAGTAAGTGGTACCTTTGAATTCAATTTAACCCAAAAACTCTTAATTGTTTGGGAAGGAAATTCCTCAATCTAAAATTCAAATTTTCAAAAATTTTCATATACCTTAAACCCTACACCCTATAACCAAAACCTTGTAAAGACCTGATTTGAACTTTACCCAAAATTGATATTACCCAAACTGAATCTCATTCGAAATCATTTTGACTCGACTTGAACTTAATCCTATACCCGGAATGACCCAACTTGAAGTCAATTCAAATCCGATTAAGACTCGACTCGAAGTTCATCCAAACTCGAATTAACCTGATAATTAATTGACTCGGCCTGGATCATTTAGACCCGACTTGACCCAAGCCCGAACCGAGTCTGAGTTGAGATTAATCTGACGTTGACCCACCAAGTCGACCCGAACCCGACCAGACTTGAGTTGAACCATTGACTTGACATGACATAACCTTACTTGAAACTCGTATGAATACCTGATTTGACATCCCTAATCACGCATGCAACAAGTCAACAAACATTTACATTTTTTAAATTGCATGTCTTATTTTAATAAATTGTATATGTGTTCGTCCACGGAGATAGCAAAGATGCTTGTAATATTGACTAATCTATATAGGGTAATTATATTATGCACTGACGGTGGAAACAAAAAATTTTCACAAGTGTCTTAGTTTTGGGTTTAAAGATTCAATTTAGGGGTAAAGATTTGAGGGTTTATGCTTAGGGGTTTAGAATTTTAAGGGTGTAGTTATAATTTAGAGTTTATAGGTTAAAACGTAAATCTCTAGCCATATTACCCTAAACCTAAACCATAACCTCTAAATCTTAAATTCTAACTAAAACCTTCAATTCTAAACCTATAAACGTAAATCCCTAAACCCTAAAACTAAAATATTTATAAAAACATTTTATTTTTTCGCCACCAGTACATAATATATATATATAATCTATATATAAACACGAGCTTTGAGAAACTTTTAGATCGATAAAATATTTTTTATTTTTTTATCATATTACTAATTTGACATTTGAACATTTTAAAAATTAATATAATTTCTTAAATAAATCATATTTATAATATTTTTCACTAACAGTACATAAAATAATAATTCGTATAAAATTCTATTTAATTCTAAGATTATCAAATAATAACACTTAATTCTATTATATAATCTTATTTTCAAATGAAATCTTATATTCCTAAAGGCAGTCTCATTTAATTTCGAGGAATTTGACCTCCACTTTGGTTATTTGTTTATTTATTTTAAAGTTTGCTCATTATGTGACCGGTCACCGGCAGCGCGAACAGTTAACCTACTATAATAAGCAGAATTTTAAGGTCGTTTAGGAACCATAGAGGAGTGCAGTGCAGTGCATTGCCGTGCCGTGAAAAATCCACTCTTTCTATCTCTAACCTATGTTTGTTTCTACAGTTTTATTAAGATCATCCCAAAGCAAAGATAATGGAATCCAACGAATTTGAACAGCTCTTTTTTCACTGATCTATCACAAAAATCCCTCTTTTTCATCGTTTCTAGATACCCAAAGGTTTTAGCTTCCATTTTTCTTAAGTTTTCAAGCTCCAACTTTTGCTTATAAAGTTTGGGTTTTTAATATACTGTTCATTTGAAGTTGCAAAAATGGAGATGGGCTTAGTGTATTATGTTGTTTAGTTGTTTGTAGTGAGAGAAATCACTTGTTTCTTTGGTTGAAAACTAGTGTTTTTGTGTGTTCTTTAAAGCAAGATGGGGTTTTGGCAGCTGCTTTGTTCAACGGGGCCACCGATCAAACGAAGGGCAGGTTTGAGAATAAAACAGGCGGGTCGAGGATCATACCGTGGAAGCTAGAGGAAGGCTAAATTTGAGTGTGGTGTGAGTATTTGGTTTTAGAGTGTAACAGAAATCTGTGCTTTTTCTTTTAGTTGAATATAAGTTGAAGAACAATGGAGAATTCTGCTTTAAGGCAGTTGTTGAAGAGTTTTTGCACCAATTCACCTTGGAAGTATGCTATGCTTTGGAAGCTTAGGCACCGGAGCCCCTTGTAAGTTTCTCTTTCCAATTTAATTGTAAGAGATCATGTGATAGAATTAATCTTTGTTAAAATGGTGTTCAACTCGTTTCCATGTCTTGATGTAGATATTTTGGCTTTATTCTCTTTGAAACACTATTTTTAGGCATAAACTGTTCTTGTTAGTACTTTTTTAATGGCAAATAATCTGATGACATATGCTATGAAGCTAGAATACCTGATGAACTTAAACAAATGAACTTTTGGTAATCTTCATGCTAATACCATTACTCGTTTTGTTCGATGAATGCATCTGTAATTTTGGAGTATACTTGTTTTCTTCTTTGAATAGCGAAAGTATCCATTTAGAATTTTGTCATGAATCTAGTGTTCATTTCAGGGTTTTGACTTGGGAAGATGGTTATTGTGTTTATCCAATGCCAAGAGTATCTGTGGATAGTATCGCAACTGATGTTTATTCCAACAGTGAGATTATCCCATCACACTTTGAAATGAGCATCCCTCATGGTTGTTTTGGAGGATACCCAATCGGCCTGTTGGTGGCTTGTATGTCACATCTTAAGTATGCATGGGGAGAGGGGTAACATTTTGATCTCAACTTTGAATGTTTGCAGTAGTGTTCATTTCTTGTGATACAATTAACGGTTTTGTTTTACTTTCGGGTTATTAAAGTTCCCTCGATTGTGTCTCTTCCTGACGGAAAGGTTTGGGATTAAACTTCAGGGAATTTATCATGCAGGGCCTCCAGCTCTCATACTACCATTATCTTATATTTATGATCATGCACCTCTCTCTGTCTCTGTTTCTTGGAAAGATGTACCAAGCCAAACTGTGCACTTACAAGTTGGTCCTTTGGTGGTTGAAACAAATATTGATTTCACATCTCTACATTTATCAGGTTTGTTGGTAAAGTAGCATGTACGGGGAAGCATTGCTGGGTTTCCTACGATGATATTTTCATTGACAAAGCTGACTTGAAGTTAGTTCCTGAGGTAAGTTTCTATTAACGATGTACGTTTACGATGGTTGAATTCTACAAATGATGGATAACATACAGTTGAACTTACAAGTATTATTTTTTAATTGCTAGTGGCCAGAGGAATGGTTTCTTCAGTTTGCATCAGGAATCAAGGTAATATAATCCTGAACTGCACCTTACTAGCCAGGGACAGAACCAGAATAGAACACTAGGGGGGAATTAAATTTTACAGGGACCTAATAAGTATTTAAACAAGAAATGGGGAGCCGATGGTTAACTTGACTAGTTTCAAACCTGATAGGGACCTAAGAAGTAATTAAATCAGAAAATTTTACTGGCTGAGTAGTACCGTCCCTGTTACTATCTGGTTCAGATCCAAATTTTAGCTACTCCAGGATACATGCTTCCACGAGCACACACTGGTACAAGCTTGATGGTAAGATAGCTGCTCCATTTATTACCTTTAAAATGGATGTTATGTTGATTATTTGTTATGCTCCTACAGACAATTGTGTTGGTACCTGTGCATCCACATGGAGTTCTGCAGCTTGGTTCGTCGGAGATGGTTTGTATCATTTTTCTTTCTTCTGAATTTGTCTTATTGGCTGTAATAACATCCCGTGTCTCTTTCAGTTCTGTTGTACACTTGTAGTCACCTAAACCATATACAAGCACTAGGATGGTTTCAAACTCATGATCTCTGAAAGTTGTTATTGATAGTCGAGACCCATATGAACAGCCGGTGCATTAATTAGTGGTGCCCGGATAGGAGATAACTTATTTTCCCTACCACACAACAACCATTGATCAACAATATGTATGATGCTCCATATTATATCCTGGCTTTCAAAAAATGCACGTCTTAATGTGATTCTAATTCTTTGTGCGGAAATTGGCAGGTGATTGCATTGAAGTAATGCAAGTGGTGCGCTTGTTATATATATATATATATATATATTACACTCTTCGATTCGTTTCTCTGTACATCAACAGGTTGCTGAAGATTTGTCTATTCCTGCATGCATCAAAGATAGATTTGCCTGCACCCAGTCACCATCTTCGGTAATTTTAAGTCCTTTTGAGAAGTTAGAAGTGTCTTCAAGTGAATCAATCAGCCCACTGATCTCTGAAGATTCAAATGTTGTTGATAGTGGTGAGCCCAACAAGCTGTTAGCTTTAGATCAGATTGTGCGGCTGTTAAGTTTTCCGAATGAATTACTGGGGCCTGGAATACATCTCCCCAAGACTCTAGAAAGTGAGAGTGAAAATAGGATTAGTGTCCCACTAGTTAGCCTCGGTGAATTACCATCACCACTAAGCCAATATATAAGTGTCGACCAACTTGAAATACGGGAGAGTGAATCGTTCAGTTTGTATTGCCTTAAGGAGGAATTGCAAGCTTATCCTGAATGTAATGCTAATAGAGCAGGAGAGTGTGGAGAAATCTTAGATGAAGTTGCAAATCCTTACCCTGCTGGCTTTTTTCTCGAACCATCTTTTGGAAACTACGATATGGATGATGCCGGTTTCCTTAATTTTCCCAAAGAATTGAAATTGCACAAAGCTTGGACCTGCTTTTGAAAGACATGAGAATGACTCTTTGCTGGATTCATCTTTTTTGAGTGATGATGCATTTAGAGATGGCATTGATGCAAAAGGAGGTGATGCAGGGTATCTGTTGCAAGCTGTGGTTGGCCATGTATATGGTGGTTCTGATGATATTGCTAATAGATCCACTTGCCTCATTACATCTACCGGACAACATCCGGTGTCTTCTCTACCTCAACTTGTAAAGTCTGATTCAACTTCATCAAGCGGACTCATGTCTGCAGTTGTTGGTGGGGTGAAAAGTAATCCTAGTTCTAAAATATCATCCTCTTTAAAGAGTACAATAAGCACGATAACTGATGATGAGAATCTGGGAAATGATGGCTATTACGCACAATCTAGAAAAGGGAAAAAACAGTCCACTTTCAGCAAGAAAAGGGCTAGACCTGGTGATAACCCAAGGCGAGGGATAGACAGATGATCCAGGATCGGCTTAAGGAGCTTCGAGAACTTGTTCCAAATGGTCCTAAGGTCAGTACTTCCTCAAGTTAGTACCGGTTTTTGCTTCTCATTTGTCACTCACTCTCCATCCGTACTTTTTACACTTATCTAAGTAACCAATATACTTTTCTGATGAATTCAGTATAGCATTGATGCTCTCTTGGACCAAACCATTAAACACATGCTGTATTTGAGGAGTGTGACCGAACAAGCTGACAAATTGAGGCGATGGGTGCATCGCGAGGTATGTAAAATCCTTGTTAGTAAAATTTAAATGTAAGAGTTGCAGCTGTTGAAATACTGCAAATATTAGCCTTTTCATGCGTCGTCATCAAATATCTTTTTTTATTCTCATTTTTCTGTTGAAAGTTGAGAAACATATTTCACGCAATTGCCGATTTTCATATCCTCAAAACTACAATAATTTTCAATGTATACGATCACTAGATTTTTAAGTTATAGAGCCATGGAGTAAATGTGAAATTGTTATGTAGTTCCAATGTAGCATGAATTTATGATGATGTGAAGTTAAAGGCAATAGTAATTTGAAATTTACAGGTATCTGATCTCAAGAATAAGAGGTTGTCTGAAACCAAAGAATGTTACCAAAACGGAACAAGCTGGGCTTTTGAGATCGGAGATGGACTGAAAGTATGCCCCATCGTTGTTGAAGATCTTGCTTATCCGGTCCACTTACTCATAGAGGTCAGTTCTTCATGGCATATACAACGAAAATTTCTAATAAAAAAAGAAAAATATTAAGTGTTTATACTTATTAGTTTTCAAAACTAATAACAAATTATCAACTACATCCACTGCAGATGCTTTGTAATGAGCATGATTTGTTTCTAGAGATTGCTCAGGTGATCCGAAGCTTTAACTTAACGATCTTGAAGGGTGTTATGGAGAGCTGTTCAAACAATACATGGGCTCATTTCATCGTCGAAGTATCACTCAGTTCAGATATCTTTCATGTTTTCAAACAAAAAAGGCATTTACTATGCCATATATCTGAGACATAATTTAAACTTCATGCAGACTTCTAGTGGCTTCCACAGACTGAATATTTTCTGGCCTTTGATGAAACTTTTACAGCGTTAAAGAAATCCTATTCCGAGGAAGGTTTTATGATGAGAAACCATCTACAGGAACCTATGTAGGAGTTTCACGATCAATCATATCACTAAGACCAAGCTGCATGCGAGCAAGAGTACAAGTTCAACATTTGTGCACGACATATGTTTGGTAGCTCGGTGGATAACAAACCTGAGCCACATTGTAGGTTTTCATACGACCGATGACTATCGTAAGCCCTTGTTCAGAGCTTAATTAGATCTCTAGGATGTGAATTATTTGTCTGGTTTTCATTGTTGTTTCTCTAATATACTCGAATTCTGCTTTTTTGTTGCTAAGACTGGAATTTGTGCTTTGTTGAAAGAAGAAATTACAGTTCCTCTCTCAGATTTGCTTAATCTTACATTTATAGAAGCTCTATAAAAGGAGAAGAAATGATAAAAACTTTCACCCAAGAATAGCCTAAATGTTCCAGTTATCCACATAAGTAAACTGTTAATTCGACCCTAATTAGTTTTTGCTCGAAGTTTGCGTCTAATACATGCTAGTAGCTGGATGATACAGATATCAAGGATTGAAGCTAAAGTTATCAACTGATGAAAAATTGACAAGAATGATGATGATATTTCAAGAAGTAATGGTGGACCTTAGGAAAGCTTTTGAATCATTGAACTGGAATTTTATTCTCCAAGTGCTTAGAGTTTTGAGAGTTCTAGAGATATTCAGTGGTTGGGGTTGAAATTTACATGGAGTGTTTGTTTATCACTGTAAATGCAAGAGGTTAAAGTTGAGCCATATTTGTTTTGCAAATGATCTCATTGGACTATGGATTCTATCATTGTTGTGGGAAGGTGCTTGAGTTGTTTTATAAGATGTCAGGTCTGTAAGTTAATTTCAGTACAAGTGAAGTATTAATTTAGTGCTCGAGTTGTTTTGAAAATTAAGGCTTGCATGTTGAAATATCTGGCTAATTTTGGTAAAAAAGCAGGGTCTATTTGTATTGCATGGAATAAGACAAGTGATCCCGTTAGCAAAACCTTCCATGTGGATAGTGGCGGATCCAGAATTTTTTTTAGGGCGAGCACAATTCAAAATATTTATGAGGATGGGCACAAGTTATAAAAATCTCAAAATTTTAGGGAGGACACAAGTCATAAAAATAAAATAAATTAAAGATCAATTCATAAAAAATAAGAAAATTAAAGCTAAATGAGTGAATTTTAAAAAGTTCAAGGTGAGCACGGGCTACTCAACCCTTAGCGTGGATTCGCTGCATGTGGAACTATTACTTCAGTATATTTAACAGTCTAACGCCAATTAAAAAAATCTATTTGATAGTGAAATTTTACAATTCAAAAATTCAATTGAGTCAAAAAATTATAAAAAAATTAATTATTTTTCTTCAAATTCAAAGACTTATTTTACCAATAAGCCATAAAAAAAACTTTGGAGTTTGATAGACATTATCATTATCCGGGATATTGTTATATGAAATAAGGCTAGCATGTTGAAATGTTTGTGGCTAATTTTGGTAAAATGCAGGGTCGATTTGTATTGTATGAATAAGACAAGTGATCATGTTAGCAAAACCTGCCACATGTAATTGTCATCTTAGCATACTTAACTTTTAACCTTAGTCAAAAAAAATCTAATTGATAAACTTTTACGGTTTAAGAGTTTAATTGAGTAAAAAAATGTAATAAAATAATTATTTTTTAATTATCCAGGGAACCAGAAGAATCTTCAGTTCAGACGTGTCCTTATCCAAATCTAAATTTAAAAATTGTAGCGCCACAATACCCCCCAATGCCCTATTTGGCTCCGCCAATGGTTGCAGATGCTTGGGCATGTAATTTTGCAACTTCTCAGAAGGAAAAAAGATTAAAAAATAGAAACAAAGAAGCTTGGGATTGACAGCAAATGTTCCTTGTGACTGCGAGAAAGATTTGTTTCATATTTGACACTAAGGATGAGCACAGGTCGGTTTAAGTTTTTGGCCGATTCGATTTTATTTTTAAAAAAAACTTGACTCGACTTGACTTAAAACTATATATCTCTATTCGACTTGATTAATAAAAAAATTAATTTTAAAGACTTAATTATAAAATAAATTAATTTTAAAGACCTAATTGTAAAAAAATTAATTAATTTTGAATCGGGTCGGATCAATTTTTTTACTACAAATATGAACTCAACCCGAACTCATCTTTAATAAAAATCCATTCCAAACCCGATTTTTTCACAACAAAAACTCGACTCGATCGGGCTGAGTCGGGTCTAAGTGAAATGCCCATCCCTATTTGGAACTCCCAATATGTCAAGCCGTGTTGATCTTCCTTTTTGGTTAAAAAATCTTGCTGGATTTCGAATATAAATAGATAAAATCTTCTTTTTCCAGGTGTTTTCTTCATACTATGATTCCCTGCTTCGAGTTTTATTTGTAGGATCATAACTTAAGTAGAATATATGTAACTAAAAATAACAATAATAATCCATAAAACTTAAGTAGAATGATAAGGATCTTTTCTATGTTATTCTGGATCGAAAATGTTAATCAAGTTTAAAGTTGGGCGTTTTTTTATATAAATACTACTTCTACTTCTATTTAGAGAGGGAAAGGGAAGATTCAAGGGAAGAAATGCTCTTACTAGATCTTAAACTCGAGATTTAAGGGAAAAAGATGGAAGCAAGTAAACAGCTCTAACCAACCGGCTATCAACACTTACTCGCTTCTTTTTAAGATAAGGGAATTGGAATTTATAATTAAGATTTCTTGTTCAAAATATGTGCCTTATAAACCCTCCCTACTATTTTCCTACTTCTCAAGCAAAGACGGCCCAAAAATCAAAGCAAGCTTACTCTGTAACACAACATTCAACGTATACAAGGATTTTAAAATTACTAATAAAGATTATTCGAATAAATCAATTATCAATTGGTTTAAAGGAATGAGATGGTACAATTTTTAAGTAAAATCAATATTTTAAATTTTGGTATTGAATATGAACATCCTTGACCACTCGGCTAATTAATGAATCTCAAATTGAAAATAATATTTGTTGGTAATATGCGTGTCCATCTTACGGTCCATGTTCGGGGTGCGAGGTTTCTCCTTCCAACAATGTCATCTCTAAGGTTTAAACTCGTGTCTTTTCCTTGAGAGTACATTGCGCCTTACCAATGCACCTAACAATTGTTGGTGATTGGAAATAATATTTGAGTGCTCCTTTAGTCATGAACCTTTGTATTTAGGGGTGCTTATCGAGTCAATCACCAGAGGAGAAGTGTTCGATTAGACTCAAAAACTAGTCGACTCGCTGTAATCACTCATTTTTATCCGGTTTGTAAATATTGTTAATATATTAGTATAATAATTAATGGGGAATTATTATTGCATGTATACATATTACATTATATGTTTACTATATATATGCGATTAATGTGTGTGAAATATACACGTGTGATGTATGAGTGCATGTGTATTATACATATTATGTTTATGTATATGTTAATATTTATTATAGTATATGTGTGTCGTATGTATGTTTATGTGTGCATTGTGTGTGACTGTGTAACATGTGAATGTTATATTAGTGATGTGTATAATTAGGTGTGCTGGTACATTTATGTTATATTATCTAAGAGCGTGTAACGTATATTAATGTCGGTATGCCATACGTATAGGTGTACGCGTACGAATATATATATATATGTATGTATTATCATAATCGTGTTATTATTATTAATATTATTATCATATATATATATATAAACAGATAATAAAATAAAACCAAGGTTTATTAGTGTCCAATCCAATGTATTACAAAAACCCAAAAAGAATATAACATGGTTGACAAGGCCCAACCGGCCAAAGCCCATAATAAATAAAACCCTAAAAATGTATCTAACCCTGACCCATTTTATTATTATGCGCAGCCAACCCAGAGCCGTCGGATCAAACCCAGATCCAACGGCTATGATCAAGTCAAGATGACCTTCCATCTGATGCGCGTGATGCCACTCGCTGCTCAGCTGTCTTCCACGCGCTCGTGGCTCGCACGCTCTAGACGTTTCAGATCACCGTACGCCACATGTCATGATCCGGTGTAGTCTCCCAATTCCAAGGTTGAATCTCGATCGTCCAAGCTTCAAAGCATCCCAGCCGTTGGATCAGATCTGATCCAACGGCCGAGATTCACTCTGACTGAACGGGTCGCCACCACACCTCCTCCACCATGCCGCCATACTACCGACTCAACCACAGGGCTCAGAGAAAGTGCAAAACACCAAAACGATGGATTATCAGTACCAAAAAATCAGATCTGATGTAATTTTTCATGTAATATACTCTACCAAAAACAGAGATCAGAAAAAAATATATAGAATCCAACCAAAGTGTATTAGGACCCCGTTTTCAGAAATACAAGAAAAAACAACGCAAGTCCAGTGGTATTTTTCTTTTCTTCTTTTACTGCATGCATATCTTTCAAGGGCATCAACAATATAAAAAAAATGAAAAGAAGTCGGTTCTTACCCTCGTCAAAAAAGGCTTCCCGCCGTCGGTAATAAGCTGTAAGGCTCTTAAGCCAAACACGGTGAACCGGTAAAGGGGAGGGGTTGTTTGGTCTTGGTTTACAAAACTTTTTTAGGAAAAGAGGGGAAAGAGTTTCGGCTTTTGTTTTTTAGATCTAGGAAAATAGGTCTCGTTCTTCTAAGATCTAAGGTCGTAGGGGGGTTTAGAGTGAAAAAATGGGTGTTTTAGGCTGAGGGGGCCGATACGGCGGAAGCATCGCCGATTTCTGATGAATGGGGCGGCCGGTGTAGGTTCATTTGGTTTCGAGTTGAGAGAGTAATAAAAGGGGGAGGGTTTATTTTGAAACCAAAATTTTAAAATGCCAAAGAGGCAGATTTCGGGCTAAAGGGGTTTATTTATAGACTTGGTCATTTTAAAAATGGTATAACAATGGCTTTAATCCCTCCGCGTTTCTAGATTTTTCGTTTTGCGCTCGCCGCATGGGTCAATTACAATTCTGGTCCTTTTCCTTTTCGGTTTTATTTCGATTTGATCACTAAATTAACCGAAATCAGATTTATAAATGGTGAAATCACATGTCGAACCATCCCGCGTTTTTGAAAATTTCATTTCAAGCGTGCCGCATGGGTATTTTACAGCACCGGTCCTTTTAAGTTTCCTATGGCTTGTAATCACGTCCTTAAATCGAGTTTTATTTCCTTTTAATTTCCGCCTTTCTGTTTTATTTCTTAGCGTTTCGGTCCTTGTTTTTGTGTTCTAAATATTCATTGCTTACTTGTGTTTTTATTTGTTTTTTAGCATGTTCTATTACTTGTTGTATTCATAAATGTCATGTTTGACCGTGTTTATTTATGTTTTAGATAGGTTGTTTTCTTTTTATCATTTTGCCCATATTCATTTTATATCATACTTTAGTTTGGTTTTCATGGCATGTTTGTTTATGTTAGTATGTGTTTTATGTTTTTAGGTTACATATAAGTGTGCTTTTTTGGTCATGTATAAGGCCATGTTTTTATTTATTTGTGTATGCATATTATGTCATATGTTATGAACTAGGTATTAGTTTCTTTGTTAGCATGTTGTTTTGATTTGTGAAATTAACATCATAATACATTTATGTCATGCATATGTTACATTGTGTTTTTATTTTTAATATGTATGTATTCTTGAAGTACATGTTTTTTATTTCCCACATATTATTTATTCATGCCTCGTTATTATTATTATTATGTGCTATGTTCGTGTTTTTATCATATTTGTTTAATTTTGTGATATCCATGTTTTTCATTATTTATTTTGTCTTTTACCATGTCAATGCGAATGCATGTTTCCAAATTATTTCTCTAAAGTTGCATAATGGAATATAAATTGTCAATGCGGTGTCCTTTTATCCGAGCGTAAACGGGGCCAGTATCAGGCGTAGTGATAGTGGTTGGGCGTTTACTCTCGGATAATGGGGCCTTTAAAATTTATTCGCAATTATAACCGAATTTTAAACTAATCGTCACTTTAACCCGAAAAATCCAATATTAATAAAGCGGTAATTATTAAAGTACCAATTTTGGGCGATGTGGGGGTGCTAAGCCTTCCCCATCCGTAACCGACTCCCGAACTCAAAGTTTTTGAATCTCTGGTTTTATGGTGTCCGGCCTACCTCAGTGGCCGATGGTGACTCCCTTTCTTTAAATAAAATACGATATTTTCAAAATCCCACAGATAAATATTTTTATATCTAAAAGACCACAAACACTTCGAAAACCCACGATTTTTAGTGAAAAGGGACATCGCTACAGATGGCGACTCCGCTGGGGAAATTTTCGTTTTAAAAAAAAACAAATGAGAGTCAAGCTTTTTAAATAATTACCGCTTTACTATATAAAAAATTCCGGGTTAAAGTGACTATTAAATTAATATTCGGTTATAATTGTGCGTTTATTTTAACGCATTTAAAATATGACATATAAACCCGTTTTTAGTGGGGGAAAACGCTAATGCTTTCGTGGAGATATCGTTCTCCCGTATGGGCCTAGCAAGTACCTTCGGGGCTCGAGTACCTTATACTTTCGTAAGGATATCGTTCATTCGTACGGGCATAAGCGAATGGGTCCCCCTGAATTGAACCCGGTTGAAAGGAGCCTATAATGGGTGATGATCGGGGGCCTTGCTACTCTTAGTAGAGGACAGCGAGGACAATTCGGGTACCTCCTAGAACCAAAACTGCATATAGAGAACACATAGAAACCCACCCTGTTAGAGCCATACGGATACCCTAGGTGTCTTAGATGGAATGTAAATAGGATTGCCTTGTTTGCTTATTGCATTTAATTTTCCCTTTTATTACGTATTTATCATTTTTGTCCGACACTGACTTGTTTTCTTTTTGCTTTGTTTTTGCATACCATCGCATTCGCATTACACAGGGCATTGATTACCGAGTGATTTCTCCCATAATAGAAGATTGTTCATGATGAACCAAAGGTTCTTTGACTTGAAGGAAAGGGGTCCAATTCCAGAGTTCCATCCCGAGACTAGACCAGAAGAATCATTAAAGGACTCCAGAACAGTTTTGATAAGCAGTGTCAATTCTGGGGACAAACAAGATGAAATACAAGAACTAAAGAAGCAGATGTCCGAGATGATGGACCAGATGAATGCTATGATGAAAGGCGAGCAGCATGTCGAACTCAGAAAAGATTCGATCGAGGATCAGAACGTGGAACAGAATGGTCAGAATGTCGAAACAAACAACACCGTTAAATATGACAAATAGAATCCCTTTGTGATCAATCTCAAGAAGTAGACAAGTAGCATATTTGGGGTAGATACCAAGGGAGCAGAGGCAAAACTAGGGGAAGCTTGAGAATCCAATAACATCATAAGGCATTATCCTATACCCATGAGATACACTGAGCTACTTTCGTTGCTTGTCGAAAGGAGCCTTATCATACCAGTGAAGTATGTACCAAGAAAACCTCCTTATCCGAAGGATTACAACAGTCGTGTCTGGTGCAGCTACCATATATGCGATTCGAGTCATCACACTGAAAATTGTAGGGCCCTGAAGGACAGAGTTCAAAATCTTATCAGAATGGGAGTTTTGGGTTTCGAAGACGGACAACCCTGATTCTATAGCGAGCCAGATATTGCCCGAGGGGCAAGTTCGAAGGAGGGTCAATACCCAATCCAAGGTTTCAGTAATACAGAAGTGGGTCACTCAGGCAGGATAAACTTAGGAGTCAAGAATAAAAGCGTCTCAGAAGATGAACTTACACGCAAGTACGGCCAGCTCGAGCATAAGAGGCACGATCTGAGTATAAAATTGAAGAATGTACAAGACGAGTACCAGAAGCTGCACTTTAAATTCCAGAGGGGCGGTCTGGGTGACACTGTGGAAGAGTGGGTCAATGGTATGATTCAACTGAGGAACGGTTCAGAACGCTGGAAGCATAAATGCAAGAATAGTAAGAATAAAGTCAGATCATTATCACAGAAGCTGGAAGAAGCTGAGGGCCAACGCGACATTCTCCAATGTGAGTTGGAAAGCAGTCTGGCCATGAAAGATATCCTAAAATCAAGTCTGCAGCAGGAAAGGAATGAATCACAAGCCTTTCAAATGGAAAACGCAGCACTCAAAGAACAGGTAGCGAGGCTCGAGACTTCTTTACGTACCAGTGAGATCCGTGCTGGGGCAATGACCGTTCAGCTACAAAAGGCCGAGCAAACAATACGGGAGAAAGACCAGGACATGAAGATGGTTACGACTCAAGCCCGGTAAGTAGCTCAACAGGTAGCAGATTTAGCCGATGCAGCAGCACCAATAAGCCAGAATATGGATCCAGCGTTGGACCGTGAAGGAAAGCTGACAGGACTGTTGAATGAGGTCAAGACATTAGGTGCGAGGGCTCACCGCTATTTGTAAAACCCTAATACCGGATGTAATGAAACCTTTTGGTCTGAATGAAAAATGTCCTATAGGGACAAATCACTTGCGGAATCGATGCTTTATTGCATTCATGCATTGCATTTGCATCACGTCCTTTGCATTGTTTAATAATTTTATCATTGCATGGCACTTCATCATTTAATACTTGGGGTTCGATGACAGAATTAGTTGGAAAATGGAACGAACCGAAGAGTCAATGCTTGACCAGCTAGAAGAAAAAATCGAGAAAGAGCTTAAGAAGAAAGAAAAGATAAATGTTTTCAATACGAGGGAACTCTGCCTAGTCCATGATTTGGTCATTCCTCCGGATTTCAAGGTTCCTGGAAAAATGAGGAGAAAGAAAGGGGAAAGAAAAAAGAGAAAAATAAAACGATAGCATAGGTAAAATTAAAACTCGCACCACCTAGAACTCTATTCCTAGAGTAATATTTCTGCGCTTGAATGGTCATAAAAGCCTACCCTTTTTGGGGGCAGAGCATGTAATGAGAATTGAGAAATAGTAGTACTTTACAGCAACACGGTAATCATGAGGATGAACCGAGTCACTAGGGAAGACTTCACATCCTTGAATTACTGAGTGTTTGAATCTAAGCCGCTCTTGCACTTGATATCCAAAGCTCCTATGTCGTGATTTCAAGACCATATATGTTAATCTAAATGATACCCTTCAGTGGAATACCAATCAACAAATTGACAAGTTAAAGCAACAAAGATTTCCATGTATTACTTTAGGGATAAGATCCAGAACACAAGGTTGCAGATACTATTATACCACCTAACCAGAAACGACCCCACAATGCATAGAATGAAGATGATGACAGAAGTATAGGTGTCAGACAGCTCAAGAACAAGAAACGAGTTCCAGCCATGATGCCTTGTTTGGTTCAAGAAAATAAAGGACGAAACAGGACAAGAATGAGATTATAAGAAACGGGGGACAGTAAGAAGTAAACATCGAGTCTCTAAAGAATTAAAGCACAGAGATCGACAAATGGTTCCCGTCAAGAGGCAACAAGAAGATTGAGGCTAAATTCGGAATATATAAGCATTTTGCTCAGGATGCTAGGTCAAAGGAATTGGAAGGTAGCTGAGCTCATGATCGAGTGGGGCAATGCAGAACAGAAAGAATAGTAAGAATCTCTGCACATGCATGATATATGGTTTGTTGGTGAAACGGGTAGAGACCCCGAAGAAGAAAGGCAAGTGCTCGTGCAAAAGAACAAGAGCGAGTACTCATTTAACAAAAAAATTGACAGAAATGAAGATCAAAATTGAGCATACTGCAAAAAGAAAGAAAACAGAGAAATCCGAAGAATGAATTTCCAGGGTATAGGATTGTAAAACAGGTCTAAAAATAAAAAAGTAAAGAAAAAAGAAACAAGGAAAAGAGAAGAAGAAGAAGAAGAAAGCACGGCATTGCATGCATCATATAGATATAGGCATGTCAATTTTTGCTTGTTCATGAACAGGTATTTGAAGAATTGTTAAAGAATTTACTAAAGAAAAGAAAGAACGGCAGCCATAGCGGCGTGAGGCCCAGATGTTAAATCCTTCGGGTCATTGGTAAGTCATTCGGGCATGATGTTAAGTCCTTCGAGCCACCAATAAGTCTTTCGAGCATGGTGATAAGTCCTTCGGGCCATCAGTAAGGCCTTCGGGCATGATGCGGCAGCATGAGTAGCGTGAGTCCCGAAAGAACGGCAGCCATAGCGGCATGAGGCTCAGATGTTAAATCCTTCGGGTCATTGGTAAGTCTTTCAGGCACGATGTTAAGTCCTTCAGGGCACCAATAAGTCTTTCAAGCGTGGTGATAAGTCATTCGGGCCATCGATAAGTCCTTCGGGCATGATGCGGCATCATGAGTAGCGTGAGTCCCGAAAAAACGGCAGCCATAGCGGCGTGAGGCCCAAATGTTAAATCCTTTGGGTCATTGGTAAGTCCTTCGGGTACGATGTTAAGTCCTTCGGGCCATCAATAAGTCTTTCGAGCATGGTGATAAGTCATTCGGGCCATCGATAAGTCCTTCGGGCATGATACGGCAGCATGAGTAGCGTGAGTCCCGAAAGAACGGCAGCCATAGCGGCGTGAGGCCCAGATGTTAAATCCCGGGTCATTGGTAAGTCGCCGGGCACGATGTTAAGTCGCCGGGCCATCAATAAGTCTTTCGAGCATGGTGATAAGTCCCGGGCCATCGGTAAGGCCTTCGGGCATGATGCGGCGGCATGAGTAGCGTGAGTCCCGAAGAACGAACGGCAGCCATAGCGGCGTGAGGCCCGGATGTTAAATCCGCCGGGTTATCGTAAGAAGTCCTTCGGGCACGATGTTAAGACCTTCGGGCCACCAATAAGTCTTTCAAGCATGGTGATAAGTCCTTCGGGCCATCGATAAGTCCTTCGGGCATGATGCGACAGCATGAGTAGCGTGAGTCTCGGAAGAACGATAGCCATAGCGGCGTGAGGCCCAGATGTTAAATCCTTCGGGTTATCGGTAAGTCCTTCGGGCACGATGTTAAGTCCTTCGGGCCGCTAATAAGTCTTTCAAGCATGGTGATAAGTCCTTCGGGCCATCGATAAGTCCTTCGGGCATGATGCGACAGTTAGTAGCGTAAAATGTCAACAGCCTCGTAAAAAAAGTAGAAAAAGAAGAAAAAGAGAAAAAAAGGAAAAGAACAGAGAAAAAAGGAAAAAGTAGAAAAAGAAGAGAAAAAAGAGAAAAAAAATGAAAAAGCAGAAAAGGAAGAAAAAACATAAAGAAAAATGAAAAGAACAGAAAAAAGAAAAAAGTAGAAAAAAAAGAGAAAAAAGAAAAAGAAAAAAGGGAAAGGAGCAGAGAAAGAAGGAAACAGAAAAAAAAGAGAAAGAGAAAAAGAAAAAAAGAGGAAAGAACAAGCGAAAACAAAGGTTATATAAAGGAGAGACTTACGTTTTCAAGCCCCAGTGAAAGGATCCATATAGGAAGAGCTCTAACTCTAGAATCGCAACAAAGAACCAAAGGTGAAGAAGTTCTATACAGGGAGAACTGATGAGCCTAAAGATTCAGCCGAGGAAAAGCGGAGAGTTCCAGAAGAACACGTGATTCCGAAGTCGTGAGCAGGGAAGTCGGATAAAAATGAGTGCTTTCGGTCTTTGCTTTGTTCTCGTTTCACAAGAACAAGCAAAGAGGGGCAACTGTAATCACTCATTTTTATCCGGTTTGTAAATATTATTAATATATTAGTATAATAATTAATGGGGAATTATTATTGCATGTATACATATTACATTATATGTTTACTATATATATGCGATTAATGTGTGTGAAATATACACGTGTGATGTATGAGTGCATGTGTATTATACATATTATGTTTATGTATATGTTAATATTTATTATAGTATATGTGTGTCGTATGTATGTTTATGTGTGCATTGTGTGTGACTGTGTAACATGTGAATGTTATATTAGTGATGTGTATAATTAGGTGTGCCAGTACATTTATGTTATATTATCTAAGGACGTGTAACGTATATTAATGTCGGTATGCCATACGTATAGGTGTACGCGTACGAATATATATATGTATGTATTATCATAATCGTGTTATTATTATTATTATTATTAATATTATTATCATATATATATATAAACATATAATAAAATAAAACCAAGGTTTGTTAGTGTCCAATCCAATGTATTACAAAAACCCAAAAAGAATATAACATGGTTGACAAGGCCCAACCGGCCAAAGCCCATAATAAATAAAACCCTAAAAATGTATCTAACCCTGACCTATTTTATTATTATGCGCAGCCAACCCAGAGCCGTCAGATCAAACCCAGATCCAACGGCTATGATCAAGTCAAGATGACCTTCCATCTGATGCGCGTGACGCCACTCGCTGCTCAGCTGTCTTCCACGCGCACGTGGCTCGCACGCTCTAGACGTTTCAGATCACCGTAAGCCACATGTCATGATCCGGTGTAGTCTCCCAATTCCAAGGTTGAATCTCGATCGTCCAAGCTTCAAAGCATCCCAGCTGTTGGATCAGATCTGATCCAACGGCCGAGATTCACTCTGACTGAACGGGTTGCCACCACACCTCATCCACCATGCCGCCGTACTACCGACTCAACCACCGCGCTCAGAGAACGTGCAAAACACCAAAACGATGGATTATTAGTACCCAAAAATTAGATCTGATGTAATTTTTCATGTAATATACTCTACCAAAAGCAGAGATCAGAAAAAATATATAGAATCCAACCAAAGTGTATTAGGACCCCGTTTTCAGAAATACAAGAAAAAACAACGCAAGTCCAGTGGTATTTTTCTTTTCTTCTTTTACTGCATGCATATCTTTCAAGGGCATCAACAATATAAAAAAAACGAAAAGAAGTCGTTTTTACCCTCGTCAAAAAAGGCCTCCCGCCGCCGGTAATAAGCTGTAAGGCTCTTAAGCCAAACACGGTGAACCGGTAAAGGGGAGGGGTTGTTTGGTCTTGGTTTACAAAACTTTTTTAAGAAAAGAGGGGAAAGAGTCTCGGCTTTTGTTTTTTAGATCTAGGAAAATAGGTCTCGTTCTTCTAAGATCTAAGGTCGTAGGGGGGTTTAGAGTGAAAAAAGGGGTGTTTTAGGCCTTGGTTCGAGGACCGCCGGCGCCGGCGAGCGGCGGCCGGCGGTGGTTTGAGGAGGCCGATACGGCGGAAGCATCGCCGATTTCTGAGGAATGGGGCGGCCGGTGTAGGTTCATTTGGTTTCGAGTTGAGAGAGTAATAAAAGGGGGAGGGTTTATTTTGAAACCAAAATTTTAAAATGCCAAAGAGGCAGATTTCGGGCTAAAGGGGTTTATTTATAGACTTGGTCATTTTAAAAATGGTATAACAATGGCTTTAATCCCTCCGCGTTTCTAGATTTTTCGTTTTGAGCTCGCCGCATGGGTCAATTACAATTCTGGTCCTTTTCCTTTTCAGTTTTATTTCTATTTGATCACTAAATTAACCGAAATCAGATTTATAAATGGTGAAATCACATGTCGAACCATCTCGCGTTTTTGAAAATTTCATTTCAAGCGTGCCGCATGGGTATTTTACAGCACCGGTCCTTTTAAGTTTCCTATGGCTTGTAATCACGTCCTTAAATCGAGTTTTATTTCCTTTTAATTTTCGCTTTTCTGTTTTATTTCTTAGCGTTTCGGTCCTTGTTTTTGTGTTCTAAATATTCATTGCTTACTTGTGTTTTTATTTGTTTTTTAGCATGTTCTATTACTTGTTGTATTCATAAATGTCATGTTTGACCGTGTTTATTTATGTTTTAGATAGGTTGTTTTCTTTTTATCATTTTGTCCATATTCATTTTATATCATACTTTAGTTTGGTTTTCATGGCATGTTTGTTTATGTTAGTATGTGTTTTATGTTTTTAGGTTACATATAAGTGTGCTTTTTTGGTCATGTATAAGGCCATGTTTTTATTTATTTATTTGTGTATGCATATTATGTCATATGTTATGAACTAGGTATTAGTTTCTTTGTTAGCATGTTGTTTTGATTTGTGAAATTAACATCATAATACATTTATGTCATGCATATGTTACATTGTGTTTTTATTTTTAATATGTATGTATTATTGAAGTACGTGTTTTTTATTTCCCACATATTTTTTATTCATGCCTCGTTATTATTATTATTATTATTATTATTATGTGTTATGTTCGTGTTTTTATCATATTTGTTTAATTTTGTGATATCCATATTTTCATTATTTATTTTGTCTTTTACCATGTCAATGCGAATGCATGTTTCCAAATTATTTCTCTAAAGTTGCAAAATGGAATATAAATTGTCAATGTGGTGTCCTTTTATCCGAGCGTAAACGGGGCCAGTATCAGGAGTAGTGATAGTGGTTGGGCGTTTACTCTTGGATAACGGGGCCTTTAAAATTTATTCGCAATTATAACCGACTTTTAAACTAATCGTCACTTTAACCCGGAAAATCCAATATTAATAAAGCGGTAATTATTAAAGTACCAATTTTGGGCGGTGTGGGGGTGCTAATCCTTCCCTATCCGTAACCGACTCCCGAACTCAAAGTTTTTGAATCTCTGGTTTTATGGTGTCCGGCCTACCTCAGTGGCCGGTGGCGACTCCCTTTCATTAAATAAAATACGATATTTTCAAAATCCCACAGATAAATATTTTTATATCCGAAAGACCACAAACACTTCGAAAACCCACGATTTTTAGCGAAAAGGGACATCGCTACACTCGCGCTCGATAATTTTTTATTCAATCATTACCTATTAAGCTCGCCAAATTTTTTACCTTGTTCTTTTTAATATATGTAAAATCTAGCAATACTATATAGAGTTTAATATAAACACAAATTAACAAATTTAACAGAAAATATCAAAATAATGTGTGAAGCAATTCCAAATCAAAACTCTAAAGTAACAATCCACAAATACATTAAACTAACCTATTATAAAAATTTAATGAGCTATTCGTGAACTTATCGAGTCTATTTGGGCCTTGCTTAACTCGCTTATTAAGGTCTCGAATCGAATCGATTTGTATCGAACATTGACCGAGTTTTGACCGAATCGAACCCGAGTTGTTGCCGAGCTACTCAACTCAGTTAACACCCTATTTGTATTTATGTTGGACAATGAACTCTTGTCACTTTCCCACCTTAAATGTGAACAAGTATTTTGCTTTGTTTTATATAATTTGATGGGTACCCTAGTTTATGTCCATGATTTAAAAATCATTAAAACACTAATCTTTATTTTTTTTTACAAATCCTAAACTTAATCTTAATCTTACCTAGAGGGGATGGGAAAAAGACTCTAGAGGAAGGAATGAGAGTGTTTCTAGTGGATCTATAACCCATGACTTAAGGGAATATTAGGAAACAAAGATGAGCAGCTTGGCCAACCGGCCAAATATACTTGCTCAAAAGACTAATGTTTATTAAATAGTTGTAGCTTTAATTCCTCAGATTGAAAGCAACCTGATAAAAACTAAAATCCAAGATATTAGCGATTGGTAACCCATAGCAATCGGTCCCCTTTTAACTTGTTCCTATCTTTTGTGTTAAGTGCCTTCAATGCCTTATGATTCATGTCTAGAGAATTTCTATGTCAATCTTCCATCTTGAGCATTTTATGAATTGATATCGCCTCAACAGTTGACAGGGACCAAAAAGCATTAGTAATTTAGACCCAATGTACATGTAGGCTCGCGTAATCATGAAGGCTTTGTCTAACCTATACCTTATGACATATGTTAAGGTATATTTAATAACGTTAATTAAGTAAAAGATTATATTGTTGTATTTAATATACAATTTTTAATAAAAATCTCATTTAAGAGGATTATTTGATTATTTAACTCATTTAATCTCTAAAATCTTAAACCTTAAACCATAAACAAAATCTCTAAACCTAAACCCAAAACCCTAAAGTATAACCCCTAAACCCTAAACAAAATCCCTAAATCCTAAACCCTAAAGCCTAAACAAAACCCTAAACAAAAAACCCTAAACATAAACCCTTAAACAACTCAATGTGAGAAATAATATTATTAAATGAGTTAAATAATCAAAGAATCCTCTTAAATGAGATTCTTATTAAATGTTTCATATTAAATGCAACTAGGGATGGTCGAGGGTCGGGTTTTTGGTTGATTCGCACCAGACTCGAAAATTTAACACATTCATCCAAACTAACCTGACCCGACATTTTATTACGTTTCACCCGACCCAAACCCGAATTCTAGAGTAAAAACCCGAACTTGACCCGACATAGATAAAAAAAATTATCACATTTTATTATTATTCGATAAAATAGAGAGCTAATTGAAAAAAATACAAATAGAGAGAGCATTATAATAATTATTCCACTTTTATATCTAAATATTTAGAATAAAATTAAACTATTATTTTAGGTCGGGTAAGGTATTTTTAACCTTAAACCCAAACTTGACCCGACCTTATCCTAAAAAAATTAGACCCGAACCTGACTCAAACCTAAAATTTTCTTTAAAAGATCCGACTCTATAAGATCGGGTCAAGTCAAAACCCATTGAATATGGGTCAAATGGCCATCTCTAAATGCAACATTAGAATTTTCTTTTTTATTAATGTTATTAAATACATCTTAACTTGTGCACTAGGGTATAGGTTAGACAAAGCCAATCATGATTGAAGCAATTAGGCGATGTTAATGTCAGTGCTGTAAATTTCTCAACATAAGTCAGTCCGGCTCACTTGTGTGCGACTTTCTTAGTATTTTCGTGTTTTGGGAAGTGTTTTTCGGTCTTTTGTTGAAGTTCAACTGTATTTTTGTTTTTTTTTTTTTGGTATTGGTTTTGTGGGTTACGTATTCATGTGTACTCAATTATGTTACGATTTGTGATGGTAATAATATTTTATTGTATTCTTTTCTTCTTTTTGATCGGGTTGTACCTTGTATCAAGGATTTAAATTACGATTGTAGTTGCGTTGCGTTTATTGTCGTAGCAAATATAACAGATACTATTACAGTAACGAGGGGTATTAAGGTCGTGATTTTTTTAAAAACATATACTATTACAGACATAACGGTTGCCGATATTGTAGTTTTGGATGATGTCTATACCGCTATAGTGGTTGTGAACTACTATTTAAATTTATACTTAGTATAATCTGGTTATAAAGGAGGTTTTTAAGAAAAAAACATTTATGTCCTTTATAAAAAAACTTTAATTTCTATTTAATACAAACTAGCATAATTGCCCAGGGAAGGTTCTTCAATATATAATTTGACTACATTATTTATTTATTTATTTTGTGTTGTGTTAAAATAATTCTATCACAAATATAAAATTCAAATTTAAATTACTGAATAATTATAAATAGAACAATTTATTTACTGGTTTTTATTATTAATCAGATTTTCACTTCCTGGAGATCTCCCCAAAACCAGCCGATCCGTCCTGACCATTGGACACAAAATCAGCCTCTATTTTTGCCACAACGTTGGAAATAATACTTGAGTGCTATTACGGGTCGGACATATCCAAAAAGCATTCCAAAATTAAGCATTCCATTTCCCCTATTTTACCCCTTTAATTATGATTTTTTAATTGAAATCAGCTAATTTTATTAAACAAAAATATATTCAAAATTATAATGAAAATTTACAACTAATAAACAAAAATATCTAATCCACATATCCAAATTTAGTTCGGGAGTTTGCAACAGGGAGATCAACAAGATAACAAAAAAGCGTCATCTTGATCAGTCGTGACGACGTCAGATCCAATCTTGATAGAAAATTAAATGAAAGAAACAACTAAACAACCAATAAAGAAAGAAAAAACGTGCCAAAACAGAGAAAAATGTACCAAAGATAGAGTGAATTGTGCCACAAGAGTAAAATTATTTATTAAAAACTAAAAAACAAAAGAAAATTAAGACAAACGATAAAAAAATGTGAAAAAAAATGATAGATCACAACGATCAACTACTAGCATCAAGACTAGTATCACTTTCGACAAATAAAGAACAAAAGAAAACCAAAGGGAAATGACTACAGCACTATGCTGCTAGGGATTTTTTCATGGTTTGAAGTTAGATATTTCCCTTTAATCATGAACTTTTTTATGCATATTAGATAATGAACTCTTGTTACGTCTCACTTGGAAGTAAATAGGGTGGTTTAGGTTTTTGGCTGACTCGAAAATAATTATTTTAAATTTGATCTCGAATATACTCGATCACATTCTTTTAAAAAATTTACCCGACTTGAAAATTATATACTTCAACTCAACTCGACCCAAAAAATATATATCTTAACCCGAACCCGACTTACTCCGATCTATAAAAAATAAATTTTAAGGACCTAATTGTAAAAGAATTAATTTTAGAGATCTAATTGTAAAAAAAATTAATCATAAGGACCAAATTACAAATAAAAAAATTAATTTTAAGAATCTAATTGTAACACCTAAAAAGAGGGATTGCTGGTTGTGGGAATTGAACTCACACCTAAGGGTGCCAAGGTTGGTTACCCAACCAACTGAGCTAGATAACTCTTGCTGTCAAGTTAGCCCAATTTTTTATTTGTGTTATAACTTGTCGGGTTAAACAAATAATAATAATATAGCAGATCAATTGACCCTTCATTTCCCCATTTTTGTTCGAATCCCTCATCCAAAAATCCCCAAAAATACTCTCACCTGCCCTTTAATCGACCGTCTTCCTTACGCCTCCTCCGCCGCGCCGTGCAGCTCACTGCCGGCATCGGAAGCTTGCCCACAATCGTCCGAGTAAAACCCCAACTCCACTCACGCAACCGCCTCCGCTAATGTCCGAAATCATCGCTGGAAGGTTCGTCGAACCTAGGGTAAAAATCGGCTCCGTTTGTTGCATTTTTCGACTGTCGTGGTTACCCATTCGAGAAGCCAGCACCACCATCGTCCTCCCCTCGTCAAGGCGGCCACTTTACCATCAGCCGATCGTTGAGCTGCTGTCGTTGTAACCTCGTCGAAAAACGGTCGGTGTTCTTCTTGTTGGGTAAGTTAGGTACCCAAGTTGCATTCAACCGCTTGTCTTCTCAGCCCGGCTCTTCCCGATCAACATCTCCACGCGCGCCAATAGTTACCAGATCTAGCACTGCCGCAGATCGTAGCGAGGAAGGTGCTCGTTAAATTCAGACCAGCTTTTGAGGTGTGTTCCTTGTGTTCTAAATTACCGTTTTATATGAATTGTTTGAAATGATTTTCTGAATTGATCGTGATATGTGTTTCTTGAAATATTATATGCATGTATGTATGATTTGATAACATGCTCTCTAGTTACTGTTTACTGAAACGTATACCTGTCAAGTGATTCCTGATATTACTGTTACTGCATAAACTGTTTAATTGGGGTTACTGGGAGAGTGATTGGAGATCCTCAGATATAGTCCTGATCCAGCTGTAACTCCAGCTAGGCCTCTTACACCTTCGGGCCTAGGATCAGCCTCCAGTTATGGGAAAATGTATATTGGTGTTCGGTTGGAGGGTAGCTAGGTTTTAAATGAAAACTTTAGTTGCCCTATAGAATGTTTTACTGATATAATTTTATAATTAACTAAATTGTTTTAAATATTTTTATTTCTGTATGCACATGTTGGAACATACTGAGCCCCTAGCTCACACCTCAACCCTTTCTTTTCAGATACCTTTTGGATAGGCTATCGGATCTGACACTTGGAGGATCGACATATTTTGTACTCGTCTTTGTTGTAATATTTCTATCTTCCAGACTGTCTTAATTACGGTGACATAGGCCTATGTTTTGTTACTATATGTCTTATTATGTTGTCCTATGAGGTTTATGATGTAATATCACTTAATATGGTTTATTTTGGATAACTAATTTGACTTGTGTTTGAATTAACTATTATTTTTAAAGATTTTAAATCTTTAAACATTTACGTGAAAAGTCTTTGGTAAGTAATGTGATATTCTAGATTCGGACTTTACGCATGGGCCGATCTAGGGGTTACACTAATTGTAAAAATATATAAAGAATGAATATTATACAAATATCGCTACAAAAATATAGAGTCGGGTGAAATGACCATCCCTATAAACAATTGTTCAATTAGTTTTGTTTATTTATACAATATGTCCCTCCTATTATGTTCACGATTCAAAAGATTATTCTAAATACTAATCTTTATTATATGTAATTTTCATACTGAGAAAACTATAAATATTACCTTCATCATTTTAAAATCTAATATTTATTAAATATACGTTTTACTTGATCATCAAGAAATTTTTTCCTTAGTTTCCAACGGAAGAATTATGTTAGAATCCAACTAATAAAAATTGAATAGATTTCTAAGTGTATATCTGCTCACTATTTAAGCACGCAATGCGCTGAATATGAGATAAGATACAAGTTGGTTTAATATCATATAAGACACCAATTCCATGCACGGACAGGTCTACAGCATTCACGAAAGCATTATAAATTGAAGTCGAAGAAACCAAAGCAACCCGGCCACTCCTTCTTCTCCAAAAATGTCCGAGACGAGTCTGAACGAAGATGTTGGTGTGGAACATGATGATGCACTCCAAACAGACGATGAAGAAAACCGAGTCAAAAGTGTACACGGTAAAGCTCATGAAGATGGCAATTCAGAATCTGAGTTAACTTTGTCATCGCCAAATTCATCTACCAGTTGCCTTGAATTCAACGATTCACCTTCATGGCCTCAAAGCTACATGTTTTTTTTTTCCTTTTCTATTTTCATTGCCTTTTGGGTTTCGTTTTTTCCTCTCTTTCCCTCTCATAGGGGTGTATACGGTTTGGTTTCGGTTTAATTTGGTAAGCTATTTTAGTAACTATCAGTTTTCGGTTCGGTTAACCCCGATTTTCGGTTTTTCCATATTAACGTTAGTTTTTGAAATTTTGTATTTTATTTTGACAAAATAGCTTTATTTGATGACTTTTAAACATTAAAAGTTAGAGTTTTAAAGTATTTTTCATAAATATTTATTAAAATTTTAATTTTTAAATAAAAAAATAATTAAAAATACATCTATAGCATTGTAAGTATAAAATACTTATTTTTACATTATAAAAATAACTATAAATTAAATAAAAAATCAAATTTGGTTCGATTCAGTTAACCACGATTCGTAAACTTATGAACCATAAACCGTCCAAACGTCTCGGTTCGGATCGGTTTTCGTTTTTGCGGTTAACCATGCTCAGCCCTACCCTATTACAACTTTGCATGCTTGGAGCTTGTTTTTAGTTATTTACCAATTCAGACTAATGCGTTTATCAAATACTTTCCATGATATAATGCATCTATTCAAGCTTTCTATACTATTAATCAAGTTTCAAATAGAATTATTACAATTTACAGGTACGTGAGAATAGAAATCATATGCGCCTTTTGGTGCTTCTATTTATGCTTCAACACTAAAAATTTAAGTTTAGGGTTTATGGCTAAAGTGTAAGGTTATAGTATAGGATTAGAGTTTTGTGAATTTGGGGTAAGATGTATTTTTAGAGTTTAGGATTTAAAATTTAGGGTTAGACTTAGAATTTAATTTTTTTAGTGTTGAGACATAGAAAAAGGTACCGAAAGGGTAGAAAATTTTTATCCGGTACATGATAGTGATCTAGTGTAGAATTATAGTAGTTTTATGTATACTTTTATAGCAATCGTATTTCATGTTCTATTCGCGTAGATTAACATAACATATCACGCTAAGTTTTGAGTACATTAACAACACTAACTATTTGTTTGATGTGACCGTTAAATATTTATTAAAAAAGTTAATATTCTCAATTGATCTGAAAGAGATATAAAATCGATTCAAAATTTTATTTACATGATGAGTATTTTATAAACTTTAACCTTTGAAAATATTAATAATATAAATAAAAAATTACGAAAGTGTATAAAATAATAACTCTAATTAATATTTTAAATAAAAAACATATTACAATGGATTATTGTCGCTTGTAGATAGGGACGGAGCTACATAATTTTTTTCACCTTTGTCCTCCTATATAATTTTTTAAATTAATTTATTTATGAATTTACCTTCCCACTTTTAAACATTTATGTTTTTCCTCCAAACCCCAAATTCTAGCTCCATTCCTGCTTGTAGAATTAAAAGACAATTATTGTTGATATATTAAATAATAATTTTAAGTTATCACGAGAACAATAAGTAATGAAACATACATATAAGTTTGCTAAATTTTTTTTATAAATGATGAAAGGTAAAACCGTATTATTACATGCCTTGTTAAAAACTCTAATCCTAAATGGAGAAAAAGATTACACATAATAATACATACAAAAACCAAAACCGAGCACTAAGCTTAACTAATTATGTTATCATTGATAAAATTTAATATTTAATTCTTAATAATATTGTATTATTATTACAATAAAGATATTTTTATATGCTAGTATAAATCATTAATTGACTGTAATTATTCTCATGGGCAGATTTTGACAACAAATTTGAGGGGCTATTTAAATTTTCAAAAAATTTGAAGGGTTTAATTTATTTTTTTTAAATTGGGATCTAACTAAAAATTTTAAAAATTAAGATTTAATTAGAATTTTTAAAAATTTTAGAGGGAGACTTAGTTTGAAATATTTAAAAATCTTAAGACATAATAAGAATTTATAAAATTTTTAAAGGGACTAAATTAAAATTTTTAAGGACCAAATATTGATTTTCCAAACTTTTGGAGGGGCCAGGGCCCCAACTGGCCTCACATAAGGGTCCCCCTGATTATTCTAGTTCTCTACGTGTTCTTATCCTTCATAAATGAGTTACTAAAGTTTATTTTATTCGGCTAATTAATAAGTTGAATATTAGTGATTTTATCAACAAAATTCAAACTTTTCAATGAATTATCAAATGATCTTTATTCTAATTATTTTATTATGTATTAATTTTTATTATTATTTGAATCCTAATCAAAATAAACATCTCCCGAAAGAAAAGCTACTTATCTTTTTATTAGATTTATTTATTTTTACTATTTATGTAAGAGAATGAATTATTAGTCTTAATAATATTTTTTTTGAAATAGTATTGATAAGGTATTATTTATTCAATACTTTTTTCTTAATCATTTGCAGACAAAACTGCTTGAATTCGGGCCTCTTAAAATAAACATAATCATTTTTTACTGGGATTGTGCGTTGAGTTCTATTTTTTTATTTAATAGATAAATTTTACATTTTCAAGATCAATACCGAGATTTAAACTTATACAAGATGTGACAACATAAACATCTTTCGTCACTAGGGATGGCAACGGGGCGGGTTTTTGGCCGCCCCGAACCCGCCCTGATCTATAAACCCCTAAACTCGATCCCGCCCCGAAGTAGCAACTCTTAAATCCGACCCCGACCCGAAAAATTAAAAACAATCTTAATATCCGCTGATGATAAAAGTTAAATCCGATGAATCCACCATTACGACCACAAATATATAGTTTCAAAGGACTTTAAACCTATATAAAAATAAAATAAAACTAATTTTAAATTACCCACGTGAAAATTTACATATTTAAAAGAATAAACTTGAACCATTGACCATCAACTCAAATATGTTAAAACTTGAAAATTACGATAAGCACAAACCAAAAAAAAACAAATAAAGTTAGCTTAACAACCATAAAAGTGTTTATATATATTGGTATTTTCATAAATATAATAAAAAATTATATATTTATTTAAATATATATCGAGGCGGGACGAAAAATTTCTAACATATATCCGAATTCTCCCCGTCCCGACTTGGCACTTTCAAAAATCCATCCCGCCTTGGCTCGATCCCGAAATTCAAGACTAAAAACTCGACCACTTCAGATCGGGTACACCTAATCAAGCCGAGGTTGAATAATTTTGCCATCCCTGTTCATCACAAATCCAATTAGTGTGTCTTGTACATGAAAATGTTATGCATAATGCTGGTGCATGTGAAAAACATTGTACGTTAGGAATCATGAGAAGTGGGCTGTCCAATTTCTTTTAATTTTAATTTATGTACAGACCATAAATATCTGTCATTTTTGTCGTACGCAACAAAACATCTATTCTTTGTCTAAATCTTATCGAAGTCAATCTCATGACAGAAAATAAACGAAGAAATTCGTATAATCTAATTTGCTATTAAACAAAGAGAGGATCTGTTTATATGGTGTAAAAAAAATTAAGTTTTATATATTTGGATCGTCGGATGGGTAAAATGAATAATTAAGAATAAAAGTAGAATATGTGAAGATTATCACTTGAAAAAAAAAGTAAGAAATTAATCTCAGCCATCCATTTCACCCATTCAACGATCCAAAAAATGTTTAAAACTCAGAGTTTTACATTATATGCAAGTGGATCCTAACCCTATTAACTATAGATGGGTCATTTTACTAATTATTTCTAATATATTCAACTTTTCAAGTCGTAAAAATATAACTTTTAATAAAATTTAAACATAAAAAATAAAACATTTTTCACAACTTTCTAAACATAAAATCAGGCGTGACTCGATGATTAAGAGTCTTATGCAATTTATTCAAATGAGACCTTCAATTTTAAAAAAAAAATGTGTGTTTACTTGTTTGCATGACATGTTAACTTTTGAATAAAAAAGTTGAATCTAACAAAACTAAAACTCATGAAGTACAACAACATTTTGCTTTCATTGTGTACTTTTCAACTAGTCTAAATTTAATCTTTTGTTTTTCTATTTCAAACATTTAACTCATTTTGGGTTTTTTTCGAGGGACTTGTGTGGTCACTCTTATTTCACTTGTTTAGAACTACCACAACATAAAATATAAAAAAATAGCATTTTTTATGGTGGATTTTTACATATTTATCCTTTTAATAGTTATACATATATAATGATAAAATGGTTTTTGGCTTAAGGGTATCATAAGCCCTTAAAACTTTTGAAAAAAAATCAATTAATTTCTTAAACTTTTTTTTGCATCCAATGAAGCCCTTATATTCTAAAATTTCATCAATTCACCCATTTGACCAATGTTGACGGTCAAATCTAACAGTTTTTTGGACCATTTGGTGCAACGTGTCATGTTACAGTGTTATCACTTAACATTTACAGAATTTTTTATTTTATTGAAAAAATTCTTTAAAAGTTCTAAAAATTCTAAAAACTAAAAAAAAGTATAAAAAATATTTTTTTGAAAATTATGTAAATGTCACATGAAAAAACTGTTATGAGTCACGTGAAAATAATATCTCAAAAATATCGTCAAAATTGATGGTCAAAATCTGTCAAAGGGCTTAATTGATTAAATTTATTGATTCGGGGGATTAATTGGATGCAAAAAAAATTTAGAGGTTTAATTGATTTTTTTTCTAAAAATTCAGGAGTTTAAAGCACCATTAAGCCATGGTTTTTTTACGTGTAAGACGAAACAAGACAAACACAAAAAAATCTAAATCTTAAGTCTTAACCCTAATTTTTAAATCTTAAATTTTAAACTTTATAAACCCTACACTCTATACTATATACTCTAATCTTAAACTTTAATCTTAAAGCCTAATCCTAAATTCTAAACATAAATAGAGGCACCGAAAAAAAACATAATTTGTGTTTATATCCATACCCACTGTCTGAACAAAAAAAAATCCAGCCGTGCAGCCGTATATCCATTTTCTAAGAAAATTATTCCATTTATTCAAAAATAAAAATCAAAGAATTCAGATTTTAGTATCACTAAATACAAATAAAAGGAGAGAAAAATACTTTTCATATTATTATTATTATTAAAATCAAGTTATATTCTAATAACATGTTCCACAAAGTTAAAGATTTATATTTAATACATTAGCGGTGGAAACTAACAATCGTCTTAATTTTAGAGTTTAGGGATATAATTTTAAGTATAGACTATAGGAGTTTAAAATTTAGGGATGATTATTAGAATTTAATGTTTAGCTTTAGAATTTAGGGTTTATAGGTTAGAGTAATATGGTGAGAATTTAAGTTTTAACCTATAAACTTTAAGTTCTAACCCTAATTTCTAAATATAATTTTTAGAGTGAGATATAAATAAAAACACCAAAAAGAGACAAAATTTGTGTTTATATCCATACTCACCGTCTGAAAAAAAAATCCAGCCGTGCAGCTGTATATCCATTTTCTAAGAAAACTATTCCATTTCAAACGGATAGATTCAGAATCGAAGAGCACTAAATACAAAATGAGGAGAGAAAAATACTTTTCATTTTGTTATTATTATTACTATTACTTTTAAAATTAAATTATATTCTTAGAGACACGGGTTTAAATTGTTTTATCTATAATGTGTATATGTATTATCAAAAGGTTAAGAATATGTATGAACAGATACTGCAATGTAATCACCTTTAGACTATTAAAAAAATCAAGTTATATTCCAATAACATGTTCCCTAAAGTTTAAGTATTTATATTCAATACACTAAAGGTAGAAACTAACAAGCGTCTTAGTTTTAGGGTTTAGGAATCTAATTTTGGTATAGGGTGTAGGAGTTTAGAATTTAGGGATGATGGTTAGAATTTAGGGTTTAGAGGTTAGGGTTTAGTTTTAGAGTAATACAGTAAGAATTTAGGTTTTAACCTATAAGCCCTAAATTCTAACCCTAAACCCTAAATTCTAAACATAATTTTTAGAGTGGGACATAAATAGAAGCATCAAAAGTAGGGTGTAAATGAACCGAGCTTGAACGAACAAGACTATGTTCGAATTCATTTGTTTATTTTTAAAGGTGTTCATGTTTGGTTCGTGTTTGTTTAATATCGTGTTCGTGTTCGTTTGAATTTTTAATATCATGTTCGTGTTCGCTTAAATTTTTAATATCGTATTCGTGTTTGTTTATTTATTTTTAAGGTGCTCGTGTTCATTTGTTTAGTGTTCACGAACATGTTCGTTTAAGTGTCTGTGAACATGTTTGTTTAAGTGTTCGCAAACGTGTTCGTTAACGTGTTCGTTTATATGTACATGAATATTAACTAAAATGGCAATAAATAAATAAAACAAAAGCAACAAAATAAAACTTGCATTTCCACATGAACTTATATAACATCCTTATTCCTTAGCGACGATAAAAAGTAGCATTTAGATACATTCACAAGTATTTTCATCCTACAAACGAGCTTATAAATGAGCATATAAACGAGCTTAAAAATGAGCTTATTCGTGAACATAAACAAACAGAACATACTTCTGTTTGTGTTTGTTCGTCTATTAAACGGATATAAAAATTTTGTTTATATTCATTTATTTAGCTTAATAAACAAACGTTGTATAACAGTTCACAAAAATTCGTCGAACGCTTTGTTTATTTACACCCTATCAAAAAGGACAAGATTTGTGTTTATATCCATATCCACTGTCTAAACAAAAAAAATCCAGCCGGGCAGCCGTATATCCATTTTCTAAGAAAATTATTCCATTTCAAACGGATAGATTCAGAATCGAAGAATTCAGTATCACTAAATACAAAGAAGAGGAGAGAAAATACTTTTCATTTTATTATTATTATTATAGAAAAAAAATTGATATACAGGTCGTGTAAACTTTAATTTACACGTATCTTTTAATTTTAGGGGTTAGGGTTTTAGTTTAGTGTTTAAAGTTTAGGGGTTTAGGTTGTATGATTTAGAATTTAAGGTTAGTCTTTAGAATTTAGTGTATAAGGTTTAGGGTTTATTTTTTAGGGTTAGGGTTAGGGATTTAGGATTTGAGTTTTTATAGTGTAAATATAGCGGTGTAAATGAACTGAGCTTGAACGAACAAAACTATGTCCGTGTTCGTTTGTTTATTTTTAAATGTGTTCATGTTCGGTTCGTGTTCGTTTAAATTTTTAATATTGTGTTCGTGCTCGTTTATTTATTTTTGAAGGTGTTCGTTTGTTTAGTGTTCATGAACGTGTCCGTTTAATGTTCACGAACGTGTTCGTTTTAGTGTTTGCGAACGTGTTCGTTTAAGTGTTCGCAAACATGTTTAAGTGTTGCGAACGTGTTCGTTTAAGTGTTCACAAACGTGTTCGTTTAGTGTTTATGAACGTGTTCGTTTAAGTGTTCATGAACTTGTTCATTTAAGTGTTCACTGACGTGTTCGTTCATTCGTTCGCAAATATGTCCGTTTATATGTTCAGAAATATTAACTAAATTAGCAATAAATAAATAAAACTAAAGCAACAAAATAAAACTTACATTCAACATTAACTTATGTAACATTCTTAGCAACAACAAAAAGTAGTTTTTAGACATATCCACAAGCATTTTCATCCTATAAACGAGCTTATAAACGAGCCTATAAACGAGCCTATAAATGAGCCTATAAACGAGCTTGTTCGTGAACATAAACTAACCGAACAAACCTCTGTTTGTGTTCGCTCATTTATTAAACGATCATAAAATTTTGTTCATACTCATTTATTTAGCTTAATAAACGAACGTTATACGAACGGTTCGTCAAATGCTCTGTTCATTTACACCCCCTATGTAAATACACAGGCTTGTGTAAAATTAGTTTTACGCAGCCTGTGTATCAAAGTTTTACCCTATTATTAATACTATTACTTTTAAAATCAAGTTATATTCCAATAACATGTTCCATAAATATTCAATATATTAGCGGTGGAAACTAACAAGCATCTTAATTTTAGGGTTTAGGGATTTGGTTTAGTAGTTTAGGTGTAGGGGTTTAGAATTTAGTGGTGGTGGTTAGAATTTAGGGTTTAGAGGTTAGGGTAATATGGTGAAAATTTTGGTTTTAACCTATAAACCCTAAATTCTTGTTCTAAACTCTAAATTCTAATCACTATCCCTACATTCTAAACCCTATACCTAACCACCTACACTCTACACTCTAAATTGGATCCCTAAAGCCTAAAATTAAGGTTCTTATTCCACCTCCGGTGTATTGAGTAATCATCCAAAGTTTAATTTAAATCTGATATAAGTTTCACATGCGGGTAAACCTAATTCTTTTGTAATAGAGCAAAATGTAATCAATAATTTGCATAAATTTCAACCTCGTGAATCATGCCTTGCTGGAAAACATGCATTTGAATTTTGAAATCAATGGGTATGCTGTGTTACTCGTGTAGCTAAACCCAGTACTGATCAACAAAAGAGCAAAATGCACTGTAGTTGCAGTATATTTAAACCCTAATCAAAACTTTGCACTAAACTCAACAAAACATGTTGCCATGCTTGGATGCATGCAGGGAATCAATGGATATGTTGAAAGGCACATCTTCTTTCGGCGACTATCGGAGTAACGATGACGAGACTTCCCTCGGTAAACCACTCATTCCCGACACAACTTTAGATGAAGAAGTGCCCGTCTCTGCTCTCTCGGCTTCGCTGCAGAAAACATCTTTCCATGGATCAATGCCATCAATGAAGAAGTGTTCATTTACACAAGCACTTGTTAATGGTAATGAACCGTTTAGTTTTCGAACAATTTATATGCTGTTTAAAGGCTTCTCAATCTCATTGCTTTTGTTAATTACCTAGGAATCAATGTTCTGACCGGCATAGGGCTACTTACAACTCCTTATGCTGTTAAAGAAGGAGGGTGGATGAGCCTCACGCTGCTCGTGATGTTTGCTGTCATTGCCTGTTATACTGGGATTTTATTAAAGAGACGCTTAGAAAGCTCTCCTGGTCTACAAACTTATCCCGATATCGGACAGGCCGCTTTCGGTGTAACCGGTCGCTTAATTATAGCTGTAAGTGTGATTATGAGCTCAAATTGAGTGTTGTCCAATACTCCAATATTCTCTTCTTGTATGCGTTTTTGTTTGCAATCGCATTGACAGAGATACTAACACTAAACACTTCGGTTTCAATCGGTGATATGCAGGTAACTCTGTATGCAGAATTATATGTAAGTACAATGATTTGATTTCTTGGTTCAATCTCATGCTCTGCAGAATCTTCTCCTAAATGATTAAACAGTGCCTCTAATCTGTAGGCCGTGTGCGTGGAGTTCGTGATAATCATAAGCGATAACCTGTCCACGGTTTTCCCAAACACCAGCTTACACATTGCCGGAATATATCTTAATGCTCATCAAATATTTGGTATCATAGGGATCCTCATTGTTCTCCCAACTGTTTGGCTCCGGGACCTTAGTTTGCTGTCTTACCTTTCGGGTCTATTTCTCATCCTCCATAAACCACTTTCTCAAATATGAAAGTTCCACTGCTGATCTTAACTAATCTTTTAAGTGGTGCAGTTGGTGGAGTAGGAGCATCGATTTTCGTGGTGCTTTGCTTGTTATGGGTAGGGGCCGTCGATCAAATCGGGTTTCATCGAACTGGAACTGCTCTTAACCTCGCTAGCTTACCAATTTCAGTTGGCATATATAGTTTCTGCTATGCAGGCCATTCAGTTTTTCCAAATATATATTCTTCCATGAAAGAACCTTCACTGTTTCCACTTGTACTTATAGTCAGGTAACATAAATTCACACCTTAATATATATATATATATATATGGACAAAATTTCACATTCACTCTGTTAACTTGTGTTTCTTCTGTTTTAGCTTTATATTCTGTTGGTTCATCTGCACTGGGGCAGCAATCTCAGGTTTTCTGTTATTTGGCGACTCGGTTCAATCTCAGTTTACATTAAACATGCCGATAAAATTCGCAGCCTCTAAAATCGCAGTGTGGACAGTGGTATATTCTCGAGACACCACCATTAGCTTCTTATTTTCATGCCTGTGCACACAGTACCACGACCTGAAATATGTCAATTGTTTCCCATCAGGTTATTATAACAATATCAAAGTATGCCTTGACACTCACTCCCATTGCATTGAGTCTAGAAGAACTCGTACCTTCGACATGGTCGAGGTCTTACGGTGTTTCCATACTCATCAGAACAACTCTAGTGATTTCAACTTTAGTTGTTGCAATGGCAGTTCCCTTCTTTGGTAAAAAAAGATAACACATTTAGATTTACAGTTCAAATCATTCCACCATCACCTTCGTGCTCATTTGTCAACCTTTTCTTACTGCAGCTTCTCTCATGGCATTGGCTGGATCTTTACTTACAATGCTAATTGTAAGTTCATTTGTTCTTTAGACTAGAGACAGTTAACAAAGTGTATTTTTCAACCAATTTCTGTGTCTGATATTTTATTATAATTGCAGACTATTATCTTCCCATGTGCCTGTTATATCAGCATACTCGGCCATAGATTAACCAATTTGCAAGTAAGAATTCTTTCTTTAATTACAGCTTTCCTAGATTAATTAGTATATATATATTTGCTTACAATTTACTTGACATGAATATTTTCTGGCATTCAGATGGCAGTCTGCATTTGCATTTCGATTCTGGGATTTTTTATTGCTTGTGATGGCACATATTCTGCTGTCATAAGAATAGCAGCCCAACGTTGAAGATGCTAAATTCCCAATTCCCAGATCCAAAATGACTGCAACTTCAGAGTTCCATGAGCTTGTACTGGATATGACAATGCCGATGGAGTATTTATAGCTTCAAAAACCAATATATGTCAAGAAATATCTTGTCAAATGTGCCACGGCAAATTGTATTTGTTAAAAAAATACTATAACGAATAATATTCTTCAAATATTGTGGTATGGAAGTTTATTTCTCAAGGTTCGATAACAGAAAATATGGAAAAATAGATATGGTATGAAAGTGAAACTTGGGTGACCAAATCCCAACATCGGGCAATGAGTTACCGTACTATGTTCGGAATTCGTAACATGATTCAAACGACATCTTTTTTTGGTACAATAACTATGTCATCACGTCGTTTTTCATGTCATCTTGTGTACACACAACGTACTTGTGTACAATGGAGAGAGAGAATGAAGAAGTCGATGGGTGTTGGTGAAGTGATGGTGCGGTCGGTGAGGATGAAGTTGAGGGCTTGACGTTTTGTAGATTGGGGTTTGAAGTTTGTAGATCAGGGATTATAGGTAGGGATTAAAAATTTTAATTTTTATTTTAAATTTGACACTTATTTAAATATTAATAAAATATGTTATGTCATAAGAAAATATTAATAAAAGAAGTATTGTCATCCGAGAGTGATTAAAATAAGAGTAATTCTAAAGTTGGATGATTAAATTGAAATTTTTAAATTTCAATGATCAAAATAAGAGTGAGAAGAAAGTTGAGTAAAGAACGTTTTAATTTGCCTTTTTTCCCACCAATATTTAGGGATGGGCATTTTACCCGTACCCGATGGGTTCCGAACCAACCCAATCGGGTAGGGTTTCTTGTGAAAAAGTTAGGTTCAGATCGATTTTTTATTAAGAGTGATTCCCGTCGAGTTTGGATTTAAGGTAAAAAAATCCGACCCAATCCAGGACTAATAGTATAATTTTCCCTTATATTTTTAGGGATATTTTGTAATAATACCCCTCTTTATATATTTTTTATAATTAGGTCCTTAAAATTGAATTTTTTACAATTAGGTTCCTAAAATTAATTGTTTTTTTACAATTAGGTCCCTAAAATTATTTTTTACAATTAAATCCCTAAAATTAATTTTTTTATACATCGGGTCGTGTTCGGGCTGAAGTATATAATTTTCAAGTCGAGTTTTTTTATAAAGAATATAACCGGGTTCGGGTTTAGGATAATTATTTTTGAGTCGAGTTCGGGTCGGCCAAAAACTCGACCCGACCACTGCCCATCCCTACCAATATCAAACCAAAATAAAATCTAGAAAATAATTGATTTTTACATAATTTTCAAAGTGTGTGAATCTAAAATGTTGTAATCAAATGAATCCAAAAACCAGTAAAAAAATGTTAGATTTAGACCTATGGAGAGGAGTTGTGAAAGTGATGTTGCTTCAAAGTAATTATCAAAATTTGTTAAGCAAACTTAGAGATAAAACAGCTTGGAACAACCGACAGCTAACTAAGATGATTCAAACACATTCTGTTTTGGCTTCATTAACAAGTATTAATGGTTGGAGACTGAAGGCTACCCAGCAACCATCCCACAATAACCCTCCTTTATTACTATTATTTTTTATTAAAATAGATAGTTTTTAAATTCTGAAGGCAAATGTCAATATTCGAACCTACACAAGATAGAATAACATCAGCATCGTTGATCACTCGACCAGCTAATGGATATGTTCTTTATTAATTCATACAACTTTGGGTTATAACCGATGAGGAATTCACTGTTCAAAAGTTAGATATCCATGAGGGGAATTGTTCTCTGGCTTGGACCTCACTCTAAAGGGATTCACCATCAGCTTTTCTGACCAGAAATGGAAGTTGTTGGTCAAGACACAAACCTGTCTAAAACCTAACAGGGGAATGGGATTATCTGAAAACTCAGTTACCTATCAACAAACTTGTCAGTCGTTCTCCAACTATATAAACTGATTGATTCCTTCCTTTTTCTCAGCATCAAAACAACTTTCATTTCATCCCTTTTTGACATAAAATGGTTTCTGCTCTTCTTACATCATCGGACATTTTCAGGGCTTTGCTCCTGGCACTGTCTGCTGTCTGGTTATTGTCTGATTTGGCACTTGCAAAACATGCAGGCATTACTAGGCACTACAAGTTCAATGTAAGTTTCAGTTTACCCTTTTCTGATTTTTAAGTTTTAACTATGCTTATGGTTTTGGCTTAAATTTTTCATTGTGTTTTACAGATTAAGATGCAAAGTGTGACTAGGTTGTGCCAAACAAAGAGCATTGTGACAGTCAATGGCCAATTTCCCGGGCCACGGATAATCGCACGGGAAGGCGACCGCCTTTTGATCAAGGTGGTGAACCATGTTCAATACAATGTGACACTTCACTGGTATGAAATTGACTTCCTAGTCCTACTGGTCCCTCTCCTTTTATTCAAAGGCTGGAATTTTAGTTTTAAAAGGTTGATCAATGTTGGCTTTTCATCTGTGAAAACTAGGCATGGAATCCGGCAGTTACGGAGTGGATGGGCCGATGGACCTGCCTATGTTACACAGTGTCCAATTCAGACAGGACAGTCCTATGTGTACAACTTCACCATTACTGGCCAAAGAGGGACGTTGTTTTGGCATGCTCACATCTCTTGGCTGAGAGCTACTCTTTATGGACCTATTGTCATTCTCCCCAAACGACATGCCTCTTATCCATTTCCCCAACCCTACAAAGAAGTTCCCATCGTTTTTGGTACTCGAAACAACTTCTGATATCAAGCACTAAAAGAGGAATAGTTCTATTGCATCTTGAATTGATTTTTTTGAGCTTCGCCTCAAATTGCAGGGGAGTGGTGGAAAGCTGATACAGAAACAATAATCAACCAGGCAATGGCAACTGGAGGAGCACCGAATATCTCGGATGCCTTCACCATTAACGGTCTCCCGGGTCCTTCTTACAACTGCTCAGCAAAAGGTAACTCGTCGTCTTACAATCACAACATTGTAAATTTCTAATGGAAAGGTTCGAATTCAAGGACATGTACCAAAATCAAGTTAACTAAACTTTATGCAGAAACTTTCAAGCTAAAGGTGAAGGCCGGTAAAACCTATCTTCTTCGTCTTATCAACGCTGCACTCAACGACGAGCTCTTTTTCAGAATCGCAAACCACACCCTTACCGTTGTGGAAGCTGATGCAGTGTATGTCAAACCATTCAAAACGGATACCGTACTTATCACTCCGGGGCAGACCACTAATGTGCTTCTTAGAGCCAAATCCAAGACCCCGAGTGCCAAATTCGCGATGTCTGCTAGGCCTTACGCCACTGGCCCTGCCACTTTTGACAATACAACTACAATTGGAATCCTAGAATATGAGAAATCTGTATCGGCCTCAAAATCTAGTACTAACAAGAAGCTGCCACTTCTAAAAGCAAAACTCCCACAGTTTAATGACTCCAACTATGCTATGAAATTCAACCGGAAAATCCGCAGTCTCGCCACAGCTAAATTCCCTGTAAAAGTCCCGAAACAAGTCAATCGACGGTTTTTCTTCACAGTCGGGCTAGGGATACTCCCTTGCTCTAAAAGCCAAGCATGCCAAGGGCCGAACAACACTAGGCCTGCAGCTGCAGTTAACAATGTCTCATTTGTGCAACCAAATATTGCTCTTCTCCAAGCTCACTTCTTTAATAAATCAAAGGGTGTTTACACCACCAACTTCCCAACTAACCCACCTTTCAAGTTTAACTACACCGGCACACCACCGAAGAACATCGCGCTGAGCACCGGCACCAAGGTGGTGGCACTACCTTTCAACACTAGCGTGGAGTTAGTGTTGCAGGATACTAGCATCCTTGGTGCAGAAAGCCACCCTTTACATCTTCATGGGTTCAATTTCTTTGTTTTGGCGCAAGGTGTTGGGAACTTCGACCCCAAAAAAGATCCGGCCAAGTTCAATCTTGTCGACCCCGCAGAGAGGAACACGGTTGGGGTGCCGTCTGGTGGGTGGGTTGCTATTCAGTTCCTTGCAGACAATCCGGGTGAGTTACATCATGACATTATACAATTCTATATATATTTCACTTATGATATCATTTACTTTAACAATATTTTGATCAACTTTGAATAAAATGGTGAATGAATAGGCGTTTGGTTTATGCACTGCCATTTGGAAGTACACACCAGCTGGGGGTTGAAGATGGCTTGGGTGGTCAACGACGGAAAAGGCCGCAAACAGAAGCTACCACCTCCGCCCGCCGACCTTCCTAAATGCTGAGACCCGATCGCCGCCATGTTTTCCGTTTTCGATACAACTTTTTCCAGTGTCCATTATATTCTTTTATTTCTTATTGATATACTTGTTAGGATCCCCATGATCAAATATCATAATTGTCATTAGAAATTTAAACTCTGCAAAGTTCATTTATAGGCAAAAATTTGTGGATTCATTGGATTCCCAGCTCATAAACTTATCTGAATCTGACAGGATTGGACCAATAATTTAAAAGAAATTTAACTTTACTAGGAAAAGATTTTCTCAGTTAAGTTCACTGTTTTGGAAAAGAAATTCCCAGAAGAAAGGGAATTAAAGCAAAAACGATGACATCATGAAACTGATAATAACTATAGCAAACGGAATAAAAATAAATTAATTTGCTTCCACATTGGAATTTGGAAGAAGATAGAAAAGGAATACAAGTGGTAATCCTAAATGATTATATTTACGGTTCAAATTTTATAAAAATAAACAAATAACCAAACAATGCAGAAGGGTTTTTTCCCCCTTTTTTATAGTTTGAACCACAGAGCTTCACGTCTAGGTTGCATGGCGAAAATAGCATCGAGATCAGGCGGCTGGAAATAACCGTTCTTCGGTGGCTCCCTCTTTGCCGCGCCTTGAGATTTCTTCCTCGGCGGCGGACATTGAAATGCCTCCGGTATTCGATGCTTCGGCGTCGTGCAGCCTTCTTCTATCAAGCCGGACCTCTCCATTTTGTCAAAACCTTTTGAAAAGGGGCAGAAAATCTGGAAAGTTGAAACGATATATATAAGGGATTGAATTTCGTATAACGTTTTTGAAATTTTGAAAAATTGGTGGGAGAGGAAAACAGTGGGGAATGTTCGTGGAATTCCATTTTAGGCGGACAGAAACTGTTCGAAATTAATAAAGGTAAAATATACAGTTCATCATTCAATTATCTTCTCATTCTTATTTTTGTCATTCAACTTTTAAAATATTTAATTTAATAACTGAATTTTAGACTTTGATTTTTTTTCATCACTTTACGCCAAATCCAGCCTTTTCACTTTCTTTTTTATTTTCTCTTATTTTTTTCTTCCAAACGAACCAAACTAAAAAATAAAAAGTAAACATTTTTTTCTTTCAAATGAATCTCAACAAACTAGAACCATTATGTTATTAAATTAAAATGGACACTGGAAGAGTGACTTCAATTTTAAAGACTAAAAAGTTATTTTATTAGATCACGTCATAACGGTGTTACAAATTAACAGAAGAGTAACCAAAAAAGTTTAATGCATAAAGTTTAGTTATTAAATTGAAAATGTTAAAAGTTGAGTGACCAAAATATGAGTGAGAAGATAGTTGATTGATGATTTGTGTAATTTACCCAATAAATAATAATAAATGACCGGTGAATTTTTGATCGTTCGGGTGGGAAGAATGACAACTAAGTGTGATATACGTGGCGGATGATGAGTGGGTTTGTTAAGCTAAGAGTCTACACGCGGCCAACCCTGAGCCGTGTTAAGTGTTTGTGGGGCCATTTTCATATAGGGCGGCTCCCAACTTGAGTCGGCGTTTGGGCGGGAAAAAGTTAGTAGCTTTGAATCTCGACCGCCCGTTTTTGAGCTTTTGTTTTTAATTTTTACGGTTCAGAGAAATTTTCGTTTTGATTAGGAATTGAGTCGGTGGACTGAACCAGTGTCAATGGGGACACTGGTGAATAAATTAAATATAAATGGGCTTCCATTGAAGCGTGATTCTATTTGCCTAACCTTTTGAGTTTTTAAGGAAGACAATTTAGGCTTGTACAATAAAGATTAAATTAAATGATAATCAAGTAATTTTTTAAATGAAATATTATTTGAAATAAATTTTTATTTAAAGATTCACAATCGAATGTAAGCTATTGTTTCTGTGAGAAGAAAAATATTATTTTTTAAGATATTTAAATTTAGGCAGTTTTGTTTGTAAAGTGTACGTGAATTTTATCGAGAGTTAAAAATATTAAGAATTTTAAAAATCACAATCGAATGGACCTCTAAAATTTGAAAAGACATTTTAATTGAACTATTAATTAAAAATACTATAATCAACCTTCAAGGATTTATTTGATTGTGAATTTTCAAATAAGAATTTAGTTGAAACAATGTTTCACTTATAAACCCATTTAATTATATAATTCTACAAGTAAAAAAATGATAAAAAAGAAGTGTGTATTAAAAGAAGTGTAAATGTGATTTATGAATTTCTTTGTATTAAAAACAATTCTATCTTAGAATCTATTAACGAGTCCTAAAAGTAAAAGATGATGTTGTTTCTTTTGGGTGGTTCAAATTCGAGCAACACAATTTGTATGGTGTTTGTGTATTTTTAAATGTTAAGAATAAATAATATATACTACTATATAATCACATTAAGACATGAACATATATCTGACATGCAATAAAAAATCATGGATTTTATATCCAACATGCAATAAATCACGGATTTATTACGTAATCACAAGGCATAGCTTAACAAATTTCATATCATGCTTTCTTAACCATATCTTACACCCTCAAAACACTTCATATCATTAATCCAATATCCTTATTAGCAAATAACATCTGATTCATATCATTTCGATTTATTTCGAATGTTGGTCTATTAGAGTATACAGATACTCAAATCTTATTTTCTCGCTAAGAATCGATACGATACAACAATAATATTTCTCTTCCTCATATGAACAAACAGTGTTAATCGAATACGTCTCCTCTCCTCGTCGAGAAAAAAGTTAAAAAGCCGTACACAAAGGTTATAAATCCTATGACATGTCAATTGTACCTAAAACTAAACTAATAATCAAGGACTTTCGGGCGGAACTGAAAATCGATAGGAGCCCATACCCCTTTTGACCCATCGTAAGCTCAAATTCTTATATGGTATAGGTTTGCTTGATTCGAGCTGAAAAAATAATCTTAATCATTTAAGCAAAAAAAAAAAAGCGACATAACCAAATTTCACAGCATGCATACACATATGTGTAAAGACAAACTCGATATTGACTTCACGTACCTAATTTGAGCTTACGATATGTCTCAAATTAATGATAAACCCTCGATTTTTTTATCTTCGGAGGATTCCACCAATATCATAACTTAACATGCATGAGCCATATATTCGAATTTTAGGGTTTGAAGGATGCGTTACCAAGCATAGTTCTTGAATCAAACACCTCCAAAAGGATGTTTATGAAGTGTGGGTTTAACAATATAAGCCTGTATTTCAAAATCACTAAAGAAATTTGATGAATTTTGTGTTTTTTCACTCTAGGATTGTCAAGCACTCAACAATGGTGGAAGAAAACTTTGAAGGAGACAAAGAAAATAGTTGTTTTCTCTTAAACCATGCGTGAGGCTTGAAGAAAGCATAACACAAAAATATACTTATTTTACCGATAAGGGTCGACTGAATGACAATGCATATTACTTATTTAAAGTGAAAACTCAAATTCAAACCTTAAATACAACATTAATGAAAATAAAAATCCCGAATATAAACCATAAAATGGACATGTTTTATACCAACAAAATATGCTTCTTTTCTTTTTAAATTAAAAATAAATAAATAAAAATAATCAATAATCATTCTTGCTAAAATCAATAACATAAGCTTAGGACACATAGTCCCACTTTCTCATCAAAATTCAAAAAAAAAAAAGGATAATGAACCATGCAAACTTCAACATTTGTTTCCTTTTCAATATAGTCTCTAAACTTCCTTTAGATCACTAATCAGTTTTCAAAATTACTCCGAATCTAATCATCTTTTAACCAAACTATATTTAATCTATTGGATACTTGATCAGTTGTCCAAAAGTATTATTTTTAGAATAATTTCAACTTAATTTCAAACTCATAATCTAGAAGAAAATGAAGGGTGTCCACTAAGAGCTTCGACTGCACGTTGGTGACCCGAAATTAATAGATTAATAATCCTAGAAATTCCATTTTCAAGGTAATTTGATAAGCATTGATTTCATAATAATAAATTATTTTACGTGGAATCGGAGATGACCGTTCACACGGTTGGAAAAGAACCCATAATAAATTGATTTGACCTTCTTTCATTACACGAACTTTAATGATGGTTTCTATTTGATTTGTATGCGTTTAATGCGTCTAACACTAATAGGTAGCAAGAGAATCAATTTATATGGATCAATTTTATGATTAGTACGTGTATTGTGGATTTAATCGTCATACTATAATTTGATTAATTTTAATCTCTAAACTTTTTAAAATTTAATATTTATATTATGACTCAAATAATACTAAGATAATATAGCTAAATTACATGATTTAAAATTATCAAATTGGAGAACATAAATGGAATCTACAACTAACATATAATATAGGGACTAATGATATAATTTCATTTAATATATTTCACAACTATTGTTTAAATCATGATTGAAATTTCATAATCTAAAGGACTAAAATGACTAAATTAAAATATAAGTACTAAATCCATAACTTATATATAGTACAAATCAGTGGCAGAACACAACTATGACTGGTGGGGGTCATGATCCTTCTAAATTTTGAAAAATTTGCATTTAACCTCTTCAAATTTTTCAAAAAATTTAATTTAGCCCCCACAAAAATTTTAGAAATTCATATTAATCTTCAAATATTTTGAGTAATTTTAATTAAATCCCTCCCATAATTTTTAAAAGTTCTAATTAAACCTATCAAATTTAGAAAGTTTAGTTAGACTCCTATTTTTTAAAAAAATTAATGTAAATTAAACCGTTCAAATTATTTTAAAAATATTAGTTTAAACTTCTACTTTATAAAAAAAATTAAGTTGGACCCTAAAACTTTGTGACTAAATTCCGTCACTTGTACAAATAACTTATCATAAAATTCAACCAAATAAACAACTTAAAATTGAACCACTTAATTTTATAGTTTTGGTCCATAAAATTTGAGCTAAAATCTCATGTACTATCCTCTAACCATTAAAAGGGCGACCCTATCTCATGCATTGAATGGGTCCCTCCTCTCGTTTGCCCTAACATGGTTTTGTTTGGTTTCAACGTCAGCCACCGGGGATTGATTTTCCACCAAGGGGACAGCTGAAACTGCTCCATTTTTCGCCACACGTGAATTTTGACCGTGGTTGGGATCTTCTGTACCTCAATCCTATCAAACGTTTGTCGCTAAATCTCAACTCAGATGGTCCCACGTTATAATGGGTTGACTTTCTTTTTACTTAGATTTGATCTCTTACAACTCAATCTGCTCCCAGATTCCGCTGTCTGCCGGAATCATTATTGTAATTTAAGTACAATGCTGATTGCTTGATTATTATTCTTAATAATATCCTTTCAAAAGTTCATGAGCGCTTTGACAGTTTGCCTGCAAATATAGCGAGCCCAAACAAATTTGGGGTTCTGGTTGATGAAGGAAAAGATTCTGAGGTTCTTGAAGCTGTTAACAGTCCTAAAAAGGAAAGAGTTGCTGCCGGGAGTTACGGATTTGATGCAGCAGTTAAAACCCAAAGCTAAAGAGCCTAAAAAGAAAGATAAAGGAAAAGGGGTGGTAAGAGGGGAGGTGGTTCTCCATCTCTACGATGAATGTTTTAGTGTGGAATGTTCGGGGTCTTAATGACCCTGTAAAACAAAGTAGTATTCTCAAAGTTGCTAGAAAATATGATGTTGAAATTCTTTGTTTACTGGAAACTCTGGTTCGAGAGATTAATGTTAGTCAGATTCTTGCTGGTAAATTTAAGGGGTGGTCTGTTATTCATAATTACAACCATGCATCAAATGGTAGGATTTGGATCCTTAGTAGAGGTTGCTGGAAGGTTCAGGAGGTTTGTCAGTCTGCTCAGGTCATAAGTTGCATTTTAAGTTGGGGAGATACTAATTTTTTCTTCTCTGTTGTATATTCTAGTTATGGTCGAGAAGATAAAACTGACTTGTGGAGGAGTTTGGTTGAGTTTCGAGGTCACGTTGGGATAAGCCTTGGGCTATCGCTGGAGATTTCAACATCATAGCTTGTCCACAAGAGAGCTCAGAGTTTAGTGGTGGCCAGGGGATTACAGTGGACAATGCAAGACTTTCGAGATTGTTTGGAAACTACTGATGTCCTTGATCTTTCAATTCACTGGCCCGATTTTCACTTGGTGTAATCTTCGAGATGAGAGTCCATTGTCCAGAAAGTTAGACAGGTTCCTAGTTAATCAAGTCTGGCTAACTACTTTTCCTAGTTCTATAGTGGAGTTTCTTGCCCTATGGTGTTCTGATCACAGCCCATGTCACATGGTCCTCAAGTCCCCTATGTATAGGCCCCTAGGCCCTTTAAATTTTTTAATTTTTGGGTAGAGCATCCTAGTTTTTTTTGCAGATTGTTCATGATTTTTGGTGTTTACCTGTTGATGGTGGGACCCTTTGCAGAGCTTGTTTTTAAAGTTGAAACAACTGAAAGAGCCCTTAAAGAATTTAAATAAAGCGACATATGGAGATATTTTAAATAGGGTTCAGACTAAGCAGATTGAACTTTAGTAGTTGCAAGATTGTTTGATGAGGAATCCTTCAGTTGAGAATGTTGGGAGTGTTAAGGCAGCTTTTGTTGAGTTAAAGGCTCTTCTCAAAGTTGAAGAGTTGTTTTTTCAAGCAAAAGTCAAGGGTCCAATATGTTAAGGAGGAGACAAAAATCTACATTATCTTTTTTAGACAAGTTATTGCAAGGAATAAGGTGAATACCATAAGGGTTTTACTTGATGACCAAGGCAACAGGCTTGAAACGTTTGAAGACATTGGTATGGAACTGGTTCATTTCTTCTCCAATTCTTTGAGAAAGGTGGATTCAAATGTTGAAATGATATCTGATGAATTGTTAGAAGACATCTTGAGGGTGAAGCTGCCAACAGATATGCGTGCAGGTCTCATTGCCCCTGTTCTTAGAAAGGAGATAAAGGATGTTATCTTTTCTATGAATGGCAATAAGGCTCCAGGATCAGATGACTACACAGCTAAATTTTTTCAGGCTGCATGGGGAATTGTTGGTGAGGATATTGTCAAGGGTGTTCAGTTCTGTTTTGCCAATTGCACACTGTCTGTAGCTTTTAACTCTACGATCATTACCTTTGTTCCCAAGGTGTTGGCTTTTATGAGAGCAACTGATTTTCGGCCGATCTCCCTATGTAACATCATATATAAATGTATTACAAAGGTTATCACAAATAGGATGAAAGAGCTTCTGTCTACCCTTGTGCTGAAGAACCAAAGTGTCTTCTTGACTGGACGTGACATTGTGGACAACGTCTTATTGGCTCGGGAGCTAGTTAGTGGTTATGGGAGGAGGCACATGTCACCACGGTGTACTCTGAAAATCGACCTTAGAAAGGCCTTCAATTCTCTAAACTAGAGGTTTGTGTTGCAAATCCTTAGGGTTCTTGGTTTTCCTGAGATGTTTAGAAAGTGGGTTGAGGCTTGTGTTATGAACCCAAGATTTTCTATAACTCTAAATGGGGGCTTAGTAGGCTATTTCACTGGGGCTAAGGGTGTAAGACGGTGATCCACTGTCTCCCTACATTTTCATTCTTGTCTTGAATGTTCTGTCTTGTTTTTTGAATTGGGCAGGGAAGTTTAAGGCATTGGACTATCATCCTAAGTGTAAGGGGATTGCTCTTACCCATGTATGCTTTGCTGATGACTTGTTGGTATTCACAAAAAGGACTTTTGACTCTATTTTGGGCGTTAAAAAGGTTTTGGGAGAATTTTATAAGATGTCTGGCTTGTAAGTGAATGAGTCCAAATGTGAGATGCTTGTGACAGGGGTAAATAAAGCTGGTTTGCAGTTATTGCAACATCACACTGGTTTTCAAGTGGGAGAGTTACCAGTTAGATTCTTGGGCATGCCATTGGTAACCAAAAATTTCTCAGCAAATGACTGTGGGGCTTTTAAGCAAAATTGTGGGGAAGATTCAAAACTGGCCCTCTAAATGTTTGTCATTTGCAGGAAGATTACAGCTTTTGCTGGCTGTTATATTTAGTTTGCAGAATTATTGGTGCAGGGTGTTTTTGATTCCTTTAACTGTTTTGAGGAAAATTTTCCAGGTGTGTAATGTGTTCTTATGGAAAGGCCTGAAATCAAATGGTAGAAGTGCCCGAGTAAGGTTGGGAAGCTATCTGCCACCCTAAGCGTGAGGGAGGCTTAGGGGTGAAAGATATTGTTGTGTGGAATAGAGCATGCATAATAAATTGTCTTTGACTTCTGTTTACGCAAGCAGGGTCTTTGTGGATTGCATGGGTTAATAGGTGCTTATTAAAGGGTGCATCGGTTTGGAATGCTCAGATTAAGAAACATCATGGCTGGGCGTGGAGGAAGCTTCTAAAGCTCAGAGATGAACTTCTTTCTGTTGGTAGCATTCAAGGGAGTTATAAGGCCAGAGTGGTCTGGGAGATCATCAGGCATAAGCAGCCCAAGGCCATGTGGCATCGTGTTGTCTGGGGTAACATCTCTATTCCAAGACAATCTTTATTTCCTGGTTCGTTATTCTTTATAGGCTTCCAACAAAAGATAGAATGTTGCGATGGGGGTGTCAGGTGGACCTCTTTGCCTATTATGTGAAACTGAGTTAGAGTTGAGAGATCATCTTTTTGGGGAATGCAGTTACTTGAGACAAGTTTGGAGTTTGGTTTTGAATCCATGCGGAGTGCAGCTGGTTCATGGTACTTGGAGAGCGTTGCTTGACTGGATCCAAACTGCTCGGAAGGGTGGTTCTTTGCGTGCTGCAGTCCTAAGACTTGCGTGGAATGACCTTAACTACTACATCTCGCTGGAGAGAAACATGAGGCTACATGGTAAGGGGCCAAACTTGGAAACGAGTATTTTTAGTTTGATAAAACAAGACGTGAAGTGGAAACTAAGTGGTTGTAGGAAATTTAATCTTTCAGGAAACTGTATAGCTGATGATTGGGACCTTACTTAGTTTATCTTTATTTCTTTCTTTTTTTTGTGCTTGCATAGTGTAGGCCAAAGTGATCATACTCATTTTTGAAGGGTTTAATTAGTGGTTTCTTGGATGAATAAAGTGAAATTTATTAAAAAAAATATCCTTTTAAAAGTTTTAAATTTGTTGACAAGTAACTTAAGATGAAAGCTGTTGCGGAAACTTTTGATGGTTAATTTATTGCGATTTGGACGGAGAGCCGCTATGGTTGGTGGTCGAAGTGGGGAAGTTAAGCTGAAGGGAGATACGAGGAATATGACCTTGTGTGTGAAAAGAAAATCTTAGGAGGGGGAGAGTCCCTTTTGTCGGTCCTTTCTTGAACTTTTTAAGGAGAGTAATTAAGATTTTAATGATAAGTGTTAAGTTTAGGTTTGATGAATTGATGACGTCTATTGACGTGCTAGTTTTGCTAACATGTCTGTATGTCAGATTATAAACTTAACTGGTGAGACAAATAAATTTAACATTAGTCTTGTCAGGATATCAATTAGTCGAAGGATATAGTGAGACAGCATTTGGATGAACTCTTGTGGCTTCTTAGGAAAGATTCTAGTGTTGGTTGGGAGTTGTGCGGAGGAGTGACTTGGAAGATATATATAACAAATCTAAATCTTTGTATATATAATATATTTTGTCATTTCATCCAACATTTATTAGTATTAGTCGCCACATGTTTTGATGCAATAGTAAAAGTAAATATAAAATTAGTTAAAAATATATATTTTTTTATAAAATTTAAATTATAATTTTTAAACCTACTATTTTAATAGTCTTAAGGTAATATCTATCGATAATTTTTCTATTACATACACACCTTAGAGATCTACTTCAAAGTTCAAATAAATCATCAAACCTAAGAATTAGTACACAACCCATATAATCATAATTACTTAATGATCCGTTGTTAGTAATATTACCATGGCTAATAGAAGGGGCTACTAAACCTAAGCTCAGTCTGACAAGTCAAAGCTATATTTGTTTGAAGGTGAGGGTCACGATCAGCCGTGGTTTTCTAGGATTCACAAAGTCAAAGCCGAATACCTACAAAACTTCCCTCACTCTGAAGCAACGGCTCGGAAATCCTCTTGTGTTGAAGACAAACTCTTGTGTATATTATATTAGTCTTTTGTCTGGCTTATTTTTTTGTTTAATACCGATATTTAACCCATTAGTCGTTTATTATGAATCAAGTTTTGGAAAGGTCTAATCTAAAACGATTATTTCAACATAATTTTTTAATTTAAAATTTTAAAATTAAAATTCTTGATATTGTTTAAAAAATCTAACGTTCCTGTTAGACAAATGGTTGTTGATTTTTGTTTGACTTTATTTATAACCAGTATCGGCTTTTTATATATAAATTGCCCATTGAAAGGATTACGTTTCGATTGTCTGCTTCTGCTAAATGCATGTCAGAGATCTCTAGTCTTTGAACATGTTGGATGTCCATGATTTCATCAATCCTTTTCATGATTTTGGTGTTGTTTTCTAGTTTTGGTTTCAAGACCTTAACTCAATTGTTCAGCCACTTTCTCATCGGTGTAAGTTTTTCAAAGAGCGTACTACAAAAGAAAAACTCATTTTACCCAGTTTACCTTAATTAACCCGAAACTCAATACCTATAGGCTATAAGTGTTCGATACAAGTTCTAATTATGAATTTCATCTTTTTTACTTTACAAAATTTAAGAAGTTAGTCTCTACTTTAATTTGTTAAAATTTAGTCCTCTTATTTTATGAAAACCGAGAAATTAGTACAATTATGTGATACTATTAAATCTTATCGTTAAATTGTTGATCTAGAAATCAACAGTTTAACTATCTATATGCATAAAATTAGCGATTCTTCAATTTATGTGCAACAAATTAACAAAAAAACAATATTTCAAATTTATGTGTTTACCAACAACTGAACTAACTTATTTGTTTTCATAAAGTATAAGATCAAGTTCTGACAAACTAAAATAAAATGATTAAGAGATCCACTAATCAACTAAGTGGTTAAAGATGTTCATGTTATAGTATGAATTCGAATTTCAACATTTATATTAAAAAATAGTTATTTCTATTTAATAAAAAAAATAAAATGACTAAATTTTTAGTTTTAGTAAAATATAGAATAAAATCCATAATTGACCTTAAATACAAATTTTATCTAGTGGTTGATACTTGTTGAATTAACCCAAAGTTATAATTATTAGCAAAAGTCAACATATGTGTGTGTATATAGAAGAGTCTTGTCAACTTATCTTGGAAAACATAAGCCTGAGCCTAGCAGGTGTTATTTTAAAGTCAAGAGGGCTCACACTTTACATCCAAACCTCATAATCTTTCCTTCATCTGCTCCACTACTTTCTTCTTGTTTTCTTTTAGTTCGTCTCATCAGTTCAATCAACGCAAGTCTTAGTTTTATTATCATTGAAAGCGCGTATTGTGATGGAGAAAGATCAGAAGAGTGATTGGTTCGACGGCCTCGACGATGAACTCGTGAGAGAGCTCCTCGATGACGAGTCTCCTTTCTTTGTGTTTCAAGCCAAATCGAATAATTCAGAAGAAGATGCCACTAAGCGACTCATCTATTCAGGGCCGAGGACTGGAGATATGGAGGATGTTTTATCAGTGAAAACATGGAACGGTCAATCTCAAACACCACACCAAACCAGGTAGTAATTAATTTGGTTCCCCAGGGTTTAATTGGTTTTGTTTTGATATTGAATGAACATTGAACAATTTGCAGAATGAATTCAATGCTGGAAAGAGGTTTGCCTAAGATAGAGGACAAGTACTCTCTGAAGATCAAAAACTGTGGCAATGGCATGGCGGATGATGGATATAAATGGAGGAAATACGGGCAAAAATGGATCAAAAACAGCCCAAACCCAAGGTACGTTACTTTCTTTCCAACTAAGCTACTCCAAAACCAGCTCAAAGAAAGAACAAAGCTATAAAAAAAATAAGTAAAGTTTTGTTATACCCCAATATATCCGGAGAAACCTCCGACGCAAAGTCCCCTCCGGACCACACGTCTCTAGAAAACAAGAAACACTCGTTTAATATGATTGATTATCCGGTCAAATCCACCGCACTGACAAGCGAGTCCAATCTCACTAATCTAGTCATAGCACTCAAGTATTTCGGCCGTCAATAGTTCTAATAGGGATCAGCCTGAGAAGCATACGCATATACAGAATCACGAGAATAGAGTGGGGCATTCACCGTCTTTTCAACCCCGAGTTTGATCTTCCGATAATCGTCTATAGCGACTTTCCGCCTAAATTAGAAGGGATGAACTGTTTAAAACCGTTACAACCACCTCCGTCCACCACCTTGTTTGATGTCGACAAATATCGATAAGTTTCCATGGTCTCCCGCAAAGAAAACTAGGTGCATGAGAGACGGATTAAATTTAAAACCAGTACGAAGTCAAGGCTATTGTTTTAGAAACCACTCGAAACTTGCACTTCTCCTAACCACCTGACAGGGATGGATAAAAGGAAAGGCCTAGCACATGCATCGCTCGACAAATATGATAGGACAATGTCCCATGGCTTGTTCGAACTGGATTAATTAGCAGTGTCATCGGTTTCTTTCCTCTAGGACACTTATAATATTATGTCTCGAGTAACTTTGCATTTAATGCCCATGTCCCAGTCCTTTTGTAGCTATTATCCCCACACAGATCACTTGTAAATAATTCATTTTAATCTTTTGAAACAATTATTTGCATTGGCTTTGAAACAGGAGCTATTACAAGTGCACGAACCCCAGATGTAGTGCAAAGAAGCTGGTGGAGAGGTCAAAAGATGACCCGGATACCCTAATCATCACCTATGAAGGATTTCACCTACACTTTGCCGACCCATATTTCCCTCTCCAGCCTTTCCAAGATGATACCTCACCGACCAAGAAGGTCGAGAAGGTCATTTCAGAAGCTGAATCTGCACAAGCAAAGGAAACCCGAGAAATTACTACAGCAAATTACACCAACTACGAGCCACTCCCAGGCTCCGTTGAGGGCTGCACTCAAGAGATGAGTTTGGAAGCAGGGTTTAGCCAACAAGGGTTACTCGAAGATGTGGTGCCTTGGATGATAAGGAATCCATCGAATAACAATAATATTGCCTCCATTTCTTCTTGTTGTTCATCCTCTAATTACTCACGTTCTCCACCTGCTTCACCTTCTTCACTGTCTTGGTCTCCCCATGTTTTGATATAATAAGCATCAACTCTAGGCTCTAGCATTAGGTGAATATTGTGCTTACTTGGTAGAAGAAAACAAACCCATGTAATCTTATACCAAGTCTCCATTACTGTACTTTTTTTATATCATATTTATCTTTCTTCCCAATAAAAGGGTGTTTTCTATCTTGATGATTTGTTATCATTTAGTTCACTAATAGGGCATGTAACTATGAAATAATTAAATATAATATAACATGAAAATTGTATTTAAAAAAGAAAAATATCTCATGTATTGGCGGTAGAAACCTTAAATCCTAACCCATAAATTTTAACTATTAACCCTAAATTCTAAATCACTACCCCTAAACCCTACACCCCAAACAAAATTCTTAAACCCTAAAATTAAGGTACCGCCGGTGTATTGAATATAAATCCTTAAAATTTTGTAGAAATTAATAACATTTTAAACACATAAAAAACACAATTATACTACTAATAAAATATTCTTTAAATTGAAACAATATTAAAAATATGCAAAACATGGTATGAACCGAGACAAAATATAATATGAATACATAAATTATAATTTAGATTGAGTCGCTATATAAAACATAATATAACATAAACTGATAAAACATGAAATACATTAAAATGTATAAAAATCTATATAAAACGAATTATCAACAAAAAAATTATGGGTTATATTTTGATACACAATCTGTGTAAAAAAAAATTACAAAACTTTTCATAATTAAACTGTAAAATCTAAAACCTAAATTCTTAGCCCTAACACTTTAAACCTTACATTCTACGCCCTATAACCTAACCCCTAAAAATCCATTACAATCAACAATGTTACAATAAAAATCTATAAAAAATGTGTCACGGGGCTAATCTTCTGCTAGACAACCGTGCGGCCTTAGCTGCTTTCTCGGCTGAAAACTGGGCTAAGTCACCTAAAAAACTCTTAAGTAGGAATACTTAGAAACCGTTGCGGAACAAAAGAAAGACGATGGCAAAAGAACAAGAGAAAGTGAGTGAATACTGAGTTGTATTACTCTGGGTAAAAGCTTACAAACTGAAGCAAATGATGAATGAATGAATGAAATGACCTGGGTTGAGCCTTCTTTTATAGTGAGAGCTCAGTACAATCAACGGTCAAGATTATAATGGATCAACGGTCCAGATGAGAGCCTATCCTATCCACAACATTTGAATTTCAAATAAGAGATAAAGTGAGAATTATCTTTACAAATAATCACAAAAATGATAAGTGAGATGCCTTATTGGATTTCACCATGGTAAATACTCTGCTTGCTCATTTCACCATGGTAAATGGCCAGCTTCCTTGGGTCATTTGGCAAGCCCAAAATGCTGTAGAGATAGGCTTGAGCTGCCATGGTTGCACTTGTCTCGGTCGCGGGCTTGCAGTCCATGACATTCTCCCCCACTAGTTCTAGCGACGCCCTCATCCCGCGGCTAGAATGGTACTGGTCGATCTGCTCCTGGAATTGCCAGAAGGCATCGGCTGGTTCCCAACTCATCTCACACTCGGGAAGACCCTTCCATTGAACAAGGTACTCATGCCTTGGTCGATTTCCCACTTGATGAACGGCTCTCTCTGAATGGATCGCTTCTACCTCTTTCTCGTATGAGACCTTTACTCCGACTGGCGCTCGGTGTGATTTTCCCCGATCTGGATCATCCTCATCGTGGTGATATGCCTTCAACAAACTCACATGAAACACCGGATGAGCTCGGATAGTTGACGGCAACTCTAGTTGATAGGCCATGGTGCCTACCCGCTTCACAACTTTGAACGGCCCCTCATATCGTCGCACAAGCCCCTTGTGATTTGGGTTGCGCAAGATCGAAGTCAGTTTCGCAAGGACTAGATCACCAACTTCAAAGTACACATCCCGACGCTTTCGATCTGCCCACTTCTTGGTCCGCTTTCCCGCCTTGCGCAAGCATGCACAGGCTAAGTCATAAAGCTCATGCCACCCCTTGGCAAAATGATAGGCTGCTGGACTCGGCCCCCGGTACCCGGTCACAACCGCGTTTGGTGTAAGCGGCTGCTGCCCGGTTACAATCTCGAACGGACTCTGGTTTGTCGCCTCGCTCCGCTGCAAGTTGTAAGAGAACTGGGCCACATCTAACAGCTTTGGCTAGTTACGTTGATTAGCACTCATATAGTGCCTCAAATAGATCTCAACGAGTGCATTCACTCTCTCGGTTTGCCCATCGTTCTGCGGGTGAACACTCGTCGAGAAGTTCAAGTTTGAGCCCAACAACTTGAACAACTCTGTCCAGAACCTCCCCGTGAACCTCGTGTCCCAATCACTGATAATTGATTGTGGAACACCCCAGTACTTCACCGCGTTCTTGAGAAAAAACCTAGCTACCTCCTCAACTGGACACACCTTGGGTGCTGGGATAAATGTCGCATACTTGGAAAATCTGTCTACAACCACCATAATACTAGACTTTCCGTCAACAACTGGCAAACCGACTATAAAATCTATGGAAACACTTACCCATGGTTTCTTCGGAATTGGCAAAGGCTGTAACAACCCCGCTGGACTCTTCTGTTCGATCTTGTCTTGCTGGCACACAAGGAAAGTCTTCACAAGGCTTCAACATCACTGCCCATGTGTGGCCAATAATAGTGCTTCGCCATCAAGGTCAATGTCCGGTGCATCCCCGGATGTCCCGCCCACTTGGAATCATGGCATTCCTTCACGAGCTCCTTTCGAATTCCATCAAACTGAGGCACAAAGAGGCGACGTCCACGAACAAACAACAAGCCTCCCTCTAGCCAAAACCTCCGGGTTTTGCCCTCCTTGGCAAGTTCGATCAATGACTTGGCCGTTGGGTCATGTGTCAATCCCTCTTGATGCGCTCCAAAGATCGGTCCCTCCGCAAACTTCGCAAACTCCATGGTATACCTTCGGCTTAGGGCATAGGCCACGGAATTCACCTTCCCTAGTTTGTGCTCCAAAGTAATGTCGAACTCGGTAAGAAACTCCTGCCAATGAGCTTGCTTCGAGGACAACTTCTTTTGAGTCAAGAAGTAACTATTGGCGACATTGTCAGTGTACACCACGAACTTGGACCCAAGCACATAGTGTCTTCATGTGCGTAAACAATGCACCACCGTCGTCATCTCCTTCTCATGGATCGTGTATCTCCGCTCGGTCTCATTGAGCTTCCGGCTTTCATATGCAACCGGATGTTCATCTTGTATTAGGACCCCACCAATGGCAATGTCGGATGCATCAGTGTGAACTTCGAAAGGTTTGGTGTAATCTGGCAACACCAAGATAGACTCACTCACCATGGCGAGCTTGATCTCATCAAAGGCTTTCTGGCACTCTGATCCCCAATCTCACGCCTTGTCCTTATTCAGCAAGTCGGTCAATGGTGCAGCAATTTTAGAGTAGCTTTTGACAAACCTCTGATAGTAATTCGCCAACCCCATGAAAGATCTCAGCCCGATTACCTTAGTTGGCGCATCTCATTCTTCAATGGCTCAAACCTTCTCCTTGTCCATTCGGATCATACCTCCTCCAACAATGTGGCAAAGGAAAGGAACCTTTTGCCGGGCAAATGAGCACTTCTCCTTCTTGACATACAACTATTTTTTCCGCAAGACTTTGAACACCTCCGCAAGTGTTCGACATGCTCCTCAATGTCTTGCTGTAGATGACGATGTCATCGAGGTAGACTACAACAAACTTGTCCGAGAGCGGTTGTAGCACCTTGTTCATCAGGCACAGTATTTGGAGCATTCGTGAGGCCGAAAGGCATCACAAGATACTCGAAAGAACCATACCTCGTCACGCAAGCTGTCTTCGGCTCATCACCTCGGCTATTTTCGACTTGGTAGTAGCCCGATCGCAAGTCCAACTTGGTGAACCACCTTGCACCACCAAGCTGGTCGAACAAGTCCGCAATGAGAGGAATCAGATACTTGTTCTTCACTGTGAGCTTATTCAAAGCCCTGTAGTCGATGCACATCCGTAGGGACCCATCGTGCTTCTTCTGGAACAACACCGGCGCACCGTATGGTGCCTTTGATGGGCGGATGTAACCTGCATCTAGGAGATCGTTCAACTGTTTGCGCATCTCCTCTAACTCAGGCGGGGCTAGCCGGTAAGAGGCTCGAGTGGGGGGCTCCGCACCTGGCACAAGCTCAATCTTGTGATCAACATCCTTCTTCGGAGGCAACTTCTTTGGCAATTCGGCAGACATCATATCTTTAAATTCCACCAAGACTTGTCCCACCTCATTAGGAACTCCCTCAGTTGCAACAGGCTCATCGCACACCAAGGCGCTAGGAATGTCGGCTCCTCCTTGCGCGCCGCCTTTGAAAACTGAATTGCGGATAGAACTTTTACACTTACTCTTGACCCTCGGCTCACTTGAACAATGCATTGATGCTTCGGATCTAGAATACACAGATAATTCGCAAAAGGAACAGGGAAAGCGTTGATCCGGTCTAGAAAACTTAACCCAAGCACAAAATCAAAGTCATCGAGTGGGATTACCTTGATGGCTTCCTTATCGGTCCAACCTCCAATGTCAAGTTAAACTCCCTGCGACTCTCGCAATCGGTACTTCCTTGGCATTCAGCGTTTCAAATAAGAGATAAAGTGAGAATTATCTTTACAAATAATCACAAAAATGATAAGTGAGATGCCTTATTGGATTTCACCATGGTAAATACTCGCTTGCTCATTTCACCATGGTAAATGGCCAGCTTCCTTGGGTCATTTGGCAAGCCCAAATCTTTGTAGAGATAGGCTTGAGCTGCCATGGTTGCACTTGTCTCGGTCGCGGGCTTGCAGTCCATGACATTCTCCCCCACTAGTTCTAGCGACGCCCCTCATCCCGCGGCTAGAATGGTATCGGGTCGATCTGCTCTCGAATTGCGAAGGCATCGGCTGGTTCCCAACTCATCTCACACTCGGAAGACCCTTCCATTGAACAAGGTACTCATGCCTTGGTCGATTTCCCACTTGATGAACGGCTCTCTCTGAATGGATCGCTTCTACCTCTTTTCGTATGAGACCTTTACTCGACCGGGCGCTCGGTGTGATTTTCCCCGATCCGGATCATCCTCATCGTGGTGATATGCCTTCAACAAACTCACATGAAACACCGGATGAGCTCGGATAGTTGACGGCAACTCTAGTTGATAGGCCATGGTGCCTACCCGCTTCACAACTTTGAACGCCCCTCATATCGTCGCACAAGCCCCTTGTGATTTGGGTTGCGCAAGATCAAGTCGGTTTCGCAAGGACTAGATCACCAACTTCAAAGTACACATCCCGACGCTTTGATCCGCCCACTTCTTGGTCCGCTTTCCGCCTTGCGCAAGCATGCAGGCTAAGTCATAAAGCTCATGCCACCCCTTGGCAAAATGATAGGCTCTTTGGACTCGGCCCCGTGCCCGGTCACAACCGCGTTTGGTGTAGCGGCTGCTGCCGGTTACAATCTCGAACGGACTCTGGTTTGTCGCCTCGCTCCGCTGCAAGTTGTAAGAGAACTGGGCCACATCTAACAGCTTTGGCTAGTTACGTTGATTAGCACTCATATAGTGCCTCAAATAGATCTCAACGAGTGCATTCACTCTCTCGGTTTGCCCATCGTTCTGCGGGTGAACACTCGTCGAGAAGTTCAAGTTTGAGCCCAACAACTTGAACAACTCTGTCCAGAACCTCCCCGTGAACCTCGTGTCCCAATCACTGATAATTGATTGTGGAACACCCCAGTACTTCACCGCGTTCTTGAGAAAAAACCTAGCTACCTCCTCAACTGGACACACCTTGGGTGCTGGGATAAATGTCGCATACTTGGAAAATCTGTCTACAACCACCATAATACTAGACTTTCCGTCAACAATCGCAAACCGACTATAAAATCTATGGAAACACTTACCCATGGTTTTTCTTGAATTGGCAAAGGCTGTAATAACCCATTGGACTCTTTCATTCGATCTTGTCTTGCTGGCACACAAGGAAAGTCTTCACAAGGCTTCAACATCACTGCCCATGTGTGGCCAATAATAGTGCTTCGCCATCAAGGTCAATGTCCGGTGCATCCCCGGATGTCCCGCCCACTTGGAATCATGGCATTCCTTCACGAGCTCCTTTCGAATTCCATCAAACTGAGGCACAAAGAGGCGACGTCCACGAACAAACAACAAGCCTCCCTCTAGCCAAAACCTCCGGGTTTTGCCCTCCTTGGCAAGTTCGATCAATGACTTGGCCGTTGGGTCATGTGTCAATCCCTCCTTGATGCGCTCCAGCATCGGTCCCTCTGGCAAACTCGCAAACTCCATGGTATACCTTCGGCTTAGGGCATAGGCCACGGAATTCACCTTCCCTAGTTTGTGCTCCAAAGTAATGTCGAACTCGGTAAGAAACTCCTGCCAATGAGCTTGCTTCGAGGACAACTTCTTTTGAGTCAAGAAGTAACTATTGGCGACATTGTCAGTGTACACCACGAACTTGGACCCAAGCACATAGTGTCTTCATGTGCGTAAACAATGCACCACCGTCGTCATCTCCTTCTCATGGATCGTGTATCTCCGCTCGGTCTCATTGAGCTTCCGGCTTTCATATGCAACCGGATGTTCATCTTGTATTAGGACCCCACCAATGGCAATGTCGGATGCATCAGTGTGAACTTCGAAAGGTTTGGTGTAATCTGGCAACACCAAGATAGACTCACTCACCATGGCGAGCTTGATCTCATCAAAGGCTTTCTGGCACTCTGATCCCCAATCTCACGCCTTGTCCTTATTCAGCAAGTCGGTCAATGGTGCAGCAATTTTAGAGTAGCTTTTGACAAACCTCTGATAGTAATTCGCCAACCCCATGAAAGATCTCAGCCCGATTACCTTAGTTGGCGCATCTCATTCTTCAATGGCTCAAACCTTCTCCTTGTCCATTCGGATCATACCTCCTCCAACAATGTGGCAAAGGAAAGGAACCTTTTGCCGGGCAAATGAGCACTTCTCCTTCTTGACATACAACTCATTTTTCCGCAAGACTTTGAACACCTCCTGCAAGTGTTCGACATGCTCCTCCAATGTCTTGCTGTAGATGACGATGTCATCGAGGTAGACTACAACAAACTTGTCCAGGAACGGTTGTAGCACCTTGTTCATCAGGCACGTAAAGTATTTGGAGCATTCGTGAGGCCGAAAGGCATCACAAGATACTCGAAAGAACCATACCTCGTCACGCAAGCTGTCTTCGGCTCATCACCCTCGGCTATTCTGACTTGGTAGTAGCCCGATCGCAAGTCCAACTTGGTGAACCACCTTGCACCACCAAGCTGGTCGAACAAGTCCGCAATGAGAGGAATCAGATACTTGTTCTTCACTTTGTGAGCTTATTCAAAGCCACGTAGTCGATGCACATCCGTAGGGACCCATCGTGCTTTTTCGGAACAACACCGCGCACCACCGTGGTGCCTTTGATGGGCGGATGTAACCTGCATCTAGGAGATCGTTCAACTGTTTGCGCATCTCCTCTAACTCAGGCGGGGCTAGCCGGTAAGAGGCTCGAGTGGGGGGCTCCGCACCTGGCACAAGCTCAATCTTGTGATCAACATCCTTCTTCGGAGGCAACTTCTTTGGCAATTCGGCAGACATCATATCTTTAAATTCCACCAAGACTTGTCCCACCTCATTAGGAACTCCCTCAGTTGCAACAGGCTCATCGCACACCAAGGCGCTAGGAATGTCGGCTCCTCCTTGCGCGCCGCCTTTGAAAACTGAATTGCGGATAGAACTTTTACACTTACTCTTGACCCTCGGCTCACTTGAACAATGCATTGATGCTTCGGATCTAGAATACACAGATAATTCGCAAAAGGAACAGGGAAAGCGTTGATCCGGTCTAGAAAACTTAACCCAAGCACAAAATCAAAGTCATCGAGTGGGATTACCTTGATGGCTTCCTTATCGGTCCAACCTCCAATGTCAAGTTAAACTCCCTTTGCGACTCTCGCAATCGGTACTTCCTTGGCATTCACTGTTTTGATGGATCCACTGGACTTCTCGATAGTAACGCCAAGTTTCTCGGCAGTTTGCTCGGACATGAACAGTTCAGAGGCACCGGTGTCAACCAGTGCACTCAACTTCTGGCCAGCAATAGTGATGTCGACGAACATCAACCCTTCTTCTTTCGACCCTTCTTGACCTCCATTGTACTAATGATGAAGCCAAGCTTCAGAGCCTCGCTAGTCTAGCCATCAGCTGTCTCCTTGACGGCAGCGATTCTGTTCTTTTGGGGACAATCCCTGGCAATATGCCATTATTTGTGGCAATGGTAGCACTTGCCATGCTACTTGTCCCTTGAATCAGCATGTTTCCCATTCGAAGGCTTATTCCCGTCACTCGAATCTTTGTCGGATCGACTTGACTTCTCCTTGTCTCCACCATGACCTCTGTGCTTCAGTTTTGGTTTGGAGGAGTCAGGTTTCCTACGCCCAATCTCAATGATGGACTCGGCAGTAGTCAAGTCAGTAGAGAGCTTGGTCACTCCCTGTCGCTGCAACTCCATCTTCGCCCATGGTTGCAACCCATCCATGAAGGTGAAAAACCCATCATCTTCACTCAAGCTCGGGACCTGCAAACTTAACTCCACAAACTTTCAGACATGGTCCCTCAAATTCTTGGCATCTTCTTGCCTAAGTCGCCTCAGCTTTGACCGTGCCTCATCTTCATCATACAGAGAATATAATTGTTCATTGAACTCTTCTTGGAACTCCTTCCAAGTCTCAATGGCAGTGTTTCAACACTTCACATCTTCGCACCTACGTTGCCACCACGTTTGTGCAAGATCAACTAAGTAAATACTTACAAAGCTTACCTTCTTAGCATCTTCCTCGATGCTCATGGCTTTGAAGTATTGCTCCATTCCCCAAAGGAAATTCTCCACTTCCTGGGCGGACCTCGTCCCCTTGAACTTTTCCGTCTTGTGGATATCTCTCGAGGTTCTAGGCACTGCAACAATCGCGCTGTTCACAATCGCCGCTTTCAACACAAACAACTCGGTCTTGAGCAGCTCCACTTCCTTCTTCAGTTCATCTTTCTCAGAGTTGGAACTCTTTGCCTTGAGCTCCTCAACCTCATCCCTTAGAGCAACCACCATGGCCTCTAAGGCATCACCACGCGTAGACATCTTCATATCTATCCCATTAAGAGCCTCCTGAACATCATCCTGAATTCCCTCCAAGGACTCGAGCCTCTCGAAATCCAACGAACTCAGCTTCTCAACATCCATTGACTCCAAAGGTTCCAACGTCGCCTTGGCCTCCGCCATGAATTCTTCGAGCTTGGTAACCCTTCCCTAGATCGATGTGATCACGTCCTTCGACGAACCCTTCTTGGATTTGTCAGCTGTGGCCTCTGCACCCTTCTTCACTGCAGTGTTCTCTCCATCACGTGCCATCTCGAATCAGCAACTTCTCAGCAAAACTTCGCTCTGATACCACTTGTCACGGGGCTAGTCTTCTGGTAGACAACCGTGCGGCCTTAGTTACTTTCTCGGCTAAAAACTGGGCTAAGTCACCTGAAAAACTCCTAAGTAGGAATACTTAAAAACCGCTGCGGAACAAAAGAAAGACGATGGCAAAAGAACAAGAGAAAGTGAGTGAATACTGAATTGTATTACTCTGGGTAAAAGCTTACAAACTGAAGCAAGTGATGAATGAATGAATGAAATGACCTAGGTTGAGCCTCCTTTTATAGTGAGAGCTCAGTACAATCAACGGTCAAGATTACAATGGATCAACAGTCCAGATGAGAGCCTATCCTATCCACAACATTTGAATTTTAAATAAGAGATAAAGTGAGAATTATCTTTACAAATAATCACAAAAATGATAAGTGAGATGCCTTATCGGATTTCACCATGGTAAATACTCTGCTTGCTCATTTCACCATGGTAAATGGCCACCTTTCTTGGGTTATTTGGCAAGCCCAAAATGCTGTAGAGATAGGCTTGGGCTGCCATGGTTGCACTTGTCTCGGTCGCGGGCTTGCGGTCCGTGACAAATGCATAAAACTCACGAAGCGCTCCCAAAGTGGGAATTAATAAGGATGCAGAGATCAGCTTAGCTGTCAATCAGCGAAAGTCGACACTAAACTCCGAAAATACATTGTATTTTGATTCCCAATCTGAGCATGTAATGGATAAAGATATTGAGGGGGACTTAAGTGTAGGAGCAGTAAATGGTAGTGGGGGCGTGTTGAAAGTCTCAAATCCACCTAATCGGGCTTTCAAGGATGTTAGCAATATGGGGTTGGTTGAGACTATAGATGCCTTGGTTGAAGACACAGCTTTGGATAAGGTAAGAAAGGTTTAGAGTATTTACAAGTTCGAGAATGAAGAAACTTTAAAGGTTAGGAGGCAGCTTAAGGAGAAGGAAAAGAAGATCGGGAAAGGTAAAGAAAGGCATTCATAAAGAGATTTCTCAATCTAAGTATGGTATAAACAACTCTCCATCAGATTCTATTTCTATATGCAAAAGTTTTGATAAGATGGTGTTGAATGAGGCCATGAAGGCACTGGCTATGACCAAGAAGTTGGGTTTTAGGGTGATTGGAAATGAAGAGTATGTTATCAAGGATTTTGTTCCACTCTTAATATGGTCTTTTGGTATAGTTGAAAGAGGAATGCGAGAGGATGTTTGATGTGCATGGTGGAGGGTTGCTGGTTTATGAGCATGTCGTCGATAAATGTACATGTTTTCTTGGCGTTGATTTGGGGCTCTACTGATTCTTAATAGTTAATTGAACCTGCCTTTTTACGTTTTGATGGTGTTGACTTGATGTATTCCTATAGGGTTGAACCTTTATTCAAGCTGTTGTAGTGAGGCGATTGTTGGTCTTGAAACGAATTATTAAAAAAATAAAAACAGCATTAAAACTCACAATCAACACTGTTTTTTTTCGCTCGGCAATATGTAATTTTATTAATGAAATACGCCTCAATTGTATGTTTTATTAAAAATCTATATAGTCTTAATCGAAGGAAAAGAGTGACAATCAATACTATTACAATAAAAATGCATATAAATCACAATCAACACTCCATGACATACAAATATTATGGATAACTGATAGTGATGAAATCCAGAGAAGAGACCATAAGACTTTATGGGCCATATCTTGTAAATAGAAGAATATTAAGTATTTAAATATATTTGATTTTATGTTATTTTATATATTGCGCTAACGACAAACTAATAAAATTAAATTCAATTGCGTCAAAATTGCATCTTTAACCCACCTTTCTCCTTTTCATCGGCATGGGTTTATCGTATTTATTTTAATCACACCTAAATACAATTAATTTTCCTTTTCATCGGCATGGATTTATCGTATCGTATCGGCATGGGTTTATCGCCACAGATTGCGAAGTGTATCGCACAGTTCACGGGTAATTTTGTGCGTTGTGGTCCGCGTGCGTTGTTACGCTCATCGCCAGATATCCTTTACACCGTCCGTAATCTTACTCATTCTATTTTCAACACGTGGCGGTAGATGTTTATAGGTACTAACAATAATAATCTAACTTTTTTTTGTTAAGCAATTAATTTTATCAATAAATTTATTTTCGCTATAGTTGGAAGCCTTATTAAAAACCTCCCTAAACCTAAATGGAGAATAAGATTACTCCCCAACTAGGCTTACAAAGCTACCACCCTCTTGCTTACAAGCCAGCAACACCTCAAACCAACACCATGAAGTTCCAGATTTTTACACTTTACCACCAAGCTTTAAAAGTACCCTTCTACCCATTCCAACTTTTGCTAGGCTATCAGCTAGTCCGTTTCAAACTCTTGGAACATTACATATGCGAATTCCACCAGTGATATTTCCTTTGAAGCTTTGTCTATTTCCGATCCATCCCGCTTCTATAAACACCTTGAGTGCTGTCTGAATCACCTTTAATTCAGCAAAGTCAGGTCCAATACAGTCTACCGGGCCAGAAAATATTGCTTTTACAACTCCCGCACTCGATCTCAAGACTCATCTAACTTTATAATATTTCACAAATTATATGCATGTGTATGTACAAAGGCGTATATATAGAGTATGCATATTTGGCCGGTTGGCCAAGTTACTCATCTTTATTTTTTATATTTTATGATTTTTTAATATTATTAAGGTGATTTATAAGATAATATGGGTTTATACATTATTAATCTTTTGACAAAGCACAAACACTTTAGAGACAAAACGATTTAAATTCGAGTCTCTTAGGATGAATATCATTCGCTTTTCTACTTAGATCATTGTTGGGTTCAATATTATAATTAATACACTTAAAATTAAGTGGTATTTGATATAGTTTAACTTTGTGGTTTGTATCTTTTCAATAATAAGTCGCTCATTGAAGGATAAGAAACTAAATTACAACTTAGAATATTCATGGAATATTTGTAATACACAGGGCAAAAAAGTATTTGTAATATTGATTATTTCTTGAGAAAAATATATAGTTCAACCTAATTATTATTATTATTATTATTATTATTATTATTTAAAGGTTTGACTACAAAATAAGTATCCAAACTATGTTTTTTTTGCAATAGGTGTTTAAAATACTTTTTGGCTGAAATAGGTATTGAAAGTTTTATTTTTGGCTGAAAATATGTGCCTAAAGTTTTATTTTTTGTTGAAATAGGTGCCTCAATTGACTTTAAAATAAACCAAAAATAAAATTTTAAGCACTTATTTCAGCCTAAAAATACTTTAGACGCCTATTTAAAAAAAATAAGTACCTATTTCAGCCCAAAAAATACTTTTTTTTAAGAAAAAGGATTTCATTCAACCAAAACAGGAACATTACAAACAAATGGCAAAACAAAGCCAAGAACAAGGGCAACACCATACCCAGAAAAGCAAACAAGATCAAGGCCAAAACAAGTGGCTGAAAACCCAATCTGAAAAAGAACACCAGCAGACATCATGAATAACAAGGGCATAAAAGAGGCGCCGAATGTCGTGACCATCATGTGGTCCACCAATGGGGAGAGCCTTAACGGCCGGGGATACCGCTAGGCATTCCAAAGGGCCGGGACGACAATATCGACAAAAAAAGGCCACAAAGGGTTAAAAAACTCAACAGCTTCTCGACAAAGAAACCGCCAAAAAAATTAGGCTCTGTTGAGTGAAGCGTTGGAGGGGAAGCGAAGCCCACAACCCATGATGAAAATGGTTGTCGGATGGGGAGTCAGAGTCAAACTCCAACCCTAAACATCACCATTGAATCCGCACCAAAAACAAAAGAAGAGCCAAAAACTCAGGGGAAAAGGAGAAAAGATCTCCAGAGCCACCACTTTCGCTCTGCCATGATGGGTTTCATTCCTAAGCCGTTTACTAACCCATGAGAAAAGTACAACTGACGTTAGAGAAGAATAACCTTCAACGAACGGACAGAGATTCCAAAAAAAAAACTAAATCTAAAAAACGAAAATTAGAGAGAAAGAAATAAATTAAGAGAGAGAAAGTGGGCACTTATTTAAACACTAATTACAAAAAAAATATAATTCAAGTACTTATTTTGTGGTTTAGTCTTATTTTAAAAAAGGTTTAAACAAAAAAATAGCCTTTAAATTATGTATTTTTTTGCTTTTGGCCCTTAAATTATGATTTGGGCAAAATATGCCCTTAAACTATTATTTTTGGTCACTTTAAGTCCATAAACTATGATTTGGGCAAAATAAGTCCTTAAACTATCATTTTTTGCCACTTTAAGTCCATGATTACAAAAATATCATTTTATAGGCTTTTCTAACATATATAAATATTGGCTTAAGGGTTTAATAAGCCCCTAAACTTTTGTAAAAAAATCAACTAAACCCATAATTTTTTTTTTGCACTTAATTAAGCCCTCAAACTCAAAAAAAATAATTTGGCCCTTTGACCAACGTTGACCGTTAACTTTAACGGGTTTTTTTTGAAAATTTTTTTGACACGTGTTGCAACAGGGTAATGTCACTTGTCATTTATACATTTAAAATTTCATTTTTAAAACATATAAAAAATTAGAAAATAAAAATAAAAATTTTAAAAAAATCTGAAAAATTCTAAAAATCATTTTAAAAATATAAAAATATTTTTAATTTGAACTTTTTTAAAAATAATAAATATTTTTTCAAAAGATTAAAATATTTTAAAAAAATATTAAATATTATTATACAATTATAAAAAAATTGAAAAAAATATGAAACAGTAAAATTTATTTTGGGTTTTAAAATAATTTTTTTATATTTTTTAAAACAAATTTATTGTTTTATATTTGAAAAATCAAAATAACTTTTATTGTTTTATATTTTTTCAATTTAATTTTATAATTTTATAATAATATTTAATATTTTATTTTTTAAAAATATTATTTATTATTTTTTAATACATTTTGAAATTAAAAAAATATTATTTATTATTTTTTAATACATTTTGAAATTAAAAAAATATTTTATATATATTTTAAAATAATTTTTAGAATTTTCCAGATTTTTAAGTTTTTTAGAATTTTTCTGATTTTATATATTTTTTGAAAAAATAAAATTTAAAAATTCTTAGAAATGACAAGTGGTATTATCCTATTATAACATTTGACAAAAAAAAATTCAAGAAAAAATTGTTAAAGTTAACGGTCAACGTTTGTTAAAGAGTTAAATTGATTTTTTTCTTGAGTTCGAGGGCTTAATTAGGTGTAAAAAAATTTAAGAGCTTATTTAATTTTTTTGCAAAAGTTTAAGGGCTTAGTGAACCCTTAAGCCATAAATATTTATATTCTTTTTAAATTTTCAAATATCATACATCAAAATAAGCCCCTAAACTATTATTTCTTGTTATTTTAAGTCAGATAATTATTTATGTTAAAATAAAATTATTTCGACTAATAAGATGTTGACATATCACAAATATTTTTGACCAATTGATAGTTTTGAGACTAAAAGAAGAAAAATAACATAGTTTAAGTATTTATTTTGACAAAAAAAATAATTTAAAGACTTAAAGGGATCAAAAATAATAGTTTAAGGCTTATTTTGTACAAATAATAGGCTAAAAGCAAAAAAAAAAAAAAGTTTGTAGGCTTTTATTTGGTTTAAGAAGAAAAAAAAAACTTTTCTCATCAACCAAACAGAAGCCAAATTGGCGGAAAACTCATCCTTTGATAGTTATCTACTCTGAATCAACTCATGTTAATATCGTTAATCTAATGAAATGATCTTCTCCGGAATCTGTCGCTCTCTCTCCTGTTGTTCTCGTTCCACTTCTTAAAGAGTAAAAATATTTTTTTTCTAAAACAAACAAATTATAATCTCCAGGTTTTGTTGTTTATATTTTCCGATAATAATGTGGATTTTCGCTTTTGCAGAATGTAATATCGAGGAATCCGTTGTCGAATGAATCGCTTATCCCTAGGCCTGTTGCAAATGCCTGCATTTCTCATGTCGATCAAGGTTTTGGTCTTTTAAGGGGTTATTTTGCACCAGTTGAAGCTGGGAAGAAGCTCGTTTTGAATACACGATTGTCGATTTTGGATTCAATTCTCGGGAACCCTAGGATTAGGCAGCTTTTCTCTAGTCAAGGGCCTAAGAAAAGAAGTGATGTATAATCACTATCCTTATAGTTATTTAAACTTTACTGATATTGACCTTTTCTTTTTTTGTCTGTATTGTATTATTGTAGCTCATAAAAAATACTATCCAAAGAACAAGAAGGGAATTCCCAAGGCTGATGAACAGAAATCTGGAGGATCCAAAGGTACGTAATAGAAATCTTTGGAAAGTGGGAAATTGCTCTTGCTCGATTGAGTTACAATGCTGAGATAAGTGAAAACTGACAACTAATTAATTGTTTTTTTTTTTTTGTTGAAAATGCATCTGATCGGTATCGTTTTCTATTTTTCTTATGTTCATGGCATCACCATTTACAAGATGTTGAGTAAATTAAAGGCTTCGTGTGAATGTAGTTCAGTAATTTGAGCTCTTCTGGTATCTATGTTGATGTGATTCTCCGGAGGATTCAAGTGCTGGTGATCCTGGGGATTCCCACAACATAACAATTTCCAGGCAGAATATGGCCCTCATTTTATTGTTAGTTTTTGTTGGGATGTTGTTGTCTTCATTACCAGGTGCTTGTGATCAGGAGGAGGTTAGCAGCTTTTCATCCTTACTTCTATAATTTGGTTAGGTAGTTTCTTTCATATATTGGTTTACTCGACAGTACACCGTCTTGTTGACAACTTTTTCATGGTTTTCTAAGACATGAGCTATCCTTTTATTTGCCTTGCTGTGAAGTTATTAAACATGATTACCCCTCTTTTTGACCAGTTAGTCTTAGTGCAACCTTTTGGACTTAGCGTGATCCCTTTATGTATATCTTGTTATAGAAATATAGGATGTTGAAGTAAATGCCTATTGTGCTTGATTTATTCGGAAAAAACGTGGAACCTTTATTAACTTATATGATTTAGGCTAGGTTTTGCTTCCTTCTGAAAAATCCCCCCTTGCAACTGTTCTAATTTCCATCTCTATCTCTGTTTGATGTTTCTTCAGATTAGTTTCCAAGAGTTCAAAAAAATACTCCTGGAGCATGATGGCTTGGTGGAAAAAATTGTTGTTTCAAATAAATCAGTTGCCAAAGTGTATGTGAGGAGTTCACCCCGTGATGCAAATCAAACCACTGATGATGCTATAGAATCTCCAACAAGTGGAGCCCTTATCAAAAGAAAGATAAGCCAATATACGTACTACTTTAACATCGGGAGTGTTGAATCTTTTGAGAAGAAACTAGAGGAACTCCAAGAAGCATTGGGGATAGATCCTAATAATCATGTTTCTGTAACCTATGCAAGTGAAGTGAACTGGTTCCAGGAGTTGATGCACTTTGGGCCCACACTCTCGCTCCTAGGGACCTTTTGGTTTATGGGGGGGAGATTGCGATGCCGATTTGGACTCGGTGGTTCTGGGGGACGAGGTGGTGATAAAACATCTAATATTGGCAACGCGCAGATTACAAAAATGGACAAGAATGCAAAGAACAAGGTAAGCCATCATTAGAAGTTTGCTTTGAAACGTTAGTGTTGTTATCTTACATATTTACAAAGTAAGATTTGTTGGTCATCATCAGGTTAATGGTTTACTTGTTGTCTTGCTATCTCAGGTCTTCTTTAAGGATGTTGCTGGCTGTGATGAGGCAAAGCAGGAAATCATGGAGTTTGTGCACTTTTTAAAGAACCCCAAGCAATATGAGGAATTAGGAGCTAAAATTCCCAAAGGGGCACTTCTTGCTGGTCTCCTGGTCCCGGGAAGTCCCTTCTTGCTAAGGCAACTGCTGGTGAATCCAGTGTGCCTTTCCTTTCTGTCTGGATCAGAATTTATAGAAAGGTTAGTTGGAGTTGGGCCTTCAAGAGTGAGAAGCTTATTTCAAGAGGCAAGGGAATGTGCCCCTAGTATCGTATTTATTGATGAGATTGATGCAATAGGTAGAAAAAGGGGCCGTGGAAGCTTTTCTGGTGGCAATAGTGAGCGTGAAAGTACTCTTAATCAGTTGCTTGTTGAAATGGATGGATTTGGAACAACTTCTGGAGTTGTTGTGCTTGCTGGCACTAATAGACCTGATATTTTAGACAGGGCTTTGAGACCCGGTCGGTTTGATCGTCAAATTACAATTGACAAACCCGACATTAAGGGTCGTGACCAAATCTTTCAAATATACTTGAGGAAATTAAAACTTGATAATGAGCCATCATATTACTCTCAGCGACTTGCTGCTCTGACCCCTAGTTTTGGTGGTGCTGACATCACAAATGTTTGCAATGAAGCGGCATTGGTTGCTGCCAGGAATGAAAGTTCTCTGATAACCATGGAACATTTTGAGGCAGCTATAGACAGAGTAATAGGTGGTTTAGAAAACAAGAACAAGGTGTGTCATTCCTCACCCTCTGCCTCTTTCGTTCACTTATGCTGCACTGCATTATTATCTTAATTGGTCTACGTGGTTGGTATGTTTTCAGAGATGTACTTAAGAGTGTTTAAAAGAGTTATTTTGAACTTTTAATGTCAAGACCTTGTTTTCCATTTTCCTCTGTAGTGATATAGCATTTCAGGATGTGTAAAGTTTGTACAGAGTATAGAACATCTTTCTATCACTTGTTCTGTTTGTAGTCCATTCTTCAACTGAAGTTGCATCTAATAGATCTATGATTTATCCATTTCTAAGTTCTGATTCGATTTTGCAAATATGCATTTAAGCTTTCTCTTATTTAAACTTTTTGTTCTTTATGCAGGTTATAAGCAAGTTGGAGAGGCGAACTGTTGCTTACCATGAATCTGGCCATGCTGTTGCTGGTTGGTTCCTAGAACATGTAGAACCATTGCTTAAAGTAACCATCGTTCCTCGTGCTCTGCAGCACTGGGATTTGCACAGTATGTTCCCAATGAAAATCTCCTGATGACCAAAGAGCAGCTTTTTGACTTGACTTGCATGACACTAGGTGGTCGAGCTGCTGAGCAGGTGAAATTTCGGTTCACCTTGTCACGCTTTTCTTTGTCTATCTCATGCATGTGCTGCTTGTATTGTATCTCAAGTTGAGATGAAATCCTGGATGGTAATCCAATCCTTGGCAATAGGTACTAAGAGGAAGCCAACATGTTTTAGCTGTAACATTTTGCATTTTTCAGTGCCATACTGCCATTGGCACAAGTATAAAAAGTTTTGCTTGTTCGTAAAATTTTATACTTACATTGTATGGTAGATTTCTAATTAAGTATTTGGTCATGCTCTGCATCTTTTGTTTGGGACTAGGTTTTGTTGGGAAAGACATCAACTGGAGCTCAGAATGACCTGGTGAAAGTAACCAAGATAACCTATGCTCAGGTGGCAATGTATGGTTTCGGCGACAAGGTCGGCCTGCTTTCGTTCCCTCAAGAGGAGGATGGACTGGAGATGACCAAGCCTTATAGCAGCAAGACTGGTGCAATCTTTTTATTTTAAGGCTCAGTCATCTTATTTAGGATTTAGCGGTTTAAAATTTAGGGTTTATACTTATAATTTAAGGTTTATAGTCCGGATTGAGTATCAAAAATTAATCTTATATATTTAGAGTAACTTTTTATTCACATGTATAAAATATGTATATTTTGATTCTAAATCCTAAAATTTTGAACTCTAACCCTAAACTATAGGTTCTAAATTTAAACACTAAACTTTTACCCCCCTAAATCCTAAAGAAGACCCCTAAACCATAAAATTAATAGGTGTGTGTGTCTATCAAAATATTTTTTAATAGTTTTGTGATTACAAATGTAGTATATGTTCATTTTTTTCCTTAACCTTTTTGATTACACATACCTTGTAAGCAAAGCAGATTGAACTCAGATTTCATAGGATGAACATCATCCTCTTTTCCATTGATACTACTCGTTGAGTTCATTTATCAAAATATTTTTGTTTTTATATAATACATAAACTATTTATAATATTTTTAAATTAAAATTATCGATCTTCATGTGTCTGACGATATTAAATGTTATTAATGATGTATGAATAAATTAAATAATACATTTAAAAAAAACTAAAATCATATATTAATGAATTTGATTATAAATGATTTTTTGAAACATTTCAATGATCTATTATCCCCTAATTCAATATAGTAAACTCATCATTTAATAATTTAGATTGAATTCTTAATTTATTTTGAAATTTAAAAGTAAAACTTGCATTTGAAATAGAATAGCAATTGTTGTATAGCCGCTTCGCCGACGTTATGGGCCTCAACTGATTCATCAAACACAATAAACTCAAGGGCTAAGCTATTTCGCGTCAATAAAAGTACGAGGCCGGCAAGATCAGGCTAGGGCTTTACTTAGGAGAGTAAATGCGGCTCGTTAAAAATTTAAATTTAAATTAAATATAATAATATTAACTTAGTTTTAATGGTTAAATTTTTATCGAAATTTTTTTACATACACAATATTTCGAATTTGAGATTTATTGAAACAAAATCAAACTGATTACTACTTAAATTAACCCGTTAGTCTAAATTTATTTTATTATAAACAATTTTCACTTACAATTCGAACAACCTCTTTAACGGCAACTACCAAAAAGCTCTCATTTATTCCTCCTTCCTCTTGTCCAGTTTTGCTAGCCTTACCGACCCCCTTCTTTATCAATGACTACGCTTACACGTGTCCCATTAATCTTCTCCAGCAGCACCCGCTTCATCAAAGTCTTTAAACCGTCACCGTCAATTATGTAATTGCGTGGCATCCTCATCATCTTTAACAAGAAAAGTTCCAGATTGCTCTACCTCTACTCTCTCTTGTCTTAAAGTCGACTCCTTTTCATCTCCATTCCCGTCTCTGTCAGCCAGAAAAAACAAGGGCTTTAGGAGAACAGCTGTGGTTTTAGCTTCCATGGCTGATTTGAGCACTGTGCTTGTCACTGGAGCCGGTGGCAGAACAGGTTTTACCTTTCACCTTTTAATTGTTGAAAAGGGTTTCCTTTTTGTTGATTTTTTAGTTTTGTTTCTTCAAATGTAATTTGTTTTGATGTTAATAGGTGATTGGGGTTTTGGCTGCTTGGGGATCGATATTTATTTTGGATTCCTAATTTCATATAGCTTCTTGCATTTTGAAACATATATTTGTGTCTTTTCAGTAGGCTGTTCACTGTTGTGCTGTAATTAAAATTAACCATAAGTTCCTATCTTACTTTAGTAAACTTCAACCTACAAAACTCAAGTGCTTATAATCTTGTGACATCCATGGTGGCTATGTTTTTTAGTTGTAGATTAGCTGTTGATGTCCCGGCATTGACATGAATTTCTTGGTGGGACTTTGGCAGGTCAGATAGTTTACAAGAAACTGAAAGAGCGATCCGACCAGTTTGTCGCGAGAGGATTGGTTAGAACTGCAGAAAGCAAGGAGACAATCGGTGGAGCGGATGATGTCTTTGTTGGCGATATAAGGGATTCCGCCACTCTACTTCCTGCTATGCAAGGGATCGATGCTCTCATAATTCTTACAAGTGCTGTTCCGAGAATGAAACCGGGGTTTGATCCAACAAAAGGAGGGAGGCCTGAGTTCTATTTTGAAGATGGAGCATACCCTGAGCAAGTAAAACCCCATTTTCTTCTTGTATTCCTAGGATTTTACTCGCTTCCGTTTGTTCTTCACTAGACTGATATAATGTTATCTATCTTGTTTCTTAGGTTGACTGGATCGGTCAGAAAAATCAAATAGATGTTGGTAAGTTCTTCATCTAGATTGATCCTAAATGTTCAGTCTACATGTCCAGTTTTCACTTAAGCAATCCATATGATGGAAACCGTCATTTCAAATGGCAGCTAAGGAAGCTGGCGTGAAGCAAATCGTGTTGGTTGGGTCAATGGGGGGAACAAACCCTAATCATCCCTTGAACAGCTTGGGCAACGGGAACATTTTGGTTAGCCTCACCTTCTTTTGATAGGGGTGTTTACTCTAAAGTTCGATAGAATAATCAACATTATTGAATTATTTGGTTTCTACCTTTCTGTTTTGCAGGTTTGGAAGAGGAAGGCCGAGCAGTATTTGGCTGATTCCGGTGTTCCATACACAATTATCAGGTAGATGAATTTAGCCGTTTTATAGCAGCGGCATTCCTTGTTTTCCCCTCTAGAGGAAATGTTGCTGACCTTGAAAATATTGTTTGTTAAATCCTTATAACTTTACAACTGACATGAAGCCCTTTTTTGCCAAATTAGAGCTGGAGGGCTGCAAGATAGAGATGGTGGTATCAGAGAACTACTAGTCGGGAAGGATGACGAGCTTCTTCAGACTGAAACGAAAACAATTGCCAGGCCTGATGTTGCTGAAGTTTGCGTTCAGGTATCGCCTGTCATATTCGCATTCCGAATTTAGAACATTTTCACCCTCACCATTAGCATAGTATTGCTGTTTTCATGCATCTTACTCATTTTCTTTTCAAGCAGGCACTGAAATTCGAGGAGGCCAAGTTTAAGGCATTTGATTTAGCCTCAAAACCTGAGGGAGTCGGCACCCCAACGAAGGACTTCAAGGCTCTTTTCTCCCAGATTACTACTCGTTTCTAATTCTCGAGGGCCAGAGGTGAGATATGTTATACTTGTAAGGACTTTTAATCAGAATAATCATCCGTATCTGGAACTTTTAAAACCATCAGCAGAAAGGACTACAACCAATCAACTCTCAGCTGGTCTACCAAGGTACCCTTTGCAAAACTTAGCTGAACTGTTAAGATTTACGATTGCGATGCAGTGAAAATCTTTTTGTACGACATTGCTATGGAACTCAGTATTTCAGTAATATTTGAACTCGATAATTTATCCTCCCCTCTTTTATGGAACTCTATAGTATTGCCCCTTTTCTTATCATCTATTTTTCTGGCCGGCCGATGAGTCCCTCTTTTCTTGCTTCGATTTTCTTTGAAAACCATACGTTGAAACAATGTGGTTGGAGAATAACTTGCAACTATTACTGCATAAGAATCTAAGCATAGATTGTTTTATTCAACAAATCATGTAAATGGAATCGAACTCTATCCGACAAAGGCACAAAGCCAGGCATTTCGGTTTCAGAGCAACATTGAATCTGAGCATCCTACATAGTTATCATTTACAGAAGAGTTCACTATATCACAGATCTACATCCGACACCTGATTCGAGTTGCTGCTTTGCCTGCTGTTTGGACCAATAGTCATGGACAAAAGCTCATGTGGCAAAGGTTCTCCCCTCCTTTGCCGAGGGTAGATTCTTGACTCTTGCTTTATGGAGCAATGTCTTCCACTTATCCTGTAACACGAATACGATGTTCGACTACTAAAGAATCTGAACATAATGGAATAAAATTTGGTTCAGGAATAGTTATAATGGAAAAGCTTTAGAAGAACTAAACGTACATTTTACATTGAAAAAACATGTTCCAAGGAACAAAAATTTAGAACAAGATGAAGAAGAAACAGAAATGGACCATACTCTTTCAAATCCACATACTTAATTTGGCATCACGCCACCTACAAAATTTAGAACAAGCTTAGGAACCAAAGCGCCGGATTTTCTCGACTGCCTGGACCAATGCTCCTACTTCTGAAACAGAGAAGGGTCTTGTAATATGCCGCTGCTGGACAAACTCACGGCATCTGGCTCTGTGATGAATTGGAACTATAAGCAATGCCTCCACACTAATCGCCGGCATCGGTAGTTCAGACGGAATTGTAGAATTAGCTGACTGATAAGTAGGGAAGAGACGGAGTTAGATTCAGCACAATTGTTGCAACCAGTCACAGGAGGAACAAGGGAGACACCAGAAGTCAATAAATTAAATATGATTATAATTTAAAATATAAATTCAAAAACATATTATGATCAAAAAAATTCAAAAACATAATTTTCTTTAAAATTAGAAATTCTTTTTAATATTTTTGATATTTTATATCTTTTTATGAGTTTTTATTTTTACGACACATAATTATGGGTGAGCATTCCATCGAATAGTAAAATAAAATTGAGTTAGTCGAGATTATGAGTCATATTTTATAACTCAAACTTTATTTAAAATTTTAGAATCAAGTTGAGTTGTTTGAATTCAAGTTCAAATTTAATTGTAAATATTCATAATTTTATAGTACTATTTTGTTTCAATTTAAGAGATTTTTTATAATCATATGCGATATGCATCTATATTTTTTCATACAATAAATATAGAGTAAAATTTTGATAAATAGGCTGTGTAAAATTAATTTTACACAAGTCTACATATTTACACTATAAAACTCAAATCCTAAATTCTTAAACCTAACCCTAAAACTAAACTCTAAACCTTAAATCATATACTCTAAATTCTAAACACTAATTTTAAATTCTAAACCCTACAAGCTAAACCCCTAAACTAAAACACTAACCCTTAAAATTAAAAGGCATGTGTAAACTTAGTTTACACAGCCTGTGTGTAATCACCCAAATCCGTCTGACGTTCTTTTTATTGATTTTAAAATTTATTCGGATTTGATTTAATTTTATTTGGAAAACGCCTGTCTGATTTTGAAATTAAAAATGTGGAGTTGCCACCGATCCTTTTAAAAAGGTAGATCAGGCACCGATAAAATCAGAGATAAAAATTTAGGGTCCGGGAGTCGGTTACGGATGGGGAAGGATAAGCACCCCACACCGCCCAAAAATTGGTACCTAGCCGAATATTTAAGGTCTTAGCGTAGGAAATTTCGAATTCGAATAAAATTTAAAATACGATTCCTAAATGCATGAGGATGTTCTAAATATTTAAAGAAACGTTCTGTTATTTAGAATAACCGAGAAGTTCACATCCCTTTACGTCCGGAAAATGATTTCTCGACTATTCTAAATAATAGAAAATTCCCTTAAATATTGTATCTTAAAATGATAAAGATATTCTTTTATTTAGGGATATCGAGAAGGTCGCATCCCCGGAACACGAGTTCTCGAACTCCCTAAATAAAAGAATATTACCTTTGTCCCTAACATATAAAAATGCTATTATGATGCAATAATATAATGTAGCATGTATAGTACTTATATACTTAAAAAATATATTACTTATGGTAAAATATATTCAATAATTATATTTATAAAAAAATCTATATATATGTATTTAAAGTTAGTATTTTTTATATATTAATTTTACAAAAAAGAAGTACTTTTTATTATTTTATGGGTAAAACTTTGATACACTATAAAAACCCAAAACCTAAATTCTTAACCCTAACCCTAAAAAGCTAAACCCACACTCTAAACCCTAAACCCTAAATTTTAAACCCACACTCTAAACCCTAAACCCTAAATTTTAAACACTAACCTTAAATTCTAAACCCTACAACTTAAACCCCTAAACCTTAAACCCTAAATTAAAACCCTAAACCCTAAAATTAAAAGGCACGTGTAAACTAAAGTTTACACGGCTTGTGTATCAAAGTTTTTTTTCTTATTTTATATCTTATTATTATATATATATACTTAAAATATAATATTTTAAAGTAAAATACATATATGTATTATTTATTAAAATATACCTATACATATATTAAGTTAGTAGTTTATATATATATATATATTTACAAAAATAAATATTTATTATTATATTTTATATATGTTGTAATTAAACAAAATAATATATTTTATTTTATAAATATACATAAAACCCTATAATATATAAAAGTATAGAAATATATATAAAAATTATACATAAAACAATAAAAAAACATATGTACATATATCTTACATATGATATTAATATATAACATGTGAAAATAATCTATTTATAATAATAATAATAATAATAATAATAATAATAATAATAATAATAATAATAATAATAACAACAACAACAATGCATGATTTACACTAATAAACATAAAGCAACATGAATATGAAGATTAAGGATTCAAATGCATTAAATTTAAATTACATGGCATGAATAATACATATTACAAGAATTAAATTGAACATATGCAAAATATGAGGGAATAATCTTAAATAACATGAAATAGAGTGCTGGAAACTAAATACCAAAAATATAGTGACTAAATTAAACTAAAGCAGAAATTTAAAGATGCGAAAAAATAAATAAACCATAGCAAAAAGGACAAAATTAAAAGGAAATTAAAAGTGGAAGGACCAGAAAGTAAATATCCCATTTTCATTAAATTTTATCGGATCCTCCCCGGGTCGGGTCACCGGCGCGGGTACAAGGGCAAAACTGCGCCGTTTTGGGCCGTGTAATAGGCGCCTAAAACGACGCCATTTTGAACACAACTTAAGTAGGGATTTTTAACAAAAAAATCATTCTTTCACTCAAACCCGAAAAAAATAAACCCAACCCAGTTTCTCTGAAATCCCAGAATTAAAAACCTAGGGCTCCAAATATCACCGTCGCGCCACCGTCCTAGGAGTCGAATAGACTCCTCCGGCGACCATAAGCGGGTAGAGAAACCGACACTAACTTCTCGGTACTCGAATCAAAAGGTAAATATGGTATTATTATTTTACCTTTTGTTTTTTTTTGCTTTTGATTCGAAAGCCTCTTCTTTTTCTTTAAATTTTTCCTCTAATATTTTTCTCTCTATTTTTTTGCTCTCTAAAATCTATCTGTAATCCTCTCTATTTTTTGTTGCAGGTTTGATATATAGAGGATAAGGGGAAGGGTTGGTTCGATTTCGTGTTTTTAATGGCTAAAATCCTAGATTTCTCAGATCTGGTGAGATAGGGGTATGGCTGAGTGTGTGAATATGGCAAATTAGGGTATGGTTGGGTGTCATATTTGGTATGGGTTCGATTGGATTTGCCAGAGGGTTAGGATTTAGGGTTTGTTTGAACTGGATTTGGAGTTTTAGGGTTTAGTTTAGGGTTTAGGGATTTAGGGTTGATTAATTTAGGGACTTTTGAGGTGGTTAGAAAATATTGGGGACGACGGCAGTAATGGACCGACGGCGAAAGCATGGTGGCACGGTTAGGCTAGGTTATGGTTTTAAAGATTAGGTTTCTTGTTTTGGGTCGGGTCTTGGGTTACCAGGACGGGTTGGGATTTAGTTTGGGTTGGTTTAGTTACGGGTAATGGGTTTGGTTAGGCCCAGACCAACTGGGTCTATTACAGCAGCCCTTCTTTGCTCATTGTTGTGCAACGACAATGGAGCAAAGACTAGAAGATAGCCAATTAGGTATGGTCCGGTTGAGCTTTCCCTCTTGACGTATATCCTCTTTACTCGACAGATCTTTTTTCTTTTCAATGTAGGTCTTCTTCCTTGATCGATCCATCTTGTCACTTTTGGGAAGCAAAATCTTCAAAATAGGTATTGAGGAAGCAAAACATGTTTAGTTTCATCTTCTACTGAATGTATGGCCCGCTCTATTGGAAGTTCAAAGAGTTAGGGTCAGTTGTTATAGTTTTGTCTATTCCACTACAACTTTAGGGCGATGGACTGATGTAGCTTTAATCTTTCCACTACAACTTCAGGGAGATAAGATTGATGCTGGATCGTTCCACTAAAACTTCAGGGATACGATGTTGGTGTTGTGTCCATTCCACTACAACTTCAGGGAGATGAATGGATGTAGCTTCAATTTTTTTCACTACAACTTCAGGGAGATAAAATTGATGCTAAATTCGTTCCACTACAACTTCAAGGAGACAATGTTGATGTTGTGTCCATTCCACTATAACTTCAAGGAGATGAACGGCTGTAGCTTCAATCTTTCCACTGCAACTTCAGGGAGATAAAATTGATGCTGAATTCGTTCCACTACAACCTCAGGGAGACGATGTTGTGCCCATTCCACTGTAACTTCAGAGAGATGAACGGCTGTAGCTTTAATATTTCCACTGCAACTTCAGAGAGATAAAATTGATGCTAAATTTGTCCTACTGCAACCTCAGGGAGACGATGTTGTGCCCATTCCACTGCAACTTTAGGAAGATGAACGGCTGTAGCTTTAATCTTTCCACTGCAACTTCAGGGAGAATTCGTTCCACTACAATCTCAGGGAGACTATGTTAATGTTGTGCCCATTCTACTGCAACTTCAAGGAGTTGAACGGTTGTAGTTTCAATCTTTCTATTGTAACTTCAAGGAGATAAAATTGATGTTGAATTCATTCCACTACAACCTCAGGGAGACGATATTGATTGGGTTGATCTGTTACACCATTTGTTGGAGAGACAGATCCAGCATAATTTGCTTTATGGACACTTTTTTTAGGATGCTATGATTAATATGAATCAAATGCCCCTAACTTTAAGTATGTCAATTGTAATAAACATGAATACATGAATGATGCAAATGTAAAAGGCCACCCATAGGCTTTTTTTGTGTGTTTCTGCAATTGCTCTTGGATTAGCATCTCATTTTGCTGATTATGGCCTTGATTAGCCCAACTGTACAAGATATCATGCTCTCTTTGCTTCAGTTCGGTGCCATATCACAAGGTGATCATCTGTCCCATGTTTCTGTTATAACCCCTTTTTAATGGATGATTGAGTGTAATTTCAGTGAGACAACTTCTTATTCTCAAGCCTTTTTCCAACGAAAAGATCTTTTCAATTGAAACTACTTCTAGCCCCTGTACTATTTAGGGATATTCCTAAAGCAATGTAAAGAATCCTTTTGCATTCAATAAAACTATTAGCTTACTGATCGCTATGACAATGCACAATGCTCATGTGAATAAATAAGGGTATAAAGTTGGATGAAATTTCATTAGAGGTATGACTCCCAATTTAGATGGCAAACATTGAAAGTACATAAAGCAAGAAAATTAAAATTAGGTGCCCCAAATATCAAGCGGATGAGTTCTTCTGAGCCAACTTGCCAAAATTATCTCGAGCCTAATGTGTGTTTAGAAGACCTCGAGTGCTTTGTTGATATCCCAAAGTGCAAAATCTTTCCTGATTTCTAAGCTTTCGGGGGACAACCATCATTTGCTTCAACCCTTATCCAAAATTTGAGCCACTGATTTCAGGTTTTCAACTCGAAACCTTATTTGGTTTCAAGACGCCCTTTGCGGGTTTTCATCTTGAATCCTCATTTTTCTTCTTCTTTTTTATTTTATTTTTTGTTGTTTTTTGTTGTTTTTTATTTCTTTCTTTCTTCTTCTTCTTATTCTTATTCTTCTTCCTTTTTCAAGCAAAATATTTTTTGACTATATTTGAATTCACAGGGTTTGGCAGATCACTACTATCCATTTCAGCCAGAATCAAAGCTCCTCCTAAGAAAGCTTTCTTCACAACATAAGAGCCTTCCCAATTTGGCTTCTATTTCCCCCGAAAATTATTCCGTATAGGTGTGATCTTTTTCAACACCAGATCTCCTACTTGGAATTCTCTAGGACGAACATTTTTATCATAAGCTCTCATCATTCTCTTCTGGTACATCTGACCATGCCGAATGGATTTTAATCTTTTTTCTTCAATTAAGTTCAACTGATCATATTTGGCTTGGATCCATTCTGCCTCATCTAGTTTTATTTCGAATAGCACTCGAAGAGATAGAATCTCAACTTCAATGGGTAGTACAACTTTTATTCCGTAAACCAGTGAAAAAGGTGTTACCCAGTGGAAGTTTTAACTGACGTTCGATAAGCATATAGAGTAAACGGTAGCTTCTCGTGCCAATCTCTGTAAGTTTCTACCATTTTTCCAACAATCGTCTTAATATTCACGTTGGCCGCTTCCACCGCCTCATTTATCTGTGGCCGGTACGGTGTTGAATTGTGATGGTTTATCTTAAACTTCTTGCATACTTCCTCTATGCTCTTATTGTTCAAGTTCAATGCATTGTCAGATATGATCTTCTCTGGCATCCCATATCGGCATATGATCTCTTTCTTTAAGAATCTATTGACTGCCGATTTGGTGACATTAGTATAGGAAACCGCTTCTACCCATTTGGTAAAGTAATCAATGACCATGAAGATGAAACGATGCCCATTAAAAGCTTTTGGTGAGATTGGTCCTATGACATCCATGCCCCATATAAAGAAAGGCAGGGAGAAGTCATCACATGTAGTGGTAATGGTGCTACGTGAATATTGTCCCCGTAAATTTGACACTTGTAGCATCTCTTAGCATATCTGATGTAATCTCCTTCCATTGTGGACCAGTAATACCCAAACCGCATTATCTGTCTTGTCATGGTGAATCCATTAGCATGTGTTCCGCATATACCCTCGTGGACCTCTTCAAGAATCTTTCTTGCTTTGGTAGCATCCACACACCTCAACAACACTTGATCTTTTCTCTTCTTATACAAAATATCTCCATCCAAGACATACTTACTTGCCAATATTCGTAGGATCATCATTTCATTCTCAGTTGCTTGCTCTCGGTACTCACGATTTTTCACATATTTCAAGATATCGTGATACCAAGGACGATCACCCTCTTCACCATCTTCAATATTATGGCAGTGGGCTAGAGTCTCATATATACTCATTTGGATAGGCCTCAAATCAGATGGCTTGCTTACTTTAAATAAAGAAGACAGGGTAGCCAGAGCGTCCGCCATCTGATTTTCTTCTCATGGGAGGTAGTGGAACGTGATCCCATCAAACTCTTTAATTAACTCCTGAAAAATATCTCGATAATCTACCAATTTGGTATCTCTCGTCTCTCACTCTCCTCGGAGTTAATAAATCACAAGCATAGAATCCCCATATACCTTTAGTAGTTTAATTTTTCGTTCAATGGCGCACGGATGCTCATGATGCATGCTTCATACTATGCCATATTAGTCGTGCAATCGAAACCAAGTTTACTGGCGAAAGGATAGTGATCGCCTTCAGGGAAGATCAACATTGCCTCAATTCCTTTGTCTGCGGCATTTAGAGCACCATCAAAGTTTATTTTCCAATATTATTTTTTCGAATCAACCTCTTCAGTATTGGCAACACATATCAAATCTTCATTTGGAAAATTAAAGTTTAAAGGTTCATAATCCTCCAAAACTCGATTGGCCAAGAAATTTGCTATTGTACTTCCCTTTATGTCTTTTTTGTCTTACATAAATCAAATCAAATTCTGACAACAAAATCTGCCATCTAGCCATTCTCCCTGTCAATGTAGTCGACTCCATCAGATACTTAAGAGGGTCTAACTTTAAGATTAACCAAGTCGTGTGGTACAACATGTATTGCCTCAATATTTGAGTAGCCCAAAATAAGGCGCAACACAGTTTCTCAATTGACGAGTACCTTGTTTCGGCTTCTGTGAACTTTTTGTTGAGATAGTAAATTGCCCTTTCTTTCTGCCTCGACTCATCATGCTGGCCGAGTCTGCATCCCATAGAGTTCTCAAAAATGTCAAGTATAGAATCAACGACTTGTTTGGGATATGTGGCATCAAAACTGGGGTGTTCAACAAGTAATGCTTGACTTTGTCAAAGGCCTCCTAACATTCGTCGTCCTATTCTCCAGGGTTGTATTTTCTGAGGAGGTGAAAGATAATATCACATTTTTTGGTTAGTTGTGAAATGAACCCAGCAACGTAATTTAGTCTTTCTAAAAAACCTCTCACTTCTTTTTGAGTGCGCGGTGGTGGCAAGTCTTTGATAGCCTTTACTTTATCTGGATTAACCTCGATCCCTTTTTCACTAACAATGAAGCCCAACAACTTTCCTGAAGTAGCTCTAAAAGTACATTTCACAGGGGTTTAGTTTTAACTGGATCTTTCATAGTCTCAAGAATAATTTTCTCAGGATCTTCACATGCCCTTCTCCTATTTGAGACTTAGCAATCATATCGTCAACAAACACTTCGATTTCTCTATGCATCATATTATGAAACAAAGTTACCATGGCTCTTTGATATGTTGCCCCTGCATTCTTCAATCCAAAAGTCATTACTTTATAGCAAAATGTTCCCCATAATGTCACGAACGTAGTTTTTTCCATGTCCTTAGGGTGCATTCTTATCTGGTTGTACCTCGAGAAACCATCCATGAAAGAGAATAATGAATGCCTTGCAGTATTATCCACCAGGGTATCAATGTGATTGTAGACTCTCTAGGTGAATGTTGGCAAAGGTATGTGCTGGAAAAGTATAAAATAGTTCCAAGATGAGTCTTTTGCGTGCAAGTATACACAGTCTGCAAGTAATACAGCTGGCAAGCTGAGTATCGATCCCACAGAGATTGACTTGGAATTCAATTTCTTTGATTATTACTTGCCTTAATAAAAAGTTGTTTTATTTTGAAATTGGTTTCGGAAATAATTGGAAAGAAAATGAATGTAAGTAAAGTAAAGACGTTGGCAAAGAATGTGTTTTAATGAATGATGGGCGTTGGCAGAGAATACCTGGTTTTCACGTTATTCATGTCGTGCCAGTCTTTAACAACAACCTGTCTTGGCATTGTTTGCCGAGCAGATTCAAAATTAGCAAAGCCTCTCTCGATGGTCATTGCCATAAATTGATCATGTAAAACCCCCTATATCTCTATAGTGCTTGCTTTTAAATAAACCAATATGATTAAGATCCAATCTATACTCCTAAGGGGTAGATTTCACTCCCGAAGTAAGTTCATCTACTTGAACGACTTCTTTCGAAGCTTCTCTCCTTAGTATTCAACAACTCAATCGTTGCCACCCCAAGTCTGTTAAGATATTGAGTAGCAATAGGCCAACAATGCCAGCTCTCGCTTGGCATAGTATTTAGGAAATATTAAAGTATGTCGAATAGTGAAAACATTGCCAAGGCAGATTTATTATTAAAAACTAAAACATAAAAATAGCGTTCAACGCAAATATCCCATACCAACTATTAAATTAGTTCACGGCGAGGGATTTAACCAACAACCCACAAACGTTTTCGTAATACATCATCATTAAAAATGAAATAAAATAACTTGAAAGAGAGAATGGGCTAGAAGGAATCTCTCGATGCAGCCCTTCAAGATCCAGGTGTTGCGCGTAATAAGTGCTACGCAATTGTGCAAGTATACACGTCGCAAGTTATAGTATAAAAGATATCGTCTCCACAGGGATTGGTGCCACTTCAAGAATCTAGTCTCTTGCACTGTAAAAAGTAAAAACACAGGTAAATGATTATAGAAATTTTAACTAATAACTAATCTAGAAAGCAATTAGGTAAATGAAAAGATGAATTCGAATGAGAGAGATAGGCTAGGTTATCGTGAGTTGAGGTGTGATAGCCGATTGGATTGTCTTGGTAAAAGAGTGCACGGGCAACTCAGTTGCCGTGGCAACTTGCACGACGGGGTTGTCGTAGCAACTAATTGCTTGTCCTCAATTAGTATGAGCCTAAGTCTAACAATAATATGAGTAAAAAGGGTAAGAAAAATAGTACTTTTGAACACTTATCACACCCCCAAACTCGAACTATTGCTTGTCCTCAAGCAATGCAAACTCATAATTACCTGCCAAGACTTAAAATTTTCACAAACTTAGCTTTGAGCTTGATTTCAATTCTCTGAACCGGGGCACAAAGTATGATTGGTTTTTTATTTTTCGGAAAACTGAGGAGTTACTCGGAATCAAACTATAATGCTTGTGCGTGTGTGCGGAGTTGTGTGCGAGTTGATTTTTCGGATTCTATGCAAACAATAGGTTTTCAAATTACTTCATTGGGTTCTTTTTTAACATGTTTTAACTAGAGCCAATCTCGGGCACCTCTAGTGTTTTATTTTTAGTTTTCTTAAGTTAATTTAATCGACCAGAGCCGGTTTCGGGCACCTCTAGTTAAAAAAAAAATTTAACGCCTCCTAGAGCCAGTTTCGGGCACCTCTAGTGATCAATTTTTTTTAGCATATGCTAGAGCCAATTTCGGGCACCTCTAGCATTCATCCAATTTTTATTCTAATCCCCCAATTAGTTAATTATCCACCTAAGTTTACTAGAACTCCTTAAATCAATCAAACCACAACAGTGTTTCATCAAATTTAGCATCATAGTAAAATTCTAAGTTTTTCATGGTTATCCTAGAATAAAAATTCTATCAATTAAGTGCATTGGTAAAGTCATCATTGAATATTCATCAAATCTAAGCAATTCTTGTTCCAATTAAAGGCATGGCAAGTGATTTATGTATCCTAAATGTAATGCTTAAGATTAATGTAACTAAACATGGTAATTACTAATAACAATCCCCCCCAAACTCGAGTGAGGCATTGTCCTCAATGCATGCATAAAAATAACGAAAAATAACAACAATAAAAATAAAAATGCATACGAGGACTTACTCCGAGAGTTCGTCATCGTAGATGATTAGTTTCCTTCTAGTTGGCGTCTTGATTTTCTTGCTTGAATGCAATGGTTGTTTTCTTGTTGCCGGGATGTCTTCAGCTTTGGTTGCCGTGGCATCTTCAGGGTTGGTTGCCGTGGCATCAGCTTGTGCATGCATGAAGTAAGTTGCCGCGGTATCTTCTTTATTGGTTGCCGGGGCAAGGATCTTGGCAGTAAATTTCCTTAGCATAGTAGTTGTGAGTCTTGTTGTGAAAAAGAAAATAAAGAAAACCTGAAAACTAAAGATAATGAAGAAAAAAAATAAAATATCTCCTAAAAAATAAAAATAAAAATAAAAATAAAAAGGAAATACTGAGAGGAGAGCATGCTCATGCATCTCCTAAGTTGACCACTTCCTTGTTACGTTCCACACGGGCACCATTGTAGTGCTTCAATCTTTGTCCATTAACTTTGAATTCATGGTTGTCAGAGATGGACTTGATTATCACAGCACCATGTGAGAATGGTTTGAGGACTTCAAATGGTCCCGACCATCTTGATTTCAGCTTTCCCGGGAAAAGTTTTAGCCGAGAATTGAATAGGAGAACTAGTTGCCCTGGCGTGAATTGTCGTGGCAATAGTTTCTTGTCGTGCCATCGCTTTGTTTTCTCCTTGTAGATTCGTGCATTGTTATAGGCGAGTGCACGAAATTCTTCTATCTCATTGAGATCCATCAAGCGCTTTTTGTCCGCACTTTCCCAATCCATATTCACGGTCTTGATTGCCCAGTACGCCTTGTGCTCGATTTCCACCGGTAGATGACATGTTTTACCATAGACAAGCGGAAGGGGGACATACCTAATGGTGTTTTGAATGCAGTGCGATATGCCCAAAGTGCGTCATCTAGTCTTAATGACCAATCCTTCCTTGAGGGATTTACAACTTTCTCGAGTATTCCCTTCAACTCCGGTTGGAAATTTTCGCTTGCCCGTTGGTTTGTGGGTGATATGCCATGGCGATCTTGTGTGATATGCCGAAGCGTTGCAACATCTTGGCAATTAGTCTGTTGTCAAAATGCTTGCCCCCGTCGCTGATAATTGCTCTCGGCATCCCAAACCGTGTAAATATGTTTTTCTGCAGGAATCGTTGCACGGTCTTGGAATCGTCGTTGGGAACCGTGTTTGCCTCTACCCATTTAGACACATAGTCGACGGCAAGTAAGATGTAGAGGTTGCGAATGAAGATGGGAAAGGTCCCATAAAATCGATCCCCATACATCGAAGCAGTTCCACCTCGATGATGTTCGAGTGGCATCTCATGTCGCCTAGAGATATTGCCCGTCCTCCGCAACGATCACATTGCTTGTAAAAGTCTTGGGCATCTTTGTACAATGTTGGCCAATACAAACCGGATTGCAAGACTTTGTCCCATGATACGAGTTCCTCCAAAATGTCCTCCATAGGGTGAAGAATGGCATTGCCGGAGTACATTTTGTTGCTTTTCTTCAGAGGACACATCGGCGTATAACCCCGATCTGCGCACATTGTTTAAACAAAAGAGGCTCGTCCCAAAAGTAATGCTTAGCATCATGGCGGAATCGCTTCTTCCCTTGGTGAGTAATGCCATACGGAAAAATACCACAAACAAGGAAGTTAACTAAATCTGCGTACCCGGGTATTGCGAGGCATGTCTTTGCCGTAGTATCTGCTCCCAAAATTGCGAGCGTGTCGCGTCAAAGACTGCTGCGGCGTCGAGAGTTGCCGAGGCGTGTGCATCCATGGTTGCCGAGGCGTCATGGGTTGCCGAGGCGTTGAGGGTTGCCGAGGCAATTAGAATTTGTTCATCCGGGAATGCATCACATATCTCTAGATCCGCGTCTTTCTCCCTATTGCGTTCCAGACGTGATAAGTGATCGGCCACTTGATTTTCTGTTCCTTTCCTGTCCTTAATTTCAATATCAAATTCTTGTAAAAGTAATATCCAACGAATCAAACGAGGTTTAGCATCCTTTTTAGCAAATAAGTATTTGATTGCCGAATGGTCCGTATGAACAATTACCTTTGTACCAATTAAATAGGATCGGAACTTGTCAAATGCGAAAACTACAGCTAGTAACTCTTTCTCTGTTGTTGTGTAATTCACTTGAGCATCATTAAGAGTTTTACTAGCGTAGTATATCACATGGAAGGTCTTACGTGCGTTGGCCTAGGATTGCTCCTACCGCGAAATCACTTGCATCACACATGAGCTCAAAAGGTAGCGCCCAACTGTGGAACGACAATGGGTGCCGAGGCAAGCTTTTTCTTTAGGGTTTCGAATGCTTGAGTGCAAGAATCATCAAACTCGAAGACTTTATCCTGTTCAAGCAGATTACACAAAGGTTTAGTGATTTTAGAAAAATTATGAATGAACCTTCTGTAAAAAACTCGCATGTCCGAAAACTTGAATTCCTTTAACCGAATTTGGTGGGGTAATCTCTCGATCACGTCCACCTTGGATTTTGTCTACTTCAATTCCTTGGATGAAATCTTGTGGCCGAGCACTATTCCTTCATCTACCATAAAGTGGCATTTCTCCCAATTGAGGACTAAGTCCGTTTCTTCGCATCTTGCTAACACCTCTCTAAATTGCCGAGACAGCCGTCAAGTCATTACAAAAACCGAAAAATCATCCATGAAGATCTCAAGGAAGTCTTCGACCATGTCCGAAAAGAGCGCCATCATGCATCTTTGGAAGGTTGCCGGGCGTTACACAATCCGAACGGCATCCTTCGGAAGGCATAAGTACCGTAGGGGCATGTGAAGGTTGTATTTTCTTGATCTTACGGTGCTATGGCAATCTGATTGTAACCTGAATAACCATCAAGAAAACAAGTAAAAGGGTTTACCTGCAAGACGGTCAAGCATTTGATCAATAAAGGGTAATGGGAAGTGATCTTTCCTAGTGGCTTTGTTTAGCTTTCGATAGTCCATACAAACCCTCCAACCGGTCACGATCTGGTTGGGATAAGTTCATTATTTTCATTGCTTACCACTATTATACCTCCCTTTTTCGGCACACATTGTACGGACTTACCCCGCGTACTATCGGAGATAGGGTATATAATACCGGCGTCAAGCCACTTGATGATTTCTTTCATTACAACCCCTTTCATGGCATGATTCAGTCTCCTCTGGGCCTCAATTGAAGGTTTGTGATCATCTTCCAACAAGATCTTGTGCATGCACACCACCCGGGCTAATTCCCTTCAAGTCGGCAATTGTCCACCCTATTGCCTTTTATGTAGCTTCAACATGTTGATCAGCTTTTTTCTGCTCAGCTGTAACTTAGAAGAAATAATTACAGGTAATGTATTATCGGTCCCTAAGTATACATATTTTGATTGCTTTGGCAATTGTTTCAACTCAAGAATTGGTGGATTTTCGATAGAGGGTTTTTCGATCTTACCTTCCTTACGAGTAGTCCAGTGGTTCAAAGTATGTGTACTGGTCGATTGACTAGCCAATTTGCCTCTTCTGGTTGTTCCTCATCGACCGCTCTTCATACTCCTCGGGTTCCTCTTGATCGGCAATGTAGTTCTTGATGCAACTAAATTCTTCATCGGTTAAACTCTGCCGTGGCATGAAGTAGTTGGCATTCTTCCGGATCATCCGCATGCCTTAGTGTTTGGAATACATTTAGTTTTACCGCTGGTCATTCACCCTCATTGTGAGTTCTCCTTTTCAACATCAATCAAAGTTCTCCCGTCGCTAGGAATGGTCTCCCGAGAATGATAGGTACATGCTCATCCGCTTCACAATCCAAAATAATAAAGTAAAGTCGGGAAAAATAAATTTATCAACTTTTACCAAGTATGTCCTCGATTTTTCCCTCGGATGCACATAGGATCTGTCGGCTAGTTGTAGCATAACTGTTGTAGGTCTTGCCTTCCCGATTCCTAGTTTCGGAAAACCGATTTAGGCATCAAGTTTATGCTAGCCCCTAGGTTGCATAGTGCTTTCTCGACATAGTGATTTCCAATAGAACAGGGTATTGTGAAACTTCCGGGATCCTTCAACTTGGGCGGAATGCGATTGTGCAGCATTGCCATGCATCCCTCTGTTGCGGCAATTGTTTCAAACTCTCCCAGCCTTGTTCTCTTGGACACAATGTCTTTAAGAAACTTGGCATAGTTTGGCATTTGTTCAATTGCTTCCACCAATGGCAAGTTGATGTGGACTTGCTTTAGGATATCAAGAAACTTCTTGAATTGGTATTCTTGCTTTTGTCGCTTCAACCTTTGTGGGAATGGTGGTGGAAGTCGGATATCTTCGATCTTTTCATTGGTTTGAAACCTGATTGACGGCATTACGAGGATATCCGGAGTTGCCGATGCGTTACCAACCGGGGTTGCCGAGGCGTGCTTATCGCAAGTTGCCGAGGCGTCATGATTCCGAGGCATGCTTATTGCCGGTTGCCGCAGCAATTCTCGGTTCAAAGATCCGAGACTTTGCCGCTAGGTTCGTCTTGATCTTTTTGTGGAGTTTTGTTTGACGAGCGGGTTTGAACCTCTCTAAGTTGTTGGCCACTTCTGGTGGTGATTGCCTTACATTGCTCATGGCAGTTCCTCTTGCGACTTGAGATCGCTAGGTAAACCTCCTTGTGGTCTAGTGTTGATTTTGAGCAAATTATCCGACTTGATTTTCCAATGATTTGATTGCCGCCTCTTGGTTTTGCAATCTCATCTCGGTCCTGTTAATAAAAGCATCAGTTCTTTTTATGAAATTACTATTCTCAGCCATATAAGATTCAGTTTTCATCATAAAAGCATTTAGAGAATTTTCCAAAGAACTAGATGTTGTCGGTTGTTCTTTGCGGCATCCGCTTCGTGGCATATTCTCTGCTGGAATCCCGATGCTTGTGCATTCGATTGTTACAGTTTAGAGCATTGTTGGGATTACTCCATGAAAAATCGGGTGCTTCTTCCAAGCTGGATTGTATGTATTTGACATCATGTTGTTGCCCCGATTGTAATTCCCCACATAGAAGCTAGATTCGGATTCTCGCATACATTCGGAAGAATTATGGTTATCACCACATAACTCACAAAAAGAATCCATTACCTTGACTTCATGTGTTGTTTGGTTTTTGCATGTTCGGACCATCTTGGTTAAAGCGGCCAATTGTGCGAAATTGAATCGATGATCCTAGTTCATGTATTGTGGCTTGGCGTCTAACTCCTCCTCTTCTAGTAGATGGGAATTGATAATCATTCTTGGCCAGCCTGTTTAAAATTTGCATTGCTTCTTCCGGTGACTTATCTAGGAGTATGCCGTTTGCCGAGGCGTCTAGCATCATCCTTGTTGGTGTATTCACGGCATTGTAAAACATTGTCACTTGAGTCCACACCGGGAATCCGTGTAGAGGGCATTTGTGTAGAAGTTCTCTATATCGCTCCCAAGCCTCGTACATGGATTCATCATCTGCCTGCCAAAAAGAAGTAATGTCTTTACGAAGCTTATCAGTTAAATTTGTAGGATTAAATCTAGCAAGGAAATCACGACAAAGATCAGTCCAAGACGCTATGGATCCGGCAGGAATACTATTTAGCCATGCTTTCGCCCTATATCCTCGGTGAATAGGGAATAATCTTAATCGTAAGACATCGGGTGACTCCGTGTATCTTGAACGAGTTGCAAATCTCGAGGAAAGATTTCAGATGTTGTCGTGCATCTTGATTCTTTGAGCCGCCAAATTGACCTATTGTGTTGATCATATTAAACATTACCGGTTTCAACTCAAAGTGGTCGGCTTCAATTTCGAGTGCGACAACTCCGGGTTAAATCCATCAAGATCTTCTTCAAGATAGTCTCGAATAGTTCTGTTTCGTGCAAGAATCACTCCTCCTCCCGCTCGAACATCTTGATTAATATTGCCGTCTTGATTTGCCATTGCTTCTCTTATCATTCGTCTAAGTCTTTGTAAGGTTCGTTCGATTTACGGATCAAAGGGATATTCGGTGAAGTCGGTCTCGCCTGGTCATATACCAATGCAAAACCAAAGTTTGTTAGCCCTTTGAATTTTAAACAAGAAAAATAAAAAGAAAGTGCAAGAAAGTAAAAACAAAGTCGCTATTGCCAATCCCCGGCAACGGCGCCAAAAACTTGTTGCGCGTAATAAGTGCTACGCAATTGTGCAAGTATACACGTCGCAAGTTATAGTATAAAAGATATCGTCTCCATTGTGGATTGGTGCCACTTCAAGAATCTAGTCTCTTGCACTGTAAAAAGTAAAAACACAGGTAAAGGATTATAGAAGTTTTAACTAATAACTAATCTAGAAAGCAATTAGGTAAATGAAAAGATGAATTCGAATGAGAGAGATAGGCTAGGTTATCGTGAGTTGAGGTGTGATAGCCGATTGAATTGTCTTGGTAAAAGAGTGCACGGGCAACTCGATTGTTGCCGTGGCAACTTTACGACGACGGGGTTGCCGTAGCAACTAATTGATGGTTGCTTGGGCGACTAGTTGGGCAACTACTTGGGCGACTGGGCAGCAACTTCAAGGTTCAGCGGAGCGTTCTTCAATGGTTTCTTCTTATCCCTAAGTCGAAACTCTAGCTATTTGTGCATGCCTTGATAATACATCCCTGCGTGAATCAAGGGTGAACAACAACCAATCTTGCGCTCCTCTTAGCCGTTGAAATCCTTAACTTATTCCTAAGCCGGATTAATCTTCACCATCATTGGATTGAATAAAGATCATATTCATTCGTTTCTTGAATCTAACTCTCCCGATATTAGAAAAATGGATAAAATCACGAGATCCTCTCCCAATTCACTCGCAAACAATAATAAGAATCAAGAATGAATAAACCTTGAAATAGAAAAGTGCAAACTCTTATTACCTAAACAAAAACCAATAGTTTCTCACAACCACAAAACACAATAACCATAGCCAAGTAAGTTTAGTTCATGGCTAGGTTCCAAAGAAACACAAGATAAACAATCCCTAGCATGAACCCAATCGAACAAGGAAGAAAAGATGAAGCTTGTCGAAAATTCCTTGCCCTAGATGCTTGCCGAAAATTCCCCTTGCTTCCTCTCTTGGAGTTGTCGAAATTCCCTCTTGCTCTCCCTCTTGATCTTGTCGAAATCTCCTTGGTATTTATAGGGCTAGGCCAAAGTCCTTCTTTGAGGAGGAGTTTGAGTTGGAATTAAATTATCTTTAAAGAATATAATTCTTTATTATAATTTTATTCCTATTAGAACTTCTCCTATCCTCTTGGAATTTAATTCTTCTTTAATCTCTGCATGGCAATCAAATTCCTTTGGGCTTGGGCCTTGCTCCATGTCATCTTGGGCTTGTAAAATCATGAATTTCGACAACCCTATTGTATTTTGTCTTTGTCGACAAATGCCATGGCAACTGGCTCGGCGTCTCCTTCATGCATTGCCCTGGCAACTAGCTCAGCATTGCTTTGGCAAGTGATCCTGCACATACACACACAAAGCACACCAAAGCAGCATCTTTTCCATAAAAACTACCAAGTTATGTAATCAAGCTCAACGATGGAAGGAAACATGGATTAATGCATGAATGGCTAACTATGCAACTAATATGAGCCTAAGTCTAACAATAATATGAGTAAAAAGGGTAAGAAAAATAGTACTTTTGAACACTTATCACCAGGCTTCTCGGCCAAGTTGGTCGAACCACTCTTCCAAGGTGCAGCCGGTTGTCAATAGTCGCACACCAACTCCTCACAATCCCCCTTTAAGTCTAGCTCGGTTAGTGTTTAAATAGGCATGCGGGGAAGGGATAGGATGAGCCCCTCATTTGAATTTTGAATTTCAACTGCCCAAGGGATAAGAGATTATCATCTTATCCAAAATTTAAATGATAGGTGATCAGGCTAGGGCTGATGTCATACTGCCGACGCTGCCTTGGCGTCCAAGCTTGGCATGAATATGCCAACAAGTCTTGGCACCATCTTATCCGCTATTTTTTCGGAGATTGATCCAATTTCTATCTTTTCGGAGCCTGATCATGTCCTATTTTTTCGGGGTCCAACAGCCTCTTGGCATGGCATCAATTTCACTTCTCTGCCAACCAGTGCTTGGCATTGTCTGGTCCATCTGTGCCAACAGCACTCGGTATTCTCTCTGGCGCTCCTTCTTGTGTTACTTTTCTGGGCCAAATCCTATGCCAAACCTGTAAAATTGCCAACAAAACAACCCTTCACACTGTCATAGACAGAATTCTAAACTCCTTATGCAAATGCATGATTCTAACATCCTAATGCAACTAAATGTACCTAAAAAAAGCAAAAGCATTGCAAGATTGACTTTAAAAATAGTACTTTTGGAGAGGTAACACACCCCAAAACCTAACTTATTGCTTGTCCTCAAGTAATGCAAACAAAGTAAAAACTTTATTTTTGTCCTCGACAAAATTTTGGTTAGAATGCCAATAAGTACTGGAAAACAGATTTTGGCTCTATTTATGTCCTCAGTATCTTAGTGCAATAATGCCAAGCATGTAGTTATTCAAGTGCAGCAATATAACTCTAGTCTAAGTTCATGAAGAGTACATGATGTGTAGGCAATATGCATCAAGTATCCCTTCACTCCCGTATACAAATTTTACTACCTAAACTCAGTTTTCATTTTTTTCTTTCTTTGCCAACGGTTTCTGTTGGCATTCATTTAAGCTTGCTTCATGACACTATTTAGCGTGAAAGATAAGAGGGAGCATACCAAAAATCCCCACCTTAATCTAGACACCACTAGGCTTTCTTTTCAACTCATACCCTAAAGTTTTGGACTTGAGAACTAAGAGGGAGCAAACACGAAGCCCCAAGTAGCTTATTATCCCTAAGGTAGAGGAGAGTTTTATTTTATTTTTTTCTTGCCTTGGCAGAACATTGCTGCCTTATTAGTTTCTTTTACCCTGGCATCATTATTTTTTTTAAATCTGAGCATAGTTTCAAAAAGTCTAAGTTTGCTAAGGAACTAGATACATACTACGTGTTAAGTGAAATTTTAGTTCCCTAAACTAGAGATCAATTGCCAAAGGATCCAGATCCCTCCACTGAGACCACTCGCCTCAACCCGAAAGGAATTCGAAAACCCAAAATGAGCAATCACCTTATCAGCCCTAACACCACTAATACGAGGTTCCAAAAGTACAACCACATGTGGATGATGGTGCCTGCAAGAATCTTTAAAATACCGTCAAAACTCAGAGCTAGCCGCTCATTGGCAATTCCAGAAAAGAAATTTAATCACGGCTAAAATAAAGATAAAGAACAAAAACACCTTATTGACGTCGGGATGTGGTGTCCGACCCATCTCTAGTGCTACCAGCTGCATCATCCATTACTTCAATATCAATTGCATCTGCAACAATATTTTTGTTGCATAAAACTCTATATGGTTGAGTATCCAAAACTGCACCATTCGACGAACAAACACCAACATGATCAAACCAGGAGGTAACCAGTCAGAGAGGATCGGTCACGATGTGGCTTATTTTCCTTACCCTTGCGAACCTTCAATCTTGCTTTAGCACCATCTCCCACGCTTTTTCGCGGGATATTCTGTTTACCACCGCTCAAAGCCAATTTCTGCCTTATCTTTTCATTTGCAGCATCCAAGATCGACACAGCAGTATGCTTACCCACAATGTCATGAACTGCATGAGGAATAACCTGCAGAGCTTGGCTCCCACCCGAGGAGATGACCTGGAACTGGCCCTAGTTTTTATCCTTAATCTTTGTCAAACCTACTGTATCCGACACCCATTGTCTGCCTCTACCTATCCCGCACCAGCCCAGGAAACGCATTCATTATTTCTGGAGTCTCAACCCTCCTAACATGGCCTGCTGCTCCAATAACAAAACTTGTAATAGCCGATCCACCATGCCTATTATTTGATGGACTATCCACTCCCTCATTCCCGCTCAGCACTGAAAACTGAAACTTTCCAGGTATTGCCCATGCTGCAACCATACCCTTAGCAGTACTCATATTCTTGCACAGTTGTCTATGCCTATTTTCTGCAATCATCTAGAGACCATAAATCTCATCCTCGCTAATCCCCGGGTGTTTCGTCATCACTGCATCATCTACTGTGGGCCTATGTTCCTCACGACGATCCCCCTGATCCTGACCCACCGCACACAATTCTGATGAGTGCCCATAAACCCCGCATTTAAAACAAATCTGCTGAAGTCCCTCATACTCTAGACGATAAACTATACCATCAATTTTCACACCTGAAACTAGCGAACTCTTGAGCGTCACCATAACCGCAAGTCCTGCAGATAGGACCCTATCACCTGTATGCGTGTTGTAGTCGATTTTCACTACCCTTCCTATCGCACCAGCAATGTATCGAAACAAGGCCTTAGAATAGTACCAGTAAGGAAGACCCGGTATCCGGACCCAAAGCATAATCTGTGTCGAAAATGCCTCTAAAGTAAAAAATTCCCTAGTCCATGGTTGCACTGTGAGATAGCTCCAAAAAATTGTCCATAGCCCTCCCGTTAGAACATGATCATAATCAAACTCATTCTCAAACATCACCAAATATTAATCGTTTGCTAAATCGACAACCTAAAAAGCCCATTTCGGTTGCCATAGCACCCTAATCTTACTGATCAATGTCTTATACCCAATTGACCGACCCAGGAGTCTAACAATAAGCGAGCGGCGCATAATATGATCAATACGCTCATGCACCCTATCAGAAAAACTTACCGAGGGGAATGGACCACTCTTATCCACCGTAACATCGCCTGGCTCTACCACCACGTCATCAAGACAAGGTACTGGCTCGGATACGGCCTGCTTGCCAGCCCCGGTCATGACCCTAGCATAGGACGCCACCTGTACAACATCCTTTCCCTTCAACCCGGTCTCGGCCTGCATGCCATCTTCCAATGAGGCAACGTCCCTAGAGCCATCTTCATCTATCTCTCTCGCAGCAACAAGATCACCCGCTGCGTCCACCTCCATACCCTCAGCCGCTGCAGTTTCATCACCCGAGCCATCAAGTTTGCCCCACTTCGACGCTTGTTGATCACATATTGGGAGCGACGAGCATGGGCGTTCCAGCGGAGGAAACGGCCTTCCATCCATGATCGGCACCAGCACCGCACCAGCTTGCCTCCTTTGTCCAGTGCTCGAAAGTTCAAGAAGTGGATCTGCCGGCGGCGCTAGATTTCCTGGCGGAAGCGTACCGAGGTTGCGCAAGGAATCTTCTGAACTTTTCGGAGGAAACGTGAACATATTAGGGTTTGATCTAAAAAAATTACTTCTTATTTTTTTATATGAAATACCATGGTTCATATTTTTATGTATAACATTTATATTTTTTTAGATATTTTTATATATTGTATATATATAAGGTTTTATGTATTTGTAAAATAATGTATAATACTTTGTTTAATTACCTTATATATAAAAATAATAATAAATAATTATTTTTTGTAAAATATATACATATAAAACTACTAACTTAATATATATATATGTATATTTTTAATAAATAATACATATATATTTTACATTAAATATTATATTTTAAGTATATATATAAAATAATAATAAATACATATTTTTGTAAAAATAATATATATATATATATAAACTACTAACTTTATATATATAGATGCTTTTTGATAAATATAAATATTAAATATATTTTACCATAATTATTATATTTTTAAGTATATATGTATATTTACATGATTCCTCATACTTTTGCATCGTAATAGTAATTAGATGAGCTAAGAATCAAGGTAATATTCTTTTATTTAGGGAATTCGAGAGCTCGTGTCCCAGGCGTAAAAGGACTTGACTTTCTCGATATCCCTAAATAAAAGAGTATCCTTACCATTTTAGGATATAATATTTAAGGAATTTTTTTATTTAGAAAATCGAGAAATCATTTTCCGAGCATAAAGGGATGTGAACTTCTCGATTATTCTAAATAATGGAACGTTTCTTTAAATATTTAGAACATTTTCATGCATTTAAGAATCACATTTTAAATTTTAATCAAATTTGTAATTTCCAATACCAAGACATTAAATAATCGGCTAGGTACCAATTTTGGGCGGTGTGGGGGTGCTAATCCTTCCTCATCTGTAACCAACTCCCGGTCCTGAATTTTTAATCTATGGTTTTATTTTGGTGTTCGGTCTACCTCTTTTAAATGATCGGTGGCGACTCCATATTTTTAATTTTAAAACCGGGCAGGGGGCTTTCCAAACTAAATTAAATAACGAAAAAGAAATGTTAAAGAAAAAGATAGCGCCAGGCGGATTTGGGTGATTACAGTTGGCGACTCCGTTGGGGACACATTTTAAAATAAAAAAGAGTCAAGCCACGAGTCGATTATCTTTTAGTCTTGGTCGTTGGAAATTGACGAATTTGATTTTAATTTAAAATACGATTCTGTCTTTAGTTAATAGGACATGCATTTTATTTTCTGTAAATATAACAGTTTTACTTTTACTTCTTAGTATAAGTGAATATAGATATAGGGTGTCAAAAGGTTTAAGAGTTTATCCTCACACACCGTGCACTTACATCGCATACCATGAGCTTTCTACCCGAGCTCTGTCTGATTTTAATTGAAAGTGTGATACTGCCTTCGTGTGGTTTACCACCGTATAGGTTAGAATCGCTTTCGGGATATATTTCTTATGCTTTCGTATGGGTTACCTCCGTATAGGCATAAGGGATGTATCCCCCTAAATTGAACTTGGCCCGTTTGAAACCTATAATGGGTGAGGATCAAGGGCCTTGCTACATTTAGTAAGGGACGAGGAGGACAATTCGGGTACCCTTCCCTAGAACCGAACCTCGTGTAATGGATCATAGGAGCCTTGCTCTAGAAACGGAACCCTTTAAAAGTTCAAAGAAGAAACGCTTCTAACCTTTTGTCTACTCTATAGATTTATTTCATGAATAATATGTCGGGTAAGATTTTTCATTCTGTACCGGGTAGATACCATGCCGGATAAGATCTTTCTTTTTGTAAATAAAAATATGTCGGGTAGAAATCAAGCCAGGTAGGACTCTGTTTATTATGCTGGGTAGAAAATCATGCTCAGGTAGGTTGTATAAATTTACTCTTTAGCACTTACATACTTATTCTTGTTTTCATTTTTATTACACATGTACTGACCAATTTTATGTTTTTATGTTTTTTTTTTTTGCATTGCATATGCATGACATAAAAATGGTGTTGATTCACGAGTGATCTATGATTGAGGAGGCTTTTATAATAAAAAAAGTTAAGTGATCAGATATACAAGACCACAGATATAAGGCAGTGCCTTGAAGAAACGCCAGAAGAGATGAGAAGTATTTCTTCCAAGATTCACATGTCAAACCTACCAGATTATGCCTACACCAATACCGAGATTAGTGAGGTGCAAGAGTTGAAAATACAAATGACTGAAATGATAAGTATGATGACTGATGCGGCAAAAAGGAAAAAGTCTGATGAATTGAATAAAAGGCAAAATATGATGGCCACCAATCGAGACCTTATATCTGAACTAGATGATTCTAGTAAATTCAAAAGTTGGTGCACTGTTGCGATCGACATCAAGACACCCGAGGATGTAAAGGCTTCAATTTCAAAGAAAGTGGAGGTGAGCCAAAGAAAAGACAGAGAAAAGAAAGATAAAAAAAGACATTTCAAATTTCGATGGCATACAAAGATCTGCTCCCGACACTGATCAAGAAAGGTCTTGTGACTCCAGTCTAATCCAAGCCAAATGAACCTCCTTTTCCTAAAGGGTATGACAACAATGCTGGATTTAACTTTCATTTAGGAGGTACGTGTCATACTAGCAAAAATTATGGAGCTCTAAGGAACAAAGTCATAAGCATTGTCAAAAAGGGGCTATTGAATTTTGAAGAAAGAATCCCCAAAGCTTCCAAAATTATAACCAATGCTAGTGCACCAAAGCGTACGAAGAAGCCAAATCTGGTACCCGGGACAGAGTTCAAATTCTAGTGTCTAGCTTTTCGAGTCATCGCCAGCTAGTGTCCAAAAGCCAAGAACCAATGGTTCATTCGATCCTATACCTATATCGTATGGAGAGCGATATCTACAATTGTTGGAGGCGCGATTGGTGGTCCCATGTCACATCACACCTCTACAACCTTTATACCCTAAATAGTATAACACCGAAGCTCAATGTGAGTATCATGCTGAAATTAGGGGGCATTCAATTAAAAACCGTACCATCTTCAAGCGTCAAGTTTAGAACCTCATAGAGTGCAACATGTGGAAATTCGAGAAAGAAAATCAATATGGTTCAACTATCGTTCACCCAGCAGTTATGGAACCAAAGGAATCCAAAATTGAAGAAGATGAAAAGAACCATTTGAAACGTGACGCTCAAGCTGGTGTATTGAAGAAAGAGATAGATTGTCTAAAAATGAAGTGAAGAGCTCGTAAGACAACTATAAAGAGCTTCGTTTGACTTTTAAAAATGTTGGTTTGGGTGACACTCCCGATCAATGGAAAAAAGAAATTAGAGACCTGAAAAGAGATGTCGAATTTTGGAAAAAGTGTTTTAAGGCCAACAAGGAACAAGCTAGTACATTGTCTTGTAATCTGCAAGCAATGGAAAATTAATACCTTGCCCTCAAGAAAGACCTGAGGAGTAGTCAAGCCAAGATTGAGACTGTGAACATGTGTATACGTTTGCGCGGAGACATTGTTGCTGAATTAAATAATAATCAAGCTGAGGTTCAAAGACTAAAAAAGCAAGTGAATAAGCGTAACGACGTTCTAATGATGTACAAAGATCTTGTGGATGGTCTCAAGAAAGCTTGGAAAGAAAATAATAAGAAGTGGTAAGAGTCTTTAGAGAAGATAAAAGAAAAAGACAACTACATAAAAGATATTATTGCTGAAGCACGAAGAGTTGCCCGATAGGTGATAGACTTGGCTGATGCAGAAACAGAATTGAGTCAAAATAATGAGCTCCCAGAACAAAGTGAGAAGTTGGCTAGGCTCTCAGAGAAGGTACAGAAGCTAGGCGCTAGAGCTCGACATTATCTGTAACTCTAATATCTGATGTAACATGACATTTTATGAAAGTTGTTCTAAGATTTTCACTCCCGAATCAACCTCTTTTCTGCATTCATTCAGCGTTGCATCTTTATTGCATTTTGCACTTTCAGCAACATGTTCATAACATATATTGCATTTGCATACATAGACCGATTTTGGTAGTTTACTCTGGGATATCCGACTTAGGTCCAATTAAACCTATCATTTTAGGATTAGATCTTTCTAAGCAGAGAGTAAAAGAAAAGGTCCACCCTAGAAAGAAGTTGGGAGAATATTGAGGCAAGCTTTTTAGACTGGTTGTAACTTCAGAATGAGAGAAGACTGTCTACTTCACGCACTGTGTGAGTTTAGTTTACTTCAAAAAAATGAGGAGCTTTTGACAAACAATTCATAATCTTTGATTTTTTAAACATTTTATTCATTGCTATGAGAAGGTTTTTGTTTTCCCAAACATATGTACATATCATTTTTATCAGGTCCTTGAATTTCAATTGCAATAGTGCCTTTTATTCAAATCCAACGATCAAATTCGAACAAACTATGTCTAAAAGAAAGCAAATGTTGCAAGGATACTGCAAATATGAACATCTTCTGTTCTATTTAGGCAGACAGAAGGAACAAAACTAGTGTTCAAAAAATGGGCAGATCCCATTGAGTGAATTCCTCTCTCAGGCATTTTTTGTTTAAGGTCCTTGAATCGAGTGTTAACCTGAAAATTCTACCCCCTAAAGACTATTTAGATGTTCGTATGCGAGAAGACGAATGGTATTCCTTCAATTCCTTTCACAAATAAGAAAATATCTATTTTTGTCCCCCTTTGAGCCTGATTGTTTCTTTTTAATAAAACCTAAACCAAGGGTCACCCCCACAATAGGGGTAAAAAAGGCAAAAAAATGCAAATAAAAGCCGCCCGATCTTGATCATGCTACACAGATAACACTTTAATTAGGGCAAAAAGCGAGATCAAATACATTCAATGCAAAGGTTAGAGAAACATTAGAAGAGGCAAATGGAAGAAAAGTTTATGCTCAAAGAAGCTGACCAAATCAAGTTAAAAATTGCCAACAAAAAGGCTGAAACTATCAAGGGAGGAAACGCTAAATCAAAAAGTGCAATAAAGAAAAGCAAGAGCATTGGAGGATTGGTTACTCTCAAGCAGAAGCAAGAATCAATGTCTAGTTGGGATTGCAGAATAGTCCACCACTATATTTTCCTAAACATGAAATGAAATGAACTCTAGGGTGAAAACCCAAAAAATGGGCAGTCTAGAGCGATCCAAGGAATAAAAGAAAAAAATGTTACTCTATGTGAGCATACCCAAATCAAGCAATACAAGAATAAGGTTTTAATTGAAAGCTTGTACTAACTTTGGCGGATGGATGCCGAGCCAAGACACAAATTGATTAAAAGCTACATGTCCTAGAGCTACAAAATAAGGAAATAAATTCTAGGGTGAAAACCCAAAAAATGATAGTCTAGAGTGATCCAAATAATGAAAGAAAAAGAGCATTTCATCAAAGTACATCCAAATTGCAAGTGTAGAAGTGAGAGTTCGCCAAGAAGACATGATCATTGGTTTCATTACCCTTAAACACTTATTTGGGTCTGTATATCCTTTTTTCATACCAATGAACCATAGCTTACATTACAAGCCTATAAAGACCATTCTGATCATACATGGATGTTTGAGTTTTGTCTTCAGACTATATTCTGCCTATAAGGGTTAACCTTTCTTTGAGGAACGTCAAACTTCAAGTGCCTGATCAACACCAAATGAGGGAAGGATGGGGCATGGTGAGTTAATGAGATCAAAAAAGCCACTTAAATAGGGTAGAAAATAGGTATGAGAAATGTTCCTCTCATAAGCCTATAGCCCAGAAAGGACTTCACATGTGCTTATGTCGCTGCAATGCTTTATTCGGGTCGCTCATTGTCAATTTGAAGAAAAAAGTACTTTTTGCACTTGATATTTAAGTGCTCAATTTTGACTTTTACAATTTTACATTTCTGAAACATTTAATTATTTCTTCTAAACTCTGTACAAGATTTTTGCATAAATGAAAACTCATTTTCACAAGTTTTTGCATTTAAAACTTTCACCTTAAATGTCCAAATTAAGGCAAACTCTACATATAGGGTCAAAGAACGGGAACATTAGTGGGATATTGTTGTCCACAAACATCACAAAATTAGAAGAGAGAGCTTAATAGAACTCATAAATTAGAAAAAAAAATGCTCAAAAGTTGACACTCGTCCGAAGAGGTGATTTCCAAAAGAGCCAATCAAACCTGAGAGAGGTTTGGGCATCGTTCGACAAGATTGACTTTATCAGTCAACATGACAGAACTCGGGGCATAAAGAGAATAATGCTAAGATGCCTGATATGACCAGCTAGAGTCACGATGCATTCCTTTTAAAGTCAAGCTTAGGTCAACTGCATTGCATGTCATTCATCTCTGCATCAAGCATGTAGGTTAATTGCATGCATATACTATAAAATAGGGTGCATTCATCAACAAGTGCATATACTCTGCCATATATAAAAAAAGAGTGAATCAAATATGGCAAATCCTCAATCAAGAAAAAAAGCTGAACCACAAGGAGATTGATCCCTCAATGTGAAATCGAATAAAATCAAGGCAAAGACCTTAAAAGGGCTCATTGAAAAAAAACTTTTTTTGAAAATATCTAGAGCACGAACCCAAAAAGGACGCCCTTGGTATTCAAAATGAAGTTCCAAAAAGTTCCAGCATCCTTGACACGAATGAGCATATTACTGTTGGCAAGTTCCAGCATCCTTGACGGAAAGAGTAAGGCAAGAGTTGTATGGCATCCTTGACACGAAGGAGCAGATCATTTCTGAAAAAGTTCCAGCGTCCTTAATATAATTTTTTTTCAAAAAAATCAAAACAAAAAAAATCAAAAAAAAGAAAAAGAAAATAAAAAAACCAAAAAAACAAACAAAAAAGAAAGAAAAAATTTAAAAAAGAGAAAAAGAAAAAAATTCAAAAGTAAGGTAAAAACCCGAAAGGGTACCTTAAGAGAAACCTTTTTGAAATTGTCTGAGGCATAAATCCAAGATGAGGCCTTAGAAACAAAGAAAATGAAGAAGATTACTTCTGACAAGTTCCAAGCATCCTTGGCACAAAGGAGTGGAACCCAAGAGAAAGAAGAAGATTGTTTGGCATCCTCAATAAGAAGCAGATACTCTTCGACAGAGTCCAACCTCCTCGACACGAAAGAGTAAAAAAATCAAAATCAAACCAAATCAAATCAAAACTTTATGAACTTCAGACCTTGTCTCCTCAGCGGTATGGTAGCTTGGTCAAATTAAACTTCAGATCCTACCTCTTCATCGGTGTTGTAGCTGGATCAACCTTACGAACTTCAGACCTTGTCTCCTCGGCGGTATGGTAGCATGGTCAAATTAAACTTTATATACTGCCTCTTCGTCAGTGTTGTAGCTGGATCAACCTTATGAACTTCACACATTGCCTCCTCGGCGGTATGGTAGCATGGCCAAAATAAACTTCAGATCTTGCATCTTCGTTAGTGCTGTAGCTGGATCAACCTTAAAAAGTCCAGACCTTGTCTCCTTAATGGTATGGTAGCTTGGTCAAAATTTACTGACTTTTAAGTTTACATTTTTATCAATTTTGTAGCTAAAAAAAGAAAAAAGAAAAAAAAGAAAAAAAGAAAAAAAAAAGAGAAAAATCAAAAAAAAAGATAAATAAATAAAAAGATAAAGAAAAAAATCAATAAAAAAAGTGAAAAATGAAAATCAAGGTGAAAACCCAAATGGGCGTCTTGAAAGGATCTTTTTCAAACATCTCCAAGGCATGAACCCATAAGGAGGCCTTAGACATTCAAAATGAATGAAATGAAGATACGTTAGTCTCATCTCCCTGAAGTGGCAGCGGAATGAGTACTAACACAAGTCCGTCTCCATGAAATTGCAGTGGAACAGACAAAACTACAATAACAGGCCCTATCTCCTTGAACTTTCAATGGAGCGGGTCACACATCCAATAGAAGATGAACTGCAACATCAGATCCTGTCTCCTTGAACTTCTAATGGAGCAAGTCACCCATCCAATAGAAGATGAACTACAACATCAGATAATTTCTCATTGAACTTCCACTAGAGCAGGTCACACATCCAATAAAAGATGAAACTACAATAACTGACCCTATCTCCTTGAACTTCCAATGGAGTGGGTCACCCATTCAACAGAAGATTAAGTTACACCAAAAAAATAAGAAAGAAAAGAAGAAGAAGAAGAAAGAATCAAGTTTTTAATTTTCTAATTCTGCCTTTTCGTCAGAGTTGTAGCTGGATCAGACATTAGAACTTTCATCCATCGGTACTGCCTCTTCGTTAGTGTTGTAGTTGGATCGAATTTTACAGACTCTGTCTCTTCGCCAGTGTTGTAGCTGGGTCAATTTTTCTTTAGGAATTAGCTCATCATCAATAATGTAGCAAGTTGCTCTCATTTTGCTTCCCCAACAACAACCCCCTATTTTGAAGATTTAGCTTCTCCAAGAGTGACAAAGTGGATCAATCAAGTCAAGAAAGAAGACATGCATCGAAGAGAAGGAAAGTCTACAGAAGAAAGATGACATACGTCAAAAGGAAAGAAGCTCAACCAGACCGGACAAAACGTGTCATTTTTAGTCTTTGCTCTATTGTTGTTATGCAATAATGAGCAAAGAGGGGCAGCTGTAATAACTTGTTTAGCCTTACCCAAACCCCAAAACCCTAAAATAAAATAACCCTAAACCTAACCACTCGCCCTATCTCGGCTATACCAACCAAATCCCCCAAAACTCGACTTTTTCCATATATGCAACAATAGAAAAATAGGGCGTTGTTATTATTTTCGGTGATAAAATCAGACCAAAAGTAAACCAAAATAAGGGATTTTCTTGAAAGAAAAAAACTGTAAAGAGGGTTCTTTTGTTCGAAAAGAGAGAGTTTTAAAGACTTTTGGTTCTAAAAAAATTGTAAGATAAGGGAGTTCATTCGAAATCTGTAAAAGGGGATTCAAAAATTAAATAAAATTCTCAAAATTTCAAAAGCAAAGTTTTTTTTCGTTTTACAATCTTAAATTGAAAGGGGTTTTCTATTTTCAAAAATAAAAAAAAAACATTTTTTGTTTTAAAATTTGAATCAAAATAAAAAGTAAGGGTCCAAAAGCTTACCTTTGTTGTCGTCGCTCGTGTCTTCATCGTTGGACCACCGCACAGGCGAGAGGCGTTGGTAGTGAGGAGAGCAGTCGTCGGGGTGAGTAGAGAGAAAGAAAGGGTCGAAGCAAACTTTAGGGGTTTTTTAGTTTGAAATAAAAAATGGCAAAACCTATATCTATTTTAAACTAGACTTCCCCAAAACGGCACCGTTTTTGGTGGCCCGATCCGCGCGGTGATCCGTAACCCGGGGAGGATCCGCTTTTTGGTTTTGGGTAAATTACCCTCTAAGCCCTCAAACTCTTAACCCGTCTTCATTTCTATCTACGGGATAATTATGCTCTTTGTCCTTCTGTTTCTTATGCGTGTATTTTATGTGTATTCTTGCCATGTATTTTATATTTTGTTTCATTTTAGCCCTTAATCTTTATTTTCGTGATGTTTTATATATATATATTAGTTTAATCCATGCATCATCATCATCATCATCATCATCATCATCATTATTATTATTATTATTATTATTATTATTATTATTATTATTATTATTATTATTATTATGTGTATATAATATATTATTATTATTATTATACCAAGTAATTTATTTTTATATATTATATATTAATATCATATATAAGATATATGTATGTATGTATATATGTTTTTTTACCATGGTTCATATTTTTATGTATAACATTTTTATTTTTTATATATTTTATATATTGTATATATATATATAAGGTTTTATGTATTTGTAAAATAATGTATAATACTTTGTTTAATTACCATATATATAAAAAATAATAATAAATAATTATTTTTTGTAAATATATATATATATATATAAATACTAACTTAATATATATATATGTGTGTGTATATTTTTAATGAATAATACATATATATATTTTACCTTAAATATTATATTTTAAGTATATATATAAAATAATAATAAATACTTATTTTTAAAAAAATAATATATATATATAAATACTAACTTAATATATATATATATGTATATTTTTAATGAATAATACATATATATATATATTTTACCTTAAATATTATATTTTAAGTATATATATAAAATAATAATAAGTACTTATTTTTGTAAAAATAATATATATATATATATATAAACTACTAACTTTATATATAGAGATGTTTTTGATAAATATTAAATATATTTTACCATAAGTATTATATTTTTAAGTATATATGTATTTACATGCTTCCTTATAATTTTGCATCATAATAGTAATTAGATGAGCTAAGAATCAAGGTAATATTATTTTATTTAGGAAATTCGGGAACTCGTGTCCCGGGCGTAAAGGGACGTGACTTTCTCGATATCCCTAAATAAAAGAGTATCATTACCATTGTAGGATATAATATTTAAGAGAATTTTCTTTCATTTAGAAAATCGAGAAATCATTTCCCAAGTGTAAAGGGATGTGAACTTCTCGATTATTCTAAATAACAGAACGTTTCTTTAAATATTTAGAACATTTTCATGCATTTAAGAATCATATTTTAAATTAATCGAATTTGTAATTTCCAATACCAAGACATTAAATAATCGGCTAGGTACTAATTTTGGGCGGTGTGGGGTGCTAATCCTTCCCCATCCATAACCGACTCCTGGACCCGAATTTTTAATCTCTGATTTTATTTTGGTGTCTGGCCCACCTTTTTTAAATGATCAGTGACGACTCCAAATTTTTAATTTCAAAATCGGGCAGGGGTTTTCCAAACTAAATTAAATAACGAAAAAGAAATTTTAAAGAAAAAGAGAGCGTCGGACGGGGTGATTACAGCTAGGATGTAGAATTTAAGGTTAGGGTTTAGAATTTATTTTTTTAATATTTTTTAGTGTGCATCATAATTAGGGGCAGAGAATTTTTGTTAAATTCAATACTTCAAACGCATGTTAACGTCTTTCATTCGTACGACAAAAATATCCTTTCTCACTTTCATTTCATTATTAATTGGCTTAAGTAATACCTAGGCACTTTTTCTTAAATTAGTATTTAAATAATTTTTCTTTCAAATTAATGCCCAAACTAAACACCTTCTCCTATGTTGGTTCTTAAAGAATTTTTACTCCTAAGTTGGCACTAACTAAAAGTCTTCTCTCAAATTGATACAGAATACCTATATATTCTATTAATTTGATCCTAATTCAAAATAAATCAATAAATTATTTCGAGACTATGCAGGCAAAAAAGTTTTAGAATCAAAACATGGGCTAAGATTTCGATACCCTGCAAAAAGTTTCGATACCTTTCACAAAATTTCGATACCCTAGCAAGGTTTCAATACCTTTGTGCCACAAGGACTAGTAACAACTAGTTTGCTTAAAAAAAACTAAAAGTTTCGAAATCTTATCAAAGGTTTTGATACCTCTAGCTTGTGGACATTTAAAGTTCGATTTTATGACTTCCCAACGATCATAAACGGTCAGAGTATTTTTTTATTTTCACTTGTATACAGTGTTTAAGAGCTTAATTGTGCAAACATTCAATCTTGTGAAGATTATTCTTTTATTGCTTAATTTGTATTTTCCTTTTGAGAGATGTTTAGACTTAAGATTTGGGTAGAAACCTTAAGGATTTTTTTTTGAGATTTTGGGTATAAATCTCAAAGGAATTTGCAAGGTTAAACCTTGTCTTCAAAGGTTCAAATTTAAGTTTAATGAATTTGGAAAAAATCTTTAGTGGTGGTAGGTTAAGGTAGTGGATGTAGACTTAATTTAGAAGTCAAACCACTATAAAATCATTGTGTAAATTTTAATTTTCGGTTGCTTCCACCAATTCTCTCAAGAAATCAATTCACCTCCTCTTGGCATTTTTTTGATCGTATCAAGCCTAACAATTATGATTTGGGTTTACTTTAGGGGCAAACTTACCCTTAAGCCTTTTTAATTTTCTATTTTAACTTATTTGTAGATATATTTAGTAATATTTTTATTTTCAATAATATTTTGATATTATTTTTAAATGTTTTATTAATTTTATTTTTATATTATTTGAATATTTTAAATTTTTAATATTTTTTAAATTCATGTTTTTGTCTAAAAATAATTTTGTCTTCGAATTTAATTAGAAAATCAATTTCGCCTTTAAACTCGGTAAAAATTAATTTTGCCCCTATGTCAAATCTTCTTCACACGTGGACTGCCACATCAACACAATTGACTGCTGCGACAACATCGTAATGATCAACATTCACTTTCGTCGTTCAGGGGGAACAATGATGCAAATGAACTAGTTCATGAGCTAAATTTATGTGAAGAAAGAAGAATAAAATTAATAATTTGAAACTACTACAGAGCACAAATAATCCTTAAGCCAAAAAATAACTATAAGAGTATTTTTTTTTTTATAAAATTATCCAAATTATATAGGTAACTATTGGACCGGGCTTAATCTTTGTGCAGCTTTGTACGTTTCTTCTAATAATAAACCAAATGGCCAACATTTATTACGGTTCACTCGGCAAGCCCCAAATCTTCAAACGGACCCTTGAGCTCATATTATATGGGCTCAACGTTGTTTTTCTTTCAAGAACAAAGCAGGCGACCCGGCCCTTAAAGTTTGCGGGTCATTTTGGCGACAGAAAATATCATCCGGACCCCCGTACGGCTTTATCGTCAAGAGCTACTGCAAACAAGCAAAACCAAGCTTCAATTTTCTTCCCGCCCCTCCCCACATGAACCATAGATTCCTCCTTCACTAAGGTTAAGAAATGGTGGCGGTTCGCGCCGTCAACGGTGGCTCTTTGTTTCGTTCCACCGCATCACCTCCTCTACTGACATTTTGCTTCCGCCAATTCAGTTCCTTACCGTTTCGCCGAAATTCTGGGTTAGGGCTTCGATTTCCTCTTTTTTGTTGCGGTAATCAGTTTATAGGATATGACGGTGTTCTTTCGCGTTCAGCTCATAGCCTCGTTGATTGCGCCATGGAAGAGCTATCAGCTTGGCGCAGTCGCAGAAGAACTCGCGCCAACGTCAAGTAAAGTTTGAATTACGTTTCTTGTTTTCTTTTTCTTCGTGAAAATTATATTTAACTGAAATTGAATTAGTAATTAGAACGCGAAGAACACGTTGCCGTTAAACCGTTTCATACCAAAACACAAAAAGGTAAAATGATGCAGAGTCTAGCTATATCATTAATTATACTGAATCTGAAATGTAATTTAAGAAATGCAAATTTTTGGCTGCAAGCTACTTTATTTTTGTTACTTCCATGATTTGTGAGATATTTAACATTGTGTCTGTACTTAATCAAGATAGATTTTGAACATTACTTGCATATTTGATTTAGAGCAATTGTTCAAACTTGAGTGTGGCAATTAATTTTCTTATCAAACTCAGGCTAACGGGTAGCGGTGAACTTCTTGACGATAAGCTTGTCAATCGAGAATTAGAAAAGGGATTCCTGCTGGAGTTTAAGAAGGATACTGATAGGGTATTGCTTGGAGTTGTTCAGAGACCTGATGGAAAGAAGAACTGGATGGTGTACGATCAGGTTCTTGTAGAAACAACTCAAGCGGCATGTTGAATAGGTTGCTAGGTGTTAGAATTCAGTTTGTTATTCAGAGTTTTCTGATTGTTTGAGCTAATGTTACTTTTTTGTTTTTCTTGTTATACAGAATGGTGTCACATCATCCATCAAACCTCAACAAATTACGTATATTGTTCCAGGTGTAGAAAACTTTGATCATACGGAGATCTCAAAATTTCTCCAAAAAGCTCAGGATAACTTGGTTCGTTCAACTTGCTCTTTTGATGACCAACAGAAAAACTGTTGAGGTGTTCTTTTGTTGTTTACTTTGTCAAGAAATATTTTGGTGCAGGACCCAACATTACTGGAGATTGCTTGGGTTGAGCTTCTTGAAAAGAAAGCGTCAGTGACAGCAGAAGAATTAGCCGAGGTACCTTTCATTTGAATTGAGGACCTGTCTGCTTGTCCATCGGTAACTTTATGTTATTGTGCAGATGATATTTGGCAGTTCAGAGCCTCTTGAGAGCTACTGTGCCCATCTTTTGCTATCAAATGATGAAGTATACTTCACTGTGTTGGCGACAAAAGGTTCTCGTTCCATTTATGGGCCTCGACCTACAGGACAAGTACATGCACAATATTTATTGTTTTAATGGTTGATTAAGTATGTTAGAGTGCTCTTTTGACACAAATAAAAAGTATGGTCGAAGAGCTTCTATCAGTTGGACTAGTGAGACGACTAATGTTTTGCAGATTAACCTATTCCTTTTATTGATTTTCATATCTAGGTGGAAGAACTTTTACACAAGAAGCTTGCCAAGGAGGCTGCTGAGAAAGAACTTCAGGACTTCGTGCAATTACTTGTGTCTGTTAAAGCAAAGCCATCACTTTCTAAACCTGCCAAATCTTCTTGGATGGTGAATGAGAAAAATCCGATACAAAATTGAGTCTCTTGAAGCATATGCAATTGATGCATGCAACAATGATGAGCAAAGGAAAACTGCTGGAATGGTAATTTGTTTGACTTGATTGAGTTCTTCCTAATATGATATCACAATGTTACGGTTGCCTTTGTCGGCAAGAAAAGAAATCAAAGGTGCAAAAATAGAAAGAAGCCAAATAAGGATATTTAATAAATATTATTAATTAGAAAATTTATTTTAGAAGCATCTCAATACATTAAAAGCCTTTAATTTTAGTTTCCTTTTCTAAAGAATAAACCCCATGTAACGTCTATTTAAGGGGATGAATCCAAGTAATAGAACACGCAGAATTTTAAAGGCCCTCTTTCTTAGTTAGGAGCTCACCTTAACAAGTTCTAAGGTTAGGAGCTCCCTTCAATGAATTCCATATATATATATATAGATAGATTAATCCTATGTTCTTCTCATAGTAGAAATTGCAATAAGGGAAAGGCTCCCTTTTTCGAAGCGCATACTTTTTGCGAATCATTTAGGGTCTTGATCCATACCTGTGATCTTAACACATAATTTGTATTGTAATAATAGCGAGGTTTTGGCTTGAAGGGGAAAGTGATGATTTTTTATTACTTATTTATTATGTTTGCATTTGTATAAACTATCATGGTTGATTTCCATTCTCTTATCCTTGTCAGATCTTGAAGGCAATGGGAGTTACAAAAACACCATCCTCTGCACTAAACCTCCTCGTAAACATTGGTTATTTTCCTGTGCATGTGAATCTTGATATGTTGAAGATGGACATTCATACAAACCATTCTGATGAGGTTATAGCTGCTGCTGAAAGTGTTCTGCATGAATCACCTGACTCAGATGAGGTAATCTTGCTTCCATCACTATTGAAAGGTTCCATTTTTTTGAACAGTTTCTACCTAGGGGGAGGGGAATTGTATTGAACCCACAACCTAGGGGAGAGGGGATGATGTCAACTGAGAGCTTTTAACCACATGCTCTAGAGATTGTTTACTAGAAAAGTATTGAACTTATGATATCCACTGATAGAAAACATAGAAAAAATGAAAAAAAAAACTAAAATTTTCTCTTATTTCCAATCTATCGAAATAGGGTCCATAATCCTTTATTTTATACACTTTAGTTATTACCTCCTAATGGAAGATTTATTGTAAATAAATGACTCCTAATCATAAGAGACTCATAAAAATGGTAGATATTATAATTAAACATCAAACATTAAACAATAAGAATCTAACTAAGCATAATTTGACGTCTTTCTCAAGCTGGTGAATATCTTCCATTCCTTGCTAAGAATATCCTGAAAAACTTCGCTTGATAGTCCTTTCATCAGTGTATCTGCCAACTGGTCCTTTGTTGAGACGAATGGAGTGCAAATCGCTCCACTATCCAATTTCTCCTTAATGAAATGCCTATCAACTTCGATATGCTTTGTTTGATCATGCTAAACATGATTATGAGCAATATTGATAACTGATTTATTGTCATAGGAGAGTTTCATGGGCCTTTCTCTCTTAATTCTTAAGTCATCTAGGTTTATCTTCACCTAGGAGTAACTCACATGCTCCCAATGTCGTCGATCTGAATTCCGATTCAACACTTGATCTTGCAACCATATTTTGCTTTTTACTTATCCATGTTAAAAGATTTCCCCTAGGATTGTACAATACCTAGATGTTGACTTCATGTCGACTAAAGACCCTGCATAATCTGCATTCGTGTATTCTTCTAGTGTAAGGCATGGATTCGTTTGTTGTTTAAACAAAATCCCTTTTCTTGGACTGTCTGCCAAGTATTGCAATTTCCTATTTATTGTTTTAAGATGTGATTCTTTGGGATTGTGCATGAACTGGTTGTCTACACTTACAAAAATGCTATATCTGATCTCGTGTGTGCCAAATATATTACAATCTTTCAACCAGCTTTGATAGGATCCTTTATCTATTTTCGATTCTTCAGGAGCATCACATAGTCCATGATTGAATTCAATTGGTGTTTCTACAGGTATACAACCCTTTTTTATTGTCTCTTTCAGTAAGTCAAGTACATACTTCTGTTGGGAGATGAAGATTCCTTGCTTTGAATGTGTTACCTCAATGCCTAGGAAATATTTCAATTTTTCTAACTCTTTGATATCAATTTCTTTCAAAAGACATTTCTTCAAGAACTTTGTTTCTTCAACATCATTACTAGTCACTATGATGTCATCGACATATACCAATAATGTCGTAACCTTTCCAGTGTTGAGTGTTTCATGAACAAAGTATGATCACCTTGGCTTGCTTATATCCCAGTGATATCATTACCTAGCAAACCTCCCAAACTAGGCTTGTGGTGATTGTTTGAGCCCATAAAGAGCCTTCTTTAATTTACACACCATTCACTTCTTAGATTCAAAACCATGAGGAACTACCAGGTAAACTTCTTCTCCAATATCACCATGGAGAAATGTATTTTTGACATCAAATCATTGTAGATCCCACTCGAAGATAGCTGCCAATGATAAAAGAATTCTTATTGTATTCATTTTCACTACAGGAGCATGTCTCAAGGTAGTCGATGCCATAGGTTTTAGTGTATCTTTCTGCCACCTACCTTGCTTTCATCTTTCTACTAAGCCATCAACCTTGTACTTTATAGAAAATACCCATCTACATCCATTTGTTTTTTTCCATTTGATAGTTCAACCAACTCTCATTTTTGTTCTTTTCAAGTGTTGTCATTTCTATTTTGTATGGGTGTTGTCTGTTTAGTGCAAGTTCTTGTCCCTTCTCTAATGACAATTGGTAGGTCATTAGTGTTTTAGTTTTCATTTTCTGGCTCAATATTTGGTGTGATATTGTTAGGGGTGTAAATGAACAGTGTGTTCGACGAACTGTTCGTTTATTAAGCTAAATAGACGAGTCTAAATAAAATTTTTATGTTCGTTTAATAAACGAACGAGCACGAATAGAGGTGTGTTCGGTTCATTTATGTTCACGAACAAGCTCGTTTACCCGGTTCCCTTTTTCTTTTATTTTTTTTTACATTTTAAATATTGGTGAAGGTAGGGACTAAATTGAACACATGGTGAACTTTGGAGTTCAAAATGTATGACTAATGATGTAATTTCACCATTTTGGCGAACATATTAAAGAACATGTTCGCGAACATATAAACGAACATGTTCACAAACGCTAAACAAACGAACAAGAATCGGACTTGAATACCTTCAAAAATAAATAAACGAACACGAATCGAACATGAACACCTTCAAAAATAAATAAACGAATACGAACAGTCTTGTTTGTTCAAGCTCGGTTCATTTAAACCCCTAGATACTGCCATTCGGTTCGGAGGTGATCTCGTGCTATGAAGCACGGGTACTTCAATCTAATGTCGTCCCACGCACCCGATACGTCCCCGTACCGGAGACATTGGATATGGCTTGGGTACTCCCCAGTATTTCATCTCCCTATTTTTTCTTATTCTTCTATCATCCCACACTTTTTCTGTCTTTTTCTTGTTTCTTTTCGACACTATTTTGTTCACATAAATCAACTATAAGTATATAAGTATGTGCGATGTTATGCTCACATGATTTTTGTCTAACTTTTTTATTTTTACATTTTCTTAGAATAAAATTTATTTTATATTTGCTGTCCCCGTACCCTGTAATTTTGAAAATTGCCCTTTTTCGTTCTCGTTTCCGTACCCGTATCTAAATTTGTATCAGTTTAACATAGATCTCGGGTATGGGAATAATTTCTGGTGAGTGGACAATAGCACGAATAGGAGATTGTACATGTACCGGTGGAGAGTTTGATGCGTTCTTCTTGGAATAAACTTGTGTTTGCCTCGTTTCAGTTCCCTCATCTTCCATCATTTCAACTGACTTAGTTGATTTGTTTAGTGGGTAGTAAGCTCAGGCTCAGGAATTGGTGGCTCACAAGACTGCAAAGAGATAGATTTGGAAAGATAGTTCAGATCGAGAAGAAGAAATATAGTGTCAGTGTTATCTTCACTCAAAGTCTCCTCTGAAGATAAGTAGACTGAAAAAGGAACCATTTTAATCAAAAGTGACGTTCGGCGATTTGTTTTGACAGGGTGGGTGAAAGCATTTATAACCTTTTTGTGTAGAGGAATACCCAACTATAATGCATATAATTGCACATGGATCTAACTTTCCCCTAAGATGAGAATGCATATGAACAAAGGCAATACACCTTAAAGATACGAGGAACAAGTTTATTAGAGGTTGAAAAGTTGGGGAGAAAACATTAGGGGCATATCAATCGGACTTTGCATTTCAAGAACACATGTGGGAAGTCTATTGATTAGATGGGTAGCAGTTAAGAAAGCCTCACCACAATACTGTTTAGGGACATGCTTGTGAAACAATAAGGCTCTGATGACTTTTAAGAGATGACCTTTTCTTGCTCAACGACATTGTTTTGCTGTGAGGTGGTAATACATGAGGATTCATGAATAATTCATGCTTTCTGAAAAAATGGGAAATAACTTGATTAAAGCAATTTTTTGCATTATCCGATTGAAATCTCTTAATTTTGACATCAAACCGAGTGTTAACCATGCTATAGAAAGCAAGAAAGACATTATTAACATCAAATTTATGTTTGAGGAGATGGATCCATGTGACACAAGTACAATCATCTATAAAAGAAACAAACCATCTAGCACCAAAAACATTTGGAGCAGTTAATGACCCCCCAAATTTCAATATGTATAAGATTAAAAGGAACAAATGATTTCTTATTTCTAAGAGGAAACGACGCACGTTTGTTTTTGACTAATTCGCAATCAGCACATTGAAATGACTCAAGAGCAAGACCTTTAAAGTTTAAATAAGGCAGGATACATGAATTGGATTATCCTAAACGACGGATGATCTGAATGACGACGATGAAGCCAAATTTTATTATGGTTTATCCTAACAGAATAAGAAAGAATGATGTAGATATGATAGCATTAACACCTATTATATTGTGGGTATGTTACAAGAAGTAGAGATCATCTTTTTGTCTAGCAGATCCAATCGTCTTCTTTGTGTCTATTGTTTGGAAAGTACAATGTGAAGGGGAAAAGATTACACTGCAATTGAAATCGGTGGTTAATTTGGGAATAAAAATAAGGTTGGAAAAGAGATTTGGAAAATGGAGAACATCTTTTAGGATAAGGTCTTCATTAAAGTAAATGTCCCATTGGCCAACGACGGTAGTGGTGGTGCCATCTACAATGGTGATCTTTGAACGGCTATTGCTTGGGTGTAGTTGAGGAAATATTTTGAGGAATAGGTCATATGGTCAATGGCTCTAGAATCTAGGAGAGGTTCTTTTTGAGACCGTAAGATAAGAGGAAGAGGCAATACCTGAAAATGTCAACGGGCAAGTACCTGTCGAAGATGGCTTTTCAATAGATTTCAACAAGTTTTTCAGTTTCTGAATCACCTCAATATTAAACTCAGGAGAAGATTTAAGCTTCCAGCACTTATCCCTGGTGTGACAATGCTATTTACAGTTTGTGCAGAATCGGGAATCACGATAGACCTAGTGAATATTCTGCAAATCATCCGTTTGAACAAAAGAATTCTTGGAGGAGGTGTTTTTTAGTTGTAGGACTGGTAGCATCTGCTGAACCAGGTGATACTTTCGACATGTCTTAGTGATGAAGAAGACAAAGGATTATCAGGATCGAATCAAATCAAATCTGATACCATGCCAGAAAACAGAGAAAAACTGGAAAAAAAAAATAGAAGGAAAAAATTGAACTATTCTCTTATTTCTCATCTATTGAAATAGGGTTCATAACCCTTTATTTTATACACTTTAGTTATTAACTTCAATTACTGTAAATAAAATTCTGATCTAAGGATAACTAGGATTCCTAATCATAAGTGACTCCTAAAAATAGTAGATATTTCAATTAAAACATTAGACTTTAAACAATAAGACTCTAACTAAGCATAATTCGACATCTACAAGTCAAAAATTAGCTCTCTGGTCTTCAGAAATGTTTCTTCCATTTATCTCTGGATGAGTCCCTACAATATTAAACGTGAACCAATGAAGAATTTTATACTGGTTATCATTTTATCATTGTGTTCACTTAGTTTTCTTTGTTTTTAGATGAACAGAGAGGACCTTACTCACTTGAAGGTTTATGCTATTGATGTAGATGAGGCCGATGAGGTAGTTGCCACCAATTTCTTGACGGGAATTCTATTTCTTCTCTATGTCAAATTTTATTATGAAATTGCTTAATTTTGTAGCTTGACGATGCCTTAAGTGCAACAAAATTGCAAGATGGCCGCATGAAAATATGGATACATGTTGCAGACCCAACTAGATATGTTGAACCTGGGAGCATTTTAGACGGGTATTTTTTGAAATTGTGGAATGTAGATTAGAACAATTTTCTTTGATCAGTTTTTTTATACTCTATTATGTTTAGGGAAGCGCTGAGAAGAGGAACCTCTGTTTTCTTGCCTACTGGAACTTATCCCATGTTTCCCGAGAAACTTGCCATGGAGGGAATGAGTTTGAAACAAGGAGAACTTTGCAAAGCTGTCAGTGTTTCTGTTATCCTGCACTCTGATGGCAGGTAAGTGTTAATTTATTATTTTGCTTCTTTTCAGATTACAAAGATTTTGCAATCTCTATATTTATGCGTACATTAAATTTGAGGGTGGTGGGACAGCATGTTAGGCTCTGTAAGCCATAAGACTGACTCAGAAATGTAATGGGGGTATGTATTTTAATCTTTACGAGCCTGTAGCAGTATTTTAGGCACTTAGGCTCTATGAGCCATAGCCCATAAGACTCAGTACTGTGACGGGGTATATATTGCAATCTTTCCACGAGTCTAGGGGGTCCTAGTAAGTTATTTTTTGTGCTTCCATATGACTTTGAGTTGAGTCAATTGTATATTTATTTGTTTTAGTAAACTTATTCCACTATTAGTAATTATTGTTGCCATAACTGCATCTTAAGGAACTGAAAATAATAATACTATTGGATTTGCCATTTCTTTTCTGGCCTCTGTATTTGTGTGTGCTTCTACCTGTGTGTATGTTCTTTGATTTCTTACATTTTGGACACAATAAACTGTTTTAGTTTTATATGTGGCTTCATTGGATATTAGTTTATAATTTTATTAATGAAGACCATCTGACATGTCTGTGGTACTAAAGCATTGCAGAGTATTCAGTTCAAAACTCGATCATTAAACCAACTTATATGCTGACCTATGAGAGTGCAACTAAGCTGCTTCATTTGAACCTAGAAGAGGAGGCTGAACTGAAGATTCTATCTGAAGCAGCTGCTCTAAGGTTAAAATGGCGTTGCCAACAGGTTGGTCTGTACTTCATTATCATTTTAATTGCCGCGGGTTTATTTTTGTTCTGTGTAAGACAGGCTTGTTCTGAATTTACATCCCTAATAATCCTTTGGCATTACTTATTTTGCAGGGTGCAATTGATACATCAACCCTAGAAACTCGCATCAAAGTAGTTAACCCAGAGGACCCTGAACCATCAATTAATCTTTACGTTGAAAACCAGGCAGACCCTGCAATGCGGCTTGTTTCTGAGATGATGATCCTCTGTGGAGAAGTTGTAGCTGCATTTGGATTGTGCAATAGCATCCCTTTACCCTATAGAGGACAGCCACAGTCAAATATTGATGTATCTGCATATTCACATCTTCCTGAAGGGCCAGTTCGAAGCTCTGCCCTTGTGAGAATAATGCGTGCGGCTGAAATTGATTTCAGTAAGCCTATTCCTCATGGGGTTCTTGGGATTCCAGGCTACGTTCAGTTTACATCACCCATCCGTAGATATATGGATCTCCTTGCTCATTATCAGGTCTTTGCTCTACTCTTCTTGATACAAATCAATCTTAATACTTGTGGCGGCTTCTGTCAAGGATGTTTGTTGCTAACTATGTTGCACTGACATGGGTACTGGTACGGAAACGGGGACGAGAAACGGTATTTTCCAAAATTACAGGGTACGGGTACAACAAAAATACGGCAAATATAAAATAAATTTTAAATTCTAAAAAAATGTAAAAATAAAAAGTAAAAAAAAAAATCATGTGAGCATGGTATAACACATACTTATAGTTGAATCATGTAAGCAAGAGAGTCGAAAAGAAAGAAGAAAAAGACAGAAAAAGGATGGGAGAATAGAAGAAGAAAAAAAACTAGGGAGATGTACTTGCAGGTATCCAAGCCGTACCCAATATGTCCCCGGTACGAGGACGTATTAGATACGTGGTACGGCTTTAGCTTGAAGTACTCATGCTTCTTAGGTTGCTAATATTGTTCATCGTACTTGACTTATACATTATGGGTGTCTTTGCCACCATTGTTGTTATTGCTATCATCATTGTATTACAAGTCTAGATGTCTTTATACCAATTTTGACATTCTCGTGCTGTGAAGAAGGATACTATATCCTGTTTGAAAATGCCTGCAACATTTTCATATTTCCGTGTAGGTGAAGGCATTTCTTAGAGGTGAATCTCCACCTTTTTCAGCTGGTCAGCTAGAAAGAATGGCATCAACAGTAAATTCGCAGGTTAGAGCAGTAAGGAAGATCTCAGCCAGCAGTCACCGGTATTGGATAATAGAGTTTCTGAGAAGGCAATCGAGGGAGAAAAAATATCGTGCATTGATCCTTCGATTCATCAAGGACAGGATTGCAGTCTTGTTTGTAGTTGAGGCAAGGATATTTAGTAGTCACTTTGCTATCATTTCATATAAGAAATTAACTAATACGACAGATTTGGGTTGCATTAAGATTGACATTGTGAGTCGAACGTTCAATGTTGCAGGTGGGACTTCAGGCATCTGCATGGGTGTCTATAGGATCTCAGGTGGGAGATGAAATAGAAGTTCAAGTTGAAGAAGCACATCCTCGTGATGATGTTATTTCCCTTAAGGAGGTTATTCGAACTGAAACCAATTGATTCTTTTTAAGAAACTCATCGGTTATCTCTGCAGAGACATTTTGTCACTGGTAATATCGCGGTATATTACATCATTTATGCATTTCACAGTAATAAATATACATGTACTACCGAAACAGAAATTGTAACTTTCTGTTGGTTAGTTTTCTATTATCGATATGCATGCTGTTTGTAAAATAGTAAGCATTTTGTAACTGATGGAAAGAAGTTTCATTATTTTTCTGGTAATCTACATGAACTGAATAGATTCTGTTTAGTTTGCTGCTGATTCAATTTTTGATGGAAATTTTCTTTAGAAACAGGCAATGAACCAAAACTCATGTACTTGGTGCATATGGTTCCGACGATAATGTTGCTTGATTTCTATGTTTCAATTTAGCAACATGTCTCATTTCCCACGATCTTCATTATTCCACTTTTCAGAGCCCCTAACCTAATTATTATCTATGGGGTTTGGTTTTGGCATTCATATTTGGAAGAAAAAAAATTTAATACACAAGCAGTGTAAACTAAAGTTTAGATAGCCTTTTTAGTTTTAGGGGTTAGAGGTTTAGTTTAGGGTTTAGGTTTTAATGTTTAGAATTTAAAGTTAGTATTTAGGATTTAAAGTATAGAGTTTATGGTTTAGTTTTTAGGGTTAGGGTTAGAATTTAAAATTTAGTTTTTATAATGTAAACATGTAAGCAAGTTATTTTAGGGTTTCACTTTTGGGGTGAACTATAAGCGTTTTGGTTTACTCGTTTAACGGTCCGAACAAAAACTAATCATGTCGAGTTGAGTAGAATCACATACATGACAATTTTTTTTCATCAAGTATTTGAAGGGTTTTACTTTCATCAACAATCATGCTTCAAGGCTCGTGGTGGTTGATAATGTTTCAGCTAATCCAGCAACGCTTGTGAAATACAAAATAACATACCTATTTAGCAGTCAATTTGAAATTGTCAAAGGACTTTAATAAATTTAATAAATTCATACTTTATACTTTTCAAATACATATTATATTAAATTCCAACTGTTCTATTTTTTTAACTAACAGTATCCGATCCATTGGCTAATTAATTCGGATCGAATTTTATAAAAGCTTATTATGGAGGTGGCTCTCCTCATCTAGTTTTCTCTATTCACAACTAATTTATTATTTAATGTAAATATTTTATACAGTGAATGGAATCGAAATTTAACTTTTCGAATTTATGTTTTCAAACATAACAATAACATGTTTTTTCTAGTTAGGTTGGTCGCTGGGGTAGTTAGAATTGATCGTCAAGTAAGTTATGGGTAGGTGCATATAGTGGGCAATTCAATAAAGAATATTAAAAATTTTAGTTAGGGTAGAATGAATTTTAATGTGCCAATATATAAGCAGCGTGCAGGACAAGAAAAACTCTTAAATGTCCTTACAACATAATCCAAATTCAATTCTCAACTAGAATCAAGAATTGGTTAATCAAGGGAACGCAACGCAACGTTTTAGAAGAAATTTGTACATTTTTTATATGTACTCTAAGCCCCAAAATGCTGAAATATTGATTGAATCAAAGTGTCTCAATTAGCTGGATGAGTGTCTTATTGTCCACTCCTATTTGACATGTTGAAGTATAAGTTCATAAATTTACATCAAGACACTGACCAATATAATTTAGAAATAAAAATAAAAAAATAGTCAGTAATCATATAAAATCGTGCGAATTGAGGGTGTCATTGACATCGAAAATTTTTGGAAATTTTCTTTTATAAACTTTATATATAAAAAAATAATTTTAGTTTAAAAGAATGTTTATTTCAATTTTTAAAATTTTGCTAATTATTTAGATTTAATATTATTTTTAAAATTTTGACATCGTAATTTAAATGTTCTGAATCCACCATTGAAAATTATAATGGGATGAAAAATAATGCTTCTCCTTGAATGGGATATGACCATGTTTGATGTCCATTGCCTTATTTTCTTTTTTCTTTTTAAAAAGCATTTATCTTACTAGTGATAGAGTCAAGAATCGAGATGAGAGAATAAAGTATAATTAATCATAAAAATTGAGAGGATAATATTTAAATAAATTAAAAATTAAAGCCAAATAGATAAAATTTTCATTGTTTTTTTAGTAAAAAAATTGAGGCACAGTCCCAAGCCTATGAATAGATATGTCCCTGTATCTTGCTATTTTCTTTTATAAAAAAAATTCAATAATTGGGTCTTCCTATAGGAAAAGGTTATCCTAGCTATACCTTAATAGCTATTGTAAATTTAAGACCATAACGGTTACCCTCTTGAGTCCTGATTGGCCAAGCAGGGGGAGCCTTTTGGAAACTGGGAAAAAGCCTGGGGGAGTGTAAAATAAAGAATGTTGGAATGGGGAAGCTTGAGAGATCCAATATTTTGTTGATAACTGAAATGAGGGGTAGGCTTAGAACTCCGGTCTATACCATTAGTTACACAACTTGCAAGAACTTATATTATAATCCGGAAAACTATGAACCCAACAAATAATCTCAACTTCTAGTGGAAGAACGGATGATGTTTATCCTAAGATATTCAGATTCAATCGTTTTGTTTATAAGGTGTGTGCATTGTCAAAGAGTTAAGAATATATATAACAAATATTATATTATATTATATAGGGTTGTAAACGAACCAAATATTCAGCGAACCGTTTGACGGGAAGTTCGTTTATGTTTGTTGGCTTAACGGCTACTTTTGCCTCTGTAGTAGTCCTAATTTATCGATTTCGCACATATGGTATTTTCGCATCAATTTGGCCCATGAAGTGGTCAAATTGCATCACCGTTTGACCCTTGATTGACACTCTAACCCTAATTTCTAAATTTCAAGCTCTAAATTCTAAACCCTAATAAAAAAAATTATCAAACTAAAGTGATTATGAAATATAAAAGTATTCCTAAACCCTAAACAGTGATGCAATTCAATTGCTTCAGGGGCCAAATTGATGCGAAAATACCATAGGGACGAAATCAATAAATTAGGAGTACTACAGGGGCAAAAGTAGCCCTTAAGCCATGTTTGTTTATTTATTAAACAAACAAACATGAAGAAATTTTTTTGTTCGTTTAATTAAATGAACAAACACGAACAAATGGCTCGTTCGTTCATTTACATTTGCTAACGTTCGATAATCCGTTCATTTATATTCATTTAAATTTATTCACATATATTCAATTATATTTATTATTTTTCATAACAAAAGTATTATATTTTTAAATTAAATTTATTCACATATGTTTGTTCGTTTAAATTTATTCACACATGTATTTTTATGTTCGTTTGTTTGTGCTCGCTTACGTTCGTTTATTATTTTAACGAACGAACATGAACGAACATAAATAAGCTACATTCCTTAACAAACGAACACGAACAAGCAATTATGTTCGTTTAGTTGTTCGTATTCGTTCCTTTGTTCAGTTAAATTTAAACGAACAAACATGAACATACCCTCGTTCATGTTTCGTCCGTGTTCGTTCAATTCGTTTACAGGCCTAATCTTGTAATCACCTTTAGACTATTCAAAAAAAATTCGGAAAACTATATATCCATACCTTAACGACAACAACAAGAATTAAGAAATATTTGTTATGGTAAAGATCATCATTGGTCACTAAACTATTTTCTGATTTCCTGTTTTAGTCGTCAAACTATTATTTTTGGCAAAATGTCTCTAACATTACGTTTTTTCTTCTTATTATTTTTGTTACTAATGTACTTTTTTTCCTGTCTTGGTCACTAATCTATTGCTTTTTTCTATTTTGGTCACCAAACTATTGTTTTTCCGTGAGTTTTTTAACGGTGGGTGACCAAAATAGGGAAAAAACGCAATGTTAGTGACGATTTTACTAAAAATAATAGTTTGGTGACCAAAACAAGAAAGAAAAAATAATTTAGTGACCAATAGTGTTATTTGCCCTATTTTTTCAAATGAAATGGGGGACCAATGAGAGGCACCACTGATTCTTTTTTATAATGGTTGCAGAATGCAAATAGATGATTTCAATCTCAAAGTCTTTTATAGCTTGAAGACAGGTTATGAGGATAATACTGAGAAGATGGGCCACAAACAACACCCAAATTTATGACTAATGAATTCCCAAGGAAATTTGGTTTTCTGGAGTACCATCAGATTTGGCTGTAACACATGAGTTTTCTCACTACAAATCTTGGTGGCTCCAAGCCCCATTCAGTTTGTGGTGATGCAAACTGATCCTGATAACACAGATTATGTGATTAGAGTGATAAATGTGAACCGAATAGGGCAAAGGGTTATGTCATTTTTGGAAATTTTGTTGGAATCATCTAGAAATGTGATGGGTGATTGATAGGTGAGGTTAAAAACAAGTCTAATGAATACCAACGATCAATTGGTCAAGTTGAATGATGAGGTGCTAAATCTCTTAAACAAGGTTTAGAGTTTGAATCTTGGTATTGTTAATGAAAAAATAGGTTAGAAGGATTGCTCCATATTAGATTTCTGTAAAATCTTATTCGAATTAATCAGTTAATGAATTAGACCAAGGACGGAGCTATATGGGGTGGGAAGGGACAATTGCCACCTACCCCCAATTTTTTTCACCTTTATCCTCTTATATATTTTTTTTCTTTCTAAAAATTAGTTTATTTATGAATTTGCCCCCTTTCAGACATTTATATTTTGCCCCTCACTCCAAATTCTAGCTCCGTCCCTGAATCAGATATCATTTGTAAAAAAACAAGGGTGGTGAATGTGTTGTGATGGTGAAGATTGTCATCAGGGGCGGATCCTTTAAGAGACTAGCGGAGGCCATGACCCCTTAAAATTTTGGAAAATTTAAATTTTGTCCTTAAATTTTTTTAAAAATTTTAATTTGCACCTCTCAAGATTTTTAAAAATTCATATTAAGCTTTAAAATTTTGAATATTTTTAATTAAATCCCCTTTCAAATTCTTTAATTTTTTTGTTAAATCTCTCAAAATTATTAAAAATTTTAGTTTAACCCTCAAATTTTTAAAAATTTTCATTTAAGCCTCTAATTTTTTTAAAATATTTAAATTGACCCCCTCAAACTTTTACTCTAAGTTCCGCCACCCCACCTGATAAGGCTGAACCCACACCCCACCATTTGTGTTTGTGTCAGCCAGCCCCATGCACCTGTGCTGCTGCTTCTCTTGACACTTCTATCTCAATCTATATCTCTATTTCTGTCATGTTCTCATGTTTCTAATTTCACGATACCATTCAGTTTTCAACCAGTTAAAAGTTTATCTCGGATTTGAATTATACTAATTTGAGATGTTCGAATGATTTAAATAATTCAAATAATTCGCTAATTTTCTTTTTTGCTTTATCAAGTCAATAATCAGAAGGCCATTGTGGTTCAATCAAACTTGTTTTTATTACAATAACTAAAGAACTAGTTCATACTAATTTTATACGGTTGGATTAATCATTTTAACTAGCATAGCTTTCGATATGTAACCTAAGCAAAAGTTATGTCTTGTTTCTATGAAGTTTTAGAAATATGATTAAAGAATGAGTTAATTGCACCACACATCCCTAAACTATGATCCTCATTTTAAATTGGTCCTTAAACTTTAAAATATTCCAATTTCATCCTCAAACTATGTCCTTCATTCTAAGTTGGTCCCCAAACTTTTGAGCATTCCAGTTTCATCCTCAAACTATAACTCTCATTCTAAATTGATCCTCAAACTTTTTGAATGTTCTAATTTTATCCTCAAATTATCGTTTATATCACATCATATTATTACATAATACACATCAGTGTTTCATGACAATTAACAATTTTTGTAACGGTTTTATTAACAAAATATATGATTAGCATATATTGATAATTTGGGGATGAAATTAGAACATTCAAAAAGTTTGAGGACCGATTTAGAATGAGAGTCAAAGTTTAAGGATGAAACTGGAACGCTCAAAAATTTGGGGACCAATTTAGAATGAAGGTCATAGTTTGAGGATAAAATTAGAATGCTTTAAAGTTAAGGGACCAATTTAAAATGAGTGTCATAGTTTGGGACGTGTGGTGGAATTAACTCTTAAAGAATTTAAGTGACCGTTTGGTTTTAGAAAATATATTTTTTGTTTTTTTAATTTTTATTTTTGAAAAATGATTTTTATTTTTAGTTTTTTAAAAATTAAAAATATGTTTAGTTAAATGAGATAAAAACTTATTTTAAAAATGAAAATAATAAAAATCGATTTGGTATCTAGCTTTTTTATAATATAAAAAATTATTAAAATTATTGGTAGACTGAGCAGGAAATGAGGTACCACGCAGTAGTACTTTCATAAGGGAACTAAATTAAAGCACATATAAACAAAAACTAATGAGAAACTCCAAATTATAATAGATGTAGAATTGGTATTAAACTAGAAACTTAAAGTCAACTGGGAAATTAAGTATTTAAATACACCATTTACAACAAATGCATGTTAGTATGTTCCTTTGAATATTAAAGATTATTTTTTTATCAACAAATTTTAATAATGTTGTTTTTTTGGTTGTCATGCTTGTTGTTCAGGATTAATCCGGGCTAACCCACATCGCACACCTGACTTTGGTGGGTGAGTCATCGCACTCATATGATATGATTTTTTTTTCACATAAAGGTAGTAATTTGAAGAGAAAAAGGGCTTGCAAGTAACCTAATTTAATATTAGATATTACCGATTACTAGTTACTCTAACAGGATGAAACACTAGGTTTCTTAAGTAAAGTTAAGAGTTCAAATCTTGACATTTGACATTGTGAATGAAACAAACTGATTTAAAAGGATCGTTCTCATAATGAATTTTTTACAGTACCTGTAGATCAATACCGTTCATTACACTTCTTCCCCTTTTTTGTAGGTGTGAGCCTGTGATCTTTCTTTTTCTGTTTTCCTTTAGCAGTACTTTGTAGAAATTAATCGACAAGTGAATCAGATACAAATGGTTATACTAAAAATAATAATTTTAATTATAACATTCCATGTGAGAATTATTTTCAAATGTTAGCTTGCTTGTTTTTAGCCTTACTAAGAGTTGTGGGGAATGATTAATTAGGAATAATGTATAATTAACGAAGTGCATTATCTTCGAAGCTTTTGATTTAATATATAATCTGAAAAGTTTCTTATAAGGTCAACAAAAGAGACAATTATGAATTCCCATGTGAAAACGGTGTATGAAACATTTGTTTGTTCATCTTCCTATTTCTATTTAAAACTATATTATATATATATATACATATTTAATACTATATATATTATATATACATGCAAAGTCAAACACTAACAAGACGTAATAGAATTCATAATCCCATTTATTTATTTCTAAACATATAAATATATAGCTTAAATTTCATTTCTCAAATAACGCAATAATTGCATAATGACCCCTTTGATGTTTGAAAAAGTTATATTTATATATACGGGTCAAAATAAAATTTTAATTTAATTAATTTATATAACTATTCTTTTTGAACATTATAGAGTGATTACGATGTAATATTTGTTCTTTACTCTTAGCTCTTTAAAAACGTATACACTCTATACAGATAAACTATTCAAATTCGAGTCTCTTAAAAATAACAAAGCTCCCTTTTTTTCATTTAGATCAATGGGTTCTTATATAATTATTCTTAAATTTCAATATCTTAAACCAACAAGTGGTTGGAAGAAGTGAGTAGATTTTTTTCTTTAAGCATTTGATCTAAGTTCGAATTTTGGTGTGTTCATTGCTGGGAATGCCTTATCTGAATATCACCACCTATTCGAACATGATTATTCTCAGACCTTAAGACATGTGAAAATATTCATGATTTATGAGATTCATTAATTGGCCTAGTGGCTAAAGATTAGGGCTGTTTAAATTTGGGTACTCGAGTATTCAGGTACCTGAAGTACCGGGGACCCAGATCGTCGGGTAGTTCAAAGTGTGGCCTGTGTCCCGACTCGGGTTTTGCGGGTACTCGGAAGTTATGGGTACTAGAAAATTCGGATATTTGAGTACCCAATATAAAAATATGTATTTTTTAAATATAAAAATATTTTATTAGTTTAATATAAAAATATAAAAATATGTATATATTAGTTTAATATAATATATATTTATTAAATATAAAAAGTTTAATTTTTTTATTAGTTTAATATAAAAATATGTATATTGAATATAAAAATATTAATTTCAAATATATTCGAGTATCCAGTTATAACCAGGTCTCCAAAAATTCATAATTTTGTAATCCGGGCCCGACCCAGGAAATGACTGGCCGGGTACCCGACTCGAGAAAAAAAATTCGGGTAAATACTCGGTTATTTATGTTCGGATAGTTGGTCGGGTCAGTCGGGTATTTTTGAACACCCTACTAAAGATGCTCATGTTACCTTATCTTGTATGGGTTCAAATTCCGACATGAGAACGTAATACATGTCTATTTAATAAAAAAAATATTCATGATTTATAGAAGAAATAAATTAAATATTTGGAAGTTTTTAATTTGAGGGAAACCAAAAGCAAAGAAGGGACGATTGCGTGGGTGGGTGGCACGTTCACATGCCCATGCAAATGCGTTTGTAAATGTGTTCTCACTTTAAAACTAATTAAATATCCAATGCTAGGCAGCTGCTGCTTGATGTGCATGCGGGATTTGCTAGATCTGGTTGGTCCATCTGCGTGGGACGTTCATCTTTGGTGTAGTGTATTATTATGTGTCCAATTTTATATACAATATAGACTATATTCGTTGATGAACAATTTAAGATAAAGGTTGTTGTAACAGTATTTAGTGGTACATTCTTTTTTATTTGGACAGAGAATAGCAATATATGATAAGCATGAGTTAAACTGAGGGACGGCCGGGGGTATGCGACCTTCTTTCTCAGAGAGTGAGTTCATTCGGGAAGGTGTTTTTATCGGTTCTTTTTTGAGGTATTTAAGGAGGGTGGCCAATAGTTTTATTGACAAGTCGAGTATAGACTTGACAGATTGATGTCTATTGACTTGCTAGCTTGATGTGTATGTCTGTATGTCAGACAATATACTTGACTTGTGAAGCCATTTGATTTGACTTTAATTTTAGCAGAATGACTGTCATCCGTAGGATGCAATGAGATAGACTTCGAATGAACACCTAAGGTTTCCTAAGAAAGATTTTGGAGGGTCTATGTGCGAAATACTTGGAGGCGGGAAGCTTTAGAAACGAAAAATGTCTTTTAAGACGCTAGAGGACCTTTGCTACGGAGGAGTGAATGTCGAGGGATGTATGGGTATAATAATATTATATTAATATGCGTAAATATATAGAATATTTAGTTTATCAAAATTTATTAATATAAATCATGAATATATACAAATAAATTACAAACAATAAAATTTTATTTATGTTACCAACGCCAACAATCGTATTTTATTACAGGGAAACTATGATACTTCGATGGGATCAACATAAATTTATTTATGTTACCAAAGCTAAATTACAATAATAAAATGGAAAAAGGAAATCTAGAGATTGAGAAATATAAGGGAGTGATTTCCTTTAAAAAAAAACTTAATATCTATTTAAGTTCCTCTATTTTAGTGAAATCTTCACTTTGACCATTTTATTATTAATTTTTTATTGATTAAGTAGCTAAATATTATATTTTTAAAATAAATATTAAAATTCAAATTTATATTAAATTGGAAAACATAAATATTCTTGACCTCTCAACCATTTAATAAAATATTAGTACAATTTCCTTTTTATTAATATCACCGTGTAAAAAATCCAAACAAAATAATACCAAAGACAAGTGGAAGTGTTATTTATAATAAGTGGTGAATGGACATTTATAGGCAATGGGTAAAGATTATTTTATTATTTTAATTTTTTTTAATATAAACACTTTTCTGTTTATAAAACATGAAAAGAGTTATGTAAATAATACGTGATGATGAAATTTAAAAAATAGAGAAAACATATCGAATTCTTTTCTGTTTATAGTACATATTTTAATTTTATTAATTCACGAAGAAGATTTAACCTGAAACTAAATTGGGCAATTAAAAAACCGTTGCCTTTGGTTAATTCTTTTTTAAAAATATAAATTTCAGTTTTCTTCTCACAATCACACAAAATTTTTGAATAGTTTCTCCATTTTGAGTTTGACGAATATGACGACATCCTTCAAAATAAGTGAATAAATTCTAAACAAATAAGCAAGCAAAAATTCGTATAATCCAAATAAAATCGAAAAAACCCTAGAAATAAATTCGTGAAAATACCCAAATGAAATCATAAAGAACTCTAAAATCATTTCATATCAACACAAAATCGTGAAAATACTCAAATAAAATCGAAAAGAACATTTGTTTACATGAAATTTTAGAACACAATCCTTGATTTGATTCCAAGCAAAAGATGAAATCTACAAAAAAAACCCAAGAATCCAATCCCTCAATTTTTTTCTGATAAAGCTTGATATAAACTGCTCGATGCAAATTGGGGGAATATCAAACCGTTTAAAATCTACGCAAAAAATAAGAGAAATGGGTTTTATTTTAAAAAAATTAAAAACATTATTTTAAGTGCCACATATTAGTTTTTCAATGGTCACAGGATTTCACGTCACCTTCCGTTACGAAAGTGAGTGAACCCGTTTACGACAGAAAATATTATATATGCAACCGAAAATTTTAAAATATTATATGTGCAACTGAAAATTTAATATACTTCATGTATGAGTGGAGTATTTAACTCAATAAAATAATATGAATATTTTTATAACATACCCAATTAAGAGAGTTTATTTTAATAGACATGCAACGGCCGCTCTGCTGGTTTCGGCTCCGAACCACGGCTTGGCTTTTCACGCGTTAAAGACGTTTTTTGGTCCCCAATTCTCACCACTTTACGCGGTTTTGCTTTCTTTCTCAATTTTTTGTATCTACGTTATTTTGTTTCTTATGTCATATTAGTAGTTTATATTTGGGTAAACTACAATAGAGGTCATTTAATTATTAAAAATTATATTTGGGTCACTTAATTATGGGTGAAGTTATATTTGGGTCACCTAATTATTAAAGGTTACACTTGGGTCACTCGATTATGGGTAATGTTACATTTGGGTAACTCTTTATATTTAAAAAATATAAATCAATTTGTGTATTAGATTTATTAATTATTTCAAATGAAGTACTTTAGTGTTAACAAGGGTATACAAGTGATTTTGAAGAAAAAATGACTAAGTTGATGTATTTTTTAAATATGAAGGGTGACCCAAATATAACCTTACTCATAATTGAGTGACTCAAGTGTAACCTTTAATAAATGTGACCCAAATGTAGCTTTATCCATAATTGAGTGACCTAAATGTAACTTTTAATAATTGAGCGACACAAATGTAACCTTACTCATAATTAAGTGACATTCGTTGTAGTTTACCCCTTTATATTTCATAAACCAGCAATTTCATTTTATATATTTGTTCAAAAACTTATATCATATAACATTTAAAGTATTTATATTTATCAATATATATTACACCATGCAACTTCACACTAACCCTCACTAGAAATTTAGTTAAAAGGATGCATGTGCAGCATGTCCAATTATTTTGGTCACGTCTTCAACTTTTTGCCTAACTCTTTAGCTTCAAATAAAAGAAATAAAAAGGAAGTGCCCATGTGTGAGGCATATCACATGGTATTTCAAATTTAGCTAACCCAAAGCTTAAGCCAAACATTTATTCAAGAAAAAAAAAACCCCAACAAAAAGATGTAAGGTTTCAACAAATTGCACAAAATGTTAATTCCATTAATTATATTTATATTAAATACATTATTATTTTAAATAAATAAATAAATACATTCACATTCTTATTACCTTTTCAACAACAGTTTAACTCCCGCATTTCAGATCCTCAATAAGTACCCCCACCATCTTCCCGCTTTCCATACTCCCCATAATCAACACACCAACATTTCTCTCTCTTTTCTTCCCTTTTAAAGAAAACAAAGCAACAATGGCTACTGTTACTCCTTCTTCCTTGAGTATGCTCTGCTTTGCTTCATTGTTGTACTTTTTTGCTGTGGTGAATGCAAGAATCCCTGGAGTTTATACCGGTGGAGCTTGGGAAAGTGCCCATGCTACTTTTTATGGCGGCAGTGATGCTTCTGGGACAATGGGTATTTGTTTCTAGCTTTTTCAATCTTCATCTTTAACCAAGGCTGTCTATTTTGCGCTCTGCATTTTTCCATTAGAATGTGAGTGAAAATCTTGGTTGTTTTTTTGTTTCCTCTAGGCGGAGCATGTGGGTATGGGAATCTGTACAGCCAAGGCTACGGCGTGAACACAGCGGCTTTAAGCACGGCGCTTTTCAACAATGGCCTTAGTTGCGGTGCTTGCTTTGAGATCAAGTGCGCGAACGACCCCAGATGGTGTCACTCCGGCAGCCCTTCCATTTTCATCACCGCCACTAACTTTTGCCCTCCGAACTATGCTCTCCCCAGCGACAATGGCGGCTGGTGTAACCCTCCACGCCCTCATTTTGACCTTGCAATGCCTATGTTCCTCAAAATCGCCGAGTACCGTGCCGGAATTGTTCCGGTCTCTTTCCGTAGGTGAAAAATAAAATCCCTCCACTTTTTACTTCATATTTTTCTTAGGAACCAAACAGTTTTTTTAATTGTTGATTTTTTTGTTCTTTATAGAGTGCCGTGCCGAAAGCAAGGGGGAATAAGATTCACCATTAACGGATTCCGTTACTTCAACTTGGTTGTGGTCACCAACGTGGCGGGTGCAGGGGATATCGTGAAGGTGAGCATCAAAGGAACCAAAACCGGTTGGCTTAGCATGAGCCGTAACTGGGGTCAGAACTGGCAATCAAACGCCGTTTTGGTGGGTCAGACACTCTCGTTTAGAGTCACGGGCAGTGACAAGCGAACCTCCACTTCCATAAACGTGGCACCAGCTAATTGGCAGTTCGGCCAAACCTTCACGGGAAAGAATTTCCGTGTTTGAAACTCACAGTAGCTCCCCTCTCTAAAGTAATTTTTACTATATCTTTAATTTACCTTTTTTTCCCGCTCTTCTAATTTCCTTTATTTTCCCGGGAAATTTTGTAGTACCGGGTGAGTCATGGGTGTGAAAGTAAAAACAGGGCTTTTGTTGGTGATAATTAGGGAAGTGAGTATAGTGAATTGTGTGTAGTAACTTTTGTTTTCACAGTAATCCTGGGTCAGTGTTTTGGTTGTTATTGAGCTGGTGCTAATAGTAAAAATTCCGGCGAACGGTAAAAAAGTTGTGAGGGGTTGAAGCGGCTGCAAATCAAAGAAAAAATGTAGCCCGCACTCCGCAGCCCTTGGTCATATGTAATCATTTTCATTTTTACTGCTCTTATTGCCGTGCTTTCTTCTATGTTTTCTTGTTTCATTTAGCTTTCTCTTTTTTCATTAAAGATTTAATCATAAAGCAATATTGAATACGTTAATGTTAAGTGACCTGTCATAATTACGTGGTTTTGGTGTGTGTTCGACTGTGTTTATAGACGGTTTATTATCAATACATCAAATATTAATTTTATAAATTTATTTAAAAATATTTTATAATATTAATAAAAACAAGTGAATCGAATGAATTTCAACTTGACATAAAATGCAAAGTAGGGCTTTCCATAAGCCACACATGTCGGTTGATGGTGCAGAAGACCATGTGCTGCTAGTCTGGCACTCTCAGCTGCTGCTACTGCTATTGCTGCCGCGGTTGTCGTCTATTTAACTTTCTTTTTATGTTTTCGACTGCTGCTGTTGCCGACTTGCCGTTGCCTTTTCACTTTGTTTGCTTCCCTCGTCTCTCTCTCATCTAACATGATATCAATATAATGAACCCTGCACTACAAAAATTTATAAAAATATTACTCGAAAAAAATAGATTTAAGGATTATTTTTGCTTTCTGTAATAGATTTAAATTATCAATTTTGTCCCTATAATATTTTCGCATAAATTTAGTATTTGAAATAGTCGAATTGCATCACTATTTGTACTTTGATTGACGAAAATCAATGTTGACTGTTATAGTACTGAGTGGAGGTCAACGATGCTGACGTAAAAGTCAACGGTGATGACGTGGTAGTGCACGTGTGATGATGTGGCAGTCTATGTGTGAAGATGGCGTAGAAGAGGGGCAAAATTAATTTTCTGACCTAATTTGAGGGTAAAATTAATTTTTTAATTGAGTATAAGGGCAAAAATAATTTTTAGGCAAAAATATGAATTTAAAAAATATTAAAATACTAAAATGATGTAAAAATTAACGAAGCATTTAAAAATGTTTTATTAATATATGACTAAAAAATAAAAAAATAAAAAATAAGTAAATATTATATTAAAATATAAGAAGCTATTAAATTACAAATTATTCAAAAAACAAAGCTTGAAAACAAATTTTACATTCTAATCTTAATTTCTAAATTTCAAAGCCTAAAAATCTCAAAATTTAAATTGTAAACCTTAAATCTTAAACCCTAATTAAAATTTTTATCAATATAAAGTGGCTATGAATCATAAAAGTATGCGTATAAATTTAATCAAGTAAATAGTTTAAATTTTAGGGTTTAAGGTTTGTGATTTAGAAATTAGACTTAGAGTGTAGATTTTAATTTTTTAGTATTGAGAAATAGTGGCACCGAAAAAGGTAAATGATTTTTGTTCGGTTGAGAGAATCACATTAACTCTATTTTAGGATTCTATCTTCCTTACATTCTTTGAAGAGAAAGGAAACCAAAATCGTCCAAATTTTTTTAATGAAACTTTTTATATTTTTTAATACTTTATAAATATTTTAAATTTTAATTATTGAATAATTTATAATTTATTTTATTATATTTTAATTTTATAATTTTTACTTATTTTTAGATATTTTAATTATTTTCTTTTTAGTCATATATTAATAGAATATTAAAAAAAATTATGTTATTTTAATATTTTACTCATATTTTTGCCTAAAAATCAATTTTGCCATCGTATTCAACCAAAACATCAATTTTACCTTCGAACTTACTTGAAAAATCAATTTTGCCTCTCTACCGCATCATCTTCACACGTAGACTGCTATATCAACACCGTAACTATCAACGTTGGCTTTCGTCAGTCAAAGGAAAAATGGTGATGCAATTCGACTACTTCAGGGGCTAAATTGATACGAAAATACTATAAGGACGAAATCGATAAATTAAGACTACTACGGAAGTAAAAATGACCCTTAAGCCAAAAAAATAACATAAATACAACATAAATATTTTTTTGAAAAAAATGCTTATATTTAAGTATGTTAAAATTTATATGATTGAAGTCCAGAATTAAACTATCAACAAGAACTTAAAAAATGAGTTTTTCTTATTTCCAAAACTTAACCATCTCAAATGACCTAAAATTATTTTGAACATTCTTTTTTTTTCAACGAACAAAATCTATCTGTCTTTTTTGTCTCTTTTCATGTTCCATCAATAATTTTATGCTTCTCTTATCTCTAATCTTTCTTCTGTCGAATTTCATTAACTTTTTATTGCCAAATTCATTTATTATTTGTTTTTTACCATAAATCGAACCCCCTCTCATTTCCATGCAATCTCATAGAAAAGACGAGCTCCTAGTCAGATTCAAAACTACATACAATAACAAGATTGGTTAAGGTATCAGACCCTAATTTAGTTCTCCTGAATGTTATTCACAATGATTCTTGTGAGAAATCTCAGCCATCGATAGTAATGTACCTAGTTTAGAACCAAATAGACATCATTTTTATGGATATATGCTCTTCTTATTTGCTTGACAAGAAAATATTGAATGAAAATGTCCTAAAATCAAAGGGTCCCTTTAGCAATCTGAATGTTTTATTTCGTTCCTTGGTATTACAATGACTTTAAAAGATGCTTTCACTTAACATAACTGACTTTCGAAAAATTCTCTCCCTCTTTTCAAAGATTTTAACCCTAGTTTTTTTCTTTTTCGTCGACTGGTCTTTTATTCTTTTTCTTTTTGCTTGTTTATTCTCTTTTTTACCTTTTTCTTCGATGTTATCTTTTGTACGTTTTGTTTAGGTGCTCTGGTACCTCGTTCGGTTTGCTCGTTGAGCGTCTCTCTTCGGCAACCTCAGTTTGGTTCAGTCTCTCTTCGGCGAGGTGAAAGCATGATTTAGGTGTAAAGGAAAGGCTCGTCCCTCTTTTTCCATTTTTTCACCTCGAGCTGGATTTTCAGTGTCTTATTCCTGTGATCCGATTATAGATTTTTTATTCTCGTTCGCGATGGTCTGAGTTCATGACTTTTTTTGGCAGACGACCATTGGAAGGCTCTCCGACTCCTCCTCTTTTTGATCCATCCTTCAACAATGATTCTTTCATCCTAAATTGATCGATGGACATCTTATTGGGAAAATGTGATAAATTGGTAACTTTGAGCCATATTTTTTATAGGTAAAGGTGGAGATTCGAATAATGAATTTATTGATTCATATTCTATTGTATAAGACCTTTACAACGGTGTATCATATGCGCAAAACGGTTAAGTGATGAATGAGAGATTAATGTTCAAAGTAAGGTACTTGTGAATTGTGTAAGGAAAACAAAAACCCCTTATCCCATATTGGTGGGATAACAAGCATGAGAAGTGTTTAAATACGCCAACCCACTTACTAGTCATTGAATGATATGGATGGAAATTGTGCCTCGCCTGCAAGCGCAGGGGTGCAAATCAAAGCTTGTCAAACCTATTTGAGTTGGAGGCGCACTCACACGACATGGGTGACACGAATGTTTGAACCGATTGAGCCCTTCGTGGGCCTGTAGATATTTTACCACTGTGAATTAAATTTTTCCTTAAATGTGACATGTCTTTTTTGATATTCAGAATTAGGAGGATAAATATATGGAAAGATATTGTATCTTTTAATTCGAATATTATTCTGATATTGCTTATGATTCACGAAAATATATTCAATATATATGGTATTAATGGTTGTTTTTTCGGATACAATATTAATGACCATTATATTCAGAATATATTATTTTCCAACTATTCTCCTATGTGAAACTCCTATAAATACCGTGTAAACATACTGGGTTAAACAAAACTTGAAAAATCTTTTCTTCTCCTCAAATTTTCAGTGATAGACAAAGGCAAGGATATAGTTCGTTATCTCTGCAGCAATACAACTATAGTTGCTCATCTCGTTGTTGTATCCTGGGAGACAGACGACCAAAGATCTCAAGTACCTTGGAGTGGCCGAAAATCTGTCTTAAGGAAACTACGTAGTTGCAAACCTCAACCAATTCCAGTCGATTTTTGTTAATTTTCAAGTATTTATTTTTATACTGTAATTCTGTCGTTCACTTAATAAAAGTTCTTTTTTTTTCTTTCGTCTCGGATTGTTATACTTATAACGCATCTCTCTACATTTCTACAAAAGAGTTCATCATCGGTGTCCCCTGATACGTCATGCAGGTGAAGATTGAAGATGTTGGCTCCATTTTAGTTTTCGGTTCATGTTGTGGTTGTTGTTCTCATTCCCTTGTTTTGTGTTGTTTTGTTTCTATTTTTCTGATTTTAATTTCTGCTGTTATGTGTTGTTTGCTTATGTTCTTTGTGGCTGGTTTGTTATTGTTCTCATTTCTATTTGTTGTTTGTCTCTAAAATGTTTTTCTTGTTTTCTTTGTTTGGTGTTGTCTCTATCTTTTCCCTGTTCTTCTTATAATATCTTGATGGTGAATGAATGATGCTGGCTTATACTTAGAAAAATAACTGATTTTCACATACAAATAGTATCACTTTTATTTTATTTTTTTCTAAGAAAATATCAAGTTTGTATGTATGCTTTAATATAGTAGGGCGGTGAAGATAGGTCACGGTTTTGGATTTCAATCTTGACAAGATTGCTAAAACTTTGTTAATTATGTCACCAATAGAGAAGAAATACATAAGGAAAAAGAAAAAGTACAAACTTTTGAAATAAAATATGGTTAGTACAGCAAACGGATAATTTACATTTGTCTCACGATTTAACAAAGTAATCAATACCGTATTGGTGGGTATACCGATTTTTTTTTGTTTATATTATTATTTCATATATTATATAATACAAATATATCTTAATTATATAAATATAAATTTTAAAACTATTAATTAAGTTCAATTACTTATTTTATTGATTATATTTTATTTTTAAATTTCATTATGCAAAAAATAAAATAGGTATGATAAAAAATTAAAAATTAGTTTAAAACATTAAAATCTTGTATGGGCTCATTACCTTAAACTGATATAAAAAGTTTAAGTAGCATTTCGATCAAAAATTCATTATGTTTTAGGTCTATTTTAGTTAATTTCAGCTAGTACCGATGTGTACCGATTGATACAAGATTTTAATATTTTAAAATAATTTTATTTATAATTATTTATTTTTTCATAATTATATTTTAAAAATATTATTATTTAATTAAGTGAACAAGCTTAATTAATAATTTTAATATATAAATATGATATAGAACTATTTCTTTGAATATTGTATATTTGGTGAGGCCAGAGAAACACGGGCTATAATGGAGATAGTGTATGGGCTCATTACCTTAAACACGGGCCATAATGTACGTGGCAACATTCGGGCCAGGGCTTATGTAATTTAGTTTGTAAAGGGAGGTCAAAAACGTCAATTGAAAATCGCAAAAAAGAAAAGGGAACGACTTCCCGATCCCCCAAATCAGAACAGAAACTGAAGCAGAGTAATTCATTCATTTCCAAGCAACAAATTTTAGGGTTTTGAATTTGACTCCCTTGACAATGGCGGCGATTTACAGTCTTTACATAATCAACAAATCCGGAGGCTTGATCTTCTATAAGGTATCATTTCTTTCAAATATTTTATGTTCGTTTCTCGAGAAAAGTTGGTAAATTTTTTTTCTTTTTTAAAGGATTATGGATCAAAGGGACGAATGGATACGAATGATAGCTTGAGAGTGGCTAGTTTATGGCATTCGATGCACGCGATCTCACAGCAGCTATCGCCTACCACTGGTTGTACGGGAATTGAGCTACTTGAAGCTGATACATTTGATCTCCATTGTTTTCAATCCCTAACTGGTATTTTTTGTTTTTTAATATTAATTATATTATCTTTATTAATGGGAAAATTTGAAGTGCCGAAGTAGAATTGGAAGAGACTGGTTTGCAGATCTGATTTTCCCACTGAAAGTTGTAGGCTAGAATTGTTCAGCCATTGTTTCAATGCTCCAAGATTCTGTAGAGGAAATTGTTTTTTTTTTCATCCCCCTAAAATGCAGATATTGCTAGTTTATATCATGTAAGATGATGAATAGAAAATGAAATTTTGTGGAAATTTACTTATACATAAATATAGAAAGGTTGACTATCATGTATTGAATGCAGTTGGCAAATGGCAATGCTTGCTTTCCACTTTCTTGAAGCTTGAAACCATTGTACTAGCACTGTTGCCTGTGAAATACTTTGTAATTTAATGCTCTTCGGGCAATTCTGTATGCTTTAATTTGAAGACGGGGTGTCAACTTTGAAATATCTGTAGACTGATTGTGCCATTAGTGACAGATTAAGTCTTACAAATTGGAAGGAAGAAACCTGTTATGTCTGATTGTGCCATTAGTGATAAGTTCAGCCCTTAAGAATGTGCTTGAAATGTCTCGTGACAATTTGTGCTGGATGATTTTCTTGTTCTTGCATTTGACCTGGGATGGCATTTTGCAAACATGGGTTTTTTGGGAGGTAGTTTCAGGTGTATGTTTCCCGAAACCATGATTTTTGTAGATAACCAAACATTATGTTCTCTACAATGTTGATTTTGTGAATATTTATTATGATGTACAGGGACAAAGTTCTTTGTGGTTTGTGAACCTGGGACACAGAACATGGAGGCTCTCTTGAAAGTTGTCTACGAGCTCTACACAGATTATGTTTTGAAGAATCCCTTCTATGAGATGGAGATGCCTATACGATGCGAACTATTTGACATCAACCTGACACAGGCAATACAAAAGGATCGTGTTGCACTTTTGGGACGATGAGCTGTCCTGGAACCTTTATCTCAGCAAAATTTCATCGCCATCCCATATTTTCATCCGCACTCTCAGTGGAAGATTGCTGTCAAGTTTGTATCAGCTTTTTTCATCAAACTCCTATGCTTATCTCATTATTACTGTGTCTTGTACAACATATGATTATATGGGGAGTTGTTTTTTCCCGACTGAACAGCTATAAAATTAATGAAAATTCCTGTTATACGTGTGTTCCCCAATTATTTGTTTATTATTTTCAATCTACAGCAGGGCACATCTTATAAATATGTTCATAGTGAATTTTTATTATCGTTTTATTGGAGGAGAAAACAGAGATGTTTTCTTATGCTCCGTGGATTCGAATAAGAGTATAGAAAGAAAAATAATGTCCTAGTAAATAGTTTCGAAAAGTCATGCATCTCAAAATATCGTATGGACTATAACAAACCGAAGATTCTTACACCGTGTTTCAGATGTGCTTAGTTACCGTGGCATACAAAGACCCATATGCTAAGCTCAATATCATTTTCATACAAATTTAACATGTATCCTTCACATTCTCTCAATCATGATGGTATTATATATAGCACAATCCAGAACGTATTCGCGCATTGTCTTAAATCTGAGCTTGATGAATTTCAGAGCTAGATTTAAAAAGTTTAACCGGAAAGAACTGCACACAACCGTGTTCCTGTTTCCTGCCTAAATCCCAGAAATAATTCATATGGATGTTCAAATCAGAAAGAAAATTGCAGCTTCAAATGAAAGGTTTTCATCTAAACATGCAGCGGTGAAGCAGAAGGCATTGGGTAAGTGGTTGGTTTACCATTGGAATGGTTGTGAGCATTTCCGTGGCGTTTCTGGTTTCTTTTCAGCATCTCACCTGGCTCCTGAAGCTTCACGAGTGCTGTTACCACTTCATCTATGCTTGGCCTGCACTTAGGTTCTACGGCTAAGCACTGGAGTGCAAGGTTAGCAACCTCTTGCGCCCGGTTCAGTGAATACTGGCCTTGGAGACGGGTGTCTATTACACGGAATATCCTCCGTTTGCTGGTCAGGTAAGGTTTCGCCCAATCCACCAGACTCTGCTCTCCAGATGGCCTGTTATTGTCTATAGCTTTTCGGCCGGATAACATTTCTAGCAGAACAACTCCGAAGCTGTATATGTCACTCTTGGCAGTCAAATGACCTTTCCAATAGAAAAAAAAAAATCAAATTGATATCAATACTCACAGTTTATCAACTTCATTTCATAACAAAAAGAGCTAATTGCAATGAGAAGTGGGTGCGTTACCTGTGGCTAGATACTCTGGAGCAGCATATCCATAGGTTCCCATGACCCTAGTGGAAACATAGCTTCTGTCACCAGTTGGTCCATCCCTAGCTAACCCAAAGTCGGAGAGTTTCGCGTTGTAATTCTGCAAATATTTAATGAAACAGCGGCTTATAGCACATAAGCGAAACGAATTCCCAATGCAACAGAAATGCAAAGGGAAGAATTAACCGAGTTACATACCGAATCAATCAAGATATTAGCAGTTTTAAAGTCACGATATATGACTTGTGTTTTGGCATTGTGAAGGAAAGCAAGTCCTTTGGCAGCACCAAGAGCAACCTTCATGCGGATACCCCAAGATAGTGGCGGAACACGCGACCCCCCTGTTTCGAGATTAAATTAGGCAGTAGATGGAAAGACATGCTTTCGCTACATATGAACTGAATGAATGTTTCAGCAATGTCAAGGAAACTCACTCCTAAATAAATGATTCTCCATGCTACCCCGAACCATGAACTCGTATACCAGAAGCCGGTGCTCATCCTCTAAGCAGTAACCGATCAACTTTACAAGATTAGGGTGATGCAGTTGTCCGAGATAGTTGATTTCAGCCTGTATACCAAAATATAAAGGAAATCAAACCATACCATCCTAAGAGAATGTCCTTACTAATACATCACAATTCTGTAGACTATTGAACAGATTAGATTGGTTTCTTGTTCGAATGCAAACATGGTAAGCCTGATCGACGATGTAACCAGCCATTTTAGAGAGTTAAAAGAAGAGGGATAAAACACTAACCAGCCATTCCTTGTGACCCTGAAATCCTTCTTGTTTGAGCCTTTTAGCAGCAATTATTATGCCAGTACCAGGCTTGGTAGGTTTGAGTGAATGTTCATCGATCCATCCTTTGAAGACAGAACCAAACCCACCTTCTCCTAGGACACTGTCTGGTCTGAAGTTTCTGGTGGCTGTCCTGAGCTCACTGAAAGTGAAGTTCTTTAAATTTGAAGACTGCAAAATCTCACCTTCACTCCGGGGAGTTTGTGGAATAGAAGCTAAAGACTCCTTGCCACTTGAACAACTTAAATTGTTTCCATTTCTGCTGTCACTCCTCGAATTTACTGCTGTAAGTAACACAAGAGCTGATTTCACATACCTTACAATTTGAGCTTGTGATTATCAAACTTTGATTTCAACAATAGAAAACAAAGGCATGCAAGTTCATCTTAAACCAACAAAACAAAAAGACAAAAGCTTTAAGCAAAATAAGAAACCAAACATCATTGAACTCACCTGCACTAGGACTGACAGACTTGATACGATGGCTCAAGCAAGCTCCCATCAAACCAGAATAAAAACCAGATCTTTCTTTCTTTCAAAATTTCCCCTTTTTTTTCCCTATGTCTTCTCTTACAAAAACCAATCTTCCCAAAATAAAACACAACAACCAGAAAACAAAAAAGGGGAAAAAGGAAACAGATAAAGATTATCTTTTTCGAGCAGACCCTTTTTTGGTTCAGTCTTTCAAAGGTGGGTTTGGAATGATGATGATGATGAGAAAAGACCATCAAAACCAACAAGTAAAGGCAAAAAGGGGTTACTCTGCTGTTGGATTTCGCTTGCTTATAAGTAGCCCTTTTTAGACATCAGGCAACCAAAGTTGACTCGTTCTTCAGCTTCTTTTGTCTGTTTTCCTCAAGAAATCACCATGTGACCAAGCCAATATAATATTCTAAACTAACCAACTTTTTAAATGTTTTCTTACTTTTTTACACTTTTCATTACCCATAAGCCAAGAACACTTAAAAAAACTAGTAAAAACTTGCATGAAATTACAATAAAAATCAAACCTGGTTTGTTGTATTCATAAGCCATTGGATGCCATTGATTAAGCTTTTGCTCAATGGTGAAATTCAAGTCAACCCTTTTCACAACTCCTGTTAAGAACCTTTGTCTTCACCGTTGGATATACGCTGAAAAACTGTTGCTTTTCCCAATGTGATTGATTCCATATTTCTGAGAAATGATCTGTGACTTGTTTGCATATGCGCCATGACTCTTCTTTCACCGTTGGCTTTGTCATCATTGTTGTTTAGTCAATTGTTTTTACTATTCCGTCGTCTGTTAATGCTAAAATACAATGATTCAGTCATCATATTTCGTATTTTCTAAATCTAGTCATTCCTGTTTGTAGATTCATACATGAATTATTTTTTTAAATAAGTAAATTACATAAATCGTTACTGAATTTTACTCTCAAACTTATTTTAGTCATTGAAGTTTCAAAACGTTCAATTTGTTCACTGAAGTTTAAACATTAAACTTTTTAGTAATTATTCGTTAACTTTTTAACGACATCTATTTACCGACAAACGAATGAACTTATCCAAGATTAGAACGGTAGAAAGCATAATCCAAGGGAAGCAATATACTTAGAAACGAAGATCGAGTTCGAACTCAGGGGGCGAGATGAAGCGACTGGTGAAATTTGGTATCGAACGAAGAAGATGATGAACGGTGAAGTGACAAAAAACGTTCAATGTCTAAATTTCATAGAGTAAATTGAATGGCTTGAAACTTCATTAGCCAACACGTGTTTGAGAATAAAGTTCAGTAATAATATACATAATTATCTTTTTAAAATATATAGTAAATCGGTCAAATTCACAATTAATAAATAATCTGGGTAAATAATTAAAAAATTAGTAGATGCATGCAACTAGGCATAAATGAAAATCATTCATTTCTCCAGACATATATCATTGCACCTATCATTACTTTTATATTCGTTTTATAATTCATATCGTGGTCGTTCATCTAATGATATATTTAAAATTAATTAATTGACTGTTAATTAAAACATTTTAAGTTGACTTGATTATTGAGCAAGTACATTTGATCGGTTAGTCAAGTTGTTCATTTTTATTCTCTTATTTTCTTTAGGTCATGAGTTTTAGATCCACTAAGAACACACTTCTTTCTTCTTTCTTCTAGAGTCATTTTTTTTCTCTCCCCTCTAGATAGTATTAAGAAGGATTATAATTAAACTTAGAATTTGTTAAAAAAAAAGTAGATGTGTTTATTTAAATTATAAAAAATACATGTGATAATTAAATATATTAAAATAAATTGTTGATATATAAAAGGTTATATAAACGTACAATAATTTGATCGAATATGATTATACCATGTATGAGTGGTATCAATCTCTAGTAGATGAATATGATGGGTCTAAAATAGTTTACACAAACTAAGTTGTTAAATTAAACCTTAAAACTTAAATTAATATATTTTACTAAACTATTCAAACATCGAAAATTAATAAAGTTTTCATTTTTGCTGTGATGTATTTTCATTGTTAGAAATCTGTTAAACAATATTAAAATATTTTTCAACTATCAGTTAATTTAGTCGTATGAGATATTATATTCTTTGAATAAAGTTGAGTTTAAATTCGAACATTGTAAATAAAGCAACTAGATTGAAAGGGTCATAAAAAATAAATTTTTGTAATACTCAATTCATCCAATAATGATTAAAGGTTGATTGATAACAATCCACTCCTCCCATTTGCTCTGCGACGGTTACAAAAGGTTTTTTAGTTCTTCAAAAAAATTTATTGTATTTCTTCTTTGCCGCCAACGGCCTTTGGCTGTTTTGCTGGTTTTGTATATAAATAAACTTCATCTTTGCTGATGAATATTTTATTTTCAAGTTTTTTGTTTTGTTTTGCCATATTCTTATCACGTCTGCTTTTATGGTAGTTTTTTCGTCTGTTTTTATAGTATTTATAGTCTGTCTTTGTGATAGTTGTCTGTCTTTTGACAGTTTAGTGTTCGGGTGACGAGTATCAACGAGAGTTTTTGTTAGCGAAGGAAGCCGATTTGCATATGCTTATAATTCTCTTTTGTGGTTGTGCCGATATGCCAAAAACAAGTAACGGAAGAATTTGCTTTCTTCATAGAGCACTCTGGTCAAAGTAGTTGTTTGCTGGATTTCATTCAGAAGATTATTCAAGTCCTTCTAAAAGTGACAGGTTTTGTTTTTAATGTCTTTCACACTCTTGGAATTTTATTGTATTTATTTTTATGCATTGAATTTTCAATATTTGCGGTGTGATACATTTGTAATCCTATCACTTTGAATATAATCCAATTTATTTAAAAATGTATCATATACATATGATTATATAAAAGAATAACATTAAATATTTTAAAATATCTTAATATAAAAATAAATAAAATAATATATTAATTAACCCAACAATATTTAATTTACATGCTTAACAAAAATAATATTTAATTAACCCAAAAAATACTATTCAAAAAAATAAACAAAAATAATATATAAATATAACTAAAATCATTATAAAAACTTAACTTCTAACTATTAAAATTTAGTGTTTTTTATGCAGACTTAACACTCAAATAAGTGCTCAAACTATATTTTTTTTCTAGATAGGTGTCTAAACTATATTTTGGGCCAAATAGGTGCCTAACGTTTCATTTCGTGACTCATTTAAGTTTTTTTTGTGATAGATATTATTTTTTCATTATTCAATGAAATTCGAACAAGTGGCATGATTTTTTTATTTTTAAAATTAAAATTTGAAAAAAGAAAAAAGAAAACATATTAATTAACCCAAAAATATTTAGTTTCTCTAAAAATCCCCCAACCTCTAACTTAAATCCCTAAATTCCTCCACTCTAACCATCGATTCAACCATCACCGGTCACCCTTATCTACATCGGGCCCCTCCACTGAAAATCTCATCGTCAAAAACTGACGAATAAACCGTCGATTGCATCGTCGACGAACACCCAACAATGAAAAAAATAGGCCAATTGAGTTCCCATCAATGGATAGAGGATGACATATGTCAAACGGTGAGGTACACAATGCTTGGGCTATGAACAGTGAATCGCCGACTTGTGGGAATTTTAAACGGCGAGGGAGATGTGATTTGGGAGTTTGATTTAAAAAAATTAAAACTTTGGAGTTTTTAAAGAATTTTAGATTTATAAAGAAATTCATAAATTAAAAATATAAAAAAACATATCACGTGTCATGTTTTGATTGAATGACGAACTTTTTTAATTGCCGTTAACGAAAAAGTCTTAAATGGGTAACATAATGAAATATTAGGCATCTATTTAGCCCAAAATATAATTCAAGTACCTATATATAAAAAAATAGTTTGAATACTTATTTAACTATTAAGCCTTTTATGTATGAGTAATTATATGCCGTTAATAACCCGTTTTAGATATTATGAAGAATGTAGCGACTTTTCAAGGCAATTTTATCGAAATATCACCAATACTTTTCTATTTATCATTTTGATATTCATGCAAAATTATTTGTTTGCATAGTATTCTTATAGTGAACTCGCCAATTAACATGATGAGTTCTATTTTTATTAATTTTTAATGTGAGTAATAAAGCTTTTAAGCGTTAAAAAGAAACAAATTTTAATAAAACTCGTCACGTAAGTCTAATAAATTCTACTAAAAATTAATAAAATTCAACATATCAACATGACAAGTTCATTATAAAGATAATAAAATAAAATAAAAAATGATTTTTTTATGTGTATTAAAAAGGAAATTAATTTTTTAATAATGATGTTTTTGAGATAACGCCTATTATCAAAGTTACCACCACATATGAATATAGGACATGAGTTGACGTTTTATCGTTACGAAAACGTAATTAAAAGAGGAAGAGAGACTTTTTGGCTCCTGAAGCCGACTCATTTATTTTATCTTTTCTGAAAGGTTGACATTTCTTTTTTAAAATAAAAATATTTTATTCGTTTTATCACTTCATAAAAAAAATTAAGAAAATTATTAAAAATTGTATATTATTTTAATTCAAATCATATATGATTCAAGTCATTTTAAAAATCACATTAACAGAATTCATGTATTTTAATTGTCAAACCAAATTAAATTAGGTTAAAATTCGAATTAATCGATTGGGATCAAAATCTAAATATCATACATATAATTTTCAACCGTGGAATGTAGCAATAAAGGGAGGCGTGTGAGTTGGGAGTAGGTTTGTCAAATCTTTGGCAAAAGGGATGTTTCCCTTTCACCGAACCAGGTTGGTTATTTTCTTGGATGGTACACTTAGTAGGGTGAATATTCGATTAAGTTGAGACGTGTCAAAAAATTTTGAGTTTGTAGATCAGACGAGTCTTATTTTATAACTCAAATATTATTTTAAAAATTTTTTTAGTCGAATTTATGAAATTCAGGTCAAGTCAAGTTGTTCGAGATTTTTTTTTTTGGATAAGTAAGCTTTCTTATTATCCAAAGAACCAATCAAAAAATATCATCCAAATACATATACCATCTAATTACATAAAACCCCAAAGAACAAAACACAAAAATAATAAAATATAGCTATATCCCACCTAGTGACAAGATCAGGAGCAGAAAGAATTAATTTCCGACAACCCGAGATCTTCATTTGAACATCTCTCTCGATGAGCAACACAATGTCCTCTATATGCTTGGGCGCTCCAGCATGCACTCGACGATTTCTTTCCTGCCATATGCAATAGATGAAACTGCACCATGCCACTCTAATAATGACATCTAAGGCCACCCTCCCTTTTTCCATGTACAGATACCCATCGCACCATATTCAGCCAACAGTCAATTTGCACATCCAAACCACAGGTGTGAAGAATTACCTGCCAAACTTGTCGCGAGAAGGCACACACAACAAACAAATGATCTCTATTCTCAACATTAGCATTACAAAGCAAACAATGGGTATCAATCTGTCTCCCCCAGTGAAGCATCATGTCCCTCGTTGGGAGCCTATTCTGAACTGCAAGCCATGCAATGAATGAGTGGCAAGGGATATGGAGCCCTCTAGACAACATGAAACTAGGGAACCTTTTCATTATTATGTATAATGCTCTCCCAGACTTTTTTAGCTTTATATACACCATCTATGCTCCCCATCTGTGCATAATCAGTCCTCAACTTCATTAACTTCCTCCAAGCCCAACTAGACGAGGCTCTAACAAGGGTTTGCCATATCGAGTTACCCTTTAGAATGTACCTTTCAACCCAAGCTACCCACAATGATCTTGTACGAGCAAACAAAGACCATAAACACCGCATCATACATGCTTTGTTCCACACTACAATGTTTTTTACCCCGAGACCCTCTTCACACTTAGGATGGCACACTCGATCCCAACTGACTCAAGCCCCTTTTGCGGATGCTTCTGAGCTCTTCCAAAGAAAGGAGTTGCACATACCCTCAATCTGTCTCAAGAGTTTGCCTGGTAGTACAAAGACCCGACACCAAAAATTTTGTATACTAAACAAGACAAATGTAATAAGCTGCAACCGCCCCCCAAAAGACAAGCATTTGGATGGCCAATATCGAATTCTTTGTGCAATTTTCCTAATGAGACCCTTACAATCCCCAACAGACAAATTTTTTGCAACTAAGGGCAACCCAAGTATCTAACTGGTAGGGAACCAATTTTGAACCCAGTTTGGTCAGCAATAGCCTGCATCTCATCATTGCTAATGCCTGCACAATATAGCTCACTTTTAGTTGGGTTCATTTGCAAACCAATGAGCGTATAAAACCAATCCAGAACATTCTGCACACCCAACATGTCCTCAATAGTCCCCTTAGTAAAAAGAAGAAGATCATCAACAAAGCACAAGTGTGTGAGCCCAACGCGTTTGCATCTAGAATGATAGTCAAATACCTTGTTTAAACATGCAATGTTCAGTAGCTTAGAAAGCACATTCATAACTAGAATGAAAATATAAGGCGACATGGGATCCCCTTGCCTCACCCCTTTTGCACCTGAGAAACCCCCCACTAAGCCACCATTGAAGCTAATAGAAAACCTAGAATGGTTAATACAACTTCGTATCCAATCCCTAAATTGAACAGAAAAACCAAGAACTCGAAGGAGTTGAAAAATAAAATTCCAATTTAGGGAAGATCCACTTTCAAGGCACAGCGAGCCGAAAGATTCTTTCTACCATAACCCACCACAATCTCTTGAGCCAACATGACATTCTCCACTAAATCTCTTCCAGTCAAAAATGCACTCTGATTAGGCAAAATCAACTCAGGCAACCAGATTTTCATTCTATTGACAAGGATTTTAGTAATGCACTTATAAACAGTTGTGCAACATGAAATAGGCCTGAAGTCAGTAGCATGCATGGGGGCAGTGACTTTAGGTACTAAGGTAATAACAGTTGCATTAAATCCCATAGGCATATAATTTTTGAGAAAGAAAAATCTCACAGCATTGACAAAGTCCGCACCCACAATCTTCCAGCACAACTTGAAAAAACTCGATGGGTAACCATCAGGCCTAGGATCCTTATTTCCTGCCATCGAAAATAATACCTCCTTGATTTCCCTTGAAGTTATGGGAACCACCAGTCTTTCCTGCATTCCAGGGGTGAGTTGGATTCCTAATAAGTCTTGCAAAAACTCACCAGAGACAAGGGTTACATTATCATCAATTTCCCCTAAAGCCTAAGTGAAGTGTCTAATCAATTCAGCAGCTATATCTTGATAGTTTTCTAATTTCTGCCCCTGCAAGTCGTACAAAACTCGCACAGTATTAATAGTTGTTCGAGATTTTATTCAATTTAATTGTAAACATTTTATAGTGTTATGGTACAAATTCGGTAATAATTGGTAACAATTTACACGGCTTTCTATAATCATATAATATATATTATTATATTGAGAAAAAGGAAAACTAGAGGGCCACAACAGCATGAAAGCGAAATAAAAGTTGAGTAATCCCAATGAAAGTTTTAAAAATTCAATGGCTAAAACGAAAGCATCCTAAAAGTTAGATGACCATTTATATAGTTTACTCTTGAGGAAAAGGAAAACTAGAGAGTCACATAATAATTTTTTATGAAAGGTAACGAGAGGGATTAAAATGAAAGCGAAATAAAAATTGACTAATCTCAATAAAAATTTTAAAAGTTTGATGATCAAAATAAAAACGCTCTAAAAATCCGGTGATCATTGATATACTTTACCCTTTATTTAATTAATATTTAAACGTTAGGTATCTGGATTGAAACTTTTTTTCTGTAAATAAGAACCGATGCATTAAAAAAGAGAAAGGGCAGCAGACAAAGAAGAATAAGGAGAGAGATCGATAGGGTGGGCTCCTTCGCATATTTCAGTATGAAACAAATGTTGGCTAGACCACATCACAGCCACAAAGTCAAAGCTAAAACAGACAAACAGAACCAGAAAAATAGGGAAAAAAAAAACAAATTCGTGGACAAGGATCCGAAAAGGGAAAATTTTTAACCGTCCGGAGAAAAGAACTCATCATCCCCAATCTAACACCACTGCGAGAGCTCCAGGATCGAAAACAGGAGTCCTCATAGGCAGGCACAGGGATCCAAATCATCAGAAGTTTGATCGGGAGAGGACTTAACGAAGGAATGAAAAAACCCCAACAACTCGATCAGAATCGAGGCAAACAACGGCATAGAAGTGAGGACCCGATGTACGGGAAGACACCACCACTTGGCCTTTCAAAGGAACTGAACACAACAGTTCTGAAGGAGAAGACAGAAAAACAAACCAAAACCCACTTATAATGCTTCCCCATATCATAAGTGGTACTCCCAACCAGACTCATTTTTCATGCAGATGACATTGATGAATGTCATCCGCCAAAAAAGAGGGAGAGTTGCTCGGAGAAACCTCCATTTTAGAGAGTTCGACAAGAGAAAAATTAGCAGCCTTCTATAACGTGGGAATATAGGTGATGTCATGGCCAAAAGGGTCCTCACCTAACTCAACAACACCAACTTCATCGAGAGAAATTCTTTGAATTTCCAGAACGTGTTTATTCCTGGCAGCCTTTTTAAAGAAACTTAACCTCCTAACCGCAGAAGATTTACCATAAGGTTGTCTTCGCAGTTTGTTAAGCAAAGAGGAAGGGTCATCACTCGAGCCAATATTGAAAACCAAATTGAGAATATTCTCATTAGCCACCATTCCAAAACCTTGATTGCACCAACTTCCAGGATACGACTCGTAGATTCCTTAAAAAATATTGTCCAAAAGATCCCCTCTCTTAAAAACCGGAAGGTCAAAGTCACAGTCAATTAACCTTTTTCTTTTCTTTTCAGTAGAAATGTCCATAACAGCAAAATCCTCATTGAGTGGGTTGACAATATCTTGCCCGGCTATGTTACAGATAGCTTCTTGAGCGTCGAGCTCCATTGACCCTATAGAGGGGGAAGGTTGGCTCAGGTCAGACTGACATAAAGCCTAGAGGGGGACACACAACCTTAGAAGAAATCGAAACCTTTAGTTGTTGTGATGAAAGACCAGACCCTTTTTCACGAAACCTAGTAAGTATTTTCTTGGACGGAGAGCATTAAATGCACGAGTGACTTGACTTTAGACAGTTCCTTAGTCTCTTTGTGGGCTATCGAAACCTCATCCCCACCCTCCTTGGTCACGCGCTTGTCTTTTGATGCAGATGCAAGATGTTGTTTAGGAATTTTCCTCAAATCTTTCCCTTATGCTAACCTTCTCCATGAAAAAGTAGCTCGCATCCATGGGCCGTATCTACCAGCTCTCTTGAAGCGATTAGAGGTGAAGCAGCACTCACGTTCGGCGTGGCCCAGTCGATCACAGGAATAACAAAATTCTGAAACCCGTTCATACTTAAATTCGACCTTGATGGCCTCATTATTATGTCTTTTCAGATTAAAACCGATCTTCAAGGGGTCTTCAACCGTAAGAGCCACTTTGGTTCTCAATTGACTGTCCCATTGGACAACTTGATCCTCCTTAAGATTGGAGTCAATGAACCTCGAAAAACAGTTCCCTATTTTTTCAGTATTCTTGCTATTAATAAAGGCCATAGGTATGTTGTGAACTTGCACCCAAAACTCTGAAAGATAGAAATCTATCTCCTCTATAGTCGCTTCGACAGGCCATTCTTTAAGAGCCAGGAGCTTGTCCTGAACCGACCATGGACCTTGGCTAATGATATTAAGCTTCATCATTTCAGATTTAAAGACGAACAAAAAGAAAGATTGTCCCAGATCATGACATTCAAAGTTATCTTTTCACGGCCAAGCCTTAGACAGAATAGCACAAAGAGTATTATGCTTTATATTTCTATTTGAGATGAGTTTACCTACCATGCATGTGCTTAGATAGCACTGATAAGTGTTTAAAAGTACTATTTTTATTACCTTTTTTACTCATATTATTGTTAGACTTAGGCTCATATTAGTTGCATAATTAGTCATTCATGCATCAATTCATGTTTCTTTCCACCGTTGAGCTTGATTACATGACTTGGTCATTTTTGTGGAAAAAGATGCTTTTTTGGTGTGTTTTTGTGTGTGTGCAGAGTCACTTGCCTAAACAAGGCTAGAACCAGTTGCCAAGGCAATGCATGAAGGAGATGCCAACGTAGTTGCCAGGGCAATGCATGAAGGAGATGCCGAGCTAGTTGCCAAAGCAATTTTCGACAAAGAATAAGATGATATGGTAGTCGAAATTGATGACTAGATAAGCCCAAGATGACGTGGAGCAAAGTTAAATTCAAAAGGAGTTTGATTTCCTTGAAGATGTTACAGAGAAATCAAATCTCAAGAAGAAGTTCTAGAAGGAATTTAAATATAATAAAAAATTATATTCTTTAAAGATATTTAATTACAACTTAACTTCCTCCTCAAGAAGGATTTTGACCTAGCCATCTCCTATTTAAAGGACCAAGCCGTCAAAGAGAGTTAGGCAAGAAGGGAGAGAAATTTTGACAACTCCAAAGAAGCAAGAGGGGAGAGATTTCGACAAGGGAGAAAGCTTGGAGGGAGAGTTCGATTGAGAGGTTTTCCAAGGAGGGCTGATCAATTTCTTCTTCTTCTTCTTTGCTTCTATTAGATTCATGGTTTGTGGATTATTCTTTGTATATCTTTTGAACCCAACTATGAACTAAATCTATTTGGCTAAGGTTATTGTGTCTTGTGGTTGTGAGAAACTATTGGATTTTGTTTAGGTAATAAGAGTTTGCACTTTTCTATTCAAGGTTTATTCATTCTTGGTTCTTATTCTTGTTTGCGAGTGAATTGAGAGAGGATCTCGTGACTTCATCTATTTATCTAATATCGGGAGAGTTAGATTCAAGAAACGAATGAATATGATCTTTATTCAATCTATTGATGGTGAAGATTAATCCGGCTTAGGAATAAGTTAAGGATTTCAGCGGCTAAGAAGAGCGCAAGATTGGTTGTTGTTCACCCTTGATTCACGCAGGGATGTATTATCAAGGCATGCACAAGTAGCTAGAGTTTTGACTTAGGGATAAAAAGAAGCCATTGAAGAACGCTCTGCCGAACCTTGAAGTTGCTGCCCAGACGCCCAAGTAGTCGCCCAGGCAACCATCGATTAGTTGCCAAGGCAACCCCGCTGTGCAAGTTGCCACGACAACTGAATTGCCCTTGCACTCTTTTACCAAGACATCCAATCGGCTATCACTCCTCAACTCACGATAACCTGTCCTATACTCTCTTATTTGATTACATCTTTATTTTATTTACTTGCTCTTTTATTTTATTCGTTAGTTAGAGCTCCTACAATTATCAATTGTGTTACTTTTACAGTGCGATAACTAAGGCAAAGTGGCCCAAACCAATCCCTGTGGAGACGATACTCGATACTTATCATATCACTTTATTACTTGCGACGTGTATACTTGCACAATTGCGTAGCACTTATTACGCGCAACAAGTAGCATTAATGTCATCACTCGTCTTCACTTCGAGAAACTCCATGTTATTAATAATTTCCTCTGCTGGGTTGCAACCGTATTTCTGATCTCCAACAGAATTTATGACACTATAGTTCTCCACAACCTAAGAGAGAAAAATGAAAAAAAAAGGCAAAAAGACTGGAAGGTGTCACACAAGAAGAAACCACTCAATAGAGACTTAAACACTCTGAGCCAGGACTTTAGAAAGCAAGGGAACATAAACAAGGCCGGAAAGCCTTGCAATAGGTCGAGAGAAAAAAGAGAAAGCAAACTAAAAGAGGGTTTTCTGCCAGACACATAGATATCTGGATTGGCACTAACATTATTAATAAAAGGATGTCAGTTAAATATAATGTAAAATGTTTAGATTAAACATAGTACAAATATAAAATCATATTTTAAATTATTCTTTTATATATAATTATTCCACTAGTGCAAATGACTACCATGTCGTTGGCAGTGTGCCCGTTAAACAGGACCATTGAAAATGTCGTTTGATTCAATCTGAGGGTGAGAAGTTGGGGGGAGAACGAAAGATCCGACCTTTTATTTTGTTTTGTTTTCATATATAAAGAGAGGTTAAGGTTGGGCTGACGGCAAAGGATAAAATGTCTAATGACAATTTTATTTTTAAAAAATTAAATAGTTTTTATTGTAATATTTCTTTTATTTTTAATTTCAAATAAAATTATTCAAACTCAAACCTTAAGACTTTTTTTTGTTTTTTGTTTTCATATATACAGAGAGGTTAAGGTTGGGCTGATGGCAAAGGATAAAATCTCTAATGACAATTTTTTTTATTTTAAAAAAAAAACTTTAATAGTTCTTATTGTAATATTTGTTTTATTTTTAGTTTCGAATAAAATTTAGATATTTTTTACAAATAAAATTATTCAAACTCAAACCACTTAAATATTATTTATTTTATGCTAAAACTATTCATTGTTGGCTTAACCACTAATATTCGACTCATTGACTGGTTAATTCTGAAAGGCTCGATGTCTTCAACCGAAATTAGCACCGATGAAGGGTGTAGAGGTTTCTTTTGAAGTTGGGAAAACAAAAATAAAAAAATGGATATTTTACACATTCAATTTTAGAGTGGTTCGACATTCTAACCAAGGTCTACATCCACACTAAGGATTTCTCAATTCACTAACAATGAATTCTTCCCTTCTTACGGGTTCAATGGGTAACCTTACATCCATATATTTTCATGAGCTAAGATAAAACTCTCTCCCTAGTTTTTATAAGGATCAACTAGAACCTATCCCTCAACAATGAGCTCTTGACATTTGTAAACAAAATACCTTTCTAGGTGGGTGTTTACATATTTTGTCTCACTAGGATTGAACTAAAAAATTCACAAGAGATTAAAAAGAAATAAACACATCAAGACTCTTCTCTCTTGAATTTTAGGTTGGATGTACATCTTCTTTTTCAAGTGTTTTTGGCTTGTATTTATAGTGTGGAATGAAAACCTAGCCGTTAGAAAATTAGCACACTAGCCGTTTGAAAACTAGCCGTTGAGAATTTTTAAATTACTTGAAAATATTTGTTTGAGTCAAAAACACTTTTAAAAGCTTTCAAACATATTTTTCAAATTAAATGAACTTTGAATTGTTTTTGCAATATTTGTTCAAGTCCGATTTTTTTTTCACTTTGTTATATCAAAATAAATATCTCAACAATCTCCCTTTTTTGATATAACGAAACCACTTGAAAATTGTTTTTTAAAATGTTTCCCCTTAAAAAATAATTTTAGAAAAAGAGAATATTTAGAAAATATTTAAAGTTCCCCTTTTTTTAAATTAAATTTTTTAAACTTATCTCTCCATTTTTGTTATATAAAAAATAATTCAAAATCATTTAAGGTTCAAAATAACAATGGAGAGTAAGTAAATTCTTTTGAAAACAAAAGTTCCCCTTTAATAAATACATCCCATTTCAAATTTTAGCTCAAAACATTGACACTTAAAAAAATTATTGAATTTCAATAAAAATAATCAAGTTTTAAAAATCACAAAATTCAATTTTATCCAAGACTTTTTAGAAAACTTTATGCATTAAAATGAATAAAATATATTTATAACTCATATGCACAAAACCTCAAAGAATGTTATGCACTAAAAAAATTTTAACACTCAAAATTGCATAAACATTCAAAAAAACATTAAAAATAAGCAACCAAATATATAATCGAAAATATTAAGCTTAGAGGCTACCCATCTTTAATGTGTGAGCATGCCACCATTGCAATTGAGAAGAGGATTGGTGGTTCATCTTTGAATCCTTGAGCTTGATGTCGAACAAATTAGCTCTTCAAGGTCGGTTGAATGTAGAAATGAATCGAGCACTCATAGGATCTTCTCAATGGTTGTTAGACTGTCAATTTGAGTCCCGCTCTGCTACTAATTGAAAGGATCGATTCTTCAACCGAAATTAGTGCCGATGAAGGGTGTAGAGGTTTCTTTTAAGTTGGGAAAACAAAAATCGAAAAAGAAAATGAATATTTTGACACGTTCGATTTTAGAGTGGTTCGACCTTTTAACCAAGGTCTACATCCACTAGCTTAGCATCCACACTAAGGATTTCTCAATTCACTAACAATGAATTCTTCCCTTTTTATGGGTTCAAGGGGTAACCTTACATTCCCAATCTTTTTCAAGGGCTAATATAGAACTCTCTCCCTAGTTTTTATGAGGATCAACTAGAACCTATCCCTCAACAATGGGTCTTGACATTTGTAAACAAAATATCTCTCTAGGTGGGTGTTTACACATTTTGGCTCACTAGGATTGGACTAAAGAATTTACAAGAGATTAAAAAGAAATAAACACATTAAGACTCTTCTCTCTTGAACTTTAGGTTTGGATGTCCATCCTCTTCTTCTTCTTCTAGTGTCTTTGGCTTGTATTTATAGTATGGAATGAAAAACTAGCCGTTGAAAAAGTAGACGTTAAAAACTAGCAGTTGGGGACTTTTAAATTACTTGAAAATATTTTTTGAGTCAAAACACTTTTAAAAGCTTTCAAACATATTTTTCAAATTAAATGGACTTTCAATTGTTTTTGCAATATTTGTTTAAATCCTAAAACATTTTCACTTTGTTATATCAAAATAAATATCTCAACAAATCCGGATCGAGTTTTGTAGAGACCTGATATGAGATGATCCCTAACCTAATTTTCTTCATTCACAACGTCGGGATTCAAACCTCTGACTTTATTTAAAGGACCTAGAGCTTCATTATACTAGACCAACTGATTATTGGTACTAAAACTATTTTTTTGTGTAAATGAAGAAGAAAACTAAAGGCACATCATGAACTAACTATTACAATCATTACGTAAAATAAATAAAATCTCATCCAGTGGAGCAAAAAACCGATGGCACAAAAAATCTATCATCCTTGCAATTTTGGCTATACCATCGGTTAATTTATTTCATTTGCGCAAGACATAAAGACACTTCACTTCCCAAGAACGAAGAATAAACTCTAATACGTGATGAACTAATATTAACACCATTCGATTACCATCATACTTACTAATCAAGCGAATAACCTCCCAACAATCAAACTCTAATATTAAAACTACTTTTTTTAAGTCTTAGCTCGAACGTGTAAACATAACATTTAAGTTATATTTTTATTTATTCAAGGACAAGGTTATCTGTTATTTTTTAACCTTAACCATTAATGACTAAAGATTAACAAAAAAACCTTAACCTCTTCATCGGCAGCTCCATCTCAATCTTCTGCATTTGTCGTTCTTATTAGAATACTAATAAGTTGAAAATTCTATGTATAACAACTTTGAAATCTTTTGAGAAGATATCTGGTCATTTTAGGTTTTAAGTTTTGTGTTTTGTAACATTTTCGTTTGGTGCCGCACCGTAGTCGCACTGTAGACCTACTCATAAAACTTGACCTTTTGTGTTTTAAAATTATTCCACTTAAATTATCACATTAAAAAACTCAACAACTTTTACAAGACACATTTCATTTTCTACTCTCTTTTTAGTTTTCCAACAAAATAAACTTTAACTTTTTAAAGATGAAATTATCATTTTAATTATTTTACAATGCATCTCTTACACATTTTTTATTTATAAAACTACGTAAAAGATCAACAAGAGATAAATTTTGTGAGACAAAAAGTAATAAATTTATAATCCACCGTAAGTGGATAATGACTTCTTGTATATAATCATGATGTCTAGAATTCATTAGCTATTTCTAGTGAAAATAGAACGAAGTTAAAGAAATAATCTCAGAGTCGGTTTGATTTTGTTTTTAAAAAGTGTTTTTTTGATAATTGTTTTTGAAACATTGTATTTAAGATTAGCTTAATATAAAAATAAATGTTTAAACTATCATTTTTTTTAGGTGTTTAAATTTTTTTGTTTATTTTTTATGCTCAAAGTATCATTTTTTTTTGCTTATTTTAAGGTCAACTAAGGCACTTATTTTGACTAAAAAAGATGGTTTGAACACCTAAAAGGGCAAAAAAATTTAAGCACCTAAAAAAGAAAAACGTGATAGTTTGAGCACTTATTTTAATATTAGGCCTTCAAGATTTTAGTGTTTGATATTACTGTCAAAAGGTACATTTAAAAGATAAAATATATATTTTAAATATGATATCATAAAGTAAAAACATATTAACGCAACGATGTTCAAATTTGTTAACATTGAGACATATTAAATAAAATCAATTTAAATTATAATAACATATAAAAAATTATGAAAATTCATTAGTAATATTTTGAATATTTAATATAAATTTTAAATATTTTAAATAATTAATATAAATTGTTGGTTTAAATGAACAGTTAGACTCTCAAACTATGCGCTTTTTACACCAGTGTAATATACCTAAATATTTCTAAGTTATTAACATGATTTGAGACTATAAACCATTCTTGCACAACATTTGATCTCATCAGGTTATCAATACTATTTATACCGGTGTAAATTAATGCCTAAATTGTTTATAAAATTTATTTTGAATCTATAAACTATACTTTAGATAATAAAATAATATAAGAGAATAACAACTGCAACTTCATAACAAATTTGAAATAAATTGCAAATAAAATAATTTTATATTCAACATAAATATTATAAAATCCATTATTTTATATTCAATAAAAATATTTAAGTGATTATATAAAAAATCTTTGAACTTGAACCAACTTATGTCTAACAGCCAATATAAACATTAATGAACAAAAAAATCAATATAATTATGCATGTATGTGCAAACACCCAATTATAATTTAATAACTAAGGAGACGAAGAAATTTTATCTTCGAAACTTAAATGAGGATGAGGACAAGAATTGTTATATCTATACTGTGAGGACCCTTGAACTGTACCCGTACAACTCCACGTGGGATCTTAAAAAATCTACAAGAATTCCCTTCTAGAGTGAAGAATGCTGATGGTTGTAAATGGTTTATTAGTTTTATTGATGATCATAGTAGGACTACTTGGACTTATTTGATGAAAGAAAAGTCTGGCGAAAGCATTTTTGAGAGATTTTACACCATGGTTCTTACCCAATTCCATACTAAAATCCAACTGTTTAAATCTGACAATGGCAGTGAATTTTTTGCTAGGTCTTTGGGTGATTCTTTTTGAAAAAAGAGAATAGTTCAGATTAGTTCCCGTGTTGATACTCCACAACAGAATGGAGTGGCAGAGAGAAAAAACCGACACCTTCTTGAAGTCACTCGATCCCTTTTATTTACCAGTAATGTTCCTAAGTACTTGAAGGGAGAGGCTTTGTTAACTGCCACATATTTAATCAATCGCATGCCCAATAAGGTTTTAAAATTTCAAACCCCTCAATCAATTTTCTTGGAAAGATATCCCCACTTTCAGCCTCTTTCTTGTACAATACCCCCTAAGATCTTTGGTTGTACAGTTTTTATTCATAATTCAGCCATTAATAGGTCCAAGTTAGATCCTAGATCTGTAAAGTGTGTGTTGGTAGGGTATTCTTCACTTAAGAAGGGCTATAAATGCTATCATCCCCATCTCAAATTTTTTTTGTTACTATGGATCTTACCTTTTTCTAACAGAACCCTTACTTTACTAAGACCGCAATTTAGTGGGAGACTTGGGATGATTTTCAACCTTCTTACCAACAACATGTAACTTCTCCTAGTTTTTCTATACCTCCAGACTTTTCATTCACTCACTCCACAAATCCATCCTTGTTGCCTACAACATCCTCAGATTTCTCACCTGTATCTTCTTTACCAATCCCTTCACAAACACCAACAACTTCTCAAGATCCTTCCAAAACACCTACTCCTCCCAAAAAACTTTTGACCTATACAAGGAGAAAGAAAACTATACCCGAGGCCATCTTGCAATCTGACACTTGCCGAGAATTGGATTTGAGTCCAATTGCCAATATGGAAGATGAAGGAAATTTGATCAGTAAGTCTACTACTCCTAATCTGGATGATATTCCTATTGCTATTAGAAAAGGAGTTAGACAGAACATCCTATCCAGAAATTTCCTGCTTACAGTTCTTTGATGCCATCTTTTAAAGCTTTTACAGCAAGTTTAGATAAAAAAGAAATCCCTACAACTGTTGATGAGGAACTAAAGCATCCTAAGTGGAGAAGGGCTGTTGAAGAAAAGATTAGTGCACTTGAGAAAAATGGTACCTGGACAATAATGGATCTTCCCCAAGGTAAAAAACACGTCGGTTGTAAATGGGTTTTTTCTGTGAAATATAACTCTGATGGCAGTTTGCAGAGATATAAAGCAAGGCTCGTGGCTAAAAGGGGGTATACAGACCTATGGGATTGATTATATTGAACTTTTTTGCTCGGTGGCAAAACTCAACACTGTTCGAGTTTTGTTAAGTCTTGCTGTCAACAATGATTGGAACCCGCACCAGCTTGATGTCAAGAATGCATTTCTTAATGGGAAGTTAGAGGAGGAAGTTTATATGAAGATCTCACCTGGTCTGAAATCAGTTGAAGGAAATCAGAAAGTTTGTAAGCTCAACAGGTCACTTTATGGTCTAAAGCAGTCCCCTCGAGCTTGGTTTGACAAGTTTACTAAGGTTATTCTAAAGAATGGATATATGTTGTCACTTGCTGATCATACACTCTTTATTAAGGTAACTTCGAAAAATAAAAGGGTTATCTTGATTGTTTATGTGGATGATATAATCTTGACAGGGGATGATTATGAAGAAATTAGCTGCTTGAAGAATCTCCTGAATAAAGAGTTTGAAACAAAGGACTTAGGGAAGCTTAGATACTTTCTGGGCATGGAGGTTGCAAGGCAAGTAAGGGGTTGGTTATAAATCAGAGGAAGTATGTCCTTGATTTACTAAATGAAGCTGGAATGCTGGGGTGTAAACCAGCAGATACACCAATGGAAGTTGGCTTGAAATTTACTAATGAAACAGGCTCTTTAGTTGACAAAGACAAGTTTCAGAGATTAGTGGGAAAATTGATCTATCTATCACTAACCAGGCCAGACATTGCTTTTCCAGTAAACGTGATAAGTCAACATATGACCAATCCCAATGAAGAACACATGGCAGCAGCAAATAGAATTCTTAGGTACTTGAAGAAGACTCATGGACATGGTTTATTGTTTAAAAAGACACATGACAGATTTGTGAAAGTATTCATTGACTCTAGCTGGGCACACTGAAAGGAGATCAACCAGTGGCTACTGCACTTTTGTTTGGGGAAATCTCGTGACCTGGAGAAGTAAGAAGCAATCAGTTGTCTCCAGAAGCAGTGCAGAAACATTGTTTTTAAAAAGTGTTTTTTTTTATAATTGTTTTTGAAACATTGTATTTAAGATTAGCTTAATATAAAAATAAATGTTTAAACTATCATTTTTTTAGGTGTTTAAATTTTTTTGTTTATTTTTTATGCTCAAAGTATCATTTTTTTGCTTATTTTAAGGTCAACTAAGGCACTTATTTTGACTAAAAAAGATGGTTTGAACACCTAAAAGGGCAAAAAAATTTAAGCACCTAAAAAAGAAAAACGTGATAGTTTGAGCACTTATTTTAGTATTAGGCCTTCAAGATTTAAGTGTTTGATATTACTGTCAAAAGGTACATTTGAAAGATAAAATATCTATTTTAAATATGATATCATAAAGTAAAATTATATTAACGCAACGATGTTCAAATTTGTTAACATTGTGACATATTAAATAAAATCAATTTAAATTATAATAACATATAAAAAATTATGAAAATTCATTAGTAATATTTTGAATATTTAATATAAATTTTAAATATTTTAAATAATTAATATAAATTGTTGGTTTAAATGAACAATTAGACTCTCAAACTATGCGCTTTTTACACCAGTGTAATATACCTAAATATTTCTAAGTTATTAACATGATTTGAGACTATAAACCATTCTTGCACAACATTTGATCTCATCAGGTTATCAATACTATTTATACCGGTGTAAATTAATGCCTAAATTGTTTATAAAATTTATTTTGAATCTATAAACTATACTTTAGATAATAAAATAATATAAGAGAATAACAACTGCAACTTCATAACAAATTTGAAATAAATTGCAAATAAAATAATTTTATATTCAACATAAATATTATAAAATCCATTATTTTATATTCAATAAAAATATTTAAGTGATTATATAAAAAATCTTTGAACTTGAACCAACTTATGTCTAACAGCCAATATAAACATTAATGAACAAAAAAATCAATATAATTATGCATGTATGTGCAAACACCCAATTATAATTTAATAACTAAGGAGACGAAGAAATTTTATCTTCGAAACTTAAATGAGGATGAGGACAATAATTGTTATATCTATACTGTGAGGACCCTTGAACTGTACCCGTACAGCTCCACGTGGGATCTTAAAAAATCTACAAGAATTCCCGATATTTTATAAAATTTTAAATATATATATATATACTCACCTCCCATTTACCTATATACATACCCCTGACATATATGTTTATTGTTAAGTTATTACTATAATTTTGAAATAATCTATTTATTTTTGATATAATTAAATTTGTCATTTATGTTTGTAGTTTTGGAGATTTAATATTAAATATTTGTTTTAATTTATTAAGTTTTGAATATTTTTAAGTGTAATGAATATATGACCTATAAACTGAAATTGGTCATATTTTGGCTAGTAAAATAGTAAGTGTTGTTTATTTTTTTTTTGGATGATAATTCTCCAAAACCTATGGGGATACGCGTGGAAAAGATACGAGGACAAAAAAATTCCTAAAGCATTTAATGAGATTCTATAAAATCGTTCCCGCAAGTTTTAAAGACGGAGTGAAAAATGTAAAACCATCATGGACCCAGTTTTGTTGTCACCCTACTCTTTTTCCGTGGCCCTTTATATGTCCACCAATAATGTTATGCCGATGTCTATTTTCAATAGAACAAAAACAATTAAGAAAACAATGAAAAAAACATTAATACACATAATATTCGTAGGACATTTGAACGAGGACAAAAAAAAAAGGCTGACAAATCTTATTCGTAAGAATCAAATGAAAACCGCTCTCTTAGTTTTCTTTCTCTCTTTTTTAGATTTGTGTCAAGGTTTCTTCCCAAAGGCTTTTAGGTTTTGTTTATGTTCCCTTGTTTCATCTGATCCTGGTTGTGAGACTTAAATCACTGTTGAGCGGTCCGCCAAGTTTCCCATCTCGATCTTTCTATTTATTTTGTCCCCCACCCTTTATCCTTTCTCCTGCTTTTTTCCTTTATCCTATGAAGAACGTTGAAAGTCAGAAAGATGATAGCAATCCTTCTAAAGATATCATTGATGACAAGGAGCCCCTGGAGTTGGAGATGGATGCTGACATTAAATCTGCTATTAAAGCTCACTCTCTGGTAGGTAAACTTATTTCGAATAGACTTATTAAGCTCCATATTCTTTGTGCCATTCTGGCTAAAGCTTGGCCATGTAAAAATGATTTTGAATGCCACGAACTGAGAACATCTTTCTTCATATTTGTCTTTAAATTTGAAAAGGTGAAGTTTAATGTGGTTAGACAAGGGCCATGGTCTGTTCAAAAAAGTTTTTTTGTTTGAAAAGATAGGGAATTTCCTAAAGAAGAATAATATATAGTTCAATGGGATGGCCAACTAAGGATTAAGAGTGGACCTTAGGGTTGAAGACCCTTTGAAGATTGGTTTTTAAGTTTTAACCTAAAGAGACATCACAACATATTTATTGTTGTGGACTTTAAGTACGAACGTGTGCTTGAGTTTTGTTATGCTTATGATCGGTTGGGACATGCTGAAAGAGAATACTGGTTCTCGTCTGCTCGTTTCAAGAGGGCAGGACCGTATGGGCCATGGATGAGAGCTTCTTCTTACCGAAAAATATCTTCTGATGTAAAAACTCCCAGAAAGGAAGTTGATCAACAACCAGTCAAAGGTTTAAACAAGCGAGTGAAAAAAGGTGGGGACGGTTTATCCAAGGATCATGAGGAAGCTAAGGAGCTGTCTAATGTCAAATCGTCCATGCATTTATTGCTCACTACCTCATGGCGTTCTGAGTTACGTGAAAAGGGATATGTCTTGTTTTCTCCACAACCTATGAGTTCGATTGGTACTAAAAAAGATAATTTCTCTTTTGAATCTATGTTTGACCCAAACCTGCTTATTCCCTGTGAGTTTGAGTCTTTGGATGTAAGCAAGGATTATGTGTCAACCTCCCCCAAGCCCTTATTTCTCAACATGAAAACTGTCCTAAACCTGCAAAAGGACCCGAGCCTTTCCTCTCCCGCAATACTCAATTATCAGGGAATATGAAGCTTTGGGCCAAGACAAGATCTTGCCAAATCTTTTAGCATGGATTTTGCTTCTATGGAAATTTCTCGTACAAATAATTTTTTTTTTGAGAGTGATACTGATCTACCGGTCCTTAAGAGAAGAGATCTTCTCCACAACATTTTTGAAAGAATCAATGAATCCTACCCTAGAAGCTGGTGTAATCAAGGGTTTGGAATGGTTGTTGACAAGGAAGTCTTTAAACTAGTTTTCAATTCTGAATCGTCTGAAGAATCCTCTTTAATTCATAATTGAAAATGAAATTTAAAGGTAAGTCTTTAGGGTTTAAACATTTGAGTCTAATTAAGAAGGCAGCTAGAACTAAACAGCTTATGGAGATTGAGAAAATCTCCCTTAATGAGGTGGGCATTATTGAGTTAGGTGAAGATCCTTATGGCAATGATATTACTTTCGTGCCCCGTTGAAAACGGCCTCTAATTTGACTTTAGTTGATATCACTAAAGAGATGGATTCAGATGTTGGTTTGAATGCCTATGAGGCGAATGATATGAATCCCCTTCTATGTGCCACTTACGATTCAGGGAATGTTCCCCTGTCTTCCTTTTAATAATCGTGTTGTTCTGTTTGTTTGTGAGGTCAAGTTATGGTGAGCCATGTCGTCATGAGTCTTTCATCCATGTTGCATGTTTTGCTCTGGACTTCGCTCGAGTTGTTGAGAAATCATTTTCGTCCATGAGTGGTGCTCATCCTTTATGTTGGCTGATGACTAGGACCCTGCTTGTTTTCAATGGGGAAGCATGCCTCCGACCTTGGAGCTCTCGTAGTAGCTTGAGGATGGGGTCGATGTGCTCTCATTTTTTGACGGGATTGTGTTCACCCTGTCTTTTTTCTCGGACCCCCTGTGGATTTTCTCAGCTCAAGTTTTTTCTATTTTGTTTACTTGTGTGTTTTCAGGTCTTTTGGCTTTGTTGTGGCCTGGCCAGCCTTTGTCTGCATGGAAAATACGTAAAGCTGGCTATATCTATGGCTTTCTTTCCATATTTTCCCTTATTTGCTTTTACTTTTCCCTTTTAATGCAATGGCTTTTTCTGGTCCAAAAAAAATCTTATTCGTAAGGATGGTGTATTAGGCTTGTATAGTTGTATTTGATTCAATGACGGAGCCAGGATTGAACTATAATGGGGCAAGTTAACTAATTTTGAAATAAATAGGGTTCTAAAAAGTAATTAAATCATAAAAAATTAAGAAATTAAGAATTAATTTCACTAATTTTAAAATTGAAGGGTCTTAAAAAGTGATTAAACCAGAAAAAATGAGGGGTCATTGCTTAATTTCATTAATTTTAACTTAAAGGGTCTTAGAAATAATAAACCAATTTTTTTTGGGAGAGGCAAAGACTTAATTGCAAAGGTTTTAATACTATCAATGGCCTTAAAACAATTATACCATTCAAAGTTGGTATTTTTATTTATGGGTAAAGTACTCAAATGGTCATTAAATTATGTTAAAATGATCTTTTGACCACTAGACTTTTAAAAGTTATAAAATGAACATCAATCTTTTATTTTTTATAAAATGGACACTACATTGTTAATTGTTGTTAACTACTTTTAAGGAATGACATAACACTTTAAATTAATGGTAATATCTTATTTTGACTTTTCAAATGTAACTAATTTTTTTTATTGATAAATGTGATTTTATTGAAAGAGCCAAAATCATACATGAAACTAATAATTTATACCTCGTTAAAAACCTTCTAAATTTAGTCGAAAAAATACATGTGTTAATATATAAGATAATAAGAATAAACGCAAACGGAGCAAACATCAAAACCATGAAATGATATCTCCAATCAAGCTTTCAAAGCACAAAACATCCAACTCAATCTAAGCACTACTGATGCTATAGTATAACTCAAGTCACGCCGAAAGCAACAAAAAAATTAACATAATTCGATCACACATCTAAATAATGGAAAAATTTACAACGCTCGACGAACATCACTAACGCTGAACACTACTGAATATTATTAAATTAATTAATAAAGATTAAAATTTTTTAAAGACTCAACATATAATTATAAATTATTTAAAATAAAATATTAATTAAATTATATATATATATATTATTTTTTAAAAATAATTAAATCAAATACTAATCCTAATTGAATCAAATCCTAAACTCTAAATAAAAAATAATTTAGGCGGGGAAATTGTATCTGAATCTTGACTTTGTGGGCAACTTGACTGCTGATTCTTCGTCTTTAACTCATCTCCCATATTTTTTTCTTATCTCAATCTTGACTGTGGGCAATTTGAGGATTGGATTCAGGCTGGACGTGCCTTGATAGGCCTAAATTATTTTTTATTTAGGGTTTAGGGTTTATTATTTAGGGTTTAGGGTTTATGATTTAAGGCTTAGGGTTGAGGGTTTTAGAGTTAATATTTAATCCAATTATTTTTAAAAAATTAAAAAATATTATATATATAGAAAATAATTTAATTATTATTTTAAATAATTTATAATTATATTTTGAGTCATTGAAATTTTAAATTTTTATTAATTAATTTAATAATATTCAACAGTATTTAACGTTAGTAGTGTTCAGCTATATTCATCGAATAGGATAGATTAATCCCTAAAAAATACTTCCAAGCACGAGAAGGCCTCTTAATAAATGCCTAAAAGACAAGCAGACTGCAGCTCCCTTAGTACTACGTCCACACGGCAAGGAGTATATAACGCTACACACCAATATTTTATTCTTTTAATATTGTAATATTCATATCTTATGTCAATGAACATAACACACTAATTTCAGAAATGAAATTATTCCCCATCTGAATATATGGGATCGAATTCCTTCTACGCCTAGCAGAAGCTGAAAAATGAAAAAACCGAGTGTTTTTCTCTCCTTCGAAAAACCGTCTCAATTTGAGCTTTTGAAGCCATTTCTGTTCTTCGTTCCTATATACTTTCTGAAGTTCAGATCTTAACCTCTTGATTTTCTAAATTATTTTTTTAAAATTAAAAAAAATAAAATTCAATTTAATTTATTCTTAGAAAATACTATAAATGATATTGATTGAGTCTATATTTTAATTAACATTGGTAATTACTTACAACATTTAAAGAATAAAAAAAATTAAAATACCTAATATAGGTAGGTCTGGGTACAGTATGTTTAGGGTACGGCTAGAAGACGGTAAGTTTTAAAATTCGTTATTGAACTAAAAATATTAGACTTTTTGATAACATTTCGGTTGTTTTTTTTAGTTCTTTTGCGAGTATCGTTATTTATTTTTTTGATAAATTTTCAGTTTAAGACAAAGTATTAAAACTTACAATCAAAATTTATAAAATAAGTATTAATAGTTAATTTAATTGTTTTGATACAATATTGCGTATTTAAGTTTAAAATCTTGAATTAACTTATTTCTATCATGATTTTATTTATGGATAATTATTTGATACACTGCTAGTTTCCACTAGCGTCTTAGTTTTAGGGTTTAGGGACTCGATTTAGGGTGTAGGGTTTAGGTTTATTAGTTTAGAGTTTAGTCATTGTGAATATAATTTTGGGTTTAAGGTTAAAATTTAGTGTTTATAGGTTAAAACCTAAATCCTCAATATATTACCTTAAACCTTAACCTCTAAACTTAAATCTTAACTCTAGCTCCTATATTCTAACTATTAAACCCTACACCCTAAATTGAGTCCATAAACCCTAAAACTAAGGCGCTTGTGAAAATTAAAAGTTTTCACCGCTAGAGTATTGGATATAAATCTTTAATTTAAATCATATTATCATACATCTTTTTGAGAGCATTATATAACTAGCTTTGTCTATTTACAGTATAAAAATTTTGGGTTTTATTTTGATACAAAACTTGTGTAAAATATTTTTACACAACTCTTCTATAAAATCTAAAATTTAAAACCCTAACACTCTAACCCTTAAATTCTAACCCCTAAACTTTAAACTTTAACTATAAACCTTAAATTCCAAATCCTACAACCTAAACCCCTAAACTTTAAACGCTAAACTAAACCCCTAACCCCTAAATTTGAAAAACACGTGTAAACTTTAATTTACACGGACTGTGTATCAAACTTTTTCTCAAAATTTTTTATATTGCATGATAAAATGCAATATGCTTTTTGATTGGAAAGTTAAAAGTAAATAAAATTAAAAGCTTTGTTGAACTTATAGTCCTTTTTAAAATACTATTTTTTTTCTTGCTTGGTACTCTGCTTCATGTGCATTTATACATTATCCTTGATTGGTTCATGTTGAAGTTGAACATTCAAAGAATCTCATTATTTGTATCACCCAAAATTTTATTCAATGTAAAGAATTTTGAAATGATGCTTAATATATAAAATGCTGATGATGAATACTCTTTAGTGTTTACAATGTATGAATTGTTCTTTTTGCTCTACTCTACAACGGAAAAACATGTATATCTCTTATTTTTTAAAAAGTGCGCCTTCAATAAGGCGTGCGCCTCTCGCCTCGGTTATAAAACCCCTATAGCCTTAGTGTGCCTTTCTCCCTTTTTTAACACTGAGATGGACAAGGTTCCCCAAGTTTCGAAGTTTTAGTTAAGTTCTTTCTGATCTTTTCTTGCAGGTCTGAACAAAGTTTGGAGCTTGATTTATTTTTGCTGCATTGTTGTGCCGCACTAGCTCCTCCTGATCTCTATGTTAAGAGAATTCTTGAGCGCTTTGGGATATTAGACTATCTTTCTCTACATCTTGAAAGATCAAATGAGTAAGCATTCATGCTTTTAATTCCTTTTTTACACCATTGAAGTGCTTTAATGCCATTCAGTTCCTCTAAGAAATGCAAAGTAACTAAATATCTGTGTTGTTGAATGTGGATTGCATGGCTCATTCTGGTTTTGCTTCTTGGATTTTGTAGCTACATTTTACTTCCTCAAAATTTGCCCTAAAGTAAAAGCAAATGTAAAAGAAGCAAGATTATGTTTCTAATACACAGCTGGAATGAAGCATGATGAACCCCTATAATGTAAAACCTCTATTTTTGCCATTCATAAAAGTCATTTAAAAAATTTATTTCCTTCTACCCTGTAGGATAATACGGCTTGTATATTATGTAAAAGACTTGTAAATTATGTAAAAGACTAAGAGTTATCTGTTAGTAGGATTAGAAGTCTTCTATTATTAGGATTCCTAGTTAAAGATAAATTCTTAAGGACTCTATAAAAGAGTTCTATGTTGTAACCTATTCGATATTGAATAACAGAACGCCCTTTCTTCTGTTTTCACTACTTTCTACATGGTATCAGCTTGGGTTTCGATCTTCTAAATAAAACCCTAGTCGATGGCCACCTCTTCTTCTTATAATTCCTCTACTGAAATCACTTTTTCACCAGAAATTATTTCTGGTTCTGATGATCTCAATGACTCTTCCAGCCTTGTTATTACCTGTCATAGATTGAATGGAAATAATTATTTAGAATGGTCTCAATCTGTCAAGATTTTTATCTCAGGGCGAGGCAAATTGGGCTATCTCACAGGGGAGGTTGACAAGCCTGCGGCCACTACTGCTGGATATGCCAAATGGATGTAGGAAAATAGCCGTGTGATGTCTTGGTTGCTCAATTCTATGGCTCCCAGTGTAGGCATGAATTTTCTCCTTTACCAAACAGCGGTTGAAATCTGGAGGGCTGTCCAAGAAACCTATTATAGTACAGATAATATCTCAGAGTTGTATGGGATTGAAGGTCAGGCTTCGGTTCTCAAACAAGAAGGAATGTCAGTCACCCTATACTATAATACCCTCAATGCCCTTTGGCAGCAGATAGACCTTTATGAGCAGAATGAATGGGAGACACCAACCGATGCTGCCTTGTACAGAAAAATTATTGAACAACGCAGAATTTTCCAATTTCTTCATGAGTTGAATAAAGAGTTAGATGCAGTTCTTAGTAGGATTCTTGGCAGCTCCCCTCTTCCTTCGATTAGAGAAGTTTTTTCTGCAGTTAAGAAGGAGGAGAGCAGGCGCACTGTGATGCTTCTTGAATCTTCTTCCCATGAAGGATCTGCTCTTCTCACTCAGAAAACTTCTACTAAAAAAGGTAGGCCATGGTGTGATCATTGCAAGAAACCAGGCCATTCCAAGGAGAAGTGCTGGAAGCTTCATGGCAAACCAGTCGATTGGAAGCCAAGGTCTTCTAGAGATACACAGTCCCATTTAGCTTCTGTCTCCAGTGTTACAAGTTTTACTAAAGAACAGATTGAAGATCTTTAGAAATTGTTTGGGAAATTTGCATGCCCTGGTGAGGCAAATCTGGCCGTGAAAGAAACTGAAGGTACCTCCCTCCCTACAGCCCTTTTATCTGCACAACTTACTCCAACCTGGATCATCGACTCTGGGGCGTCTGACCATATGACTGATAACAGGGAATTGTTCCTTAAATACACAGCATCTTCTTCTGGTAGATCTATTAAAACTGCTGATGGCTCCCTTTCTCAAATTCAGGGATGTGGTTCTATTAGTATTAATGAAAATCTATTGCTCTATGATGTCTTATTTTTCCCCAATCTTGCCTGCAATCTTATCTCTGTTAGCAAGCTTTCAACAGATTTAAAATGTTCAACAAATTTTAATGCTTCTGGTTGTGTTTTGCAGGCAATGGACTCGAAGACAATGATTGGCAATGCTAGTTTGCACAATGGCCTCTATGTTCTTCATGGCACTCCACCCTCTTCTATCTCTCAATCTCCTTGTTCATTTACAGATTTAGGACAAAGTGATAATGTTTTATTGTGGCATTTTAGATTAGGTCATACTAGTTTTCAATATCTTGCAAAATTGTACCCTTCTTTATTCATCAATAAAAAGCCAAGTTTATTTAAATACCATATATGCCCTCTTGCTAAACAAACCAAAGCATCCTACTTGCCACCTACTTATAAACCATCTCACCATTTTTCTTTGATCCATAGTGATATTTGGGGCCCTTCTAGAGTGAAGAATGCTGATGGTTGTAAATGGTTTATTAGTTTTATTGATGATCATAGTAGGACTACTTGGACTTATTTGATGAAAGAAAAGTCTGAAACTGAAAGCATTTTTGAGAGATTTTACACCATGGTTCTTACCCAATTCCATACTAAAATCCAACTGTTTAAATCTGACAATGGCAGTGAATTTTTTGCTAGGTCTTTGGGTGATTCTTTTTGAAAAAAGAGAATAGTTCAGATTAGTTCCCGTGTTGATACTCCACAACAGAATGGAGTGGCAGAGAGAAAAAACCGACACCTTCTTGAAGTCACTCGATCCCTTTTATTTACCAGTAATGTTCCTAAGTACTTGAAGGGAGAGGCTTTGTTAACTGCCACATATTTAATCAATCGCATGCCCAATAAGGTTTTAAAATTTCAAACCCCTCAATCAATTTTCTTGGAAAGATATCCCCACTTTAAGCCTCTTTCTTGTACATTACCCCCTAAGATCTTTGGTTGTACAGTTTTTATTCATAATTCAGCCATTAATAGGTCCAAGTTAGATCCTAGATCTGTAAAGTGTGTGCTGGTAGGGTATTCTTCACTTAAGAAGGGCTATAAATGCTATCATCCCCCATCTCGAAAATTTTTTGTTACTATGGATCTTACCTTTTTTTAACAGAACCCTTACTTTACTAAGGCCGCAATTCAGTGGGAGACTTGGGATGATTTTCAGCCTTCTTACCAACAACATGTAACTTCTCCTAGTTTTTCTATACCTCCAGACTTTTCATTCACTCACTCCACAAATCCATCCTTGTTGCCTACAACATCCTCAGATTTCTCACATGTATCTTCTTTACCAATCCCTTCACAAACACCAGCAACTTCTCAAGATCCTTCCAAAACACCTACTCCTCCCAAACAACTTTTGACCTATACAAGGAGAAAGAAAACTATACCCGAGGCCATCTTGCAATCTGACACTTGCCGAGAATTGGATTTGAGTCCAATTGCCAATATGGAAGATGAAGGAAATTTGATCAGTGAGTCTACTACTCCTAATCTGGATGATTTTTCTATTGCTATTAGAAAAGGAGTTAGACAGAACATCCTATCCAGAAATTTGCTGCTTACAGTTCTTTGACGCCATCTTTTAAAGCTTTTACAGCAAGTTTAGATAAAAAAGAAATCCCTACAACTGTTGATGAGGCACTAAAGCATCCTAAGTGGAGAAGGGCTGTTGAAGAAAAGATCAGTGCACTTGAGAAAAATGGTACCTCGACAATAATGGATCTTCCCCAAGGTAAAAAACCTGTCGGTTGTAAATGGGTTTTTTCTGTGAAATATAACTCTGATGGCAGTTTGCAGAGATATAAAGCAAGGCTCGTGGCTAAAGGGTATACACAGACCTATGGGATTGATTATATTGAAACTTTTGCTCCAGTGGCAAAACTCAACACTGTTCGAGTTTTGTTAAGTCTTGCTGTCAACAATGATTGGAACCCGCACCAGCTTGATGTCAAGAATGCATTTCTTAATGGGAAGTTAGAGGAGGAAGTTTATATGAAGATCCCACCTGGTCTGAAATCAGTTGAAGGAAATCAGAAAGTTTGTAAGCTCAACATGTCACTTTATGGTCTAAAGCAATCCCCTCGAGCTTGGTTTGACAAGTTTACTAAGGTTATTCTAAAGAATGGATATATGCTGTCACTTGCTGATCATACACTCTTCATTAAGGTAACTTTGAAAAATAAAAGGGTTATCTTGATTGTTTATGTGGATGATATAATCTTGACAGGGGATGATTATGAAGAAATTAGCTGCTTGAAGAATCTCATGAATAAAGAGTTTGAAACAAAAGACTTAGGGAAGCTTAGATACTTTCTGGGCATGGAGGTTGCAAGGTCAAGTAAGGGGTTGGTTATAAATCAGAGGAAGTATGTCCTTGATTTACTAAATGAAGCTGGAATGCTGGGGTGTAAACCAGCAGATACACCAATGGAAGCTGACTTGAAATTTACTAATGAAACAGGCTCTTTAGTTGACAAAGACAGGTTTCAGAGATTAGTGGGAAAATTGATCTATCTATCACTAACCAGGCCAGACATTACTTTTCCAGTAAACGTGATAAGTCAACATATGACCAATCCCAATGAAGAACACATGGCAGCAGCAAATAGAATTCTTAGGTACTTGAAGAAGACTCCTGGACATGGTTTATTGTTTAAAAAGACACATGACAGATTTGTGAAAGTATTCACTGACTCTAGCTGGGCTGGAGAACTCACTGAAAGGAGATCAACAGTGGCTACTGCACTTTTGTTTGGGGAAATCTCGTGACCTGGAGAAGTAAGAAGCAATCAGTTGTCTCCAGAAGCAGTGCAGAAGCAGAATTCCGAGCTTTGGCACTAGGAATGTGCGAAGAAATTCGGTTACTTAAGTTACTGAAGGAGATAAACACAGACCAAGAAAATAAGTTTGAGGTTTTGTGTGATAACCAATCAGCTATTCAAATTGCTAGGAATCCAGTTCAACATGATAGAACAAAACATGTTGAAATAGACAAGCATTTTATTTCAGAAAAGATTAACAATGGGGTAGCTTCTTTGTCATACATCCCTACAGAAGGACAGCTAGCTGATGTACTTACAAAAACCTTACCCAAATCAGTTTTTGATGAGTTCTTATCCAAGCTGGGACTATACAACGTATACTCTCCAGCTTGAGGGGGAGTGTAGGATAATACGGTTTGTATATTATGTAAAAGACTTGTAAATTATGTAAAAGACTAAGAGTTATCTGTTAGTAGGATAAAGACTAAGAGTTATCTGTTAGTAGGATTAGAAGTCTTTTATTATTAGGATTCCTAGTTAAAGATAAATTCTTAAGGACTCTATAAAAGAGTTCTATGTTGTAACCTATTCGATATTGAATAACAGAACACTCTCTCTTCTGTTTTCACTACTTTCTACATACCCCCAAATGTTGCTTCTTTTTTCTTTGGACTGTAGAAATCAAGTAGCAAAGAGGCACCCCCACTTTTATGCACACTTTACACCTTTAAGGACGTCTACAAATTCTGAATTCACAATATGATCTGACACCGTTACTGTGCTAAATGATACTGTTTTTTCAGGTACGAGGCAGTTCTTGTTCAGGAAATGCTCACTCTGATTGTGCAAATTTTACAAGAAAGGCAATTTTGTGGTCGCAGTACAGCTGAGAATCTGAAAAGAGAACTGATTTACAAGTTAGCTATTGGAGATGCTACTCGCAGTCAACTTGTGAAATCTTTACCACGTGATCTTTCTAAGTTTGACCAGCTTCAAGAAATTTTAGACAGGGTTGCTGTATACTCTAATCCATCAAGGTTTAATCACGTTGGAGCTTGTGGTCTGAAATATTGTTTTGATGTCCTATTGTCGAAAAATTGTCATGTCTTAATATTATGTATGTCAGGGAATGTATTCTTTGCGTTGGGCCTTCTGGAAGGAGTTGGATTTGTACCACCCTCGTTGGAACTCGAGGGATTTACAAGTTGCAGAAGAAAGATACTTGCGTTTCTGTGGTGTTTCAGCTATGACTAAGCTTCCTCGGTGGACAAAAATATATCCTCCTCTTGAGGGTGTTGCTAGAATTGCTACATGCAGAGTTACTCTTCAGATTATTCGTGCAGTGTTATTTTATTCTGTTTTCACTGATAAATTCACTGAATCACGTGCACCTGATGGTATCCTGATGACTGCATTGCACTTACTTTCATTAGCATTAGACGTTAACTTGCAGCTTAATGGATCTAGTGGTGCAGAATGTCATATTGGAGATTTGAATTCTATGCTAGCTTTTGTTAGTGAAGAAATTAGTGAATCATTAAACTATGCAGCTGGAAAACAAAGTTTGTTATCACTGCTTGTTGCATTATTTAGAATGCATCGGCAAGAGAATCAAAAAAGCTATTTAGAATCCAGCAGCTGCAGTTTTTCTCCTCTGATTGAAAGTTTATTGAGGAAGTTCGCGGAAGTTGATTCTATGTGCATGACTTCAGCTTCTGATAGTGAACTGCGCAAGGTGAAAGCTCGCGAAAAAACAAGCTGCTATACTGGTAAGATTTTGCCTTAGAGTTATATTTGAGTTTATGTCAAGTACAAAAATTAAAGGTTTTTTGCACTTTGAAAGAGAATGCTGATAAATTGTACGGAGTTATATGAAATTGAAGTGCTTTTGAAATGACAGTGTGCAATGTTAAAAAAAATTTAGTAAGGTGCAAGTAAAACGTCTAAACCATCTGATTCTTTTTGTGATTTTCTCTTCTGCTAACATTATTTACCAAGGCTCATACTTGGACTCGGTTATGTTTTCATTTGTGAGTTCCTCTAAAATGAGGATCATTTAAATCAAAGGCCAATATCTCTCTTCTGACTCTGGGATTCTCATGTAAGTGGTCCTGTGACTCCTCATTATGGGGGTTTGGCTTTCGTTGGTTTATGATAGGGGTACTGGTCTGTTGAAAAAAAACTTGTATTGAATGCCAAACTGAGTTTCCTGCATTTAAGTGCTAAGTGTGGTGCCTGGCTATTACTTAACAAGCTGAATGGCACCCTTTAACTGTTCCAATTCTGCAGTGCAGTTGGAATCATGGAACCTATCAAAATTGCGGAAGCTGAGTTAAAATGGAACATAATCTCAGTGTAACAGCTCGTTAATGGGTTTGAATGATTTCTGTATTATGTAATTTTTGTAGGCTAAAATGAAAGCAGAGCAATCTAAATTTCTGTCAAGCATCACTTCTGCTGCTGCTGATGATTCCAAATCTGACTCAGAAATGTCCAATTCCGATGCTGAACCTGATCCAGAAGGTTATGTGCAACAGACTTGCTCTCTTTGTGATGACACTACTTCCAAAAGTCCTGTTTCTTTCTTGATTCTTCTCCAAGTAAGGGATTGCTCTTCATTTTACACATTACTATTTACTTGAGACAAATGAAAGATATTTCCCCGTACATGAATTAACATTTTATTATTTCTTGGAAAAAGAAATCTAGGCTTTTGAGTTTTGTTGATAGAGGTTCACCATCATGGGATCAATGGTCGGACAAGGAGCAGGCTTCTATTCCCAGAAATAGGGTGACTAATCAATCTGAAAAAAATGCATCTTCCAGCAGATCTGGATTGGCTTCTCAGTCATTGCAGTTGACTGAAAATCCAGTTGTTGAGCTCACCAATAATGAGCAAGGGCAACATGGTGAAGTAAATGCCATTCTTGAGTTTGTCAAGTCTCGATTTCCTTCAGCGAGGAACACTGAAGCACCTTCCGCATCTAGCAATGTGAGGGACAGCACTGCATATGATTTGGAGACTCTGGAAGAAGATATGTACATATGCATTCATAAGGAAATGAATGACACTTCGTTAGGCTCAAGCTTTGAAAAGGATGATTCTGATTTACTTGGGAAATATATGTCTGCCCTTTCAAGGGAGACTAGTGAAAACTCTTCGGCTTCTGAAAAAACTAATAGTAACAGAGGTTTGACAGAATCTACTTCACAGCCTCTTTTTCGTGATGGATTTGGCCCGTTAGATTGTGATGGAATTTATCTGTCTTCCTGTGGCCATACTGTACATCAGGGTTGTCTTGATCGATATTTATCATCACTAAAAGAGAGGTGAGTCTTCTTAAAAATGATCAGTTTTAGTTCTTATTAGATAGATTTGATTATTTGTTTAACATAATCCTGAACTTCTGTAAGAAATTAAATTTAAACAGCTCATGCAACCATATATGATTTATCACTCACGCAGCACATATGTGGTTTGAATTTATACTTAGTTCTGTTTCTTTTGGATTCCATATCGTCCTTTCACAAGGGATTGTGCTGTTGATACCTCAAGATGTCTTCACAAACTTGTCAGTCACAATTAATTGCTATTCATAGTTATCATAATTACAAGTATTTTGGGCTTTGGAACATGAATCATGAACCGGAATTTTCCATACCCAAAGTAGTTTGAGTTAAAACTTGATGCAAAAGACTAAAGAGTGACAATGGGGAAAGTTTAGCTGTGTTTTTTTTTTTTTTGGAATTTGTAAATTCAGTTGCATTTGAGACATATATTAGATGAAAGAATATGTGTGAAATTAATGGAACTAAGAGTATTGTATGATCTTTGTCAAAGTTAATAAGTTTTATGTAAGTTACTATCATATTTCAAGCAACAAATGACGTATTTGTGAGCCTTTGAATCCCCAAACATCTTCTATCTACATTTGTGGCATTGGTTAAGCAGATTGCCTTTCTATAACTGTGAGTATTGTTAGTTGTACCCTAAAACACCTTCAGGAATCTTGTTTAGGATTTGGATGGTTTTTGAATTTTGCGTTTGGTTCCATTTAACAAGGAACCCAAAGTTACTGAAATGCCTTTTAACCCGGCAACTTTGAATGGGCATTATGTGTTTTCCATACATGTGTCTACATAGATGTGCTCTTGCATGAAATTGCTTAAGATGTATTCTGTTCTTTATCACAGATATGTTCGGAGAAGTTTCTTTGAGGGGGCACATAATGTGGATCCTGATCTGGTACAAGCTCCCAAAAAGTTTTCTTTTGAAAAACCCTCCTCTTACATTTGATGTCAATGTAATTCTTGTTTGCTTTATCAGGGAGAATTTTTGTGTCCTGTGTGTCGTCGACTAGCAAATTCTATCTTTCCTACAGTGAATGGGACTTTCCAGATGGTTGGAAGGCTGCCTACGACTTCAACTGTTGATCAAGTGTATGCTTTAGGTTCTCCACCAAACAAAGTTATATGCTCCCTTCTGCTTCAGCGAGGGTTATCTCTTCTAAAAACTGCTGCCAAGGTGGTCGGGAGGTCTGATTTCTTCGAAGCTTTTTCTCTTCAGAGAAAAGTAAGGACAATGCACTATCTGGAACCTATATCTCGTGCACTGTCTAAAATGCATTTTTCAAAAAAGCAGGACAGCTTCTTAGGATCTCCAAGGTTAAGCTACCCAATAATTTTATGGGATACACTTAAGTATTCTCTTATGTCAACCGAAATTGCAGCTCGCAGTGGAAAGAATTCTCTGTCTGCAAATTATACTCTTGCTTCGTTGTATAAGGAATTTAATTCTTCTAGTGAATTCATATTTTCCTTATTGCTAAGAGTTGTCCAGAATCTGAGCAGTACAAACACTATTCATGCTCTTCAAAGATTCAGAGGTCTTCAACTGTTTGCAGAGTCTATTTGTTCATGTGTTTCCTTTGACTACCACAACACAAGACATAAACAAGATGGTATGATTTTCAGTATTTATTGCTTTGAGATTCACTTGAACTTTGGTACTTAGATTTATTTAGAATGTCTGATAGTAAATTCTAGAGGTGGTAGACATTTAAAAATAGAAATCATGGTTACTATGGATTTTATTTCTGGTCTTTTGATGGTTTTTGAATAAAAAATACATCTAAATGTGAATGTGTGGGTGGGTTGGTGTTATCTCTTTAGCACTATGTGTATATACAATTATCAAACGGCAGATAAGCTGTCTTAGCTTCGGATTCCTAAATGTTGGACTCATGATTGTGTGTTGACAGACAATCCCGTTTGCATCTTGGAACATGATGATAAGGAAACATTATATCCTGATATTCAGTTTTGGAATCGATCCTCTGATCCTATACTTGCTCATGACCCTTTCTCATCATTGATGTGGGTTCTCTTCTGTCTTCCATGCCCATTTATCTCATGTGAGGAGTCCTTGTTATCTCTTGTGCATCTCTTCTATGTTGTCTCTGTGGTTCAGGTTTGCCACTACCTTTCTTCATTTAAGTTCCTTGGGTGGTCTATTTACACTTTCTTTAAAAGAAAATCATTTGGATTTTCCGGTGTATGATATAAGCAAGAAAAATTGTTTATGGACAATGTTTCTGGTCAAATGAAACAATTATGAAGTAACAATGGAACTTCAAAACATTTATGAGATTTTCTTTTGCTTTATCAAAACAATATAAGATGTTTTATTTTAGGGATTTCTTTTGAAGGGTCATATTTTTGTACGGAATTTTCCTCAAAGCAGTGGTTTTATATGAAAGCAACTAGTCACTCTAATTTGGCACTGCACCTGAACTTCTGAATGTTATATACTGATTGCAGGCTGTAATCTTATGTTGTTCGAAAGATGAATATAACATCAATGATTTAGGTTCCCATCATTCCCTAGTTACTGGTGTCTGCGGCATTCTTGGTGGATTTGATTGTGCACGCCGGTATTTTGTATCAAATGATATTTACCATTCTTGTCATATTAAAGAAATGATTCGAAGATTGAGTTTCCCTTATTTGCGGAGGTGTGCATTGTTGTGGAAATTGCTTAAGTCTTCAGCCCCGGCACCATTCTGTGATAGGGATACTGTCTGGGAGTCATCTCACGTGATGACTGATATGATGGATACAACTGAAATTACTTCAGTGGAGCTGAATGAAGTACACGAACTGGAGAAGATGTTTAGGGTTCCTCCTATAGATGTTATTCTCGAGGATGAAGTTTCACGATCATTTGCAGTAAAATGGTCTCATCATTTCCAAAAGACATATGAAGCCTGTAGTTTTCAAAATGTTTTCTGCTACAACCCTGCAGTTCCCTTCAAGTTGATGACCCTGCCACATGTATATGAAGACCTATTGCAACGGTTTGTTAAAAATTTGTCCTTAGACATGCTGTATTATTAGAAATCTTTCAAGAATATCTATATTCGTGAGAGCAATTTTTTTCCCAACAGGTATGTGAAGCAATGTTGCCCAGACTGCAGAGCTGTGCTTGATGAGCCTGCATTATGCCTGTTGAGTGGTAGATTATGCTCTCCAAGTTGGAAAACATGCTGCAGGTGAATTTTTCAACTTTCTCTTGTTTTGCTGATTTTGTGCTTACATCTGCATTTATCCATGAATCCTCACTATATTAAATTTTAAACACTGTCCTTTTTCTTCAATATTTTCTTTGCTAGTGAGACTGGATCCACAGCTCATGCAATGACCTGTGGTGCTGGCACTGGTGTATTTCTGTTGATAAGGGTATTAATCTCGTAATTACTGTCTTGAACTTTGATCCCTATTTCGTGAAAATTGCTGATAGTTTTTTATTATTGTAATAGAGAACAACAATCTTGCTTCAAAGATGTGCTCATCAAGCTCCTTGGCCATCACCATATTTGGACGCATTTGGTGAAGAGGTAAATCATTTTCCTTTTATTATCAAAGTTTGTAATAATTATGTTGTTTGGAAACTCAACCGTAAAGCAAATAAAATAGTTATCACCAAGAGCATTATAGGATAGAATATTGCACCCTCTTGCCTCTTGTACTCCTATATAAAGTATACCTGCAAAGGATGATTGTGATTGTTGCTGGTACCAACTACATAAGATCTTTAATTCGGTAGGTTTGGAAAGTTCATGAGCCTTTTTGGACCTTGCTAATTGTTACGAATTAAGAAGACAGAAAAGTGGTTTAGCATTTTCTGTGCCTTAGTTTCTATGCTTATTTTGGACCTAGTGTTGCTAAAGTTAAATTAGGTTTATGGGAGAATAACTCATGATGGCATGAAGGTCCAATGTAGCAGCTATTGCAGTCATATCCCAATTCCCACAATGCACAGAGGAAATCAGGCAACTTTATTCTTTATCTCTGGAGCGCATTCTCCGTAAGTTATCCAAGAAGTGTTAGAGCTTGAGGGGAGTGTAAGTTGACGAGAAGTGTTAGAATTTAATTTAATGTGTAATTAGAGTTTATTTCTAAGTCAGTAGTTTAGATTTATTAGAAGCCTTATTAAAATTATGGATGAATATTATTTAAATTATAGATAAAAGTATAATTTTAGTTATATTGAAACTCTGTATCAGCCTATTTAAAGGCTTATCCCATACACATTTGATTAAGAAGAATAAGAGAAAATACAGAGAAACACATTGTTCTCTGTTGAAAATATTATTTTTGTTCTATCGTTAAACTGTAGCTTTTCATATTTTATTGTTCATTGTTCACCGACATTCATCTTCTCCGGCCACCATGGCCCCTTTCTCACATCGTATCATGAGCCAACAATGGTCCTGATGTCGTCACCACTGCTGCCATCTCTGATCTGAATCAAATTGGTGATCTGATTTTTTTAGATGCATATCATTTTTTCCGCTGTTGTCATTAGGCCACGCTCATTCCTTGGCTTCTCTCTCGTTGGAATCTTACATCTATGGTGAAATTTCTACTCGTTTAATTTTGTTATTTTGTTCTCTATTTAATGGTTCTATCTTAGCCAATCAAAAAAATATATGAAAAGGTTATAGTTTAGCCTTAAAAACTATTTGGTTCTATCTTAGCCATCCATTGCAAAAGATAGGGAATTGTTATAGTTTGGCCTTAAAAACTATCTAGTTCTATCTCAACCATTAATTATAAAAGATAGGAGAAGAGGTTCTAGTTTAGCCTTAAAAACTAGATAATATTTTTTAAGGCATTCTACATCAAAGATCCAAGCTGGAATTGTAGTTTGTGTAACCACCAGCTTGAGGGGGAGTGTAGATTTCTGTGATCATTGTTGAATGAAAGCAGCTACTTAGTCCGTGAATGACAGAAAAAGTTGGAAGACATCTCAAAAGATGCAAAAACCTGAAAAAGATCATCACTGACAGAGAAAAGCTGGAAGACATCTAAGGAGGGTGCAGAAACCAATAACAACAGTAAAGTTGGTAGACATCTCAAGAAGGATGCAGAAACCAGTAACATCGTTTGCAAATTTTCAACAATGGTCGTTCAAAGAACAACATGATTATGTCCTAATTGTTCAACACAATGGCTCCCAAAAAAGGGGAGATTCTTTCTCTAAGAAACAACATAAGAAATATGAGTAGGGCATCACATCCAAGATCCAAGCTGGTGCTCTACTACGTTTGCTCACTAGCTTGAGGGGAGTGTAAGTTATTCAAGAAGTGTTAGAGCTTGAGGGGGAGTGTAAGTTGACGAGAAGTGTTAGAGTTTAATTTAATGTGTAATTAGAGTTTATTTGTAAGTCAGTAGTTTAGATTTATTAGAAGTCTTATTTAAATTATGGATAAATATTATTTAAATTATAGATAAAAGTATAATTTTAGTTATATTGAAACTATGTATTAGCCTATTTAAAGGCTTATCCCATACACATTTGATTAAGAAGAATAAGAGAAAATACAGAGAAACACATTGTTCTCTGTTGAAAATATTATTTTTGTTCTATCGTTAAACTGTAACTTTCCATATTTTATTGTTCATTGTTCACGGACATTCATCTTCTCCGGTCACCGTGGCCCCTTTCTCACATCCTCTTATGGGAATCTATCTTGAAAAAGAAATTTGAATAACTGATTTGACAAAACAAAAGCAGATATTACTACTGACAACGAAGGATTGATGCTTTCTTGAAATCTAAACCATTTAATTCCCGTTGATTAAAATTCAATGTTATACAACTTGGAAATTTTGTATAATTGATTATTTAAGGCTAACCTACTTGATACTCTGATTTCAGTTCTGTTAAAATCTTGGAAATTCTGGAGCTGATCTATTTTCCTTGCAGTAAAAAGATGCATAAAAGCTTTAGTTCTGCTCAGAAGTCATGTTTTCCTTGAAACTTCTATGTAATATCATAATTCATAATTTGAATTCCATATGGCATGTAATGGCAGTGAATCTTTGAAATATAAATGTATGCATGTTTGCTTTTCATCATGTTTGTATCTTTTCCATAACATATGAAACGGTTCTCTTATGATCTATTTTGTGTAATTCTACATCATTTTCTCATTTCAGGATATTGAAATACATAGAGGAAAACCACTATATTTGAATGAGGAACGCTATGCTGCTCTAAGTTACATGGTGATTTGGGACTCTTCTTTTTGCTTTGCTGTCCATGACAATAGATGTATTTTTTGTCTTCCTGGTTTTCATTATAGTTCCCTGTTTGTTAGGTTGCTTCTCATGGCCTTGATCGGAGTTCAAAGGTACTTGGACAAACTACCATTGGTACCTTCTTCATGGTTTAGTTCGGTTTCATGATCAAGCTGGTGGTTGAACTGTTTCTTATATCCTTTTTTTCCCGTCTTCTTGCAATCATGTATATTCTTGTTCACATTGGATAAATTATTGGATTTAGGCGGCAATGCATTTGAATCAGACATCAAGTGCATAGGAAATTGCCAAACTGATGGTTTCCAGCTTCCATAAATCATTGTGCAAACTAAGCTGGGATCTTGGATTTTTTATGTTGGCATGTGGCCATTATGGCTGGACATACTTGTAATCAGGTCAGTTAGTGGAGCTTTGTGTTACCCTTTTTTTGGTTTGAGTGATAGAATCATTTGAAGCATCGTCATCATTACCTTTTCGTGCAGCTGCTCAGATTCTCTACCCAAATTCAGTATAGCAGATTCTGCCATTCTCTTCCCTGTTTTGCTATTCCTGGAGGTATAGTTGAACTGGAGAATGAATCCTCTACACAGAATTGTTCCAATCCCTTGGTCCAGGACCACAAGTCTTGAGTTGAACATCTTGTGGCATAAATCAAGACAAATGATATCTAAAGAGACAAACTATAGGGTCTTAAATGAGCTTCCATTTTCATCATTGGAAAGTGGAGCTATATAGTCCTTGATGTAAACCTGTTGAATATATTTGTCAAACTTTTTATGGGCATGTAGATGTAAGTGGTTTAAACATTTTCACATGACAGCAGCTCTACTATATATTTTTATGGTTCAATTCTATAGCTACTACTACTATTTAAACTCTTAATGTGTTTATTATGATTTTAAATGGTTGGTGTCGTTGTGGATTTTTGTTGGTTTTTCAGATGCTCGGTTTCTGACGAGGATTTATGGTTTATGAATCACTTAAACCAGTCGTTCTAGCAGCATGAAAAAGGGTCATCTTTGGCATGAAAATTGGATTCATACAACAAATCTTTGAAAAATGACACCCAACATGTTAGACGTTAATATATCAGTCTTTGCAACAGTTTATCTTGGAATAATACGGCCATCTTTAAAATGACACTAACAGGTTCAAAGTTATATGATAATTAGTTAATATCTGTGGTAAGCCACACGACGACCCATAGTTCAATCTATTGTAAAGCAAAGTTTGGGAGGGAGTTGCCTGATTGAACCTCTAATGAGGATAAATGCAAACCTACTTTATAATCAACATGGAAAACCACAAAAAAAAAAAGAATCTCTGTATTTTTTGTGTTTTGAGCAATGATTGAATGTACTTTGTGAAGTGGGAAATGGGACACCCCAACTTACAGTTTAATCCCTATGCGACCTCCATCTTCTTCGCATGCAAGCAATCTTCAATAGGAAAGATACAATTCACCGGTAGATCCAAAGATTTCATATTTTCTTCACGCCTCTCCTTATCAAATGCAAACTCAAGTTGCCTCTCCACGGACTTAAAAACAGCAGTTCTTTTACATCTTAACCGATATGGAGGAGATGCGTTGCATGCGGTACAGTTTGGACCAATGCCGCTATTACCTTGAAAAGCTGGACTTTCGCATGAAATCCAATCACAGTAATGAGCTTGTTCCTGACTATTTTCAGTTCTTTCCTGCACAGCAGGTAATTGAATCCTATTTTTTGTCATTTCCTCGCTCAGTTTTCCTACCTTATTTGGACCGGTTTTTCTCTTTCGAAATATAGAAGGTGTATTCGGGAAGGTCTTAGCAGCAATTCTGGGGACTTCGTGCACCAAAACCACTTCCCTTCACACAAGGCGGAGTGAAGAAACTTACGGGTGACACGATAGGAGTAGAGGTCCACTCACGCTGCATGCAGCCTTTCTTGCTTAAATTATCTGAATCTAATGAAGTACCACCTTGTAACATAGGAGGCTCATAGAATAAAGGACCATATGTTGGAGTATCACACTGTAGTTGTGTCCCAACATCTCTGTCATCGACAACAGTAGCAGAGCTGATTCTTCCACTCTCAAACTTCGACACTAACTCTGAGTTACAGCAGCAAGGATTTTGCATCAAATGGCTGGGACCTGCATTCTGCACTCAGTTTCAACTGATTCACTCGGAATAACACTTGATGAAGCAGCCACATCTTGAACCGGAGCAGAGGATTCCAACTGATCTTTTCCATCTTCCTCCGGCTTACATATATCATTAGTGCCTGAAGATGTTTGAGCAAGCGAGTCTGATTCTTTTACTGAACAAACAACCAATTCTTTTGTTGCGGCAGGTGTATCGATATCCTTAGTCTCATTTTGAAGAACAATCTTCACAACTGGAGGAAGCTTCCCTGTGGCCAAATAGAAATCTAACTTTTTCTTCATGGAACTATTCCAGTGATTCTTTACTGAATTGTCAGTTCTGCATAAACAAAATTCACTAGCTTGTCAAAAGAGATTAAGCTGGATTAAGCTTTCAACTCTGAAGTATGTAACAAGTATTATAAACCTGTAAGAATGATACCTTCCAGGTAAAACTCTGGCAATTTTAGCCCACTTATTTCCATATGCCCGATGGGCATTCAAAAGGGCCAATTCCTCCTCTAATGTCCAAGCATCCTTCTTTATTTCAGGATTCAAATGATTGTGCCATCTGCAAAACATCGATCAAGCATGGGAAAAAATCAGCAACTTCAATAGCCTCAGTGTACAAAACTCGATCAACTTTAGTTTGTAGTTTACTTAATATACTAATAAACATAAAAGGCAGGCAGCATTGAAGCGGGGGCAAATAATATCAAAAGCTTTGGCACTTTTAAGAACTCGTAAATGCAATGAAAAGAAGTAAAAGGTAAAATTACCTCTCGTGGCATTGTTTCCCTATTCGTCCAGGCAAAAATTTGGCAATAACAGACCATTTGTGGGCCCATATTTTGCTACAAGCTCAACAATTGTATCATCCTCCTGGAAGGGAAAAAGCCCCAGAAAGTTGTGTTAGTTTTGTGAACTGCAAACATAGTAGCATAAAAGAAAGACCCTAAAGCGCCTACCTCTTGAGTCCAAGGTCCTTTAACAAGATCTGGATTTAGGACCTTCTGCCATCTATGTAGACACTGAACTTCTGATCTATCAGGAAAAAACTCGGCTGCAGAGAATATTCGAATGTTAAGACCAGTTACAGGAAGTCAAAAGAGCTGCTATTATAATTATGACAATGGAAAGGATTCATGACCATAAGTTTGTTTTTGGTCATAGAAAACATACAATATCACTAGTTTCTAGCAAAGAATAAAAAGTCAGGTTTGTTTCATTGGAAAAGATGGACACTTGATAAACATATAGTAAAAGAAAAAAGAACAAAGAGAGCTGATTCCAAGGAAAACCTATTTTTTTCCAACTTTTCCCCTTAAAAGCTGCAACAGCATTTCTTAACATATCATCCTGCAATTGAAGAAAACAGAAAATGTTGTTAAAGAATGAACATGAGCAACCACTAAACACGGATTGAAACCCCGTTTCCTTTTCTAGAATCCATGATAGATTATTATTAAAAAACTGATGTGACCGACTTAATGATTATCCAACGAAATAATAGCACCAAAATAGAAAGGTGCATTGTAGTTCCTACAAATTAACGCAGATTCAAATTTCAAAGGGGACAAAGGTTTTACCTCCTCTGGTGTCCAGCCACCTTTTGCTCGTCTAATAGGACCAGTGGTCCTGCTGAAAATTCAGTGTAAACAATAACTCTCAGCTTTCAAAATAATAACACTCGATACAAATTAGATAAACGGCAAGTCCAACCACTAAAAGGAACAGCTAAACATAATCTGCAATCATAAACTCGACTGAAAACCAAAGTGTGTATGAGTAAAAGTAAAATCAGCAGAACTCAAAGGTTGCATTTAAGATGGCAATCAAACCCAAATTGTTAAGCAAGTTGAGCCAGCAAAACTGAAAAAAAGCTAAAGCTGTTAGTAAGGGACAGTACCGATGATTTGGTGATGGTGGTGCTGGACTGGATACAGCTGAGGACTTTACATTTGCACTGCCACCGCCTTCCGATACAGAAGAACTTGATGCAGTGGTTAATTGTTTATTCTCAAGCTCTATCTTTAACTCAGCCATCTGTTTCTACAATCATCTCAAACCAAGATATCATAATCAATAACCAAATTGAAAAACCAAACAAACAAACAAAAGAGAGCTGAAACTTATATGAATGGCCAATCTAATCTCTCAAAATCCCATCTTTTAACCAAAATCTCCAATCTCACCACCGCCAATCACAGAAAAAAGACAAAACCCAGATCTTGAAATTCATTAATCATATAAAAAACACCAAGCTCTCACATCATTTTAAACATAATTCTAGGGTTTAAACCCCAAAAGAACTTTTCACGAATCCAAGGTACGTGAGGTTCAGGTAACATGATCAAAACAGTGAGAAAATAAATAAGAAAAAACAGCACCCCCCAAATGAAAGTTTTAAAAGAATTCTGAATTCAACAAGCTTAACACACCTGAGTGGCGGGAAGCAACCTTCAAGAAAATTCCCTTTCGAGCCAAACAAGAAAAGGTTTGTTTGTTGAGAAGAACTCCAACGTTTCTTCCTTTGATTCGAAAATCCTCGCCCGTTGAAACAAAGGGGGAGAGAGAAAAATAAATACTCAAAAAAGGGAGAATAATAAATACTATAAAAAATAATATTATAAGCATAAGGTTAACATATATCTACCGACGTTTCCGTCCACTGCCGTTATTGAGGAGTGACGTTTCTCTCTATAAGCTTTTTATACTTAAATTATACATTTTTTTAAATAGGTGCTTAATGTTTTTTTTATTGAAAATAGATATCTAAAATTTTATTTTATTAGTGTTTTAAAGTAATATCGTTAAAAAAAGTTTCACCAGAATTTAACATGTGTCTTTATTTTTATTTTTTTATAAGAAAACTGAAAAATGATTTGTAAAAAAATCTAAAATTTCCTAAGATTTCCAAAAAGGTTTCAAATCCTCAAAATCTCAAAATCTCAAAATTGATGCAATTATTTTCGTTGATAGCCTCATCGAACCCTACTGTCACCGTCACCTGAGGTTACCGCCCATTTCTCTCAACCACTCATCGCCGATAATCGGCGAGAGGCGTACCAATTGAAAGTCGAACAACTAGAGCCTTTTTCGAGTTTGTTATTTGACGTTCGAATTGAAACCCCTCTCGACAGTTACCGGCGATGGATGGCTCCAACAAGACTGTCGACGGTGATAGTAACGTTCATTTTGGGTTTAAGATTTTGGCGTTTTAGAGATTTTGAGACTATTTTATGATTTTTGAAATTTTTTAGATATTGCTTAATTTATTTTATTTTCAGTTTATTCTGAAAAAATAAATAAAAAATAAAAGCCATGTGTCAATCTATTATTGGGTGATGAATTTTCTTAAATGGTGTTACCTTGAAACATTAATAGAATAAAACTTTAGGTACATATTTCAGCCAAAAAAACATTAGGTACCTACATCAGAAAAAGTGTATAGTTTGGGCACCTACTTCTGAGTTAAGCCTCTTAAAAAGGCTTAATAGCCAAATAGGTGACCACACTATACTTGTCGCTCACTTTTGGTGCCTAAACTATTTTTTGATCTAAATAGGTGCCTAAAGTTTAATTTTAGTCATTTTAGGTGCTTAACTATTAAAAAATCGTTAGCCAATTAAAATGTGACACGTGGTATGCTTGAATTTTTAACTTATTTCAATCAATTCTTAAATAAATTTTGAATTTTGAATTTCTTAAAAAAGTAACAGTTTTAAATTTATATAAAATAGTCTCAAATTCTTAACCCAAAATCTTCAAATTGCCGTCGTTGTTGCCGTTAATTGCCTTGCCCTAGATTATCACTATCGTCGTCGGACCACCACGATCATTTCCCCTCACCACCCATCACCGGTAACCAACGGTAGGTGTGCTGATCGACTCCTTTTTCGCGACTTTGGCTTCTTTTGACTTTAGGAAGCCGATCACACGCCTACCATCGGTTACTGGTGATGGGTGGTTGGAGAAATAGTTGTGGTGGTCCGACGACAGATATGGTAGGCAGAGGCGTTACCATCAGCGACAGAATCAGTTGGGGAAGTTAAGGATTTTTAAATTTGAGGGTCAATTTGTGAGTTTTAGGAAATTTAGGGTGTTTTAAAATTCAGTTAAAAATAAATTAAATTACAAAAAAATAAAATAAAAATATTTTTAAAAAAATAACTGTAATTAATAGTTAGACACTTAAAATAACCAAAATAAAACTTTAAACACTTATTTAGAGAAAAAAATAGTTTTAACATCAAAAGTTAGTCACAAATATAGTTTGGGCACTTATTTAGCTATTAAGCCTTAAAAAAACCCTATGATTGACGGCAGTTAACGGTCCAAAGCAATCGTTAGGAGGGGTGGGGACATTCGGCAAAGGTTTGAAACCTCAAACGCACTCTGTGTAATGACAAAGCGGGGCTCACGTGGCACTTAAAGATCGAACAAGTTTGGGGAATAGGTTTGGCGGGTGTTTTGTAGAACATTGGATTTGTTTAAAAGGAGAGATGGTGGGTCTTAACCGATTATTCCAATGTTGACGATGGCCAGATAAATGGTTAGGATTATTTGATGAAACTTGGAAGGAAAGGTAATGGTATTTGGATTATGGGTTCTTCTTTTTGTTTACAGGTACAAGATAGCATCTGTTCGATTTACTGGTTCAGGGTTGGATTGTTTGTTAAAGCAAGAAGATGAAGAATGATTATATTGTTTGATTCCTGGGTTTTATAAGGTTGTATTTACTGCTTTCATTTTCTCAAGGGAGGGCTATAATTATGCTTCTTTCGTATCATTCACTGCTCTTTCTTATTTGGAGTAACAAATTTCCTTGCAGATTCCAGTTGTAGCAGCAACTGGAAAGAATAAAAAACAAATGCCTACAAGCCCACCGTCCACGACCACAAGGTTAAGAGCCTTGCGCTCTACCGACATAACTTTTGACAGAAATATTATTTTTTAATGTGTTTATCTTGAGATTGAAGATGAATTTTGCAGCTCCACTTGCCATTCAGCTACCATGAAAACAAACGTGTAACATGCAGGTATGGTGAAAATCAAAATCTCAGCTTTCTAGCAGATAGTATAGTGTTTAAATCTTAAGGTATTTCAATAATGACTTGATTTTCCTGACAACTAAGTTTCATATTTCAACCAAAAACCTTAATCCTTGCAAGTAAATTTCAGTCAAGTGAATGATTGATTAATGCCTGAATTTTTGGCCTTGTTGTGATATTGACTCATTCTAATTAACAATTAGTTTGAACTCTTATATAGTTCTATTAGTTTTTTTTGGGGGGTTCAAAGTTATAAAGTTCTATTAGTTGAAGAGTACTAAATATTTGTAGTAGATAAAAAGTAGCAGGGAATAAGAATTTTTAGTCTAAGGGCTGATTTTTTATCTAAGCCTTCAAAATAATGATTTATCATATTTATTTATATATGTTTAATAAAGTATTAAATAATTTCAGGTAAAAATGTTTCATTTAATAATCATATTTTTTTGATGGTTTTAATAATCATATTAAAATTGTAACTAATACAACATTTCAAAAAAAATGTTAAATAAGAGTTCCACTCATTGACCTATGACTAAGGATGCTCATCTTGTCCCACTTTGTATGAGTTCGAATTCCGATACGGGAACGTAATACCTCTTTATTTAATAAAAATTGTTAAATAAGAATTCATCGAGTAGTTTTAGGGGAAGAAAATATTTATTTTAGAAGATCCGGTTCGAGCAATTTTTAGATAAATGTTGTCATTTTATTAGCCCAAAAATAGTAGAGTGTTGTTACAAGAAAATATAAACTATCTTATAATCACTTTAATACTTTTCAAAAAATATTAAATAAATTAAATAGACTATCCATGTAAAATTGATTTTTCTAATTTTATATATATATATATATATATATATGTTACTTTAATAAAAAGGTAAACTACTGCAATGGTCACTTATGTTTTCGCTGAGTACAGTTTTGGTCACCGATTCTTTAATTCGACTGATAAGGTCACTTATGTTTTTATCTATAAACTTTTGGTCACTCAGACGTTTGTTGCCGTTAAACTTTAACGGGAGGCTGATCTGACACAATAAAAAGAAGGATAAATTACATAGATAGTCCCTAAACTATTATTTTATTTTTATTTTGACCACCGAAATAAAAATAACTTGTATAATTGCACATTTAATCCTCCATATTTACAATTTTTTTTATTTTTTCTCCCCTCCACCATCTTTCATATTTTTCTTCATCTAACCCAATCCCTAATTTTCTATTATATTAATCCCTAACTTTCTCAAATTAGAAAAAAAAGTCTCAAATAATAAAAGCATGGATAACGCCAACAATCCTTTTCTACCATATTAATCCCTAATTAGAATCCGAATTTTGCTATATATATGTGTGTGGATAAGGTTATAATTTTCAAATAATAAAAAAAGTCTCAGAAAGAGTTGGAATAGAAATGATTGCATTCCGTGTTTACTTTCTCAAATTATGATGGAACCACCATGTATTTTACAATTTTCATATATAAAATAAGTCATTCCATATATATATATATATATATATTAAAATTCGAATTCTAAACCGGTTGAATTTCGATAATTAAGGAAGATGGTATGAATCATTAGAATTAAATTTTATGAATCTTGAATGAAATAATTGAAGAAAGTATCTTCAAAACTGCCAATCCTAACTTCTCTTTCACTCGTTTATGGCAGAAGAAGACAAGACATGCAAACAAACCACTTCGATTCCATCATGTAATAACAATTTGATTATGCATTTCTTACCTATTTACCTGACAATAATGTTGATTTCCTTGGTAAAATGCAGTAAAAATATAAAGAATTGAATGTCCATATCCGATATCTGACATAAAAAAATCACATAAAATGTTTACCATTTATGTCAAAGATTTCACTTCATGTTCCTGCAATCTGCATCTTGTGGCAGCACAAGCATTCTTACATATCCATATTCCCACCAACTGCAACTTCTCCAATCCTTTGTCTTGGGTTCCTTTTGTTGCTTTAGTTGTCCACTAAAGTGTGGAATGTGGACCAAACTGTGTTGACTTGAAGTCCAAGCAAAGAGTCCTTAGAAGTGTTAATATAATCTCATGAGATCTATTGATAGATTGTCGGCAAATATTTTGTTTCAATTTCATTGGATGTCAGGTTTTTTGTCCCATCTTTTTTTAGTGGCAGTAAATGTTTGAGTTTGTAGCTGCAGGCAGCAGCCTCCTATGGATAACTGTACGAACCAAGTTAAGGCAATTGGCGTTTGCCTGCCTTCTTAGCTGATAATTTAGGTGTTCCTTTCATCAAGCAACCCTGACACCAATGTTCCCGTGAACCGACGGCTACCCTTGATGATGAACTGCCAATGCAATGTCCATCTGGCGGAAAAGTGCTCTCGCGAGGCCATTGTGAAAGGAAAACAATAACAGAATTCCGGTTTGACACAAATCCACACCATTGAATGATTAGAGTGTTAGTTGCAACGTTATCCCAAAAAATGGCCTCACTTTGGCTTTAGGAGGGTCGGCACCATCCGCTGGCCAGAGATGGCAATTGGTGTTCGTTTCGGTCCACTTGGAGCCCAAGGGCATTGACGAAGCTCCGGATTAATATAGTAAAAAATTTAAGGATTGGGTTAGATGAAAAAGAATATGGAAAATAGTAGAGGGAAGAAAAAATAAAAAAATTATAAATATAGAGTATTAAATGTGTAATTATACAAATTATTTTTATTTCGGTGGTTAAATAGGACAACAAATGTTTTATTGGCCAAAAATTTACAAATTAAAAACGTAAATTACCATATCGATCAAATTTAAAAATTAATGATCAAAATTATACACAACACAAATATAAATGGTCATTGCATCAGCTTACCCTTAATAAAATCCATTTGTAGCCCGTAGGAATTGCAAGCCTTTGACTTTGAGATATGTTCAATTCACTTTTTCCTATTTCAAAAAGCTCATCTCCCCCAAGCGCCCTCAGGTAGTCAACTCCCCCAATTAATTTCTAAAATAAATCAAGTTGCAATTCATTTTTTTAATCAAACTCTTTTATGAAGAAAAATATATATTAATAATGAAAATAATTTAATATACAAGTGGTTTTACATAAAAAAAAATTTAAATTTTAGGGTTAGGGATTTATATTAGAGTTTAGAGCTAGAAGTTTAGATTATATATTTTAAAATTTAGGTTAGAATTAAAATTTAAAATTTATAGTTTAAATTTTAAGATTTAAGGTGTTAGAATTAAAATTTTATGTTTTATATTTTATAGTTTAAATATAAAAATTTATGTAAATTAATTTTTTACACAAATTATTTATTAAAATATAACTCTATTAATAATCCTCCCACGGTTCTCCGTTTTCTTTTCTTAAAAAAGTGAATTCGTTGTTCTAATGAGATAATATATTGAATTATTTGAAATTTAAATTTAGACTTAGAAATATTATAAATATGTAATAAATCCACTATTTAAATTAAGAAAAAAATTGATACACAAGCTATGTAAACTTTAGTTTATACTTGTTTTTTAGTTTTAGGAATTAATTTTTAGTTTAGGGTTTAAAATTTAGGGGTTTAAATTGTAGGGTTTAAAATTTAGAGTATAGGATTTATGGTTTAATTTTTAAGGTTAAGGTTAAAAATATAAATTTTGAATTTTATAATATAAATAAAATTTTATGTAAAATTAATTTGTATTAAAATTTTACACTTAAATTAATCCATTAATAAATTAAAAACAACTCATTATAAATAAAATCATCTCCCTCCCTATTTTTCTTTTCTTTTATTACAGTCTTGTTTTCTCCTCCTTACAACCTTTCAGAAACCAAAACAACCAGCCGGACTGCCGGAGAAACATTAAATCATGGGAATCTGTGTTAGAAAGCTGATCCATTGCTGTTCTTTCAATGGCAGCAGAAGTCATGAAATAACGACAACCTCTCACGTTATGCCTCACCCCTCCGAAGAATCCATTGGGCATTCATTCTTTTACGTCCGACCCGACCCGATTCTTCTCTCCTCCGCCGAAAACCACCCCTCGATCGACTCTTCTTCTTCCTCCACCACCACCACAACAACGACGTTTAGCTCCATCTTCGGAGCTTCCGTTAGCGCCAACTTAACAACGGTCCCATTGGCTGCGGCGGCATCCCCGTTACCGGATCGTTCCTCGGCGTTCAAAAGCTCCGACTTAGTTGCTTCCCTTACGTTACAACCGGTCCCACGTGCAACTCCCATTGTTGGTCGGGACCAGTGGATCGTGGGTTCTTGTCGAGCCCGATTATTAAGCTCCACAAAAGCTTGTCTACTGGAAGTTTTAAGTCAAAGAAGAAATGTTCGTTTTTTATGATGAGTTTCAAGAAAGCAATCTTGTTTGTCTCAGTCAAAGAATGTTCCTCGGCTACAGAAACCAAAACAAATAATCCCAGCAGTAGAGGGAGTTTGAGTATTGATGATCAGACCGACAACGACGACGGTGACGACGACGGCGGTTACCGGCTCCGGCTTTCACTGAAAAGCCAGAATTTGCAATGGGCGGAAGGGAAAGCCGGTGAGGAACGAACCCATCTCGTTGTTTCAGAAGAAGAGGCTGGATTTTCTTTGGGATTTACGATGGTTTCAGTGGCCCCGACGCGCCTGATCACTTGCTAACCAATCTTTTCAACGCCGTCTTTGAAGAGCTTAAATCAGAAGATTGCGACAGTCAAAGATTGGAGCTTTCGACGAATCCAACCATGGAAAAAAACCCAACATTCCGATGTTCTGAAAGCACTTTCAGAGGTTTTAACTAAAACCGAAGAGACTTACTCAAAGATGGCTGATTGAAGACCCGAGTTACACGCAATGGGTTCTTGTGTTTTGGTGATGTTCATGAACGGGGAAGATGTTTATTTGATGAATTTTGGGGATAGCAGAGCCATTACAGCTTACAACGGATCATAATACAGATGTTGAAGATGCATTGTTTTCTTCTAATAAGTTCATTTTTCCTTTGTTTTCAAGATTCAACTTAAAAAAATGTTATTTTTCAATACTAGGAAGTTGAAAGAATCAGAAAAGAACATCCGAATGATGATGAAGCAGTTGTTAACGAAAGAGTGAAAGGCTACTAGAGCTTTTGGGGCTGGTTTTCTCAAACAGCCAAAATGGAACGATGCTTTGTATGAAATTTTCAGAATCAATTATGTTGGAACATCGCCTTATATCACTTCATCTCCTTCACTTCATTATAAACTAAGCCCTGATGACAGATATTTGATTCTGTCATCTGATGGACTGTATCAGTACTTCACCAATCAACAAGTAGTTGATCGAATCGACTGGTTCACTGCGTCGTTTCCCGATGGAGATCCGGCGCAGCATCTTGTCGAAGAAGTAGTGATTCGAGCAGCCGAGAAAGCTGGTAAAAGATTTGTGTGTTACAAACATGATTTTATTATATAAAAAGAACTTGGAACATGCTTTGTTTATACTTTCTGGGGTTCTTTTCGGCTTTTTGAAGGTCTTGAGTTCCATGAATGGGTTGAGATCCCATCGAGGGAACGGCGAATGTACCATGATGATGTTTCGGTTATCATTATTTCTTTACAGGGCAAACGCCCGATCGTAGAGAAGCTGAAAATTTCAACTGTGGCATAATGTTTGTTTTAGTGCAAAATTCGATGAAAAAATGTGGGCAAACGCCTATTCAGTAATTTATTTGGCATTGTTTTTCTGTTTGGCGCTTCAACAGAAGTTGAAAAAGCATTGCTGAATATGCCCTTAGGGGTAGATGTTTTTGACGTAGGAATTTTCATTTATCAGATAAAAGTAGAAATTTTTGAAAAAAAATGTTGGATTTTGCACTCTAATCATATGCTAATTCTAATATTGAATTGAAAAAGTTCAAAAACCATAACTTGAATATCAAAGTTCTTCAACTGCTTTTCTGTCAGTTCTTTCAGTGTAATCTTCTTAAGTGAGACATGTTTTTGTCCATTACTGTTGCTGAAGTACTTGTGTATTCTTTAAGGCTTGGTGCAGATTTGACCAGTGGTAAACTACATCATTACATACTTAACGCTTGAAAATTTTGAAAAATTGAACCCTCTTCGAGGGCTTAATAGTTAAAAGTTAAAACGTATGCATCAAATTATGCAATATAAAATTCATATTCATGTGTTTTTTTTACCTTACATATTCATGTGTTTAGTTGCATATGATAGCACTCATCTCATTTGTCCTTAATCTCCAACTGGTTTTAGTTTATATATGCAAGTTGGAATATGACCAAACTGGAAGACAAAGCTGGCCGGTTAAAGGTTTTAAACCATTTTAATATGACAGTGTCAAAAATGGCTCTAACGTTTGATTGGTGACCACTTTGATCATTATTCTTATCACAATGATTAGTCAATTAATAATAAACAGTTTGAAATGACTTACAAAATGACTCATCGGTCATTTCAAGCCATTTACCGTTAATTGACAAAAGTGACTATTCAGTAAAACGTTAGAGGCTTTATATATATATATAGAAAAAAACTTTGATACACAGGTCATATAAACTTTAGTTTACATGTGCCTTTTAATTTTAGGGATTAGGCTTTTAGTTTAGGGATTTAGGTTGTAGGATTTAGAATTTAAGGTTAGTGTTTAGAATTTAGCGTATAGGGTTTAAGGTTTAGGGCCTAGTTTTTTAGAGTTAAGATTAGGAATTCAGGATTTGGGTTCTTATAGTGTAAATACACATGCTTGTGTAAAATTAATTTTACACAGTCTGTGTATCAAACTTTTACCCTATATATATTATGCGTTTTAAAATCTCCTGCCAATACATTACTAGAAAAATCCGAAAAAATAATTATATCTGAAGCTATTATCTGCTACAAATGTTTAACATTACCACCATCATTTGGTTACAAAGTGTGTAGCAAGCATGAAATATCCATTTTCTTGACCTGAATGGAAAATTTACAATGACTAATACAGTGGTTAAATTTAGAAGCCCACACATGAATGAAAGGGTGTTAATTCTCTCTGATCCAACGAATAATGATACTAAGAGTCTAAGATAAGCTGTTGGTGTTTTCTACCTACCATATGTTCTCTGGACCCCGGGCTCATGGTCCCACTGGAATGGCCGAAACAAGAACATTTTCATCGTAAATACATCGAGGATTGTATATTTCTGAACTCAATCAGCGGAGCAGGAATAAGAACAACAGAAGTAGCAAAGAAATACACCAATATCCAAATCCTCCTTCGAGTTTTATCTGCCAATGCAAGATATGTTGCAACCTCAGAAAAACCGGGACAAACTTGGTTCGATAATATACAAAGTGAAATGTACTAACCCAATAATCGGAAGATTGGGAACCATGAATAAACATAAAATGGCACCAGAAGATACTTCATCGACCAATGGAATTTGACGATCTTCCTCCAAAGATAGAAGGTATAATGCCGATTGTCAGCAAGAAGATAAGGATGAGCAATGCTGCAACAATCCGTTAACCGCATTAAGGAAGAGTACAAGTTTTTCATCCAACAACAAAGAAGAGTACAAGGAGTTCCAAATTCATGTAAACTAACCTGAAAAAATGTACAGAAAGGAGATCGGCAATCGAAGCCAAAAATAGAATGAAAATCCCAAGCAGCCTGTTCTTCAAGAATGACTGAAACAAATCTAGAGCATGACTGATTGTGAAATGCAGAGGAGCCGCCAAAAGAGCAGAAACAAGGCTAAAATACATTATTTGTGCAAAATGTGGAGAAACTACATGAGCTTCTTTTGCACCTGCATTATTGAGAGGCTGAGTAAAAAAGAAAGACAAAAAGGGAGGTAAAGGAACCGAATAGCAAATTAAAATGAATTATACCAAGAACTACACTCCCATTCCAGAAAAGAAAAGCAACAAATGACAGCAGTACAAAAAAGAATGGGCTAAAGGAGACCAAAAGCTTCCACTTTATGCGCCTTGAAGTCAAAACAATAGTTTGAATCTCATGAAGCAAACCTGCATTATAAAGCAAAAAAGATATCACATTAACAAAATGGCTTTTTCTCTTGCAAAGAGCAATAGCTTAATCCCTATGAACAATGGTTAACTTGCATGGTTTTACAAATTACCTAACAAAAGAAAGATCAAAGATGTCAAAACAACCTGATGTTTGGGATGTTGAAGAGGCGTTTTTTCCGGCAGAAGGAATGTTCGCCAGCCTTTGCATTTCCCTTGGACTTCCTTCTCCTCAAGTTTGAACTCTCATCGACACTGGTATTGAAGGTTGACAGAAAGGTACCCTTGATTGATGCCTTTAAATCATCAACTTCCACACTATCTTTTTGATGTGCCATAGTTATATCAATGACCTCAGAGCAGGCAACATAAAGCATCCATATAATATTCGTCTGTCGAATAACAACTGCCATTGCCCCAAGCTGCAAGAACACAGGTGGAAATGTTTAAAACTCTAAATGAAACATCAAAGAAGAAATATATAACAACATTAAGGTAGATGTGAATCTATTCTATCCTAAAACTGTTTGATTTGATTTCCTTTTATAGCAAGATTACTAAGTTAGACAGTTTCCCATATGCGACGTGAAACATAGCTAACTAATCTTGCTCCCAGGCAGTGTGTGAAAGTTTTATCATTTATCGACGGTATAAGAAAAATATATAAGGCGACTCATTTACCAATGCACTGAATATATATTTCTTCTTCAGACATGCAAGATACATGGCGAGCACAGCAGTAAGTGATGCAACATCAGTATAGTAAAGAAAAGTGAAGAACCAGTGGAGGGGATACAAGGTTAGAACTGTAGAAAAAAGGGTCGCTTTTCTATCATCAAGAGCTGGCCTCAAGTGGGTTATTATCTGATACACAAGAATGCTGCACAGTACTGCCAAGACCCCATTAACAGAGCGAAGAACCGCAGTGGAGCAAACATCCGGGAATGGTGAAGCCAGTAGTAGAAAATACTTAATTGGAAACAATGCAGCAACATGAACAAGCGAAAGATAGTACCTGCAAAGTATTTCGAACATAGTGTTTAATAAAAATTTACAACAATTGAGCAATAGAGTCAACAACCCATCTTTCCAGACTGGAAAAGAAATTCTCAACGCAATATCAACATAATCTAACTGAATAAGCAAGTTCATTCCTTTGTTATAGACCTGTCAATTCTGATTCGAACCCGAAAATCTACCCCAATTAACTTAAACTCAAATGCAACCTAAACTGATTTGATTGTAAAAAGGCAACAACCTGACCCCGTCCAACTCGAACTCGGAAAGATCCAACTCAAAGTGAACAAAACCCGAAATGGTCCGAATCATCTCAAAATCACCCTAATCGAAATGGCTCAAAATATTTAATACCGAATTGAATTGATCCAATTTGCCCGGACTTAAAAACCAATACTTCGTTAAGTCTTTCATTTCATATGAAACAACCCTTTTACAAATTACAATACAGTGAAGAAAATCCCAAGCGTCATCTAAAGAAAGGAGAAGAACAGAGAAGAAAGAGAGCATTACAGGCCAGGTGGGGTAGCGATCATGGGATCCCAGCTCATGAAATCGCCATTGCAGTATTTTTGAGCCTGAGGTATGTGGAAAATCTCATCCTGCACACATATTTAAATTAGGTAATCGACTCAAAATTGACTATTTTTGTAACTATCAATATCATTGGATAGAATTAGGAAGAAATCAAATTGAACTGGCTGTCTTACCATGTAAGGATCAGGAACAATGCGATTGACCAGGATGGATACGGGAATTACCTAAAGGCTAACTATCGCTGCCGTCGCTGTTCGACCCATGTTTTCTCTTCTCTTAGCAGAGTTCGGATATATCCCAGTAATATTTCAACGAGAAAAATGTTTCTACCATTTTGGCGACCGAAAATGAAACAACAAGTAGTGCTTTTTCAATGCTCAATTCAGCTCGGGAATAGGCGCCAGTGCCAAGACCAGGGCCGGCGTTGCAAAACTATTTACGAACAGAAGGAAACGACGCGTTTTGTTGTGAAAAAATGTATGGTGCCGGTGCCCGTGCCCGTGTCGGTGCCGCCCGCTGAATGAATGGGTTTCTCCCTTGCGGCAAAACGGCTTCGTTTTGCATCAACAAGTATGTAAATGTTCGAACCGGTCCTACTATCGATTTTAAGTGATTTAACAAATTTAACTATTGATTCAACAAAAATTGAATCAAAATTATAAAAAATAAAAAATGGTTAAGTTGATTTTTTTTACTTCATTTTTTTATTCTTAACGGTTTTCACGACAATTTGTATTTTTTTAAATTCAAGGGTAAACTATAATGGAGGTCATTCAATTATGGATAAGGTTATATTTGGGTTATCTAATTATTAAAAGTTATATTTGGGTCACTCAATTATGTGTAAGGTTACATTTGGTTCACCCAATTATTTAAGGTTACACTTGAGTTACTCAATTATGGGTAAGGTTATATTTGGGTCACCCTCCATATTGAAAAAAAATACATCAACTTAGTATTTTTTTCTTCCAAATTACTTGTATACCCTCATTAACACTAGAGTACTTCATTTGAAATCATTAATTAATCTAATACACAAATTGATATATATTTTTTAACTATGAAGGGTGACCCAAGTGTAACCTTACCCATAATTGAGTGATTCAAGTGTAACCTTTAATAATTGGGTGACCTAAATGTAACCTTACCCATAATTGAGTGACCCAAATATAAATGTAACATTACTTATAATTGAATGACCTCCGTTGTAGTTTACCCCAAATTCAATTAGTTCAACTAGTCAGGCCAGTCTGGTTTTAAGTTTCTAACAATCATGCATTGGAATCCATTTGAGGTTGAAGTTTGAGTTTTTATTACTTAGACTAAACTATACAACTCATCACTCATGTAAACTAATCGAGCCAGTTTGGTTCTAACAACTTAATATTATATAAATATCGATAATGAGATGAACGAAAATCATAAAATAATTTTTTAATAAGAGAAAGGAGAAATTATTTAAGATCGAATTTTAAATTTAATATTAATAAAAATTAAAATAATTTTATTTCTAATACACCACAAGTTTATATCTTGACTTGTGTGTAGGGCCGTTTCAGACGTTTTTTAGGCTCTGTGTGAAAATTCAAAGATAGACTCTTGTAGAAAGAATGCATATTTCATTACTTTAATTAATTAATTTGATATTTAATTAATAAATCATAAAAACATGATTAAATTTTATCAAATATATTATTTTCATTGTTTTGTTGACAAAATTTGAATGAATTGAATTGGGGGTAATGGGGTATGAGAGTAACCCTCCCAACTCAATTTGTTTCATTCACAACATTAAGATTCGAACATTTGACCTTAAGGGATTTTGTATCTCATCTCACTAGACCAGTTGATTGTTGGTAATTATATTTTATTGTTAGATTAATTTATTTGTTTAATTAATAAATTAAAAAATAAATTTTTAAAAATAAAGATAATTATTTTTAGGCACCATGGACTGGTTGGGGCCCTGAGCGGTCGCTCTCTGTGCTCCCTCTTCCAGTCAGATGTGCTTGTGTGTATGCATATCATAAGAATTTTTTTTGTTGTCCTCCCAATTTTTCATGGTTTTGTCCTAACTAATCCAGATTTATCATTATCGCACACCTAGCATTGGTGGGTGAGTCTCCCAATAAAAATTTTCATGCATAAGGTAACTAGAGATATACTTAAGCGATATAAAACTACTTACCACTTGGACCAACAACTGTTGAAATTCTTGATATATCCTAAATCTTATGAGCACTTGCAGAGCCAACTTAATGATTGGGTGTCAACTGACACTTAAAATTGTTTGAAAAATAATTTTATTTAAAAAATATAAATATTAAAAAAATAAAATTTTAAACATATATATATATATATATATCATTTTTAATTTTGACAACTTAATTAAATTTTGATATACCCTTTTAGTAATAAAAAAAACCCTAGCAGCATAGTGTGGTCATTTCCTTCCGCTGTTCTTTTCTTATTTTTTACTTGCTGGCGATATTAGTTTTGATGTTGGTCATCGACCGTCAAGATTTATTGTTTTTTTACTCTCATGTTTTTAATTATTTGTTTTATTTTTCTTTTATTTTTTAGTTAACAAATAATTATGCTATTGTGTCACAATTTATTCTATCTTTTTGTACATTTTTCTGTCTTTTGGCACGATTTTTTTTCTTTATCGATCGTTTGGCTGTTTTTTTCCTTTAATTTTCTATCATGGTTGGATCTGACATCGCCACGATTGATCAAGATGGCACTCTTTTGGTTATACTGTCGATCCTCTTATTTCGGACCCTCAAATTGAAATTGAATGTATGAACCCTTTTCATCTGGGCCTTAAGCCCACTAACCAAACCAAACTAAGTCCATTACCCTAACTAAACTCGTTTACCCAAACCCGGATCCAGGCCCAATACCTAACCCAGATCCGACCCGAACTAGAAAACAAAACCCTAAAACTAAAATAACCCTAACCCTAGTGACTACCGCCGTTAGTGCCTCTACCGTCGTTCTTGCCGCCGACTCTGCTCACCCACCGTCGCCACCTCCATTCGTCAGCAACCAAAATTCCAAAAAACCTCAAATCCCAATTTACAAACCATAAATTAAACCAAACCAAACCCCCAAATCAACTCAAACATATCCCAAAAAATAAATAACCTAACCTACCCACATCAATCTGCCCATACCCTATGCTTCAACCGGCCATACCCCTAATCACTGAAAATCCGGATCTCATCCGCAACAAAGAAATAAAAATTTAGGGGTGGTTATTGTGAAACCGATTATAAAACCGAATCAAATGTAAAAGGAAAATGGGGGATCTGAAAAAAAAAATTAGAGAGTTTTAGAGGGATCGAAAAATCAGAGAGAAATTTAGGACTTTTTTAGATTTGAAAAATCATAAGGGGGGATTTTGATTGTAACAAAAAGAGGGTAAGTTTATTCTCAAATCTGTAAAAAAAAAAGGATATTTTCATATCAAAAATTGTAAACAAAAATCTTTTTAAATCAAAGATTTATTCGAAACCTATTTCATAGTTTGAAATCAATTTTTTTATTTTTAAAGTCGGTTTTAAAAGGAAAATTCGAAACAAAAAAAAGAGAAATTCGAAGCTTACCTCCTGCTGCCGTTGGTTGCTCCGCCGCCGCGAGGCTACCGTGCCGGTGATCGGTCCGTCGGGAGCATGAGGAGTGGTCGTCGTCGTCAGGGGCTGGAAAATGAGAAGAGAGGATGAAGCAGTTTAGGTTTTTTTGGTTTATACATTTCGAAATGAAATAAAATGGAAATTCTTATGTTTTAACTTGCTGAGCAAAATGACATAGTTTTGGCGTGCCCGACCGCGGTGAACCGGATCCAGGGAAGGATCCGCGTTTTTATGTTTATGGACAAATTACTAAACCGGTCCCCCCTTTCTTTCTCGCTTTCACTTTTGTCCAGCGTCAAATTATGTTTTCGGTCCTCCCCTTTCTTCCCGCTTTTCTCTTTGTCTCTTATTTTTGTTTTTCTTCATTTCTAGAACTCCAGTTTGCTTTTCATTTTAATTTGGTCACCTGTTTTGTGTTTATTTAATTTTTCAGCACCTTTATTTATTGTCACTTATATTTATGCGCATGTATTTTGCATCAATTCCATTTTAGTCCCTAATATTTGTCATTTATGCCATATAAATTATCACATCATGCATTTTAATCACTAGTTCATGTTTTTTATTTGGTTCACATATTTTAGCATTATTATTATTATTATATGTATGTATATATCTTCGTATTATTTTTATAATGTATTTAGTTATATTATGAGATTTTATTATATTATGGTTTTAATGTGTACGTATTTATTATATATGGTTTGTAAATAATATATTATATTATATCTATCATATATGGTACTATGTATCAAATATGTAAAAGTAATATATTTTGTACGTATATTATAAGTATATATATTAATTATGTACATACTAAAGTTTTTAACATTAACATATATAAATATATTTTACTTATTATAATTTGTTAATATAAAATATATTATTTTTTACAATAATATATGTTATCATATATATGGTAGATATGTATTCATGTTATTTGTCACATATATTTTGATACAGTATAGTTTTATTATTTCGTATCATAGTTATATATATATTTTTATTTAATATGCATATTTTATATAAGTGTCATACTTGCTTCATTTTACGCTTCATATTTTGTTCATACATTTTAATTTATTCGTATCATATATGTTTTTTTAATCATCAAATAAAATGTTTTTAAAGAAATGAATTTTGAATTTTAAACCAATATTTTTTTAAAACCTCTATAAATCATATCCCGGGCGTAAATGGATGTGATTGTTTTTAAATTTTTTTCAAGAAAGCAAGAAGTCGTGTCCCGGACGTAAAGGGATACAGTTTTCTCGATATTTTCGGCATTTAAGAATCGTATTTTAAATTTTAATCGAATTCGTAATTTCCAATACCAAGACATTGAATAATCGACTAGGTACCAATTTTAAGCGGTGTGGGGTGCTAATCCTTCCCCATCCGTAACCGACTCCCGGACCCTAATCCTTCCCCATATTTTGCTACAAGCTCAACAATTGTATCATCCTCCTGGAAGGGAAAAAGCCCCAGAAATTTGGATCTAGCCCATAATATTCCCAAACTTCGTCCCTCAACTTTTAAGCCAAATTATCTAGTTTATTCATTTAAGAACATCACATAAATGTTCACTTGAACTTATAACTTGATTAATCTATCCGCAAGGTTACATATTAAAATCCGGACAGGTCAATTCCTTGGTAACACAGGGAAGAACCCACATTTATATTGGGAGAGACTATTGTCCCCCGTATGATATTTCTTTTTGCCTTTGTTTTTTTATATTAAATTAGTTATAAATTTACTCTTACTTTTTTAATATTTATATCTTATTTCATCTCTAAATCCTAACTCCTTATTCTGATAACTCATGAACAATGGAGGCGACATAGTGGAACGATATCACAGCAGAACCCATGCTGCTGCTGCTGCTGCTGCTGCTGCAGCAGACAGCAAAGTATCTGCAAACAGATCATTAAAAGACATGGATGAACCAAAGCACTGGATAGGACGATTATCTCTCTAAAAATTTAAAATTATATATAATTTTATATTTTAAAATTTTTTATTAAAAAATTATTTTCGACTTTTAAAATTTTATAAATTTATTTCATAATATAAAATTATGTGTTCGTCCCGGCTCATAGTTTCTCTATTTAAGTATTCATACTTTTGAGAGTATGTATTGATGGACCGGCCAATCAAATGATTAGGAGCTGACCGTGAAGGGACCGATGCCTACAAAAATATGTGGGGAAGCATAACAACTACTTTTCGGCTAAGAATTATGGTGTTACCCATCGGCATTTTAGGGGAATATTGGGTTTTGGTTTAAATTTTTGGGTTATAAGGTACGCTGTCCTATAATTGAGGATCTACGGTAAAAATTACAGTGAATTGAAGATTACTTTTCGGCTAAGAATTATGGTGTTACCCATCGGCATTTTAGGGGAATATTGGGTTTTGGTTTAAATTTTTGGGTTATAAGGTACGCTGTCCTATAATTGAGGATCTACGGTAAAAATTACAGTGAATTGAAGATGTCACCTGCAGGTGGCATCTTTTTGATTATTTAAATATTTAAAATTTAAATTTCAATGAAGACGCCACCTGCAGGTAGCGTCTTGAGCCGAATTACGTAAATTGAGCCGCGAATCCAGCAGCTGCAGTGAAAGTAGTCAGCCGTTGTCAGCCGAATAAAGCTGGCTCGACAAGACGCCACGAGCAGATGACGTGCAGGTTTGGCAGATTCCTCTGAGGATGCCATCTGTAGGTGGCGACATGAAGCTTGGACGCCATCTGCAGGTGGCGTCAGGATCTGCATATATATAGAGGAGCTGCCCGACAATTTTTGTTATTTTGTTGTTCATTTAAAAAAAAACAAGTTTAAGGAGTTTTGGATAGAGTTTTTTGGTAAATTAAGAGAGTCGGTGGTGTGATCGAATATCACGATGGACTGTGACACCGAAAACGTTTATGGTCGTTGGGGCGAAACAGTTGATGATTTCAGCGAGGATGACGAAAATGTTATACTAGTGGCAGAAGATGATGATGTCGAGTTGCTTGATGCTGTTTATGTTGATGCTGTTAGGATCGCTGCTGCTCATGGCTATGATCTTGATGTTGAGGAAGATGTTTGGGCAGTAGCGGCTGCTAGATATAGATTGGCTGATGAGCCGTCGGTTTGGGGTTATGTTCAACCGGAGCCGCAGCAACCAGAGCCCAATCTTCCAGCTTACTTGCCTCCAGTCCACATATATGAAGTGGAATATGCTGCAATGCGGGATCAAGAATATGAGGCACGTGTATTTTGTCATTCTTCAGCCTCAACCGACGGGGAATTGAAACTCGGAGGTCAATTCGATACAAAGAAAGATGCTCAGTTAGCAATCAAGGAGTACTGCGCCAGACATCATATGCAATCTTGTGTTGCTGAATCTGATAGCGGAACATATTGTGTAAGGTGCGTGAATTGGATGAGCAAATGTAACTGGAGGATAAGAGTTTCGTATATAAAACGAAAGAAGATGTGGGAGGTTAGAAGGTTCATTGATCAGCATTCATGTATCATGACTTCAATCACACATGAGCACATAAACCTTGACTCCGATTTGATATGCGCTTACACAAAGTTGTTGGTTAAGAAGAATTCGAGGATCGCCGTTGCAGTGTTGGTAGCATCGATCTGTGCACAGTTGGGATACATCTCATCTTACTATAAGGCGTGGATGGCGAAGCAAAAGGCGATGACGTTAGTTTACGACGATTGGGATAGGTCATATAATGAGCTACCGGCTCTATTACGAGCAATGCAAGTATTTATCCTCGGCACTGCAGTAGAGTACGAAACATTGTCGGCGGTAACACTACAAGGTGAAGTAATTCCCGAAAAAAGAATATTCAGTAAGTTATTTTGGGCATTCTAGCCGTGCATTGAAAGATTTGCATTCTGCAAACGTATGATTCAAATTGATGGTACACGACTGTACGGGAAATACGGGCATATATTACTTATTGCTGTGGCGCAAGACGGAGACATGAATATATTTCCAATAGCCTTTGCCATAGTTGAGAAGGAAAATGTCGAGGGATGTGAATTCTTTTTGAATAATTTATGCCGACACGTAATCAAAGAGGACAGGATTTGTGTGATTTCTGATAGAGGGTCTGCTCTATTATCAGTAATCGATAGGCTCAGAAGTTTATGGAGACCACCATATACTTATCCAGCCTATTGTATACGGCATATTGCTACCAATGCAAAGGCTCAATTCCGGAACAATCAGATTCGTTATGAAATTTTAAGCGCAGGTAAGTTGTAATTTGTTATTTTCTAAATTATTGATTTATTTATGTATGATATTTGACTTGCGTTTACTAACTAACGTTTATACGAGCAGGGTATGAAACGGTTCGGCCAAGGTTTGATGCAAAGCTTAGGTGTTTTATAAGGCACGGACAACGTGTACATGATTTTGTTGCTGAAATTCCTAGGGAACGATGGTCACAGGCCTATGATGAAGGTCGACGTTACGGGCATATGACCACTAACCTTATCGAGGCTATCAACTCTGTGTTGAAAGGGACGCGCCATCTACCAATTGCCAGTATTGTTTGGGAGACGTACTTTAGACTGGGCAAAGTATGGTGCGACAAAGGGAAGGAGGTCAACTCTCAAATAAATAGGGGACTACAGTGGTCTGAAACTCTCCAAAGAAGTATAGAGAAACTTCAAGAGGACGCAACCGCCATGAGAGTGGATTCCTTCGACCCCAACGATGATGAATTTAATGTCCAAGCCTTGGTACGCCCGAACGAGCATAAATTGTTCCGAGTAAACTTGCATGTGAACTGGTGTGACTGTGGCTATTTTCAGGCATATAGATGTCCGTATGGACCCATATACGTTGGTGGACGATGTTTTTAGGTTGGAAACAATGGAAAATATCTACAGGCCTATGTTTATGACGATTCCAAATCAGGAATATTGGCCAACAGATCCAATATACGAAGAATGGTTACCAAATCCCAGTCTTCGAAGAAAGCTAAAGGGTCGACCAACTTCCTCCCGCATTCATACTTGTATGAATGATCCACATGATTGAGAGGGAGTTCAAACTAGGCATTGTGGACTTTGCCGAGCGGCCGGTCACACGAGAGATAAATGTCCGAATCGTCCTAACACTCGGCTACCCTGAATGCATTCTCCAACCAGGTTACCTTCACACGTAACCCTTTGTGTCGGTTCGTGAAGGGATTTTCCAGAGGAACTGGTTGCACATCGCATATACGTTGTAGTTACTCTACCCCACGACCGCATTTCCACTTATGGGGACACCAAGCTGTAAAGCTACATATTGCAGGGTTATCGTGCACTCCCCGACTGGAAAATGAAACGTGTGGGTCTCTGGTCTCCAGCGTTCAATCAAAGCAGTTATCAATGCCGGGACCACCTTATAGCCACGCACTAATGTCGCATTATAAAATCCAGCCTGGTGTAAGTGATGAATAATGCGAGCAGATGGCTCCTCCGTCATCGTCCCTCGACGACGAAAGCAATGCTGATCGTCCTGCATTTAATAAATTAAATTTAATTAATAACATTGTACAACTAACATTTCTTACTCGAAGATAAATAAATAAGTTACAAATTACTTACGCCGGTATAAGATGAAATGTGCATATGGTCCAACTGCAACAACTGATCAGACGTCATATCTCAGATTTATTTGCACATCAACTACTTTAACAAAAAATATTTATTATTTTATTCAAATATACAAATTATATAACTAAAAAAATGCCTTCATTTCATTTATTCCCTTAATTTTCCTTGAATTATTCGAATATGTTCCCTTAATTATACTAATTTTTTTCTCGAATATACCTAGAAATATTATTCGAATACGGTTCTCTTAATTATACTATTTTTTTCTCGAATATACCTAGAATTATTCGAACATGGTTCCCTTAATTATACTAATTTTTGTTCTCGAATATACCTAGAATTATTATTCGAATATGGTTCCCTTAATTATACTAATTTTTGTTCACCAATAATTTATAAAACAATAAAATATATAATATACCCTAGAAAAATTAAATTATTTAAACTCTACATACCTACCTACCCACAATGCTACATTAATACAAAATTCAAATTCAATGCTCAACTTATTATTAATATCCTAAAACCCTATAATAGCATAATTTATTATTATTATTATTACCCTAAAATAAAATCTTACATGTCTACAATATCTACATTTAATTTATATAAATTAAAAAAATAAGTACCTCGTTGAAAATGTGCTCCAAATGCTTTCCTTAAAATCTCTTCACCTCATGCAACAAAAAAATAAATAAGATTAATAAATATATAATAATCAAATAATTTATAAATTAACTAAAATTTACATACCTAAATTTGATAACTCAAATTTCCCTAAACTCTCTACACAAAATAAACCTTTCTCTCACTCAATTTTTTCCCTCTCCCACAACTCATCACTCAATTATTTTTCTCTCATAAACTCGTTCTGCCGTTGCAATTTATAAGCAAATTTCTGCAGGTGGCGTCCTCAGTTAAATACGCATAACTACCGCACCTTTACTGCTGCCCAAGTCAATGCAGTAATTGGCTGGATTTACCGGCTCAACAGCCACTCTTTAATGAAGACGCCACCTGCAGGTGTCGTCTTCATTGCAATTTAAATCTTAAATATTTAAATAATGTCTTCAATTCACTGTAATTTTTTTTGTAGATCCTCAATTATAGGGCAGCGTGCCTTATACCCCTAATATTTAAACCAAAAGGCAATATTTGCCTAAATTTGCCGTTACCCATCCATAGTTTGAAACTGAATGTTTTGTAGTATTCTATTTAAATATAAAGTAGTATTTATATTTTTATAAAAAAATAGTATTTATATTCAATTTTAAACTTAAATAAATTGCACACACATACAGATTAAATTGATTGAATTCATATCATCCGAATAAAACATGTCATGTTTTGTTACGGGAAGTACTCCTTAAATTTCTTTGCAGCATTGTTTAGGTGTCTCATACCATGTCTGAATGGTAACCGATAGATTTATGTTACGTTGCCATAAATGTCATTTACGAGTAGCGAGACATATTTTTATACACATTTTATTAAAAAAAACTCAAACTAGCCCATTAACTTTGGTTTTTAGCAAGGGTATATGAATAGAAACCATCTGCCTCTTTTTGATGCTCGTGTCTATACTTTTACACTAAAAAATTAGGTTTAGGGTTATAATTTTGGGAATTAAGAGTATGATTAATTTTTTAGAGCTTATTATTTATGATTTACGGTTAGAGCTTAATATTTAATTTTTTTAGTTTTGAGGCATAAAAAGTGACACCAAAAAGTAACATGAGATATTTTTCCGAGGTATATATATAATATTAATATCACCATTTTTGTTACTCATATGTTGACTTTCTAACGAAATTATGATGTGGATTAAATAAATAATAAAATATTAATATAAAAAAACACGTTAGTAAATAAAGAAAAATATAAAAACTAAAATTAAAATAGCTAAAGTCAAACCCCACCAACCCTCAAAACATCAAATCAACTCGTCTTCTTCGCTCAAAATATACCCAATCTTAACCCTAAATTATTTACTTTAACCAATCAACACTTTTCTTCATTTTCACTTAAAATTCTCAACCGCTAAAATATATTTAACACATACTAAAACCAAACTCGAAATGGAGATCTAAGTGGAGGGTTCTGTTGGAAAATGAAGAAAAAGGGCACGAGGGAGTTTGACATTTTTTGTAAGACATGATTGCGAGCATGACGCATGGGGGTTACAATTACATGGACATGCATGATGATGGTCGGCAAAATCATGATCCATGTGCTTCAGTCATGCATGCAATCATTCTGTATCATAAGAGTGCGTGTTTCAACAGTTACCTTATCTTCAACCCCCTCTCATTATCATCTTAATCACACGTTATTAAACTAATTATATTTCCATATATAATATTAATGTGTCAAAAACTACATAACATTTCTTATTTTAATTAGGGTAAACTATATTAAATGGTCCCCCAACTATGACCCAATTCCTTATTGAGTCACATGACTATGAGAAGTTACAAATAGGTCCATCGACTAATCGCGACTAACAAATTGGTCCAATTCTGTTAAAAGATAAACGAAAAATTTAACTCTTAGCCTTTATATTTTATTTTAATTTGGTCCTAAATTTAAAATTTCAACTCGCAATATTTAAATATTACAATATTTTAGTTCGTTAAATCTTAAACTTTATCTTCTTCCTTCTAAAAACAAAAGGTATGCGTATGCATCTCCTGCTGTGGGTAACTCATTGTAGATGGCTACTGTAAACATCAATGGAGTTTTTGATTCTCCAACGATTTTTCACTGCCCATAAAAATGGGGTTGCAGATGGCTACCGTTAACATCAATGGAGGTTTATTTTTTTAGAAGGGAAAATATTAAGTTTAAGATTTAAGGGACTAAAGTGTTGTAATATTTAAATGATTTCCTTTATGAATATCATACAATCTTCCCCTTTCAAAAAATATTGAGTAAATTTTAAATTTAGGACCAAATTAAAATAAAAAATATAAAAGTTGAGGGTTAATTATGTTACTATTATATATATTTTATTAGTTGCCATGTCATCAACCATTTATTTTTAACGGAATTGGACCGATTTGTTAGTCGCGATTAGTCGAGAGACCTATTTGTAACTTCTCATAGTTTGGGGACTCAACAAAAAATTGGGTCATAGTCGGGGGACCAATTATGTAGTTTACCCTTTTAATTATATAATCTAAAATTTAAATCTCTAACCAAATAATCTAAATCTTAAAGTATAAATCTCAAACCCTAAATCTTACATTCTAAACCCTACAACCTAAGACCGTAGAACACAAGCCCTAATATAAACTCTTAAAACCTAAATTTGATAGTTTACATAAACTTTAATTTATACAATTTCTCCAAATTTTTTCTCCAAATCAAAAATAAAAAATTATATTATGTTCGTGAGTTTGAATTCGTTAAATGAATTTAATATAATTTTATTTTTTTTAATTTAAAAGCGATAAAAATTATATATTTTTTTAAAAATTATTAAAAATGAATTTAGTATAATTTTAAATTTTTTATTTTTATACTAAAAATGGTAAAAGAATATACATATATTATCATATTTTAAATATAAAAAAGCAAAATTTTAAAATTATATTAAATTCATTTAACGAATTCAAACTCACGAACATAATATAAATTTTTGATTTTAAATCGTGCACTAACTATAATTTAAAATATATACAAAATATTGTTAACTTTAATTTAATTATTAGATTTATTTAATTGGATTATACGTTTTTATGCATATAAGTGTGATATGTTCGAGTCCCCTAATACTATATTTATTTTCTTTTTCTTGGCATTAACAACAAGATAAGACATATATTAAATGTTGTACTTCATATCACAAAATGTTGCTTGGCCCAGTGGCAAACGCGTTGCCCTTGCACCGAAGGGTTCAAGGTTTTAATCCTCGTAGGGCTAGTTTACTTTATTTTATTAAATTAAAATTATGACCAAATTGATAGATTGTGTAAATAATGGGGACTAAATGTGTAATTATACCAGTTTATTTAACAGCCACGTTAGTCTTTCCGTTATTTTTAACGATTGATGGCCTGATTAGAACCACTTAAATAATTATGTAGTAAAATTGCTAAAATTAAAAATATAGTGATCAAATTAACACCAATCCCATAATTAAGTGATATTCTCTGTAGTTTACCCTTATTTAAATCGTCAAAAAGAAGAGCAAAGTGGTAAATTTCCAAGTTGTAAAATAGGGGAAGGGCGGTCCCCTGGTGTGGAGAGAAAGGTCAGAGCATGAGGTAAGCTTAATATCCTACATTGAATTCATCATCTGAAAAGAGTTTGAGTATTAAATAACTAACTCTGTGTTAGTTTTCAGAGGTTTGAAACAACATTATATCATGTATTACTTTATCTTTCCTAATAAAATTATTATTTTATTCAAATTATTACTTTAAAAAAACCCAATAACTTTTATAACATATATTTACTTTTTATCTTTTTTAGATTTTCAATAAAAATAAAAAATAACTTTTAAAAATAAACTTATCATTTAAATTATTTTACATCATACAATTATTTTTTACCTAAAATTTCGTAAAAAGTTTATATACGAAAAAAAAAATAGTAGTACGACGGGAGTATATTAAATTGAAGTGATAATAGGAGAAGTGGGGGCTGGTGATGGTTGTTAGTTGAGTAGATAAGAGAGGAGGCCTTACCAAATCTCAACTCCTTGCATTTTAGGGGAAAGGAATCCAAAGCTACCGATCCCAAAGACTGCGTGTCAGTTACTCCACTTTCAGTGATGGAAAACGACCCATTTCCAACGCCAGAGTATCCATTACAAACCATAATTTATATTTATCCATGGCCACGGGTCCCTGTCAAAACGCAACATAACTCTTATTCTCTTGATTGAAAAATGAAATTATATTCGATATATAGGCGGTGGGGTGCAAACTTTAGTTTCCACAAACGTTTTAATTTTGGAGTTGATGGTTTTAATTTAACGTTTTATAATTTAGAGTTTGTGATTATAGTTTAAGGTTTAAGGTAATATGATTAGAGATTTATGTTTTAATGTATAAACCCTAAATTCTAAATTCTTAGACTCTAAACCTTAACTTAAATCTCTAAACTCTAAAATTAAATTGTTCCGGCGTATAAAATAATTATCCTTAAAAATTATAATATAAATATTTTATTAATTGGCCGAATGACTAAGAATGTTTATATTATCTTATTTTGTGTTGATTTGAATCTCGACTGAGAATATAAATCTATACGAGAAATGGTTAAAATATTGAGGTTCAAATTTTATTTTTACATGAACCAATTAAATTAATCGAAACAGTTGTGCCCCAACATAAGTGTGCAACCCAAATTCATTGTATTAGTAGAGCAGACATTAACGGGATTGGTGAACGTTCTCTGAATTTTGGAAAGTTAATATTTAAATTTTTGAAAATTTTAATTTAGCTCAGAATTCTCATTAATTTTTTTTAAATATTTTTAATTAAATTCAAAATTTTAGAACTTAAGTTTAGGCCTTCAATTTTTAAAAAAAAAAAATTGGTAGACCCTAAAATCATTTTACCAAAGCCCATCACCGATTAACAAGCATTTTTGATGAATCCAACAAGTGTCCAAGTGGAAAAACGGATGATGTTCATCTTAGGAGACACGATTCAAATCGCTCTGTCTACAAGATGTATGCGCATTGTCAATAGATTAAAAATATGTATGAACAGATACTACATTATAATTTCATTTAGACTATTAAAAAAACAAGCATTTTGGTTTAAGTTTGAAGTTTGAACTGGAGAAAGTTATTTGAAAAGTTAATTAATTAAAACAATATTATTTGGTTAGCATTAATAGCTCATATATTAGATGAAGCCTTCACATCCCCAGTGCCTAAATCGAGCAAAAGTGAGATACCCCTACGCTATTAAGACTAGTACTAATTAATATGACTTAATTACATATGTTACACTCAAAATTCAAAAACTATACATATTCATATATTTGAAAGGCAAAAACTGATATCCAAATTATCAATTACCAGTTAATTTAGTGAGATAAGACGCTAGATTTCTTAAATAAGATTAAGTGTTCAAATTGTAATGCTGTGAATAAAAAAAAGTAGACGGAAAGGATTGTCCCATTATAGGCATTTGAAATATTCGATCTGAATTAGCAATCTAATACCAATAATTATACATGAAAAATTGATACCAAATTTTAACATTGTAATCCAACTAATAAATTACCAAACTTGATCCATGTTAACATGTTATAATTAAGAATCCACATGCAGATGGTTAAAGTTTTTGCCTAACCAAAGCATTAAAGTCAAATTTGTATATCTGGATATCCCATTGGAAATTATGAGTTGGTGAAGAAAATCCCTAGTATTAAGTTTTGAGTTTGACTAAGATATTTTTTTTCATTCGTGTTTTGATACCACACGAGGGGAGAAAAGTATGACACATACATAAGACAAAGACAAATATTGTTTATCAAAACCTCTATAACTTATCAACGGGTTGGTCCAAGTGGTAAGTAGTCTCAAATTTGAGGCCTTGTATATGTAGAAAGCCCTTACTGAAACCCACTCATCAAAATTAAGTGTGCGACGCAAGTCAATTCGGATTAATCAGGACAAAGCCTTGAATAACCGAGAGTAAAAAAAAAAACCTCTATAATTTGAAATCAAACCATCTCTTTCTTTCTACAAGTTTAAATTAACAATGATTTCATATTGTAGAATTGCATTTATTTAACAAAGAAAATTGAGTAATATTATAATGTAAAGTCAAAGTTAGTTGGTCCTTTGCTTGCAAGATAGGTAAACTATGGATCCAGCCAATTAAATCCAGATATTTAATTAAATTTGGAGAATATTTGATGCACACTTCTGTACATGATCAGTGAACCATCACATGTCACGTTATTAACAATAAAATAAAAATAATTAGAGGATTTAAAATAAATACTAATAATTGAGTAATACTAATTATACTATAATGCAAAGTTAAAGTTGGTTGGTCCTTTAATTATTTTTGTTTTACTCATTAATGACGTGATATATTTTGGTTCATTGACGGTGCATAAAATTCATGCACTACCATGTACCGATGTACACATCAAATTTTTTTTTAAATTTTTACTTTTATTAGAAGGTTTACTTGAAGTATTACAAGTTTATTTAGAGTTCCTTAATATTTCAAATTTGAATCTCACCCTCTATAAACCATATGGATTCCTTTTCGAAAAATATTCGAGTTATTAGTCTAAAATCGTGTTTTATAATGATTGACTCTAATTAATTATAGTTTATTTGAATATACGTTAAATATAATTGTGATTATTCCTTAGTATATTTGAGCTATAATATATGGTTGGTTAAATTTTTACTTATATTAGAGCTTCACTTGAGCTATTAGAAGTTTATTTGTAATGAAATTATGCTTTGTGTGAATGAGTAAATCATAAATGTATTTTTAAGTCATAAAAGGTTTCTATCGTAAACCCTTTTTGTATATGCATGGAGAACTCTTAGACCTTTCTTTTTGTTTATTAGTCTCATGCAACTCAGGCCTTAGACCTCTGATTTTTACGATTTATACTATAAGTTTCAAATTATTTCTCTTCGTATTGTCCTCTCGCGAATCTTGATATTAAATTTTGAGGGTGTCAACTATATGTATGAACATATAATATAATTTTACATAAGCCTCGTATTTACATTATAAATCAAAATCTTAAATTTATAGCCCTAAATCCCAACCTATTAACTTTAAACCATAAACTAAACTCTAACCCCTAAAACTAACAGGCTTGTATAAACTAAAATTTACACAGCTTATGTATCAAAGGCTTTTTTTTATAAATATATAATGTATCTTATCATTATATCCGATACTTGTTCGTATAAATTAAGAGAATAATATAATAATTGATGTAGTGCAAAAAGAAAAAGGTTGGTTGGTTGCGAATGTGAGGCTTTGAAAGCCACCGTCTAGTTGTCGAAGGATCCGATGCACAAAAACCCAAGAAAAAGTAAGAAAATATCTCTCTTTATAGCCCCCTTCTCTTTCTGCGCTCCAACCGTTTCCTCCTACTTTCTCTCTTACTCTCACCTTTCTTCTTCCTCCCTTTGTATATAGTTTGGATCTTAAGTGATGTATGCACAGGTTTCGCTTCTGGGAATGTCGAATCCGGAGCCTTTGGTGTCTAAAGAAGGAGAAGAATGTTTCAAATTCGATATCATGAAACGATCCGCGTTGGATTTCCACGAAACGACGCCCAGTCCTTCATCTTCTTCTTGTTCACCCACAAAAGAAGAAGAGGAAGGAGATATGAAGGCTGAAATATCAGCTCGAAAGGAAAGCGAAGAGAAGAAGAAAGAATTGGATGATGATGATAATGATGGGTTCAAAACTCCAACATCTTTGGAACATAAAATCCCAGTGCCGAAACAATGCCCGCCCGCACCGAGAAGACCCAGGCCGCTCAAAAGAAAAGCATCGCCTTCCCATAGCTCTAACGCAGCAGTCGTGGTCAAGAATCTTGTGCAACTTCTGCAACCGGATTCCTCGAAACAGGTCAAGAAAGCTCGAACACAAGAGAAGCAATGATTCTAATTACCAACTTTTTTTTCGTTTAAACCCGTATCCGACTCGCTGGTCAATTAATCTGGATCAAATTTTATATAGGCAGTACATGGGGCAATCCTCCCGACCTAGTTTTCTTCGTTCGTCACGATAGACCAACCGGTGATAAAATGAAAACCCCATTTATATTTTGTTATTATTATTATCATTATTATTATTTTGGCGATGGTGATGATGATGTTGGTGGAATTGGGTCTATAAGGAAGCTTATGATATAATGTTGGTGTAAAGTTAAAAGTATATGGAAAAAGAGACGTGTGTATATGTGGAAGGGTTTTGTAAACTTTATTTTGGCAGCTTCTTTTGCTATCTTTGGTTTTTCGTTTCTGGTTTACTTCAATATTCTTTCTCTTTTTCATTGCTATACTTTATTCTAGATTTAGATTTCTCCTTGGACTCAATCATCGGTTAGTACAAGGGAATTCCCGAAGCCATGTCCAAAAAAGGTTCGGTTGTGTTAGAAAATTAGACCATAATCACTCCCTTTACATCTTTCTATTGGAAATAAGTATTTTTTCCCCTATCTTTCCTATTCGTTTTAGTTTTTTTTAGACTATGGTATTTTTATCAAAAAAAATGACAAGTTTAAATATTGTGAATGAAAAACATCTCTAAAAATTTTTTGTCACTATTTAGGGATTTGGTGTAGTTTGATTTTAAACATTATTAGAGTTCATGTCATATGACTATCGTATATCGAAGAATCTTAAAAAAAATAAAGCAATTTGAAAGTTTGGACTCATAAAAGAGTTTACACACAAACTTTTACTACCCAAATTTATAATTTTTATTTAAATTATTTCACTATCCAAATAAACATCAGATTTTTTATGTAAATTATCGAAGGTGAAATGGTAAATGATTTGTATATAAAGCTCTTAGTCTTGTAGTTGTTTAAAATTATATTAATAAGCAAAAAAAGTAGTTGTATATTTTGAAAATGTAAAGTAACAACATGGATTATTGTTGCATGAAATTTCTTATTTAAGTAAATTTTCACTTTTTATGTTGTTATTATATCTAATCTTTCTCGATAGTTTATAATTGTAGTTTATAGTATCAACATGTAAAATTTTGAAAGCATATTTGGCCAGTTGACAAACTGCTCATCTTTGTTCTCTCATATTCCCTTAGATTATGGGTTCTAGACCCACTAGGAGCACTCCCTTCCTTCCACTACAGTCTCCCTTTCCCCTCTCCTCTAGGTAGGATTAGGATTAAAAATTGTCAAAAAAGAAACACATAAAATTTTATTGCATGATTATTTTATGAGTTATATTTTGATACACAAGTTGAGTAAAAAAATTTACACAAACCTTCGTACTTAAGCTATAAAATCTAAAATCTAAATCTCTAACCCTAAAACCTAAACCATAAACTCTAAATTCTAACAATAAACCTTAAATTATACACCCTACAATCTAAACCCCTAAATCCTAAACCATAACCTAAATCTCTAAACCCTACAATTGAAAGGCTTGGATAAACAACTAAAGCTTACACAAGCTTGTGTGTCTTAGTATTTTCCTTATTTTATATAAGAATTGATGATACTATAAGCTACAATCTTATTTAAGTAATATTTCACTTTTAATGTGTTGATGATAGTGTATAGAATTTTTTTAACCTTGAAACGATACTGAATTTCATTGAAACAAAAGAAGGTATAATCTTAACAATGCAATTAATCAAAGAGAGAATTTTAGGGACTATGTCCACCAAAAAACTCTAACATAAAATAATAAAAAGCGAAATAACAACTAAGCCTTCTTTTGAATATGACGTCCATCATCCATCGTAACCTAGTAATCGTCAATAGTACTCATTTGTTTCTATTCTACTAGACGCTTTAGAGATGATAAAAGAGTGGCGAGCGAACCAAAGCAAACTTACGAGCTACTTCGCAAAATAGATCGGCAAACAACTACAAAAGGGAATCTAACTTGATATCAGTGACGGTGCTACGTGTAAGGTGCCTAAAACTTGATGATTTAATTATATTTTAGGTTCAAATGATTTTGAAACTATTGTAATTAAATTTTTGCCTCTTTTAAATTTTTTTGATTTATTATTCATTTAGGACTATGTAATTTAGAATTAATAAAATTAAACTTTGACCCTTCATTTTTTTGATTTAATTATTTTTAAGACCTTTCAATTTTAAAATTTGTAAAATTAAACCTAAACTCCCTTATTTTTCATGATCTAATTACTTTTTAAGACCTTATTTTTTCAAAGTTATTCGGTCTGTCCTCTCGTATTTCAATCTTGGCTCCGTCCCTAATTGATATGGTAACAAAGGATTTGCACGAATTTTATTACCTAATCTCAGCTTCAAATCTTGACAACCACTTTTCACAAGAAAAAAAGAAAAATATTTTTTTGAATGTGAGTACGCCAATTTTATTAAAATAAAAAAAAATCAAAAATATGATGAGAGTTTACAACTCAGGTAAATAAACTTGATCCGGACACATTCCTAACAAAACTAATGTCTCTAGATCATAAACATGACCATACAAAGAAAAGATAAAAACTCTAACTCAAATGCTCCAAACAACATTAAAAAACACATATTACAATAATAAGGCATATTAAAAAATAGATACACATTCATATGATTATCTAGTAATTTTATTGTGTATATATATATATATATTTGTTATTAAAAATAATTAATTATTACTTTAAAAATCGTTGCAATTGTAAAATATAATGTTGCAATAACAATAAAATGGTTAATTTTCTTTTAAATAAATGTGTATTTTAACTATAAAAACTGTAACTTAGAATACCAAAGGTAATATTATAATACATTGTTGTTTAATTTTAGGAGAGTCAAATTTAAACACATGTATGTGCAAAATACATATCTTATTAAAAGATTAAAAAATATAAAAATATTATAATGTAATTACATCATTATATTATAAAAAATTGTTGTTTAAACAAAAAAAAAATTTTGCTGTTTGAAAGATTAAAAGCGGTGCCTTTTTTTTTTTGCAACGGCCATAAACAGATGCTTGTGAAGACATTGTATAAAGGAGTTGTTTTTTTTTTTTCTGACTGAAATATAAAGGAGCCGTTTTAATGGTAAAAGGGTGACGTTAGCAAATTTAAGCAGCTTAATATGTATTATATATAAATTTATTTAGATTTAAAACTGAATATAAGTATTACCTTATGCTAAAATAGAATTATAAAAAACTTAATTACAATGAATTTGTTGTTCAAACTACATGTTAGTTAAAGTTATTTTTATTGTAATGTTGATAATAAATTAAGAATTTATATTCAATATATTGACAGTAAAAATTAAAAGTTTTCATATGTATCATAGTTTTAGAGTTTATGTATTCACTTTAAAGTTTATGTTTTAGAGTAATATAATGAGGGGTTTAGATTTTAATATATAAATCATAAATTCTAACCACAATCCCTAAATTTTAACCCCCTAAATCTAAACTCCTAAACCCTACACTCTAAACTAAATCCCTAAAACTAAAGCACTTGTAGAAAATTTTAATTTCAACCACCAGTGTATAGAATCATACCCATAAGTTAATCAATGATATCAATTCAGTTATACTAATACGATGCTATCTGTAAACTAATCACGGTTATGGAACCCAACAAGTGATCCAAGTGAAAAAGCAGATGATGTTCATCTTAAAAACTCGAGTTCAATCACTTTGTCTATAAAGTGTGTGTACTTTATCAAAAGATTAAATATATATAAACAAATTCTAGTTTGTAATCACCTTTAGACTATTAAAAAAATCAGGGTTATCTTGATCCTTACAATTTTAGAATTGGATGCATCCTTATGAATAGTAATAATGGACAAAGAAGCCCAACACCAGTAATGTATGGGTCAAGCCTAGAAATTATCTCTCGCGATTGAATTTATTCATCCATGTTTTAGAAACCCATTACGGTCTTTTAATGCCTAAATTTTGCTATTTATTTCTATACCATATATTAAGTTATAGATTTAGTTTATATATATTTAATCGAAATGGTTTTAGTTATTGTAATTTTTAAAGGTTTAACTATAAAATAAGTGCATAAATTATATTTCTTTTTTTTGTAATAGGTGCTTAAAGTATTTTTGGCTGAAATAAATTACTAAAGTTTTATTTGTGGCTTAATAAGATCATAATATATTTTATGGCTGAAATATGTACAAGTTTTATTTTTGGCTGAAATAGGTAGCTCAGTTGACTTTAAAACAAGGCAAAAATTAAACTTTAGACACTATTTCAACAAAAAAATACTTTAGGCACCTATTGCAAAAAAAAAATATAATTTATGTACTTATTTTTTAGTTAAACATTTTTTAAATTTGTAATCATCAAGTTTATTAAATAAAATTCTACATTAACCCGGGTATCATATGTAAATTATACATATAATTTTTTTCGGATAAATTTTGAAATTGTATTATCCAAGTAAAAGCAGTAAAACCGCTACAGATGTATAAGAACACATGCAATAAAATATGTCATATGTAAGACCTCAAGCTATACATAATGAAGAATTAAAATCTTTGTATTCGTGTATATACCTATTAAAAAGCCTAATCTGTTCAACTTCTTTAACCAGGTTAATAACATCTATTGCTAGGCCTAGTCGTACTTGACCTATACAAATGTATAAGAACACATACAACATGTTTGCTTATATTGCACAAGGAAAGAACAAACTCCCAAACACATACCACAATTTTAATCCTTCTTTGTGTAATTTAAACCTTAACCATTAAAGATACATAAAAATTACAAAATATATGTATATATAAAAAAATGGAGGCCCGAAGAATGGACCGCAAAAAAACCATGACCATGAATTGGGATGGCCTACGAGATGACGACGATTAGTTCTTCGAACCTAGGACTAGCAATGCAGCTCGCGACTTGGCTTCCGAAAGTTCCGATGACGAGAACGAAGATTTCGACGACTGTGACGCCTCCTTCGCTCCCACGGCGCCGCCAGCTACGACGAAGGTCCCAACCGTCGCTGCCTCCCCAACACCAGCGGCGGCTTCTGACTACAATATGTGGATGTCGTCTCCGGGTTCTATTAAAGCGCGGAGACAAAAGCTTTTTCAAGGCATGGGCTTAAATTCCAGCAAACAACTTCTTACTTTCAAACGTATTATTTCCAGCAACCCGCCTGTCCAATCGGTTCCAGTTCCAGCGCCGGCTCCAGTCCCCGCTCTTTTAACTGTTAAGACTACTGCTCAGGCCCCTGCAAAATCCGGAGCCCCGGAGACTGTTAAGACGACTGCTCAGACCCCTGCAAAATACGAAGCCCCGACGACTGTTAAGACGACTGCTACTGCATGGTCTGCACCCTCGACAGAACCTAAAAAAACAACGGATGAAGATTCTAAAAAACAAACCACCGAAGATTATTCGAAACAGGAGGTGCCCCATTCGCCGGTTTCTTTCGTGTTGGTACGATCCCGGTCGGAAGGTGAGATCGAGTCCCGTTCCGTTGAAAAGCAAAGGAAAACAGAGATGCTCGGCACCGTATCGAAGCAACGGCTCACGAGAACATATTCATTAATCACAACCCCGTCTGCAAAATCATATGTCCTGGGGAAACTTAAAGCTTCTTCCCCTAGAAAATCAGACGGCAATCGTAGGAACAGACAAAGCGGTCCCTTGACCTCGATCGTCTCGAAACGTGGGTTCGAAGGGTTTTTCGTGATCAAGAATTTGGATACGGGAAAAGAGTTCATAGTCAACGAGTCCGACCGAGACGGGAAGTGGAACAAGCTGAGTGATCTTCAAACGGGGAAGAAGTTAACAATGGAGGAATTCGATAAAAGCGTGGGGTATTCACCAATGGTGAAGGAGTTAATGCGTCAAGCAAATGATGCTAAGCCCAATTGGTATAATTCCTCAAAGAGCTTGAAGATGAGCATGAGTAAAGGCGCTGCCATGTTGAAAAGCATAACCAATTCCATGGCATTGAGGGGACATAAGGAAAGGGAAGTAGTGTTAGCCTTGGAACAGAATCAAAAGCTTAATAATGCCATGGCCGGAACCGGAAACAATCAATGGGTGAAAGTTAGACCAACAGGGAAATCATATAAGGAATTGAGCGCTTTACATTTATGTCAAGAGATTCAAGCTCATGAAGGATCGATTTGGGCCATCAAGTTCAACACCGATGCCCGGTATTTAGCCAGTGCCGGCGAAGATACCGTAATTCATGTGTGGGAAGTCCAAGAATGTGAGGTAATGAGCAACAATGAAGGGGGACTAACACCGGGGAGTTCACCGGTTCATCCGTAGGTCGCAAAACCTGGGCCAAATAAAAACAGTCAGATTCCTGATTATGTCCATAAGCCGGAAGTTGTGTTTTCGCTCTCCGACAAACCAATCTGTTCTTTCAAAGGCCATACCGAAGATGTTTTGGACTTGTCCTGGTCCAAATCTAAGGTTCGATTCGATTCTCTCAATCCTTGTCGTTGATATTTAGGTGTAGATTTTATTGATGGATTTTGTAGCAGTTACTTTCATCTTCAATGGACAAAACTGTGAGGCTGTGGGACCTGGAAACCAAGAGCTGTTTAAAGATGTTTGCACATAGTGATTATGGTAAGGTTACCTCAGCTTAAGAAAACTGAACTTCATGTTGCTCTATCAAACTACAGAGTCTTGCTTACACCTTCCCGCATCTAGTTTTCGTCTACAGTAACTTGCATACATTTCAATCCGGTGGACGACGATCATTTCATAAGCGGATCACTCGATGAAAAAGTTCGGATTTGGAATGTATCGCAACGGAGAGTTGTCGATTGGACCGATATCGGTGAAATGGTCACCGCCGCCTGCTACTCCCCTGATGGCCAGGTCTGGTGATTGAAATTGCATCAATCGAGCAAAACCAAATCTCTAAACTCTTTTCTAAATTATACTTAATGTTTTCATTATTGAAGGGTGCCTTAATCGGTTCACATAAAGGCAATTGTCGACTGTACAGTACAGAAGGTATATAAAGTTTTACTCTTTTTGGTCCACATTTTACTATCTTACCATGAATTTGTTGACATATTCTTGTTCTAATTGATGGACCAGAATGCAAATTAAATCAGAAAGAACAGCTTAACCTTCAAACCAAGAAGGCTAATGCTAAAAAGATCACCGGTTTCCAGTATTGTCCAACTAATCCATCTCAACTACTCGTTACCTCGGCCGATTCTCGAATCCGAATCATGGAAGGTTCAGAAATGATTTATAGGTTCACCGGTATGGCTCTGGGAAAGACTTGAATTTTGTTGTCCGTTTTCATTTTTCATTCCGAAATCCGAACTTTCTGCATAAATGTTCATGTTTTTTTGCAGGGTTCCGAAACAGCAGCAGTCAAATTCCAGCTTCGTTCACTCCAAATGGGAAATATGTGTTGACTGCAAGTGAAGATTCTCAGGTATTCGTTTGGAGGTTCGACGAGCCTAAGAACGTGGGCGGCGCGAAAAGAACAGCAGTAACTGCTCGCGGTTACGAACAGTTCCCGTGCAAAGCTGTTTCGGTAGCTATCCCATGGCCTGGTACTATAAAAGGCGAGCCTCCAACAATGGGGGGCACGCAGTCGAAGAGGAACTCCAGACGAACGCAATCCTATGACATACCACAAGTCAATGAAGACAGCGTTCAACCAAACAACAAGAAAGGCTTACCACCATTTCTCAACAAGAAGAACAACAGTGAGGAGAAAGCCATTAGTCCTTCGGAAGAAGAACATGCGCAGACTTGTCCTGTTGATCCAGGGATCAGCGAAGAGTCGTCTTCGTCGACAAGCAAAGGCGAATCTCCATCCCTTTCGTCTTCGTCGATACGTGCTGGTGGTGATTCGCCTTCTAACGCCAGCCCCAGTCCCACAAAATTGGAGGAACAGGGTTCGGTGTCGTCTTCAGCAGCACCATCCATTTGGTCGTGGTTCGATGTCGTCGGTGGTGGAGCTGGAAGTAACCCTACAGAAGCAACGGCTTGGGGCCTAGTAATCGTTGCCGCCACACATGACGGTGAAATCAAGATTTACCAGAATTTCGGGTTACCACGTAAAATTGCCCTCATCTAAACATGATAGGTTACATGACATTGACAACAAAGAGGTTAGCCCCAAGCTGTCAAATTAAACTGCAGGAGTGGTTTTATTTTTTCTTTCTAATAAGACTTTTTGTATATTAATATCTATAGATAATCGAATGTAACAAAATCTTGTTGATAATTCATTTCATTGTGTAATCATTAAGCAGTCAAATTTTTAATACGATAACAATTCGAAATATACAAAATTTTAAACAAGTGACGATTACGAGGACTGTGACTACGCCTTTTTCCAAACGGGCTGATGGCGGATAAACCTTTGAAGCTGTTGCTTCCTGCACTGAAATTGGACTTTCTAGATGTAGTTGGCTTAGAGGGACTAAATTCGGCTCTTGTATCGATGTTGGTGGTTATTCCACTACTCGGCCTTAAAGGAGTAGCATCGGCTTCTGATTCGTGATTGTGGATTTTGGCAACAACTAGTTGGGTGATTCCCCTACGGCAGAATGGGCAAAGTAGGACTAAAGGAGATGCTGTAAGCGGGTTGGGCTTCTTGTGGCAGCATAGAGCTAAGATGCAGGGAGCACACATCTGGTGACCGCATTGTCTAATCTCTATCGTGCATAGCCGGTCAAAGCATATGCAGCATACATCCACATCGATTTTCACCGGTGGATTAAAAGCCACATTCGTATTATAATAGAATATTAACTCTTTATTCCGGACACATTGCTAGTGATAATATGAGATTTAGCTTTTATGTAATCTTTGCATAGAGCTGAATAAATGAAAAGTCGTATTGTTGTAAACACTGTTACCTCTGAGGCCGCTTCGTCAACTTCAACCTCGTTCATGGATCGTATTCTTCAAAATGGCTCTCTCCCTCTCTCTGTTAGCTTCCATTAAGGCTTTCTCCAAAAAAAATTCGCATCCGGATTAAGCTCGCTTATGAACCTTAAAAGGCAATGGCCAAACAAAAGTTCTGCGGATGCAGGGTTAAATAAAGCAGCGCATGCTTTGTGTTTGTGCTTCATAGCTAGGGGTGTAAACGAGCCGAGTTGAGCTCGAGTATTGCTGAGCTCGACTCGGCTTGTTAAGATTTCGAGTCGAGTTTGAGCTCGAGTAATTTTTAACGAACCTGAAAAATCTGAGCTCGACTCGGCTCGTTAAGAACTCGAGTCGAGTTCGAGCTTGATTCGAGCCCAATCGAGTTAAGTGTTGACCAATTTTTGACCGTGTCAAATTCAAGTAGCACGCCATTTGTCACGTCTCATTTAAAGCCCTATCAAGAAAAATTTTTAATACACAAGTTGTGTAAACTCAAGCTTGTTAATTTTAGAGTTTAGGGTGTTAGTTTAGGGTTTAGAGGTTTAGGTTGTTATGTTTAGAATTTAGGATTTAGATTTTAGATTTAAGACTTATATTTAAGGTTTATATTTTAGGGTTTTAAGTTTAAGAATTTAGATTTTAAATTATAAAAATAAAAAAAAATTAATATATTATACTTTCAAGTAGCTCACGAGCTTTTTGAGTCGAGTATCAAATAGCTCGGCTCGACTCGTTAAGATCTTGAGTCGAGTTCGAGCTCGAGTCGAGTCCAATCGAGTCGAGCTTTGACTGAGTCGGGCTCGAGTAACTCACGATCTGTCTCGTCTCATTTACATCCCTATTCATAGCAATCAAATATGGTATTCTCGTGCAGAATTACAAAGTGTTGGATAATCACATGCCCGCAATATCAAGCCAAAATGCAAGTGCTTTTTATTAAAATCATATAGCTCTCGATCATGAAAGCTACCAAATGGGCTAAGAATCACGATCTCTAAAGTCGAAAAACGGAATGCTTAATCACTTTGGTCGATCGGATGTCATTACATAATATGCTATCGTTGTGATAGAAAATCTTTGTATTTTATCCACAAGGAAGAAAGCAATGATCAAATGTCATTCTTTCTTTTCCACATATGCTTAACCGTATGGATCTGGTTGAAGCCTATGGGCTCCCCAAGCGAGTAATTCCCGGATACACTCTATAGAACCCCCATGTACAGCGAAATGAAGAAGCGTGCTCCCAGGGTAGCTCCAAAGTAACCTAAAATCAATCGAAATTTCACGCTTGAAAAATGATCAAAACATAAAAATAACCTAAGAAAATCACCCATTTCCACCGGTTGAAGCACAAACAAGAGCCCCATCATCTAAGAGGGCATGAACACAATCGGAGGACCATCCCTCGCAAGCCGCCAAATGCAGAGTGTAGCTCCGTTTTCATCTATTATGTTAACGAATCTAGCAAAACACCTACAAAATTCACAACGACATCGATTTCAATTAATCAGAAAATAAATTTGGCCACTTTTTGTTAAGGTTCAAAGAAAGGGACCAAGAATCTGCAAGGTGACTGCTATGGCCTGCTGAAAGAAGAGCTTGAAGGCAATCTAAATGACCATAGTAAGCAGCATAATGCAAACAAGTTCATCCTTGAAGTGAATCAAACGTCAATACCTGATTAAAGTATTACTATGAACAATTTCTAGGCAAAACACAAAATGGTAAACAGAATCAGACAAGAAAACAAAGACAGGACATACATATGATCCACTCTGGATAAGCCTTTTCAGTTTCACACACTCGGTCTTCCCATGCATTGCAGCCAACATCAATGGGGTCTAAACCCAGTCGGGTCTCAAAAAGCGGGAGCACCATGAGCCCCCAATCAGTCCAGGACTCCTAAAATTTAATTATTTTTATTTTTTAAATCTTATTTTTTGAATTGATTTAAACATATTTTTATAATTTATCAAATGAATAAATTAATCTAAGTGTAAAATTTAATTCTCTTCCCCAAATCTCAACATTTAGTTTTGTTTCCCAAAATTTAATTCTCTTTATTATTCTTCTCCGATCTAACGACAAAAATGATGCAATATTCTTTAAATTTTCATATTTGTTATTCAGAATCAAGTACCATATCATACCCACAATTCAATTCCTTTAAATTTTCTTAACAAAGCAATAAAAATAATGTGGTTGACAAAATTTAATCATGTTACCGTAGTTTATTAATGAAATATTATATTAATTGTTTAAAGTAAATAAATATGATTTCATTCTATATGGGTCTATCTAAAATGAGGTAGCTTAGGGTGAGGCTAAAATGAAGCGGTTACATAAATGTTTACTATTTTTGTAAGAATTTGTATATGACTGATAAGAATTTGTGTAATTACATAAATTCTTATAAATTTATGCAAGAATTTGTGTAACTACATAAATTCTTATCAACTTGATAAGAATTTGTGTAGATTTTACCTTAGGTAAGAATTTGTTCTTACATTATAACCTAAATTCTTACCATTTGAGTAAGAATTTGTGTAGTTACACAATCATTTTAGCCCATCCTAAAAACACCCTTTAATCCATCTTATTTGTACTACTATTTAAACTACACAATACACAGTGTGAAGTTGATGCCTTGTAGTTTAGTCCGAGATTTCAGGCCATTTTTTTTGAAAAGAAAATTCATTAGAACAAAATAAAGTTACAGCAGTTTACGAAGGTCGCTAAGAGGGCAAGAACGCCAATTATGGGGACACCCCCTCTTAAGACTGGCTTTCACAACTCAACCCACAATTCTATTATAATCTCGTTTAACATGACGAAAGAAAAAAAAAAGAAAGAAAAAGTCAAAGCTAAAGCAATAATGTCCTTTTCAAGTGTAGTAGACTCCCACGCATAGACGATTTGGTGTTAATTCGAGAGATAACATTCTTATTATCGGACATTTACTCATATCTATTTTGGACATTTTAAGATTCTTTTCCAATATATTTGTTCCTTTAGTCTTCGATAAGAAATAAAATTTGAACTTTAACATGGAATATTGTCTTGGTGTCGATTCTCAAACAGTTTAATTCCACTCCATAAACGAAAGATGGAGATTAATCCCCTTCTTTACTTCCTTTGACTTGTTTTCTTCGTTAGCACCATAATAGAAATCCTCTACCCCTTTTAGTGCCCTATTTATGCTCTACACTAAAAATTAGGTTTATGGTTTAAGGTTAAGATTTATGATTAGAGATTAGAAAATTAGTGGTAGGGTGTATTTTTTAGAGTGTAAGATTTAAGATTTAGAAATTAGGGTTACAGCTCAGAATTTAAATTTTTTAGTATTCTTTAATGTTGAGGCATAGAAAGCGGCAGAAGATTTTTGTCCCCTTAATATCAGCATATGTTTTTGGTGTTTAGTGTTAATGAATTAAAGCTCAAAAGAAAAGTTGAAGAACAATAATCGGTTGGTCTAGCGAGATAAAACGTTAGTTCTTTAAGTAAGATTAGATGTTCGAATTATGACATTGTGAATAAAAATTAGGATATATGGGTCAATAGATAAATACGAGTATTTATACCGAAAAAAGAAAAAAAAAGTTGGAGAAAACATAAAAGGAAGAAGATAGAACAAATAAGAAAACCATTAAAACCCCATAAATTAATAGAAAATATAGATTGGTTGCCTTTTGTTTAATTTGGAAATATTCTCGGTTTATAATTTTTTGATTACTATGGGAGTGGAAAGCGAATATATTATGACAAAAAGAAAGAGAACCCATATAGGGAGAAAAATACAAGTCAAAGCATTAAAAAATAAAAGCCATGAACGTAAGAAATTTGCAACAATGTTCTATCAAATACTAATAGAAAGAAAAGAAAACGAAAAACCCTAAATCCACAAAGAAAACGTTTAGAACCTTTTCTTGGAAGAAACCCAGTGATCATTACACCATTCAAGATGATTCCTCAACCGAGCAACATCGTAAGCAATCTCATCCCCGGTGGTTTCAAAATAAACCCAATACTTCAACTCTTGTTTTCCGGTAATGTTCCCCACCCTCCAACCATCGTTGTCGAAAGCATCCACCCTTTCAAGATAATTATAAACCCTAGTGGCTCTTACCCGCGGTGGCACCGGTCGCACCTCGTCCGCCGAAACTACCTCAACCAACGGTCGGGTCTGGTCTTCTTCCTCGACCAGGTTCTTGTACTGCACTTTGTAACGGGTGTTGTTATTCAATGGCGACACCACCTTAGCTTCATAGTATGAACCCAAGAACCCTTCTTCCTTGCTGCATACTTCGACTTTGTCTCCTTTAGAAAAGACTACCATTGTTGAACAAACACTAAAGAGAAATTGTTGAAGTATAGATTAGAAAATAGTTTTGAAGGAGAATAAGGAAATTTGTGATATTAGTGTGTGTTTTATAGATGGTGAAAGGCGGTTTATGTTTACCTAATTATAATAGCAAAATAATTTGCTTCCTGGGGTTTTGTTTGGGTTTACTTGAAGAGAAAGTTGTCTCTTTGAAATACTTAACAAAGTATAAAATTTAAGTTTGATGATAGAGTCAGTAATATAAAATTTAAAAACATCAAATTAAATATAAAAAGCAACCAAATTCATCATGTATTAAATGAGAGTAATAATGCAAATTAAGGTCAAATTTAAGTACCAAAGTTTTTTTCTTCAAATAAACCCTTTTAATAGTTAACTGACTGTCGACATTTCTGTTGATGTAATATGACAACGTTAAAGGCATAATTAAAAAAAAAAAACAAACAGATAACATTCAAGATTTTTTGTTATTATACATTTTTATTTTTGATTTAAACTTGTGTGTAGCACATTATAAACTAAATCATTATAAGTTCAACAATATAATGGTATTTAAAAATAAAAATATTTATTATCCATATAAATAAAAGTGAAAGAATATTGGAATTCAATTCATAATTTTCTTATTTATAACCTCATACTTATTTTAAATATATTTTTCATGTTTTGTAACCATTCAGGTAACATTGTTTTATATAAGCAAATAATACTATATAATGAGCACAAACGTTCAAAATAAAATTATAAATCAAGAGTGGGAAAAGGCATAATAGCCAAAAGGCCCTCAATGTTTTTTTTTTCAATTTCACCCTTAACATTGTCATACCACATCAACAAAAATATTGATTGTTAGTTTACCGTCAATTTGTTAGGGGAAGAGACGAATTGACGACCATATGTTTAAGTATTAAAAAATACAAGGGTTTATTAAGTATTTAAACTCAAAATTGATGATCATATGTTTAAATATTAGACAAATTAAGCATTACCTCTTGAATTTTGAGTTTAAATACTTCATAAGTCTTTGTGTTTTTTAAATCTAATATTTTGATTCATGACTACAGTCAATTGCAATCCTCGAACGGAAGAAAAAAAAAATCCGAATTGCCATGGATTTCAAAACTGGTTTACCACTCACACCAAGGAAGAAATATGTAGTTTGGGTAACGGCCGAGTGATTGATCGAATCAGTAATTTGTGCATACCCAAAACATGGGAAGATCGAGTCTTCCTGTGAGTATTTGTCTTGAAAAATTGTATGTAAAATGTGGGAATTTAGATATTGCTAAAAAGCTGTTTGATGAAATGCTGCAAAGAGATGTTATCTGGAATGTTATGATTTCTGGGCTGCGAGGTGGAGAAAGTGTTGTATTTATTAACATCGAGCCCAAAAGTGAACTTTTTGGGTGATTAATTGACCTGCTTAGTTTGGATTTACTGTTTAGAATAAATTGGTCCATTTTTAATTATATTGGTGTAAGAAAATCAGAAAAAAAAAGGTTTGGATTCAATTAGAACATATATTACTTTGTAACGATTAACTAGTGTTGCTATTCAACGACGACACCTTAGCTTCAAAGCACGAACCCAAGAACTCATCTTCCTTGCAGCATACTTGGGCTTATATTCGATTAACAACAAAAAATGAGAAGGGCTCAAATAAGCAGCCTACCCTTGCATGCATGCATGCTCAAGTTGGGTTTAATTCATTCAATGGCCTGTATCTGCCTTTGAATGAATCCACCAGCTCTAAACAAGAAACTTACAAGTGAAACCCCCATTAGCTAGCATTCAGGTTTCTTGTCAACCGAACTTGTTGAGTGATTCTACTAGGAAAAGATGATATTGTTTCCCCTATGTGACCCGACTTCCAGCAGCGTTGTGTGTTAGTTTTTGAAAGGCCAACAAATACTATCATATCTACAAATTATAAGATGAATACAAATTGACAAGGTAACTTGTCTTGAATCTTGACTATTTACCTTTATGTCTTGTCCATGTAACCAAAATAATATAAAAAATTCCATTTTTAAGGTTGTTGAATGGACTGCTTCAAACTCAGCTGGGAGAGATTTCATGTGTTTGTCCACCCTCTGCTAAAATGACTAGATTCCATTCTAATTGTAAGAGTTGACACCAAAATATCTACAAATAAACGTGTAGCACAGCTCTCTTTCTCTATACTCATTTGTTTTTCCTTTCTTTTTCATTAACAAATGAAAAAAACGTCTTTTCTTTAAATATTATTACTAATTTAACTTTTTTTATCTTATAAAATATTTAATCCATCAGTTCAACCTGTTTGAACAAGATCAATTGGCATGATTTTCAATACAGCTTTTATAACATTCGTTTGAATATTTAGAACAAATTACATCGGGAGAATAATCGTTTCTACATTATTAATTTAGATTAGTGAATTGATAGATATTAGATCGAATATTATGGTTATAACAACAAAAAATATCGTGAATAATTTTTTTTGTATAACCATCAGTATTTGATCCATTGATCGACTCCGGACTGGATTTTGTATAGTCCTATTATGAGGACGATCATTTCAACCTAATTTTCTCAACTCAAAATTGCATGATTCAAATTTATGACTTTGCTTAAAAGATCTAACGTCTTATCCCGCTATCAATTGGCGGTTGTTAATACAATACAAAGAAAATTTATCTAAGTCTAGATTTTTATTTTATACAAAAATATTATTTTAATGCTACTGTTACAGTGTGAATCTTAGGCTGAAGGAATGGGGGCTATCTGATAGCGGATTTTTCGCCGCACGCTCGACAGATTGATTAGAGACTATTGTCACGGGGCTAGATTTTGACTCTAGCGGATCCGTGCGGCCTTAGATGCCTTCGACGCAAATCAGTCGATTCCTACGCCTAAGTCAGCCTTCAACCAGCCTTGTGAGTACTCATGCTCGACAACGGCTCCGACAAGCCCTCCAGGTTTCGATGGATCTTGTCACGGACACCACTTGTGTCGCGGGGCTAGACCTTTGCCAGACGAATCGTGCGGACCTTAGTCGCTTTCTCGGTTGAAACGTCTGCTAAGTCACCCTGAAATCCCTTGTCACGGCCTTAGGTGAAGCTCTCTCGACGAACACCTAACTCTGTCATGATTCTCGCTCCAGAAGATCAAACACTTCCTGAAGCTCTCGAACGAAAGATCGTTCTAAGCAAAAGCTAATCAAAGAACAACGGAAAGAGATTGGCAACACGAACAACGAAGAACACTCAAGAATAATGAAGAACACTCAAAGAGTTTAGAGTAAATGCTTCTTGTATTACTCAAAGTGAAGTGAAGAAGTAGTGAAGTATGAAGTGAACTGCTTTACAAGTGAGGAGGGAGACTCTATTTATAGTTGAACTCCCCTACAACCAACGGCTCAGTTTAAATTACATCGACGGTCGAGATTGATCTTATCTAATCAAATCTTAATTTCAAATCTCTAATTATCACAAACATTATCTACACATTATATTCAAATAAATGGATAATGCTTTGACCAAATTACCCTCCTAAATCCTCCATGGATTTGGCTAAGTCTTGTGGGCTTGCGAGCTTTTTAGCATTCTCCAAGTGCCGGGCCAAGTGTGATGGTCTTGGCAAGCCCGTTCCACCGTTCAAACCCTCTTTGGATGATTCTTGCGCCAACGCCTTGGTCCCAAAGGTATGGTCCATGACATTCTCCGAGTGTTGGGCCACATTTGGCAAGCCCGTTACATTGCGCACAACCTCCCTATCTGATGCTCGCGCCAATGTCTCGATCCGAAAAGTTTGGTCCGTGACATTCTCCCCCACTTGACTTAGCGAAGCCCTCGTCGCTGCACTCGAACGATCCTGGGCAGGGTCAACTTGATTACTCGTCGATGCCTCGGCTTCATGCAATTCCCCCATATGAACTGCTCGCCTCGACTCAAACTGTCGTTGAACATCGCGTGCTAACACGCCTCTTGATACATCTCTCTTGTAGGAGCATTCTCCCACAAACTCTGATTTACCTCGACTCAGACCCACTTGGTCCTGCGGCAAAGACTTGGAAGTCGTCACAACAGTGAACACAGACTGAACTCTCAGATTCGTCGACAACTCTGGCTTGCCCCTTTGAACTCTGAAAGGTCTCTTCCAATCTTCATTTCCCCCGCACTGAATACTAGGTCTTACTTGACCTACGCTCATCAACAATGGCAAATCAAAACCAAAAACACTAGGAATGTGTTTGAGATGTACCTTCTCCTCGATCACATTTACTCTAAAACAGGTCAGCCCTTCTTTCTCCTTGAAGTCTGGCCCCCTCTGTATTGAACCTTCTTCATCAAAGTTCTTTGCATGCATCGGCACTTTCGCCACAAAGTCCGTTGTGATACTCTGCATCGGCTCTTCTTCCCTGAAGTTCGTTGCTTCTGGTTGCATCTGCCCTTCTGACTTGAAGTTTGGTGCTCTCTTGTATCGATCCTTCTTCCTTGAAGTTCGGTGCTTTCTCTTGCGTCGACACTTCCTACCTGAAGTTCGTCGCTCGTTTCCCACCTTGCCCATTAGTGGTGTCTCTACGGTTATTATGTCCCTTAACGGCTTGGCCCCCTTCGACTCTCCAATGGTCTCAAAAGCGATGCTCTTTCCCCGAACATCCTCGGTAAGCTCCTCGGTAGCCTTCTCAGACATGGTCACCCCTTTCTGCTTTCGGTCCCCCTTGGCCTTGGCAGAACTCGACATTATCGGATCAAGCGATGCAACCTCGCTCTCTTCGGGCTCACCCAACTCCTTGGATGGCTTGACTCAATCCAGAGACTCTCGCAATTTGTGAGGCCCCTTACACTGGTAGCACTCTAGTTGCTTAATCTTGCGTCGGCACTTCTTCCTCGAAGTCCTTCGCTTCTTTCCCACCTTGCCCATAGGTGGCATCTTAACGGTTGTTATGTCCCTCAATGGCTCAGCCCTCTTCGACACTCTACTGGTCTCAAAAGCAATGTTCTTCACCTGAATATTCTCGGCAAGCTCTTTCCCAGCCTTCTCGGACATCTTCAACCCATTCTGCTCATGGTCTCCGCTTACCTTTGCAGAACTAGACAACTCTGAACCAAGTTTCACAGGCTCTTTACTCTTGGCCTTGTCCTGCCCCTCGGACCACTTGGCTCGAAACGGCCATTTCCGTAACTTATGAGGTCCCTTGCATCGGTAGCACCTCAATCGCCTCGTCTTTACCCTCGGCTTGACAGCTTCCTCACTTGCTATCGCACCAAGTCTCATCACTGGCTGGACTACTTTGGCACTCGTAGTCGAACCACGGTTTTTACTTCGCTTGGCGGTATTGACACTCACAATCGCCCCAAGTCTCATTACTGGCTTGACTACTTTGACACTCGTAGTCGAACCACGGTTCTCACTCCGCTTGGCAGCATTGACACACGCAATCGCCCCAAGTCTCGCTACTTCACCCTTTGACTCGTCTGCTGTCTTCACCATGGCAGCTAGTCGGTTCTTCTCGAGACATCCCCTTATCAAATGAGGACCATCACAGAAGTAGCACTTCAACTTCTTGCTCCCCTTCTTCTCTGGCACGGACTTAGACTCACCATTCCCCTTGTCTCTCGAACTGGGCCTGGTTGACTCAACACTCGCCTGCTTGCATTCTGCAGGCTCGGTCAGAGGTTCGGCAACAACGAAAGCCTCTGAAATTCTCTGGACATCTCCCTGCTCTACTGCGAGCTTCGCCCCCGGTCTAAATCCCTCTAAGAAGGTCTTGAGCGCATCACATTCACTCATTGCCGTCTTGCAACTGAGCAGCTCCCTCTTGAGCTCATCCACTTCTTTTCGCAAAGCTTCCATCTCAACTTCACTAGCATTACTCCCTCGAACAGTCACCAACTTGTTGAGAACTTCTCGTGTCTCATCCTTGAACCGATCATCTATAGACTCTACTTCGTCAAGACGGAACTCGAAAACACCTTGGGTCTGCTTGGCCTCCTCTTCGGATTTCTCAAGTCTAAGAACCCTCTTTCTCAACGACTCCAATTCTGCCTTCATTGCCTCCACTGCATCTTGAAGGGAATTATCTTGTTGGTTCAACTTCTCGTACATCGAGTTGAGAACTTCTTGGATCTCCTTCGTAGTTTTCTCCTTGGAAGAATCCTCCGCTTTTTACAAATCCACCATCTTGGCTTCACAAGCACAACTCTCTCGAACTACTTCCAACTCGTTGAGGATGCGTTACGTCTCGTCATTGAACTTGCCCTCCATGGACTCTAACTTTTCAATACGTGACTCCACAACACCTTGGGTCTTTTTGGCCTCCTCTCTTAGAGTTTCCACTGCAGCCTCTAAGGAATCGCCACGCTCAGACATCTTCACATCCAAGCCATTAACAGCCCATTGAACCTCCTCCTGGATCTCTTCCAGAGACTCTAACATCTCAATATCCAACGAACACAGCTTCTCAAGGTTTACTGACTCTAGCTGTTCAAACACCACCTTGGCCTCCTTCTTGAAGTCCAAGAGTTTATCGACCCAAGCCTCCACGACTGTTATGAATTCAAGATTCGATTGTACCTTATTTTTAAGACGGTTGCTCCTCTCGTCAAATTCCTTCAGAGTCTTTCTTACATCGTCCATTGTCAGTGTCTTCTTCTTTGGTGCCATCTCAATCACCACTTTGCCACGAACTAGTCTGATCCCTGATCACTTCGACTAACTCGAACGCAAACCACCACCACGCTTAACTGCAACTACAAGCTGGAATCCACCACACTTGACTGCAACTACAAGCTGGAATCCACCACACTTGACTGCACCTGCAAGCTGGCTTGAACACAAGTCACCACCATGCTTGACTATAACTGCGAGCTGGCTCGAACGCAAGTCTCTTCCTCGACTCGCTCTGATATCACTTATCACGACACTTCTATGATACCACTTCTCACGGGGTTAGATTTTGACTATAGCGGATCCATGCGGCCTTAGACACCTTCAACGCAAATCAGTCGATTCCTACGCCTAAGTCAGCCTTCAACCAGCCTTGTGAGTACTCATGCTCGACAACGGCTCTGAACAAGCCCTCCAGGTTTCGATGGATCTTGTCACGGACACCACTTGTGTCGCGGGGCTAGACCTTTGCCAGACGAATCGTGCGGACCTTAGTCGCTTTCTCGGTTGAAACGTCTACTAAGTCACCCTAAAATCCCTTGTCACGGCCTTAGGTGAAGCTCTCTCGACGAACACCTAACTCTGCAAGGATTCTCGCTCCAGAAGATCAAACACTTCTTGAAGCCCTCAAACAAAAGATCGTTCTAAGCGAAAGCTAATCAAAGAACAACGAAAAGAGATTGGCAACACGAACAACGAAGAACACTCAAGAATAATGAAGAACACTCAAAGAGTTTAGAGTAAATGCTTCTTGTATTACTCAAAGTGAAGTGAAGAAGTAGTGAAGTATGAAGTGAACTGCTTTACAAGTGAGAAGGGAGCCTCTATTTATAGTTGAACTCCCCTACATCCAACGGCTCAGTTTAAATTACATCGTCGGTAGAGATTGATCTTATCTAATCAAATCTCAATTTCAAATCTCTAATTATCACAAACATTATCTACACATTATATTCAAATAAATGGATAATGCTTTGACCAAATTACCCTCCTGAATCCTCCATGGATTTGGCTAAGTCATGTGGGCTTGCGGACTTTTTAGCATTCTCCAAGTGCGGGGCCAAGTGTGATGGTCTTGGCAAGCCCGTTCCACCACGCAAACCCTCTTTGGATGATTCTTGCGCCAACGCCTTGGTCCCAAAGGTATGGTCCATGACATTCTCCGAGTGCTGGGCCACATTTGGCAAGCCCGTTACATTGCGCACAACCTCCCTATCTGATTCTCGCGCCAATGTCTCGATCTGAAAAGTTTGGTCTGTGACACTATGCTCTAATCACTTTCTTAATTACTAATTCTTCTTAATCAATTGTAGTTTAATTAAATTATTTTAGCATTAATAATCTTAAATTAACTTGTTTGGTTGACTCCTGATAATGATGGGTCAAACAAAATTGTGTGTTCCTCCGCCAATGTATGTGGGGTTCTATTTGTACAAGGAATAAAAGAAGATACTTTGATATATAACTTTGTGTAAACTTTAGTTTACATAAGCCTTTTAATTTTAGGGTTTAGAGATTTAGGTTGTAGGGTGTAGAATTTATGATTTATGACTAGAATTTAGAGTTTAGGGTTTAAGATTTTAGGGTATTAGGGTTAGGAATTTAGGTTTTAAATTTTATAGCATAAATATGAAGGGTTGTGTAATTTTTTTTACACATATTGTGTATCAAAATATAACCCATAAAAGAAAACGTTAAAATACTAAAAGAATGACATTGACTTGTTAATATTATTGTTTTGAGTATATTTTATGTATGTTTTAAGATTTATATTCAATTTTCCGAATTAACTTGAATAAGTAGTTCAGTGTTTTTAAAGTTTAATTGAATATTTTACAACTTTGATATCCGAAAACTTTTATTAAGAAAATGGTGTAAATACCCTTTAGGTCTCTGTCAATCTCAAAAAAATAAGTAAATTGATTCCTCTAAAAAATCAAAATAATTTTTAAAATTTTCAATTAATTTATAACCATATTAAAATTTATATGATAGACATAAAATTCTAAAATGTTCTAAAAACAAATTAAGTTATTATATAATAATTAACTCTCAAATTAATTGATGTTTCATTCAGTTTAAACATAAACAAGTAAATTATAAAATTCAATTTATCATACTAAACTCTTTTATTTTGCTTTGAAAAATGTTTGTGTATATATATTGTCTAATATATGTGCTTTAACCTGAAATTTAGTTAGATGGCTAACAAAATTATAATTTGATCCATTTGATTTCTTAATTTAACTTAAAATATATTCGATTTGACTAAAAAATTAAATAGAGTTTGAACGATAAAATATGACCCGTCAACTCAAAAAAATTGAATATTTTATTCGATCTGACTCGAGTAAATTGAATAGTCACCCCTAGTTGCATTTAGCAAATAAAATTTATTTTTTTAATGAAAAGGGGATTGCTACCATATGCTTCGTTAAAAAATTTCTCTAAACTTAACGGAGGAAAAAGAGTACACATGATAACAAATTATAATGCATAGATAACTAGAATCAAACAACAGAAGCTGGACCATCCTTCTGTAAGAGGCGAACAATAAATATCGGTGGCTCATCAAAAATGACCAAACCGAAACTCGAAGAATTCGCCAACTTTGCCAAAGAATCAACAACTTTATTGCTATTTCAGGAGACGTGCCGAAACAACACCCTCCATGCATGATCCCCCAACCTCTGAATACATCGGACCAAAGCAGTCGGGACATCACAACCACTATCCCGATAGATCAAACAGATAACCTCAGAACAATCGAATTAAACCTCAACCTGCCGATATCCCTACTCCCATGCCAAGGAAAGCCCCGAGTAAACACCCCACAATTCTGCCTCAAAAGCCAAGCAACAACCAATAAACTTGGAAAACCATTAAGCCACTGACCCAAATGGTCACAAAATACTCCCCCGCAATACGCGCTCCCATCAGATGGTTGCTGAGAACCATCATAATTGAATTTGATCCAACCGATCAGAGGGGGCAACCAAGACGGACAAACAGCAGCCGTAGGTGAATGTCTCGTCGCCAAAGAATGTCTACCAATAATCGCCATAGCAGTGGTTTTCGTAAGCCATTTGCTCCGAGCTAAAATTGAACCCCATTCCTCAAGATCACCACCAAAGACCATAGCATTCCTTTAACACCAAATATTCTAGAGAACCACTGCAAACATCAAGTCCCAATTCAAAGGAACACGACTAAAAGCACTAACCCCAGCCAAGTTACGCTTAATCCAATCGCGAAACGGGATGGTGGAAAATTCCAGCAGATGCTAGGGGTGAATAAGTAGCGCCCAAACTGATTTTGCCGTCCGATAGTGTCGAAAAATATGATCAACGTCCTTATCTTCTTTCCTGCACATAAGGCAATGAGCATCTATAGTAAAATGGCGCCGTTTGCGCTCAACATTCGTCATCAACTTGCCACAACACGCAAGCCACATGAAGATTGTAATTTTTTGCAGCACTCAAAACTTGTGGATGAGCGACTAAAGTCTATCAGCATTACCCTGCACAAGACCCAGGCAAAACTCATAAGCGGATCGTACGGAAAACCTTTTGTCCATACATAAGCCCCACCCAACAGCATCCGCCAAAAACATGGGATCTGGCTCCTTCATGGCCCCAATCTGTAGCAGCACTGGAAGTGGTAACAAGTGCTGAAATTCAGCCCAATGCCACGCACCATGAACATTTAGCATTGAACTCACTGGAACCCTTGGGAGACCAACACGCAGTGCAGGGGACACATACACATATAACGAACCGATCTTTCTAATCCATATATCATGCCAAAAATCCACATTGCGGCCATCACCGATATTCCAAGATAAATTCTCTCGAACATCCGACCAAACCATCATTAAGCCTTTCTAAAGACGAGAACCAAACTTGATGTGCAGCTCGACAGGAAGACTAATGGTGCATTTATACTTATAACGGAGAAAATGAACCCAAAAAGCTTTTTTTCGCTCAACCATTTGAAAAGCAAGCTTAATCAAGAAAGTCTTATTCTGAATATCTAATTTCTGAAAGCCGAGACCCCCGTGTGAAATCAGATGGCAAACATCATCCTAACGCACCAAATGAACCTCGCCCCGCTCAGAAGTAATACCCCATACGAAGCATCGAATCAACCATTCCAAATCATCACAAATTTTCTTAGGAAGAACCGTTGTTTGTATAGTATAAATAAGAATTGCCGAAAGAACCACTTTGGCAAAAGTAATTCGACCCGCTAAAGATAAAGTTTTTGCCTTTCACCCACTCAAACATTTATGCGCCATATGAACTAGATAACTATAGGAAGCCGACGTTACTCTTTTATGGAGAAGTGGAATGCCAAGATACTTTCCTAAATAATTAAATTCTACAAAACCAAACCCCATGCTAATGCTCAATCTCAACCCCAATGGTAGATTGGATAAAAAGAAGATCCTGGTCTTGGCTGTGCTGACCTTTTGACCCGACGCTTTGCCAAAAACATGAAGAACCTAAGCCAGTAAATCTATCTGATCAACAGTAGCCTCGATGAACAACATCATATCATCGGCAAAGAATAAATGAGAAATTTCCTGACTATTCTTAGAAGTCTAAAAAGCCCCCCAATTTCCACTCACAGTTTCGACCTAAATTGCTTGCTCCAACCTTTTTATGCACAAAACAAATAAATACAGCCTGACGAATACCCCAAGATAGAATAAAAGCATTAGTCGAAAAACCTTTCTAGAGTATTTGAGTTTGACACAGTTGAGACACAATGCATAATTAAAAGACGTAAGGCATCCAGAATCCCTATATCAGCCAAAGTATCATCAATAAAGCTCCACTCAATACGGTCTTAGGCTTTCTCCAACTCAACCTTTACCGTTATCCAACCTTGCCGACCCTTCTTACGCCGCATAGAATGAATAACCTCTTGGATGATAATGATGTTATCAGTTATGGCCTTGTTGGTACAAAACACATCTGAAATTCAGACACCCAATCAGGAAAGAAAGGCTTCAAACGATTCATGATAATCTTGGTGATCGCATTATAAGCCACATTGCAAAGTCCAAAGGGCTGAAATTGTGAAAGATTCTCTGGGGTTGCAATTTTTGGTAACAAAACAAGCAATGTGCGATTCAACTCAGGCGGAAGGTAACTGTCAGTAAACACAGAACGTATGAGAGAACAAGTCAACGAGCCAACAATGTCCCAGTTTTTCTGATAAAACGTGGTATGAAGACTATCCACCTAGGAGCTTTAAAAGGGCTCATAAAGAAAAAGGCTTGTCAAATTTCTGCATCTAAGATTGATGCCAATAATGGATCCAAACAATAACTCATAGGCCTCGAAAATTGCCCCCGCACGCTATACCCATAACTGTCACTGTTAGAAGACGTGAATAAGCCTTGGTAAAAATCTAAAGTGGCCTGCCGAAGCTCCTCCTGATCATCGCACCAGATATTTTCATGCAATTTCAACCCGGATATATAGTTTGTTCGTCGGCGAGCCATGGTGGAAGCATGAAAAAAAGACGTGTTCCGATCACCTTCCAAGATCCAATTAGCACATACTTTCTAATTCTAAAGATGTTCCTCCTAATCCATAACCTCTTCAAGTTCTACCCGAAGCTTATTACCAAGGGCAACAAGAGAATCCGAATAGAATCTAGCCAACACAACATCAATCCCCCGAAGACAAGCTAGAAAATGTTTTTTACGGGGACCAATATACCCGAAAACCTTTGAGTTCTGCACCTTAACCTTCGACGAAAAAGAATCAATGTTCACAAGGAGGTCCTCACTTTCCTATACCGATTTTAAAAAATCATAAAAATCTGAGTGATCTTGCCAAGCAAAAATATAACAAAAAGACAAGTAGGGTGCTCCCGCTCATGTTCAGACAACCGAAGGAGAAGTGGCCAGTGATCCAAACCATTCTTGGCGAGATTACACACATGTGAATTCAGAAATAAGGATAACTAAACTAGATTAGCTAAGCAACAATCCAAGCGCTCATAGATATTACCTCTCGACCAAGTAAACGAAGGCCTCCAAAAATCCCAATCCACCAATCTAAAACAAAAAAAACTCTACAAACTGTCAACTCTTATTGACATACGCATCTGAACCACCACGCCGCTCATCTATACTTAAAATAATATTGAAATCTCCTCCAACAAACCACAGAATATCATTTCTTGGATTCAAAGATTCAAACTGCTCCCACAACGCTTTTCGTTTAGAAACACTCGAGCTGGCATAAACCATAGAAAAGTAAATCCAAAAAGTACAAGTAGAATCACACATATTCCTATTAATAAATTAATTCGACAAGTGTAAAATTTCAAGCACCACATTATCTTTCCAACATAGCCAAAGACCACCACTGAAACCCTAGGCCTTCACACAAAAAGAATAAGGAAACGCGAACTTAGCTATCACCCGATCTGCTCTCTTACCACTGGTACACGACACGAACAAAGTAAGCACCTTAGGCGAATGCTCCCACTTAAAAGACCTGAGAGAACTACAAAAAAAGTGCTCGCAGCACCTTGATAGTTCCAAAGCATAAACATCATTAAAATAATACAAACAACCAACATGACACCACTTACTGATCATTGGGTACCTCCCCACCCTCGACCACCAACCCCGGGTTCGTAGCCATAGCTCTATTAATCGACTGAGTAGGTTCAGTCGAAATGGTTTCAAGCAGCCCTGCATTATTAACAACCTTCGAAACCCCATCAGGCTCAATTTCCTTACACATGGCAATGGAATTTAACTGAGAATTGACATTATCTACCCATTCCGTAAGAACTGGATGATTTATGGTCTTAGCCTAGGATGGCTTACGAATTGACAACCCTTGTTTGTTACTACCTCCGTCCCACTAAATTTGTCCCTTTTGTATTTTAAAATTGTCCTACTTAAAATATCCATTGAAAAATCAACAACTTTTTCAAGACACGTTTTCCTTTATATCATTTCTTTAGTTACCAACAAAATAAAATTTAACTTTTAAAGGATAAAATTATCATTTTAATTATTTTACATCATAACCCTTACACAAACTTTTTCTTCCTAAACTACATGAAAAGTCAATAAAGGACAAAAATTATAAGAGGAAAGGGTGTATTTTCTTTGGTAGCTTTTACCTTTATCCTCCGATTTTTAGTCCTCGAGTTCACCTTCGACGCTTTCTTCCCATGGCCTTGCTCCATAAGAGAAACTACCCTATGATCCAAATTAACTTGAGATGGCTGACGCTCAATGAGTATAATCGACTGTTCCGTTACCATAAAAATTACCTCCGCTCGACTAGCTGCGAACTTAGATGCTTTCGATTTCTTCAGTTGGCAGCAAGATACACTGCATTTTTAACTGTGACATGTGATTGTTCAATAGCTATAGTATGCGAAGAAGATGGACCTGGTCCCAAACTTGCCGTCGCATGTGCAATCGTGGAGGCCTCAGTAATCACATTTACTTCTGACGCACAGTCTATATTTTCTGATTCCAACATAGCATATCGCGAACCACCCAACCCTACAGCCGCTGCAGCTTTACCCCGAGTTCCCTGCATAGTGTTCTAGTTTTGCCATTTACCAAACCCTTAGTAGCATCCATTACGGGATCCACTATTGAATTATTAACATTGGTCGAATCCTTAGTTGATACTGGAGGCGTATTCTTTGGAAACAATTCTTTAGCATGTCCATAAACACCACAACCATAACAAATACGTTGCAGCCCCTCGTACTCTAACTTCTACACATAACCGTCTATCCCAATACAAGGCACTAGAGGTTTGCTTAAATCCACCATAATCGCTAAATGCGCGAACTTACCACGTTTCCTAGCCTGGGTGTTGTAATCAACTTTCACCATATTCCCTATAACTGCGACAATTCTTCGAAATAAAACTTTCGAGTAGTACTGATATGGAAGCCCCGAAAGCCTGACCTAAACAACAACATGTGAAAGGTGTTTCTCCGAGGTAGAGAACGGGCTACTTCAGGGTTGTACAGTCAAATAACTTCCATAGATAGAACAATGCCCCTCGGTTAAAACTTTTTCATAGTCTCATGGATCCTTTAACCGCACAATGAAATAGTTGTTATCGAGATCAATCAGCTGTATCTCCTTTCGAGGATGCCATAAGGTGTAAATCTGATTTAACAAGGTTTGGTAGCCAATGTTATCGTGAACATGCTCAGAGAACTTGATTTTTGGAAAACTTCCCGATCGATCAACAATACAATCCTCATCTTGAACAACCACCTTATCCGGTGGCAAGTCAAACCCATCGTCGACTTGCTTGCCTGCCGAGAAAGGATCATAAACCATAGCCGTATAGGAAGCCCTAGCTTTTGAACCCGAGGATTCAGAAATCTTCAACTGTTCCTATACCAGATCAATTGGTCCATTAACCCCATCTGCCAAAGAGCCATCAATAGCCATCTCAACAGCCTCGGAGCGTTCCTCGTCCACCATCACTTCATCACCATTCCGTCCCTTCTTACCTATTCTGATATCCTCCACAGCCGGAAGAGAACCCAGTATTTCCAACGCCGGCACGATCGGGATGTAGGGGACACTCTCAGGCGGCCGTCCAACATCAAGGACGTGAGAAGTCAACGTAAAACCACCGGCCGCCGTCCCCTCGGGATCGCCAGTAGGAGAATTAGGGTTAGCCATCTTGAACTTACCTATATTATCCGGACCTTTCAATTTCCTCAAGAAAAATTAGACATGATACATATTTTATAAAGATTTGCAAATAAAATTTATTTAAATACTAGTGAAATGTCCCGTGTTTGAGAGCTGGTGAGTGAAGTTGAAAACTTATTTGAATACATTGAAATTTTAAGAGCTCACTTTCAAAAGCACATGCTTTTAAATCAAATTAAGCTTGATTTATAGACATAAATTAATAGTACAATCAAGGGCGGACTTTTAAGCAATTATACTAAAAATTTAGGATGGAAAATTACAAAATTTTAGGGATACAAAATTAGATCATCACTATAAAATATAAAAATACATAAATTATATGAGAATTTAAAATTTTCAAGAGTACGACCACACTTCTAATACCCGCCATTCAATCCCTGGGTGCAATACAAATAATGTAATCATAAGAATCAGAGATGGACGCATGACTTTAGTTAGGAGGCGAACCTATAAATTTTTAGGGGCCAAAATAGATTTTCAATATAAAATACATAGAAAAATACTAAAATATTTTTAAATCGTATAGGAATTCCAAACTTTTAGGTGGGGCGACCATCTCAGCGCCCCGTCTGTCCATCCCATCCCGATAAGAACCATGTAGCAAAGTTGGTAAGACACTCCACATTCACTAATTATCTTTGCATGATCGATTTAATAACACAACAAGATAATGTTAAGAGTCATGCACGTGCATTTGTGAGTCATAAATTAGCAACCAACAAAAAATAAAAAGTCGATGCCTTAAGAACTAAGCCCTAATAATTTATATTAAAAGATATTATAATGTTTTCGCCCCCACATTGAAATTTAATCATATAGAAAAACAATATCTGTGCAGGGGAATGCCCACCTAGATTTGGCATATCCATCAAAGGCTGAAACAACATCAGCTAATGATGCATTCTGGTGTTTTAAAATTGTGTGGTGCCAACCCGAGAGGGGATATCAATTGGTCATGTTTTTTTTAGGACAGCTAAAAAGGTGACATCTTAGGATGCTGCTCACCTAAAAATAATATTTTTTAAAAAAATTTAAGAGTCTTATTTTAATAAATCATGCCGAACTTCTTAAATCTTTGAACATTATAATTTTTCCCATAATAGCTTTTGGTAAATTTTGTGCCTATACAATTAGACTCTTTTTTAAACATTTAGCCTATGTAAAATGACCCAATTTCAAAAACTCAACCGACAAATTTAAATACATAAACTTAAAATCATATAAATATAAAACACCTTAACTTGTAATTATTGAAACTTAAAATAATCTAAAATTTTTAATACATAAATTAAATTGATTCAATTTTACTTAAACTTTAAAATTTAAATTATTTGATGCAGCGTTAGTAAATTTTTTTTCCTCAAATTGACTTCTAAAACTGTCATATGTCCCTTGTAAGGCCCTAAATCCTAATCCCAAATTATAAACTTTAAACTATAAAATTAATTTCCAAACCATAAAACATAATCACACCCTAAAATTCTATTCTTAAACTATAAATTCTAAATTTTAAAAATTAAATAATTTTAAAAATATTTTTTTACCGTTAGAGTATAAAATTTTGTCTCTATTTATTTTACATCAGACTGTATCTTTTTCCTGTTAAGGAAGCTAGATAGCTACCCTAACCCAAGATAGCAAAGCCTGAATAAAACATGGGCCGTTTAGGTGGGGACAAGAGAGAAGAAAGAGAACCGGCAAAACACGAAAGGATAACAAAGAGAAAGAGAGATAGAGAAGTGAGTGGGGGCGCTTTGGGAATCTAAAACTTCATGGGGGCATGCATGCATGTGTATGATTGAGAGCGCATGTGGGAGAACGTGATGGACTCGGGACTCATCACAGTTGGAATCTCAGCCCCTCTTTTTAGCAGTAGTTTTAAAACAACAGATGATGGATCTGAATCTGATCATCAGATCTAACCAGATCGGCTCCTTAGGGCATTACATGTTGGCGTACGTTGCAAAAGCAAAAGCTAGCTGCACACAGTTCCATGGGAAGCGAAACTTCATCCAATACACTGTACACAGAGTTTCAGATTTGATTTTGTCCCTTGGATTTCCGAGCCAATTATCTCTACTATTCTTCTTCCTGTACGGTCTTTCCTTCTCTAAATTTATATAATCCTTTGATTACTGAGGATAACGAGGATGATGTCTGACCGGCCGACCGACCAAACTACAACATTGTCATCTGTCTTGACCGAGGGAAGAGAGGGAGGGAAAAGGATTTACCTTTGACGGTCTTGAATGTGCTTTATTCGTTCTTGGTTAGCAGCCTTGGTTCTTGCAAAAGCAAACATTCTCTCCTATTCCTTTCTTCCAACATGAGCCAACTCCAGATTCCCTCAGTTTTAATATTATATATCAGTAGTCTAATGTCACGCATGATGGGCAGGGATATTAATCCCACGGTCGAATAAAATAGAGTTTTTTTGTATAAAAACAATATCATAATATATTTTATTAAATATATTTTTAAAAAATATGATATTAGAGTTATCTTTTGATTGCCCAATTACAGGTCGAACACTCAAGGATAGGTAGGGCAAGAGTGGGGTAAGGCTGACACTAATCAGTTACGGATTCAATTAACAAGTACTCATAGTTATTATGTCATTGATGTTTGTGGTTTATGTGCATTGGACCAACTGCAATGATTTCTAATCATGAATTTGGTTCCATCTTTTATGTTGTTTACTTAACATTTAGACCAATATTGCTGAATATTTTGTTCACCTTTCTGCTAACACCAACCCAAGTTTACCGGAAATTAAAAATAATTATTTATCATTTAACAAAATTTCATGTATAATTTTGAGGTTTATCCCTTATTTAATAGAATTATATTTAATATAATGATAATATATAATTTGAAACACTATCAGTAAATCAAGTCATGGTATTTTATAAAAAGAGTACACTTGACTTTTTAATCGCGTGTTATCTGATTTATTATTTTTGTATTTTTTATTTTTTATTTGAGCCAAGATATCCATCGTCGATAGTTATTATTGTTTATATTTTTATACACCATAACTACAAGAACTATACTTTTATAATTTTAAAACTTGTTTGGTCTAGTGACGTGTAGGTGTTCACCTTTCAACTTAGGTCCATGAGTATGTGGATGCGTATTAAAAATGGCTTAAGTGTATAAGAAGCTTATGTTTAAAAAAAAAAAAAAACTCTTCCTATTTCCGCACTCAATCGAACCCTTGTATTAGCAATGTCATCGATTGATTTCTTTGATCAACAAGACATTTTAGGACTTGGTTATCTTTTAAAAAAATATTTAAAATAAATTAAAATATTAAAAACTTTTAAAAAAAATAAAATAAATTAAACATTAAAAATAATAAAATTTTAAAATTATTAAAAGATAAACTACTTGATAGTAATAAAAAATAAACAATATTAATGACAGAAAGTATTAAAATATTAAAAATTTACTATTTTTTTCATGAAACAAGTTTTCACTCTTGTTAATTTGAGTCTATTTTCGTTCCTAAACACATTTTCAATGGAATAATCTTAGTCCACTTTTTTATTTTCAAAAAAAAATCTCAAATTTTGATTTCAAGAAGAAGCTATAGCGACCTCCCTCCCTTTTTGCTTTGTTTTGAAAATATCCGAGAGGGAAAAAAAGGTTCACTAAATTTTTTTGAAAATGTTTGAAAAATGGGAGAAATCCTTTGAAAATTCGTATTTTTGAAAAAAATAAAAAATTTAGAGTCGTCATCACCATGAAGTAAGCCAAACATCATAAAAACCAACAAAACAATAGTGCAATAAGACATTAGTTTGGTCATGAGCAGCATGTCTGTGCAGTCTCTACCCTATCAATTTTAAATCGTAGGATGGAACTTCATAAGAGATGATTGCTTTCACAAAAGGTTAATTCTATTAAAAATGTGTTCGAGAAACGTCAACAGATTTAGACTAATAAAAGCAAAGACTTATCTAATAATAAAAAGTTTGATTTATTAAAATTTCTATTTATACACTTTTTAATATTTTAAAATATTTATTTAATATTTTAAATTATTTAAATACTTTCCAAAAAATCAATCAAACCCTTAGACATTCTTAGTAAATTAATCAAACGACTCTCTCATATTATCATTTACAAATCGATTGTCATGTTAGTAATGTTAACAACTTCGTCTGCATCAATAAACGAAAATCATCTAATAAAGGGTTCAAATCGTCAAAATTTACTAGTTTAATGATTCAATTAGTGAATAAATGGAAGGATTAAGAAAACTTTGATTTTATAATCTATTTTCTAGATATATCACTTTTGACAAAGTGCCAATCAACATTATCATAAAACTCGTGAAACAAGCCTTTGGATTCTTGAGGTTGAAGCTAAGAGATTCAGCCGTATTTGGTAAAATGGGGGAAGTCAAGGTCAAGTAAGCCAAGCCAAGTGTTGTATGCAAGGACGAGCTAAAATTTAAAATTTAAAATTTAAAATATAAATATTTAAAAGTAAAAATAAATTTATAAATAAAATATTTTTTAAAAAATTAAAAATTGCCCCTAGAGCAGTGAAGATTGAGAGTGTTCGTAGTGTCCGTAAAATGAACAAATGGGAAGACTGGGATAACATGACAAAGCACGAACACTACTCCATAGATTGTCTATTTTCCAAAAGAAAGTAAAAGAAAACTGGAGCCATGAAGCGCGTGCTATGTAAGATCCAATCACGGAGACCAAGACACGAGCAGTCAGGTCCACATGCTGACAAACGCACTACTTTGTCTCATTGTGAGAGCTGATAATAGTAATACCAACACACACTTGTCCTCACGCGCCTCAATCTTAGGAATTGGGTCAGACATTCCATTCCCTTGTCCGAAAATCACTCCTATTCTTACTTTGACCTGTGCCAGTGCCACCCTCCTCCTTATCTACTCTTCCCTCTGTCTTTATATATATTTAAGAATACTATGTTGATTTTTTTAGTTATATAGATTTGAGTGAGATTTTGGAGTCTTTTGAGATTATTGTCCCTTGCATTCACTTAAACACATTATTTACAAATAATTAATTTGTTATAAACATTAAAATGTTGGTTTTGTCGTCTACTTATAGGCGTACTCAAGATTTTATGTTAAAAGATAAATTTATAAAATTTTAGGGGTAAAATTATAATTTTAATAGGAAATAAATAAAAAAATTAAATTATATACGAATTTTAAATTTTTAGGCGGGTGACCGCTATCTATCCCTGCATCTACTCATATATTTCATTTCACTCTCTCTCTTTTCTTTATCATCATCATGGCTCAGCATACAAGTACGTTCCTCATATTATTACAAAATGATTCACTTTTTCAATTTACAATGAAACCTAATTAAGAGTGAGATCTTCCCCTTCCAGATATTATCATTACCAAATTAGATTTGTATATTATATATGCATTCACAGACTGAGCTTTTCCTCTAACGAGAGGGAAAGATTTGGAGGGAAAAACCGGAAAAACATATATTGTAAACTAAGAATCATGGTCTAAGCAATCATTCAAACAAAGGGAAAGACAATTTCTTTTTTCAATTACCAGTCACTATATAAAGATATTCTACTTTTGGGAAAATGTTGATCTGGTTATAATTGGAAATAATCAGATAAGAATGTTCTTCTCTGATAAAAGAAAAAAAAATATATCCAAATCAACTAAAAGAGCTTTGGTTTCTAAATTTCAAGAATTTATTGTGAAGAAGACGAAATAACACTTTGGACATTAAGTAAAGTTACACCAACCATATATAATAATAAAAATAACAATATTTCTTAATAAAGCTTTAGCCCATTTAAAAGAGGAAGCCTTTCAAGATTTTGATCTGCTTAAATTGTTGATTTCAAATTATTAACAATCCAATGGCCATGGGACATTAATTGTAAGAAAATCAGACAGGGATTAATTGTGAAATTATAGAACTAAAAACAGATATATATTTTGCTCAGAACTTTAACATCAGTACGTATAATGCCTGATACAAGCTCTATGAACTGATACACTCACTGTGGAAAACATATTCATACATTGAAACCTACCAATTCTAGTGAAAAGAAAAAAAAAAGTCTACCATTTCTAGGGTTTGATCCATTTGGAGTTGGAAAGTAAGAAATTTGTGTTCATAATCTGAAGCTATGCAGTTCCACCCCAGTAATTATCATATCCTTGAAGCCCCAAAAATTGCCTTGACAAATTCATGAGTTCTTGCTGTTGCTGATTATTATTACTACTATTGTCTTCCATTTTCACTGAAGCCATTTGTGTTGCTATTGAGCTCGAAATCTTTGGCCTAACTTGCTGATGATGACCAACAACTTCTCCGCCATAGCCCGATGGCTCCACACCAGCTCCACTTTCATATTGGTACATTGCCGGAGAAGATTCCAAGCCACTTAGGAAAGGAAATTGCGGCGCTTGTTGCAGCCGCCATTGATCCAAACCGGCCATTGCCAAGAGAGAGCTACCGGGAGTGGCACCTCCCCCGCCGATAGCTAAACCACTTCCCATTTGAAAGCTTAAGTCACTCATTCCACCGAGTGGAGCGGACATAGTCCCGTAATTCAACCCAATATGATCAGTACTGCCGCTGAATTCAGTAAAATGATGCATAGGAGCCATGAAACTCGGTGGACGAACCTGATGTCCGAGGCCTAAAATATCGGCGTTTCCGGTACTGTTAGAAGAGATCGTGCTCGAAGAACCCGAAGCAGTTTGCCGGTCACCGCTTGCCGACGATTTCGAGCCGCTTCCTTTGCTTCTTTTGTTCCTACGATATCCGCCTCCCACCGGAACATTTCTCAAGGCACCCCCTCTGGTCCAGTACCTTCTACAAGTCTTGCAAAAGTGTCGAGGCTGTGTGAGACAGTAGTTATTGAAGTAACAAAACTTGGTGTTTGTCGATTCACATCTTGGACATTTCAATGCCGCTTCCGGCATCGGTATATTGGCCAATAGAGCTCGATCAGCCATCGAACCAGGCCGGATCGAGCCTGTTCCACCACCTCCATGAGGTTGTGCAGCCGGAGCAGGTGCTGGAGGTGGAGGAGGAAGCTGATGAGCGTTAGCGGCGCTACAATCACCACCTTGATGATTCGGATGCTGTGAAAAAATAAAAAAAAAAAAAAACAACAACAACAAAGATGAATGGAATGAAAATGAAAATACATGGTATATCGAACAAGATATATAACAAAAGTAACAGGAATATTTATCTTTTGAATTTCGTTTTGCTTTTTTGTGAAAGAAACCATGGGAACAAATTCGAAGAAAAGAAAGCCTTACTTGTTGCCAGTTGGCTGGATCAAGATAAGCTGGGATGGAGGTGAAAACCATGGCTTCCTCAAGTTTCTTTTCCTTTTTGTAAAGATAGTGGAGAGAATCACATCCAAAAAACAAAGAGGAGAGAAAGAGGGAGAGAAATGTGAGTGGAAATGAAAGGAGAAGCTAAAAACAAATTAAAAGGAAGGTCCTTTATATATAGTTTATATCTAATTTTATATACTAATTAAGTTCTTGTTGCTTCTCTCTTCACTTTTTTTGTCTTACTGTTGCTTTTTAGGGTTTGGAGACGATGATGTCTCTTAACCTACAAGCTTCTATGTTTTTTAATCTTTCCTTTTCTTATGCTTGACAGAGTGTAGTGAATCCATAGTATTTAGGAGGTACAGAAAAGAAAATTGTTGTAGCTTGATTGTACACGTTGAAACTAAAAGCTTGAATTTAAAAATATTATTATTTAATATATTGACATTACATTTTTAATTACATAAGCAAAGAGAGTGTTATTCAAGAGAAATTTTTTGAGACACAAATTGCGTTAACTTTAGTTTACACAAAATTGTTAAATTTAAAGTTTAGGGTTTAGGATTTAGAGTTTTAGGATTATTTAGATTCATAAATAGGGTTAAAATGATGTCAAGTATTAGTATTATTTTATTTATTTTAATTTTTAAAAATATTTAGGAGGGCATTTATTATAATTTACACGCCATTTGTAAAATTATTGTATATAATAACTCATAAATATACTTAAGAATCATTTACGTACTTTTAATTGATATTTTAAAATAAATAAACTAGAAGCTTGACGGAATCTTAACTTCACTTATAAAATTAAAAGATTCTACTATTAATAAATTAAACAATTACTCTTTTTTTAATGTAAGATGAAACAGGGTAAAACATTTTAATTGTACACTTTTTAAGATCGTTAGATAAGTAAAAGTAGATAGTTGAAATTAATAATAAAAATATTTTTTTATAGAAAAACAAAAAGGAGTTGGTTATCTTCAAATTTGAAGTTTAGTTTCAGTAAAATCCGCTAATTGACCAAGTGATTATGCTCATGTTGTCCTTATTTTGTAAGGGTTCAAATCCAGTCATTTACCTTTGAAATGTAATATATATCTACTTAATAAAAAAAGTTTAGTCTCAGTCATTAAACTCAATTAATTCAATGATCTTAAATAATTATAAAATTAAATAATTTTACATTATATAATATTTTAAAAGTGTATTTTAATTAGGTTCATACCGGGTTATCTTAAATAATTATAAAATTAAAACGTTCGTTAATGTCTGATGACATCAAACAAAAGGTTCTATTTATAGGGAAAAAGTGTAATTGGCTAAGTAAAATAATGTATTTATTAGGGTGAGATTTTTTTTTTGAATATGCTGGATTAGGGTGAGATTTAAGATAAAGTGTAATTAGTTAAGAATTAAGGAATATTTAAATTAAGCAGTAATATATAAAAAAGTTGGTTCATAGGGGTACTTTGGTAGTGTGCAACAATCGAAAGTCTACCGACCGAATAAACCTTTTATTCCCCGGTTCGGTCTGTTTCCCTTCCCCACTGCTTTCCTTTATTTTTGCACAGGAATATATAAATTTCAGTGCTGTTCCACACGCTGCTTTCGAGAGTGCGTGGTTTCTGACGCTCCGGGATACGGCAACAAATTGTTGTCGTTTTGATCCCTGATATGTAGGGTGTTCAAAAATATTCGATCCGGCTGATCCGATTCAATTATCCGTTGATCCGATCAGAAAAGTTGGATATTCGACCGACTTTTATTTCCGGATCGAATAGCCGATCTAATTTTAAATTTTTCGAATCGGATACGGATCGCAATATTTCAAGTTTCGGATTATCCGAAAATCTGAAAATTTAATGTTTTATGAACATTAATTTTGTTATTTTTAACAATTTGGTTCTTGTTATATTCGAAAATTAAAAAATCGAAATGTTCATAGATGTGAATCTTGTTATATTTAGCAATTTGTTGTTTGTTATATTCGAAATTCTAAAATTTTCATAAATACTAATTTCAAATTTGAAAAAATAATTAAATCAAAATATATTTTCGGATAATCGGATATCCGAATATCCGATCCGATTATCTGAACATCCGATCCGATTATCTGAATATCCGATTTTTTTGGATCATATACGAATCACTATATCATCGATCTGAAAAACCGGATATCTGAAAAAATCGGATCGGATCTAATCCGTTATCCGATAATGAACGCCCCTAATGATATGTATAGTGCGCTACAATTATTTTTCAAACTATTTCAAATCATTAATTAGAGGTGTAAAAGAACTGAGTTTGAACGAATAAGGTTGTGTTTGTCTTTTCGCTAACTTATTATTTAAGGTATTCATGTTTGGTTTGTGTTCGTTTAAGTTTTGAATATCATGTTCGTGTTCAATTATTTATTTTTTAAGGTGTTCATGTTCGTTTGTTTAGTGCTCGCGAACATGTTCGTTTATATCTTCATGAACATGTTTGTTTAGCATTCGTCAACACTTTCATTTAAGAAAATGATAAAACTATACCACTAGTCCTAAACTCCTCATGCTTTACCGTTTGAACTCTAAATTTCAACATGTGTTCAATTTAGTCCCTAACTTCACTCATATTTAAGATGTTAAAAAATAAAAGGAAAAGAAAATATGGGTAAACGAGTAAGTAAACAAATTATTCGTGAACATAAACGAACTGTATACATATTTGTTCGTGTTTGTTCATTTATTAAACGAACACAAAAATTTTGTACATGTTTGTCTTTAGATGAAAGTTTATGCAATATAAACATTTTAAAACTGGGTGAATAATGTAGCCCGTCGACCTTGGAAAGAGTGGCAGTACTTTGTGGAGGTGGATGTTGTAATCACTCATTTTTATCTTAGAAAAATTTAATATTAATGAAGCAAATATTATGTAATTATTATTATTTATTACTAGTACATGTATTCATATATTATATTATATCATTATGTTATATGTTTATTATGTGCATGGGAGTTATTAATATATGGGTAACGTATGTGTGCGATATGTGTGAGTGCATGTATATTATACATATTGTGTACGTGCGACTAATATGTATGTAATGTATGTGTGCGATATGTGTGAGTGCATGTATATTATACATATTGTGTACATGCGACTAATATGTATGTAATGTATGTGTGCGCATATGTATGTATGTATATGTGATTGTATGAATGTGTGATATGTATGGGTATATTAATGTATTATGTATACGTCCGTATATGAATAGGTATGTTTGTATGTGTATGTATGTGCACATATATGTATGTATGTACACGTATGTATGATTGAGTGTGTATGTATATGTATTATTATTATTACTTTTTTATTATTATTTTAATATTATTAGTAGGGTTGAGCTAAATTAAATACAAATAAATAGATATATTAAAATCCAAACAAATTAAATGTCCATACCACAGTTACAAAACCCAAAATATATTACAAAGCCTGATCGGCCCAAACCCAAAACCCCAACAGGACCCTAATGCATATCAATTATCTGAACCCTAATTATTTTTATCTCTTGCGCAACCTAATATGGGCCGTTGGATTAGATCTTGATCCAACGGCTCCAGATATATCAAGATGATCGTCCAGCTGGCTGCGTGCATTACACGTCCAGGCCGTTTGGCTGCCACGCGCGGACCTTTTGACCTCCCACGTGCGAATGCATCCCACGCGTCAGAACTCTTCGGATACCAAGACGCCACGTGGCATCATCATGTGCAAGCCTGCCAGTTCAGATTGCATCCGAGCCGTTTGATCTTCAAGGCATCTCAGCCGTTGGATCAAATCTGATCCAACGGCCGATAACAGATCTGGCAGGAAACACCACCACCATGACTCTCTCCACACCAGCACCACTCCGCCGTACCACCAACTCAACCACCGCTCAGAACGTGCAAAAGACAGAGAAAATAGATTATTAGTGCCCAAATCAAATCAAGTGTATTTTCATGTCTTATTTTCTACCTAAACAGATCAGATATCACAATATATGTACCAAAAGCAAAAATCTCTATAATCATCAGTGACCATTCGGAGTTTCAGAAATACAAAAAAATAGTTTTCAGAAAGAAAAATCCTATATTCTCGTTTTATTTTCGAACAAAAAAATCCAGAAATGTATTCTTTTTTTTACTTTGCATGCATGTTTTGAATATGAAGAAATAAGTGAAAAAAAAAACAAACGAAACAGATGGGTGTTTTACCTTTCTTTTTTTGATTACTTCGCCGGCGATGAACTGTTTGGTGAGCCGTTTAAAAAGATGGTTTTTCTTCTTGGGCAAAGTAGGGTTATCTAGTTTTCTTTAGGTTCAAAATAGAGACGTTTAGGGTTCTTTTGGTTTTGTTTTCGGAGGCCGAAAAACATGGGTTAAGGAGGGCTTGAGGTGGCCATGACGGCCGAACCTCGCCTGAGGCCATTCGAATGCGGCGGGTGAGGGATGTTCAGGGTGGTTCATTTCTGGAAGAACCGAGAGAGAGAAGATCTCTCTTTAGGGTTTTAAAAAATGGAAAAATGAAATGGGGCTGATTTTTTTGTTTTATAGATTGCAAATAAAGGCCTTTTGGTCAAATAACCCCATAAATCCCCCTTTCTCCCAGATTTTTCATTTCGGGCATGCCCCTTGGGATATTTACACCATCAGCCCCTCTCTCTTTTTGAAATATTTCGATTAAATCCCTAAATCAAACTGATTCATTTTTTTAAACGGTAAAATTAAGCCCCAAGTCATCCTGCGTTTCTGAACGTTGCATTTTGAGTGTACCCATTGGTTATATTACACTAGGTCCTTTAAAGTTTACTTCAGTTTTTAATTAATCTTTTGTTTATTTAATTTCCGTTTCTAGATTTTGTTTCTATCCCAGTTTGGTTCCTTAGATGCTTTTAAACATTCATGTATTCTTTTATTTGTTTTTTAGCATGTTATGTTGCGCATAGTGTTCACATATGTTTTATTTACATCATGCCATTTTATGTTTTTAGGTGTTACGTCCTTTTTATATCTTAATTTATTTGTTCGTATTTTATGTTTTTTTATGTTGTGTTTGATTTAATTTGTGTATTCATGTTAGCATGTTTCTTTTGTGTGTTTGTCCATTTTGTACGTTATTTTAATACCATGTTGTTATATCATGTGCATAAGTTGTGTTATGTGTCAAGCTAAGCATTAATTTTTCTTAGGTCATCGTGTTGCTTGTTCTTGTTAGTTCAATATCATGATGTACTCATGCCTTTTTATGTATATAAGTATGTTATTTATGTGCTTGTTTGACCTTTAAGCATGATAGGTAGTGGAGTCCTTTATTGCATGTTTGCTTTTTTAGTGCAAAATTATTGTGTCCTAATTTCTTCTTTTTGGCATGTTTTTGTGTTATAGCATGAATTTTGTGTTTACCTTGTTTTATAGGTTGCATATTAGTGTGATATTAGTTGCTACATGTGAATGTCGTGATGTTTATATATTCTTAAGCTGTGTCATTTGATAGGTTTTAATGTGTTATCATGGCCTTAGTGTTTTACTAATCTATCATCATATTGTATATATGCCATGCACATATTGCATTTGTGGCTTTTTATGTGTTTAAGCATGTTAGGATTATTCAATTTAGTTTTATAAGCATGTTTTTTATCTTGTTCGTGTGTGCTTTGTTTTTATCATGATGTGTTTTTTTATTCGTGTATTTTATTATTATTATTGTTTAATTTTGTAATATGCATGCTTTTATACTTTATCACCATGTTAATATCAATGTATGTTTTTTAATTATTTTTCTAAGATTGCATAATAGAATAATATTTGTCAATGCGGTGCCCTTTTATTCGAGCGTAAACGTGGCCAGTATCAAGCGCAGTGATAGTGGTTTATCAGTTTATTCTCGAATAATGGGGCCCTTAAAATCTACTCGCACTTATAACCAAATTTCAAATTAATCGTCACTTTAACCCGGTAAATTTAATATTAATAAAGCAGTAATTATTAAAGTACCAATTTTGGGCGGTGTGGGGGTGCTAATCCTTCCACATCCGTAACCGACTCCCGAACCCAACAGTTTTCAAATATCTGGTTTTACGGTGGCCGGCCTACATCAGTGGCTGGTGGCGACTCCATTTTTAAAATAATACGGCTTTTTTTCAAAATCTCACATAATAATATTAAAATATCCGAAATACCCCAAAACACCATGAAACCCGTTTTTTAGAAAGATATCGCAACAGATGCCCTTATTGCAAGGATAGTGAAGATTCATTTTGTTCATGTAGAGAAGACCAGCAATATTATGGCAACCTGCCTTGAGAGGGACGGTGTGTATCGAGAATCTTTTATCAAAGCGTGGTGGTGATAAAAGGATTTATTTTCCTTCAGGTGAAGTTCTTGATCTTGGGCAGCCATGTGGTATTTCTTTTGGACAATTACAGCGTGTTGAGAGTTATATTCTTTATCCAAGATAGCCTTAGATTGAATTTAAAGAAGCGTTTTTTGCTAATAGCTTTGTATGGTACTGTACTTTGAATTTGGCGAATTATATAGTGTGTTTATATTTTTCGGTACGTAGAGTACTCTTTTTCTCCGTCTAAGTGTAGAAAGGTTTTTAACGAGGCACATATATAGGTTCAAGTCGTGTAGCATTCTAATTCAATAATAATAATATCACTCTTGCCGTGCAAAAAAAAATGAACATTATAGATCAAATTGTATGTTAGAAAACGAATGACACGTGCATTTTTTTTATAATAGTTTTAAGTAATAATATGACAGATTTTAAGCTCATTTTTATTTTTTTTTGGTATTATTATTAACATCTAATTTATTGGTTTACCAGTCAAAATATGATATTATAGAGATCTATTATAATTTATGAGATGAATCTCTCAACCTAATTTGTTCTATTCACAGTGTCGGGATTTGAACTAACTTAATTGAAGAATCTAATATCTCTTCCTATTAAACCAACTGATAATTAATACAAACCAATTTTTTAATAAAAAATAATCACTGATTATTCTCATTTGTTGATTTTCACAGGAGAAACGAACAGAATCAAGTTTGCTAAAGTTGTAAACCAGCTGGTCAGACAACGTAAGACATGTTTTGTTTGATAGATTAGATTTACTTTATTGAGGTCAATAAAAGATGCCAAAGCCTAATTTGTGTGGTATGATTTTTCTGTCGGTTGGACTATTTTTATCAAAAGAATATTTTCCAAATTTATTGCATTTTCATATTTGTAATTGAAAGCAAGTAAATAGGGAGGGAAACCAAAAGTTACTCACTATTAGGGGTAAGTGTTCGGTCGAGTCGAGTCAAAAAATTTTGAGTTATTTGAGTTGACGCTTCATATTTTACAACTCAAACTTATTTAAAATTTTTCGATTCTAGTCGAGTTTATGAAATTCGAGTCGAGTTTTCGAGTTCCTATGCAAATTTAATTGTAATTATTTATCATGTTATAGTACGACTTGATTCCAATTTAAACGACTTTCTCTAATCATATAAGATATGCATATATATTTTTTCATATTATTTTTCACATGTATAATTAAGATTTGTAATATTATTTAATAAAAAATATCATCTAAACTTTTAAAATATGTTTATAATATTATTTTTAAATAAGAAACTTTTGGGGATAAAGTATTGATGAGAGTATAAATGAGTCAATTAATTGATGTGAAGAAAAAATTTTACAAAAAAAATTCTGTTGAATGATCATATTGAATAAAATATAAAGTTAAAGGACTAAATTGCAAAAAGAATATATTTGTTAAAAATATAAATTGAAGTTATAATATAAAGTGAAGTTATATAGATATTATATAGTGTTAGTGAATCATGTGGTTTAATTTTGGTCAAAATAGATTTAAAACGAAAGAGGAATTGAAGAAATGAGAAATCATTCAAAGTTGAGGGGCTAAATTGCAAAAGTATAAAACTTAATTTTAAAAAATATGAATTGAAGCTAAATAGGTATTCTTTAGTGGTTTAGGAGTATGTGGTTCAAATTTGGTCAAAAATTGACTTAAACGAACGAGGGATTGAAGAAATGAGGAAATCATACAAAGTTAAGGGGCTAAATTGAAAAAATAAGAAATTACTTTCAAAAATATGAATTGAAACTAAATAAGTATTCTACATTGGTTTAGGAATATGTGGTTCAAATTTGGTCAAAAATGGACTAAAAATAAAGGAGGAATTGAAGAAAAATGAAACCGGGGACTAAATTGCAAAACTATAAAATTTAGTTTTTCAGTTTTTTGATTTTTCAAGTTGGACAAATTTCAACTCGACTCGAACTCGATATTTTTTCGAGTTGAGTCGAACAACTCAAACAACTCGACTCGAATAACTCAAAATTAAAAAAAAATAATTTTTTCGAATCGAATCGAGTTTTACTCATTCGTACTAACTATACATTATTTTTGTTAGAAATAGTGCATAGTCCTGAGACAGAAGCCAACGTTGACACTAGGCTTAACCTTCAATCCAAAATCAACTAATCTTAAATGGGCTAAATTGAGTTCAATCTTCAGGACAAATTTTAGGTCCAATGAGCCCGAACATGTAATCACTCTCCACCCAATTAATGTGGGAGTAGAGCTGTTACTTAGGTATCTCGAGTCAGGTTAAAATTTTCACTCGTTTTTTAATATTCTAATGTAATTAATTAATATATTATTATTATTTTATTTATTTTTAAATTTCATTATTTCATATTAATTCGAGTTTAAATCATTTGAATTTATTAGTCTGATTTTTTAAATAATATGTTGGTTGAATTTATTAAAAACAAAATAGAGAAAACATTCCAAATGAAATTAAGATGTATCTGAAAAATAACAAAACAAAGTAAAACTAAATTGAAAAAAATCGAAAATAAAACATCAAACCAACAAAACACGCGTCCAGTGAGCTGCAACGGCAAAGATAGATGAAACACCGGGAAAAGGAAGCATGAAAAAAAACTACTTGTTTCTATCCACCTCACGGTTATGGATTGAAGTAGAACGGTGAGCAAAACCAATAATATTACAGGCTGCTTTACAAAACAGAAATGACTACATCGACAAATAAACCAAAAAATGGGGATTAAACTACTGAAAGACCACCAAAAACTGTAAATCGAAAACCAAGCGACACGAGAAAACTACCTACGAACTCAAATCTACCACAAAATTAGGCGAAAACGTGACATGAAGCAAAAACGCGGCACAAAGAAGAAAGAAAACATATTACAAAGGCATATAAGAACTAAAAAAACTAAAACATAAGAAAAAACAAATATTGAATATAGAAAATAAAGGAGAAAAAATACCAACAATCCACAATCAGTAATAAAATTAATACCGACTGGCCCAAAAAAAAAAAGAGAGAGAGAGAGCGGTGCACTTAGAGTTTTGAAATTAGAGAGAGGGGCGCTTGTCCATAAGCTTTGTAAGTTCGATTTTTTAAGATTAAATCATTTGATTTGAGTTGGTTTAAATTATTTGGATTGTTGCTTATTATGATCAGATTTATTTCCGGTTTAATATATAAAAAATTAAAAATAAATAAAATAATATAATATTAATAAAAATATTTAATAAACCCATCTCCCCCAACCTCCCATTTCCCCTTCTTCTTCACCTGATTTGCCACAATTCCCTGCCTTTGAATATCGTTCAGCAACATCCGGGCTGCCTCCATCTGCCCAGTCTTGCAGAGACGGTTAATCAAAACCCCATAAACATGTGCATTCGATGCAAGGCTTTTCTCAGTCAACTCATCGAACAAAGCAATGGCTTTCTTAAGACTCCCTCTTCTACAGTGCCAATGCATCATCGAAGTGTAAAGATGGACATCCACTTCCACCCTTCTCTCACGCATTCATCAAACAGCTTCTCAACTTCATCATGCTTGCCAATGTTTCCAAAATACTCGACCAAAACAGTATAAGTAGCAACATTTTACTCCACTTCCTCCCTCTCCATCAACCTCAAAACCTCATAAACAATATCAAAATCCTTCCTTTTCACGTATGCATTTAAAATTGTATTAAAGTATTTTTTGAGTGTTAAAGGTGATTTTTTACCGATTGATTTTGGGTTGAGGAGGAGGGAGGTGGAGGGTGGGTATTTTGGGGAAGAAGATATATAATTAAATTAATAAATATTTTAATATATTTATTTTTATTTTATTTTAAAATTTTAAAATAAATAAGAAAAATAGCGTGGCGCATTTTGATTGGTCAAGACAAATTTTTTAATGGTGTTAGCTTTTAGGGTGAAATGAGTCACGTTGAAATTTTTAAGGGCAAAAAAGTAAAAAAAAAGTTTAGAAGGCAATTTGAGAAAATATGTAAATTTTAGGGGGAAAGTACATTAAGCCTTTATAGTATTAAACTGAAAAAAATGAACATAGATTTTGTAATTTACAATGGAAACAAGTGATAGATAAGCTGTCATGGTGCTGAGATTTGAGGCATACCCAACACCAATCAAAGCATGAAATTATTGAATATTTCAACCAATCAAACATCCAATATTCAAGATGCATTTAATCTCTTTTACTGTGAAAAACAGTTGTATCTAGTTTCCATATAATAGAAGAAAAAAAATTTTAATACACGTGCCGTATAAGTTTTAGTTTACACGTGCCTTTTAGTTTTAAGGGTTAAGATTTTAGTTTAGGGTTTAAAGTTTAGGGGTTTAGGTTGTATGATTTAGAAATTAAGGTTACTGTTTAAAATTTAGTGTATAGGGTTTAGGTTTTTAAGATTAGGGTTAATTTAAGATTTGAATTTTTATAGTATAAATACACATGTTTGTGTAAAATTAATTTTACACAACCTGTATATCAAAGTTTTACCCGTAATAGAAATCCATACCTTTTTTATGTGAAATATACCCTTTTGTCAAAGAGCAGCTTGTGGGATCCTACTGTAATTATTAATAAGGTTGGCAAAATTATTCGGCCTGTCGGGTTCTGATTCGATAGGGACAATTTTTTTCTTAAAAAATTAGATTAGGAGAGGAGATAGTTTTAAAAAAGTTTGAGTTAGAACAAGTCGAGTTCGATTTAAGGTGAAAAGTTCTTGACCCGACCCATTATATTTATATCTATATATACAGGGGTGAAACTAGAAATTGATAAGGGGACCATAATGAGATTAAAAATTTTGAGGGGATATAATAAGATTTTAAAAAGATTAAAGGGATTATAGAACTAATTTTACTTTTTTCCCTAAAAAATTTGTTCTATTACTATTTGAAGAAAAAAAGTTGGCAAGGACCCACGCCCCCAAAACCCTCTCCTATGTTCAGCCCTTATAATACCCCAATTTTTGGTTAGTGACTATTTTGCAAAGAATTAAAAGTTGGTAGTTTTAGTTCAGTGGCTAAAATGTTAGAGTTTGGTGACCAAAGTGAAAAGTTGAGAAAAGTTTAAGGACCAACTTGGTAATTTTCCCAATAATTATTTTTATTCTATAATTATATAGATCACATAAGGGTGTGAATCGAATATAAAATTTTTGGTTCGATTCGATGTTTCTATTATTGGGAAATTACAAATAAAGTTTAAATGTGATTCAGGTAATCGTATGAGCTCAAAATGTGATGAAATTTTGAAGGGAGTTGTAAGAAGACTTGATGAACATGACATTTCGTTTTGGAATCGTTTTTAATCGATTTAGATTAGATTAAAGGCAGTATTTTAAAATAGTGCACAAATGGCATTTTTGTGAATACAAGGATTTATTAATGGCATTTTAGTCATTTTGCCCATGCTTTTTAATTAAAAATAATTATGGAAAAGTGATAAGGTTAGGTGTCAACACCTAATTGGTCATAATTGAGGGGTAAAATGGTAATTTTACTATTGATGGAGATTTTTATATTAGATTTAAAGGATTAAAATGCCATTTGTCATGTTAATTTAATGAAGAAAAAGCTAGAAATTTTCTCTCATCTTCTTCCTCAATTCGAAAACACCATAGCCAAGGTAAGGAAATTTTTTATTCAATTTTTGGCTTGATTTGATTAGTTTTTGGTTCAAGACATGAAATAGAAAATTAATCCCATTGAATTCTCTTTCATTTGGTATAATTTTTGAGTGGTTTCCATGCTTATATGTTGAGTTTGGAGATTAGGGTTTGTGAAGAGCAAGATGAGATTTCATATTTTAAGGATTGTTTTGGTTAGAGTTAAAGTTGTGATGATGTTACATGCATGATATGATGAATTTTCCATGGATTTTGGTGTTAGGTATTATTTGGGAATATTGAAAAATTAGGGGAAACTCTTGCAAATTTTTTTATTTGAACTAAGAAATGATGTTAGAAGCTTGAATATGGTGTTTTGAGGTTGAATTTATGCTTGAATCAAGTTGGAAAATTTTTGGAGAGTGACCCTTGGTATCCGGCATGTAGGGAAAAATTTGAGGAAAATTTTGGAAAAATTTTCCTAAGGTTAGAAATGGTGTAAGGATGATTTTGTATGTTTTAGAAGGTTATTTAGACTATTGTGAAAGGTTGTAAAGTGTTGAGGACTAAATTGTAAAGTTGGGAAATATGTGAATTAAGTAGGAATATTATTATTCCTAATATGGTTTTATGTTAGGATGATACTAACATACACTTGAATTGTATATGTTGGTGAAGTTGTTGTAGATTATAATCGTAATCCAAACCGGGAGCCGAGCAACTCTAAAGACAAGGAAAAAGTACAAAAGTGAAGTTGTGTATAAGGGTAAAGCTTTCTAGTGAGGCAACATGTGAGTGCATTTCTACTATTTTATTTGATATGAGAAAGACTTGCGGTGAGTCTATCTCGAATGTCAATTCACAAATGATATATTTTCAATGAATTTTTGAAAAGAACTATGAATGATTTTCAGGTATGAACTGCTCAATGCACTTTTATATGATATTGTGAAATGTTCATATCTTTTGATATTTTAAATAAGTGAAAGATATATGATAGTGAATGTAAAGCCCATTGTTTGCATTATGAGATTTCTTGGTATAATTGGCATGCCAATGGGGTAGGAGTATAAATGATACAGTGATGTTGTACAAGTGTACAAGAGTTATAAAGTGAAACAGTGATGTTGTGTTTTACAGTTATGACCTAGTGATACAGTGATGCTGTATAAGTTTACAACAGTTATCAGTGATGCTGTGTTCTACAGCTGTGACCTAGTGATACAGTGATGTTGTATAAGTTTACAGCAGTTATCAAGTGATAAAGTGATACAATGTTTTATTTTGGCACAACAAATTAGTTGATGCCGCACATGTGCATACTCAATAGTGACTCGCATACCATACATTCTCATTTATCTTACATTGGGCTATGATTAAAATAATAGTGAAAAGTGCAAATGAAATGATTGAGTGAAAGTGATATAAATTTTTTAACAATAATTTTTTGGTATGATATGTCTTATTTATATAAACTATTATTTTCAATGTTATTTTTCGAATTATTTATTGCAATGTTTAATTGAAATGTTAGTTGCCTCACTAAGTTTATACTTAGCGTGTGAATGTTTCACGCGTAGGTAAAAGAACGTAAGGAGTAAGGAGCTGCTAGAGAAGACACCATCTATTTTGGAAACGGTACATTATTAACAGTAAGACATCTCCGATGTCCCTTTTTGATATTATTAGTTGGCATGTAAATTATAAATGTTTTGGGTACTTTGATAAGAAAATGTTTGAAATGGTTGTAATAGTATAAAGGTTAATATGAATACTTAGAGTGGATATTAGTAGTTAAATATGTTAGAAATCGTAGTTTATTAGCTATTCAAATGAACTTTAATTTAGGCAGTTTATTAATTATATATATTAGAATTGAACTGTCATGTTGCTGCATGAATCTAGATTCAGATTGAACTTAGAAAAATTAGTTTTTAAATTTTACGCGATTAAATATTCTTTCAGAAAATGGTAAATTATTTACATTTTAAAGAAACAAAATTTTACCGATTTTGAAATAAGTATTATTGTATAAGTGTCATGTGATATCTCTAACTTGTACTCAGTGATGGATTCGGGTAAAGGGTGTTACAGCCTTAGTATATGTATTTATTATATTTTATATAATGTATTTAATATTTTTGTTAATTATATTTAATATTTTTGCTAACCTTTTATATGGGTTGGATTTAGTCAATTTTTTTTTGTTAAAAAACAAAATTAGATCAGAGTTGGTTATAGTTTTATTATATCGAATTAGAATTGCATCGGAATAAAATATTAAATTTGGGGTGGGACGGGAACGGGTTGATATTTCCAAATTTCTGACAGGGAGGCCAAAAATCCGCCGCTCTCCTCCGATTGCCATCCCTAATTATGTAAAATTTAAAGTAACTGCAACTCAGACTTCAAATGAAATCGAACTCGAAATGAACTCAATTTGTACTTGAAATGTTCATGCTATAACAACCATGGCTTGGTGAAGTATTGAAGGCTAAAAGGCTATAATGAAATCAAGAACCTACATGAGAAATGTCAAACCAGACTAGCAGCACCAGGCAAACCTTGATGATGATCACTTTCTCTGGCCAAACCCGACGGCGGCGACGATTATTATTCGGCCTCTTGACGACAACATTAGCTCTGCAAATCGGACAATTATCGTGATTGTTAAGCCACAAATCGATGCAAATAGCGTGGAACGAGTGCTTGCAACCATTCAACTGCTTTACTTCTTCCCCATCAGCAAACACAGATAAACAAACGGCCATAAGGGCGAGGATGAATTCGAGTGGCGATAAATAGACGCTTCTCTGTGCACCGGGGAACGGTGGCGGTGGATTGATGGTCACTATGGTGATGTTTCCGTGTTGGTCTATGGGGTATATTTGGGGTGATGAGGCAAATGGTAACGGCGGAGATGGGCTGAGGATAGTACTGTTGGTGGTGTTATCAGGCTGAGTAAGTGGTGGTGGTGATGACGTTGGAAAGAAGGCCGGTGACCGAGGCGACGGCGGTGGCCTGATAACAGTAGGTGAATTCTCCATGATAAGGAGGGGGGGGGGAGAATATGGTGGTAAAAGATATAGTTGATGCTATATGTTTTTTTATTTGTGCTGATGTAATTTTTTTTAATAATTTTCAAAAGCAATAATTGAGGAAAAATGTAGGGTTGTGGTTGGGCCAACTTTATTCTAGCATCATGAATGCAACGCATCATGAATGCAACGCATGTTACCACAATTGAAATATGTAATCAAATAATAAATTAAAAATAAGATTTGGTACATAATAATAATATATATAACCATAGTAAACCTAACAAATAGTAAAAAACGAATAATATTCATCTAAATGACCATAGTTTAAATTGCTCAATTTGCAATGTGTATATGCATTGTTAAATAGTTAAGAATATGTAAAAATAATACTACCTTATAATCATATATATATATATATATATAACACTAACCATTGTCATAGCTTATATATAATATATAAGCTATACCCATCTAATGTGATATACAAATAAATTTAAGAATGTAATTAACTTAATTTTGAAACAAATAATATATTGATTAAAAATGATTTTAGCGAATTAAGGAGTGGTCTCAATGATAAAAATGTATGTTCTATCCATATGATCTGATTTGAGCAATTTAGTCTTCAGGTGTGTGTAGATTTGAAATCAAACGTATATTATTTTGTACTCAAGGATCTCGAACATAAACTATAAAATGAATATGACCTATACCAAAAATAAATAAATCTTCATTATCGTATATTTATACGAGTCAATTCAATTTTTATTAATGGAAATTTGGCCAAATTAAAAAAAAAAACTTCACTTTCAAAGTAAAAATAAAAATTATATTTTTGATCAGCAAAGTAAGTATGATTTTATTAGAGTGAATCATACATACTAAAACATGGTCATAGGCCTCATTAAAAACCTCCCTAAACCTAAATGAAGGAAAATAGTACTCAATGACCATGTGACAAAGAAGGACCAAACACCAACACAAGAATCAGACCCTATTACAAAGAGCAACCACAACGCATGGCACTCGAAACCAAATGCAAGCACCCAGCCAGTCATGAGCATAAAGCCAAGGCACTAACCCCGTGCAAAATCAAACTAACAATGCATTAATGCAAAATCAAATAAAAATTACATTAACTTATTAATTACGTAAAACTAACAATACTATTAATGAAAATTGAACAATTTTTAATTGAAATTATAAATTACTAACAAAAGGTAAACTTATTAATAAGAAATTATGAATTTCTTGAAAATATATTGTGTTAATTGAATTTATAAAAACTATAATTGATCGCATTCATTTTGCAAGTATATTTTAAATAATTGAAGAATAAACTATTTATTAAGGCAATTTTATATAATAAACCCTTTTTAATAGTTTTTTACTTAAATGACCCTCTGACAATGTTATCTAGAAAAATGACCCCCAAATCGTCCACGTAAGGCGACTTCGCGTTTTGGAAAAGGCGAACTATGACCTCGCGTTCTACAAATAGCGAGTTCCGTCCGACGTGGTCAGACTTTTCAGATAACGTAATTTAAAATTAGTGGATAATAAGTCGCGTTTTGGAAAACGCGAGGTCCTCGAGAAATTGAAAGGGCACATTTAGGGGTGTAAACGAGCCGAGTCGAGCTCGAGTAGTGCTGAGCTTGACTCGGCTTATTAAGATTTTGAGTCGAGTTCGAGCTCAAGTAATTTTTAACGAGCCTGAGAAATCTGAGCTCGACTCGGCTCGTTAAGAACTCGAGTTGAGTTCGAGCTTAATTCGAGCCCAATCGAGTCAAGTGTTGACCGATCTTTGACCGTGTCGGACTCGATTAGCTCGCCATCTGTCACGTCTCATTAAAGCTCTATCAAGAAAAAACTTTGATACATAAGTTGTGTAAACTCAAGCTTGTTAATTTGAGGGTTTAGGGTGTTAGTTTAGGGTTTAGAGGTTTAAGTTGTTGGGTTTAGAATTTAGGAATTAGATTTTAGGGTTTAAGACTTATGTTTAGGGTTTATATTTTAGGGTTTTAAGTTTAGGAATTTAGATTTTAAATTATAGAAAATAAAAAATAGTATATTATATTTTTGAGTAGCTCGTGAGCTTTTCGAGTCGGGTATCAAGTAGCTCAGCTCGGCTCGTTAAGAACTCGAGTCGAGTCCAATCGACTGAGCTTTGATCGAGTCGAGCTCGAGTAGCTCGCGATTTGTCTCGTCTCATTTACAGCCCTAGGGAGTGCGGCATTTGCCTATCATCTCGTTGTTAAGGCGGCATATTCTGGTTACCCTATTTACGACCTTAGGAAAGTAAGCAACATACTATATGGAAGACGGCCACAGAGTCCACCCATACCTTCACGGTAAATTTCAAAACTATGTGTAGTATTCAAATGTGATGACTGCTACCTACTTCTAGCGCTGAGAACATCCGTTTCGTGTATCAAAATATTCGAGGCCGTTGGAAGACATACAACACAACTCATACGTGGTTAATCTGGAACAAAGAACCTGCGGTGTATTCCAAACATTCAAGCACATGTGTTCGCACGCCATTGCTGCTTGTTCATTTGTACGGGTTCACTACATGACAATGGTTGACCCAATATACTTACTGAAATTGTATCTAAGGTTTATGCATACGAGTTTCCTCCAATCGAAAATGAAATTGATCCGGCCACAGTTGATGTTGAACCTATCATATGGCCAGATTTTGGACTACGACGCAAAAGAGGGTCGTCCACGATCAACAAGGATTTATTGCGATGAAGATTTGGTCAAACATCGAGAAAAGCTGGACAACCAAAACTATGTAGTAGATGTGGGAATCCCAGACACCAGAAGAACAAATGTCCTAATCGGTCAGGCCCCCGTATTAATTAATTGTACTTTCTTATTGTACTAATATTTTCCTAAGTAATAAGATCTCTTCGTTAAGGTTACAGTTTCCAGTGTTTTCGAAACATTTTAAACATGATTTTTTACACGGTTACGGAGTTTAATTCCTATGTTGCAATACCAATTAATTTTAAAATAAAATAAAATAAATACATAAGCAACTCAGTTTAATTCCTTATTATTCATGCACAAAAACAAGCTTTGGAACCATTTTCAAGGCCATTTTTATACCGTTTAAAATGTCTCATCTGTGACAATATCAGTCTCAAATGAAAGATAAGTTCCAATACTAGGCATGTAACCTTAAATATTACAAATATTTTTCTATTAATAACACAGAAAACACCTCCAACATGCCTACGAAGCCATTTCAACTTCTTATTCTTCGACAAAAACTAGCATTGGAACCATTTTCAATGCGCTTTTTACACAGTGTGCAATGTCTACTACGTGTCAATATCATTCTCAAATGGAAGATAAGTTCCAATACTACAACTCTACGCTGAAAAATTTCCTAAATTATCGAACTAATGACACGATAAAATGCCTCGAACATGCCTATACACCCTTATATTTCAGCATGGATTACGAGGACCTCGCTTTTTGCAGAAAGCGAGGTCCTGTTTAATTTCTATCGCTATATATTCAATTTCTCGGGGACCTCACATTTTCCAAAACTCGACTTATTATCCACTAATTTTAAATTACGTTATCTGAAAAGTCTAACCACGTTAGACGGAACTCGCTATTTGTAGAACGCGCGGTCATAATTCATGTTTTCCAAAACGCGAAGACGCCTTACGTGGACGATTTGCGGGTCATTTAAGTAAAAAACTATTAAAAAGAGGTTTTTTATATAAAATTGCCATTTATTAAATATAAAAATACGTAAACACATAATCGGTCAATATGTCAAATAACAATAATTATATAAAAATATATAAATACTTCTACCTTTAAATTGTATTTTGTTTACGAATTGTATGCAAAATTTTATGTATCAATTTTAACGAAAACATAAAAAGAAATGGAAGGATAAAGTATCGAAAATTTAAAAATTATTTAAACTAATTCATATGTGTGGTTAGAGTTTGAGGAGTGGTGGAAATATAAACTCATTTAAGCTAATAAAATACCGAGTTGCTATTGACATCAGAAGTCAATCGCTCCTATTAAAAATAAATAAATATATATATATATATAAAGAAAATTACATTCAAAGTTCAAGTATATAATTATTATTATTATTTTGATTTAAAAGTCGGTTGTCTTTTATTAGAGATAAAAATAACAATACAAGTAAAAAGAGAAAAAAAAGCCAAAACAGGAAAAGAAAATTGAACACCAAAAGACACGTGCAAGAACATAAACTAAAAGGCAATGCAACCGATATCATCTCCATCATCCAGAGAGACTCGATGAGGAACGAGATGGAGATAAAAACTCAGGGGATGCTTAAAAGCTGAAATTAGAGATGAAACCCCTAAATGAAATTGATACGAGGTGACGCAGAAGTCACGGTGGATCAGTGAAGTGTCGATCAGCTTCTGCGAGGCGAAGAATGGGTCTTCAACCCTGAAGCGGTGATATTATATTGATGTAGGAGTAAATTAATCCTATATATTGCTCCATAAATAATTTTGAATGCATCGACAAACTGTCATAAAAGGAAATTTAATCAAAGAAAATCGAATATTTTTCTTGACTAGGGGTGCATTGTGAATATTTTTGTCAAGAAAAGAGTACATTGCGATGAATATAACACAAAACGTTAAATTATCATCATGGTAAATAAAAATTATGCCAAAAAATAGACGAAAAATATGCTAAAAGACAAACAAAAGATGTGTCATAAAACAAATAAAATTAAAATGCTTCAATATATGTGAAAAAAAATAAACTTAAATGTGATATTTATTTAAATATAAATAAAAAAATAAATAAAAGAGAAAAAAATAAGAGCGACGATATTAAGCCATCGCTAAGGGACAAACGGTTGACTTTGTTAATTTCATTTATACAATTGTTTCAAAAATCATATTAAATAAATTAAAATCTTAATATTCTTTTAAACTTTTAAAAATTTTCCTATAGTAAGTCAAAAGAGTATTCAATATATATATTTTTACCATTTACTCTTTGTTTTATGCTCGTAGGCCCAAATTAGTGCAACCAATCAACAAAAGCTCTTGACCCATGATATTGACGATAATGAACTAACTAGGTCCAATTCATAGTAGGTTCCCAAACCTCGGAAAACTAACAAGTATTAATGAAAAAATATTCTATGTACTGATAATGAAAACTTTTTTAGAAAAATGAGTTTAATTTAGGATGGCATAAAGTTAAAAAATGTATCCAACGTTTGATTAAATAGTAATTTTGTTTTCTATTCTTTTTTTGGAGCAATTTAACCCTCAACATTTTAGTTTGGGTCAAAATAGTCCCTATGCGGATGAAAACTGTCAGAAACAGACAGTACATGGCTTGAAATGACGAAACAAACCTATATAAAAGTGCACGCTGACATGACAGTATTATATAGACAAATATGTTAACTTGAAAAAACGTTACATAAGTCAAAAAATAGTTTTATAAAATATATAAAATATAAAATAAATTTTTCTACTGACTTATCATTCTGTCAAGTCATTTCAAACTCTTTACCGTCAGTTTTCTAACAATTTTCATTCGTAGAGGGGCCATTTTGACCCAAAATAAAACATTGAGGGTTGATTGCTCTAAAAAAGAATAGGGGCCAAAGTGACAATTCAGTCAAATGTTGGGGTATTTTTTGACTTTATGCCATTTAGGATTTAGGGTTTGAAGTTTATAGGTTTAGATTTAATGGTTAGGATTTAAAGTTTATTGTTAGGGATTTGAATTTTAGTTTTTTTAAGTGAAACTAGACATGCTTGTGGAGTATTTTTTTTTCACTGCCAGTGCATGAAATAATAATCAAATATTAATACCATCCCAAGGCACATTTCGTAGCTGATGATGAAAAAATTAAAAGAAAAAACTAAAAAAACGGCAAGAAAAAAAAAGGTAAGAGAAAGAACAGCTAGGTTCTCTAAAAATTGAGAGATGTAAGTTGCAAACTTATAATTTTATAAAATTAAGTAATTCTAATATAAATTTGGTATCTGCACAATGGTACATTTTAATGAAATTAAAGTTTTATTATCTACTTAAAAATCCACACTAAATTCAAGGACTCGGAATGCAATTTACTCCTATCTCATTCACAAGTCATCGGCTCATCGCCCTCTCTTTGAGTCGCTTCCAAGCAAATATACAATCATTAATGAAAAGGTAGCTAAGCTAACCTCGGAGAAAAAGAAAATTACAAAACAGAACCCGACAATCAGTTAAGTCCAGTATATAATGTTCTACCAGAATCCGGCAAAGAAATAGCCACCTCCGGCGGCAATGAAGTATCGGCACGGCAAATCGGGCAATTCGAGTGCGAATTTAGCCATTTATCAACACATCCCACATGGAAAAAGTGCAAACAATCGGGCAATACCCGAATTTGCTCACCTTCCCTGAAATCACCCAAGCAAATGGCACACATATCTTCATTGCGATCTTTTTTGTATCTAAATGTGGAAATTGTGGAACCACTCCCACTTCTTTGACTTTCACGAGACCTTTCATGTCGAGTTTGATGAACATTTTGGCTACTATTGGCACCGGCAGCCTCGACTGTTGGCCTGCAGTAGCAATTGCAAATAGAGTGAATTAAGTGATAAGTAGCCACCACGATGGCTCCAGCAACGACCCCGAGAAGGCCGACGAGAACCAGGTTGAATTGGAACTCACGACCGCCATCATCTCCGTCCATCGTAAGAAAACTTGGGCTCAGTTGTGGCATTGGCATGGGTGGGAAAGTTTGGTGGATTGCTATATATGTCGGAATTGTTATGTGTATTGAAGAAGAAGAAGAAAGATGTATGGTAACAAATTAAAAGCTTCGCTTTCACTATCATATGTAACCGTAAACGTGGGTGGGATCGCCGTGTGATCATAGCCTTTTGTGCCAATGATCTCAGTTCTTAAATTTATAATGTTTATTAATATTCAAACAGAGGAAATAAAAAGGGCTAATTACGTTTCAAAATTATTATATATATTTAAATTGGTCTTAAAGTTTAGGGTGAAATACATATACGGTCACTAAACAATTCTATAAGTTTAATGATCATTTTATAATTTTTGAAACTTCTGTGACAATTTTTTTTCTTAGTCTATTATTTATGTAGTTTTCATAAATTTTAAAATGTTTTAGTTGATTTCAAAGTTTTAATATCACATCAATTTGAATGTTATCTTAGATCTAATATTTTTTTTATTCTTTTCATGATTTTTTTAATAGAAACCGCTAGTTTTATTAGAAAATGAAAATATCTAAAATTACAATACGTGTTTACAACTATCATCGTAAACTAAATACGTTATTTGGATATTTTCTTATAACATTGACACAAGAAACTAATCACTCTAGATAAAAAAAAAAAGGACCATACATAGAAAATGTTAAAAACTCAACCAAAAGACTCGAACAAACTATAGATACAAACAAATCTGACTGAATTGATAAACGAACCAAAAAGGAGATCAAGTTACTAAAAAGCCACTAAAAACTGCAAACCAAAGATCTAATATAAATTATATCTTAGATCTAATACGAAGTATATTTAAAAACATGCGACATTATTAGATTTTAAATGTGTTTATCCAATGAATGTTCAGCTTGAATTTGATATATTAAATAATTATTCTTTTTAAATGTTAATGTTATTGTCATTTTTTTCAATATTTGAGATACAAACTATCTTCTTTTTTTTTGAATGAGGAAGGAAGTAAAAGTTATTACATCAGAGTCTCTTTAAGCGGATATATAGAGATCTTATAGATTTCTATAGAGAATACGAGCGATGTCAGTACTCGAAGTATCAAAAGTGAGAAGGACTCCTAGAGGATCCGTGTCGCATTTGGCCATAAAATCAGTTGCCATATTGGCTTCTCGCCGGATATGCACAAACTCAACCAACTAACCTGAAGCAAGCATTGCAGAGATAGACCGTATCAAAACATGAGGGCTTGAATGAGATCGATAAGTGACCAGCCGAAAGGCATCGACATTGTTAGTTTGAACAATCAAGCGATCAACGTTAAGAGAACGAGCCAATTTTAAACCTTCTAAATACCCCAAAGTTCCGCCTGAAGCACGTTCGATATCCATGTCAAATCTGAATTAATTTTTAGCGTTGAATTAATATATTTAACGTGCAATCAAAGGTGCAGTTAAGGGAGCTGGTAGGGCCAAGTAAGTCCCCTAAAATGATAAATTTTGATTTTAGCTCGTTTAAAAATTAAAGTTTTAAGTTAAGATAATAGTTAAATTGTATTTTGGACCCCTAAATGATAAGCACTCAATTTGGTCCTTTTATAAAAAATTACAAAATTATAAGTTCAAGCAATGATTAAATTATACTTTTAACTCTTTAGAAATTTTATAATTCACTTCGACATTTTAAAGAAAAAATTCACTCTGTCCTTGAGTATAATTAACCCAAAAAGAAAAGAAAGGTAGAATGACATAATTAAATTTCCAATAAGTTCATATAAGATAGAAAAAGGAAAAGTCCCTGGAAAATGACAATAACCTAAATTAGTTGACGCAAAGAGTAAACAGCGGCAGCCGCTTGTTTTGAGAAACACTTTTCAAAATGCCTCGACTTCATTAAACCTATAAAGAGCACAAGGTAATAGAAAAACAACAAAGTGGGCAGTCGGCACGGTGACTTGGACGTTTTTCGACTTCACTCGACTTGAAAAATTCGACTCGAATAAAAAAATTCAAATACAGTTTGAATTATAAAATGGAACTTTGAATAACTCAAAATTTTTAGTAATTAGTTTATCAATTTTTAAGTTCCAGTCAAGTACTTCAATTTTGTCTAAAATATGTATATCACATATAAAAAAAATATGAATATATATAGTATATGGTTATAGAAAGTCGTTTAAATTATAACCTATTAGTACTATAAAATTATAAATATTTACAATTAAATTTGAATAGAAACTAAAAGAACTCGACTTGAATCGTATTTTATAAACTCGACTCGACTTGAAAAAGATTCAAATAAAAATTGAGTTAAAAATAGGACTCGTCAATTCAAAAAAATTTAACTCGACTCGATCAAATGCTCACATCTGTTTCTTATTATTCCCAAGTTCCTTTCAAATTATTTCTAATTTTGGTCATTGAAAATCAACGTCGTAGGTTTAGTGGTTAGACGCACCAAAGACCTTAAGATGCATAGGTTCGAATCTCTCATTCTCATATGATCGGAGGATTAAATTTATTAAATCATTTCTAGTTAAATTATAATTAAATTGATAGAACATGTTAATAATATAAGAGCACATGTATTATTATATAAACTTACTTCACTGGTTGTCACATCAACATTTTGTTAACGCCTACAATCAGTAGTTTGACTGAAATCAAATTGAAAATTCAGTAACCTTAGAGGTAGTTCACAAAAAATGGCATTGGTTTCTTAGAAAGCAAAGTACATTTAGTTTTTCACTACTTTAATGCCAACAAAAGCACCCGAATATAGTAAATCACAATATAGACGTGAATCACCTTGGAGCACATCAAATATATATATGGATATAAATATGGTGTATGTCACATGAGAGGTGGAAAACACATTGTATGCTCCACCATACATTTAATACTCAAAATTCTAACCCTAAAGTATACAACAATTGTAATATGGCACATAACTTGTTTTCTTTGGGCAAAGCCAAAAAGAAAGGGGAAAATGTTAACTTTATGTATGGGTGTACTTTGAAGATTTGATTCCCACCAACCCATTTTGATTTAGACTACGAATCTAATATGTTAAAATAGGGATCAATAAAGTAAACACTTTACTTGCTTAGTGAGGCGACTAGGACAACATCCCCTACATAGGAAGTGGTTTCAATTATTGAGTTTTAAATAGTAAATATTGTTTCTTTTCTTCCTTTTCTTTTGAATTTTTAACATAATCTCACATGCACGCATTTGACAAATAGGTTTCCCCTATTAATTAGCTTTGTCTATCTTCTATATGATACTGCTTAAGCTATTTTCAGCAATGACAATTCTGAACATACGCAATGTGAACAATTCATAATGATTTCAAAGAAAATGGTCATAAAATAGGGAAAACAAAACAAAAGTATATGTTACGGGGCCATTACCCTCTTCCCAAATGACATGCCTGATAGGATGTGCAGTGCCACCGCTTATATATCCCAAGATCTCCTTTTTCTTTTTCGATGTGAGATTAATGTCCCCGCCTCTTCTCAGGCGTGACATTCTCCCCAACTCAACCTCGTAACGCCCTCGTCACAAGTCAACCACGCTCGTGATAGGCCATTATCACAGTTGTTCACCCTGCCCACCCTACTCATAGGCGCTCAGTGTGAAATCGGACAGTCAAAGGGTCGCTCCGATACCACTTGTCACAGGGTCATTACCCTATTCTTAAAAGACGTGTCTGATAGGATGTGCAGCGCCACCACTTATATATCCCAAGACCTCTCTTTTTTCAATGTAAGATTAATGTCTCTGCCTCTTCTCAGGCGTGACACAACATTACCCAAAATCATGAGAAAGCAAAATTGCACAGAGTGCAAAACAGGATAGACTCAATTTGTTATTCATGAAGTAAAATGTTTGTTGTACCCAAAATTTTCAATTTTTTTACTCTTAGATAAGGATCCTTAAATCTATTTCAGACTATATATTAAAGGTCTCATTTTAATAAATTGTATATAATCTCTTAAATTTTTGAGCCATTTTTTGTTTCGAGCATTTTTCGATATATACATATCTTTTGGGGTTTGGCAATGTTGAATTCACTACAAAAATGAAATATACCAACGAACAAAAAACTGTCGGTAGAAAACCAAAAATATATCAGTATTTTTATCTAAATATAACCCCCTTAACCCGACCTAGTAGCTATACCCTAACCAAGAAGATCACATTAGATTTGCCGAAGCAAACCCGAACTATCTTACTAAAATTGCGTTCTATTTTTTCTTTTTGCTTATCTAGATGCATTATTATGACCTATGGTGTTCATACGAGCAGGGGTTCAATTTTCATTCGATTCGAACATCGTTAAGGCGCTCAATTGCAAACACAAGCATTTTAGGGACCAATATGCAATTCTAAATAATTACAAGGAATTATACAAGTTTTAGGTTACCAAAATTTAATTAATTATATTTCATGTTATCATGTCGATTTTCAACTCAAACGGATCACAATTAGGCATCCAATTTAACAAAATATGAAATTAAGGACTAAATTGCAAAAATACCAAAGTAAAGGGACTAACACAATTCTAAAAGCAACATACTGTAATTAGCTATATTATAAGTATACTTGTGAAATCTCAGGTCAAACGAACATCATTTACTTATACAATTGATGCAACAACATATGATGACCAAAATACAAAGAATCTAAACATGGTAAAATCCATTAACTGAATTAACCTATGGCCGTACCGGTACACAGGACACCGTACCTATATAGGCAAACATTGAAAAAATATTGGTATTGATACGATACAGGGCATACTGATACTCGGCTACACATACCGAAACCTAAACATGCGTGTACTAATACTCACATTCAAAACTGAACATTGGATTGACGCCGCGTACCGATATTGGCTCTAAGTGTATCGATACGTGTTGCACCAAAATGCATCTTAGAGATTCGAATCCCAAACAAAACATATCCAAATTATTACAACAACATTGACATGCTTCTAATATTATACCATCATTAAACAAGTGAACTCAATTAATTACATGTCAAATAATCAACACAACTCATAATCATACAAATAATCTAGAGGCATGCTTCCTAACGATATAAAACATTACCCAAATAGCACCAAATGATCAAGACCTCAACATAGGCTATAGAACAATCAAGAAATAGAAACATATGACGATATGTACTTTAGAACACAAGCAACCAATCCAATCATTATTTAAACCATTTTAAATCATTAGATCATAACCATCACATGTACTTGGCATTAAATATAACCAATATCATAAAAATTAAATAAAATCATCGTCCAACATGATATAAACTCCAACCATATAATCAACCCTATACAAGCTAACATCCCAACAGTTAACCCACATTGTCTTATTACAAATAATGTTATTACCATAAACATACTTTTAAATACGGTAGTCTTGGGATCATTCCTTGTCTCGAACTGTATTGACGGAAGAAAAGAGAGTGTAAGCATATAATGCCTAGTGAGTGTGCTCAAAAGGGTAAAACGTCAATGCATTTTCAAAATCAAAATCAATATTAGAAACCTTTATTAAAGCAAGTCGAACACATCATTTCTAAAGCATTTAAATAAAATATGCTTATTCGAAACATATACTTCATGCTTTCATAACATTCGTTTCATACTCAAGACACTTAAATAAGGCATGCTTGATCAAATCATAAGTATTATATCTTTCGGCATAAACCATGTCTTCATTATAAAGTAAGATATAAGTGTAAAGTCAACGCAATTTGCTTACTTCTTTTGAAACCATAATATGCATAACAACCATATGAATCAAAACACTTTTTATATAACTCATATAACACATATATGGCCATTAAAGAATGGGAAAGAGTGGGAAAATTTCGTTCGGTAATCTTTTAATTTTATTCAATCAAAAAATAATAAGTAATAATCCAACTTAAAACATCTTGAATTTATGATACAATAATTTCACTTTTGGAAATTCCTAAATTCGTCTCAGCTTTATAACTTATATTATTTTAACAAATGAATAAAGCATGAGATTCAATCAAAATTAAATGTACAATTCGAGTTAAGTTACAATGAGCTCGTATAAACATATCAAATCCCTAAAAATACCATGTCATAATTTAAAGGGATATATACCAAATTTGAAAGTTAAACTATACATGGGAGTGAGTTAGTCGAGTTAAAATATTTTGAGTTAGTTGAGTTGACGAGTTCTATTTTATGATTCAAAGTTTATTTGAATTTTTTTAGTGGAGCCGAGTTGTCTAGTTTTGTACATTTTTAATTGTTATTATTTATAATATTATAGTACATATTGATTCCAATATAATGACTTTCTCTAATAATATACGATATACATATATATTTATTCATATTCTTTTTTTACATGTATGAGGAAGATTTGTAATGTTATTCAATAGAACAAATATCATCTAAATTTCTAAAATATATTTATAATTTTATTTTTAAATAATGAGTTTTGGAGGACAAAGTATTGATGTGAGCATAAATGACGAATTTGATGAAAAGAAAGAATTTATAAAAAAAAAATACAATTGAGGGATCAAAGACTAACATATAAAGTTAAGAGACTAATTGAAAAAGTAATTTTTTTGTTATAATTATGAATTGAAGTTACATAGATATTATATAGTGGTAGTCGAGCATAATGTTTAAATTTTGCCAAAAATTAACTTAAAACGGAGGAAAAATTGAAGAAATGTGGAAACCATTTAAAATTGAGGGACTAAATTGAAAAAAATTTATTTTCAAACATATAAATTGAAGCTAAATAGATATTCTATAATGGTTTAAGAACATGTGGTTCAACTAATATGTAATATATTTAAAATACATTTGTTAATAATTTTAAAATATATTTAAATATATATTAATATCTTACAATTAACTACAATTTAATAATATATATATATATATTGTCTACCTTTTACCAAATATTAGTCATAGTTCACTGATTAAGTGCACCTATTTATCCGAATAGAAATTCTCTACTTTTTTGTCCATGTTTATGCCCGCACATTAATAATTTGGGCTTAAAATTTAGTTTTTTTAGTGTTGGACTTAAAAATTAACTCAAAAAAGAATAGAGAATTTTTGTTACTTTTATCCCTAAAAGCCTCAAAAGTGAATCCTTCTGTCAACTTTGTTTTCTTTATTTTTCACTAATAAAATATAACATATTTATATTATTGTCATTTATATCCAATTATTAGCTTTGACCCAATGCTTATCCTTCTCTTCCTCAATTTATTTTTAGATAAAGTACACAAATGATCATTAAATTATCTCTAAAAATATAAAATGAGTGTCGAATTTTTAAAAATTATATAATGAGTATTACATTTTAATTTTTATTATAAAATAGTCACAGAGTCGTTAACTGAGATACGTTACAGTTACGAAAATGTGTATAATAACATATTTATTCCTCAATATTTACACATTCAATCAATTTAGACATCAATAATAAGGGTTAAATCAAGAATAAATTGATTGAATGTGTGATTATGGAAGATTAAATGTTTTATTATTCAAAATTTTGTAACTGACACGTCACCCACTTAATGAAAATTAACGGCTCAGTGATCATTTTGTGACAAAAACTAAAGTTTAATGTTCATTATGTAACCTTTTGAAAGTTTGATGACTATTTTGTATTTTTGATATAGTTTAGTGACCATTTGTGTAATTTTACCCTTTATTTTTCCTCTAATCCGATGGTGATATGTGTCATCATCTTGTTGGAGAAAATATAATAAATTATTAAAATTTAGACTAAATTGATATAATGTTTAAATAACCAGAGTTAAATTTATTTATTTATTTTAGTTATAAATAAATTGATCGAATGTATACATATGAAATATTAAATGTGTTATTATAAAAAATTTATTTACTGTCATGTTATCTTTTTAACAACAGTTGACGATTTAGTGATTATTTTATAACAAAAATTAAAATTTAATAATTATTTGTAATATTTAAAAAGTTAGATGATCAAAATAAAATTTTAAAATAATTGAATAAACATTGTTTTACTTTTATTTATTGGAATAGGAGAAGGTGATAGAATGAGTAATTAAAAAAGTAATAGCTATAATCATTCATTTTATTCGGGTTTTAACCCATTTATTTATTTATGTATTTATTTATTTATTTTGCTTTTATTATTTATTATTATTATTATTATCATATCATTTATTATTATTTTTATTTTCTTCATATTATTATTATTATTAAAGTCAAAATAAAAAATAAACTATTATAAATTTAATTAAATAAAAGGCCAAATAAGTTAAAAAAATGTCATATTCATATATAAAGGTCCATTTACTACTTATAAAACCCAAAAATATTAAATATTACACACCAGGCCTGATAAGGCCCAACTAAATTAGCTTAAACCCAATCTGATAATCTAAACACTAATTCCCTATCTTCTTTGCGCAGTTGAATATGTAACGCTGGATCAAAATGATCGTGCGGCTCAGATCTAGGCAGAATGACTCCTAGCTTTCTCACTCGCGCGTACAATTCACGTGCTCGACCCTTCAGCTATCACGTTGAACACACGCGTACAATTCACGGCTCAGATCTAGGCCGATTCACACAAGCAAATACCCAGAATGTCAGATAACAAAATAGCAAACATATCAGAGACAAACAAACAATGACAGATCAATACATCAAAAAAACGTGCAACAACCAATCACAGATTTTTAATTGTTTTGATATTTCATGTAAATCAATAATATTGAGGTCTATATAGAGAAACCCTAAAGTGGTAACCCTTTTCTAAGATTTCAAAAGTAATAGAAAGCAAAATTAGAATTTTGAGATAATTTCTCTCTTTCAATGCATCAATCATAAAGCAACATTAGAGTTAGGGTTTATAAATTCTTATCTTTCTGCCGTTTTAGCTGTCGGTTGTTCTAAGGCTCCTCCGAATGAAGCATGGCCTCCTCCTGGTGACAAGCTCTAATTTTATTTGAGAATATGAAGAGTGAACCGGTGTAAGCAGACAAAAAGATTTTCTATTTTCTATTTTTTAAAATAAAGGGGTTCTATTTTGTTTTCCTAAAATTTAGGCTTAAATTCGGTTCGAGGTGAAAAAATGAGCGCTTTAGGTCTGGGTTTTAGGTTCGCCGATGTCAGTGAGTGACGACCGACAATAGTTTGTGGTGGTCGATGCGGCGGTCGACCGTCAAAATCTGAAGAGGGACGATGGTTTTTGGGTTCCGTGTTGGTGTTCATGACGAACACTGGTGAACATCATCAGTGTTCATCCAAAAAGGAGTGTTTTGATCTTAAAAGTATGATTTTTTTGAGTTTTAGTTATTTTTTTAGAAAAAAATTAAAAGACCAGAGAGCTTTTTCAAATGGCGAAAAGAGAAATTTTCGGCCGATAAGGCCTTTTTATACTGTTTAGAGGTTTTAAAAATGAGTTATTATTGTTATAAATTTTTCTGCCCCATTCTAATCATTTCTGGAAGCGCTTTTGCCTTTTTAAACTACTCTCCTGTCTTTGTTGTTTTTGAAGTGTTTTTAATTCTGTCTGTTTTGAATCGAATTTGTTTTAATAGATAAATATTATTTTCAGGCCTTGAAACTTTTGATTTTTTTAATTGCGTCCTTTCAGTGGGTCTTTTCTTTTTAGTCTCCTTTTATCATGCATATTTAAATTTTAGTTATGTATTCATCTTTCGTTAACTTTCAGTCCTTTAAATGTTAATATGTGATATGGTTGTTGCTTTATTTTTGTTAAATGTGATATAATATATAGTATAATATATATGTTTTCTAGACTATATGTATATATATTCGTTTTGGTTTTCAATAATTTATTATACATATATAATATAGTCTAATACATGCTTATGTATGTATTAATATATAATATAATTTTCATTCATATAATATATACATTCGGCTACTGCTGAAACCTATATATATATACTAAGACACATGTACTATTGTTTGTAATATATGTATATAATATAATTTTATATGATATATTATTATTATAAATTTGTTTTTTTATTTTACCTTTATGTATATTATAGTTTGTGATATATGTTATATATGTTGTGAGATTTTCTAATTCCTCACATTTTTTTTTATCTTTATTTATGTCATCATTTGTTTATATATATGATCATACGTAATTAATTATTATATTTAATTTATTATATTAATTTAGTTTAGTACTCAATATCTTAGTGAGAGTGTCATTTTGAGTTTTCGGGCCTAATCTCCTTTGGTTATCGTAGGTTGCTAGTTAGGTTATTCGATTTGTATGACCATGCATCTATACATTTTAGGAATTGTTAATTAAGTTTGATTCGAGTTTAATTTTTCTTAATTAAATGTGATACGAACCTTTAAGTACTGATTTCCTGGCGTGGTGTGGTGCAAACTCTTCCCTCACACGTAACCGACTCTCAAACTTATTTGAATCTCTAATTTTTTTTCGATGTCTGATCTACTTAATCTAAATAATAGGTGGTGACTCCTTTTATTTTCATTAAAATAAATTTTTTTAAAATTCCCATTAAATATTTTCAAAAGCGAGAGGTACACTTATAATTTTTCAAAACATCGCTACAATAGTTAAACAACAAAGTTGATCAAAGTGATAAACAATTTAATATTATTTAAATATGTTGAGTTTAAAATCTTATATACAATTATTTTATTAAGAGCCCACACATCAAAACTAAATATATGATATAAATTAATTTAAATTAATTAAGATATTGAGTTTAAAGTTATATATAAAAAATTTCCATCGAGAGGCTCGTACATCTGAATTAGTTGAAGTTATGAATAATCGAGAGATCAACTAAAAATAGAAAAAGTGAGTTGAATCGGCTTTATCTAAGGTAGGGTTTATCTAGTCTATTAGTCTATAGAGAGACGGTGCTCTACGTTTCTGTTTGAAAAATGGAAGGGGTGGGTGGGTGGGTGGATGGTGATAATTTGGCGGAGATAAGCATCATAATCGCTCATGCTTATCCCGAAAGGTACTCTTTTAAAGATCCCTTCTTTTCACTTTCTACAAATATTTCCTCCTTTTATATATTCAAGGTTTCCGTCTTTACTGTCTCTTCTCTGTTCATAATAAGAAAATTCAAGACATGGGTTTTCGTTTTTTTTGATGGATTTGATTCAGTGTTTTCCACCTGTGTTTGGAGGATTTCGACAGATTCTGGGGTTCGGGTTAGATATTGTCTTTCTTTAACAGCTTTGGTTTAATCTCTCTCTCACATTCGGTAGAGTTTGAAGAGATTTTCCTTTCTTTTTCCTTTTTAAGGAATATTTTCTCATTACTATATTGTATACGTTTTCTTTATGTTCTTTTTTTTATTTTTCCAATGTTCTTTTTGCGGTATGTTAACTAATTTCGTTTAATTCGTCGGCGTTTGTTTACTTTTCTGGGTTTTGAAGGTGTTCATAAGATTTGTCATTTTGTCGAATTATTTAGTGTTATTTTGTCTTAGTGGGAAAATGGAAAATTTGAATCCACCGTCAACAATAATATCAACCTCCTATCAGATAATCTGAAATGGGAGATTATCAAATCCTGGCAGCCTTGTCAATGGAGAATCATCACCGTTCAACTCTCTTATCTATGGATTCAAGTGTTTCTTCCCATGAAGAATTGGATTTAGAAATGAGTAGACAAACTGTTCTTTCTCGTCCACCTGATATCAATTTGCCTCTCTCTGCCGAGCCTAGCCCTCCTCCGATGCCATGGAACTCCGACCACTGCGATATTTTTGATGTCGGCCTCGGTTCGCAAGCTTACGACACTGAATGCTACCTGACAGTTCCCAAAACTGGGCGGAAATGTTCCAAAAGGGTGGATTGTATATGGGGTGCTTGGTTTTTCTTTAGTTTTTACTTCAAACCTGCTGTGGTTGATAAATCGAAAGCCAAGATTGCTCGTGATGCCGACGGAGTTGTTTCTGGTTTCGACAAATCTGATCTCAATTTGGATGTGTTCATGGTTCAGCATGATATGGAGAATATGTATATGTGGGTTTTTAAGGAGAGACCTGAGAATGCATTGGGTAAAATGCAGCTTAGAAGTTACATGAATGGACATTCTCGCCAAGGGGAGCGGCTGTTTCCCTTTTGCGTCGATAAGGGATTCGTCCGTTCTCACCGGATGCAGCGGAAACATTACAGGGGGCTGTCGAACCCTCAATGTGTCCACGGGCTCGAGGTCGTTCCGTCACCGAATCTCATGGCTATCGCGGAAAAGGTGGATGGAGCTTACGGGAAGGGACTTGAATTTCACAATTCCACCTGAAGCTAGTGATTTCGGTTCGTGGAGAAACCTTCCTACTACCGATTTCGAGCTTGAACTGCCTGCGATAAAAAGTGTATCGAATTCGCACTCCAAGAAGCTGTTAAATGGTTCCGGGCTCAATCTGTCTACTCAGGCATCTAGCCACAGCAATGGTGATGGGATCAATGGGATGGACTTATCACTTACGAGCAACAAAAGAAAAAAATACTTCTTACCACACGGAAACGACGACGATAGCTATGTGGCTGTCATTCCAGATATGGAAGTTCACCCCAATGAGCAACACTGGTTAACCGAATTCAGCGGCGTAATGAAGAACGTTCATGGTCCCGTTACAGCTGCAAAGACTATCTACGAAGACGAATCGAGTTATTTGATCATCATTAGCTTGCCTTTTGTTGATCTTCAAAGGGTCAAGGTTTCATGGAGGAATACTCTCACTCGCGGCATCATTAAGGTATCGTGCGTGAGCACATCTCGGGTGCCTATCATCAAGAGACATGAAAGAACATTCAAGCTCATGGATCCGGCTTCTGAGCATTGCCCTCCCGGGGAATTCGTGAGAGAAATACCACTGTCGACTCGAATCCCGGAAGATGCTAACATCGAAGCATATCATGATGGCACAGGTTCTGGGCTGGAGATCATGGTTCCAAAACTGCCGGTGGTGCCGGAAGAACATGAAGTCCAGGTCTGCCTGCGACCGAAACTTGTAGGGAGTGATCTCATGTTGACGTAAAAGTACAGATAGCACCATTGTTTTACTGACCTGTTTTTGTTCAAATTTTGGTGGATAATTTATATGGTTAGCATTTGATTGTAAGTGTAATTGATTTTCAGAAATATATTTGATGTATTGTTAGCTCTGTGATTGAAACAAAAAGAACCGAGTGGGAGGCGATCACTTTCCTAAAAATCGTATATAATTTAAATATTTTAAAAGTTTTTATATATTTTAATTTTTTGCATCTCTTAAAATTTTATAAATTGTCTATAGTATAAAGTCTTGGTCATCTCAGCATTTTGTGGCGAGAACACCACGCGGTTTTCGTTGTTAGTGTGGATCCCCTTTTCGTAGAAAGTGAGTTCGAGGTTGTTGAGTTTATGTCGACATATTTATTTTAATATCAGTCTCCACAATCTTATCCATGATTATGATGGACAAGGTATTATTATTATTATTATTATTATTATTATTATTATTATTATTATTAGAGCTAATTGCATCACACGTCTTAAACTATGACACTTTTTTTAAATTGGTCTTTAAACTTTAAAACATTTCAATTTCATCCTCAAACTATGAACTTCATTCTATATTGGTCACTAAACTTTTGAGCATTTTAGTTTCATCCTCAAACTATGACTCTCATTTTAAATTGGTCCTCAAACTTTTTGAACGTTCTAATATCATCCTCAAATTATCGTTTATACCAAATCATTTTATTACATAATATACATCAATGTTTCATGACAATTAACATTTTTTATAATGGTTTTACTTACATAAGATATGATTAGCATATACTAGTAATTTGGGGATGAAATTAAAATGTTCAAAAAGTTTGAGGACCAATTTAGAATGAGAGTCATAGTTTGAGGATAAAATTGGAATGCTCAAAAGTTTGGAGACCAATTTAGAATGAAGGTCAGAGTTTGAAGATGAAATTAAAATGTTTTAAAGTTTAAGGACTAATTTAAAATGAATATCATAGTTTGGGGACATGTGGTGCAATTAACTTATTATTATTATTATTATTATTATTATTATTATTATTATTATTATTATTATTATTATTAGGATAAAGTATTAAAATGGTCATTGAACTTTGTTTAAAAAAATAGAATGATAACTAAACTTTCAAATGTTATAAAATGATAATTAAACTTTATGTTTTTGTAATAAAATGATAACTCGGTCGTTAAATACTTAACGGGACTGTTATGAAACTTTATACAATAGCACATTTAGTCCTTCATATTTACACATTCAATTAATTTAGTCCTAATTCAAAAAAATCAATAAATGTAGCTCTCATTATTTATACATTCTTTTAGTTTGGTCATATTTATAATTGGAGAATGCGAGAGAAGAAAATAGAAGTGGAAGCTAGATTCTTTGCATTATGATGTGGGTTTCATCCCTTTGGAAAATGAACAAATTTCTCGCTACTAAAATGAAAAAGGCTTCATGCTTGTTTTGTGGAAGAGTTCCTTCAACAACAACAAAAACTTTGGCTTTGAGTGTTCAAAAGAGTAGCTTTTTAAGTTCTGTGCCATTCTCTTTTTCCCCTCCTTTGAAATCAATTTATTTATTTGTTGGCCATAAATATAATCTACCTTCGACAAAATTTTAGTTCAAACAGTTTGTTTTCAATGGTAGTGGAGAAAGCAGCGGTAGTCGAAGTAGCAGCAAGTTTATTATTATTACAAAGAAGAAGCCTGGAAGAAAAAGTTGTGTTGGAAGCAACCCAAAAGTTAACAAAAGTGAGAATAAGTCTACTCCTAAGCCCAGTGATAGTCTCAGCAGGACAAAAATATTAGTGGAAGAAAGCAGAAGGTTCAGAAGAGTAAGTCTTTAAATGTTAGAACTTTGTATCAAAATGGTGATCTTTTGGGCAAAAGAGATCTTGGGAAGAAGGTAGTTAGGTGGATTAGTGAAGGCATGAAGGTAATGGCTTCAGATTTTGTGTCAGCATTGTTGCAAGGGGAGTTTTTAGAGTTGAGACAAACGATGGAACCTAGATTGACTTTTGTAATCCAGGCACAACCTTATTTCAGTGCTATTACCATCCCTCTTGAACTTGAAGCGATTTGTTGGAAGGCTTGTACACATTATCCAACTTTGTTTGATCATTTCCAGAGGGAATTGAGGAATGTTCTTCAAGAGTTGAAGCAAAATTCTATGGTTGAAGATTGGAAGGAGACTTTGTCTTGGAAGCTGCTTAAGGAGCTAGCTACTGTTGGTTCGTTTTCTTTCTTTATTGTTGAAACTATTTTCATGTCCAACTTTATTTCTAGCCTGTAGGTTGAATATAGAATTAATTACTAGTTTTAACATAGTGTTTGGAATATGCTAATTAATGAATTAAGCATAAATTTGCTTGTTTTACCGTAGTTTTTGGAATGAGCTAATTAGTAAATTTAGTAGTTTGGTAAGAAAATGAGTTTGAGCTGGGAATGATGGATTTTGTAGCTCAGCATAGGGCGATTGCTCGGAAGTCGGAAGAATACACCGCCAAAGCCTGTTCAAGGTGTTTTGGGAATGGCTTTGGAGAAGGGTAAGGCCATGCAAGGCAGGATTAACGAGTTTACAAATTAAATGTCGAAGTTGCTTCGGATAGAGAGGGATGTGGAATTGGAGTTCGCCCAGGAGGAGTTGGATGATGTTCCTACACCTGATGAGAGTTCTTGGTTAGCCATGGTCAGGCTCAGCAAGAACTTTGTGACACCATTTGCAATTTGAATGTTGTTAGCACATCAACAGGTTATCTAGTGATTTATTTGTTAGTTTTTTCTTTTTACATGAGGTTGATAACCCGATGTTTGTGCCTTTATTTGCTCCTTTGAATGCAGTTTTGGTGTTTGTTGCAAAAAATCAGTGGTTTCGATTGCTAATGATTTTAGAATTGTGATGTGTACAGGCTTAGGTGGAATGTATTTGGGAGAGTCCAAGATATAGAGGACTAAATTGTCATTTTGTATTATCATTTTGTTTTTTTAACAAAATTCAGTGACTTTTTTATATTTCACCCTTATTATTATTTTTCAAGCGCTGATATGATTCATTTCATAGTACTATTATTATTATTTTTCAAGCTTTATGGTATTTAATTGTATTGAATCTTATTATTCTCATCAGCACTATTTTTCTTCTATTTAAGTTTAGGGAGGTTTTTTAATGAGACGTGTAGAATAATCCTCTTTTCACCTAAAAAAATAATTACACCTTTTAAAATATAAATTCAAAAATAACTTCTATTTTTATATAGCTTTTCTAGATTTTTAATTTTTATATAATTTTTTTAAATTTTTTTGTTACTTTATAGAGTTTTTTTTTTACATTTCTTACACATAAAAATACACGATTGTGTCGCATGAGATTTTATTATGAAAAAATCAAAGGGGTAATATGATAGACAAAATGAAAGTTGAGGGCCTAATCTGTCTGAAAAGATAATAAGAAGATCAAAGTAAAAATTTCACTAAAATAAAGGTACCAATTTAGGCATTAAACAAAAATTAAAAATGGAAACTTTATATAGAAGTAACAGACGGTACCTGGCACTAACACCAGAATTTACGTTTCGAAATTCCAATAACCCAGAAATGGTAAGATGCTTAAAACTCTTGGCTTCGAACAAAGTACCCAAAAACATATTCAAAGCCGAAAAACGAAAATGAGAGAAATTGCTTAGTCGATTTCCTCAATCTTGGGGCCAGCAGCGGCGACAAAAAGAAAATAAAGGGGTTAGATTTATGGTTTTTGATATCATGGAGATTTTGGGATATTAGATTTTAATATATCAATTAAAAATGTTATACATAAATATAAAAGGTTTATTAATTTTTATTTTTATTTTTCTTTTGAAATAATTTTAAATATAAGTCTAGTCTTTAAGATTTTTAATCTTTATTAAAAATTTAATGGTGTTTAGCGGTGTATGACGCCCGTAGTAGACTCATCCTATACTTGTAACGGTCATGAACACATTAGAAGGTTTAAAAGACTCAATCAAGCAGTCATAGACAAGCAAGAAACATCAAGCCAACATTCTATTATTAAGAAAAGTGTTTTGTGCTTTTAATTGTCATTTTTGTTTGTAGAACACACTTGTGAGCTTAATAGTCATATATACTCAAGTATTAGGTTTTGAGTAAGAGCTTAATTGTGCAAACATTGTACCTTGTGAGAGTTTTCTTGTTTGCTACTTGTTTTCTCTTGTAAGAGAGAGTCTTCTCAAAGCTTTGAGGTATAAACTTTGAGGTTGTAAAGGTTTTCTCTTGAACCTAGAAAAAGAGAAGAAATTCATAGTGGATTTAGGAAAATCCTTAGTGAGAAGCTAAGGTAGTGGATGTAGAGCTTCGTTAGAAGCTTGAATCACTATAAATCCTTGTGTCTAATTTTTAAATTTCATTGCTTCCACCACTATCACTCAAAAACCAATTCACCCCTTCTTGGCTATCCCAGTTGATCGTCGAGCCTCCTAACAATTGATATCAGAGCTTTGTCTCTACATCGGATTAACGTCCTAGAGTCCATCCTTGAGGTGTTCAACTATTCTACATCAATCGGTAATTATTGCGCAATCCATCGACAAGCCTCCTTACTTTGACGGTGCTAACTACGCCTATTGGAAGAATGGGATGATGTTCTTCATGAGATCCAAATACTATCATCTTTGGGATATTGTTCTTGATGGGTCGGTCGTTCCACAAAAAAACAATGCGGAATAGAGTGCAAAAGATCGCAAGAAGGTGAAGCTCAATGCAAAGGCCTTGCACATTCTCTTTTGTGCACTTGGCCCGGATAAATATGCAAAAGTCTCTTCTTGTGAGAGTGCCAAGAAAATTTGGGACAAGCTTGAAGTCACTCATGAAGGAACCAATGAAGTAAAGGAGACCAAGATTGGACTTCTCAACTTGAGATATGAGAACTTCAAAATAGAACTGGATGAAGACATCACCAAGATGTTCGATAGATTATTCGTCATTGTCAACGGGCTCAAAGGCCTTGGAGAAATTATTTCAGAAGAAAAGCTTATTCAAAAGCTAATCTATTATCTTCTAGAGTCATGGGACTCAAAGAAGATTGCCATCATCGAAGCTAAAGATCTCAAGACCTTGAAGTTTGATGCTCTCATGGGGTCTCTTCTCACTTAAGAAATTATGAAGAAAGGAAGAAAAGAGGAGAAGAAGAAAGAAGAAAAGAAGATGTGGAATAAGCAAATAGAGCAAAGCATTAAAGACTTGAATGTTGTTGCTCTCAAATCCTCCGCAAGCCAACATGAAGATTTAAGTGGAGAGGATAGTGAAGAAGAAGAAGAGATGGCCAAGCTCTTCAAAAAGTTCACATGATTCATGAAATGCCATATGGAAAAATCAAGGCATGAATCAAAAATGAAGATGAGTGATCCCATTATATGCTTCGAGTGCAAGAACCCGGGGCACACCAAGTATTATTGCCTTAGTTTTAACAAGAAGGGATCAAGCCATAAGAAGAAGGCATTTGTGGCTACATGGCACTGAAGAGGACTCCACCGATGATGAAGTAGCTCACATTTGTCTCATGGCCACCGAAAAAGATTTAAAGGTAACTTCTAATTCATCTACTTCAATTTCATATTCTTTTGATGAATTACAAGATGCCTACGATGAGTTGGTTTTAGAATTTAGAAATCATATTTTAAAAAACAAGAAATTGGTTTCAAATTTGAAAATTAAAAATGATTTGATTTCTAAAACCAATGATAAACTTGAAGCAAAACTCAATGAGTTTGAACAAAATAATGCTAATTTACAAAATTTGCTTCAATAAGTCCAAAAATATCATCACAAGGAGTTGGATGATCTTAAGAAAGAAAAAAGTTTTGATTTACAAGAATTTTGAAAAGAAAAATGAAAATTTGGTTAAATCAAACTTTTATGTTAGACAATCTAGTTCTCTTATATTTGTAAATGGTAAAATTGTTAAAAACATTTGGGTTCCAAAAGGACTCGTTGTTTCAAAGAAAAATGATGAAATTGAAAAATGGATTCCTAAGGGGACTAAAATTTTTGGGACTAAAATTTTTGATTTCTAAAACCAATGATAAACTTGAAGCAAAACTCAATGAGTTTGAACAAAATAATGCTAATTTACAAAATTTGCTTCAATAAGTCCAAAAATATCATCAAAAGGAGTTGGATGATCTTAAGAAAGAAAAAAGTTTTGATTTACAAGAATTTTGAAAAGAAAAATGAAAATTTTGTTAAATCAAACTTTTATGTTAGACAATCTAGTTCTCTTAGATTTGTAAATGGTAAAATTGTTAAAAACATTTGGGTTCCAAAAGGACTCGTTGTTTCAAAGAAAAATGATGAAATTGAAAAATGGATTCCTAAGGGGACTAAAATTTTTGGGACTAACGCCATTGGATCCAAAGTAATTTGGATACCAAAAATTGCTTGATTGTCTATTTGTAGGTGTGCTTGAGCCATTGATGATCAAAGTCAAAATTATTGAAGCTCATGACATACAAAGGAGGAAGGACACTTGAAGAAAGAATGCTTCACATCCTACCTTGGTTCAAGTGGTACATTTAAATTTCATGCAATTTGCTTGATCATGCCTATAATGTTTGATTTTGATAATGATCTAAGCATGTTTGTATGGATCCATGTTGTGCTTAATTGCATATAGTTAGGGGGAGTCTCAAATTGTATGAATTACATGTTTTTGCCTAATATATCTATCTTTATGTTTTTGGCCTTAAACTTGTAATTTTTGGTTGAATTTGGTGAAATTCATGCTTTGTATGCTTAAACGTGTTATCTTGAGAAGCATGTTGTTGTTTTGTGGCAAAAATAATCAAAATGCTTATCTAAAACTTAACAGAGCCTTTGTATGAACTTTTAATTAAGTTGTAAGGCCTTTAAAGTTGATTTTGTTGCATATCGTCGCCATTCCGTGCATTCGGTACCGGTACTACCCATATCGTACCGATATGACTTTCAACCAGTACCAATACGGTCTATACCATACCAGTACGCACAACCAAAAAGGGGTAGTTTTGTTGCATAATGACATATTTAAATTGAATTTCTTGTCTTATTTGTTTTATTTATTTAAAATTAAATTTTATTTCTCATGAATTATTGGACTAACAATTTATTTGATGTTTGTTTCAGGGGAAGCCATTTTCTAATTTTTTTTCATTTGTCAATTTCTTGGGGTCTAACTCTTCGTTGTTATCTTGAACTTAAATGTGATTTAAACTTTGTTTTGAAAGTATTTTTGATATAAAAAAGGAGGAGAGATGTGTTTGAAAAATTCAATTTCAAAAAGAAAATGGGGAGCTTTAGTATTTTCTAAAAATATTTCTCTTTTTCTAAAATTATTTTTCTAAGGAGGAGTTTTCACAAAAATAATTTTTAAGTGGTTTAGTTATATCAAAAAGGGGATATTATTGAAATATTAATTTTGATATAACTTAAAGAAAAATATTTTTGGACTTAGACTAATTTGCAAAAATATTTCAAAAGTTCATAAACTTGAAAAATATGTTTGAAACGTCTTCAAAGGGTTTTTGACATGTTTTTAAAACGATTTTAAACAGCCAAAGTGTCAAAAACTGGCCCTGAGTACCAGTACATATGTCCTCGTACTGATACCCAGAGTGCTAGTAGCGGTATGGATTTTTGAGTACCGATACATCCTTTTGTCCCTGAGTTTTGACAAATTCCAGTAGCCAATATCAGTACCGATACGGCTTATACCGTATCGATACGTGAGGGTGCGTACCGATACGCTTGTATAGCGTACCGATACCCCTACGTTATAATTGCTCCAATAGCTATTTTTCTTAAGAATAGGTACTGATATCAGTCCTCACATAACGATACTGAAGAGTCCCAAACTGCATATATTGCGGGAAATAAAGACTCCAACGGCTAGTATGGTTATGAACACATTAGAGGGTTTAAAAACTCAATTAAGCAGCCATGGATAGACAAGGAACATCAAGCCAACATTCTATGATTAAGAAAAGTGTTTCGTGCTTTTAATTGCCATTTTTCTTCATAGAACATACTTGTGAGCTTAATTGTCATATATGCTCAAGTGTTAGGTTTTGGGTGAGAGCTTAATTATGCAAACATTGTACCTTGCGAGGGTTTTTTGTTTGCTAGTATTTGTTTTTCTCTTGTAAGAGATGGTTTTTCTCAAAGCTTAGCTTTGGGGTATAAGCTTTGAGATTGTAAATGTTTTCTCTTGAACTTAGAAAAAGAGAAGAAATTCATAGTAAATTTGGAAAAATCCTTAGTGGGAAGTTAAGGTAGTAGATATAGAGCTTAGTTAGAAGCTTGAACAACTATAAATCCTTGTATCTAATTTTTAAATTCCATTACTTCCACCACTATCACTCAAAAATCAATTTACCCCCTCTTGGCTATCTCGGTTGATCGTCGAGCCTCCCAACACTTAGTTAGAAGGTCGAACCACTCTAAAATCGAATATGTCAAATTGTCATTTGTTTTCGGTTTTTGTTTTTCCAATTTTAAAAGAAACCTCTACACCCTTTATCAACGCTAATTTCGATTGAAAACATCAAGCCTTTCACATTTGATTCCTTGACAATTTCGAAAATAAGCAAATTGGTCTTGATCAACAAAAGTTACACAATAATATATATATATACATACATATATATATATATGTATGTATAACTTAAAATCCAAAAAAGCTATAAAAAGTTTCGTTGTTTTATAAATATATATGATCCTTAAAACTTTTAAAAAATGTATAAAGTGTTAAATTATAAAAAATTTAAAATTGTTCCAAATGATAAATTAGATTCTTTAAACAAATAAATTATGAAGTCTAAAATATCTTATCCTTCTCTCGTTTCGATTTAAAAGAATTTTCAAATATATATAGTCTTAAATTTATGTGTTGTACCTTAGAATTTAACCATATCGTTGAACCCAACAATTGTCTTAGTGAAAAAACGGATAATGTTTATCTTAAGAGACACAAATTTAAATCATTTTATCTACAAAGTATATGCTTATCGTTATAGGATAAACACTTTTAGAGTATTAAAAAAAGAAGTTAACCATATCATTGATAATAGTTTAAGTTGAACTATTTTTCAAAAATTTAACTAAAAAATTATATAAATTATATGGATCAATTAAAAAAACTCGTAAATTTGATTAATTAAAAAAATCACTCGATCGAATAATCGCTCCTATTTGACACTATTGGTATTGTCAAATTAATTTTTGTTCAAAAATATTATTGTTATTAGGGTAAACTATAGTAGAAATCACCAAACTATTAAATTTTGTGTTTTAGTCACCAAACTATTTTTTTGAAATAATAGTCACAAATGTTTTGGTTTTTTATTTTGATCACTAATGTTACATTTTTCTATATTGGTCACTAAAAGTTAATGTGGCATGGTCTAACAACTTTAGTCCCAAAACATATACATTCTATCAATTTAGCCCTAATTTAAAAATAATTTATTAAACAAATTAACCATCAATATTGAAAAATTCTATCAATTTGGTCCTCATTTTAATTTAAAATAAATGTAAAATATTTAATAAATATTTTAATAATTTAAAAGATAAAAACTAAGTTCTCTAATGGACTGACATAGCCTTTTTCTAGTTTTTTTTTCTTCAAGAAATCCTTCATTCTCTTTGACTAAACCTTAAACCAAACATCTAAATCACCTCTAATTATATTTTTTATCATAAAAATCATCAATTTAAAGTATGTAATTAAAGTTTCAAGACAACCCCTAAATTCATGAGTTTCACAAGGGTTTTGGGGAGATAGAAACTGTTGGATTCAAGAGGTGGAAGAAGATGGTAACACATGTCACCAGTTTATGTGTCATCATATTATTGAAGGATTCAATTAATCAAACTATTTTAAATTAAAATGAGGACTGGATTGATAAAATTTGTATATATTAAAAATTAAATTTATTAAATTATTTTTTAATTAGGACCAAATCGATCAAATATATAAGTATTAATAACTAAAATTGTTATTTTACCATAATATGTCACCACCTCCGTTAGTTTTTAACATATACTTAACGAACAGTGACCAAAATAAAAAACTATAAGATTAGCGACTATTGTCGCAAAAAAAATTAATGGCCAAAACAAAAAAAGTTTTAATAGTTCAATAGTTAGGTGACAAATAGTGTAGTTTACCCTTATTATTATTTGTTGTTTTTATTGCCTACAAGTAAAACCAACAGCCATCGGCATTTGTGAGTGTTTGGACTGCCACGCTGAAAAATGGAAGCTCTCAGCATAGTAGCAGACGATTCCATTGAATTGGAAGCCAAGCGCAAAGCGGATTCATCTTGGCATCCTTGTCGAGTTTCTCTCAGGTCCTCCTTTCTTCTCTGTTCATACATATATATATTTCTCCAATTTTGCTAGCATTATCTTTTCAGTTTTCAATTATCTCTGTTCCATGTTAAGAAAATCCCCGGCCTTTTCCATGAATCGTGGATTGCTTTTATGTATTTTTTCTGACTTCAAACTATCGCCGATCACTGGGTTTTACTTCATTCATTCACCCACTAAGGTAAATACGAAGAAACGAGAGAAAGGGGGGGGTAGATTTTAGTCTAAAGTAATTGTTCTTTCTTTCTGTTGTAGGATATTGTTTCTAAACTTGCATTTGCATTGACATTTTTTCTGTTTAAAATGGATTACACTGATGATCGTACGATTACTTTATTTGGGTACCGTTTAGAATTATGTTTCCATATCCAATTCGTTTAACGATTTGAAGGGTGATTTCTATTTTCTGATCAATTTTCTTCACAGCTATTCTGGAGAAATTCTGGTTGTGAATTTCGGGAGCCACGAGTTGGAAGATATCCTGTTGAAGAAGGAAGAAGTTATTATATGTCTTCGTTTTCGATCTATTCCGCTTCAAGTCGATGACTGCTGCCGCATTGAAGAAGGGGATCGAGTTCTTGTCAGCCACAAATTTCAATCCAAGAACCTCTTCCATGATGCTGCGGTGGAAAAGGCGCGCTTCTATCTTCAGATAAACAATAGATTCTGCTAGACAAGTATCAGTTTGGTATCAGTCTTCGAAGAAAAGTTGCATGTCATTCAATCTTTTATGCATAATTGAAGTAACACCACTATATTTGATTGGTAGAATTAAACACATGTAGCATTGTAGCTGTGTTATTCTTGAGACCGGTTGCTACTTGCTATGATGAATTTGTTGCCCTATTCAGTATGAACCATCAAACCATGGTTTAGGTTATAACTTAAGGATGTAGCTAATGTACGAAAGTCAGTTCTCGAAAAATTGTAATGTGGATCTCGATTGAAGTCTCATTGAACTTGTGGAGCTTTAGAAATTGATAACGGTATCAAATATCTCTTTTCTATTGCTTAGAAAACGAGTTGCTCGAATTTCTAATGATGTTCTGTAGACAGTGTACTCCAACAAGGTTCATATTGAAGATATATTTATCGAATTGCCTTTAGCACTTCTAAACAAATTCTTCTTGTTCATTTTCTCACCAACTTTTGTCGTTAGCAGGTGGAAAGAATACGACACTCGAAAAGGGGGTGTAGATGTACTTTCATGATCAAATGGCTCGATAATGACCTTGAAGGACAAACCCTTACTGTACCATCAAGTTCAATCATGAAGCTTTCTACCAAAAGCATAAGCGACCATCCAATCGTTCATATGCTCTTAAAACCAGAAAAGGATACAGATTTATCACATTCATCTCCTTTATTGACCATTCTCGACGACGTTGATGCTGAAATAGACCTTAATAAGGTGCTGCAAAAGCAAATAGAACAGATTTGCATCTTAGCTGATGCACCCGAGAAAGATTTTCGAGATGATATTCTATGGAGAAATAAAGGTAAGCATCTTAGCCATTGGCATTATCAGAAGATATAGATGCAGATTTCTTTAAAAGTTGTTTACCTCAAATATAGTCCATCTCTCCATGCAAATAATTATCGATATCTGTGTTCTTTGGTAGTATACTATTGTTTTCAGCACAGTATGGGACATGGTGAACCTCATCATTTATTTTTACTTTTCCTTCATAATGAATTGAGACATGGCTCTATCTGGTACATATGCTGGTTGGATTTTACTTTTCCAAAGTATATCCGACTTTTTTATATTTCTTTGATGAATTTCAGACTTCATCTTTTCTTACAAGGATATAGACTGTCTCAATAAGAATTGCTTTCTTAGCATTTGATAAGTACTATTGATGTATTTCTATGTATGGCAATTTATGTCGGATTTTTCACTGATATAAGAGATGTTAATGTTACAACTTAGAAGTGCTTATGTGCCATATATATTCCATGTGGTACAAATCATAATAACTCGATGTCTTGTATCCTTTTTTGCAAGTTGATATAATCCTGCCTGTTAATACAGTTCTTAGCAAGGGACAAACACCCCGCAAGCCTACTGTTGAATCTAATGCAGTTCCTGCCTTGAAGAGGATAACACAGAGTAAAACGAAACTGCAAGTGGATATAGAAACCGGGGATCAATCAGGCACTGCAGCTTCCATGCAAGAAGAGTTCATTCAGAATAGGCCTTATCTAAGCTCTCTTGCTTCGCGGGCAGATCTAGCATCATCCTTGTTAAGTGCTAAGAAGTGTCTTGAAATGGATTTTAATTCCTGCATGACCGCCGACATGTATATGAAGGGTAAACATTCCACGGAAATATTGGCTATTTCCATTCCACTTGTTTCAGATGCTTCCCATGAAATATCACCACATGCATCATGCAAACCTTCCTCTTGTGTACCAACTAAGGTTTGGGGAAAGGAAAATAAGGCCTCAAAAAAGACTAACTGTAAATATGAAGATAAGACCTCTGCTCCTGCAGAGGTTGCAGCCAAAAAAGTTACCGAGGAAGTTGCTATGACAGCTGAACCTGTGATTGCTAGAGATAAAATGTCCTCTGTACTTGCAGACTTAAAAGCAAGTTCAACAGCTCCTATGAGATTAACTCGCTCTGCAATGCAGAAAGGGGCTGTGTTAACAAATGAATGCGTCGAGGTTAAAATCTGCACTGACAACAAAGAGAGAAGGATATATGGGAACAAAAACAAGTCGTGTCATTCAGCAGTTCGTCAAGAAAATGAAAATTTGACCAATGAAGAAGAGAACAACTCAACTCATACTGTAGATTCAGTTTCATCTGAAAGAAACATTGCTATTCCTGAGAGCAATGTGTCTGCACCGAAAAGCACGACATCCAAAAGGACAAAAGATGCCTCTGCACCAAGTAATGTGAAGCTTCATACCGTCAACACCTTACCAAAGAAAAAATAAGCTGGATTGCAGACCTGTTTCTGTTAATTTTTATGTCTATATATGATAAAAGCTTATAACTTTATTCTTTACTCATTTAGGTAATCGGTTCATAAATACCTTCTTAATTTAGGATCTTGCTATGGTTTCAATATTGCAGGCAAGGATGGACAGAGTAACAGGAGTGATCAGGGCAAGAAGAGAAAAGCAGTTTATCCCAATAAGCAAGGCCAACGATTTTCACCTCGAAATCTTCTACCCAGGACTCGGTCCCAGAATAAGTCCCACCCCAGGAAGTAAGAGGAAGGAACTATTAGCAGTTGGAACTTATATTGCTAGTTCAAGGGTACCAGACATTATCTACCTAGTTAAAACTAGTTGCTCTCTCTCTCTTTCTATATATATTGTAAAGGTTGAGCGTGACGAAAAGATGTTGCAGGCTAATAGGTTATGAATAGCTTCTCTATGAACTGGATATTCTATCATAAATATGCAGTGCTCTTTTGAACCCAGCGTTCTGTTTTTTATTATTATTTCTTTTTGTGATGCTCAAGTGTATATTGGTTGAGTTTACAACATGCATACTTTCATCAATATAGTGACCAGATCTCATGGTTACGGATAAGGGGCGTCAAATGTTGAACTGAGAAGTTGTTCGTTGCATATTTTATTGATGCAGTGAAGAAAGATGGGCTTCAAATTTGCACGAACTGTTATCCAAGCTTGATCTACGCAAAGAAAACAACTCCTGCAACACTTGTCCACCACTTGCTATCTATCCAAAAGGCAGGCTACAATCTCATACAAAACAATACCTCATCTCAAGTGATATAATCATAATACGAAAATGATCCCTTTATCTTTTCCCTGGAACTATATAAAGAGCAACATAAAGTGAATAAGTGAACTATGCCTCCCGGAATCTATGTGTAGACCTATAAAGGAGTATTCTGTTCTTCATGAACCATCAGTTTCCTTAAGACTATGCACGAAACAGCACACACCGTGATCGACCAGGCTTCATTATAATGCTAACCCTGCTTTGGCATTAGCTCCATTGTAACACAGTGCTGACTCAAGGTGCACCATATGTTAAAAGCACTCAAGATTTCGTGCATGCAAAGGCAAAAGCATAAATGGGTACAAATCCAAGTGAAGCAACACATTAGCAATGCAATAACTTTTATAGCAATATCTTGTTGAAGGTGTTTAACAACATTGATCTGTCTTTATTTCTGAAACAACTCGGTCGAAAAAAAACTATTATCTAAACATCCATCAGTTGCTTGCGAATTTTGGTTCAGCCATCACGAAATGATACGCTATAACAAGCACGAAAATGAAGATTCCAAGGAAATTTGCAAAGAAGCCAAGGTCTTGATCGTCAATCATCTGAAACATCACGAGCAATAACAAAAGCATAAATCAGTTTCAAACCATAATTTTCTACTCATTTGATTACCATATCAGGCTTCCAAGAGGAAGTTCAACTATTTCCTCTATACTTATTCCTTGACCTAATGCCTTATTTTATCTAAACAGAAACCTATAGGCAAATCAGAAAACGGCAATCGAACCTCAAGGCGTGATCTCTCAATCAGTAAAGCTAATTAAACAAGGAATTGTTCGCATATAAAGGTCCTAAACTAATTACAATAATTGATTTAAAACCCAAATAGGAAACTCAGAATATGAAATTAAAATATCTTAAGAAAAGATTGGAAATTAAAAATGAACTCGAAAATGCAAAAAACATAAAATACCGAAACTTTACGATCTTAATCGTCTCATAGCGTGCCCTAACAATTGGAAACTAAAAATTAAAGATATAGAAAACTGGGAAATGAGAATTGTGTTATAACATTTGAGAAGAATCACGAAATATATATTAATTCTCTTACCTTGACAGCTTTTGAGCAGTGAAGAAGACGATCTCAAGAAATCCGAATTTGTAAAACTAGAAAGAAAGAAAAAACTAGTTGCAGACATGTTCGAGAGTAGGCTCCTGGACGATGTCGTTTGGAAACTCTGTAAAACTAAATTCGTAGAAATAAGGGAAAAAGATTAATGATTGTGGCTGCTGGGATTCGAGCCCAGGTCTCTACGGCCACAACGTAGAATTCTTACCACTAAACTACAGCCACAAGTTAGACAACGTTTTCAAATAAACTTATATTACCACATTTATACGTGTCTTTTTTTAATTGGTCTAATTTCAAAAGTCTGAATCAACGTAGCCTTGCTTCGTTTTCTCTCTGATTTTCTCGAGCGTAAGTCTATACTATTACATATTTTCTGTCTGATTTAGTTAGTATTTTTGCTTTATCAAGCTTATCTATGTTTTCTCATTGTTTTACTTTTGTTCATGGAGTTTTATTATTGTGGAAGTCTTTCAACATAATAATATTATAATCAAGTCTGATTGTTTGGATATTATCAATGTTTTAATTTCGATGTCTTTTGAAATATTCCAAGTTTAGTTTATTGATTCAAAATTGTTTAACATTGAAATCATCATTTAGTAATTGTTCTTCCATTGGACGTTAATAAAACGACTCATTTCCTTTCTCGAATAACTTTATCTCACACATATCATATTACTTGGAGTGATATTTATCGAGGTCTTTATATATTTGTCAGTTTGATATTCGTATTAACAGTTTCATAAAAAAAATTAATGTGAGTACACAAAATCCAAAATACAATAAAAGTTTACAATTTAAGTAAACAAATTTGATCCGGATATATTCTTAAAAGTATAAAAATTAGCGTCTCTAAATCATACATGACCATACCAAGAAATGGTATAACCCTAACTCAAAGACTCAAAACAAAATAGATACAAACATCATTCACGCTCAACGATGAAAGGTAAAAAAACAACAACAACAAACGTCATTAAAAAAATGCATATTACAATAATAAGGCACGTTGACAACGATATCATTACCACAACTCAATCGCTAACAAAAACGGTGATTCTGAGCTCGTATCCGAATTTAATTCGAAGGTCCAAAACAGAGAAATCAATAGGATAATTAAAGAGCGACATCTTGATCAGTCGTGACGAAGTCAAATCTAACCCTGATAAGAAATAAAAGAAAAAAAACGATCAAACAACCGAATAAAAAAATAAAAGTGTGTCAAAAGGCAGATGATACGTACTAAAAAGTCGAAAAAAAAATGTGTCACAAATACATAATTATTGAAATTAAAAACGATAATATAAAAAATGAAATAAAAAAAAAAACAAATTAACAACAAATATTAAGACTGATGTCACCCAACCACTTAAAAAATTTATAGAGGCGGCTAGGTTATTTTTAAAACGAAACCTATAGTTGCAAGTGTTTCATAGATATTATCTTAAAAGTCGCAAAAATGAATATATGAAATACTATTATTGACTTAAATTTAACTATCTTTTAATCTATGATATTTGTTTCTTTTATCTATTATTAATAAAAAAAAATCGATTTCAAACAAAGATATGCCTCTTGTATCGTTTGAATTTCCATAACGTGACACAAAATTCGTTTGTTACTTGAGATTGAATACATTTGAATTGATTTTTTTTAAAAACATTATAGGAAAAGGCAATTATCATCCAAGGGCCATGCATCTTAAAGAAGGTATCTTTGACTCTTGTTTCAAACTAAGTTCGTACAAGGCAGGTTACAAATGGCTTCGTGACCTAAACCAATGAATAGGTTTGACGTTATTTCGACTAATTGATAGTATTTATTTAGTTATTTTATAGATTTTTTTTGTTTAGACCCTCGTATTGGATTTGAGTATACGTTTACAATTATCGTTTTTTGTTCGCGATTGAATTATAATAATAATCACTTTGGAGTAAGCACATTTAGCCGGTTGGTCAAGCTGCTCATCTTTGTTCCCTCGTATTCCCTTAGGTCATAGGTTCAAGACCCACTAGAAAAAACTCCATTTCCTTCCCCTAAAGTCCCCCATTCCCTGATCTCTAGATTATGATTAGATTTAAGATTTGTCAAAAAAAAATAATGACCACTTTGTCAACGTGCTTTCATTGTCATATATATTTATGTTAGCGTTGATGATTTTTATGTTAATTTTTTAGTTGGATTTTTAATATTTTTCTTGTATGGTCTTTTTATGATTTCAAGTGGTTAGCTTGTTATTTGAGTGGTCATAAGAAAATGTCTAAATTATATATTTATGTTACTTTTATTGTTGTAAATTCTGATTATAATTTTTGATATTTTTTTCTTCTAATAAAACTAACTGATTCTATAAAAAAAATGATAAGGTAAATATAGGTTTTGCTATATCGATTTAGCTTAAGATTTAAATTAATATCTTAATTTTTTTGTCTATTTAAACTCGACTTTTAAGGTATAATATGATACTTTAAGGGATTCTTTATTCAATTAGATATATAAACCTAGTTTTTTAGTTCAAATTGATGCATGAGCTTGAAATTTTAGTCCAAATTGATACATAAATCTGATTTTTTAGGCCAAATTAATCTAACTTAATCTAAACCCAAACACCAAATTAAATTAGAAACTAAATTTTTGAACGAAAAATTAAAATTGAACATAGAGATAAATTTTTTCTAATTAAAAACAACAGATATCAAATTCAACATTTCAAGTTTTTATTAATAATGATAAAAAAAAGGTGATTTACTTTTCTTGCAAACACAGTTTACTGTAAGAAAAAGAAAAACTTCAATGGTTGAGATTTTGAGAAACATTAGATTCCTGTCTCCCCTCACACTTCCTTTTCCTCTTTCTCAACCAAACTATTATTCCTAGGGTTCCTTTTCTCTCCAACAACACAAAATGATTCAGACAAATTAGATTTTGTTCGATTTACTTTGAACCCGGTTTAGAACAAGCTCTTCGGATCCATTTGTTTTTCTTCTTCTTCTTCGTTTTCCTTTTAATTTAAATCCCCTTACAGGGTTTTAAAACAAGCCATGTCTGCGGGGGTTTGTGGGAAAAGGGTGGGGTTTGAAGAATTATTCGGATCCTCTCCCAAGAGATTCAGATGTTCCAGCTTTGAATCTCCGAACCCATCGTCGGATCCTGGGTCCAGATCCGATGACCGGGTTCCAACGTTCTCTGCTTTGGATCCTGAGGTTCATTTTATACATGTTTGATTTAGGCCTTTGTTTATGTATGCTTATGGAATTTAGATTACTGGGTAGAAATTAGATTTCATTTATTACAACCGGATTCTCTTTGTTTAAAACCTTAATCTTGTTTTATGGTTCTGTTTTTAGTTAAGAACATCCGTTGTCCAAAACCACGACACTAAGAATGAAGACTTTAAGGAGAGTTTGAATGCATGTTCTTTGGATGTCGAAGAAAGAAGTAAACAGCATGGTTTTGATTCTGTGAGACCTGCAAATTGTACTGATGAGTCTGCTACATGTAAGTTGTTCGATTAGTTTATCCGTTACTTTTGATCAAGTTCGTGTGCCTTTTTTCGTTTGAAATTTACGGTGAATTTCCTGCTTTTGTTATATATCAGGTAGCCAAATCTCGGACTGCAATGTTGAGTACAATGGAAACGCAGTCGATAGTCCCAAGTGGACGGATTTGTTTGTGCAAGAGATGGCGAGTGCGATGAATACCGACGATGCTAAGGCCCGTGCTGCCAGGTTTCTAGAAGCCTTTGAGGGAAGTGTTGTTGCCAATAAAAGGGCTGCTGCAGAGGTAGTCTGAAAAACTTTTAATTTGTGGCCTTGCTCCCGTCATCTACATGGCTGATCACTTTTTTCTATGATACCTGATCGTGAAGCAGATCGAGCATGCTTTGTTGAAGGAACATTTGCGGAGTTTGTTAGATAACAATCAAATCCTGAGGAGAGCTGTTGCTATCCAGCATGAACGCAATGTCGAACAAGAAGGGAAGGACAGAGAAGTCCAACACTTGAAGCTCACGCTCAACCAGTACGTCGAACAAGCTCGAACTTTAGAGGTATTCATCTTTTCACCCCTGCATCTATTAACTGATTCTATCCGTGCATCGATGTGGAATTTGTTCAGATGTTCGATTCATCGCAACTAAAGTTCACCTTCTCTGCTTAAGATTTTAGCTTGAAAGACCGATAATAAAGCTTACTATAACCTTGTTTACGGATGCAGCTGAACAACTACACATTAAGGCTTCATCTTCAGAGGGCACAGCAAAGTAGCTCGATTAATGGTCAATTTCCTCCAGACATATACTAAAAGCTTCCGTCGTGTCGTGTGGTCATCACTTAATAATTATGATTCTAGTATTTTACGGTTTATGTAAAACCAACAAGCAACATGAAGATTTATACACTATCGTACTAATGTGTTGTGGTTTGTATAAAAGCCAAAATATCAGTGTCTACGCAATATCGTTGTTGTCTAACTGCAGTTTCTTGCAGGCTCAGTTTGCACTTTGCATGCTAGAGTTTGATTAGAGAGATAATGTTCGCATTACCTACGATTTAGGAGACATTTTTCTGGGGATAAAATTGCGATGTTCAATGAGGTGAAGCAGATAATAATAATACTTTACGGGAGATATAGACCGTGACATTAAGGCATGATTAATCTATGAAGCTCATGAGATTTAATAGATTGAAACAAAAGCACTGCAATTAGCATGGATTGATGGTTCAAGACAATTCATTTTACAAAGCTCTGAAAACTTGGTTATTTGCATCGATAAATTTGGTTTCGATATGTTTTTTTTAATATTTCGGTTATGGTTCACAATTTTAGATAAAATTGGTTAACTGATCTGATCAATTATCTACAATTTTTGTAAATTTTATGCGTTAGATTACCATATAGTCTTGTGATTTTAAAATCTCTCTGAATCTTTGAAAACTTTTTAGTCCTGAATTCGATTACTAGAAATTATGAACTCTCGTTCTTTGATTTTTTTAATTATTTTTGTACTTTTATCATAATCGAACAATTATTAAATTTATCATATTATTAAATATAATATTTTAATAAGTGAAATAAAAAAATATTATCTGAACTAAATCAAATGTTTTAATTAATTGATCTATCAATTATTTGATTAGTACAAATCAAAATCAGAAATTAAATAATCTAAATTTATTGATTAACTGAAATAATTTATTAATATTGAAATATGCTGTTTTCTCGAAACGACATCGTTAATAGTTGATACCCCGATCCAATTTTTTTACTGGGCGGTAAAAGGTACTCGAAACCTGGGAAAAATCTACCTGCTGCAGCCTAGAGTTTCACCGGCAATGGCTCCCAAAACTCGCGAGAAAACCGACGGCAACACCACCCTAGGCGGCGGCAATGACGGCAGTTCATCATACTTCCAAAAAACAGTTAAAAATTTCTGCTTTCTTTGTTTCCTGCAATCAAAACTCTCAGTCAATGGAATACCCTTTTTCCTTGTTTCCTGATTTCTTCTTTTTAGGTTTGTTTGCACGATTGGTGGCTAGTTAAAGCCGAGAAAGAGTTTGATGGAAGATGATTAGCCGTTGCAGGCTCCACATCCATGGAGTAAGATTCTCTTTAATCTTCAGGATTTTTCTGACTGTTTTGTTTTATTTTTAAGAATTTGTGTGAAACAGGTCGAAAGCGTCTTGGCTATTTACCTCTGCACCGATTGTAAAAAGATTCGATCTTTTTACTCTCCAGACAGCTGATGGAATTTGTGTTTGCATCAGAGGTTCCATCAACGAACCCTTGAAAATGGGTTTTCTTCTGAGGTATCCAATAAAATCTTGTTCTTCTTCTTAGGTCTCTTTCTAGTAATCTTTTTATATTGGTGGAATTTGGAATCTTTAATGTTATTATTCATAGTCCTTGATAAAGAAAAAAGAATGATGTTGTTGGAAGTAATTGATTTTGCCTCAAACTTAATTTCACAGTTTTTCCCAGATTTAGATTTCAAGTTTGTAGTAATTTTCTTTTAATCTGAACAGGTCTTTACTCATTTCTACACTGGCTTTCCTCCTTACTGGGAAAATATGCTAAAGAGTGTTTGGGGGGAAGTATTTCAGGCGACATCAAATCGGAAGTTGTCCCGAATTCTAGTGATGCAGCTAGAGATTCAGGTTTCTGCACACGCATTTTGTTTATTTGGTTATGTAATTTGACTTGGATTAGATGGCAGAGTCTGACTTGTTCATACACAACATTTTCAAACAGAATTTTAGTAACATCGGCTTATTTCTCTTTGAATTCTATCTTTTGTCATTACAGATCCTATCTTGTTTTCGACTCTAAGTAGTCTGTCATGAACTCATCCGCTGTGGTTGAAGAGAGATCAAACCTCGATGGCAGTCAGAAAAAGGACAAAGCTTCAACGATAAAGGTGCAAGGTGAACAAAATCTGAAGAGGAACACACCGATCAGGTTACCCTCTAAGTTAAACCATGTCAAAGAGCACTCACCCAGGACGGAAACTCAGAAAAAACTTGATTTTCGTAGATGTTGTAAGCTTTCTTCTACCCTATTTCTATAGTTTAAGAGTCCCCTTTGACTTATACAGAGTAATATCATCTTCTCATACTTGCCCCAGTTTTGCTCAAAATGTAACTACTCAACTCTGCTAATCAGATATGGGATATGATAATCTTTACTTATAATAAACCCGAGGCCTGCTGCTTTCCTGATATTATCTTTGATGCAGATTGACCAGATTGTATTCACTTGTTGGTATGAATTCTGCTCTCTAGACAAATGGTTTTTCCCCAATTTACTTTGTTATTGTGTTGTTATACTTAATTTTCTTCAGTACGTGTGTAAGCGTTAGTAATACTAAACTTAATGTTATATTTGAAAACATGAATTTTTGGAATGAAACAGGCATTATGTGTAAATTAGTTTAAGATTAAAAATGATTATTATTGAAAGTTATAAAAAAATATAAATTTCAAACTCTTTACTAAATATTCACAAATGCTACATTTATATGTTTTATGACAAAACTTACATTAATTTTGAAATCCAAGTTCCCAAAAATCAAACTTAGTTTTCTCCGTCCTTGAATCATTTTGTTGTTTTTGTTTCTACTTAGGCAACTCCCGCATCTGACAAAAGAAAAGGGACACAATCAATTATCTCTCCCGAGTCTCTGTATCTCAAACGATCTAGATCAGGTGGAGTCTACTATCTAACGTTTAGAAATTATCTTATCCATTGTCCCAAAAAGTCTTGTACACCTTCTCTGTATGTTGCAGGCAGAATCCTTTTACCTCCAATGGAATTTTGGCGCAACCAAATTCCGGTTTATGATCGGGTTTGTAATTCCATTTTGGCCTATATGTTGCTTTAATTAACTTTAGTTCCCCACCTCCAGTTTGTGAATTTACTCTTTCCTTCTCTCTACCTCAAATCTTTAGGATCGTAGAGTCACTGGCATTAAGGAAGGGGTGGATGACACTCAACTGTCAGGTTTGTCTAAATTTTTAATGCACAATTAGTTTTCCTTGGTTTCTCGAAGGAAATAAATTCATACAAGTTGGTTTTTTATTTGCACACAGTTATGGAAAAGACGGAATCAATCGACACAGTTCCATTGCTTATCTTTCGTGTTCCATTGCTTATCTTTCTTTAACATTTGGCTTAACAGTATTTTGCAAGTTACATTAAGGTAGCTATTTGAATTATAATTATGCTGCTAATTCTTTTGGTTTCTACTTTTTTATCCTTGGGGGAGTTTGAAGCGTCAGAAAAGGTGAAACCTTCTGTCACGAGGTTTAGACTTCAAACAGTCAAATTACAAAGGTATTTTGTATTAGCAAACATGTTAATATGTTGTGTTAACTGGTTCCAGAACGGTGTCGTTGTAGGAACCTGGCAGATCTCTTTTGTTTTTTGTAGCGTGTAATTTGACCTTGCTCTTTATAATATACAGGCTTTCCATTTGCCCCTAAACTACACTTTTTCTCGAACAGCCCTTAAAGTAGTATTTTTTGGGACGTTTTGCCCTCTAAACTAAAAATCGTGACCTCCGTTGGCTCCTCTTATCTAACGTCCGTTAAAAAATAATTTGGCCCAATTAGATCGTGCCATGTGGCTTTTTGACAAAAAAATTGACTGAGTTTAATAAAGATGGGCAAATGACATGTTGAGTCTCTCAAGTTTTATATTTATTCAATCTAGCCCCTAAAATTTTTTAACTTAGAATTCTTTTCATCTTCTTCTCCAACTTTAGACCACTGCTCGAGACAAACAAGGAAATGTAAAATCCAAATGTAAAGGGTGAACGGAAAGGATGAATGGAAAATGTCTATTCAAGCATGTCATCTGCTTCAAGAGACAAACAAGAAAATGAACAAACAGTTTGTGCTGACTGCTCGAGTCAATCTCGAAAATTATCAAACATGAATCAAAATGAAGAATAACATGTAAAAACGTGAATCAAAATGAAGAATAACATGTAAAATCCAGACTTACCTGGAACTCCAAAGTTTAGACCATTGTTTATTCATTTAGACACGGGAATTCTGCAATTTCCTTTAACTCCAATGAACCAACCAAATACAGTCCTTTCGGCACATATATGAAGCTTGAGTCTGCCGAACCACATGCAGCATTCCATGCCCGGAGGAAACCATCAGTCGAATCGGTTCAACCATTTGGGTTAGCCCCAAAGTTCAAAACATTGAACTTTGTTACTGCAGACGTTGAATTTATACTTAACATAACAAAGACAATCAATGTAATTCCATGGAGATTACAACCGGAGAGCTTCATCGTTTTGAACTGTTTGGCTGGAGAGAACTGAAACAACCGTGTGTAGATGTAGAGAAAAATCAGGGAATGAAGATGAAAGTGATGATAAGATGATGGATGGATGAGAAGTTGAAGAGAATGTGGGGATATTTATACATAACTGTATTTTCTTTTTGGGTAAACAAGATGATATTGCAAATTGGGTTTTAAATGAATAAACAGTGGTCTAAACTTGGAGAAGAAGATGAGCAGTTATTGTTTGCTAATTTTAGGGGCTAGATTGAATAAATATAAAACTTGAGAGACTCAACATGCCATTTACCCATTTTTATTAAACTCAGTCAATTTATTTGGTCAAAAGAGCCACACGGTGCGATCTAATTGGGCCAAAAAAAATTTTAAACGGACGATAGATAAGAGGGGCCAACGGAGGTCACGATTTTTAGTTCGGGGACAAAACGTCCCAAAAAATACTTAAAGGGGCAGTTCGGAAAAAAGTGCATAGTTTAGGGGGCAAATGGGGCTTTAAGCCTAATATTTAATTACATATAAATTATATGATTAAGCTTTTTATGAACATATTTATATCTTGATATGCTTCAATTCAATTCCTTCATGCAAAACTTTCTCTCAGATAACATGGAAGTATACCTTCACATGTGTAGTTAGTGCATGAAAAACTGGATCTCTCACCAAATGTATTGTCATAATACAAATAAATGACATACTCTGTTAGCTGAGGCAAGGGCTTCGAGAATTGCATAAGCCGAGTGCTCTCATGTGCTGATTGTTGTTGCTAAATAAAACATACTCAAACAGTCTTCGGATATCATGATCACTTGTATAGTCAAACATCACAATAACTAACGAGTTTATAATCTTCATCTTTCTAGTATAAAACGCCATGGCTCATTGTTCTTTTCACATCTTAAAATTTACCCTTCTTGGTCCTTCAGGCAACGACGATTTGGACATTTGACGCGTTGCTCTTTGTTGGACAGCTCTGCACTACTCCAAAGGATCTACCCTTCTGTGTGACAGAAATGACATGCAGATGAAGACTTGCTATGCTGGCTTTGTTCTTGTCTCAGATCTCCTCGCCGGTTTTAGAGCATTGTTCTGTCTCTCGGGTGTTCTTTCCTTTTTCTGTGTTTTATGCTTTCTCGGCTTTACTTTATTGTTTGCTGTTTTGGTTTTCCCCTCCTGTGTTGGGGCTTGCTTTGTGTTTCCTCTTTTGTAATTGTTCTTTTCTATCTATGAAGCCACTGTGTTTGTTAAAAAAAATGAAATTACCACATTGTATTCAAATAAGACTTCTTTGGACTTTGCATTTTTCCGGCGAACGGTAATATCGAATCTTGTAAAAAAAAAATTTTTTTGCCTTATTTCAGTTTTTAAAACGCGTACAATTTTATCAAATATTTCAATGTTTTAATTTTAGATTCATTTACATAAAAATTAAATCATAATATATTATAATGTCATGTGTAATTTTTTTTTGAACTTTCTAGTGTTATTTAAAATAATATTTGTTGTTCTTTATTCATAGTCTTTTGAGTACGCATGCACACATACATTGTTTGAACTCGAATCACTTAAAAAGAATAACGTCACTCGCTCCCACTAAGATGAAAATTATTATATGGCCCCGATCAATCATGTCATCCATGATCATGTCCACTAAAAATCATCCAATTAATTTTTTTATGTCATATTTTTTAAAGATTGATCTTCATTTTTTTATGCCATGTAAATAGGGAGCGAGTGATTACATAGAAATTGGTTATGAATGGATTAGTGACCTGAAAAAAGAATTAATTAACTGGTTTTTAATAGATGAGGATCATAAATGACATGGTGAGCTGGGTTCATAAAATAATTTCTCCACCGAGACCGTTTAATGGGCTCAATTTTGTTTATTTTATTATGAAAAAATGTAGTGAGCGGATGAAGTGTAGTAAACGGCTGATTTGAAAGAATACTCCCTTTTTGGAAATTAATTAAAAAAGTACCCCAAAGCAGATTATGTAGAAAAATACCCTCATTCAGTCTACGTAAGGCATACTCGCGTTTCGGTAAGCGCGAGTTGCATTCTCGCGATTAGCTAAACGCTTATTTCGTCCGATGTGGCACCGCATTTCGGATAATCGAATATAATATTGTTAGATAAAGATTTGTGCTTAGCCAAGCGCAAATTTTGCAAGAAATTGAATCGACGCACAGTATTTTCGCATCGAATATTTTTTAAAATCAAATTGAACTCGCGCTTAACTAAGTGCGAGTTTCAATTATAATGGCCGGTAGAAATAACGTTAACAGGTAAAACGTGGTCAAGGGGACCCGCGCTTAGCTAGGCGTGAGTTCAACGCATTCCATAGCTTAAAACTTGGTTCGATAGGCATGTTTGAGGGGATTTTACGAGATGTTGGATTAAATTTTATTTGATTTTTTAACTTTCATGTCATAGTAATGAAACATGTCTTTCAAATGACGTAGATATTGTCATGTATAAGGCATTAGAAACTATACGAAAATCGTGAAAAAATGATACATACCCATGATTTTTTTTCATGACAAACAAGCAAATATCATGATTTTATAAGGATGTTTGAGGCATTTTTTGGGATTTTAAAGAGGAATTTTTTGAGTTTAAAAAGTTTTTTTTGTAGTCGTGAAATTTATCTTTAAAATGAGGTAGATATAGTCACATATTAGGCAACATAAGTGATGTAAAAATCGCGTTAAAATGATACATAACAATGATATTTTCCATGAGAAAAAAATTAAGAATCAAAAAATTGAATCTCGAGTGTTTTTTGAATACAAATACAACAGTACAATAAAAACTACAATAATTATCTGTGAGGATCTGACCTATTAGGACATTTGTTCTTGGTGTGTACTGGGTTTCTACATTTAGTACATCGTTTTTGTTCTTCGATCCTTTCTCGAGGAACCATATCCTCATCATATAACATGTGAGTTAAATTTGGACGACCTTTTTCTCGTGTCGAAGTACAAAATCTGGCAGTATTTTAGGCTCATCGTCAAGTACATCACGACCACGTTTATTTTCGATCAGATGGAACTCATAATCATAAACCTTGAAAACATTTTTAAGTTTGTATATCGGATCAACGAGTGTCATCCAATCAACTTGAACAGATGAACATGCAGCGATGTCGTGAGCACATGGGTATTTGAAAGTTTGGAAAATTCCACAATCGCACGATCCTTGCTCTATATTAACCACGTATACATTTTTCTCTATACCTTCCAGCGGTCTTGAAAATTCTGTAACGCGAAATAAATGTCGTCGATGAAAAAAGCATGTCACACCCATTGAGTTTGCATGCACCACATAACCTTGCAATTTTTTGAGGAAGTTTGGATCTATTTGATGGCCACCTGCCATCCAGTCGACAGCTTGTTTTCCTAGGATTATTAAAAGGGTAGCCAATCAATAATATATAACTTTGACAATGGACGTGATAGGCAAATGACGTGTTCCCTTCAGAGATAAATTGATTGCCTCGGCCAAGTTCGTTGTCATATGCCCATATCGATGACCCCCATCAAATGATTGAAGCCATTTCTCCCTTGAGATATCAACAAGGTATTTGTAGCCTTCTGAATTCTTCACTCTCAATTCTTGAAGGAGTTCCTCAATATAACATGGTTGCCGCGTGTAGCCTATTCAATAAAAGACGGAGTAATTATTAACAAATACTAAATGTGTTGATGATTAATATTGTAAAGAGTGAAAGACGTACCCATGCGAAGAACCATTATGCGTTGATCTTCACTCTTGAACTTCTTATAGTAATTGGCAACAATGTGTCATAAACAGTACCGGTGATGTATATAGGGAAGTTTCCAAGACGAGCCTAAGTGCTTGATTGCGTATGTAATCTCGTTTCCTCTATCTGAAATAACACATATCTCATCATCTCTGGCACATAGAACATGACGTAAGACATGTATGCGTAGTTTGCTGAGGAAAAATTCCCAAGAGTCTATATATTCACCTTCAACTATTGTAAATGCAATGGGAATAGTTTTACTATTCCCGTCTTGTGCAACCGCCAATAATAAGACCTGATTGTATTTTTCATACAATCACGTGTCATTGATCTAGACCATCGGGTTACAATGACGAGAAGCATTAACACACTGTCGACATGTCTAAAAAAGTAGATAGAATTGACACACACCTGGTACGACACAATTATTTATGTAAGCCGATACGATTTCAAGTTTGACCACCGTTCTTGGTATGTATTTTTCCATCATCTTTATCCACACTCGCAACTCATTGTATGACTCATCCTACTGGCCATACAATTGTTGTATGACATAATTTCTTGCATATCATCTTTTATGGTACATAATCGTGTAGTTGTATTAAGAATTAACTACAGCTATACATGTGAGAACAATTACACGTATACATACTTTGATGAGTGGAATCATAGCATCGCAAAGCACGTAGACATCCAAGTTACGATGATCCTGATTCAGTCTGCCCATAGAGCATGTATGAGGCCAAGTAAATTTTGTTATCTTCTATAGGTTGTTCAACCTCTTCAATCGTGATACATTGATCCTCTATTTACATCATTGCTCTATGTGGACACATTGAGCAATGTATTTGTCCATTTTAGTTTTTTCACTATTAATGTAACTGAGCGGCGTAGTTGTAATTTTTAATCGCAGCCTCTGTAAGTTTTTTCGTCACGAAAACCATTTCCTCATGCAGTTCACCATTATTGCGTTACATGTATTGCTCTAATTATAGGAATTCTAGAAATTGCGGAGCGTTGAACCCTTCCATATTAATTGTTGTGAAGTAGGCTGGCAGTTGGTAATAAGTAATAGAAGTTGAGTTGTTGTCTGCTCTTGTAAAGTTGCATAGTGAGTATGTTCTACGTTGTCTCCGTCATCATCCTCAGCAAATAGTGGCTCATCAAGGTCTGCTAGTTCATTATAGAATAAACCGATCTTTTCACCATCAGGGTCGGCCTCCCTAAGCAGTTCTTCATTAGAATGATCATCTTCAAATCGAAATGGTTCTGTTTCATCAACAACACCTACATTAATAATTGTAGAAATTGCTACCCGATCACTAGACCGATCACGAGACATCCTTCCAATATCTAGATCGACAACAGAAGCGAGGAATGTCTTCCCATAAATAAAAAATCATCTACATTTTCTGCACTTGGGATATATGTTACGCATCGTCCAGATAAGAAATCATCAAAAGGGTTAAAAGCTTCATGGTATGTCAGTATCATGTCGTTTTGAGAAGACGCCCCCCACACCCAAACTATATAGATTGTACGTTGAATGTTGGGTTGGTGGCATGTTCATGTCAAAATCGAAAACGTAAGAATGCCTTGGCATCGAAGAAAATGATGATGCACCCTGGTTATTGGATGTGTCATCGTGAGGTCATCTACTGATCCTCATGATGAGCACTTCAGAGCACGTTCCACACTCTAAAATTAAAAAAATATATAAATAACTTAACATCTGGTTCGAATATAATAAATGATATTTTAAACTAATAATTAATTCAAAGTTAAAATTTAAATTAATTTGATACTTAAAATAAAACAAAATAAAATATAAAGAAACAAAATTCTTATATTATTTCTCCAATAGTTGAAGACGTGTTTGTTGTTATGTCTGAGTAGCGCTGCCATTAAATCTAACTTTTGATTGGCTAAAAAATGAATGATATATTTTAATGAAAATGAGATGGGAGGATTCGTTTTGCTGTGAAATTAGAATGGGAAGTGGTCTCTATTTATACAGTCCTCGCACTTGTTTAGACGCCACTGTTCGAGAGAACTCGGGCTTAGTCAAACACGGGTTCCCTTTATTAAGCCTGTTACACATTAAATTAACTCCAGTGATAACTGTGTAAAAGTACTATTTTTCTACCCTTTTTACTTATATTATTGTTAGACTTAGGCCCATTTTAGTTACAGCTGTAGCCGTTTATGCATAATTTCATAATTCTTCTGTTCATCGGGCTTGATTCGTATTTTATTAGTTTTTATGAAGAAAACACTGACGTTTTATTTGTTTTTGTGCATGAGTGACTTATCGAGGTACTTGCTGAGCCCTACCACGGCAAGTCGGGATAATTTCCCTATTTTTCCATGATAATTCTGAAAATTGGAAGGATAATTCTCCATAATTTGAATTCAATTTCCAGCTAGAAAGAGATAAATTCCTCATGCATTCTAATTACATTCTAACTCTCCTCCTTCATCTATTTAAAGAGAACTGCAACAACAACACGGGGAGTCGATCGTGAGAGAGAGATCAGATTTAAAAGGGAATTTGCGCGCAGCCATTAACGTAGAATTGAAGAAGTTCATCTTCTCCATTTCTTTTATCTTGTATCGTGCGATCCCATGTATGGGTTTTATTTCTTTGTATTTTCTTTTTACCCATCCATGAACTAGTTTAATTTGTGTTGGGTTCGATTTCCTTCAACCATTTAGCTTGCCAAGTGGTGGAGAGGTTGTAATTTGGGTGATAGTGGTGGAAGCAAAAAGAAGATAAAAAAAAATTGCACAACGATTTATAATGGTTCAAGCTTCTAACAAGTTCTACATCTACTACCTTAGCTTCCCCACTAAGGATTTCCCAATTCACTAAGAATTTTCCTCTTTTACAAGGCTTAGGAGGCAACCTTTACAACCTAGACCCAATTACCAAGTCTAGCATCCAAAGCTTACAACCCAAGCTTTGGGAATCCTCTCAACAAAAGAAATAAAGCAAACAAGACATCCTCTCTACAAGATAGATGTTTGCACTCTTAAAGCACTCACCCAATCCTAAAACACTTGAGCAAAATATAACAATTAAAGCTCACAAGTGTTGTTTATACAAAGAATGAGAATTTAAGCTCTAAGACAATTTTGGCCTCATAATGTTGTTGACAATTGAATCATTAGTTGTTGCTGAAGCTTGAATGTCCCTTTTATACTCTCAAATGAGTTTCTAGCCATTGTAGACCGTTGGGATTGAATTGGAGCCGTTGGGGCTTATTTTTCCTGCAATAAATGCAGTTCTGCGTCCTTCCGTATCGATACGCGGGTAGGCGTATCGGTACTGCTACTAGTCGTTATGCTCATTTTTGGCTATGCGTATTGGTACACCTTAGTTTGTTTCGGTATGCCGTATCGGAACACCAGGGACCGTATCGGTACAACCTGTAATTCAAATGACCGTTGGGAAATAGTTGTTGGGGTGGTTGAAAATTGGATTGGTACGCGTACAAGCGTATCGGTACGATCCAACACGTATCGGTATGCCTAGGGGCGTATCGGTACACTTTTTCGCTACTGGAAAATTAATGTAGCTCAAACCCTTATCTGTATCGATATTGAGGTATATCGTATCGGTACAGGTATGTTGAAAACGTTAGTTTGGCTACTTTAAAAGAAACTTTTCAAACTTATTTTCAAGTTGTTTGGACTTAAAAACATTTTTGAAATCTTTTCAATTTAGTCCAAACCTATTTTTCAATTATTATATCAAAACATAAATCCTAACAATCTCCCCCTTTTTGATATAATAAAACCAACTTGAAAAATTATTTTTGAGATTCTTCCTCATAGTAAAAATAAAATTTGAGTAAGAGATTAATTGTTGAAAAACTTATAAGCTCCCCCTTATTCATTTGAAAAATCAATTTTTCAAACATTCTCCCTTTTTTTGTTATATAAAAAATGGTTCAAACCAAAGTTTGAAAACTTTTAAGTCCAATAACAATGGAGAGTTAAATTTTTTTGACAAAAATAAGTTTTGTTTTAAAATTGGCTCCCCTTACTCAAGCATTAAACAAATGTTAGTCCAACAATTATGATAAACTAGTTGAATTAAAATAAATAAGTCAAATTAAAATAAACAAAAATTCAACTAATTTTACCACACTTGAACCAAACGTGGGATGTGAAGCCTTTCTTCTTCAAATGTTCTTCCTTGTGTGTACAGAGCTCCCCTTTAATTTTATCACATGTTGATCAAAGCTCCATCACACCTAAAACAAGACAATCAAGTAATTTTTGGTATCCAAATTGCTTTGGATCCAATGACTTTAGAAGCACATAGTTTTGTCCCCTTAGGAATCCATTTTTCAATTTCATCATTTTTAGTTGAAGTATTTAGTCATTTTGGGACCCATATACTTCTAAAGCATTTTCCATTTAAAAATCTAAGGGCACTAGATTGTCTCACATAAAAATTTGATTTCCCCAAATTAATTTTCTTTTGAAGTCCATTGGAAATCAAATCTTTTTCTTTCTTAAGATCATCTATTTCAATTTGATGATATTTTTCTTTCTTTTGAAGCAAATTTTGTAAATCCAAAACTTTAAGTTAAAAATCTTTTAATTTTGCTTCAAATTCCAAATTGGTTTTCACAAGCAAATCATTTTCATTTTTCAATTGAGAAATCAACTTTTTTGTTTTTAGAAAATGAAGCTTTAAACTCAAAAACCAATTGGTCATAAGCATCTTGCAACTCATCAAATATATATGAATTTGAATTTGAACAAGATGAGTTAGAAGTTACCTCCCTCTCATTGAGGGCCATTAAGCATATGTGGGCTTCTTCATTTTCATCGGTGGAGTCTTCATCACTCTATGTAGCCACATATGTTTTCTTTGATGATGATCCTTTTTTGTTGAAGCGAGGGCAATCAAATTTGTTGTGCCCGTTTCCTTGTACTTAGAGCACTTAGGGGGATCCACCATCTTCTTATTTTTCTTTTTCGATTCATGCTTTGATTCTTCTTTGTTGCTCTTCATGAATCGAGTAAATTCCTTGAAGAGAATGGCCATACCTTCATCTTCACTTTCCTCCTCACTTGATTCTTCTTGATGGCTTGTGGAGGATTTAAGAGCTACAATGTTGAGATCTTCGACTCCAAGCTCTTTAATTTTCTTATCCCTCTCCTCTTTCAATGGTTTGGACATCATCTCATGGGTAAGAAGAGATCCTATGAGCTCGTCAAGCTTGAGCTTCTTTAAGTCTTTGGTTTCGATGATGGTCATCTTCTTGCTCTCCCATGATTCGAGAAGTGAGTAAATCAACTTCCGAATGAGCTTTTCTTCTGTAATCTCTTCTCTAAGACTTTTGAGTTGATTGACGATTGTAGAGAACTGGTCGGACATGCTCTTGATGTCTTCATATGGGTCTATCTTGAAGTTTTTGTATTCGAGGTTGAGTAGACCAATCTTTGTCTCATTCACCCCATTTGTCCCTTCATGGATTGCTTCAAGTTTGTCCCATAACTCATTGACACTCTCACAAGAAGATACTTTGGCATACTCATCCGGCCCCAATGCACAAAAGAGAATGTGCATGGCCTTGCAATTTAGCTTCATCTTCTTGCGATCTTTCACGCTCCATTCCACCTTACTTTGTGGTAGCACGTACGGTCCATCTTCAACTATGTCCCAAAAATGATAGTCTTTGCCTTTCATGAAGAACATCATCTTATACTTCCAAAAAGTATAGTTTTCACCATTGAAGAAGGGTGGCTTGTCAATGGATAGCGCCATGGTCACTGGTTGATTATTTGTTGTATTGAGCTTTCCGGATCACCTCAATAAGATGTTAATCCATCTTGATTGAGCCTTGCTCTGATACCAATTGTTGGGCTCGATTTCCTTCAACAGTTTAGCTTGCCAAGTGGTGGAGATGTTGTAATTTGGGTGATGGTGGTGGAAGCAAAAAGATAAAAAAAATTGCACAAGGGTTTATAGTGGTTCAAGCTTCTAACAAGCTCTACATCCACTACCTTAGCTTCCCCACTAAGGATTTCCCAATTCACTAAGAATTTTTCCCAATTTTACAAGGCTTATGAGGCAACCTTTACAACCTAGACCCAATTACCAAGTCTAGCATCCAAAGCTTACAACCCAAGCTTTGGGAATCCTCTCAACAAAAGATATAAAGCAAACAAGAAATCTTCTCTACAAGATAGATGTTTGCACTCTTAAATCACTCACCCAATCCTAAAACACTTGAGCAAAATATAACAATTAAAGCTCACAAGTGTTGCCTATACAAAGAATGAGAATTTAAGCTCTAAGACAATTTTGGCATCATAATATTGTGACAATTGAATCATTTGTTATTGTTGAAGCTTGAATGTCCCTTTTATACTCCCAAATTAGTTTCTAGCCGTTGTAGATCGTTGGGATTGAATTGGTGTTATGGGGGCTTATTTTTCCCGCAATAAGTGTAGTTCTGCAGCCTTCCTTATCGATATGCGGGTAGGTGTATCGGTACTGCTACTAGCCATTATGCTCATTTCTGGCTACGCGTATCAGTAAGACTTGGTCCGTTTTAGTATGCCATATCGGAACACCAAGGACCGTATCGGTACGACCTGCAATTTAAATAGCCATTGGGAAATAGCCGTTGGGGTGGTTGAAAACTGGATCGGTACGCGTACAAGCTATCGGTACGATCCAACGCGTATCAGTACATTTTTTTGCTACTGAAAAATTACTGTAGCTCAAACCCTTATTTGTATCGATATGGGGTATACCGTATCGGTACGAGTATGTTGAAAACGTCAGTTTGGCTACTTTAAAACATTCAAAATATTTCCAAAACCTCTCAAAAACTTTTCAAACTTATTTTCAAGTTGTTTGGGCTTAAAAACATTTTTGAAATCTTTTCAATTTAGTCAAAACCTATTTTTCAAATATTATATCAAAACATAAATCCTAACAATTTGGCTTGGGTTATCGGGTTTTATTGGTGTGAGAAACGATTGAATTGTTTTGGGTTTTTGATTCAATAAATTTTATTGTTTGTTCATTCTTGGATCTTGATTTTTACCTTGAGGTAATTAAGAAATGAACTCGAATGTACCCATTTATCTAGGCTCGGAAGAGCTAGATTCATGAAACGAGTAAACATGATTTCTATTTGAACGAACGTTGGTGGAAACTAATCCGCCTTAGGAATAAGGATCGAATTTCAGCGGCTAAGAGGAGTGCAAGATCGATTGTTGCTCACCCAACCAGTTCTTCGGTTAGGGATAACACGAAGACATTGAAGAACACTTCGCCAAACATTGAAGGAGGAAGCCCAGTTGCTACGGCATTCATCCAAACCCAGTTGCCACGACATTTATCCATACCTAGTTGCTATCGCAATTGAATTGCCTCAACAATCAAAAGTCACGACAATTTATTCGACAATTGCACCATTGCTCATGATAACCCAGCCTAATCTCTCATATCGATTACTTTTCTTTATTTACTTTAATTTACTTAGTTTATTTTACTTGAAATATATCACATTCAATATTATTTCTTTTACAGTGTAATAACTTAAGCATAGTGGCCCAAACCAATCCATGTGGAGACGATACTTGATACCTATCACTTTATTACTTGCGACGTGTATACTTGCACTGTTTGCATTGCACTAAAACACGCAACAAGTTTCTTGCGTTGTTGCCGAGGATTGGCAATTGGTGTTAGTTATTTTTGTTATTGCATTTTTCTTATTATTTTTACTAACATTTCTTTTTGTTTGTTTAGTTTCTAAAACAAAATTAGGTGTGCTACCAAGTGAAGGAACATCAACATGGGAGGAGATAAACATCGATCTATTTGATAGTTAATGTGGAAAGATAGAAATCAACATATTCAAGAGTGTCTTACATCCACCGATAATTACTAGTACCAACCCATTAGAGCTTTCCAAAGAAGACAAGTGGATATTTTGTCAACAATGATGCTTTCGCATCTTCTTCGGCGCAACTTGCAGAATTGTCCAACCTGATCATATCTATGCAACAAGTTCATGACATGTCAATTTCTTGTGCTTATTGTGGAGAACATCATTCGTTTGGAAATTGCCCGTACAATCCTGATGCATATGACCACATGGAGGACCGTAGTTGGAACCAGCAGCAAAATCCTTTATGGTATGATCAAAATGCTTAATTTTTTTTACCATAACAGTTTTGCTGCTGCAATAGATATGCCATTGCAATACAGTCCTCGTCAAGAACATTCAAATTCCCTGGAGGAAATGTTTCAATCTTTTATGATTAGACCTGATAGATCAATCGAGGAGATTCAAGAGCTATCAAGTCCATGGATGCAATGATAGCTAGGATTCAAAAGATCAATCGAGGAGATTCATACATGCCATAGATAACATGCTTCAACAATTAATTCCGAGGGATACTAAAATCACAAGGCAGAAAGACAAAAAGCAATGCGAAGATAGCTCCATAATGTGCGGGGAACAATTGGAACCTTCCAATCGAGAGCATGTCAGTGTGAAACACTGTCCAACATTTGATGAGCCTAAGCAACCAATTGCCACAACAAAGGTTGATGGGCCTGAATAGAGCAATTCTGCGACAATATTTAGTAAGACTGAGAAGAGTAATACTACAACAAATTTTGAGGAGTTTGATTCCCAGAATGTTACAACGCTGATGGTGAAGCATGAATTTGTAGATTGGTCTTATCCATAATTGCCATGACAATTGTATAACCACATTCAAGATCTACTAGATGGTGATACTCTACTAATGAAATATGAGCAGGTGATGATTGGACCTTTTGAATTCTTTAAACAATCATCCCATACATTGCAGATATTTCTTATGGAACCAACGCTTTTAGATGTGAAGCCATCAAAAGTAGCATATGATAGTTTGGGAGACGACACTCTTAGTGATGCACCAACATCTTTACTGATGGAGATGTTTGAAAAGTGTAAAGGAAACATTGGTTGGAAGACGAGAGATTTTCAAAAAATTAGTTCTTCACTTGACTCACACCAAATTATGGTAGAGGATTGCCATAACAATTGGCTAGAGCAGCAATTGTCATGACAACGAAGGTTATATCCAGCCATGATAGAAGTCAACGAGAATGAGGTAATTAAATGGTTGTGTGTTGAAATAATTTTTCCTATTAATATATTCATGCCTTCAGGAGCAGTAGCAAGGTAGAGGGTATGCATAGACTACAAAGGAACAAGAAAGAAATACACCTCCACCATGGTAAGGCAAAGGGGAGTAGCTGTAAGCACATTGGCCCAACTCTTTTTGGGCAATATTGTCACCCAATGGAGGGTGCAGATAGACTATAAGAAGCATAAAAAATGACCATCCTCAGGATTTCTTTAGGGCAACCTTATTCTCTTTAATTTTTTTCTTTTATGATTATTTTTATTCTTTATTATTCTAATGTATGCCTTCTTCCTGTGCCACATATTTTTGTATTTCTGACTGTGCTATAATTTGTGAAATAAATGTTTTATTATTGCTTAATTTAGTTAATTGGATTGTGATTTGAGACTGTTTGAAACATCAAGCACTGCATATTAAATTGTGTTTTTAAATCAAGCATCAGATTTTCGAAAATAAAACACTCGTAAGAGTTCGGATTTATGATTTTTAAATCCTATCATTGTGTCATGGGATCAGTTCTGTGTTCGAAGAAAAGCGAGGGAAACCTTCATTCCGATGAGAGAAATCTCCACTCCGGCGAGGGTAATCCTCCACTCTGTATAATATCGGATAGTCGGGTATTGATTCTTGCATCGAACATCATAACATTATTATTTGGATTTATCGAATTTGTTGTGTTTTCAGAAAAGAATTTATCAGAAAATAAAATACTGTTTTGTTTTTGTGATTGTTTGCACTTTAGAGACATACTAAGTTCTTTAGCTTACACCCTCATAGTTTCTTCTTTCAGATTCTCAAACTGATTAGGCGACTCGGTACTTGGAGCTTCTCGCATTTTACTTGAATATTTTATTATTCAGTATGAACTCTTTTTTTTATTATTTCAGACTAATGTTTGAAATATTTTGGGATATTTATGTAAATCAGACATTAGGACTGTTTATAAATTTGGATTTTACTGAATGCATGCATTTGTAAGGTTGTTTTCGAATATTTAATCAAGCTTTCGGAACCAAGTTATACTACCATGTTTTATAATAAGAGAAATGCTTTTGAGTTATTTAAATTTAATAACAATTTTATATTTTAAAATATTTCAACCTAAGATTTAATAATTATTTTATTTTATAAATAAGTAAATCTAAAATGTGTTACTTGAGGGGAAAGTTTTTAAACTTGACTCCCAAGATTTAACCTAAGAAATTAGGTTAAATCTAGGGGGTTACACACATTCACATCATGGCCAAGAAATCCAAGCCTAGAGATAAATCACGGTTCAAAGAGGTGCATGGAACGAAGAAAACATGAAAGAGACAGTTAACCGAATTTGTCACAGCAGCAGTTCAACTTAGATTTGAGACAAAGTTTGCTACTCGAAAAGTTTGGGAGGATCAAGGCTTTGCCTATGATTTTGCTCAAGCAAAATATGGGTTGGAAGATTCAGTGTATGACATTGTTAAGAGCCACAAATGGGCAATTTTATGTGAACAACCCGGTGCAGTCAATACTTCTTGGGTAAGAGAATTTTATTCGCATATTTCTACTTCGGATAACCCTTGTATTTTTGTTCATGGAAAGGTTGTCCTTCTTGATGCAGCTGTGATCAATGCATACTATGGGCTTTTCGTCCAAAGGGATGAACATTTTGAGTTTGTAGAAAGTATTACCCTGGAAAAAAACGAATCAAGTACTTAAGGATTTGACGATTGAAGGAATCGAGTGGAACGATGGCGAGTTAAAAGAAATCGTGAACCGAGCCATGCTCAAACCGTCCACCAAGTTGTGGAACTACTTCATAAAAACTCGTTTGATGCCCACAACTCATAATACTGCTGTGTCTTTATCTCGTTTGTTACTGCTACATTCTATTTTGCATAAACGTATTATTAATGTTAGACAGATTATTATAGATGAAATTTATACATGTAGCAAGAATGATGCTAGTGCTCTTTATTTCCCCAATTTGATAGCGAGCTTATGTGCCAAGGAAAAAGTCCCGTATGAGCCTATAGTCGAGAGAATACCTCAGAAGAATGGGTGGTCCTGGACGCAGTACATGCGAATTTTACACGACAGAGTGACGAAAGCATCAAAGGCAGCACAACCAACCTCTACCTTAGCATATACCCCGACAAGTGAACATGCTGTGGTAAAACCTATCCCAGCAAGTGACCCTGCCGCGGAAAGTACCTTGATGCTGGCTGATTTGCTCCGCACTTTAACTCAAAGATTGGACAAGATGGAGGCACGGGAGATAATGTTTATGCAATATGTGAAGGACCATGACATTGCTCTTGAATGAGTAATCCTATAAAACTTTTCCAACAGCAGTATACCCTTTCCAGTATTCCTTGACAAGTTACTTGCCACGACAACTAAAACTCAACCAGCTACACATACTGCTGATACGGCGACCACTGCTACTAGCAAAGGTAAAGAACCTATTATTGAACCTGAATGTACTGAATCTTTACATGATTTTTTAGATTCCGAAGACACCACTTCCATCCGGTTGAAGTCCCCACCACCGACCCTGAAATTAAAGCAAGTGTTGAAGCGCAAAGCTCCACAACATGAGGAAGCCGAGAAGAAGGGTGAGTCAGGTAACGAGGTCTAGGAATTTGAGGTTTCTATTTTTGCACAAACTTCAAGGCCACAACCACAAAGAAGAAGCAAATGCATCAGACATATTGCCCAAAGGAAACTACGACTGTGAGATAAGGATCTCTCAGATTAGTTTGTTGTATTTTTATTTTTCTGTTATTTTATTTAGCATGCATTGAGGATAAAGCTTCTCTCAAGTTTGGGGGAGTTGTTTTTGTTAATTTCATTTTCATTCGTGTTCACTTGCCATGCTATTTACTTGTTAGAACTACTATCAATTTGATGTGATAATGTATAATGAGTTAATTGCCATGACATTTAGAGTAAAGGACCTTAGACTTGAGGATTGACATAGAATTTACTTGTGTTTTTGCTATGATACTGTATATAATTTTTACTTTTGTGACTAGTTGATCTAGGAAGACTTAGTGGACCTTAGGTAATTAAATAAGAAGAATGTGCTAGAGGTGCCCATCTGGCTCTAGCTTTAAAAATGAATAATACTAATGCATTACTAGAGGTACACATCTAGCTCTAGTTGAATAAAAATTGTTATGAAATCGCTTGAGGTGGCCATCTTGCTCTAGTTGAATAAAAATCAAAATGAATTTGCTAGAGGTGCCTATCTGGCTCTAGCAGAATTAAATGCCTTGACATATAAAACTAGGGTTTAATAGGAATTCTTATGATTGACTTGTACACAACTAAGCACACACATTCTCACAAGTATTGAAGTGAATTTTTGAGTAATTTTCTATGTCTTCCGAAAATCGAAAGATAATCAAACTCTTCTTGTCACGGTTCTGAGAATTGATGACAAATTGAAAGCATGTTCTTGATGGTGAATGCCTTGGCAGGTGATTGATAGTGTTTTGCATTGCTTGAGGACAAACAATAGTTCGAGTTTGGGGGTGTGATAAGTGTGTAAAAGTACTATTTTTCCTACCTTTTTTACTCATATTATTGTTAGACTTAGTCCCATTTTAGTTGCAGTTGTAGCCATTTATGCATAATTTCGTAATTCATCTGTTCATCAGGCTTGATTTGAGTTTTATTAGTTTTTATGGAGAAAACATGATCGTTTTGCTTGTTTTTGTGCAAGAGCGACTTGCCCGGATACTTGCCGAGCCCTGCCATGATAAGTCGGGATAATTTCCCTATTTTTCCTACGCTTAGTCAAATGCAGGTTCCATTAAATACTGACAAAACGCGTCTTTTCATACACCAGCATTATCCATATCCCTAAGAACTCGCGCTTATAAAGGATAATCGCACTTGGCTAAGCGCGAATTTGAGAAAAAGGTCAATATATAATTTGAAATTATTCAATTAGAGATATATGAATTTAATTCTGAATAATAATTCGATTTCGTTTCTATTTCCAAATCGAAGATAATTGAAATCTTATGTCTAAATTATGAATAATAACTCAATACTAAATTATTATCCCTATTATAACAAATAGAACAATTATAATAAGTAAAACTAAAGTTTCATTTCTAAGTATCTATATTTAAAACTATACACTAAATAGAATAATTATAATTTTTAAACTACAGCTAGATATAAATTAAATAATTAAAATAATTATTAAACTAATATAATTAAATAATTAACTTAATTGTAAACTAAGATAGATAAATATTGTCATCATATATTTGATGCTTAAAAGACAGTTTATATTAATTAGAAAGACGGTGCAATGAAAACAACAATCATTGGTATGACAGAACCCACATATTGAATTGGATTTTACTTCTTGTACTTCACATCCAAGTTAGGATGATATGGACTTAAGTTTTGCATAGAGCATGTATGAGGTTCGACGTATTTCGTTACCTTCCATACGTTGTTCATCCTCTTCAATCGTGATACACAAATCCTCCATTTACATCCCTCGTGTTTGTGGATATATTCAACAACATATTTGTTCACATCATTTTTTCACTGTCGACACCACTGATCGGCGTATGTTGTAGTTCTTAATTGCAGCCTCTGCAAGTTTCTTTGTGCCGAATATCATTCTAACTTGTAGTTCACCACTTTTGGTCTGTTTGTATTGCTCAAAATGTGGGAATTCTGGAGCATTGAACCCTTCCATATGAACTTTTACTGCGAGTGAAATCTGGCAATATACTAGACTAATATTGGGTGTCTTATATATTGGGGTTGAAACTTAGCCAAACACGACTTCCCATAATTACTCTAGAGTACCAATTAAATGACTGCATATTCATCTGTTGCTCGTAAAACTTGCTTTTATACAAATGCAGATTCAATAAATACTGCCCTGATCTCGCACTTAGCTAAGCACGGGTCCCTTTGACCATGTTTTACATGTTAACGTTATTTTTACCTGCCGTTATAATTAAAATTCACACTTAGATAAAGCGAAAGTTCAATTTGAATTTCAAAAATATTTGATGCGAAAATATCGTGTGTCGATTCAATTTATCGCGAAATTCATGCTTGGCTTAGCGTGAGTTCGTATCTAACATATTATATTCGATTATCCGAAATGTGGTGCCACATCGGATGAAATACGAGTTTAGCTAAGTGCGAGAATGCAACTCGTGCTTACCGAAACGCGAGTACGCCTTACGTAGACTGAATAAAAATATTTTTCCACATAATTTGTTTTGAGATACTTTTCTAATTAATTCCGAAAAGAGAATATTCTTTCAAATCAGTAATAAACCTTACAATCACGTGGAAAAATGGATTTATGGAAATGTACACGTAAGCGATCCTGGCGTACCACAATGAACCAATCAGATGCCGTGGCATTGGGAGCTGTAGATGAGAACTTAAAGGACGGTGCAATCCTTACACAAATCTACGTGACACGGATCCACGTACTAACCGTCTAATATCACCCTCCATTTCTTCCAATAAAACCAAAAGCCACGGATCTCTATATTTGCCGTCGATAAAGTTTTAATCCAACGGTATACATTGTCCTCTATCTTTTTGCTAACCCCGAAAAAGACACCCGACGGATCTTTCTATTTAAACCCTTCCACATCGCACAATCCGAAATTCAAATTTCACTCTTCAAATCTTTCCACTCTTTTAAGAAAGGTTCGAAATCTTGAAAATGTCTGGCCGTGGGAAGGGAGGCAAGGGTTTGGGAAAGGGCGGAGCCAAGAGGCACAGGAAGGTGCTCCGGGATAACATTCAAGGCATCACCAAGCCGGCGATTCGAAGGTTGGCTCGTAGGGGCGGTGTGAAGAGAATCAGTGGCTTGATCTACGAGGAGACACGTGGCGTCCTTAAGATCTTTCTGGAGAATGTGATTCGCGACTCCGTTACCTATACGGAGCACGCTAGGCGCAAGACTGTTACCGCCATGGATGTGGTGTACGCTCTCAAGAGGCAGGGCAGGACGCTTTACGGCTTCGGTGGTTAAGTTGAATTTTTAGTAACTTGATTAGTTAAGCAGTTTGTAAATCTTCTGCAACAGTTTGTTGTTGTCTTTTGTTTCCTCAATTCTGGATTTAGATGTGTTAAACTTAGGCTTCTCGCTTTCATCAGTTCGAATATAATCTTCGATTTTTATTAGCAACGGATTTTATGTACTGATCATACCTAAATTTAACTGAATTCGTGGTTTAATTGGTTATTTGGCTTTAAGATTCAAGGTAATTTTGGTTTTGGTAAAGATATACAAAGGCTGGACTAGGTATGAAATTTGTTTAAATCTGGCTACAAAAGGCCACTGTACGAGATAGCCAAGCCGGATAGTGGACTATGGCGGTAAATGGGTTTGAGTTGAGTCAGAGTATTGATTGCTTGACTTAGGGGCGGTTTTTTTTTTTTTTTTTTGAGTACAAAAAAGTTAGTTTGAGAAGTCATAATAAAAAATAAATAGCTTTTGAGTATAAAAATTTTGGTTTATTTCTCAAATTAGTTTTTCAAATTTTGGTTTATCGAAAGTTAGTTTTTTGTATTTTTTTCAAAAATTTAGTTTGTCTTAAACATTGGTTTTGCCATTGTAATTAAAAAATAAAGCCTTTGTAAACAGGAATATAAAAATAAGTAATCGGATAAGTTTTATGTTGAGTTCTGTCAGGTCAAATCATATATAAATTATTTTAGGTCGATTTGATGTTTCGTCTCGATTTGGATTGGGTGTGGGTCAGTATTAGACTATGTTCATTTTGGCTAAGGTTCACTTCAGGTTGGGTTCATTTTAGGTCGAGTCAAAACGGTTCGGGTCTGAATCAGTTAATTGACGGGTAAATTCGGGCTCGGGTATACTTTAGGTCGGGATTATTTTAGGTTAGGTTCATTTTAAGTCGGGATTATTTCAAATCAGTTTTATTTCAGGTTAGGTTAATTCGGGTTTCGAATTCGTATTAACTTTGATGCAATTGTCGATAAACTTTTGATTGAGTCATTTCACGAACACGGATCACATTAAAAATAAATATTAGGCACTAAAATGAATAAAAATATCATCGTTATTTAAAATATTGGAATAGATTACAAAAATTAAAAATAAATAAGGGACAATTTCGGTGAAAAAATAAATTTTAGGGACTAACATGAACAAAAATATTATTATATTAAAAATATTGGATAAAATTACAAGAATATAAAATAAATAGGGTTAATTTTGGTTAAAAATAAAATTTTAGAGACTAACATGACAAAAAATTAACCTAAATTGAAACTCAATTGAATTAAAATAAAACTTAAAAGTGAACATTAAAAGCTTAATTAAAAAACATCTAAACTCAGAAGAACTAAAAAAAAGAATATGCACAACCTAAAAATTTAGGCAGGTACTTGCCCTCTCTCCCGCCCATTCATTTTAAATTTTTAATTGAAAAAAGAATTGGTTAAACATTTAGGCGTGATTTTTTAGGTTAGGAAAAAATATTTTTTAGCACTTTTTACTTTACATATTTTTCATTTAAGTCCTAAATTTTTAATTTTAGGTCTTAATTTAATTCAATTGAGTCTAAATTTAGATTAATTTAATTGAAATTCCATATTTAATTTTAGAATTCTTTTAATTATGTATGTGATTTATGCTTCTAGGGTTTAATTTAGCTCAATTAGACCCCGAGTTCAATAAGTTAATTTAATTCGGACATTATTATTATTATTATACCATATAAATTTTGATTTAATATAATTATACACAAAATTTTGATTTGGATGTAAACATGTAATTGTACACATGAAAGTTCAAATTTTAATTTAGTTTAACTGTACACGTGAAGCTTTGATTTCAAATTCAAATGCATAAATTAGCAAGTTGAATCGAAATTAATCTCGTGAATCAATAACCCTAAACTAAACCATAAACTGTTAATACTAAACCCAAAACCATAAACCTTAAGGAATCAAAATTAATTTCATAAACCAATAACCATAAACCATTGATACTAAACCCTAAACCTTAAGGAATAAAAATTATATTGTAGGGGCTAGAATAAACAAAAATATTATTCAACTAAATTACCAAAAATAGAAATATCTATGGGTTAATTTTGGCTAAAAATAAACTTTAGGGACTAATGTGAACAAAAATAAAAGCCAAATCCTGAAACTAATCCCATAACCCTGAACATTCAACTTGAAACATTTACCCCTAAACCCCAAACCCCAAACCTTAAATCTTTCCATCACTGATAATTAAAGTCCAAGCTGAATCCCTAATCCTCAAACTAATCATATAACCCTAAACACTCAAATTGAAACATGTATTATACCACTAAACCCCAAACATCAACCCCTAAATCTTATAAACACTAATAATTAAAGTACAATTCTAATCCCTGAATCCCTAAACTAATCTCATAACCCCAAACACTCAACTTGAAACATGTATTAAACCCCTAAACCACAAACCTCAACCCCTAAATAATACAATCACTAATAATTGCTACTTGAAAGCCTAATCCCCTAATCCCTAAACTAATCCCATAACTTCGAACACTCAACTTGACACATTTACCCCTAAACCCCAAACCTCATCACCTAAATATTACAAACACTAATAATTTAATGAAATACATTATAATTATAATTACAATAATTCAAATATTAAATTAAATATTAATTTAAATATATTAAAATTTATATTTTTTAATAAAACATTAATTTAAAGTTATAATTTAAATAAATTAAATATACACTAATAAATTAATTAAATACACTAATAATTTAAAATATCATCATATTAAAAGCATTGGACTAAATTACAAAAAAAATGAATATGGGTCAATTTGGAATAAAAATAAAGTTTTAGGGACTAATATGAACAAAAATATAATCATATTAAAAACATCGGACTAAATAAAAAATGAATAGGGGTCAATTTGGAGTAAAATTTAATACATTATAATTGTTGACTCCGTTCTTCATCATTGCCGAAATAAATTGGACCTTCAAAAGCCCGTCAAACATTTTTATTATTAAACAATTTTATGAAGGAAGGTCTAATTAAAAAAAATCTAAACCTAAAGGTCTAAGGAAACTAAACTCAAATTGGGACTAAAATGAATCAAAATAAAACTAAAGAATAAAAAAGGACTTAAGTGTAAAGCTCCTAAACTAGTAATGGCCTAATCCACTAACAACCCATTAAAAAATGGGCGGCCAAGATTCCCTCCATTTGTTACAGCAATTGGCAATTTCTTTTTAAATATGGGTGGGCTGCGGGCTGCGGGCATATAAACTTGAAAAATGGGCCGGCAGGTTTTTACTTTTTAAGGACTAGAATAAAATACAAAAAATGAATAAGGATTAATTTGGAATAAAAATTAAATTTTAGGGACAAGAATAAATTGGACTAAATTGTCGAAAATATAAATAAATATAGAGCAAATTTGACTAAAAATTAAATTGTAGGGACTAAAATAAACAAAAATATTATTAGACTAAATTATCAAAAATATAAATTTCACTAATTCCCTTTAAAATTTTGGGTGGCTTATTCTCCTAATTCCCCCGAAAATTTTGGGTAGCTTTTATCCCTCAATAATTTTTAGACTAAAAGTAAATAAATCTCAAACCTAAAAAATAGGTGGCTTATTTCCCTCCAGAATTTTATCTTTTCCCCTTTTTTTACCAATTGTTTTTTTCTTTTTCTACCAATTGTTTTAGTTTAATTCAAATGAGTCCCAACTTAGATTAATTTAATTGAAATTCCACATTTAGTTTTAGAATTCTTTTAATTATGTCTGTGATTTATGCTTCTAGATTTTAGTTTAGTTCAATTAGATTCTAAGTTTAATAAGTTAATTCAATTCGTACATTATTATTATTATAACATATAATAAACTTTGATTAAATATAATTATATACAAAATTTTGATATGTATGTAAACATGATAACATCAACATGAAAGTTAAAACTTTAATTTAGTTCAAACTTAACAAATAATTTATATTGAATTATTACTAAGCATTATTGAATTATTACTAAGCATTGAATTATTTAATAAAATTTCAAACTTAATAGTGTCAAATGAATATCTAAATCCAATCTTTCATTTTTTTTGATATTTTTAATTGATTATGTATGTATATATAACAAATAGATTATTTAACACTTTAAATTGATTTAAAAAATTAATAGTTTATATTTACCAACACTTAATAGTTTAAATTTATCAACACTTTAAATTCATCAAATCATCAAATCATAGGCTTCCTCAATTACATGTTAGGTAAATCAAGCCAGGTCAATATTAGTTCAGGTCAACAACATGTCGGGCTCAAAACAAGTTGGGTCAATTTACAGGTCGGGTTCAAAACAGGTCTGGTAAAATCGGATCTCGGGTCAATTCAGTCGGGTAATATTAGTTATTTGCCAAGTTAGTCTCGAGTTCGGGTTCGTTTCAGTCGAGTGCAGGTTGGGTTTCGGGTCCATAGTAACATGTTCAATTCGGGTTCGGGTCGTTCTCGATCGGATTAAGGTCGGGTTCGGTTACTACAACAACAGGTCCAACTTGGCTTCGGGTCAACAACAGTCGGTTACAGATCGGTTTCGGCTCATCGCATCCTCAGGTCAAACTAGGTTCTGACTCGAGCAGGTTTTAGTCGAGTTTTCAGACCGGGTCAGCTTTTTACATCCCTATTTGTAAAATTGAGCTAAGTTGTAGCTCTAGTTGAACTCAAATGATTTGAGTTTTGATTGGATTTGAGTAGCTCACGTTTTATTCCATTTATAGTCTTTTGATTGTTGAGTTATTAATAATAATAATAGATGGATTTTTTAAAATCTAATTTTGAAGATAAAATAGGATTAAAGTTGAAATTAAATTAATTTTAAATTGAAAATAAAAAAATAAACGAAAAAGCAATTTGAGCAATCCAAACTTTAATATTAAATTTAGAAAATTTTGATGACATTGAATACATCAATGTTGAGAGCTTTGAACATAGTTAAATTGAAATGAGAATCTTAACTATTATAATTTTACTTTTCATGAATGACGTTCATTTTTCTATTTATGATTGACAATTCATTTTTATCTTTGAAATTTTTTTCATGATTCTTAAAAATTATTGCTACCAATTTTGGCAACCATTTGATTTCTTTTGGCTTCTTGCATCGGTAGATTGTTTGCTTTGCCATCTTTTTAAAAAATTTTGCCAATATTTTTAAAAAAATCTTGACACCATCACCATTTGGTCATTAAAATCTTGATCATTTTTTTTATTACGATAAAAGCCTGCATGTCCCAAAAAACTTCTAATACCTTTAACACTTGTGGGTGGTGACAATTGTTTAATTACCTCTACTTTTGCTTTGTCTACTTTTAGTTCCTTCTTGGTCATTTTGTGCTCGAAAACTATGCCCTCCTTCACTATGAAGTGGCATTTTCCCAGTTCAAGACCAGGTTGGTTTCAACGCATCTATGTAAAATAGGTTTTAAACTTTGAAGGCATTCCTCGAAACTTTTGCAAAAGACGAATAAGTCATCCATGAAAACTTTTAAGTTATTCTCGATCATATCCGAGAAGATCGATATCATTCAACTCTGAAACGGGGCTTCCTTCTGAAGGCGACTGTCCCATAAGGATAGGGGTATGCATTTTCGGATACAGATATTATCCAATCTGAAATTTTCGGATATCCGATTTTTCGGATAGTCAAAATAGCGATCCGTATCCGATCCGAAAAAATCAGATATCCGGATATCCGTATCCGAAAATAACTTAGTTTGAAAAAAAATATTTTTTAATATTTCAAATAAATAATGTATTTATTAATTAAAAATGTTATTTTCCCCATTTCCTTTCGGTTATAAAAAATGTACGGAAAGATTAAAGTGGTAAGGAGAAGAAGAGACATCAAAATAATATTGCGTAAACACAATAGGAACACACAGTCAGAACAATGCATAAATACAAGCTAATGCAAGCTTACACGATATTTAAACGTAGGTTACTGGCTCGTCATAAATCGAGAGCTAAGAGAGGAGGATCAGAGAGTGAGAGTCGTGGGAAAGGAGGACGAGTCACCGGAGCCGTGAGCACTTACTGGATTGATGGAGGTCGTCGGAGTGGGGCGTGTAAGAAAGGAGAATCAGTGGCGTTCAACGGAAGAGTGAAGCTTATGGCGTGAGTTGAGCAGTGAGCAGCAGATTTTGGTATTTGAAATTAGAGAGGCAAGCACGTGAGGATTGATTTGAGGACAAAATCACGTGAAATTTAAAATATGGATTTGGAATATTTGGGTTGGACTGCTAAAGGACTAAAGGGACATAAAGGCCCAATTTTTTTTTCCGGATTTTCGGATAACCCAAAACTAAAATTTACTTGATCCGTATCCGATCTGATTATCCAAATATTTTTTGGATATCCGATCCAAATTATCCGAAAATTAGAAAATGAATTGGATATCCGTATTTTCAGATCGGATCGTCGGATAAACGGATCGGATCACTCAGATCGATTTTTTTTACACACCCCTACATAAGGACATGTGAACGTAGTTTTCTCCTGATCTTCTAGAGCAATGGCTATTTGATTACATCCCGAGTAGCCGTTCAGAAAGCAATAAAATACCTTCCCTACCAGTCTGTCCAACATCTGATCGATGAAGGGCAACAAAAAGTGATCTTTTCGGGTGGCATTATTTAGCTTTATGTAGTCCATACACTCCCTCCAAGCCTATCACGATTCTCTAGGGGATTGGTTCATTCTTGTTGTTCTGCACCACTGTCATTCCACCTTTTTTTGGCACACATTGCATTGGGCTGACCCACAAGCTATCAGAAATGAGATAAATTATCTCAGCATCCAGCCATTTTATGACTTCTTTCTTGACTACCTCATTCATACTAGGATTCAGTCTCCCTGGGCCTCAATTATTTTGCCATGGCAATCTTTCAAAATAATTTTGTGCATGCATATTGTTAGGTTTACCCCTCGAATATTAGTTAGAGTCCATCCCAAGGCTTGCTTGTAATTTCCCAATGTCTTCAACAATCTTTTCTCCTGGTCTTCATTCAAATCAACATCAATGATCACTGGCAAAGTAGAGTTGTCTCCTAGATAAGCATATTTGGAGTGGCTTGGCAAAGGTTTCAGTTTTGGTGGCTCTTCAATAGATGGTTTGAGTCATTGATTTCTCTGACAGCCAAATCAAGTGGCTCAGGTCTCCTGTAATAACTCATGACTTCATTCAGCATGGTTGGCTCTTCATATTTTTCACTCGTCATATCTTCATCATCTTGTTCTATGGCATCAACATCTGTGCCTGGTAAAACTGTGCTATGTCCATATTGAAAATAGACTCCATCAACTTAACAACTTGATATTACTCAGGTTCATCTGCACACGTAAGAGCTTAAAATATGTTAAATGTAACTTACTGGTCATTCATACGCATAGTAAGCTCACATTTTTGAACATCAAGGTCCTGCTCGTGGCAAGAAATGGTCTTCCTAATATTATTATGACATCAACATTAGACTCATACTCTAAAATAATAAATCAACTGGGAATATAAATTTATCTACCTTGACCAACACATCCTCAATCTTACCTTTGGGGCGTGCATACGATCGATCTGTTAGCTAAAATGTTACTATGGTAGGCCTTACTTCAAGACCAAGTTTCCTGAAAGCTGACATTGGCATCAAATTGATGTAAGCGCCCAGATCACATAGTGTTTTGCCCATAAATTTATTGCCAATTGTGCAGAAAATTGTAAAACTTCCCAGATCTTTCAATTTTGGTGGCAATCATCCGTATCAATTGGTAGAGTTTTTTAAGGTCCGTTATTGAGCGCATTGGCAATCTGTCATAGCTGGACCTCCAAGTTCCGTAGAGATGCTGCTAAACTTTAAACAGTTGCATCATTTTGCTCCATATACTCCGTTAGAGTATTCTCCTGGTTAGATTTCTACCCTGGATGGAAATTATTTTGTGCTCTCCGTGGCATTGTATTTTGGTTGAAACCTGGCCGTGCATTATTATTTTAACGTTGGGCGTTATATTGGTTACCCTCTTATTTGTCCATGAAAAGTTTGGATACTGCTTCTAACCTTCATTATAAGTATTGGAATATGGGTTAGTGTTATGATTGTAATTACCATCAAAATTTACTGATTTTGGGTTTGCTGGGCATTCTTCCACATTATGATCATCTCCACAAATAGTACACAATGATTCAAATGCCTTCACTTCTCAGACTTCACTAGGCTTTTGTATTGTCTTCACTATATTAGTGGGGTTGGAAATCTGAGCATTGATAAATGATAGTGCTTCAAGCTCTAATTTCCCAATGACTTTTGTTTTGGTCCCCAATTTGGCAGTAGGGCATTGAAAATAATTGGTGATAATTATTTCAATGATGTCAAATGCCTTTGTGTAATTCTTGTATAGCAATGAACCATTTTGCTGAAGCATCAACAACAGTTCTAGCTTGAGTATTGAGTCCATTATAAAAGGTTTTCATTTGGGTCTATCAAAGAAATCCATGGATGGGGAATATCCTCAATAGATCCTTAAAATACTCCTAGGCATCATACATAGTCTTATCATCAGCCTGCCTAAAAGTAATAATTTCACTACGCAGCTTGGCATTAAGTTTAAGTGGCTAGAATGTCAAAAGAAACTTCTGGCATAATTCTTCTCACGAAGTAAATGAACCAGGTGGCAAAGAACTTAGCCACAATTTTGCTCTATCTATTAGAGAGAATGAGAATAGTCTCAACTTCACTGTCTCTTCAGCCACACCCGATTGCTAAAATAGTTGCACACCTCCATGAATTGCTTCAAGTGTTGTTTTGGGTTTCCGGTAGGTAACCCATTAAATTGACCTACATTCAATGGCGTCTGAATCAATATCGGTTTAAGTTTAAAATTAGTTGTATTTACCTCTAGACCAACAGTCCTAGCATCAAGTTATCCATGTTTGGTGCCAAATATTCTTAACAGGTCATTCTTCAAGCATCTCTACAGTAACAACATGAGCGAGCAGTATCCCATTATGTATTTCTGGATTATCTTGATTATTCATGACACTATTTACTCCACCATTTCCATTACCAACCATTTTTTGACGTTATCTTCTTATCTTGCGTAGGGTTCTTTCAATCTCTGAATCATATAATAAATCTTCATTTGTAGTGCGGCTCCTGGTCATACACCAAACAAAACAAAATAAGTAAAATAAAAATCAAGTAAAAAATCAAAATAATTAATCACGTTGCAATCCCTAGCAGCGACGCTAAAAACGTGCCAACCGATTAATGCTTGACAAATGATTGATGATTTAATGTAATAATGTAAGTAAATAATGCCAAGAATAGGTCTTTTTGCGTACAAGTATACATAGTCAACAAGTAATACAACAGTGAGCTGAGTATCGTATCCATAGGGATTGTCTAAGAATCAAATGCCACGATAGTTACTTGTGAAATAGAACAATTGAGATAGCAATAGATTTCAGATTTCAATTTAAGAAAATATCAAAAGAAAATAAAGTGGAAAATTCAGAGATATTGGCAAACAAATGTGACAAGATGATCGATTGGCATTGGCAAGGGATGACTAGATTTCGCGCTAGTGATGACAACATTTAACAATGTTCAACCTTAGTTTTATTGCCGAGCAAATTTTAAGTTAGCATTACCTCCGTTGATGACAATACTATAAGTTAATTACTTTTAACACCTATATGTCTATAGTTAAGTTTTCAAATAATTAACCTGGCAAGGTTTTAATCTTTACTCTTAAGGGGTAGATTCATTTTCAAAGTAAGCTTATCTACTTGATCATCTTCTGTCGAAGCTTCTCTTCTTAGTATTTGGCAATTAATCCTTATCTCCTAAGTCTTTTAAGATATTAAGGGATAATGAGTATTCAATGACAACTATCGTATGGCATAAAATATGAAAAAAGTAAGCGCAAGAAAAACAGACAAAAATACCAAGGCATTCAATTATTAAAACCTAAAACCAAGCGTTCATCGCAAACACGCCAAGACAACTTGAAAGAATAGTTCATGGCTGGGGAAAGCAACAAAATATTATCGTTTTTAAACATCACCATCATAACAGAAAATAAAACCAATAGAAATAGACTAAAGAAGAAGATCTGTCATTGCATCCCTTCAATGGATCCAAAGCTCTAGGTCACTGCCTGTTTTGAACCACGGTTTGCCCTTTATCATCTCTTCCTTCTTACGGTGTAGCCTCTTTTGCTCAATCGATGAGCTTCTTTATATAGGCACTCGTGGAAACCCTAATTAGGGTTTGGTTTTTGAAAGTTTGTTATGCACCATTGTATGTGCATTATCTTCTTTTTAAATTAGGGCTGACCTAGCTTTAACTCACAGCTAACTGACTGAGCATCAGACTTCTTTTTTTTGCCAACCGAGCATGGCACTCTTCCTTCATGCTTTTGCCAATTGCACTTGGTATTTCTCTTCTACTCCTACTACTCCTGACCTGCCAAACTATCCTACCACAGCAAGAAAACACCTCTTCACTCTGGCAGTGAAAAACTATACATTACTTAACTCCTAGATGCAAATGCATGAATCTACTGGCAAAATGCACAAATATATACCCAAAGTCAAGCAATATATAAGAGAAAAGTATAACTTTTGAGTAGTTAACACTGAGTCATGGGGTTTATATAAAGGTATATCTTTAACATGGACTATTGGTATTATGAGATTGGTTATTGAATCAGATAGTATGGAGGCGATCTAAAGTGTAGGTCGAGTGTAGAATATCTTTCTCTTATCCCATATATTGTGGGGTTGTTGGGTCGTTCGTAGGAGATTAAGGTTACGCACGTGTTGCAGGAAAGTAATTTGGTTGTCGATTGGTTAAAAATGTCATATTTGATGATTTTTTTTGTCATAGATTTTTTTTTGTCATGGGATGGTATTCGAGATCATCTTTAGAGGGATTGTGGAGGTTAAGGTTGTGTCAGATGGTTTTGTTGTCCTATTGGTTTTATTAGTTTTGTTTTAGTTTGATGTGGTCGAGTTTATCTCGCATGTTTTTATAATTATTAGCATGTGTACTCTTTTTCTCCGAATAAGTTTAAGGGGTTTATTGAGGCACGTATTAATACTTTTCTCTCTATTTATAAAAAAATAGTATTATTTTCTTTTATACTTATCTTTTACTCATAAAAGTTATCCAAACAAAATAATCATAAATGTTAGAATTTCAAAATGATGCACTCAAAATATAAAATTCTTTATCTAAACGTACCCTAATAATTTTTAAACTTTTCAACCTTGTACATTCTTTTGTTATTTTATCGTAAATGTTTGTTACATTTTTTGTACCCGTTTTCAAAATTAACAAGCATCTGCTATAGCTTCTCTGAAGCTCCTATTCTCTATACCACAATAAGTATACAACCCGTCTACGAAATTCACAATCATCTGCTGCAGTTCCTCCAGAGCTCATATTCTTCATACCATAACAAGTGTTGTACCTATCTCTAAAATTCGCAATCCTCTGTTGCAGCTCCTCCAAAGCTCCTATTCTCCTCACCTCAGCATGTGAGGCACCATAGTCCATAAAGCGTCCATTTTCCGGATCGCACTCCATACTCAACTCATCTTTAAATCCATCCACTGTACTCAATTTTTTCAATTGATAACGGCGAGACAAAAGCTCAAAATCCCCTAAGTAGATTTGAGGCTTCTTTATACATGAAAAGAAGATACGTCTAGTGCCTACCTTCGACGTCTTCAAGATGCGTCGAGATCACGCTCTAAGGGTCCATGAAGTATCTTCACCATCGATAGCAAATGTTGTAATCGTTAAAGGTATTTAACGTTTTTTCTTGAGTGTTTTAGAAAGGGATATTACGGCCTCTGCACCTTCAAAACATTTTCTTCCCTCAAAATATGCACACAAGCATCGTAAGTTTTTAAGATTGTCTAAGGTATTTGGCGCTTTTGCTTATGTGTTTTAGGAATGAATAATATGGCCTTTGCACCTCCAGAGCATCTGTCTTCCTTAAAATATGCATACAAGAATTGTAAGATTATGATATCGTCAAAGGTATTTGACGCTTTTGGTTGAGCGTTTTAGGAAATAATATTATATCCTAAGCACCTCCGGAGCATCTGTCCTCTTTAAAATATGCACACAAACACTGTAATTTTATGAGATCATCAAAGGTATTTGACATTTTTGCTTGAGCATTTTAGGGAGGAATACTACATGCCAGGTACTCCATAATCTTCAAGCATACATCTTCGACAAAACATTGTAAGTCTAAATATTTGCTTAAGATATCTAACATGTCTATTCGAGTATTTTAATGAGGGATACTATGTGGCATGTGCTCAGGAACCCTAAGGGCACGCATCCTTTACGAACACTCTTGGTTTATATAAGTGTCGATCCTCCGCCACACGATGTTGAGTCTTTCGCACCAACAATAAGCTCTATTTTGTCTCTACAAGATCGTAGAGATGCCTTCACTCGTGTCTTAATGACAGATGATCTGCAAGAGTGAGGACGCTTGCGTCCATTTGTGTTTTGGATGGTATGATCTCTACAAGGACGTAGAGGATTGCTTTCAACTCATTCAATGCCTCTAGCATTGCTTTTCGACAAAACGAAGATGTATAGACTAATGTGTCTTGGATGACACCTAATCTGTAAGAGTGTAGATACTTGCCCCAACAGAAGATGTCTCTACTCCACCAAAGGATTAGCATGTCTTCGCTTAAGGTAACCTCAAGTATTTGAAAGTCTAACCCTTCCACTTAGCTTGTACATGCATCAAATTTCTACAAAAGCAAAGTCTCGTTTTATGCCACTTTCTCGACCAAAAAGGGACAAGAGTTGTACCCACCTCTGGAATTCGTAAGCCTCTGCTGCAGCTCCTCTGGAGCTCATATTCTTCATACCACAACAAGTGTTGTACCCACCTCAAGAATTCGTAAGCTTGCGTTGTAGTTCCTCCAGAGCTCTTATTCTTCACACTGCTCTTCAACATGTGAGGCACCATGGTCTTTGGAGCCCCTTTTCTCTGGATCACACTCCATACTAAACTGTCGCTCCTCGACAAGACAATTATCAAGTCTACTTGACCCGACATCTTAGCCTATCATCTGACAGTTGAGTATGCTTTGCCGGCTCATCAATAGTCATCATGACACTAGGCCTAACACCTCCACCGATCAAATTCGCGAGCCCATTATAAATACTCCACTTCTCCACTACTAAGAGAGAAAAGACCAAAGATAATGAAGGGCTCCAGCAGAGAAGAGAACCAAGAAGAGTACAAGGGCAAGATACCCCTCTCCCATCTTACTCTCTTTTCCTTATTTCTCCGATCACCATATCGTTTTCGGCTCTCCGCCCAAAACCGCCACCAACCGCCTTGGTTCTCATCTCTACCTCCCTTGTTCGGTGTCTGTCAACTTTGGGCATCAACAATTTTGAATTATTGTCTTTTTAAGTAAATAATAAAAAAATCTATGTGTTAGAATTCTATATTAGCATTAACGGTGAGTACATAAAATAATTAATTGAAATAAGTGTCATTATCATTGCCATTCAAATTAAACTTGAGTACAAAAAAATATTAAAATTAAAACTACATAAAAGATATCTATATTAATTATTGATTGCTAATGGAGTTGCAATATTAACTTTAGTTACAGCTAGCGCACCTAGGAGAGTAAATGAGAAAAACCAGTAGCTAAGATCCAATCAAGATAATAATAATTCTTTGTGCAATATATGGTTTTTATTTTGGTACTATTCCATATAAATTTGGATGCGTTTCAATAATATGTTTCAAATTCATAAATATTTTTTAAAAAAATATTTGATATTTAGGTTGGGTAAACCTAATTTACATAAAATTATTTATTTAGAGTTTAAAATTTAAAGTTTTAAGAATAGTGAATTAAATTTTAAATTTTATAGTTTAAATAAGAATGATTGTATCATATTTTTTACACAATATCAAAATATAACTCATATTTTTAAAATATTTTATATATTATATGTATATGCAAATACATGTCACTTACGTGTGTATAATATTAACTATATTATATAAAATGTCAAGTTTAAAATTATAAATTAAATTAATAATTTAATTAAATGATTATATACTATTTTAAATGTAATTATACAAAAAATGCTTTTTTTTCGGTAAAAATAGTTAAGACAATAAATAATAAATATTGTTTTAAAGCATTAAAATAGTATACCAACCAAAACAGGTTGATACGCACCTGCACATGTATTGACTATTGATTAAAATGGAATAAAAGGAACTTAAACCCTCAAAATATACCGAAAATTTAGCCATAACGAAAGTTAAACTATTTTATACTCGTTTAAGATTTAAATGATATATATTAATTAATAAAAGTTTAAGGGTATAAGAAGCCCTTAAACTTTTAAAAAAAATGCAATTGATCCCCTGAACTAATTGAGCCCTTTAACCAAAAATTGAATCTATTAAGCCTAAAAAAAACTTAAAATTTATAAAAATATATATATTTTAAAAAAATCTATAAATGCAACATGATAGAAGTGGTATATCATGTGAGAGTAATATCTAAAGAAGACAATTGTCAATATTTAATGGTCAAACTTGGTCAAAGAGCTTAATTGATTTAATTTATTGGTTTAATGGCTTAATTGAGTACAAAAAAATTTAGAGACTTAATTGATTTTTTTTCTCAAAAATTCAACGACTTCCTACACTTTTAAGCCATTAATAAAACATGGGTCAGAACGATTTTTTTTTAAAATTTAGCCATAACGAAAGTTAAACTATTTTATACTCGTTTAAGATTTAAATGATATATATTAATTAATAAAAGTTTAAGGGTGTAAGAAGCCCTTGAACTTTTAAAAAAAATGCAATTGATCCCCTGAACTAACTAAGCCCTTTAACCAAAAATTGAATCTATTAAGCCCTTGAACTAAGAAATTGGTAAGCTATTTGACCAATTTCGACCATTAAATCTTGAAAGCTTTTTTTGGATCAGTTGTTATAGCGCGTGATATCACAATGTTTTCGCTTGACATTTTCAAAAAAATTTATTTTACTTAAAAATTCTTTAAAATTTCTATAAAAAACTTAAAATTTTAAAAATATATATATATATTAAAAAATCTATAAATGCAACATGATAGAAGTGGTATATCATGTGCAAGTAATATCTAAAGAAGACAATTGTCAATATTTAATGGTCAAACTTGGTCAAAGGGCTTAATTGATTCAATTTATTGGTTTAATGGCTTAATTGAGTACAAAAAAATTTAGAGACTTAATTGATTTTTTTCTAAAAAATTCAACGACTTCCTACACCCTTAAGCCATTAATAAAACATGGGTCAGAATAATTTTTTTTAAAATAAATATGGCCTCGTTAAAACCCTTCTTCATAGTCATCTCTAAGTTGAGGCTCAAAATCGTATATTGATTAATAAAATGTGTAAAAACGATATTAACAATCATAATATCGATATTCAAAATCGTGTACAACCCAACTAATAATTTACAAATGATCTTATCCAAAATTTGGTAAATAAACCCTAATTCCTAATGTATTTTCTTGAAGTGAACAAACAATGCCCAATGCAAACAAACGGTATTCGTTTGTTGTAAGTTATTGATGGAATTGTTGGAACTTCCCATCGGAAGTGACGGAACAACCTGAAAACTCAGTACAATAGCTGAACCGACAACCAAAAATTATTGAAAACACAAATAAATGTTAATCGTACGTATATGTTGGGTATTCGTTTCCTAGTAAGTGTCGTAAATTTTCAAGTTTTAGGAGAATAAAAAAGAGTAATTTGATAGAATTTTATTATACCATGAAAGTAATATAATATTTAAGTAAAAAAATAAATAATTTAAAAAAAATAATAAAGAGTAAATTGATAGAATTTTTTAAATATAGAGAGTTAAACTTATGAAATTGTTTCGAATTATGATAAAAAAAGATAGAATGTACAAGTTTTGATACTAATTTGAGAGAAGGTGTTTATTTCATGTATCAATTTGGGAGGCGAGGAATTCTATAAGTATAAACTTGGGATGAGATGTCTATTGCCTACTTAAGGTACCAAATGTATATTTAAGCCATATATATTTTTGGTAGAACCACCGATATTCAATTCATTGGTTGACTAATTCGGATCAGGTATTCCAGATGCCCATTATGGTACAACCCTTCCAATCTAGTTTGCTTGATTTACAATGTCATGATTCAAATCTCTAATCTTGTTTAAGATATCTAATACTAATTTGGGAGAAGGTGTCTATTTCATGTATCAATTTGGGAGGGGGGATTTTATAAGTATCAACTTGGGATGAGATGTCTATTGCCTAGTTAAGGTACCAAATGTATATTTAAGCCATATATATTTTTGGTAGAACCACCGATATTCAATTCATTGGTTGACTAATTCGGATCGGGTATTCCAGATGCCCATTATGGTACGACCCTTCCAATCTAGTTTGCTCGATTTACAATGTCATGATTCAAATCTCTAATCTTGTTTAAGAGATCTAATACTAATTTGGGAGAAAGTGTCTATTTCATGTATCAATTTGGGAGGGGGGATTTTATAAGTATCAACTTGGGATGAGATGTCTATTGCCTAGTTAAGGTACCAAATGTATATTTAAGCCATATATATTTTTGGTAGAACCACCGGTATCCAATTTATTAGTTGACTATTTCGGATCGAGTATTTCAAATGCCCATTATGATACGACCCTTCCAATCAAGTTTGCTCGATTTACAATGTCATGATTCAAATCTCAAATCTTGTTTAAGAGATCTAGAATCTCTTCCCGTTATACCAAATAATTGTTAGTTATAAAAATATATATATTTAATTGAAGTTAAGGACCATATAACATAGTGAATATTTATGTATTTTTACATCTAAATTCAAATTCACAAATTTGCTTAAAATGTCAATATAGTTATTACCTTCATTAACGGATTTAATTATTGCCATTATGAAGTGTGAAATATTTGAATTAGTAGTTAAAAACTATAAAAAAAGATGGTAATGTTGTTGCTCTCATGGCTAAATGATATTGACATTTTCTTGTTCAGAGTTTGGTATTTTTAATTAAAAAAATTAATGATATTTTTTGCCCTCAAACTTTTAGAGTAAGAAAACATTTTAGCCCTTATTTTTTTTACATTTATCCCTTCAACTTTTTATTTTTTTCTCAAATCAAATCTATTGACAAAAAAATAACAATTTTTAATAATATTTATTCTTATTCAACAAATTTTCATATTTTTCCATTTTTATAGTTTTTTAAATAGTAATTTAATTTTTTAACACTTTAAATATTTTTTAATTTTAAAACTTTAAATAATAATTTTTGAATTTTTATTAATTTTTGTGCCAAAGGACAAAAATGACTAACATCAACGTGGACAGAAAGATAAAATAATTGATGTCAACTTTACAAATTTATTACTATTTTTTTCAATCAATTGTTCAATTTGATAAAAAAAAATAGACGTTTGAGAGAAAAAAAAAACTAAAACTACTTGTTCCGAAAAGTTTTAAAGTTTAAAAATGCCATTGGGTCAAAAATTTCTACAAAATAGGAATTTATAAGGTAAAATCAGTAATGATTTTAGATATCTAAACGCAATCATTTAAAAAATAAAACAAGTTCAAATAATTGATTTTTTTGCTGCCCTTCCAGTTTCTAAGGCAAAGGACTTTGCCTTGATTAATCCGGACCGACCTGGGTCGCACACCTAGCTTTGGTGGGTGAGTCTCCCAACGAAGATTTTCTGCATACACAACGCCTCGAACCCGAGACCTTGCTTAAGCGATACCAACCTGCTTACCACTTGGACCAACCTCGTTGAACCAACGCCTCAAATAATAGATTTTGTTAATATTGGTATATGTTATAAATATGTTGGTATAATAATTAGAATATCCGATCACTTCCCATAATCTGTTAGCCGGTTAGTTTTTTTTTTACAAGTATTAGTATCTATTTTATTTGGTCGATTAATTCGAATTGAGTTTTATAGAAATTCACTAGAAGAACGACTCTCCTAATCAATTTTTTTTCAATCACAATATTAGAATTCGAACCCTTGACCAGAGATCTAATTTCATATCTCGTTTAGGGATGGTAATGGTTTGGACTATATAAAGTCCGATCCGATTAACAATCGGACATCCAAATCGATTCAAGTTTGAATGCACCAAGTCCGAGTCCTGTCAGAGTATACTATACATAATCTGAATCCATGTCTGAAAATCTAAAATCTGATAAACCTTCTCTTTTTTAAAATGATAGCTCAAACAAATATTTTTTTAAAAAAGAAGAAAGATGAATAAGATTGGAGCTTGCTTTGATCTTGAAAGTTGAAACTTCGGTTCCAACCACCCACAATAATAAAAAAAAAGCAATATTTGAAGAAATAAGACATCAAAGTTGCTTTTTATATAAAAATAAATAATTTGGGGGCAGATCAACTTAACTTTCAAAATATTGAGGTTCATATATTCCGGACTTAGATCAGACCCTGATAAGGTTCATATCCGACTCACCTCCTATTAAGACTCAGAGTTTTTTTTTAGATTTAGATTTGGATTTATCTAATCGAATTTGGATCGAACTGAATTCGAATCAAATTCGAACTAGATGGACATATCTAATCTCGCTACATTTAATTGTAATAAATTGATGGTAACCGTAAACAAACTCTTACAACCCTATTACACATGTGTAGGTTTATTATAATATAACCGAATGTCGATGAGAGTATTAAGTGCTCTTCACCGACAATATAGCTCCGACCAAATCACCATAAATACTAATGTACCCTTTCCTCGTCCTCCCCCACTACTTTTCTTCTTCTTCTTCTTCTTCTTCTTCTTCTTCTTCTTTTTCTTCTTCTTCTTCTTCTTGCTGTTTGTTTCCTGAGAAAGAGAAAGAAAAAGAGTTGAAATGTTTAGGTTGATAAGTGGGTGTGCAGGACCAAATGGGTTTGGTTCAGCCTCCACGGCCGAACAGGTTACTCAAGGAATTGACGGAACCAATATCACTGCTATAATAACCGGTTCATCACCTCACCTTTTATCTTTTTCCATTTTCATCATCTCCTCTCTAAATCTCTTGCTTTTGGTCTTCCAAATCTGTTCCCATATATATAATAACATTTAAATCTTTTTGGTTTCTTAAATCATTCCGATAGAGTTTATATTTGATGCACTAACATACTGTTAATCATTAGGTTACGACTCATTATCAACTTCACTGCTATAATAACATCTCAATATCTCAACACTTTGGCTTTTTTCCTTCCTATTTTATTTATTTAATTATATGTGACTCGATTTTTTTTTAATTTTTGTGTATGATATAAATATAATTCTTTAAATATATATATAAATACATATTTAAATTTTAGAGTATATTCGACACAATGACTACAAAATCCGGTTAGGGTTTTGCTTTCTATTTTTTTCATAGGGTAAGAAAGATAAAACAAAGATATGATACTAACACTAGATTTTTTTCCTTCCAATGATATTATCCTTATATATTATATATAATACTAGGTGAATATTCCATGTACTTGATAATATAATTTTTTTACGAGCGGATATATAATGTTGTCACATGTTATATTTAGAGACTATAAACCTTAACCTCAGAACTCTATAACTTAAACTATAAATCATAAAATCTTAAATAGAACACATTACAATATTAGAGGTCTGCTTGTGAAAAAAGTTTTCTGATAGATGTTCAAATGACGACAAATGTACTTTTATGTATATTTAAAAATCTAAAAATAAATCATGGAACACTTGACATCATTTAGACACCGCTTATAGAATTATTTTTTCATTGGCTATATATCAAATAACAATTTATTATATTATGTGTTTATGTGTATATATACAGACATCTTGTACATTTATGTTGATTTTTTTTTCATAATTTCATGGGACAAGATGCATTGTTTCTTCACCCTGTTATCGACGTCATTTTCATTTTAGCCTTTCGTTAAATATATGGGCATTTCTTTCAGGGTTCAGATATATTCATGTTCTTGTTTTTGTCCTTTGCCAATAGGTTTCTACAAGTGTTTTGTGTTTTAATTTAATTTGATCCGAATTTCGGGTTTTCTTTAAAAAAGAAATTCACATCAATCAATCCAAATTAAACGATGTTTTTTAATAAAAAAAATGAGATGATCAAATTATAAATAGACGGACTAAATCCCGAGTTCGATATAGTACTCGGACTAAAACAATAATAATACCCAATAATTTCATTGAATCACAGGAGGAGCGAGTGGAATTGGGTTCGAAACATCAAGAGTGTTGGCTCTTCGTGGAGTCCATGTTATCATAGCTGCAAGGAACATGAAAGCTGCCAATGAAGCAAAGGAAAAAATCCTTACACACAACAAAACAGCCCGTTTAGATGTCCTGGAACTGGATCTTTGCTCTATTAAATCCATCACATCATTTGCCGACAACTTCATTGCCCTAAATCTCCCTCTCAGCATCTTAATGTACAAACCTCTCAAACCCCAAATTTTCCTTTCATTTATTTCTTGATTTTAAGGAGTCGTAACAAGGTTTCCATACAATGTTTCTCAGAAACAATGCTGGGATCATGTTTTGTCCTTTTCAGCTCTCCCAGGATGGAATTGAGGTGCAGTTTGCAACTAATCATATTGGTAGGGATTTATATATAAATTTAACCAAACTCTAAATAACCCATGATTAATCTTAATTTGTTTTTTTTTTCAGGACATTTTCTCTTAACAAACCTTCTTTTGGACATAATGAAGAAAACAGCTGAGGCTAGCGGGATCCAGGGAAGGATTGTCAACTTATCATCAATTGCTCATCGCTACACTTATAAAAAAGGGATTCGATTTCAGATGATCAATAACAAAAATGGGTACGTAAAAGTTTTCGTCAAACTATGGTTTTGGTCCGTCTATGATATTGGAATTAAAGATTTAGTTCCTTTGTTTTCCTGTTTCTCATTTAGTACCTTTATTTTACGTAAAAAATTTGATATACAGGTTGCGTAAAGTTTACACAAGCCTTTTAATCTTCGGATTGAAGGCTTAGTTTAAGGTTTAAAATTTAAGGTTAGTATTTATAATTTAGGGTTTAGAGTTTAGGGTTAAGAATTTAAGATTTAAGTTTTATATTGTAAATATGTAGGTTTGTGTAAAATAAATTTTACACAGTCTGTATATCAAAATTTATCCTTGTTCTAATGGCATAAGTTGGTCATCTTAGCTTTTAATGTTATTATTTAGTCCATAACATTAACCCCAGGGACGGAGCCAGGATTTGAGATTGGGGGTAAACTATAAATGTTTGAAAGTGGGAGGTAAATTCATAAAAACTCAATTTAAAAAAATAAATAGGGGAAAAAAGTGGAAAAAAAATTCTTTGGGAGTGGGGTGATTGTCCCTCCCCACCCACTTAGTTTCGTCATTGATTAACCCTCTAAACTATTTGTGTTGAAGTATTGACGCATTTGTTGAATGCTCAAGACTATATTTATAGTCCAACAAATTAATCCGATAAAATGTTTACTTGTCAACCAAATGTTTAAAGGCGTTTCTAAAAAATTTATTACGTCAACATTTTATCATTAATTATTAAATATATTATGTACTAACTAATGTTGTTACAAAAATATGATAATTAAATTAATTATATTAAATATAAAGTATGGGACTAAAATTTAAAATTTATCATAGTAAAAGATCAAATTCTATAATTCGACCGTGTATATAGTATGATTTTTGGTGAAATTGTGTTTCCATGAATCAGCTAATGATGGATGTATTGTTTGATCTCAGTTACGATGACAAAAGAGCGTATGGGCAGTCCAAATTAGCAAACATATTACATGCCAATGAGCTCGCTCGTCGATTGCAGGTCAATGATTTTTTTTTTTTTGAAAATATAATATTTAGATTATCTAAATTTTAATTTATTCTAAAATAAAAAATTTCTAAATATTTAAATATGTTTAATTTCACGTTTTTTTATGTATAGTAAGGGCAACGATACCAAAAATTTAATAGTTGGATGCAATGATTTTATGGGTTTTGTAGGAGGAGGGCGTGAACATTACGGTTAATTCGGTCCACCCAGGATTGATTATGACGCCTCTGTTTAGATACTCCGCTGTCCAAATGAGTATGTTCACATCTCAACCATACTTTTTATACACATTTCTTTTCGACTGCTCAAGTTAATTTACAAATTTTCGAGCAATTATATTTTGTCGGTTGATTAAAATTTTTATTTTTATTTTATTATATTTTTTAATGTCATGAGTTTTAGACTTATTAGGAGCATAACTCATTTTTTTCTGAGTCCTTTTTTTTTTTCATCTCTATATAAGATTATGATTAAATATAAGATTTGTAAAAAAAAATTAAATTTCTTTAATTTTTTGGTCTAAAAATGAATCAGCTTAACTAACTAGTCGAATATTTATTCTCACCTGCAGAAATTCTTAAGCTGTTCAGTTTCTTCATGTGGAAGAATGTTCCGCAGGTAACACAACCCTTATGCTATTTCTTCCGTTGGGCTACATTGAAACTTATGAAACAGCTGACTTGTGTGGCGTTTTTGGTTGCCGGTAATCGTCAGGGAGCGGCAACGACCTGCTACGCCGCGCTCCACCCACGACTGAATGGAGTGACCGGGAAATACTTCGCGGATTGCAACGAGATGAAACCGAGTTCATATGCTAGAAATGAGAGACTAGCGAGGGAACTCTGGGGTTTCAGTAATAAATTGATTAACTCGGTCTCAACACCATAAATCAAATCATCACTCTCTCTCTTTCCAAGGCAAAATTATATGGAGTATGTTTTTACGTATTATATACGAAAGACATAAACCCTACGTTGTTTTATTCTCTTAAGTTGAAACAGTTGCCTTTGTTCTAGAGTTGTCCTTGAAAGGGCTTTAATTTCCCATTAAATGTGGTTTCCTCCCTGGCATGGCATGAAGAAAAGAAAGGGTTTTAATTTCTAGAGTTGGCTACTTGCCTTCACTTGAAAATGACATGATCGTGTCACGTACGTGTGCATTTATTAAAGCCTTTTCTTTTATATCGATATCTTTTATCGATATAATATAAAGATTATATTTCGGTACACAGATTTAATAATTTTAGACATAATGGTGACATATTAAGACTTAATTTTTTAAGTCATGTTAGAATGCCGTTTCAATCTTAATAATATAGTGATAACATGTTTGTAATAAAATTTTAATCGAGTAATTTATGAAATGACTTGGAGTATATTTTTATCCTTTTGTTATATACAAGATAATTCTTAAAATTACCAATGAATTCTCAAAATTTAATACGCTATATGAATTTTAATTTTGATTTAATTTTATTAATTATTAATATCATTATGGACATAATAGTAATATATTAACTTATACTACATATGAATTATATTTATTTAACATAAAGATGAAAGAGCTGAAACTTGAATATCACTGAATATATCAATTAATTAATTACAGTTCGATGCATTTACTATACTATATTTTTTCTATTAAGTATAAATAAGTGTAGACAAAAAGGGGGAAATTACATTAAAACTAAACAACGAATTTCAGCTGGAAATCAATGGGCCTCGTCGAATTCCCACAAGCCCATGCCACGGACCACCCAAGCCGACCCAGTAACAATTACAGCCGCGAAAACCGGCGGAATAATCCAATCAATTTTGGACTTACCGAAGAGGTGAACCGGCAAGCACAATTTCTCTCCCGCCACGTCCATCGGAACTCTAAGCAACCCTTCTCTCCCGCAAGCTTTAGAAAACGGAGACGACTGGGATATGGCGGAGACGAAGGCCACCTCCGGAGAGAACGACGCCACCGCCACTATCGCCGTTAGAATAACAGTCCATGCGGCAGCGTAGAGTAGCACCGGCCACCCTGAGGCGAGTCTATGGAGCACGGGTGTAAGAAAAGAGAGAATCATTTTTCTATTGGGATTGGGGAGGAGGTTATGGAAATGGAAGGTTGTTTTTATGAGAATAAAAAGGGAGGGGCTATATTAACTAATAGTAAGAGAGAGGGGACCTAATTTCAACAACTTTATAGTTGGGATTGGCGGGGTTTGGTTGAGCTGAAACGTGAGAAGGAGAAGATGTAATGAAAGAGACAAACTCCGAGAATGTTTTGACTTTTTTAGGTTAGGGTTTGGCTGGAACTCAAGAAACTACTCCATCAATCCATGAGCTTTGGTTGGGTTGTTTAGTTAGAACCTCGTTTCTATCTCGAATTTATTCTTTATGATTAGAATTCGGAATTATCTCTTCAAATTATATTTTTTTCAATAAAATGTAACATGTTTTATTAGAGTATTCAATACTTGATAATAACTTAAATCATTTTAGGAGTGAAAATGAAAAATATTTGCAAGTAAATCATTTTAGGAGTGAAAATGAAAAAGATATGTCCGAAATTTAGGATAATTTAGGTAAATATTAGGTCCAAAAAATGAGTTTGGGACAAAAAATAGATACATCTAAAACATTCAAGGCCCAACCCGACTTGACCTTTTTTTTAAATTTTAAATATATTATATAATCAGTAAAAATATTTCATGTAATGAGATGAAAATTTTATTTTCCACAAGTGAATTTAATTTAGAGTTTAAAATTTAATTTTGTGATTTTTAAAGATAAAGATTTAAATTTTAATTTTTAAAGTGAAATTATACATGCTTGTGGAATATTTTTTTCACTACCAGTAGATAGAATGATAACTTTTATAATAATAATAATAATAATAATAATATAACTATTATGCAAACATTAATAATATTTGAAAGAAAAAAAACATGAGCAAACCAAAAACATCTTTGAATTATCCATTTACAAATACAAACATACTTGTTGTGAACAGAAAGCGGAGAGAAAAGTGTCAATTGAAAATTTTAACCACTTTACTTTAAAATTATTGACAAAATAAAATCATACTTAACACGCATAAAATGTATCAATACATAAATCACTTAGCCCAAACCCATGAATACCTCTGCTTACAACTTGTAAACTACTTGGATCAAGTTCGATTATAAGTTCTAAGAGTTGAAGGGTGAATTTCATCGTGGATAACTAAATTTAACATGACTTTTATTTAGGTAAAAAAAACTTTTAATATTAATAATTAAATCATACTAACGAGGCTTGGTTCAAGTGGTAAACAATTATGGTATCGTTTAAGCATGTCTCAAGATCTTATGTATACAAAAAATTCATGTTAGAAGACTCACATACCAAAACTAGATATACGACACATGTCAGTCCGGATTGATCAAGACAAATTGTTTGAGAACCGGGAGGGCAACAAAAAGACTAAATCATTAATCTTCTCTTATTAATAAATTAAATGACATATATTATTTTTTAAAATAATTATAACAAAAAAGTTGATTTAAGATACGTACATGGCATAATAAACACAATTATTTAAAATGCCGTTCAAGAATGCTAAACCAGTTTTTATGTTAGAATTATTTAACGGAATCAAATTAAATGACAATTTATTTATAACAGAATTTATAAAGTTAAAACTGGATTGGTTAAAACATGAAAGTAGAACTCAAGCTTTTACACTGCTTCCACCATCACGCTTCAGTGTGATTCTACTTTCTACTGTTAAAACAATGCTAAAATGAAAAAATAATTTAAGATATATATATATATATATATTGAACAAACATTGATTATACCATAGAAGGCTGAAATATTACAAGTTGGGAACGTGGAGTTTGGAGCCAAGAGAATGCTTTCTCTATCTTAAGAGTAAGGAATAGAAATGAAACCAAGGAAACCAAAATTGCAAAAGCATGATCGCCACCATTGTCTGCAACGTCACGGTCGGGCTCAAGAAGAACACAACTGCAATGGCCGAACTCTGCCACACCTTCAGCTGCGCAAATGCTCCTTCCTGTTTTCAGAATAAATATTCACTGGTTACTGATTTCAAGCCTATAATATAACTGCATTTTTTTGTAAAACAGGATGGTTGGCACTAGAGAAATGCTTAGACCGAAGCGAACATATACTTGGTCTTGCGTAAACATCAATTAATTCTTACCGTGTCATGCTCAAAAAGTAGAGCAAGCCAAGCACTGAGCAGCGTATTCAAAACCCCATCCCCAATGCCCAGTAAAGCTGCCATCAGAAGAGGGTATACTATGCCGAGCACTCCACTAGTTGCGCTACATTGTTAAAGTTATAGAAAGCATAAATAGGATAGAGAACGAAAACAGTCGGAAGTTAAATGCGGATAACCTATAAAACTGCATTGCTCTTACCTGTATTTTAGCCAAAGCCAGAGGAATATCAGTGCCTGAAAAAAAACTCCACCACAGGCAATGATAGTTATTGACTTGATTCCAGATGTGAGTCGACCAGCCGCCAGCGAACACTATAATAAGGTTTTACCAATAAAATGAAACCAGAAAATAAATCAACCGAGTGAGCTCCCAGCACTTAATGAATATTTATATCAAGATTTCACCAACTTTTTATAAGTACATAATAAGTAACAGAAATGCTTTCTTGTTTACTAGAATCTAGCAGTTCATTTTCAAGTAAAACTAATTGTTAATAACTAGTAATCATTTCAGAATTTCAAGTACTTACGGTTGCATCAAAAACACCATAGACTGCCATTGCACCGCCCACACCAGCCTCTCCAAGAACTGGGTTTACAATGTCCTTGGTGTAACTAGCCCTAAAATTGCAAAATATATCTAATTAAGAATAAAGCTGAAAGTTTTCTTAAATAAGGCAAGGCTTGAAACAAGTTGCGGTAATGGCCTCAGTAAGCAATACCATACAAAAGCTTGCTGTAATCCTGAATAAGCAATAAGAGGAATGACCAACAGCATCCGTATGTCGAGCAAAGGAAGGATAACTGATTTCAACCGAGAAGTCACCGCAGAATAAAAACTGACAGACGACTCTTCTGATACCTTCTCTTCATTGTCATTGGGTTTACGTATGAAACACATAAGAATTGTACCTAATGTCATGCTACAAAGAAACACAATGAACAGAAAAGTCGTGCTGCTGGTACTTCCTTCCTGCTGTGTAAGAATAACTTGTCAGTAGCCATTAAACATTTTGAAAATTGGTAAAATAAAACCCACTAAGCCCAAGTCAAACACAATTCATGCCATAAAATACCATCGGAATGGTAGCATGTATATAACTACGTAGGGAGGGAACAGATCGGTTCTTGAAAGAGAAATTAAGTACTAAAACCAAATATATCTGGAAGTATGCAGAAAGCCGGAATGATTTTTCCACCCTATATTAAAGACCACACCACACCACCGTTCAAGAGAGCACAAGCATAATAAAGGGGAAAACAATTTTTCGTGGAGGCAACACATACCGTTCCCTTTGGAAGCACTGCAAGTGTGACCAGATTTCCAACAAACTGCAAAATTTACGGAACCAAATTTTAGTACAAGATTACCTTAAAAAATTAGTATAAGATTAATGTTTACAATTTGAACCTCCTCATAGCAAGTTAAAGTTATCCTATGGAAAAAAAATCTTTTCAGAGTAAAGAAATAGAAAATGAGTAGACTCAGACTGTCACAGCAAAAATCAATTAGCCACCTGGTGAAGAGCAAAGACTGCCCAAATTCTCCATTGAAGTTACCGATCATAGTTCCTTCATGTAATTTAGTATCTCTAGCATGACTGTGAGCAATAGAAGTAAGATATGTCCCCTGACAAAACCAAATCAGTTAGGGAATGGAAATCAGATCAACCAATAGCCATCACTTAATAAAAATATCAATGAACTTAATAAGCGTAAATCGCAAGCATACCTCCCCGACCCATATTATTGAAGCCGCAAAACCCATACACACGGAAACTGGAACCATAGTATACCTATATAACAATAAGAACAAAGAATTTTCAACCTGAAAGTTTGATTACGACATGATTAATACATAGTATGGAAACAGCTAGTACAATCTGAAAGTTCCATACACAAAAATAGGGCAAAAGATCAGTTCTTCATTTCTACATTACCATTTTCGAAAACCGAAAACTAATTTTCTTTCAGTTTCGTTTAGGACTTTGAAATTCAGCAAGCGAGTAAACGAACAGTAATTACTAATTACCATGTAGGCTTCAAATTTGCAGCTATGTACAGCCAATAGCCTGTAGTCCCCAGAACCACCGCATTCTTCGACCCCAGGAACCGAACCACCAACGAAGCAAACAACGAGAAAAACGCAAAAGATACATACAGTATCCCTAGCGACACCGGTCCCAAGTTTCCCTCCTGAAAAAGAACCACACCAAAAATAAAGGTTCAAACTTTAAAATTTCACCAATTCAGGAAAATTATAGAATTTCAAGTTGCAGTCAGCTTTCTAAGCAACCAAACAGCTCGTTTTAAATTCAATTGAGTGAACAAACATGAAAAGTATTAAAGCAAAGGAAATTAAACTCACGGAATTAACAGTAGTCTCCAAATTCTGAGCAGCTCCATAAGCAAGGAAGACCAACAAGAAGGCACCGCTCAAAATATGAACATCCCTCCTCCGGTTTTGGGGGGTTTCACTTTCCGAAACATCAACAACCAGTGGCGTCTCTTCGTCGCGTGTATCCATTGATTCGATTGGCATTTGAGTAGCAACTTTAGCTCCACCCGTATTTTAAAAACCTCTAGGAATTCGAGATGGGGAGAAATCCAAGAGAGTGAAGTCAAAAGAGGAAGAGTACCGGCTTGAAGCTGGAGGGGTAAAGGACAAAAGGGAAAAGCTGGAATTTTGGATTGCTAATTAAAGAATTGGGGTTAAGGGCCCCTGCAGTTGGTGAGAAAATGCGGGAAATGAAACAAATATGGGAAGGAATCTGAATATTCTAATCGATCGTTTTAGTTTCGTATCTTTTCGAAAGGAATAAAAAAATCTTCGAATTAGCCGAAGATGATGAACCCTGACGGAGAGTGGGTCTGTCGGACGGCGATAGAAGCATTATCGACAAAAAAATAGCTAATTTATAATATTTTCCTTGAAAATTTGATATCCAAAGAAACTATGAACACTTGTCCTATTAAATTTGTCTTCTATTAATATCTTGTCAATTTTGTTTAATTTTATTTTTTTATTATTTAAAATTTATTATTGATAAAATTATATTTTAAAAAATATATATGTAATACACAGACACGAAAATAAAAACTTTCACAAGTGCATTGGTTTTAGGTTTAGGGTTATATTTTTTTAAATGTTAGGAGTTTACGTTTATGGGTTTAAAATTTAGGTGTTGTGTTTATAATTTAGAGTTTAAGTTTAGAGGTTAGAGTTTAGTGTAATATGATTAGGGATTTAAGTTTTGCAAACCCTAAATTATAATCTTAATCCCTAAATTCTAACCACAACCCATCAATTCTATAACACTAAACTTAAAACACCTAAACTTTAAACCTTAAAATCTAGCCATAAAACCTAAAACTAAGAAACTTGTGAAAACTTTTTATTTTCATCGTTGTGTATTGAATAACTACCCATTTTAAAATGACTTAAATGAAAAAATAACCCCTAAATTATATATATTGCTTTTAGTCATTAAATTAGTTTCGATCAAAATAAGTATCTAAATTATTATTTTTGGTAACTTTAAGTCAAGTAGTTATCTAAGTTAAAAAACTATTTCCAACCAATACCGTGTTGAAATGTCACAAAGATTTTTCTTACCAAAAGATAGTTTAGGGATAAAAGCAAAAAAATGACATTATTTAGAGACTGTTTTGATCAAAAAATAGGTTAGGTACTTCAAATGACTATAAATAATAGTTTAACTACTTATTTTGATAATAAAAAATAGTTTAAGACTAAAAACATAAAAATAATATGATTTAAGGGTTAGCTTTTTATTTAAGCCTGTTTAAAATATAATTTTTGAATATATTTTAAGAAATTGACTTTTAAAAATAAAACAAGCATAAATTACATACATTAGTCACCAAATTTTAAAAATGCTTAAATGAAAAAAACAACCTCTAAATTATATATTAGTTTTTAACTTTTAGTCATTAAATTAGTTTTGATCAAAAGTAAGTATTTAAATTATTATTTATTTGCCATCTTAAGTCCAATAATTATTTAATTTTAAAAAAATTATTTTTGACCAATAAATTATTGACATGACACAAGATTTTTCTGACACAAAAATAGTTTAGGAACTAAAAGTAAAAAATGACATGGTTTAGACACTGATTTTGATCAGAAAATAGGTTAGGTACTTAAAATGACCATAGCTAATAGTTTAGGTACTTATTTTGATAAAAAAATAGTTTGAAGCAGTGGCAGAGTCACATATAAATTTGGGGGGTCAATTGACACTGCTTAATTTGTTATGGTATATGACTTTCGAAGAATTAAATTGGATTTTTAAGGAGTTGATATAAAATTTTTCATATGAAATATTAGAATTGACCCCACTTGATTTGTTGGGTATGAGGTCAATAATATTTATATTATAATGATATGAAAATTCTCATACTTCATATTTTACTCCGACCCTACTATATAAAAATCATGGCTTCGCTATTGATTTGAAGACTAAAAACATAAAAATGATGCGGTTTAAGGGTTTCATTTAAGCCTTTTTAAAATGTAGTTTTTAAATATATTTTAAGAACTTGACTTCTAAAAATAAAACAAGGATAAACTACATACATGGTCACCAAATTTTAAGGGCATTTGTATTTTGATCATCGAACTTTTTTAATTTATAATATAATCATTAAACTTTCAATTCGTTTTTATTATACCCTTAAAAAACGCTGACGTGACCGAAGGCACAAATCAAGGGTGAAAGAGGAAGTCAATTTCGTAGGCAATCTGGGTTGGTAAATATAGTGCCGTGAATTTGGTTTCTAAATCAGTTCCGACCCTTTCTAATGGGAATAAAGGGAAGTAATATAGTTTATTTTAGGATTTGAAGTTTAGGGTTTAGGGTTTAAGAATGTACGAGACCTTTATTTTTAGTCACCTTCGTTTATAGCAACCCACAATTCGCAGTGTAAACCATGTATAATTTTAAAGATTTTAATGCTACTCTCAACTTCAATGATCAAAAAGAGTGTATGATCAATTCCACCGTGCAAGGAATTCATGAGACCCATGTTTAACTATATGAATTTCTAAAATCTGAAATTCAAATTTCATTTGAAAATGAAATGGTTGTTTATCGATTGGACTGCTTACTAGGATTTGAATTATTTACACACATTTGCCAGTCACCTTGTTAGAATAAGAGCTCGTTTAACAATACTTTTTCAACGGCCGTTAGAACGTCAGATGGAGACACAATGTTAAATAGGTATGGGATGCACGTTGAACGGGCGTTGGCCCCTATTTTTTTTACTTGATTTAACGTACAAACGAATGTTTTGTCATAGTTGAAAAATTCAAAATCAGCCGTTTGACTTTCAACGGTCGTTCGAACATCTTGTTCGAACATCTTTGCTCTAGGGAGCCTAAGATCTTAACAAAGGCCGTTTCTTGTTTCTATTTGTGGCCACACATCTAAAAAGATTAGTCTCCAATTCTGTGTTCCAATTGATTTTTTGGGAAGGGAATTTAGAAAAGCTTTCAAAGGGGTAAGGGTGTTTATTGAATTGAGCAGTTCGCAAATAACTCGAGTTTGATTCCGTCAAAACTCGGTTAACACTCGACTCGAGTTAACTCAACTCAAAATCGAGCTTAACTCGAAATCTTAACGAGTCAAGTCGAGCAAAGCCCAACTCGACTCGATAAGTTCGTGACCAACTCGTGAATTTTTATGAAGTCTTTTATGATTTTTTAATGACTACCTTAAAAAATTAAGTTTCAAAAAGTTTAAATACTAGGCGAAAGTTCTAAAAAATTTCAGTGAATTGCTAGGTAATTTCCCATAAAATTTTGGTTTCAAAATCTCAAAATGTTTTGTATTTCTCGAGAATTAAAAAAGTTAATTATAAATTTAAATTATAATGATGAGACTTTTTTTCGTCTTTTTTATTATTACTTTATGTATAAAATAGAAAAGGAGAATTTTTTCACTTCCTATATAAAAATACGATTAAAAATTAAAACCTGAAAATTTCTAATGCACTCCCTTCTAGTCTCCTTTGTTGTTCACCAAAGATTGTTGAGAAACTAAAAAGAGTTTCAAACTTGAATACTGACTCCATCTCTAATTCGATCATGACATGTTCGTTTATTTATTTCCTTAGACCTTACGTTTTTTTTTAATTTCTATGTCTATATTAAGCTTTAATAGTATCACAAAATTTTACTTGTATTAAAAAATAAGGTGAAAATTTTGACGAGCTTAACGAACAACGAAAATTTTTAACGAGCACGAATCGTACAAAATTTTATCGAACTTAACGAGTAACAAATTTTTTTAATGAACACGAGTCAAATACTACTCAACTCGCTCGATGCCCTACAAAGGGGTTAGGATTCGATTTCACTCAATCCTTCCTTTTATGTTTTCTTTTCTTTTCGATTTCACACAAATGGTCACTAAACTATACCCGAAAAAACAAAATGGTAACGAAACTTCCAAAAATTACATAATGACAATTAAACTTTATGTTTTGTTACAAAATGGTAATTGTGATGTTAACCTCCGTTAAAAAGGTGACATGGTTGTTAATTTTTTTTATATAATAGCACATTTAATCCTCCATAGTTACACATTCAATCAATTTAGTCATAATTCGAAGAAATTATATAAATTTAACCCTTAATTTTTACACATTGTTATAATTTAGTCCTAGTTCTAAAATGTTAACCTTGGATATTTCAAAATCACTTCAATTTAGTCCCTCTCCATCCCTTCATCTTTCCATTATCTCTCTTATCTTTTCATCTTTTTCTCCATTTTTTTCTCTTGTAAATCGATATGAAGAATAATTGATATAATGAAACCATTCTATTTTATCCCTCCCTTTCAAACTATTTGTCAGCAAAGCTGAAATACCAGAATTTTTGAATGGAGTAGTGAATGGGGTTGAAACTCATGTAGCAGAGCTAGAATTCAAAATTGGTGACTTTCAGAAACTGCTCGTCACCAGCACTCTTAAGCTCAAGAAACTTGAAATTTCTTGCAAACATGCAACGATTCCCGACTTATACTAAAACACAAGTTTTGTTTAATATGCATGCTTACGTTAAGGAACCGCATACTTTTGTTCAGTTATGATTATCTAATTATTCAGTATTATAGATATATTTTGTGTATACTATTACTATTCTATTCTTTTATGGCCTTAGTCTAAAGCTGTGTGTTTATTATTTTGTTTAAATTGGTTTGGCTAGTTCATTAGCCTGTCCTGCGTGGGATCTTCCAAAGCTTAAGCTTACGGACATGGGAGCTGACAAATAGTTCAAAAGAGAGGGATAGAATAGAATGGTTTTTTATATAAGTTATTTTTCATGTCGATTTACCTAAAAATAAATGAAGAAAAATTGAAAAAGTAACAGAGATAATGGAAAGATGAAGGGATGAAGAGGACTAAATTGAAGTGATTTTGAAATATCAAGGGTTAACATTTTAAAACTAGGACTAAATTAAAACAATGTATAAAAACTGAGGGTTAAATTTATTAAATTTTTTCGAATTATGACTAAATTAATTGAATGTGTAACTATAGTAGACTAAATGTGCTATTATACAAAAAAATTAACAACCATGTCACCTAAGTTAACATCACAGTTACCATTTTGTAACAAACATAAAGTTTAATTGTCATTCTATAATTTTTGAAAGTTTGATTACCATTTTAATTTTATTTTCGGGTATAATTTAGTGACCATTTGTGTACTTTACCCTAAAAAATCAATTGGGGCATTTTAATTAATTACTTTCTAAATTAACAAGTAATAAAAAGGAAAAAAAATTGCTGACATAAAATTATGGTAACCAATCACGATTTTTCAACACTATTTAAAAATCTAGAGTAAAATGTCTTTTGCTGTTTATTACCTCCACACAGCCTCTAAATTGGAAGCATGAGCAACTAAGGAAAAACATAACAGTTTTTTAGTAAGATTATCAATTTAACTTTAATTATTAAATCAAAAGAGTACACTAAATTCCTACGAGGATTGGGAATAAAATTAGATACTCTAAAAAAAGCAAAATTAGTGATGTGAACATTTATGTATCCTAATACCAACTCTACTATATAATCAGTGTGAAATTCAAGAACTTATACCAAAAGGGAATCAACAAGCAAATGATGAATTTAGCATAATGGCGATCGAACAAGAACCATAATCGATTCCCTAAACGCGTGATTAATGGCAAAAAAACCCAGTGAATCGGACACCATGAAAGCACAACCTGAAACACTCAAAAACATATAGGCAAGGAAGGGCCAATATTTAAAAATACTTGTAAATGAAATAAAGTGTTGCATATCCCCTACCAAACAGTTGCATATTAGCTTGAAGAGAATAGATTAAACAAAGACGCCCAACTTTTAGGTTCTATAGAAAATAAAACACATACCGAGGAAGAAGTAGAGGTTTATCTTGGAGACTAATAAAACCCACTGGCAAAAGTCGGGAATCAGCTATCTGAATCATCCAAGTTCGCCAGCCCACAACTTATAAACATTTCAATCAAGTAAACATACCAAACAGTTGTACGGCCTGAAAGATCGATTTTCAGTTAGCACGGCTTTTGATGACATCAAGACCCATCTCAGTTGGATCTGTTGCTTGCAATTCCACCTGAATTCCGTCCAGTTCTCTCTTGAATCTATCTTTGGAGCTAGCGTATATCATCTTGTTCCTGACCCTTGATGCATCAGGAGACCTTCACAAGACAACATAATAAGTACGGAAGGCAGCAATAAAATAAACCGGGAAGTAAGATAATTCAGGCGATCAAGAAACTTGCATTACCATGCAATGAAAAATATCCTGCTCTTTGGGACACCCTCTGGGGTTAGAAATTCAAAATCATACACGGCATATCGACATTCATCAGCAGGAAGACTTTTAGTAAAATCCTCATAGTTCTCAGTTGGCTCACCAAGCTTCTCCACAATAACTTGCTTCTCCTCAATTTTGTAAACAATGAAGCGGTAGGTTCTTTTTGCCTTGAGCTCCAAAAACTTCAACTTGCACTCATCGTGCACAGCCATTCCTGAAGCGGCGTTGGCCTAAACTTATGACAATATCACATGAAAAAACATCAAATATCCGAGGCAAGCACAATGTTTCATTACATAAATAGGATGAATCGGCAACATATACTTTTATCCTGATAGAACAAGGGTGGGGTGGGGTGGAGAACCCCAAAACAAGTGTTAATCAACTAGCCCCATACCCTCTACCATCATGATTGGCCCTAGCAAATCACAGGATGACAAAAAAGAACAAAATCCGTACTCAGATACCATTACAGAATGTTCTAACTTGATCTATTTCGGCTGCCACATATGTTGGCAGAAAAAAACTATACGTAGAAAACATAGACATGGGATATAGCTAGGGGAAATCATTAAATTATAAGATAGTACAATGGTAAAACCACAATTTGACCCCAAAAAATTCAAGATCCAATTTAGACCCCCTAAAATAGTTTGATGGCTTCTCCCGGGGATATAGCAGCATTAATTCTTACACTACCTCAAGAACACTAAAAAATAAAATAAACAGGGGCTTGGCAACGAAGCGTAAATTTTAAAAAGCCAATGGCCGAGAAAAGGAGCTGAAAATCCAAATTAAAGGTTCAAGACAGATTGGATCAACATATCAATACATCAAACAAGAAAGAACAGTTGAAAATCAACTAACCAAAGAACAAATATCAAAACCTAATAGATCAAAATCAAATCCAGCAGAATCAAGCAGCAAAAGACACTAGAATCAAGATCAGATACAGCTCATCTAATTCCGTACATATAAAATCGGGCAATAAAAATCCACATCATCGAAGCACAAACTACAGATTTGAAACCCTAGGATTTAGAAACCCGAACAAAAAATAACAGATAAAATCAGTCCATGGATGAAAGCTTTCCTCCAAACATTTCAAGCAAGAAAGTTTGAAAAAGGAGATCATCAATCAACCGACAAAAACACAGAACAAGTGACGATCCACAAAGATTACAACTAAACTACAAAATCAAAGATTTAAAATCAATTAAAGCATGAATTAAAAATTTAAAATATATATATATATAGGGAGCTGAAACATTACCATCTTACGAGGATAAGGATCGAGATCGACGGAGAAGGAAATGGATGAGGAAATATAGAGAAAGAAAATTCCTCCGATGACGAGATGCGAGGTTAAAGATCCTTTTATTTCGGTGACCCTGCCCAAAGGGGAATAATATCCTGCTTTTATTGTACGCTAAGTTATCGTGCGAGACATTCCATCATGTAATAAAGTGCCGCCACGTCCGTGCTCCACTAGTGATTTATAAATTCCACGGCTTCTTCAGTTGAATTTTTGTAATTTTTTGTAGCTTCTTGTTTTTTTTTTTTTGATCAAACGCTTTTTTTTTTTTTTCACAATTTAATCAAAAGTAAATACCAATACCAGCAAGTTGATGATTCGACTTAGGCAATTTGTTTCTTTGCCCTCAGGTGGCCAGCTGCCCCTTTGCTGGCGGCTGGCCTCCCTTTCCCCTTTTCCTTCTATTCATTAATTGTCAAACGTTTCTCTTTTCCCTTTCATTTTGTATTTGCTTCGTTGTTTTTTTCTAATTAAATTTGATGATAATTTTTTTTGACGATTATGATATAAATTTAAACACTCTTTTACAAAAAAAAAATAGACACTCGTTGGTGATTTGGGTCGGTGAAAGATAGAGCGTAGGAATTTTGTGTCCTTTTTTCTTTCTTTCTGTTTTGCACCTCAAAGATTTGAAACAAAATTCTAAAGAAAGGAAGATAAAATGCTTAACCGCTAAACCAACTTAATATCTGAAAATATTTGAACACAAATAATATATATGTTAAATTATAATTGATATTAATATGGATAAAATAAAAATTTTAAGAACTAAATTGAAAAAATAAATTATATTAAAAATTGATTATATTATAAAATTAGAAATAAATATGGGTCAATTTCGGATTAACTAAAAACTTTAGGGATTAAAATAATTAAAAATAAAACTATATTAAAAAATCTTACTAGATTATAAAAATTAAAAAACAAGGATTAATTTGAAATTAAATAAAAAGTTTAAGAACTAAACTAAACACAAATAAAACTAGGGTAAACTACATAAATAGTCACCGAACTTTTAAGGCACTTTTATTTTGGTCACTGAACTTTTAACTTGCGATATAGTTATTGAACTTTTAATTTATTTTCATTAAGATCATTTTCATTTAGTGGTCGTTTGAAAATATTGGCGTGGCAGTTAACTTTTCTCCTTCCTCTCCTCTCTCCATGACTGAATTTTCTTCAATCCTCCAATTTCTCTTAACTAAATTGTTAACAAAACATTTATCAGTAAACTTCCATTGATCTTTCATCTTAGAAATTCAAACCATTCATCTGTTGAAACACCCAATCCAAACCTTGTTGAATTCCATGAACCTCTTTCTAATTTCTATACATGACGCCAATATTTGTGTTTCTACTTCCTGCAACGCTCATTATGGAAGAAAATGTGGTCGGAATTATCCTTGCCCTCCGGTGACGACACCAGCATCATTTGGTATCTACTATTCGACTTAACACTAACGTATGTTGTGAATTTGATCAACTTTTTGGTGACGAAACACACCAGCACCTTGTCGTTGTGGTGGTTTCAATTTTAATTTTGAGAAACCCATTCTTTGTCATTGGAATGTTGGTTATGCACTCTGTTAGAATTCGAACTTGATTTAAATTCTTAAATCCAAGGTGATTAAAAGTTCTTAGCAATTAATAAGAATAGTGGCAGCAAAACAAGTTGACATGGCAACATTTTGATCTCATAAAAATGTGATAGCAAATAAAGAAAGTTTGGTGACGCATTGGAGTATGAAATCTCCTTAGACGGTTTATGATATAAATATGGGTAATATGTAGTTGTACGAGTGTATTGTGAACTGAAAATCCGAGAGAGTTACAATCGAGCTTAGCAAAACTTTGCGTGAAATAAGTGTTTGTAAACTAATCATAGCTAGTGAAGTGTCGAAAATATTTGTACTCGCATATTTGGTTCGTATTAATATATTGTGAGTTATTGTTATAAATTATATCGAGTGCCCACCAACACTTCTAACACACTCTTAGTCTTTGGGGGTTATACTCTACAACAAAGCCAAGAAACGAAGCAAATGAGCCATCCTATGAACGCAAAATGCTTGTGATCGTTGTATATTTTGTTTCCTTGATCTCGAGGACAGCAACAATGTTCGAAGAGGCAGGTACATCTGGGGCCATATGGTAGCGTATGATGCCATGTATTTTGTACCTTGGATTCAATATTTTCTTTAGCCTTGAGATATGTGAAACTGGTTTTCTTTCGAACTAGCAACAATTGCAGTATTTAGTCAAAAATTTAAAACTCCAACAAGTGACTGATTGGTCTCTATCATTCCCAGTTTGGCATTGTAGAGGAATATGGTTTTTATGTTTTTTGGTTCTTCCTAGGTAAAAGAAAAAAAGTTGAATTCCGTGAAAAATCGAAGAAAATTTAACCATAGAAAAGGTTCAGTCACAAAGGAAAGATAGGAGAAGAAGAAGCAAAATTAACTGTCACATCAGCGTTATCTAACTGTAGTTGAGGGGAGTGGTCTTAATGAAAACGAATTAAAAGTTTAAAGACTATATCGCAAGTTTTAAAAGTTCAATGACCAAAATAAAATCGCCTTACTAAGTTTAGTGACTATTTATATATTTTACCCATAAAACTATATCAATCTCAAATACAATTTAACGCATATATATTATTTCTGTTAAATTATTATCAAATCTCAAGTAGTTATAATGGTTGAACTTTTTCCTTCCTTTCTTTATGATATTGGTTTAAATTATCTCGATGCAAAATTTTATATTTACTCTACAAGTCAAATATAATTTAGACCTAATCCAGATTCGAGTAAAACCCTACACGTCAAAACCCTCACAAAATCTCTCTTTTTTGCCTTTCTTCTTTTTCATTCTCAAATCCCGTTTCATAGAAAAAATAATCTATCTTTTTCAGGTATTCACCAGCTTCACATTTGATCTATATGAAATTCCCTGAAATGTTTTCTACTAAGGTCAGCCACTTCATTTTTAGATTATTATGTCACGGGGCTAGGTTTTACTAGCGAGACCGTGTGACCCTAGTCGCTGAACTCTAGTCGAACGTCTAGGTTAGCCTGAAAAATCAAGCAAAAAACTTAGTGATGAGCAGAAGCAAAAGCAAGGAAAAATAGAATGCAAATAAGTGAGTGAATGGTTTCTCTATTTCTCAAGAAATAATGGATGAATAATAAGGTGAGGTGAGCCTCTATTTATAAGCAAACATTCTTACGTCTGACAGTTACAAATAGATATATTAACGGTCAAGATTTAGCATACTTTAACTATCTAAGGAGAGAAAATCATATCCTAATCATATTCCTTAATAATTGAGATTACAAGGAATTACATTGATAGTTTTCTTGTATGGTAGGAGGAGGATCTTCATGAATTGTGCCATGTCTGGTGCAACCGGGTTGGCTTGGCTCCTTTCTATAATTAATTCGGTCAACTAAATTAGCATTCTCTAAGAGGTGGGATAGTTTGGGTGGGTTGGACTTAGACAAGCCTAAAAACTTAGACAAAACTTCTTGAGCTGCATGTAATGTGTTGGACTCGACTGCTAAGGGTTTTAAAGCTACGGGATTATATGGCGGATTACGTGCCAATGGAGAAACACCTGATCTTGCGCTTGTCACTTTCGATGTTGATGCCAATGTTGCAGGTGGAATTTCTAGTTGCTTAATATAGTTAGAAACATAATTGAATTTTTCTTTATAAATTACTTTATACGAATCTTTTTTAGGCTGTGGTCTATGGGTCATTTTGATTTTTTTTTTCCAGGGGCATTTACTACAAATGTGGTTGCAGCAGCACCGGTTGTGTATTGCAAAAGTGTGTTGAATAATATGAAAACAGTATGTCAGATTGGCTATCTTATTTGTCTTTGTATAGTAAGGACTTGGCAAAAATAAAATAAACAGGGGCCTCACAATGAAGCGTTGTTATATTTTGGCTTAAATTCTAATTGATAATTAAGTTGGGTTTTATTGTGAATGTGAGCACCCAAATCCGTCCGGCACTCACTTTTTATTCTAAGTTCGTTTGTTCGGGTTTTAAAATTTTGTTTTTATTTAATTTTGAAAAAAACCCGCCCGGTTTTGAAATTAAAAATGTAGAGTCGCCACCGATCATTTTAAAAATGGTAGACCGGATGGGGAAGGATTAGCACCCCACACCGCCCAAAATTGGTACCTAGTCGATTATTTAATGTATGGGTGTTGGAAATTGCGAATTCGATTTAAATTTAAAATACGATTCTTAAATGCTGAAAATATCGAGAGAACCACATCCCTTTACGCCTGGGACACGACTTCTCGTTTTCTTGGAAAATCATCACATCCATTTACGTCCATGACATGATTTATCGAGGTTTTAAAAAACGCTAATTTAAAATTCAAAATTTATTTCTTTAAAACATATTTATTTTTTGTGGTTTTTTTAAAAAAACTTTTATAATACAAAAAATGAGGTGACATATAAAAATATATATATACTTATAAATATAATATCTAATGTAAAATATATTTAATAATCATACTTAAAAAAACTATACATGTATATTATGTTAATAATTTATATACACATATATTTTTATTATATAAATAAGTATTTGTTATTATTTACATATATACTTAAAACATGATATTTAAAGTAAAATATATATGCATTATTTGTTGAAATTATACTTATATATATTAAGTTAATAATTTATATGTATATATTTTACCAAAATAAGTATTTTATATTGTAATTAAAAATATTATACATTATTTTACAAATACATAAAGCCTTATATATACATATATAGTGCATAAAATATAAATATATATATATATATATTACACATAAAAATATGAACAATAAATATAAAACATAAATATATGTACACATAGATCATATTAAAATGCATGAATCAACATAAAATTAAACATTTAGGACTAAAATGCATGAGTACTAAATTACTTGACTAAAAAACATAAAAATGACTAAAATGAAACAAACATAAAACTTAAAGAAATAAACGTAAAACAACCAAAATAAGATGCTTGAAATTAAATCATGAAATACGGTGACTAAATTAAAAGGAAACAGAAACTAAAAGCCACAAAAAACCAAAAAAGATGTTAGTAAACACGCATAAAAATGAGAGGGACCAAAAACGTAATTAAACCATGGACATAAATAAATGCGGGTTGAAAGATGGAGGACTTGAAGCGTAATTATCCCATCAAAATGACACGGATCCTCCCCGGGTTATGGGTCACTGCATGGATTGGGTCACCTTATACGACGTCGTTTTGAGGGATTTGGTTTAAAACAAATATCAGCTTTGTTTTATTTGAACTAAAGAACCCTAAAATTTATTTCAATCCTCTAATCTCATCCTCCCAACTCCCAACGGCGCTGTTTTACCTTCACTCTCGTCGTCGTTCATCGGCGGCGGCCTCACGGCGGAAGATCGGATGGCAACCAGGGTAAGCTTCAAACCTCTTTTTGTTTGATTCGAATTGAAACCAAAAGGAGAACTTGGATTTCGAACTGAAAAGAAAATATTCAAAACATATTTATAAATTTGCCTTTAAAAAATATATTGATTCTTCAACCTTACAATTTTTGGATTTTGAAATCTTTTTTTAAATAAATCCTAAAACTCTATGATTTTCCCCTGTTTCTTTCGATTTTTTTTTAACTCCCCCATCTTTATATTTGCTTGTACTTTGGTTTTATAACCAATTTCCCCCTATTTTTAATTTGTAGATCTGAAAAAAAAGCCAGGTTTTGAGGCGGATTTTTGGCCGAACTATGGACAGCTGCAGAGGCTCATCAGGCTAGGGTGGTGATGGGTTTGGTTTAAGGTTTAGTTGGTAGGATTGAATTCTAGGGTTGATTTGGGTTAGGGTTTAGGGATTAGAGATTAGGTTCAGTTGGGGGTTCAGTTGTTTGCCGGAGATGATGGTGGTGGAGAGTGAGAATGACGGCGACAGAGTGAAAGAGCGGCGACAGCAGTTGGTTAGATGTTAGGGTTTATTTTTTAGGTTAAATGGCATTTTGGTAATTTTGGATTTGGGTCGGGTTATGGTTGTTGGGTTTGGGAGGAAACGAGTCATTACAAGCTGCTCCTCTTTGCTCGTTGTTGTGTAACAGCAATAGAGCAAAGACTAAAAATGACCCGTTTTGTCAGGTCCGGCTGAGCTTATCCCCTCTTGACGTATGTCTTCTTTCTTCGATAAATATTTTTTCTTCTCGACGCATGTCTTCTTTCTTGACTTGGTTGATCCACTTTGTCTCTCTTGGGAAGCAAAATCTCCAGAATAAGAGGGGTTGTCTGTTGGGGAAGCAAAATGAATTCAACTTGCTATATTATTGATAACGAGCTAATTTCTAAAGAAAATTTGTCCCAGCTGCAACACTGATAAAGAGGAAAGATCTACAAAACTCGATCCAGCTGCAACGCTGACGAAGAGGCAAGACCGATGGATGAAAGTTCTGATGTTTGATACAGCTACAATTCTGACGAAGATGTAGGATCAGAAAATTGAAAACTTCTTCTTTTTCTTCTTTCTTTTTTTTGCTTTTTTACTTTTTCTTTTTTTGAATTTTTCTTTCTTTCTTTTTTTTTTTTTTTTTTTATTTTTTAGATACAATATTGATAAAACTTGAAAGTTGGTAAATTTTGACCAAGCTACAACACCGACGAAGAGGCATGGTCTAAAGTTAGTAATATTGATCCAGCTATAACATTGACGAAGAGGCAAGATCAAGAGTTAGTGAATTTGGTCTAGCTACAACACCGACGAAGAGACAAGAGTGAAAGTTAGTAAATTTGGTTTAGCTACAACATCGACGAAGAGGCAGAACCGAAAGTTAGATTTGACCAAGCTACAATACCGACGAATAAGCAAGGTCTGAAGATTTGATCTAGCTATGACTCTGACGAAGAGGTAGAGGTAGGATCGGAGGGTTGGTTTCTTTGCGATAGAGCTACAACTTTGACTAAGAGGCATTATCGGAATTTGACAAATTTGGTTCAGTTGCAACACTGATGAAAAAGTAGAACCGAAGGTTAAGTTTGATCGAGCTACAACACCGACGAAGAGGCAAGGTCTGAAGATTTGATCAAGCCACGACTCTGACGAAGAGGCGGGATCGAAGGGTTTTTTTTATGAAGCTACAACTCTGACGAAGAGGCATGATCAGAATTTGGCAAACTTGGTTCAGCTACAACACCGGCGAAGAGGTGGAACCGTAAATTTATAAAGTTGGATCTATCCACACCATCAAAGGAAGGGGTAAGATCGGATTTCAGCAACTTAGACTCTACTAGACCATCAACGGAGAAGCAAAATTGGCAAACAACTTGATTTTTAATTTTTTTTTATTTTTTTTTTTTTTTCTTTTTTTTGGATTTTTTTATTTTTTTTTTTCTTTTTTTTTTCATTTTTTTACTTTTTCCTTTTTTGACTTTTTCTTTTCATCATATTTTTTTTCTTTTTTTTTTTTTTAGCTACAACATTAATAAAGAGCTTGAAATTCAATAAATTTGGACCCATCCACACCATCACCGGATGGAAGAAAACAGATAACAATTTGTATTCCACTACACCATCAACGAAAAAGCAGAACACTAACTGAAACCTGCTATACATCATCAACGGAGCAGCAAGATTGAATAAGCAGCAACTTGGACCCAGCCACGCTATCAACGGATGGACAAGATCGGATAATTTAGATTATATGAGGCCATCAATAGAGAAGCAAAACACCAACTTGAACTATACTACACCATCAACGAAGGAGCATGATTGGATTTTAGGAACTTGGACCATAGCCACACCATCAACGGAGGGACGATGATCGGATGGTAATTTAGATTCTACCTCGCCATCAACAGAGAAGTAGAACATCAACTTGAACCCTACTATACCATCAACGGAGAAGCAAGATTGAATAGTAATGACTTGGACCCCAACCACACCATCAACGGAGGGACAAGATCGGATAATTTGGATTTTACGACGCCATCAACGGAGAAGCATAACAACAACTTGAACTCTACTACACCATCAACGGGGGAGCAAGATTGGATTTCGACAACTTGGACCCCATCCACACCATCAACGGAGGGACATGATCGGATAATTTGACAACTTGGAATTAGCCTTATCATCAACGGAAGGGCTAGATCAAATGACAGCAACTTGGATCTTACTACACCATCAACATAGGAGCAAGATCGATGAATGACAGCAACTTGATTTTTTTTTTTTTTTATTTTTTGATTGATTTTTTTTTTTTTTTGACTTTTTTCTCTTTTCTTTTTGAATTTTTTTTAATTTTCTTCTTCTTCTTATTCTTTTTTTTTTTTTTTTTTTTGATCAAAATTTTTTGACCTACAACTATAAGGATGATACAAGATCCGAAGAAGAAAAAATTGGTCTAATTGTACCATTAACGGAGAAACGAGACCTTGACAAAAATTTGATCTGTTGCACCATCAACTAAGAAGCGAGATTTGGAAAATGTAGGATCTGCTACATCACTAGCGAAGAGATGATATCCAAAGGAAAATTTTAATTTGTTGCACCATCAACGGAGAAATGAGATTTTAAAAATGTTGATCTGCTACACCATCAACAACAAAAAGCGAGATCTAGAATAAGGTTCAAATCTGTTGCACCATCAACGGAGAAACGAGATTTTCAAAATGTCTAAACTACTACACCATCAGAGGCAAAACAAAATCTGAAAATGTTGGTCTATCACCAATAACGAAGGCAAGATCCGAAAAAGGTTACTTCTATTGCTCTAGTAGCGGAGATGTATGGCCTGAAAATGGGAAAAAGTATTAATCAATAAATATTCAAAAATTTTGTTGTTGGTACCTTTTATTTAGATGTTTCAACATTTTTTTGTATGTTTGGCCATCATGATTGCCCTATGTGTTGATGAAGTTCGATCTCTTTTTGAATCTGTTTGTAAAAAAATGCATGCATGAATTTTATGCCTAAATGCATGTGTCTATCCTAAATGCATAATGACTTCGGTATATGCACTTAATCTAAATTTATGACGTATGCAAAAATAATTTAATGCAAGATGAATGCAACTAAATGCATGAATGTGATATGATTTCTCTGGTCCTCAAAAGAATGCCCCTGACTCGCCACTGATCATGTTAAGATCTTGGCCTTTTGCATGTGGCGGTGCCTCAACCTCTTCTTGGGTTCGGTCACCTAGCTTTAAATCTTTCATCTCGGTGCATGCCCCAACATTTTGTTCGTTTTATGTCATCGTCTAAAACTACTCTTGTAGCGAATTTGAAACTTTAAAGTGTGGATTTATGTTACCCCTAAAAGTTTAGTTCATAAGTTGTGTGTTGATTCATGATGACTCATTATTTTTTTTTATCAGATGAAGTTTTGCAGGCTATGATCGATGTAGATATTTCAGGGATGCATGTGTTTGACTTGGCAATGAAGGCTGGACCTTAGCAAATAATGCCCCCCAACTAGGACCTTGTTAGAGACACAATGTTTGTAAAATATGTGGAGGGTGCTTTTGAACATGCCCCAAGACCAGACTCTTGTAGAGGTTCTATAAGGTGCTAGGTCGACCAACTTTGTTGTATCTAATAGGGTAACCTAGGGACTAATTTTAAAATTTCAAAATGTATGCGTGTAAATGCGAAGTGCAGGTCATAGATGCAAAAGTACTGATTCAAAAATGATTCTTGTGGCTCAACTTTCGAACTCACGGAATTCATTTGCAACTTTGAATATTACCTTGATATCTAGAGTACTAGATTTTCTCCCGATAATAGTTTTTTAAATTGAGAACCAGTCGTGAATCAATATTTTATGCTAAAAAATGCAAAAATAAAAATGTTATAATGTGTCATGTAGTTAATGCAAAATGAATGGATTTAACATGATGTGATCACAAAGAAAAAAATGGGTCAGTTCGAATTTAAAATAATCAAATGAATAAATTAAATGGTAAACAAGGTAAAAATTAAAACATATAAGAAATTGTACATAAAAATGCATAAAAGCCTAAAAGGGTAACCGCTAAACAAGCAGAGTTTCGCATGGCTCTAAAGGGTTGGCTCCTACGGCTCACTATATGCTATTTTAGTTCTAGTGAAGGGTACTCAAATTGTCCTCTTTGTCCCATACTAAAGGTAGCAAGGCCCCTAATCCTCACCCATTATTGGTTTCAAACGGACCAAGTTCAATTTAGGGGGATACATCCCTTATGCCTATATGGAGGTAACCCACACGAAAACATAAGAAATATATCCCGAAAGCGATTCACCAACCTATATGATGGTAACCCACACGAAGGCAGTATCACACTTCCACTTAAAAAGGACGGAGCTCGGGTAGAAAGCTCATGGAATGCAGAAAAAATAAATTAATTATATTTACAGAAAAATAAGGTGCATGTCTTATTAAAAACAGAATCATATTTCAAATTAAAATTGAATTCGACAATTTCCAACGACCAAGACTAAAAGATAATCGACTCGTGGCTTGACTCTCTTTCTATTTAAAAGTCCCCAGCGGAGTCGCCAGCTGTGAACACCCAAATATATCTGGCGCTCACTTTTTATTCTAAGTTCGTTTGTTCGGGTTTTAAAATTTTGTTTTTTGATTTTATTTAATTTTGGAAAAACTCGCCCGATTTTGAAATTAAAAATGTAGAGTCGCCACCGATCTTTTTAAATATGGTAGATCGGACACCGATAAAACCAGAGATAAAAATTAGGGTTTGGGAGTCGGTTACGGATGGGAAAGAATTAGCACCCCCACACCGCCCAAAATTTGTACCTAGTCGATTACTTAATGTGTTGGTGGTGAAAATTGCGAATTTGATTAAAATTTAAAATATGATTCTTAAATGCTGAAAATATCGAGAGAACCGCATCCCTTTACGCCTGGGACACGGCTTCTCGTTTTCTTGGAAAATCATCACATCCCTTTACGCCTGGGACATGATTTATCGAGGTTTTAAAAAACGCTAATTTAAAATTCAAAATTTATTTCTTTAAAACATATTTATTTTTTTGTGATTTTTTTTAAAAAAAACTTTTATAATACAAAAATATGAGGCGGCAAATAAAAATATAGATACTTATAAATATAATATCTAATGTAAAATATATTTAATAATCATACTTAAAAAAACTATACATGTATATTATGTTAATAATTTATATACACATATATTTTTATTATATAAATAAGTATTTGTTATTATTTACATATATACTTAAAACATGATAATAAAAGTAAAATATATATGCATTATTTGTTGAAATTATACTTATATATATTAAGTTAATAATTTATATGTATATATTTTACCAAAATAAGTATTTTATATTGTAATTAAAAATATTATACATTATTTTACAAATACATAAAGCCTTATATATATACATATATAGTACATAAAATATAAAATATATATATATATATATAAATATTACACATGAAATATTAACAATAAATATAAAACATAAATATATGTACACATAGATCATATTAAAATGCATGAATTAACATAAAATTAAACATTTAGGACTAAAATGCATGAGTACTAAATTACATGGCTAAAAAAACATAAAAAGGACTAAAATGAAACAAACATAAAACTTAAAGAAATAAACGTAAAACAACCAAAATAAGATGTTGGAATTTAAATCATGAAATACGATGACTAAATTAAAAGGAAACAGAAACTAAAAGCCACAAAAAACCAAAAAAGATGTTAGTAAACACGCATAAAAATGAGTGGGACCAAAAACGTAATTAAACCATGGACAGAAATAACTGCGGGTTGAAAGATGGAGGACTTGAAGCATAATTATCCCATCAAAATGACGCAGATCCTCCCTAGGTTACGGGTCACCGTGTGGATCGGGTCGCCTTATACGACGTCGTTTTGAGGGATTTGGTTTAAAGCATATATCGACTTTGTTTTATTTGAACTAAAGAACCCTAAAATTTATTTCAACCCTCTAATCTCATCATCCCAAAGGCCCTGCTTTACCCTCACTCTCGTCGTCGTTCATCGACGGCGACCTCACGGCAGATGATCGGACGGCAACCAGGGTAAGCTTCAAACCCCTTTTTGTTTGATTCGAATTGAAAACAAAAGGAGAACTTGGATTTCGAACTGAAAAGAAAATATTCAAAACATATTTATAAATTTACCTTTAAAAATATATATTGATTCTTCATCTTTACAATTTTTGGATTTTAAAATCTTTTTTTTAAATAAATCCTAAAACTATATGATTTTCCCTTGTTTCTCTCGATTTTTTTAAACTCGCCCCTCTTTACATTTGCTTGTACTTTGGTTTTATAATCGATTTCCCCTATTTTTAATTTGTAGATCTAAAAAAAGCCAGGTTTTGAGTCAGATTTTCGGTTGAAACTATGGGCGGCTGTAGAGGCTCATCAGGCTAGGGTGATGATGGGTTTGGTTTAGGGTTTAGTTGATAGGGTGGCTGATAGGTTTTATGGTTATTTTGAATTTTAGGGTTGATTTGGGTTAGGGTTTCGAGATTAGAGATTATGTTTAGTTGGGGGTTTGGTTGTTTGCCGGAGATGGTGACCGGAGAGTGAGAACGACGGCGGCGAAGTGAAAGAGCGGCGGTGGCGGTTGGTTAGATATTAGGGTTAGGGTTTATTTTTTAGGTTAAAAGGCATTCTGGTAATTTGGATTTGGGTCGGGTTATGGTTGCTGGGTTTTGGTTTGGGTTTGGGAGAAAACAGGTCATTACAGTGAATCTAGTGGTTGAAGATTACTTGGTAATTAGGATTTTACTTTAATATGCAAATATCTATTTTAGGTAGAGATCTTATTGAATAAGGTTTCTTGGTGACCAAGTATTTGGGTCTATAAATATAGACTAAGTTTAACTTTTTGAATTATGATAGAACAAGATAATGAAAGAGAGAGGGAATTACTCTGGAGAAATGTAACAACTTTTAGGATCTCTACAACTATTGTGCCTACATTGTAGAGATGAGTGTTGTAGGGATATTGAGAAGAGTGTTTTGGTTCCACCGGGTCATGGGATTTGTACACCGGATTTTGAGATTACATGGGTTATCATGTATTTGTACTATTCAGGTTCTCTACGTTATTAGTGGATTGTTCGTTTCTCTCGTCCGTGGAGGTAGGCTATGTTGAACCACGTTAAATCTTGTCTCATGTGCACGTTTTGGTCTATGTCGTTATCACTTTGGTTATTTTGCTGCATACCAAATTCCTAACAAGTGTAAATGTCAAAAAGGCAATGTTCGAGAAAAAGTAGTTGAAAATTCAAATTTAAGGACTAAACTGAACACAAATAAAATTATATAAAAAATTATATTAATCTCAAATGCAGTTTGACACAAATATATTATTAGATTATATTTTGATGCACAAACTAGCTATAACAACCTAAAACTATGGGCGAAGTCAGAAATTAAAAGTCAAAGGGACCAAGAATAAAATGTTATGATAAGAGTTACTATAAAGAAAATTGAAAAAAAGACTAAAAATGTTAATAGTAGGTTTTTATCCGCGGACTTCAAGTAAAATAAATTTATTTTTACTTGCACACTATACCACTAAAATAAGAAATATTTAATGATATCAGAGTAATTATAATTTAAAATTTTGCAGGGGACAAATTAAAATAAATTAGATCATAAAGGTAAAATATAAACTATAAAAATAGGCCGCGAGGGTCAGATCTCTGCCTAAAATCTAAACCTTAAATCATAAACTTTAAACTTCAAATTCCAACTTAAACTTTAAATAACCGTTTACTAGTAAATTATTATCCAATCTCAAGTTGTTAACAATGGTTAAACTTTTTCCTTTCTTTCCTTATAAAATTGGTTCAAATTAACTAGATGCATCTATATTTACCCTACATCAAAAACCCTCGCAAAATCTCTCTTTCTTTTCTTCTTATTCTCCATTCTCAAATACCGTACAAAAAAAGAGCCGTCTTTTTCAAAAATGTATTCATCGGCTCCTCATTTGGTTTGTGTGAAATTCCCTGAAATATTTTCTGCTAAGGTAACTCTATTTTCTCTCTGATCTCCCTCTTACTGAAACTTTTAAAGTCTGTTTTTTTGGCAGAATATGAACTCTTTTTGTTCATCAAAGTCGAATTTTAAAGTATTTGCTTCCTCAACGAATGTTAGTGAGTCGTCCAATTATATACCAGCAGCTCCTATTCTTCTCCCCGATGGAGTATGGAAGCAGGTCAGCCACTTCATTTTTAGATTATTAGTTTATGATTTTTCATTTTGATTTTCGATCTAATTTTGCTATTTTATTATTGTTTTCTTTCCGGTTGCGATTGCATAGATTCCGGGGGGAGTTACGGCTGCTAAGGGATTTAAAGCTGTGGGCTTATATGGCGGATTACGCGCCAAAGGAGAAAAACCTGATCTTGCGCTTGTCACTTGCGATGTTGATGCCAATGTTGCAGGTGGAATTTCTAGTTGCTTACTATAGTTAGAAACATAATTGAATTTTTCTTTATAAATTATTTTATACGAATCATTTTTAGGCTGTGGTCTATGACTCATTTTGAATCTTTTTTCCAGGGGCATTTACTACAAATGTGGTTGCAGCAGCACCGGTTGTGTACTGCAAAAGTGTGTTGAATAGTATGAAAACAGTATGTCAGATTGGCTATCTTATTTGTCTTTGTATAGTAGGGACAATCTTCTTGTAGATTTAGTCTTGAATTGAAGAAACAATCCGATTTTCAATTACCTTTGTGGGAGATCTTTTGTCTTATAGACGTTCTTTATGGCATTATATCCTCTGCTCATTTATATGCCTAATGACTAAACATGTATCTTACCAGGCACGTGCTGTGTTGATAAACGCTGGTCAGGCCAATGCAGCAACGGTTTGTAGAAGTAGCACTATTTTCTTTACTTTGTGTTTGGCTGGGGGAAAAGAGGTAAAAAGGAAGAGGTGGAAGTCGAAACTCCCCTACGCCTTTCATTTGGTAGGAGGGGAGTAAAATGAGTTGATTTGCACACCTTTCCTTTTGCTTAAAATAAGATACCTTTATTCACTTTCCTCATTTTTTTCCCTTTCCTCGCCCTTTTCCTTCATCCATTTTCTTTCCTTTCTACCAAGTGTTAGTCTTTATCTTTTCCCAAATGTTTTCCCGTGAGTGTAGCACATTTTAAATGTGCTTCATTTCTTAGTACAGTTTAAGCATGGGAAAAGAATCTGTGTTTCACACTTTTCTTACCATTTGAACATTCCAACATGGCAGATTGAATGTGTTTGACATGGCTAGTTGACTTTCTGATGGTTTTCAGGGTGATGCTGGTTATCAGGATGTGATAGAATGTGCAAATGCCCTTGCTACAGTATGTAACTTTTAGAACATTAAGATGTTCTGTTATGATCTTTGTACAGGCTGCATTCTTTTCACCGCCCCTTTTTGCATGCAATTTTGCAGATCCTGCAAATAAAGCCCGAGGAAGTGTTGATTGAATCCACTGGTGTGATTGGTCAGAGAATAAAGAAGGTGCAGACCCGTTTTGTTTTTTTTTGCCTTGAACATGTGCATCCTATTTATATGTTTGCCTGTTATTGTGACGTATTACTGCCATTGAAGTGAATTACAGCGATATTCTTTTGACCAGACTGATAATACAATCTATGGGTTATAATTTCATATGCAGGAAGCACTTTTGAGTTCACTCCCACGGCTAGTTAATTCACTATCACCGTCTGTTCAGGGGTACTACCTGTGCTTATTCTCTATTGTTTTTGGTGGTTTCCTCTTTCCATACATATGTAAAGGACTAGTGACATGGATATGATGTTAGCTATGATGTTATTTTTCCTTTGTTGGTAAATTACAAATATCACTTAGTTGACCAGGAAGTAAAATGCATATCTGCTAATAATTACAAAATTTGTCTCTTGTGTGGTATTACAAAGTTTGCATAAACATTTACGGTCTCATTGTGGTTGTTCAGGGCAGATTCTGCTGCAGTGGCAATTACCACAACTGACCTTGTTAGCAAGAGTGTGGCTATTGAATACGAGGTAAGTAACAGTGTCAAAGGGATAACAATTTGATATTCCTCTTTTGCTATAATTGTATACTTCTTTTCAAACCAATGCCTTTTCCAGTTTATATGGTAGCATTATCTCTGTACTTTAGCACTTGAAGGTTTCTTATGAATAAAGTATTTCTTTAATTCTATCTCATGGCCATGTATAACTAATCATTGTCTAAGGTTGGAGGGACAAGTATAAGAATTGGGGGAATGGCAAAAGGTTCCGGTATGATCCACCCCAACATGGCAACCATGCTCGGTGTACGTCTTTCAAGTGCTTCTTGCTTTCTAATAGGATATTAATCCAATTCTATTCTCAAGGTTGACAAGTCTTTCAGGTAATAACAACCGATGCCCTTGTTGAAAGTGATGTCTGGAGAAAAATGGTTCAGGTTGCTGTAAGCCGCAGTTTCAACCAAATCACTGTATGTAATTTCATTGTTTTAGATTCTCCCTGTAACTTATTTTCAACTAGGTGAAATCTTAGTTTAATGAACTCATTTTCTTCCATGGCTTTGCTTAATGCATTTACTACTTGTTTTTAGGAATTTTCTTTTATTCTTTTTTCCGTAGGTTGATGGAGATACCAGTACAAATGATACTGTCATTGCTTTTGCCAGTGGGTTAGCTGGATCAAATTGGATCACTTCTATGAGCACTTATGATGCTGCACTACTTCAAGCAGGTCTTGATGCTGTAAGTTGGCTGCATTCGAGCTTTTCCTTCATCCTAGCCGGTCCAAATTAGGTTTGTTAGATGTTGAATAAACAAATAGTATTCCCTGTGCAGCCTCCCAATTTATCTACATACCGCAAATTACTTCAGTTTTGATTACATTTTTTGAGATGATGTCGCTTGGGTTTGCCTCTTGATCTAAGCCAATGTTTGGAATGAGTTGCTTGAGGTTTTAATTTAACAAATCTCTTCTCAGGTAATGCAAGGTCTTGCTAAATCAATAGCTTGGGACGGAGAAGGAGCAACATGTTTAATTGAGGTCTGTATTCTTTAATTCTTTATGTCCTCTCTTTTTGGACCGACAGAAGGATCTTTCTTACGGAATGAACCCTGATGCGAAGCCACTTTAACTAATAACTTGTTCTAATATTATAGAGTAATGCATTTAAATTTAGGCAGCAAAATCTCTTGGGTGGTCTATTTGTTTTCCCCCCACTTATTATGAGATTCTTGAATAGTTTTGGTCAAAGCTAACCTAGAGATGCAGGTCACAGTGAGTGGTGCCAAAGGAGAGGCTGATGCAGGAAAGATTGCTCGCTCTGTGGCTGCTTCTTCACTAGTCAAGGTATGAAAATTGAACATAAAATCCAACAATTAATCTCAGCATTGCTTAATATAAATTTATGTCAGGCCGCTGTATATGGGAGAGACCCGAATTGGGGACGTATAGCTGCTGCTGCTGGCTATGCAGGGATTTCTTTTGACCTAAACAGCCTCCAGATACTGCTCGGAGATATTATGCTCATTGATGGTGGGCAACCACTTAAATTTGACCGGTAAAGTTTGCTCTTGCTTGCTGTCAACTCCTCCTGCATTGGAGTTGCAAGTTATTTAGAGGGGGTTAGGAAGTGACCTCGTAAATAAGTTCTAAGCTATATCATGCCTAATCTCGTTACCCCATGTAATTTCAGGGTTGCAGCTAGTAACTATCTCATTAAGGCTGGTGAGACACATGGAACGGTTGAAATTAAAATTGCTGTTGGTAAGTTCCTCCAAATTTGACTCATAACATGGCTTGATCCTATATCCATTTCTTCCGCGTAGTATTTTAATGTCTGATTAAACTGCAATAGGAGATGGACTGGGATACGGTAAAGCATGGGGGTGTGACTTAAGTTATGACTATGTCAAGATAAATGCAGAATATACGACGTAAGAGACATTGTTCCAGCCTGCTCGGATGCATTTGATTGTTCAGTATGTATAACAATACTTCCATAATTTCAACTGCAATAAGAATCTGCATTTCATCGTCTAATTTCTCCCATACAATTTTACACCATGTCTACAAATTCAAGTTCTATTCAAGCATAAATTTGTTGCAAAAAAGTCCAATACCAATAATCAAGAAACCAGTCTGCAGAAATGTATGTTTCAGGTCTTCTCATTAAAGAGGTACAGATAATTGCAATTTATTTACAAAGCTGAGTCTTTGATGACTAGCAAAATTTTCAAACCCACACAATTATCAAAAACCATTGCATATTTGCAATTTAAGTAGTTGTTCCAATGACCATGATAGTGAAAGCTGAAAAAAATCTTCTTTTATCTACAAGGGTTGATAAAAGCAAAGGGCTTTTCTTGTCCATGATATGAAAAGAGAGTTACTCAGAGAGCCTCTGCCACAGGGTAGTGCATCTTGGTTGGTGAATTTTTCAGAAAACTACTCCCACAGTAGGGGTCCGGACTGTAAACGGTGAGACCGTCAAGGTTGCCGGAGCAGTTGGCTAATCTGTCCTGATGAACTTCCGGTGGTGGTTTATGATACCTATCAGAACTGCCGCCACCCCTGCAGTGTTTGTTATCTTTAACACCATCACTACCTCGACCTGCATTGTTGCCCTTCTGCCCTTTCTTTCCATTTTTCTTTTTGCCATTCTTCTTCTTCAATTTCTGCTGTCTTTTGTTTCTAACTGTATGCAATGACGATGTTGGCGGAGGATCATAGACATCAGGTGCCCATATCACGGTTAGCTTCTTCGGTGGCAATCCCTGTTTCTCACGGCTTCCTTTAAGGGCAGAGACTAGTTTTGAAGTCTGTTAAAGGGTAAATGGCAGTAAGGATTGAGGAAATAGAAACTTACAGGCAAAGAAAGCGAGCGGGAGTAAGTTGGCACGGAATCCTCGGCAAACATTTGCTGCAATGCAGTTTCCATTTCATCGTCTTACTCAGGAACAGCAGAAGGAAATGATGCAGACTTGGCTAAATACTTCAGCGTAGGTTTACTCTGATGTCCTTGTTTAATCAACTCTTCCGCACTACTTGAGTTCGTATTGTCCCGATTATATCCATTAACACATTCATTCAAACAAATACGAACTTCAGCCTTCTTTATGTCACCAATATCATCTTCCTCTCGAGAACTCAATATATCCATTTCCAGTACCAACAAATGCAATAAGCCCTAGCTTCAATTAAAGAACAAACCACCGTTGGCACATTCGTAAACTTTCTAAACAATAAATTTCAATAGATTGAATAGGAAAAATCAAATCTCATTAGATTTAAGCATCCAACATATTGTAATTAAATTAAACACGATGATCAAACTTTGAACCAATACACGTGCTAAACGGATAAGGATAGAATATCTTTCTTAAGAAACCTGCTGTACGTGGAATCCAATTCAAGATCTTAAAACCTCTGAGAAAAGCAACACCAGTTGAGATCGAATAAGCAAACTATCCTACGGTAATAGCCTCAAAAGAAACAGGAGAATCTAGAGGAAGGAGAGGAGTTGATGATTTTGGATGTGGAAAATGTTAACTGAGATCACACTTTTGAAGATGTTTCAAACGATGGGAACATAAACCAGCAAGAAAAGGGGTTAAAGAAGGGATCAATGGAAGCAAAATCGATCCGAGAGGTAACCAAGGCATATTATTGTTTCTATGCTCTTCGAACCCCCCAAATTCTGTGAGGATAAAACCCTGTGGATATTTGAGTGGAAAATGAAGGAGATGGGAAGGGAATGGGAGGGCGAATCCTGTGAGAGCAGATGGATATTTGAGATCGAATCAGGAACGTCCACGATGTTGTCATCCGACTCAGATTTTTTGGTTTGCTAAAAATTTGAGTAAGCTACACTGATGGTGCCTTTTGTTTCCTATCTTTTCGATTTTGGTTATCGGTTCTGAAAAAATATGTTTTGATCACTTATATTATTAATTTATTACATTTTGATCATTAAACCGTTAATCTATGTTAGTTTGATGACCTGGCATTTTTAAAGATGAATAAATTTCAATTTTAAGTGAGTGGTATAGGTAAGAATAAAAAAAATTCTACCAAATTGTTGTTGACATTCAAGTTTAATCTAAACATTTTGTGTGAAAAATTATAATTAATGTTAAAAGATAAACTTTGTAAAGAGTAGGGATGGCAATGGGGCGGGCAGGCGGGTTTTTGGCCGCTACGAACCCGCCCCGACATATAAACTTCTAAACTCGACTATGTTCCGCCCCGGGTATAAATCTTAATTTACCCACCCCACACCGATATATCAACTCAAAAACTCGACCTCGACCTAAATCGAAATTTAAAAAAAATATATTAATTTTCATCGACGATAAATGTTATATCCAATCAAACTACCATCACAGTCACAAAATATAGGTTTCAAGTGACTTTAAAACTATATAAAAAAATAAAATAAAACCAATTAAATTACTCACATGAAAATACATATTTAAAAGAATAAACTCGAACCATTGACCTTCAGAATCAAATATGTTAAAACTCGAACAATATCTAACAAAATTTTATGATAAACACAAACTAAAAAAAAAAACTTAAAACCCCTATATGTGTTTATATATACTGGTATTTTCAAAAATATAACAAAAAATAAAAAAATATAATTAAAAATATACCGAACGAGGCGAGAAATTTCTATCTTATACCCGAACCATCATTAGCCCCGATTCCCAAAATTTATGAAAAAAACCCGACCGAGTAGGGTCGGGGTCGAGTGATTTTGCCATCCCTAGTAAAAATAGTTAACTTCCTTAATCATGAGATGTGGTGTAGTGATTACTCACCTTATCCCTTAACTATGAGGTCAAAAGTTTGATCTCAATTCATGAGAATGGACTATATTTCATGGTCAACAGTTTACCTCCTTATAATATCACTTTAGCGAGATAATTAGTCACATTTATATACGCTAGATACCTTGACTCAAACAAAAAAAATATATGCTCCCTATTTTGTCTGAAGTTGTTGGGATTTTAGGTGACTTCCCTTCATAAATTTGTCTAATGTTGTATTTTCCAGACTTTTTTAACTTACTATTCAAATATCTTTAGTTCACTAAACAAAAAACAACCATCCATTTCATGAAATAAAAAATCTCACAACACTATCCGGACAAAACACCCAAAATAATCTAGCTTAATATCAGAATAACAACAATCAATTAATTGATTTGTGTGTAAGTTTAGTTTACTATGATAATGTTTATCAAAAAAAAAGTTTACTATGATAATTTGAACTTTGTATTATAAGAAAAAAATGTATAAGTTATGAATAAAGAATTCTTTATATGCGTGAAATGTATGTCTTAACAAAATATTTTAAAATTTTAAAAATAATCATAAATATTATATTGGCAAAATGACAAAAGATGCCCCAACGTTTGTAAGTTTTGTCATTTGGCCTCCTTTTTTCTTTAGCAAACAAACCCCCAACGTTTCAATTTGGTCTAAATATACCCCTGTTGGATGAAAACTGTAAGTCAACTGACGGTCAACGACTAATTTTGACTGGACTTGCCACGCGTTAAGATCTGCTGACGTGGATTTAAAAAAAAATATTTTGTTATACCCTTCTTTATGGTGATACATGGCTGACTATCATGCTGACACGTGCCGAATATGGTGTTGACACATGGTGAATATGGTGCTGACACGTCAGCAGATCTTTAACACGTGGCAAGTTCAATCAACATCAGCCGTTAACCATCAGTTGACTGACAGTTTTCATCTAACAAGGGCATATTTGGATCAAATTGAAACGTTGGGAGGTTGTTTGATTCCAAAAAAAAAAGAATAAGAAGCAAATGACAAAACATGCAAACGTTGGAGGCATCTTTTGTTATTTTGCCTATTATATTTACATGTATCTTATTACATGATTTATATTATTTTTATATTTACAATAATATATATATATTTAATTAATAAACTCATGAACTAGTTGATAAATTAAAAGTTAAAGGTAAAAAACTTATATGAAAAAAAATTAATTAAGTTTTTATGAACCAAAAAAATCAATTAACACATTTCGTTATCCCCAGTTAACAGTGAAACCTGTCTTAACTATTGTTTTCGTTAACGAGAAGAAACAATTATTATTTTCTATTAACAGAAGGGATCAATTGAGTGTGTCTTTTTAAAACGCGTATGTCCTTTTTAAACCCATTATTATATTATATTCTAATTAATTTTAAATTAATTTATTAAAACATTTTATAAGATAATATATAAAGTTTAAAATATTCATATTATTATTTTTATTATGTTTTATCATTATTTTATTTTTTAAAAAATTTGATATTAATTTTTTTAATTTCTAATGGTAAAAAGGATAAATTAGATTTTTTTATAACCACCAATATTTAATTTATTGATTGATTAATCTGAATCGATAAGTAATATAGAGAATCCATTATGAGAGCAATTCTCTCAACCCAATTTATTTTACTCATAATATTAGGATTCGAACATCTGACATTATAAATAATTGAGTAAACTATACCAATGATCATCGAACTATTTTTTTGTTAAACTTATCACTAGCATTACATGTTATTTCGATCATTAACCGTTAAGTTTCTGTTAAATTTTAACGAAGATGTGACATTGATGGTATAGTAACAATTTTAGTCCCAAAATATATACATTTCATTAACTTAGTCCTCATTTTCTAAAATTTAACTTTTTTTGACTTTTTATAATTTAGTCCTCACACTTTCAATTCCCTTAAAAAAATAGCCATTTTCTTCACTTAAAAACTATTTCCCATAGTTACCATTAACTTTATCAAGTTAGAGCATGCATTCTTTAGTAATGATTATTAACAGGGACTGAGGTATATTGCTAATGAGAGGGTTGTTGTCCCCCTAATAGGGATTTTTTTACCTTTAATTTTTTTTAATTTTTTTTGAAAATATTAAAATGATTATAAATTTACCCGCACCTTTTAAAATTTATGTTTTGTCCTTCACGTCTAAATTATGGCTGATTACCAATACCTTTTGTCTTCGTCTAATTTTGCAGTTTTCAGATGGACAATCCACAATGTTTTTTTCCTTAATATGAAATCGTTGAAATTAAGGACTGCCCACCAATGAAGAAAGACCTGGATCAATCTAGTCGTTCAACTGGGAACAAGTGGCCTGTCTGGTCTGTAAAATACTGAATACACAGAGATTTGTTGAATTGACCATGAACTAGTTGAAAACTGGCTAAAAAATAAGATAAATTCTAGAAAATGAGGACCAAGTTAATGAAATGTATATGTTTAGAGAATAAAATTGTTATTCTACTATATAATATCGCTATCTTTATTAAAATTTAATGAAAATTTAACATTCAGTGACTAAAATAAAAACATGTAACTTCAGTGTCAATTTTGCTAAAATAATTAGTTCGAGACAAAAATAAGAAAGATTAATAGTTTAGCAACTACCGGTGTAGTTTACCCTAAATAATATATATTCTAAATAATTCATACGGTTGTCACATTGGTCCGTTCCATTTCACGAGGATCCCTAAACAGGTTGTTTTTCCACCGTCGATTAATCACAAATCAAGCGTCTTAAAACGTCTCAGAATCCCCGAGAGAAATTGTCTTCCCTTTTCTCACCCGATCCCTTATAAATCTCAGCCCTTTCTCTTACAGGATAAATCTCCTCATTTTCCTTTTAGCCTTTTGTTTCTCGAGAAAAATTTACTGAAAGTCCCATTCCTTCCCCTAGTTCTCCGCATTTTGAAGTAATGGAAGCCGGTGGGAAAGCGAAGAAGGGAGCCGGAGGAAGGAAAGCAGGTGGTCCAAAGACGAAATCGGTTTCTCGTTCTGTCAAAGCCGGGTTACAGTTTCCGGTCGGTAGAATCGGTCGTTACTTGAAGAAAGGCCGTTATGCTCAGCGTGTGGGGAGTGGTGCTCCGATTTACCTCGCTGCTGTTCTTGAGTACCTCGCTGCTGAGGTAATCTCAACTTTCCCGTTATTATATTACACTCTCTTTTTATTTCAGTAGTTTGACATTTCAGTAATTTACATGAAATTATGTGTTGTTTTGTTAAATCATCCCTATTTTCTAGTTTTGAGATTTTCGATTGACTATATAGGGTTTAGTTGGTTAGGGGGAAATGAAGGGAAATATATTTGACTCTAAATTAAACAGTTTTGTATGAATAAATTATTTGAATTTCATCCAAGATTTTACTTGTAGTAAAATGTGGGTAACTTTGTGGTTCAAATAACTTGTACAATGAGCTTTTAGTGGTAGTAAAATGGGGAAACTTTAAGGAGTTATATTCGACACATTGGCGGCGTAAATTAAAATTTTCCATATGTGCATTAGTTTTAGTGTTTAGAGATTTAGTTTAGGGTTAGTGTTAGAATTTATGGTTTATATGTTAGGCTTTAGGTTCTAGGGGATTTAGGTTTCAATTTATAAACCTTAAATCCTAACCCTAAGCCTTGAATTTTAATCAATCTCTCTAAAATATAACCTCTTAAACCCTACACCCAGGTCGGACACATGATTTTATGTTGGAGGTGGCTTATCTATGAAATTTTAAGGGATGAACTTATAAAATTTAAGGAGGGGTAAAAATATATTTTCAATAGAAAATATATAAAAAAAATTTTAGTCATATGCGAGTTTCAAATTTTTTAAGGGACTACTACCCCTCCAGCCCCTTTGTGTCCATCTCTGCCCACACCCTAAACTAAATGTTTAAACCTTAAAATTGAGATATTTGTGGGAATTTTTAGTTTTCATTGCCGGCATATGAATAATTACCCAAACTTTAATGCTTCAAATCTTAAAAACAGAGCTGGAGATCAGTAATTCAATATGCACATTGTGAATTTGCTTTTTACTCTTTAAGAGATGGTTGCCACTGAATTTGATTTTCCTTTTTAATCTTCTATGGTTTCTTTTGGTGGGTGGATTTTGAGTTTTAGATACCCTGAAGTGTGTTTCTGAAGTTGGTTGTCTGTTTTTCAAGGTTCTAGAGTTGGCTGGTAATGCTGCAAGAGACAACAAAAAGAAGACAATCATTCCAAGACATGTTCTTTTGGCTGTGAGGAACGATGAGGAACTTGGGAAGCTTTTGGCTGGAGTTACTATTGCTCATGGTGGAGTTTTACCCAACATTAACCTGGTTCTTCTACCGAAGAGAAATGAGAAGGCAGCAACCGAGCCTAAGTCACCATCGAAGGCTGCAAAATCTGCAGCAAAATCACCTAAGAAGGCTTAGTATATTCACTGCTTTTCATTTTCTGGTGTGTATGTAGCTCCTTTTGTGTGTTCTAGACGTAGAGAAATGTTAATGGTGATAGGAAGTTAGCCATTTTACTTTAAATTGCCTGTGTTGTCTGCAACGTCCAATGTTTGCAATAATTGACCTCAAATTTCCATGACTGCTTTTATGGCAGTAGATGAATTTCTTATGTTCCATTGCTTTCTGTTACTTTGTTTACTTGTGTTGTTGCTGTTTGACTGGATGTGTCGCAATGGGTATGGAACAAGCACTCTTCTCTTCTTGACCTATTAACTAAAGGGATATTGACTAATAACTAGGCCTATACTGTTGCATTTATCACGACTTATAAATCCTAGCTAGACGTGACATATGGGTTGGACCTTTATCAAGATTATTGTGAGGAGCCCATCAACACTAACAACAATAAGACCAAGGTGAGATTTGAGTTCAGGGGTAAAGAAAAAAATAGGACCCTATTTTTATCAAACTAGGATCCAAAATTTTATATTTTCTGGTCTAATACTATTAGAGTGAAATTGCCGTACAGGCATGACGATTGAAACTCGCTGTAGGCAAACGGTGAGTTTTAAAATTTTCATTTAAATCTTAAGCAAGGTGATTATGATATTCTTAATTTGAACTTACTATAGTGCCACGGCAAGTTTAGATACTTGAGCTTGAACCCCGAAGCCCCGTTTTTTTCCAGCCAGATATACTCTAGTTTCAGCTCCTTGTTTCCCCATCTTTACACCTCTAAACCCACTTGATTTCGTTCATTGTCCACCTCTACCCTCTCTACAATACCCCCCTTGCTTTAGCACCTCCACCATTTTCACACTATTAGCTTGAAAATGAGCCCCATTTCTCGGTCCTGAAGAAGGCTGTTTTGAAACTCGTCGTGTCCCTTACGGCGAGTACAAATTAAGATTATCATAATCACTTTGCTTAGGATTTAAACTGAAATTTGGGGAAATTGTGCTATCAAATATTATAAATATGAATGAATGTAGAAATGCTTGTGCTCTAAAACTAAATTTGGTAGTTATGGAGCAACATCAAGGTATTCTAATTAGACCTGAAGCCCAAAATTTTCACTGAAGGAGAGATTGAGTGATAGATAGCCTTCCTAACCAAAATCTCCAACGTAAAGTGAAAACTTCCAATCTAGATCCTGCCAATTTCTTTTGGCCAAAAAAAAAATCCTGCCAATTTCAGTGGATTGCAAATTGCCAACAGAATACATTTTATTCCTCTGTACTGTCCTTAATATGTTACTTTGTGAAAATCATCTACCATATCTAATATAATCTGTTAGTACAGATGCCAAGTAAAATCTAATCAGTTGATCTCAAACACCAAACAGAATTCAATAGAAAAGGGTGTTCTATTTTATATAAACCTTGGAGATCCGGCATTGATCTTCCTGTGAAGAATCCGCCCCCCACCCGTATCAGAATCTCCATTGAGGCGGATATCCATTCTGTTCATCAAACAACATGATATGGCTAATGGCCGTGCCACTCCAAACCCGATAATCTGATCCTCTTCCCAATCCTAACAGGGTTTGGATGAGATTGTCCAAGTTTGTGGTATTGTTGCAGGAGCTCGTCGTGTTTATTTAGGGATTGGGTTTAGGGTTTTAGAGAAATTAGTGGGTGAAGATGAGAGGGTTTTGGGAAATATTTTTCATTTCTGGAAAAAACTTGTTTGCTTTGCTGGTAGAGGCAACCAAGGATTAAATTCCGTTTTCTCTCCATATACGGATATCAAGTGGAGACTAATGTCACGAACTAAAAGATATTTATAGTAATAAATTTAGTATTTATTGGGTAAATTCACCGGTACTCACCGAACTATTGTTGCTTTTGTATTTTGGTCATTACATTATTTTTTAACAAAACCATAACTGACATTATTTTTTTTTCTATTTTGGTCATTGGTCGTTAATTTTGACCATTGACTTAACAAAGATTATATAATGTGACATGGTACAATAACAATTTTTGTCTTCAAAACTTGTACATTTTTATCATTTTAGTTCTAATTCGAAATAATTTAATAAATCCTTGATATTTTAAAATTCTATTAGTTTGGTCCTATTTTTATTTGAAATAATTTGTAAATTCAATAAATTTAACCATTTCATAAGATAATGATATGTTTTACAGTGTTAGGGATTAATTTATGATTTTTAACAAATCTTGGGATCTAATTTAGTAAGATGTGGGATAATTTTTTGAAAGTTCTAGGGCCTATTTTGCAAGTCTTGAGAAACCTAAAAAGTCACTAATTTTTGTTATTTTCTTTTTTACTTCTTCCAATACCTTAACCCTAAAAACCCTTCGTACCGCACAAGCTTCATAACATATATGTATAAGCCAAGTTCAAAGTTATCTCTATCTACAAAATCGTCTCGGTCATTTTTGGGTCCCTAAATTAAAATTAAAAAGGGCCTTATAAAGCGAAAATATATTTTATTACTTTAAATAATTAATTTAATATTTTATTAATAAATTATTAAAATATTATTAAAATTAATGAAAACATAAGAGGTAATCATTAACTTACTAAATCATCAGTTGAAAAATCTGTGAAGTTATGAAGGTAAAAGGTTTCACCTTGAGCGGTTGTTTATATTACTCCCCTTGTCGATAGCGATTGCCCATCTGTATAAGAGTAGGTTATAAAGAAGGAATAAAAGATAAAATAAAAAAGGGAATAAGGTGAGATCGAGCTATTTTGGAGAAAAAATGAAAACCCAAACAATATTTTAGATTTCAAGGCATCTTAGAGAATATTTGGAAATCTACGGATATTTGCATCGTTGAAGCTCTCGGATTTAGTTCGATCGGACTCTATATCCAGCAACCTTCTTCAAACCCTTCATCTTTGCCATGTTCCTTCATAACTTTCACTTTCTGCATATAAATTTGACACTAAATTATATACACTTGGTTTTCTGGATCTAAATCCAAAAGCCAATTTCCTATAACCTCTCTAGTTCTGCATTTACATGGATTCTGCTAGCAACAAGCATGGAAGCCATTGTCGCTACACTTTGTCTTGCATGATGCAATTTAAGCCATTCATATGCCTTTTCGAGACGCCTGGCTCAGCTTAATAAATCTAATATGCATCTGCGACCTCCGTGAACTCCAACCAGCACAGTCACCTATCTCCGGTATCGACTGCCTGTCGGCGCCCTCACTACCTTGCCTCGAAACCAAAATGACATTGTCGGTCATCATCTTAATATTTTTATTTTTCTCTCTAATAAAATAGGTTAAATTTATTGAACTATTAAAATATGACCAAATTAATAGAATTTATTGAATTATTTTGAATTACAACCAAATTGATAGAATGTATAAGTTGTTGAATAATGCAAATAAATAATTTTATTTATTTTGAATAAAATTTTATTTTTATATATAGTAAAGATTAGAGGGGCGGCTGAGATTTTATCACGAGAAAAATAAGAAATCTTGATGATTCCTTTACTAAAAGATAAGGAAAGTGGTTGATGATTCGTCGAGGGGATGCGACTTAAGCTCATTGATTGAGGAATTCATGGTGGATACTCAACTTAGTTTTCTAAGTTTCATGTGATCAAACGAAGCCATGGAAAGACTCATAGTGTACGTTTCTACTTATCCCAATGACGAACAATGTACATGCATATGGTTGAACTTTTGCTCTTAATGTATTCATAGCCCAAGTTTTGAGTGGTCCTAGTGAGAAGGACTTGATGAATCCACCGACGTAAAATGATGAATTTTTATGCTCTTAATGATTTCATATCTTAGGTTTTGAGTGATCATTGTGAGATGGACTTGATGATTTCACTGAATCTTTAATAATTGAGAGGATGAGCTTACTAAATGCTCTTAATGATTTCATACCCCTGATTCAGGTGATCTATATTGAGATAGACTTGATGAAATCACCTACGTAAGTGTGAATAACTAGCCACCTTTCATGAAAGACTTTGGGCTATCTTTCTAGAGCACTTACCAGCATCCATAGGTATATTGGCTAAATTGTTGATCTATCGCGGAACTCATTTGGAGAAGAAATTAGTCGTGTGTTGTGAGTTCACTCCTATTTTAATAAGTTCCAGATTCGTTCACTTGTTAAGAGAAGAATTACTCATTTCACTATGTATTAGTTCCAGATACGTTCACTAGTACTTAAGAGGCTAATTTAGTTGTTGTTCTTTTCTCGCTTTTTTTCTCTATTTGTTTGCATTAGTGGGGGATTGTTGGATAATGCAAATAAATAATCTTATTTATTTTAAATAAGATTTCATTTATATATATATATAGTAAATATTAGAGGGCGGCTGTTATTTTTACGATAATCAATTCCTCTAATATTTACTGATTTGTCACTACTTTTACCTTATAAATAGAGAGCTCAAATTCATTGTTTTACACACTGAAAACATTTGATCATTAATGTTTTCTTCGAAGATAGCAACACCAAGCGAGTTCCACTTTCTCACTTTGGGTGTACGGTGTTTGGAAGACTGTGTTAACCTTGGGGGACAACGTCCACTATTGCAATTACACCATCCGGGCAAAATTACTTCTAAGGCAGTGGCTTTTACCACGGCACAGTAAACCGATTTATTTTCTGTGTAGTTTTCTATTTATTTTATTTGTCATTACTAATGTCTCATTTTGCAGCAGTATATTTTCCTACAAGTTGTAGGACTAAAACTGTTATTATATTATGTCATGTAATTAAATTCTTTAGGTCAACGGTCGAACTTAACATTCGATGACTTTGCAAAAAAAAAGGTTGGTGACCAAAATTATAAACATCACAATAATTTTGTGATTACTGGTGTAATTTACCCATATCTATTTTAGTTTTTGTGTTATAGTAAAATTCCCATAATAACCATTTTTTTTTATTATTTCTCGATCAACTTAGCCTTGTACTCTTGATAATGTAATCATACCCTTTCACAGAAAAAAATTAATTGCATAGAGATTTCCAATTATGATTGAGATTTTAAAGAAATTCTCAAGTTTCGAAATGTTCTAATCAAGTCTCCAAACTATTATTATCATTTCAATTGGGTCATTCTATTAGTTTGGGTGTTAAATGCCAACTTACATACGATACAGAGTATATTTGAACTACGTGGATCAAAATTAACTCATTATACATCTACAACATGGACAACTTGAATCTTATGTGTAAAAACAATAATAAATCTTTTTAATTCAAGGTAAATTGTATAAGTAGAATTCTAGTAACTAAACTTGCTTTGATTTCAAGCAAACTATGCATCAACTTTTACTATACATAGGGAGGTTCTCTTGCTTTTAAACAAATTCAAGAACTAAGGTTTGTGTTTGATCTTCACACTTCTCCCTGCCAAGAACACTTTCTTGGAGGATAGATTTGAGTCAACTGTGTTGTTTCTTGGATTTAGCTACTCCAAAGTCCAAAGCCTGAAGACGAATCAAATGGACAAGTGTGGGAAAGAAAAGAAGCAGAAACTCAAACACACCGCGGAGAGTAGCTCTGTTTAAGCCTTCCTTAATAATAATAATAATAATAATAATAATAATAATAATAATAATAATAATAATAATAATAATAATAATAATAATAATAATAATATTGGATTTATTAGAGGTAATAAGATTGGATTTATTATTATAAATAAATGTGCCGTCTCTTCTGTTGTGGGAATTTTTACTATCATGTGTACAAAGAATGAAAGAATGGAATTTTGGAAAACTATTTTTTATTTAATTTCAGCTTAACATGTTCGAGCAACATATAACAACCTTTTAGCTATAAAATTCCAAGTTTTACGTGAAAATTGTAAGTGTGTCGAAACAAAAAAATTAAAAGTTTTAGAGAAGACATGATGCTAAAAAATGCCTATAATGTTTGACTAAATTGTTATTTTGGTTTTTATTCATTATTTTGAAGTAATTTAACCCTTAACGTTTCATTTTGAGTCAAAATGGCCCCTCTACAAATGAAAACGGTTAGTCAACCAACAATAAATGGCTTGAAATGACATAAGAAACCTACATGGCAGTGCACGTCTCGATAGCAGTATCATATAGGTAAATATGTTGTCTTTACAGAATGACACATTAGTCAAAAAATAATTTTTAAAAATTATATAAACTATAAATATTTTTTTCTTCTGACATGTCACTCTTCTAAGTCATTTCAAATTGTTTATCGTTAGTTGACTAACAATTTTCAACCGCAGATGGCCTATTTTGACCTAAAATAAAACGTTAAGAGCTAAATTATTTAAAAAATAATAATAATAAAGTAACTATTTAATTAAATGTTATGAGTATTTTTTAACATTAATGTAGGTGAATAAAATAATAGATAAAAGTGTATTGAAAGCAAAGCAAGGCTAAAATGAATGAAAATAGCGTGAAGAAATATTCAATGTTGTCGTGCTAGGATGTGATGGACCATTAATCATTATGGTAGGATCGGCAAAAAAGGCCCTATCCCCATAACTAAAGAAAAAAAAAAACATTAGAAAGAAGCAAAGATTTCTCCCCTTTTTCTCTCTCGTTTGCTTGACTGTATCTTCTCTGAGTCTTATCTTTTGCCTCTTGTTGTTAAAAAGTTTTAAGTTTCCGTCTTCTTTTTTTGCTCGACAAGAAAAAGGCATTGGCTTGACTTTTTGGCTTCTTTCTTTCCTCAGTTTTTGTGTTGGATTAAAATTCGTAATAGTGAGCACATATGTATAATGTATATTGCTATTTTAAAGTATGACACAAAATTAAGTGACCAATTATGTTAGGCGTGTCATGAGTATTAAAATGTCATAGAAATAAAAGTGTAGATACCGTAAGATATATTTATAATTCAATGAGGGGCAGAGTTATAAATATTTAATAGTTGATTTAATAATCAACTATATAAAGAGGTAGTGGTCCCCAAGAAATAGGTTAACTTGTTTTTCTCTCCTTCCCCGTCAGAGAGTTTTACGTCAAGAAAAAACCTATCTTCTTGGAAGATCAATACCAAAGATTTGGATTTCAACATCAAGATTCAAGGTTTTCAATCTATCGATTAATCTGTACGCCTGTAATTGATTCATTTGGTTTATTGTTCTTGATGATTTGACATGATAGATCTTGGATTTAGATTTCATATTTAATTATGGTTTAATTCTATCAAGTGGCATCGAGTGCCTCGTCATGTGAATCACCGAGAATAAATTTATTTATTTTTGGAATTATTCGTTAATAAGGTTTTAGGTGTTTGCCGCAATTTGATTCATTAATAAGTTTTTAGGGTTTTGTATATGGTTTATCGATGGTTATTCTTGAATCCCTTGGTTAAGATTGAAATCTTAGTTTTCTATTTCATTGGTTTATATATATATATATATCAATCATGTTTGATTATTAAATATCAATAGTAGTAATAAAAAGTCGCATTATCGTGTATATATTGCTTAAGATTTTATTGCACGAGCATCATCGCTGCACTTCGGTTTCTTATTACTTGGATTCATATTTGGTATATATATATATTCTTATGATTTATGATAATTAAATATTTAGTTTACTTATTCATAAATTTTAGGATTTTATATTTTTTATGAATTATAAAACTTGGTTGTTTTATGTAGTTCAGATCGTACAAAACCTGATTTTTGACATTAGTTTTTTAAGTTGTTCGATAAAAATAATTGTTTTTTGATATGCATATATCTTGAAAGCGAATGAAATAAGTAATGTTCGAAAATTAAACTGTTGTCTAGTTATCATGGAATTAGGAATACGAGTCTGAGTGATATCAGTAACATGTATGTTCATGATGTATAATGAAAATTAGTCATCATGCCGCCAGACTTGAAGTTTTTCATGTTATGCTTAACATATTTACAGTTTGGATTGGTTGTGCAAACCACAACATGTGATTAGTTTTATTTAAATTATTATCGTGTTTATGTTTGGTATTGATATATATATTTAGTTTTGATTTTGGAAAGCATGACATTAATCTTATAAAATTCATATCTTATTCAGTTTGAACAAGAATTTCAATTTTGATCATTAGGTTATTATGGATATATTAAAGTTTCATGTGATCATTTTATGAATTGTTCATTTATATGATACTTTTTAATTTAAGTTAAAGATTGGTTGTTTTGAATTCAACTTTTATTTTGGTAAATGCATGTTTAAGAAATTTTTGAGAAACAGTCAAAGATTTCGGTTTTTCGATTTTTGATAGCCCCATTTGGACAACCTTATTCTGGGTTATTTCGGAAACTTAAGTGTTATCGTAAATTTCAGTTTTGATCATTTGCATAATTTTAAATTTAGATATCGGTATATTTACATTATATATTTTAAGATAAATTAATTGAAGCATTAAGTCACCAAAGTGACCTCTATTGTAGAAATTATTTTATTTTAATATATAGAAGGTTTTGTGCATGTAAGTCGGATTATGTTAGTATTAATCGGCCCAAAGGAAGGTTAATAATTAACATTATTACATGTGCAATCGTGGTAATAAACATGTGATAATTATTCATTTTTATATGTGAGCAATAAATCGCCCAAAGGAAGATTTGCTTGATATGTTCTTATTATCAATGTTTGATTATTGTACCAAGATATCACTTACAAGTTAATATTTTGTCCAAAGATGAAATATTAATGGAGTGTCCGTATCTTGATATGAGGTTTACCTTTATTCAAATTTATTATTATTTTGGTTATCTTTTAATTTGATTGAAAGATAAAATTAAGATAAATATTTTGAAACAATTAAATTCATATTTTGGTTTGGATGTCTAATATTTTAATAGATTAATTGAAACATAATGTCACCAAAGTGACCGCTTTTTTTGTGTATATTAGTTTATTAATATATTAAGATAATTATGGGTTTTTGTAATTCATGTGTTTATTAATTGGCCCAAAGGAAAGTTAATATTTTGTAATTACAACGACAATCGTGGCGATAAATGTGTGACAATTATAAGGTATTTTATGTAAGCAATACGTTAGTCCAAAGATTAATCTATTGTTTGACATAGTTTATTGTCAATGTTTGATTGCTACAACAAAGAGTACCGCTTTACGATTAATATTCTTGTCCAAAGACTTGATATTAATGTTGTGCTTGGTATCTTGAGGGGAACTAACCATTATTTTGAATTTATTTGTTTACTTATGAATATTTATGTGGGCTTGTTTTTATTTTATTTGCTTATTTTGTTCTATATTTAGGTAATTTATCTTTTTTTGTTACAATATCTCATTAAATACATTCTACACTTATGTTTAGTGAAACTAGTTTCAACGAATAGAAAAGACACTTACATAAAGTATTTGGTTGTATGAACATAGACCTTGCACTAAGGAAGAACAACTTGCACCTCTCATGCATGTAAGCACCCATAAAAGGGATTTTGAGAGGTGAGTTCGTTCAAATTGCATGATTTTAATGATCATAAAGTACAACATTCTAGAATTCTTTAGGAGCACAAATCTAAAGATGTTACTCATACTAAGGGTTTCCTTGATAAATTTGAGAAACATTTTATTAAAAAATGTTAAGGCTATGACGTTACTTTTGACTTACTTGATGTCTATGAAGTATAAAGATCAAGGAAATGTGAGGGAGTATATTATGAAAATATTTAATATTGCTTCAAAACTTAAGGTACATAAGATCGAACTTTCTAACAATTGTTTGTTCTTATGATTTTGGTATCGCTTCCTATCTGATTTAACCAATTCAAAATTAGTTACAACTGTCAAAAGGAGAAATAGACTATAAATGAGCTTATTTCTCATTGTGTTAAAGAGGAAGAAAATTTGAAGCGTTATAAGTGTAAAAGTACTCATTCGGTTAGTGCTCATTTAGTTAGTGTCTCTAAGAATAAGGGCAATAAAAAAATATTAGAATAAAGTTGCTAAAGGTCCTAATCAAAAGAAACAACAATAAGTTACAAAGTATTGATTCTTTTGTATAAGTTAGGACACATGTGAAGAAATTAAACTTCAAAAGTGAGCAACTACTTCGGTTATTTTGAGTGATCCATGGGCTGTAAATTTTATGATCCCACAATAAGGATTATTTTAAGGAGAGGTTTAACATTTTTAGGATGTTGAGTTTGAGGGAAAAATAAGGTTAGATACATTGCTATTGAGGGGAAGTTGAATTATAATTTAATTCATACTATCACTTTTAATGATGTAAACCTATCATAATCAAGAAGTGAATCAAGTACCTCAGCAAAACAATGTTGAACAACTCCCATTCAAGATAAGGTAATTGTTTTCAGAAGAACAAACTCAACAACCTTAAAAAAAAAAGTATCATTAAAGATATCCACGAGAGGAAGGAGAAATACTATTCTAGATTATTACTTTGTATTTATTCAAGAAAATAAGGATAATAATGGAATGATAGAAAATGATTCAATCATTTTTTATCAAATCATAAAAGTTCTGACTCTCAAAAGTGGATTGATGTCATTCAAGAAGAGTATAAATTTATGCAAGACAATAAAGTTTTGAACTTGTCTCATTATGTGAAGGTGCAAACCAATTGGTTGTAAATGGATATTTAAAACCAAGAGGGATGCAAATGATAATGTGGACAAGTATAAGGCATGTCTTGTATCTAAAGGATATACTCTAAAAGAAGACATTGATTTTGTGGAGACTTTCTCTCAAGTTTTATTGAAAGAATATTTTAAGATAATCATGACGCTTATTGCTTATTTTAATCTTGAGCTACATAAGATGGATGTTACGCTTGTGTTTTTCAATGGTGACATTGAAGAAACAAATTATATGGTACAATCACAGATTTGTGTCTAATGATACAAATTCAATGATATGTAAATTAAAGAAATTCATCTATGAGCTTAAGTTGGACTCTCATTAACGAAATTATAAATTTCATATTGTTTATCTCATTTGGTTTTGAGATAAATTTGGTTCACAATTCTATATACTACAGTTCAGTGGGAGTAAACCAAGTGATACTCATATTACTAAAGAAGACAAATTTAGTCTTACTCAATGCCCTAAAAGTAACCTTGAAATTTAAAAAAAAATATATACAAAAGATTCCAAGTGCATAATCTATTGAGAATTTAATTTATGCTCAAGTATGTATGCGTTCGGATATTGCGTACATTGTTAGAATGTTAGACAGATATTTAAGCAATTCTAGTTTGAACCATTGAATAGCAGCCAATAGGGTTATGAAATATCTTTAGAGAACAAAAATTACATGCTCACATATCGAAGTTCTGGTAAGTTAGAGATCATCAAGTTTATAGACTTCGATTCTATTAGAATATTGATGCAAAAGAATTTTGTCACATGGGCTGCTAATTATAGATTGAATAGAAAGACCACTTCGGTTATTTTGTGACAATAAATATGCATTCATTTATTCTATGAACAATAGGAACACTTCAAATTTGAATCACATAAATATTAAATTCCTAGTTGTTAAAGAAAATTCAGAGCGATTGTGTGTCTATAAAGCATGTTGGAACAAACTCCATATTTGCGCGCTTATTAAGAAACTATCACCCTAGGTCTTTCATGAGCACACTACTCATGTGGGTGTAATGTTATATAAAGATATTCAGTTTTAGTGGGAGTTTGTAATTTTGAAAAATGTTCATTTGGTTTAGACACAATTTTTAAGTTACTTGATTAAAGTTATTTTAAGATTATTTTCTGCAGAAATAAAGTTCTTTTGGTTTATGCACACTGAATTCAAGAAAGTTTGATCTCACTAAGGTTTAGAAGGACCAGTTGGAAATAGACATGTTTGGTTCACATTTTATGTAATTTTCCATGCTACGCATCCATGATTGATCTATGTCATTTGACTATATTTGTATACGTGACCATTGATGGGTCTTGTCATGATTGATACGACAAAGGCTGCTTTGATCCTATATGGATATAGTTGATGGACGAGATTGTTACAGAATACCTATTATATAATAGCAAATTTTTTAGCTCATAAGGTTATACATTTGTCAGGAAACATATGTTGCCCAAGTGGGAGATTGTTGGATTAAAATCCGTAATAGTGGACACATATGTATAATGTATATTGCTATTTTAAAGTATGACACAAAATTAAGTGACCAATTATGTTAGGCGTGTCATGGGTATTAAAATGTCATGGAAATAAAAGTGTAGATACCGTAAGATATATTTATAATTCAATGAGGGGCAGAGTTATAAATATTTAATAGTTGATTTAATAATCAACCCAAGAAATAGGTTAACTTGTTTTTCTCTCCTTCCCCGTCAGAGAGTTTTACGTCAAGAGAAAACCTATCTTCTTGGAAGATCAATACCAAAGATTTGGATTTCAACATCAAGATTCAAGGTTTTCAATCTATCGATTAATTCAGGTACCTTCCGTAATTCAGTTCATTCAGTTTATTGTTCTTGATGATTTGACATGATAGCTCTTGGGTTTAGATTTCATATTTAGTTATGGTTTAATTCTATCACTTTGTTCCTACCTCCTGTTTTGACTTTATTTATGGAAACACGCCCTCAACAAGATCGTCTTTTCATCTTAAAGAATTGATGATAAGCTTAGGGTATTGGGATAACACTCTTGGTCAGTACAGGATCGCCTTCTCATCTTAAAGAATTGGCTGTATGAAGCTGCGTTTGAAGAAATCGATTCCTCACTCGAGGAGTTTTGGGTTCAAGTGCACAACCTCCCCATGGCCTTGATCACAAGAGAGAACACCATGAAGATCGAGAAAATCTTCCCCAAATTCTTTGATTCTAATCTTGAAGAGGATGGTAAAGGAAAGGTGAAGATTAAGTAGGACGGGCAGCTTAACATGAAAGTGGCTACAAGGGTAGAAGATCCCCTCAATACTAGTTTTATGCTTAACAGAAAGTTGTTTTATCCCTTGGATATAAGCTTCAAGTACGAACGACTTCCAGAGTTTTGTTATAGCTGTGGGAGACTCGGACATGCTGAAAAAGAGTGTTGGTGTGATCCTCACAAGTTTAAGAGGGCAAGCAAGTATGGTCCTGAGTTACGAGCATCTCACTCCTAGAGAAATTTTTTAGGCCGATTGACTCAAAAACAATTGAATAGAGAAGGAAAACTAGAGTTTCAAGCTAACCAAGGTTTGGGGGAGAAAGGAAACGACGAAGTAATTTCGTTCCCAATGTCTAACCAGCTCCCTAGGATTGTTTATCCCAATGGTACGAGGTATGGAAAGTCAACCTCGGACCTAAGGTTGCAGCTTGCCAATCCTTATCCCAATGTTGATAGGATCTGCGGGATAACCAAGGTGGCTTCCAATGTTGGTGATAATCCCAATGTTGAAATCAGAAGACTAAGGGTCGACCGTGAGATAGTGACCAAAGATCGTCCAGGATCCATCAAGGAGAACTTTCAGATAATCAATGCGTGTTGAGAATTTAACGAGAAAGTAGTCATTCTCGATATCAATTAATTTAAAGGGATGTGAGGGTTTCCAAATAGAGAAGATCCAGTTGTATAGAGTATTGAATCCAACTCTACGACCAAGAACTTTGACAACCAAAGTTAAATTCATGCTTTTCAAGGCGAAGGCTTGCACTCGTTCAGAGAAATCAATCGCAGGGATTCCATTAACACCGCAAACACGAATATCTTCTTCCAACAAATCAATGTCATCATCGTCTATCGAATAGATTTCTTTCTCAAGGGTAGCAGTGTTAAAGCCAGTGACTTTATCTTTATAAGAGACCGGTGCAGGAATGGTGGAATCACAGTCCATACTGACAGACGGTGCCATGGGTAGGGCTGCGCCGTCCGATGGATCATCATTAGGCCGGCCCTGCTTCTTGGGGAGATGTGAGGTTTTCGAATTTTCGGTAGGATCTCCCATTAAGTATACGATTAAAATAAAAGTATTATTTCGTAAATAAAAGTATTATCTCGTAAATAATTATTAAATATATTTTAATAAATAATTAAAAAATGTATTGTTTAGATAAAAATGCCTAATATAGTTCAATTTAAGTGCAATATACTTACTTTTCTCTTTATTTGCTGTTCATCGTATTTGTCACCGACGTTTAACTAACAGCTTAGGGACCGGAAGGCCCGCTCCTTTCCTCTTCGTTGACGAATTAACAAAAACAAAGGACAAAAATCCGTCCGTTGGATCTACACAGATCTCAACACCAAATATTAATCCAACGGTTGGGACTTGGGTGTCGAATCCAATAACTTATTTCTTGAATTAATTCTTTCTTCAGAAATTATTTTCTCTAACAAAAAAAGGAATTCTTTTGTAACAGCCGACCAGTGCTGACGTACCAGAGACGCTTCACCAGATCTCACTTTTCTTTCCTTGATCTGTATTGCGTTCTTTTAATTTACCAAATTAATTTAAATATTATTTTTTTTTCGTTTTTACGGTGATTAATATGGCGATTTTGTTTTTGGTGTAGGGTTCGTTTGTTTGTTTCGATAAATTTCTTCTATTTCCATGGCTGCTCCAAGAACTCGAGCCGATTACGACTACCTCATAAAGCTTCTTTTGATCGGCGACAGCGGTAACTATTTCTTTTCTTTATATGTATATCTTGATTTGAGATGAGATCTATTCTTTAATCTACATTGATTTTGGATATGTAAGGGTCTCCTAAAAGGATTTGATTTTTTTTATATTAAGTTTCTAAATATAGAAAACTTAGATGCAAGGCCGTGATGTTCATTTCGAGATCGTTAGCTTAGATTAGGCTTCGTTTTTAGATTTATAGATTATCATTTTGTGTGGATTTTTATTGCTTTAAGCGAGGTTGATTGGGAAAATTGTTGTCTTTTTAGTGATTTTAGGGTGAATCTTTAATATGGACATCCTTGGTGTTATATTTTAGGTTGTATTTATTAAGTTACTCTTTGTTAATATGGCTCGTTACCTCGGGGGATATTCAGGTGGATGTGAAGGCTGAGCCTTACTTGGTATGTACGTTTGGATGGAGAACCCTTTCTTATTTCAAGGGATTGGCTGCTGGAAATAGTTTTAGTTGTTTGTCATTTGGGATTAATGGTTGATATTGTAGTAATTTTTGAAGGAGATTTTATTGGAAATCTGCACTTTCTTTTGAATTTGAGTTCCAAACAATTCTGTTATGCTATCATGTGATTGGACAGGTGTGGGTAAGAGTTGCCTACTTCTGCGTTTTTCGGATGGCTCGTTTACTACAAGTTTTATCACAACTATTGGGTAGGTGTTATCCAATAGCAGTGTATTGGTCTTATTATTATTTTACAAGGGGCATGTGGTTTAATAAGGTTGTGTTTCCCTTGGCAGAATTGACTTTAAGATAAGGACTATAGAGCTTGATGGGAAAAGGATCAAGCTGCAAATTTGGGATACTGCTGGACAAGAGAGGTTTCGAACAATTACAACTGGTTAGTTTTGGCCTTTGAAGGTGTCACTAACTAGAAATGAATTGTCACTAACTAGAAGTGTTGTAACTTGTATGATGTGAGTTACCATTTGTTCTCACTCTAATATTACAAATTCATCTAAAGAAAATAACTTATCTGAAAGATTATATCATCCAATTGAATTAACTGGTCATTTGCAGTGTTGTATGATGTGAGTTACCATTTGTTCTCACTCTAATATTCTCAAAGTTAATAACATCTCTGGTTCAAAGTTGTGTTGCTTTGTATTCTCTTTCTTTGTGTTTTTGCTCTCCTAGGAAGTTTAGGAGTTTTTATGCTTCAATGGTTTGTTTCTCTCACGCCTTCCTACCCACCAATTTTCCTTCTCTGGAATTGTACGACAGGACATGGGAATTAAATTGCAAAGAATTGATATTAGGATTGATAATTTTTCTGTTCCCTAGATGCATAGCCTTTCATATTTTCTGGATTCTTGTTGTTATTATCTTTTGTGGGTGATTGAAAACATTATGTTTACGTACCTAAACGCGGTTGCCTGCTTCTATTTTTTATTACTTATCTAGTTTTACCCTTTTGGGGTGGTCATGGTAGCTCCAAGTTTCTACTCTCTCCAATATATCCTGATTTTATAGTCTTCAAGTCTTTTCATGCTGACATAAAAGTAATATTTTCTTTTTGTGCAGCTTACTACCGTGGAGCCATGGGAATTTTGCTTGTGTATGATGTGACTGATGAGTCATCTTTCAATAGTAATCAATCTTACCCTACTTTGAATCTTTACAAATGTTTTTGACCTAATTTTTCCTGGAACTTTTCAGTTTCTTGTAATGTTGCAAGTATACTCCTCCAGTGATTTGAAATTTTAGTCTTTCTCCATTATAATTATCCTATCGACTCAACTAAGTTTCATTTTTTCTTAGACATCAGAAATTGGATTCGCAATATTGAACAGCATGCTTCGGACAATGTGAACAAGGTTCTAGTTGGTAATAAGGCTGACATGGATGAAAGCAAAAGGGTCTGTTCTTTTCCTCTCTTCCATGTGCACACGTGTGATGTCTTCACATGCATTTTTGGTTACCCTTCTGTTTCGATATTGGGCTTGAATTCTTTCTTTGTTGATCTGGAACTTATTTTTCAGGCCGTCCCTACCTCAAAGGGCCAAGCTCTTGCTGACGAATATGGCATCAAGTTCTTTGAGACTGTATGTAATTTTTGCTGCTGATGCTGTAGTTACTTCTGATGTTTAGTAGATCTTTCCTGTATGGTCAAGAGTTACTCTATCTTGCAGAGTGCAAAAACAAACTTAAATGTTGAGGAGGTTTTCTTTTCAATAGCCAGGGACATTAAGCAAAGGCTTGCCGACACAGATTCAAAGGCCGAGGTGTGGATTCTTTTGCTTGAACATTAACTTTTTTCATAACATATATGCATAATTGTGATGATTGTGCAAAATCCATTTCTTTAGCTTATGCACAGTTGTGAATTGTGATATTTATGGTAGTTCATGTACGTATATTGTTTTTATTTTTATTGTCTTTTTCTTCGTCGTCTTTACAGCCACAGGCAATCAAAATTGGCCAACAAGACCAGGGAGATGGAGCTGCGGCAGCTGCTCAAAAGTCATCTTGCTGCGGGGCTTGAACAAAGGATGAGATCTGAAGGGTACATTTCTTCCCTAGGGTGCCATTTTGATCCGGGGAAAAACTATTTTGTTACGATTATTTTGTTTATATTCTCCCGTCTACCATTATTTTACATGATTACGTTTGCCTACTCTTTGATGTGAAATGTTAGATCCTTTATATTTTGCAAAATTAAATTATAGATTATTTGTCTAAATAACATGTACTTGAAAGCAAATCTGCTTATCATTTTGATATTTGGAATTTGAAAATGAGAACTTCCTAGGTAATTCAGTGAGCATCATTTAATTGGCGCATTATCGAACTAATACGTCGAGTTCAAGCTCATCCTTTACCTCTTGAGGTAAACTCTGATTAGGGATCGATTGATTTATGCCTTGAAAATATTCATTCAATAGACCCCGTCTAATAGGTAAGAAGGCATCCTTCCTATTGGTGATGGGATCAGTATACATTGTTAATAATTGGGGTGTGCATTTGGTCGGTTTGGTTAACCGACCGAACCGAATTACGTAAAATTTATTAACTGAAATTTTTATCTTTTTAATCGTTAACTGAACCAAAATTTTTTCAAAAAATTTTAACCGTACCGAAAAAATTCGGTTAATTCGGTCGGATTTCAAATTAACTGATTTTTTTATAAAATTTTGAGTAAATTACGCAAATGATCGCTAAACTATGCTAAAATAATCTTTTTAGTCACTTTAGTCACTAAACTTTTAGAAGTTACAAAACAATCATTGAACTTATTGAATTATTACAAAATGATTGACTCATTGTATGTTATAAATTATTGATAAATTTTAAAAAGTTTAATGACTATTTTGTAATAATTTAATAAATTTAACGATAATTTTATTCTAATTTGATAAAGTTTGATGACTATTTTGTAATATATTAAAAATTCAATGATAATTTTATATTTTTTGAAAGTTTAGTGACAATAAATAAATATATGTAATATATATAATATATAATATATAATATATAATAATTTTAGTTAATTTGATTAATTAATCGATTTCGAACCGAATTAACCGATAACCGAATTTTGAAAAAACTCTTAACCGTTAATCGATCTTACCTAAAATTAACCAACCGAAGTAATCGAAAAAAATTCAGTTCGGTCAATTAATTGGGTTAAAATCGAATAATGCACACCCCTAGTTAATAATGATGAGATTGAGGATGGCGGTTAGGGCTTGAGTGAAGGTAACAATGATGGGATCGAATATATTTGGGTCCCATTTTTGGTTATGTTTAACAACTTAAACGGGCTTTTGTCCACCGATTTCTTGCCAAAACTTACGTTTTAGTTGTGAACGGGAGTTTGCCCACCATTTTTACTATCTAAACGGGCGTTTGTCCACAACTGAATTTTTCAACTTTTCCAACCGGAGGCTGCAGCACCAACGGTAGTTTGCCCCGGAAATGGCAAACGAATCTTTAGTCAATAATCACTGGGGAGGCTTCAAGTGTTAAATATTTAATTCCTCAACTTGCATTATAAAGATTAACAGAATCCAAACCCATAGCTAGATAATTATCCATTACCGGATTATTCTCAAACAGGGGATGCCACTCGCACTATAACCGAATGAACACCATTTTACAACTAAATGTAGATCTCAATCGAAGACAATACATGAGTAGGAAGAGCCGCCTTCCTTTTTCATTTTTGCTGTGGTTTATGAGAAATCGTCTATGATTCCTTCACGACCGCAAGTAACATGTCTAAATTATCTTCCGACATAACCACACTATTCAATCATTAGGCTTAAGTGGCAGACAGTCGGGCACCGAGACGGGGTTTCCACTCACCAGACACACATTTCATTAAAGCAGTAATAGTTGGGCTGTTTTGTGGTTTTCAGGAGTTGGTGCACAATGAAACAGAACAGTTATAGCAAGTGGAAAGCGTAAGCCATGAAAATATGAAGTGGACATTAAGGCTATTTCTTTGCTCTCTTTTTTTCATCATGGTGCAGCGACTAAAAGAATCCAAATTCTTTGGAAAACCCGTTTCTTAATTAAAAATTATAATCGAGGAAAATTTTAAAAAAATCTCGTATTTTAAAATAAGACTTGAGAGTTGCCACCGATTACTTGAGTAAAGTAGATCGGATACAAAAAAATAAAATTAGAAGTTCGCGGAGGTCGAGAGTTAATTACGTGCGGAGAATGATTAATGCCCCACAACACCCAAAATTAGTGCCTAAGGGTTCGTATCGTATTTATTAAAAAATGAAATTTCATTTAATATAATATTTAATCCCTAAAAATGCATGCATGCATGGCCATGTGATTCGAACACTCACAACCCACGATATCAAAAGAAATGACGCCAGACACTCCCACTAAAATATCGGGACCTCGAGTACTAAACTAAATTAATACAATAAATAAAATACGGCAATTAATAATACATGAACAAGTCAAATATGAACATAAATAAATGATAACCACATATATACATATAAGGATATAATAATAAATATAACAAACAATAGGATATAACATACTATACACATATATGTATACTACATGACGTATATGACATATAACATGTCTAATCATATATAAAAAGATACAATAACGAATAGTGGATATACAACAAGATATACATGCACACGTACATAGAATAAACATACATACGCACATAAGCTACATAGATATATACACACACGTAAAACAACAACATTAATATATAAACTATATGATGTACGATGCGGTATAAAACCATACGTATGCTGTATGATATAAAAAATTATATAATATAATATATTATATTATATTATATAAAAGCGTATATATATATATATATATAAAGTACATATGATATATAAAGGAACTGTACATATATATTATATTATATAATGTATGAAAACATATTGAAAAAGGAAATGCTGCATAAAAAATAATCAAACTAAAAAGCATAATGGGAAAAAGGAATGAAAATAAGACCAAGATGCGTAAAAACGAAATTTAAGAAAAAAAGAGATGGAAAGCGTGATAGTTTTGGGTCAAAGCACAACACTTAATGCTGATAAAAGAGAACTTATGGCATTAATAAGAATTATGAAAAGGAAAACTTAAAAGGCAGGAAATTAAAAAACATAAATAAAGGAAAAGAAACGAAAATGACTAATATTAAAGCGGAATAAACGAACAGGGACTAAATGTGTGATTTATCCACTTAATTTTCGGGCCAAATCAAAGAAAAAAGAATAAAATTGAAAGGATTGGAAAATGTTTAGGGATGGCAAAAAGAGTTTCCAAAGGATGGAGGTCCTTAATTAAATAATTATCCTTTTTTTAAAGCTGAGTATAAAACTCAAAAAACAACAACAATATTCATTTTTTTAAACCAATCAAACCCTCATTCTTTAAAATCTTCTGAAAAACTTTATGAGTTCATGATGAACTCGACCGTGATATCCAGAACGCAGTATCTTTCGGCTGTGTCAACCGCCGTCGGCCGCCGCTAGTCGGCGCCGGCAAGCACCAAAACTCTATCAAAACCACCTTTTTTTACTCCCAAAATTGAATCTGACCATAAATTTAACAAAAAAAAAAATTCTTTTACGAAAAACTAGGGTTGAAAATCCTCTTCTCTTCGGAAACTCTCGGGTTCCTAAATCGATTCACCCTCCATGATTTCAAAAGAAACCAAAAGATTTATCACCGACGTGAAAAAGATCCAAACGACGACGGAAAAAGACTGACCGCCACAAAAGTAAAGCCCTAGTTCTATATACTATTATTTGTTTATTTTTATGACATGCAAGAAAAAAGAAAGAAGGAAACTAAGGATACTTTCTGAAAATTCTGTTTTTTTCTATATTAATTTGTGATATGAAATCTCAGATTACAATTGATTTCTTACATGCTTTATACATCTGATTGCATAGAAATAGGTCCAATGATTTCTTAGGTTTAGATCTCTATTTGATATTGATTTTCTCTCTGTTTTGCATGTATGGCGGCCAAGAGGAGAACGGTGGCAGCGACGTGATCATCGGGGGTGAGGACACGCGGATCTTGAGAGGATCTTGCCACGTGACAGTCATCGGCGAAGGGAGGCAGAAAAGCTCTCGGGATCGGAATCTGATCTGGGCCGTTGGATCAAATTTGATCCAATGGTTGATATCACTCCAGAAACAGACGGTCCAGATGCGATCTGTAAACTGACGTGGTGGCCTCTGATATGAACACGTGGCGCGTGGAGACGAAGGGTCCTGGGCGTGCATCACACGCGCATGTAGAAGGTGAGTAGTCCGAGCGTGGGCTTCACGCTGCATCCGAAGAATCTTCTTGCCTTGATAGTGGCCGTTGGCTGCGCAAGAAAGAAGATAGCAGATTAGGGTTTTTGGTTTCAATCAGGCCTAACAGGCCATGTATTATGTTTAAATTGTTGGCCCCAAACGGGCCTGATATGTAATTATATTTTTGGGTTGAATTTGTAATTTGGACTGAACTGGGTACTAAAATGGGTTGTTATATTTAATATGTTATTTTATTTTATTAACAAATATAATAATAAAATTAAATAATACTAATTCTAATAATAATAATAATAATCGATAATAATAATCAATAATATAATATAAGCCGAATAAAATTTAGTGATTACACGTGGACTGGTCCTCCTTCCTCTGAAGAATTCGACAAAACAAAGTGATTTTGACGTTGGAACAAAAGAACAAAAATATCTTAATTATATTTACTTTCACCGATAATGGAAGTTGGTTTTCGATACAAAGCAATCCACTTCCCTTCTTTCGACTTGTGGAATATGCATAAGCAAAAAAAATGGCTCACCTCAGACTTATCTATGCTTTACACAAATATGGTCATTGATGTAGAAAAAAAGTAAGATCAGCCTCCACATTCGAAATTGTATTACTATTTACAAGACACGGGCAAACTCAAAACAGCCCCCTATGGTCTGGTTGAGTCTGGCCATAGCTCAAACTTTCTTTCTTTCTTTTGTTCAGTATCATTTTGGCGAACTCAAAACTGCCCCCATGGTAATCTACCTCTAAAAATTTGAAAATTATATATAATTTAATTTTTTTTTAAAATTTTTCTTCTTAAAATTTTTTTATTTATGTTCTATTAAAAATTTATTTTCGCCTTCTAACAAAATGTTTTACGTCCGCCCCTACATTTTAGTGCATGTTCATACATCCCCAGTAAAGGACAAAAATCATCTACCCCTGTTCAATGCCCCTTTCTATACCCAATACTAAAAAATTAAATTCTAAGCCTTAATCTTAAATTTTAAATCCTAAATCATACACCTTAAAAAAGTACACCATACCCCAAATTTCCTAAACCCTAATATTACACCATAAACCCTAAATAATTAAACCTAATTTATAGTGTGAGGGCAAATAGGGGCACTAAAAAGGTAGATAATTTCTATTCCCAAGTAAATGAATAAATAAGATATATAAGGGTGAACTAAGGTTATTTGTAGGGTTGAAAATTCCATCATTAATGTATCAAATAATAATCTTTATGAAAGTTTTAGTATTTATAGACTTTTTTATGATTAAATTTGCATAATTCTTTAATTAATAAATAAGAATATAGGAGAAATATTTTCTATTTTCCAAAATAAGATCACGTCACAGCTTTGGAAAAATAAATTGGTTGATATTAACAGGTGCATTGACCCCATTTCCTGAGTTTGACATTGCTTACCAATGCCAAATATCCAAAATAGTGAGAGTGGATGTATAAAGGCACTCAACTGAGGGGGAGAACCTCTTTAATTAATTGCAAGCTCTTGAGTTTATATGCATGTAGCAACGCAAAGCAGTCATGAAACGCTCTTTAAACAAAAGCTTCTGGGGGAAAATTACAAATAAAAACAGCAACTCCACCACGCAAAGCTACGAAAACACATTAAAGAACTGGCACTGAGAGCATCTCCAACCTTCACCAACACTAAAATACCATTTTGGTGTAAAAATAATATAAAAAATTATAAAGTGAAATTAGTGTAAAGAGACCAACTCTAACCTTTATATTAAAGTGGTGCAAACTAAGATATTTAATATTATTTTGGTGTAAAGAGACCAACTTTACTTTTTGCACTATAATACCTTTGCACCCTTTTGCCTTTTTCTTTCAATTAAAAATAATTTGGTGGTGTTGCTACAGTTCCACACTAAATATTGTGTGACACTGTAGACAACACCAAAATGGTGGCATGAGGATTTAAAATATAGAGTTGGATCAGAAAATAAATAGTGACCAAAATACCTATTTTAGTGAAATGGTGTGAAAAATGATCAAGGTTGGAGATGCTCTACATCTGATCTACAAATATCATATTTAACCAGCCAGTGAATGACACTAATAAGTGTGAATAGAAATCTTACTTCCTTTCGGTGCTCCTATATATTGAAGCTCACACACTAAAAAAATTAAGTTTAGGGTTTAGATTAAGATTTAATGTTATAGTTTCGGATTAGAGTTTAAGGAATTTGAGGTGGAGGGTATTTTTAAGGTTTAAGACTTAAAATTTAAGGTTAGGACTTAGAATTTGATTTTTTAGTGTTGGGACATAAAAAAGCATCGAAAAGAGGATTTTTGTCCAATATGTGTGCGTTTCGTTTTAAATTTCTTTTTTTCCTTTTAATTTATTGAAAATATGTTTGATAAATATAAATATAAATAAAGTTGTTATTGTTGTTCTCTCCGTTCTTCAGGGCCTTACCTTGATTAATTCGGACCGACCTGACTTTGGTGAGTGAGTCTCTTAGCGGAGATTTTCTGCATACACAAGGCTTCGAACTCGAGACTTATTTAAGTGATATTAAGCTACTTACCACTTGAATCAACCTATTAATCAACCTACTAATTCTCGATCAGTGCTCACCCCTCTGTGTAATTAGCAATCTTTTAATTTAGTAATTTACATTTTAAGTCCCTTAATTCAATATTGATTTTTATTAGTTCATCAAATTATATATCTTATTTTTGTATCATTAAACTTGTTAAATAATCATATGTTAATTTCTTTAAGCAATTCCCTTGAAATAAATTAGCATAAATAATTGATTTTTTAATGATAAAGTTTAATAATATAATTTGATGAAATTAGAACATTATAACTTACACAACTGTTATACCTAAGAACACAAATCCTCTTTCTAACACCAAAATATGGGCTGTACGCCACCCCTAAGATGACATGTCTAAATTGTAACATCTCTTGTCTGGCTCGAACTTCTACTTGTCATTCAAATAACATAAAAATTTCGGGTCTAACCAAATTAAAAACATAGGGATCATTTTGCAAGCAATGCAAAGTATTAAGACAATTAAACAAAACAACAAACAATATGCACCAATTAGCTACTGGAATCACATTTTATGATGAAGATATCAGTACTTGAGAATAGAGTATGATATCAATACTGAATTAAGGTAGAAAATATTCTGGATTCCAGTCCCCGTTGGAGCAATCCCCTTCTCTCTCCCTTAGGTAAAAAATGTTCAAAAAAACCTTTCGAATAATCATTGCAATACTTAATAAAGGTGGTATATTAAAATAAAACATTCTTTTATGATTTATATTTTGTGTTGGTGATTATGACAATTTCAGTATGGATTTTTATCTTATACACATGCGGTAGAATTTTTTTTCCATAAGCATCTCAATTTTAGGGTTTAGGATTTTAGTTTAGGAGTTTTAGTGTAGGGGTTTAGAATTTAGAGTTTATGGTTAGAATTTAGGGTTTAGGGTTAGGGTAATATGGGTAGAGATTTAGGTTTTAACCTATAAACTCTAAATTTTAACCCTAAACCCAAAATTCTATCAATAGCCCCTAAATCCAAAACTACTATACTTAAACCCCTAAACTTTAAACCCTAAACAAAGTCCCTAACCCTTAAAATTAAGGCGCTTGTGTAAATAAAATTTCCACAAGCGCTTGCGTATAGAATAATTACCCTTTAAATATTTGCGTAATGTTTTGTAAAAATAATAATTCAATAGTGTTTATAAAGCACTCATCAATTAAATTCTAAAATTTTAGGGTGGGCACAACTTATAAATATTAAATAAATATAAGGATTAACTCATAAAATTGAAAAAATTGAAGTCAAATGCGTGAAGTTTAGAAAATTCAGGGTGGGAACGAGCCCACCTTAGGATGCACTTGCATATGTCATTGCTTATTAATGGGGAACAATAATCTTGTGTTCTTTTTTTGGTGTCTCAGCCCGTCTCAACATTAAAAATCTGAACTTTACAGTCTAACCTTAATTTTTAAATTCTAAATCTAAAACTCTAAAAACTAAACCCTATGCCCTAATTCTCAAATTTTAAACCTTAAAATAACCCAAACCTAAATTCTAAACCATTTTTTTAATGTTGAGGTATACATAGAGACACCATAAAAAGACATAAGATTTCTATTCATTAATGAACAAAAAATCTCTATCCCTTTTCAGTGCTCATTCATATACCTCAACACTAAAAAATTAAATTCTAAACCCTAGGTCCTAAACTCTAAAACATGCACTATACTCTAAATTCTATAAACCCTAAACTTTAAACTTAAACTTAATTTTTTTAGTATGTGGCATAAATAAAGACACCACTTGTAGAAGATTTCTATTCGAAAGGGATAACTTTACAACATAAATACGGCTTAATACCAAAAGAAGTGCCCAAACTATCTTATTTTCCCCTTTTAGGTGCCTAAACCTTTTTTGCCCTTTTTAGGTTCCCAAATTATCATTTTTGGTCAAAATAGGTACCCAAACAATCATTTTTTGATCAAAGTAGTGCCTCAGTTTGACCTTAAAACGGACAAAAAAATAATAGTTTGAGCTCCTAAAAGGGGTAAAAGAATTTAGACACCTAAAAAAAACATGATAATTTGAATACTTAAAAGGAGCAAAAAAAATTTAAAGACCTAAAAAAAGAAAAACATAATAATTTATGCACTTATTTAGACGTGAAGCCTATAAATACCAAGAAACATATACCAGAAAACACCTCATGAGTTCATCACCTCATTAAACTTTTCTGTTTCATAAGTTATTAGTACAAGAAAACCCAAACCAGAGTTACCTCAAAAAATCCATAGGACAAAAATGGAGAACCAACAACATGTTTCATCATCAGGCAAGTATAAGCCATTTGTAGCTGCAGTTTTCTTGCAAGTTGGGTATGCAGGGATGGACATCTTGTCTAAGGCCGCAGTAAACCAGGGCATGATCAATTACGTTGTTTACCGCCATGCCATTGCCACCGTTGTCATGGCCCGGTTCGCAGCTTTTCTCGACAAGTACTTTTTTCAGTCTTTCGATCTTTTTGCGATTAAAAACATTGATGCAAAGCATTTTTTATAATTGATATGGAAGTTGGAACCTTTTTGGTTGATAGGAAAGTGAGGCCTAAGATGACTATTACTATTAATCTTCATCAAAATAATGCTGTTAGGCTTACTGGAGTAAGTATCCGAATTTCGAAATTACTGCATATTCTGTTTTCGGTATCGTATATTAACCTCTAATGTTTATATTTGTACTTTGGCAGGCCAGTAATTGACCAAAACTTGTATTATCTTGGGACGAAATATACGACTGCAACCTTTGCAACTGCGATGTACAATATTCTTCCGGCCATTACTTTCGTTATGGCTTGGATTTTAAGGTAAAACAAGAAGAAAAAAAATCCGTAAATCAATGGTTTCGTTCAGACAAGATGTGTAAACGTTTAATCATGTGGTTTTAGGCTTGATAAGGTGAACTTCAGATCGATCCATAGCCATGGAAAGGTTATAGGAACACTTGCAACGGTTGCAGGAGCGATGGTGATGACACTGATGAAAGGGCCTGTGCTTAAGTTGTTTTGGACGAAAGGAAGAATCAACCACGAAGCAGCGGCAAAAAACAGGACGGATCTCCACGATTCGATTAAAGGTGGTGCGATGATCACAATCGGATGCTTCAGCTATGCTTGTTTCGTGATTCTCCAAGTAAGAAAACATATATAGAAATTATGCAGTTATATTTTTCATCAGTTTGTTTACTTATGATACAAGTAACGTGTGTTTTTTCATAGGCAATCACTCTGGAAACATATCCTGCAGACCTTTCTCTTACAGTTTGCATATGTCTGGGGGACACCCTTGAAGGTACCATTGCAGCTTTGGTAATGGGAAAGGAAAATGTTGCCATTTGGGCTATTAAATGGGACACCAAGTTGCTCACCGCTGCATACAGTGTAAGACTAGTTTCCGATTGTCTACCACGAACCGAACCAGTAATTAGTCCAATAAGTTCTTGCAATTTCAGACCGGAGCAACAACTCGAATATTGATCATTTATCTATATCTATATCTTTAGGTTATTGTATGTTCAGGACTTAGTTATTACATCCAAGGGATGATAATGAAACACAGAGGTCCAGTGTTTGTGAGAGCTTTTAGTCCCCTATGTATGGTTATAGTAGCCATCATGTCCTCATTCATTCTGGCTGAAAAAATGTTTCTTGGAAGGTAATCTCTAAATTCATATCAAAACGTCATGACCCTCGGGAAGTACTCTCATTTCCCCGCGCTGCATCAGGCCAACGACATCTTCCTAAGTCGGTACTGTCACGACACAGGTATTATTTGGTCTCGATGGACACCTAAAGAAAACAATATCGACTTATGGGTACGATGTCGTAAACGTAGGGCGGGGAAATAATAGTACCCGGTCGGCCTGCGAGTCACGATACGTATTGTACAAAGAAAAAGAACAAATGACAAAATGTTTACAGGGTGATTGGAGCAACCATTATAATTGGAGGTCTATGTCTGGTGCTGCGGGGTAAAAGCAAGGATTACAAGTCGCCACCGTCGCGATTAATTGCCGAGCAAACGATAGAAGCAGTGGATAACAACGACAATGACAAGTTTGATGATGAGGCCATCACAGTTGATGAAAATATAAAAATATTTAATTTGGTTTAGATTAAATATAATTTTAAAAAATAAAAAGCTTACATCAAACACAATTTAGTTTAAATATAATTTTGTAAAGTATAAAAAAATATTTAATTTGGTTTAGAGATTAAGTGTCTTGCCTATACTTTGATTAAGTAGTTAAGCATGTCCATATTCCCTTATATCTTAGGTTTAAGTCTCTCTCCCATCTTTATTTTCGTAGTGGTTAAGCACAACAATCTAGCATTTAAGACATAGGTTTAAGCCCCTTATTTTCCATATTATTTTTATGATTTTTCACCAATAAGATGTCGAGTCTTATTGAAAGATTATATTTATTGAATTATTTTTAATTAATATTGGAATCAAATTGATATAATCTATAAATACCAAATATACATTATACAAATTTGTTTAGTTGTTAGGTGAGTAATTTTATGAACAACTATCCGTTAATAGCTTGATTAAAACCAAACTGAAAGTTTATTAATCTAATTGATAAATTTTTTTGTTCAGTTGTCAAAGTAAAATCGAGTCGTTAATTTAATGACCCCGAGATAGTTTACTCTCTTTTTTAACACACCGGCTCCATGTTTAAATCATAAAATGATATCGAATCTTATTGAAGGATTGAATTTACTAAACATTGACCTAATTTATGTTTTAATCATGTTGTCTACCTTGTAAAGTTATTCTACTATAATTACTCTCTATATGGATGGAATATTTATATGTACCTTCTTTTTTATTGTATTCAACCACATATTTGTTCAAACTATGATGATTTTTATAACACGTGGTATGTTTTGGAAAAATATATGAAAAAATGAATGTAATAATATTATTAAAAATTTATATTACAACAATAGTAAATGAAGAAACGAATCAAAGAATACAAATCAAAAGAAGAGAAAAAATAAAAACATTCCCATGTTGTATCAAATGCAAAGATCAACCTTAGGAGCCTTGTTCCCAAATAAAACTTGCAAATCATTCTCCAATGGAGTCAAATTCAAGTCCAAGCAAACAACCCTCCGACTACTATTCGACCTCTTCAACACCGGCACCGTCGACACGAGCGGAAATGGCGAGAAGCTTTCGTCCATGGAAACTCGATGCCTCCTCATATGTCCACCCAAAGCTTGTCCCGTGGAAAACTCCAGTCCGCAAATGGAGCACTCATGAGTCTTGGGCTTGGTTGATGCTAAGCTAAGGAAATGTGTGGTTCCATTTGGTTTCTCCCCTATCAATTTGGGTCTCTTGTGGCTTGCTCGGTGACCCCCTAGTGCTTGGAACGATGGGAAGCAACGGTGACAAGTTTTGCACTCGAAAACCTCGCCCACCGAGTGCTCTTTAGGCTTGGTTTGTAGGCCTTGAGATAGCAGCATTAGACATTTTGCAATGTCCAAACCCTGAATCTCCACACTTTCTCTTTCTCTTTTCATGGCTTGGTTGATATGGAAAAAACACAAATTTTGGATATAAAGTCTGGGTTTTTTTTTTTGGTACTGTTTGATGTTTATGATGGAAATAAAAGAATATGAGAAAGGGGTAGGGGTGTTTGAGGTTTATATAGATAAGGGAAGTCTCGACTCCGAATGGGTGGGTGGTTTGACTGCTAAATTGACTATTCCAAACAGTCATGTTTGTCTGCGGAGTCATGAAAGCTTTAAATGAAACCCGTTTACTTTTTTTGGCCTTAAAAAAATGCACTTTATACACAGTTTCTTAAATCTTAAAATTAAACGTTAGCTTTAAACTTTAACTCTAAATATTAAATTTAATTTTTTAGTATAGGGTAAAAAAAACAGAATTTTCTATTAAAAATGAACCTGTTTACTGCTCCTTGGACGTGTTGTCTTTTAATAATCGAATAAGAACCCCTGGGTTTGGTCAAATGTAAGGAAAATGTGGTCGAGACAAGGTCACCAGTGGCGAGCTTGTAATGGGAACAACAATGACTGTCGCTGAAGCTTCGGCTACTTTCTGTTCTTCAACATGTAATGTTGTATTGTTGTTATTTTTTTTCTGGTATAACAATTGATATTCGATATTGATTGAATAATCTAAATCGGATAATAATGAAAAGTTTTATTATGAGGACATTTCAATCAGGTTTGTTCTATTGACATGTATATACCTTTTACTTTTACATGTATCTGCCTTTTACCTAAGATGATACATTCATGTACTTTGACTATATATAATAATCACATATGTGATGAATTCAACAAGTGGTTCCAACAAAAAATGGATATTGTTCATTTTAGGAAATTCGGGTTTAAATAATTTTGTCTATAATGTGTATTATTATAAAGGGTTAAAAATATATGAACAAATACTATACCTTAAAACTATTAAAAAATAATTGCAGATGTGATGATGTAACCTAGAAGGCTTAAGCACGAGGCAAAGAATGTGAAGAAATTGAGATCGGAAATGAAAGCTCTAATTTGGTCAAAATGTAAGAAAATTTCAATGTTCAAAGCCTTGTTCTTTGTTGATAAATAAGCAGATAAAGCAGGCAGACAAAGTAAGATTGTCAACTTTTATTTTTCAAGCAGTACGGGCAGCAGACATTGATTTGTTGCTCACTGTAGGCTGTTCCTATCTTCCAAACCTTTCCACTCTTTTTAATTAAGCATAATTAACAAAAAATATTATTATACTTCATTTAGTGCAGTCCGAAATGTAGAAATTTTTTTTTTCCTTACAGGGTGTTTAAGTCAATTTTGCATTTCTATTCATTGTGGCAGGTAAAGGACGAACCATAGTTACTAGAAACGCAGAACGGCTTACTGACCGGCGACTCGAGAACGACGACCCAAAATCATAGCTTTGAGAGAAAGTGGCCATAAAAGAAGAAGAGACAATCGAAGGGAAAACCGCAAAAATTTAAAATAACGCAAACCCTAGCTGTTAGTGGGGTTTTAAAAATAGGCTTAAATGAAAAAAAAAATGACCAAACTATATTATTTTTGAACTTTAGGTGCCTAAAGTATTTTTTTTTTATAAAAATAGGTATTTAAAGTTTCAACCGTTATAATTTTAGGTGCCCATAATCCATGACCGTTTAAAAAAATCAGTGTCCAATAAGAACTAGACACGTGTCGGGAATATTAATTTTTTAAGTATTTTTTGAAAAAAACTTTAAAATTTTTTGAAAATTTTAAAAACCTTCAAATTAGTCCCTAAATCCCTAAAAATATCAAAACCCTAAATCCCTAAATCATCACCGCTACCGCCGCCGGTCGTCGTCGCCGACCCTACCATTTGGGTCGTCGGACTCAGCCGACCATTTTCCCTAACGTGCCATCACTGTAAATCGGCGAACGGTGTGCCAATCGAACGGCTTTTTAACATTCGTCGTTCAATATTTGACTGGCACACCATTCGTCGATTTTCGGCGACGACACGTTAGGGAGAATAGCCGGCTGAGTCTGGCGACCAAAAGGGTGGGGTCGGTGACTGCGATCGGCGAAGACAGCAATGATGATTTGGGGATTTGAGATTTAGGGATTCAGGGACTATTTTAGGAATTTTCAAAATTTCAAGATTTTTTTGAGAAATTTTAAATTATTAAAAAAATAATTAAAATAAATTATAAATTAAAATATGACACAAGTCAAATTTTTATTGGTTAATAGATTTTTGACGGTAGTTAAGTACCGGGCACCTAAAATTATAACGGTTAAAATTTTAGACACATATTTTTACAAAATAATACTTTAGGCACCTAAAGTTCAAAATTTGTATAGTTTTGGCACTTATTTTTCATTTAAGCCTTAAAAATAATACAAAGTCAAATATAGGTGTTCAACCCTTGAGCACTCTAGCGTTCATAGAAATAACCCAAAACTTTTAAAATTTCCAAATTAACCCCAAAAATTTTACAAAATTTTAATTTAAGCCAAAGATTTAATAACTTAGTTTTGATTTTGAATTTCATTTTTTTTTGTTATATTATTATTATTATTATACTTATTAGTATAATTAATTATGTATCGATCTCGTCGTTCCGGATTCGGTAAGTTAACGTTCCACATTCTCGTTTCGTATCGTATTGTGTTCCGAGTAATTATGGTACGAATAAAAATTTTATGTCCTTGTTTTTTGTAAAGTAGATATAACTACATTTCAAGGTAAATGCCAATATTCAAACTCATACAAGATGAAACAATATAAGCATTCTTGGCCACTTGACCGATTAATAAATCTCGTTGTCCATGTTTATGCTCCTTTGAGTGTCCTTCCAATTATCTATTGCCACGTGAATTAAATTATTTTCACACTATATTTTCTTTTTTCGTTACCATGTTGAACTATGATAAGAAATCCCAAAACTTCAAGAATTTATACAGATCTATTCCAGTGAATTTTCCATCTACTCAAACTTTTGTAGACAACACTTATTTATTTGTTTGTTTTTTATGTTTTCTTGGCTTGTTTCATTCATATTTGTCGAATACTAGGTGTTGGTTATGCTCAAAGGGTGTTAGAACATTGTATTCACATTGGGAGGGAACATCCATTGGGAAGAGTATTTAAAGAATCTTTCTTTCTCTCATTTGTTGAATGTGGCAAGACAAACTCCTTGCATGCACGCGCCGTGGTCGGTTGATTGTGATTGTGGTCGTGGTCACATGTGTCTAATACACGTTCGCGCGTGTTCTATTTTTTTGAGAAAATTCGGAAGAATTTTTTTTAAACTAAAATGAAGTTGTTTGAACTATATTTATAGAAGAATTGGTACATATTTTTGAACTGTATTTATAGACGAATTGGTACAGCACATTATAATCTGCTTAATTACATCTATTACACAACATGATTAAGGCAACAGCTGTAATAGCTGCGTGATTTTAGCCTTATTTGGCGATATGTGTCTGTGAATTCAGCCTATAAATACCAAGGCCATTTCTCATTTTTCATCATCCGAAATTCAGATTTTATTCTCTCAAAAACACTATTTTATATCTATTTTTGAGTTCTTTATTTTTGGTGCTAAGAGAAGAGCAATACCACCGCCTACTACACTGATTATACACATCGAGGTGAATTCGTTTTTAAGACAGTGGCTCTACCACAACACGATTTACTGTTTTCGTGTTTATTTTATTTTATATTTATCCAATCAGTGCTAACGATTTAATTTTGCAGTTTCTATTTTACCAACACTACGTTCTTAGAAAAAGCTACCATTGTTGAAGGAGATTTTGAAAGGAATTTCTTCAAATATTTGGAAATATTGCTCAGTCACAAGTAAGGGTGGAGATTTTGAAAGGAATTCGTTTCTAAGGCGGTGGTTCTATCACGATATGATTTACTGTTTCTGTGTTTATTTTATTTTATATTTATCTAGTCACAACCTTGGGGCTAGCATAAACTTGATGCCTAAATCGGTTTTCCAGAAACTAGGAATCGAGAAGGCAAGACCTACAACAGTTATGCTACAGCTAGCCGATATATCCTATGTGCATCCAGAGGGAAAAATCGAGGACATCTTTGGTAAAAGTTTATAAAATTTATTTTCCCGTGACTTTATTGTTTTGGATTGTGAAGCGGATGAGCATGGACCTATCATTATCGGGGAGACCATTCCTAGCAACAGGAGAACCTTGATTGATGTTGAAAAGGAGAACTCACAATGAGGGTGAATGACCAGCAAGTTAAACTAAATGTGTTCCAAACACTAAGGCATGCCGATGATCCGAAGAATGCCAACTTCTTCATGCCACGGCAGAGTTTAACCGGACGAGGAATTTAGTTGCCTCGGCAACTACATTGCCGATCAAGAGGAACCCGAGGAGTATGAAGAACCGGTCAATGAGGAACAACAAGAAGAGGCAAATTGGCTAGTCAATCGACCAGGTACATACTTTGAACCTTTGGATTACTCGGGTAAGGAAGGTAAGCTCGAAAAACCCTCTATTGAACAACCACCGATTCTTGAGTTGAAACAATTGCCAGAGCAACTAAAATATGCATACTTAGGAACCGATAATACATTGCCTGTAATTATTTCTTCTAAGTTACAACCTGAGCAGGAAAAGAAGCTGATCAAGATGTTGAAACTACACAAAAAGGCAATAGAGTGGACAATTGCCGACTTGAAGGGAATTAGCCCGGCAGTGTGCATGCACAAGATTTTGTTGGAAGATGATCACAAACCTTCAATTGAGGCCCAGAGGAGACTGAATCATGCCATGAAAGGGGTTGTAATGAAAGAAATCATCAAGTGGCTTGACGCCGACATTATATACCCTATCTCTGATAGTACATGGGTAAGTCCGGTACAATGTGTACCGAAAAAAGGAGGTATAACGGTGGTAAGTAATGAAAACAATGAACTCATTCCAACCAGGATTGTGACCGGTTGGAGGGTTTGTATAGATTATCGAAAGCTAAACAAAGCCACTAGGAAAGATCACTTCCCATTACCCTTTATTGATCAAATGCTTGACCGTCTTGCAGGTAAACCCTTTTATTGTTTTCTTGATGGTTATTCATGTTACAATCAAATTGCCATAGCATCAAAAGATCAAGAAAATACAACCTTCACGTGCCCATACGGTACTTATGCCTTCCGAAGGATACCGTTCGGATTGTGTAACGCCTCGACAACCTTCCAAAGATGCATGATGGCACTCTTTTCAGACATGGCCGAAGACTTCCTTGAGATCTTCATGGATGATTTTTCTATTTTTGGTAATGACTTCGACAGCTGTCTCGGCAATTTAGATTGGGTGTTGGCAAGATGTGAAGAAACTGATTTAGTCCTCAATTGGGAGAAATGCCATTTTATGGTAGATGAAAGAATAGTGCTCGGCCACAAGATTTCATCCAAGGGAATTGAAGTATACAAAGCCAAGGTGGACGTGATCGAGAGATTACCCCCCACCAAGTTCGGTTAAAGGAATTCGAAGTTTTCTTGGACATGCAGGTTTTTACAGGAGGTTCATTCATAATTTTTCTAAAATTACTAAACCCTTGTGCAATTTGCTTGAACAGGATAAAGTCTTCGATTTTGATTATTCTTGCACCCAAGCATTCGAAACCCTAAAGAAAAAGCTTATCTTGGCACCCATTGTCGTTCCACCAAATTGGACGCAACCTTTTGAGCTCATGTATGGTGCAAGTGATTTCGCGGTCGGAGCAGTCCTAGGCCAACGCACATGTAAGACCTTCCATGTGATATACTACGCTAGTAAAACTCTTAATAGTGCTAAAGTGAATTACACAACAACAGAGAAAGAGTTACTAGCTGTAGTTTTCGCATTTGACAAGTTCCGATCCTATTTGATTGGTACAAAGGTAATTGTTCATACGGACCATTCGACAATCAAACATCTATTTGCTAAAAAGGATGCCAAACCTCGTTTGATTCGTTGGATATTACTTTTACAAGAATTTGATATTGAAATTAAGGATAGGAAAGGAACAGAAAATCAAGTGGCCGATCACTTATCACTCTTAGAACGCAACAGGGAGGAGGACGCAGATCTAGAGATATTGGATGCATTCCCGGATGAACAAATTTTAGTTGCCTCAGCAACCATAGACGCTCACGCCTCAGCAATTTTGGGAGCAATCGCCACGGCAGCACATGCCTCGGTAATACCCTGGTACGCGGATTTAGTTAATTTCCTTGTTTGTGGTATTTTACCTTATGGCATTACTCACCATGGGAAGAAGCGGTTCCGCCATGATGCTAAGCATTACTTTTGGGACGAGCCTCTTTTGTTTAAACAATGTGCAGATCAGGTTATACGCTGATGTGTCCCTAAAGAAGAGCAACAGAATGTACTCCGGTAATGCCATTCTTCACCCTATGAAGGACATTTTGGAGGAACTCGTACCGCGGCCAAAGTTTTGCAATCCAGTTTGTATTGGCCAACATTGTACAAAGATGCCCAAGACTTTTACAAGCAATGTGATCGTTGCCAGAGGACGGGCAATATCTCTAAACGACATGAGATGCCGCTCCAGAACATCATCAAGGTGGAATTGTTCGATGTATGGGGGATCGATTTTATGGGACCTTTCCCATCTTCATTCGGCAACCTCTACATCTTACTTGTCGTCGACTACGTGTCGAAATGGGTTGAGGCAGCTGCAGTTCCCAACAACGATTCCAAGACCGTGCAACGATTCTTGCAGAAAAACATATTTACACGGTTTGGGATGCCGAGAGCAATTATCAGTGACGAAGGCAAGCATTTTGACAACAGACTAATTGCCAAGATGTTGCAACACTTCGGCATATCACACAAGATCGGCATGGTATATCACCCACAAACCAACGGGCAAGCAAAAATTTCCAACCGAGAATTGAAGAGTATACTCGAGAAAGTTGTAAATCCCTCTAGGAAGGATTGGTCATTAAGACTAGATGACGCACTTTGGGCATATCGCACTGCATTCAAAACACCCTTAGGTATGCCCCCCTTCCGACTTGTCTATGGCAAAACATGCCATCTACCGGTGGAAATCGAACACAAGACATACTGGGCAATCAAGACCATGAATATAGATTGGGAAAGTGCCAGACAAAAGCGTTTGTTGGACCTCAATGAGATAGAAGAATTCCGTGCACTCGCCTATAACAATGCACAAATCTACAAGGAGAAAACAAAGCGATGGCATGGCAAGAAACTATTGCCACGACAATTCACACCAGGGCAACTAGTTCTCTTATTCAATTCTCGGCTAAAACTTTTCTCGGGAAAGCTGAAATCAAGATGGTCGAGACCATTCGAAGTCGTCAAACCATTCTCCCATGGTGTTGTGATAATCAAGTCTATCTCTGACAACCATGAATTCAAAGTTAATGGACAAAGATTGAAGCACTACAATGGTGCCCATGTGGAACGTAACAAAGAAGTGGTCACATTAGGAGATGCATAAGCATGCTCTTCTTTCAATATTTTCTTTTTATTTTTATTTTTATGTTTAGGAGATATTTTATTTTTCTTCATTATCTTTAGTTTCCAGGTTTTCTTTATTTTCTTTTCCACAACAAGACTCACAACCACTATGCTAAGGAAATTCACTACCGACACGGCAACCTACATCGTGCCTGCACAAGCTGATGCCATGGCAACCAACCCTGAAGATGCCACGGCAACCAAAGCTAAAGACATCCTGGCAACCACTGCAAAAGCCAAAGGTAAAGCACCTATGTCCGAATCAACTCCTACGGAATCATTTTCTGATTTTTCAGATTTGGACGAGTCCTCTATTGCACCAACAAATACCGCACCAATTGAATCCTCCAAGCGAAAAGTTAATGACATTGATGAAGAGGACGATGAGGACAACCCCGTACGAGGATCGATTCCACCACCGGCAACAAGAAAACAACCATCGCGTTCAAATAAGAGAATTAAGACACCGACAAAAAGGAAACTAATCATCTACGATGACGAACTCTTGGAGTAAGTCCTCGTATGCATTTTATTTTTCGTTATTTTTATTTTTCTTTAATGCATGCATTGAGGACAATGCCTCACTCGAGTTTGGGGGGATTGTTATTAGTAGTTACCATGTTTAGTTACATTCATCTTAACTATTACATTTAGGATACATAAATTGCTTGCCATGCCTTTAGTTGGAACAAGAATTGCTTAGATTTGATGAATATCCGATGATGACTTTGCCAATGCACTTAATTGATATAATTTTTATTCTAGGATAACCATGAAAAAACTTAGAATTTTACTATGATGCTAATTTTGATGAAGCACTGTTGTGGTTTGGTTGATTTAAGGAATTCTAGTGAACTTAGGTTGATAATTAACAAATTGGGGGATTAGAATAAAAATTGGATGAATGCTAGAGGTGCCCGAAATTGGCTCTAGCATGTGCTAAAAGAATTGACCACTAGAGGTGCCCGAAACTGGATCTAGTATGTGTTAAAAAAATTGATAGCTAGAGGTGCCCGAAACTGGCTCTAGTCGAATAAATTAACTTAAGAAAACTAAAAACAAAACACTAGAGGTGCCCAAAACTGGCTCTAGTTAAAACATGTTAAAAAGAACCCAATGAAGTAATTTGAAAACCTATTGTTTGCATAGAATCCGAAAAATCAACTTGCACACAACTCCGCACACACTCACAAGCATTATAGTTTGATTTCGAGTAATTCCTAAGTTTTTCGAAAAAATAAAAAGCCAATCATACTTTGTGCCCCGGTTCAGAGAATTGAAATCAAGTTCAAAGCTAAGTTTGTGAAAATTAAAGTCTTGGCAGGTAATTATGAGTTTGCATTGCTTGAGGACAAGCAATAGTTCGAGTTTGGGGGTGTGATAAGTGTTCAAAAGTACTATTTTTCTTACCCTTTTTACTCATATTATTGTTAGACTTAGGCTCATATTAGTTGCATAATTAGCCATTCATGCATTAATCCATGTTTCCTTCCATCGTTGAGCTTGATTACATAACTTGGTAGTTTTTGTGGGAAAAGATGTTGCTTTGGTGTGTTTTGTGTGTATGTCCAGGATCACTTGCCAAAGCAAGGCTAGAGCTAGTTGCCAGGGCAATGCATGAAGGAGATACCGAGCTAGTTGCCAGGGCAATGCATGAAGGAGACGCCGAACTAGTTGCCAGTGCAATACATGAAGGAGACGCCGAGCCAGTTGCCAGGGCAATTGTCGACAAGAGCAAAGGTGATATGGTAGTCGAAATTGATGACTAGATAAGCCCAAGATGACGTGGAGCAAAGCCCAATCCCAAAGGAATTTGATTTCCATGAAGAGATTAAAGAAGAATTAAATTCTAAGAAAATAGGAGAAGTTCTAGTACGAATATAATTATAATAAAGAATTATATTCTTTAAAGATAATTTAATTCTAGCTTAACTTCCTCCTCAAAGAAGGACTTTGACCTAGCCCTATAAATAAGAATAAGATTTCGACAAACCCATAGAGAGAGCAAGGGAGGGGAATTTCGACAACTCCAAGGAGGGCAAGAGGAGAGATATTTTGACAAGCATCTAGGGCAAGGAGGATTTCAACAAGCCTCATTCTTCATCCTTTTCTTTCTTGTTCAATTGGGTTCATGCTAGGGATTAATTATCTTGTGTTTCTTTGGAACCTAGCCATGAACTAAATCTATTTGGCTATGGTTATTGTGTTTTGTGGTTGTGAGAAACTATTGGTTTTTGTTTAGGTAATAAGAGTTTGCACTTTTCTATTCAAGGTTTATTCATTCTTGGTTCTTATTCTTGTTTGCGAGTGAATTGGGAGAGGATCTCGTGATTTTATCTATTTATCTAATATCGGGAGAGTTAGATTCAAGAAACGAATGAATATGATCTTTATTCAATCTATTGATGGTGAAGATTAATCCGGCTTAGGAATAAGTTAAGGATTTCAACGGCTAAGAGGAGCGCGAGATTGGTTGTTGTTCACCCTTTATTCACGCAGGGATGTATTATCAAGGCATGCACAAGTAGCTAAAGTTTCGACTTAGGGATAAGAAGAAACCATTGAAGAACGCTCTGTCGAACCTTGAAGGTTGATGCCTAGACGCCCAAGTAGTTGCCCAGGCAACCACCGATTAGTTGCCAAGGCAACCCCGTTGTGCAAGTTGCCACGGTAATTGAGTTGCCCGTGCACTCTTTTACCAAGACGATCCAATCGGCTATCACACCTCAACTCACGATAACCTGGCCTATCTCTCTCTCATTTGATCTCATATTTTCTTTTACTTTATTACTTTCTAGATTAGTTATTAGTTAAACTCATATAATCCTTTATTTGTGTTTTTACTTTTTACAATGCAAGAGACTAGATTCTTGAAGTGGCACCAATCCCTGTGGAGACGATATCTTTTATACTATAACTTGCGACGTGTATACTTGCACATTTGTGTAGCACTTATTACGCGCAACAACCATCTTGGTTAGAGCGGCCAATTGTGCCGAAATTGAGTCTGATGATCCTAGTTCATGTATTATGGCTTGGCGTCTAACTCCTCATCTTCTAGCAGATGAGAATTGATAATAATTCTTGGCAAGCCTGTTTAGAATTTGTATTGCTTCCTCCGGTGACTTATCTAGGAGTATGCCGTTTGCCGAGGCATCTAGCATCATCCTTGTTGGTGTATTCACAGCATTGTAAAATATTGTTACTTGTGTCGACACTAGGAATCTGTGTAGGGGCATTTGTGTAGAAGTTCTCTATATCGCTCCCAAGCTCGTACATAGATTCATCATCTGCCTACCGAAAAGAAGTAATTTCGTTACGAAGCTTATCAGTCAAATTTGTAGGATTAAATCGAGCAAGGAAATCACGACAAATATCGGTCCAAGATCCTATTGATTCGGCAAGAATACTATTCAACCATGTTTTCGCCCTATCCCTCGGTGAATAGGGGAATAATCTTAGTCGTAAAACATCGGGGGTGACTCCTTGTATTTTGAATGAATTACAAATCTCGAGGAAAGATTTAAGATGTTGTCGTGTATCTTCAGTTGCTGAGCCACCAAATTGACCAACTGTGTTGATCATATTAAACATCACCAGTTTCAACTCAAAGTGGTCAGCTTCAATTTCAGGTGTGACTACTCCTGGATTAAGTCCTTCAATATCTTCTTCAAGATAGTCTCGAATAGTTCTGTTTCGTGCAAGAATCACTCCTCCTCATGCTGGAACATCTTGATTCATATTTCTGTCTTGATTAGCCATTACTACTCTTAACCTTCGTTTGAGTCTTTGCAAGGTTCGTTTGATTTCTGGATCAAAGGGATATTCTGGTGTAATCGGTCTCGCCCTGGTCATATACCAATGCAAAACTAAAGTTTGTTAGCCCTTTGAATCTTAAACAAGAAAAATAAAAAGTGCAAGAAAATAGAAACAAAGTTGCTATTGCCAATCATTGACAACGGCGCCAAAAACTTGTTGCGCATAATAAGTGCTCCGCAATTGTGCAAGTGTACACGTCGCAAGTTATAGTATAAAAGATATCGTCTCCACAGGGATTGGTGCCACTTCAAGAATCTAATCTCTTGCACTGTAAAAAGTAAAAGAACACAAGTAGAAAATTGTGGGAGTTTTAACTAACAACTAAACTAGAAAGCAATAAAGTAAAAGAATATGTAATCAAATGAGAGAGAATAGGCCATGTTATTGTGAGTTGAGGTGTGACAGCCGATTGGATCGTCTTGGTAAAAGAGTGCAAGGGCAACTCAGTTACCGTGGCAACTTGTACAGCGGGGTTGCCTTGGCAACTAATTGACGGCTGTCTGGGCAACTACTTGGGCGGCTGGGTAGCAACTTCAAGGTTCGGCGGAGCATTCTTCAATGGTTTCTTCTTATACCTAAGTCGAAACTCTAGCTATTTGTGCATGCCTTGATAATACATCACTGCGTGAATCAAGGGTGAACAACAACCAATCTTGCACTTCTCTTAGCCGTTGAAATCCTTAACTTATCCCTAAGCCGGATTAATCTTCACCATCAATAGATTGAATAAAGACCATACTTATTCGTTTCTTGAATCTAACTCTCCCGATATTAGATAAATAGATGAAGTTACGAGACCCTCTCCCAATTCACCCGCAAACAAGAATAAAAACCAAGAATGTGTAAACCTTGAATTGAAAGTGCAAACTCTTATTACCTAAACAAAATCCAATTGTTTCTCACAACCTCAAAACATAATAACCTTAGCCAAGTAGATTTAGTTCATGGCTAGGTTCCAATGAAACACACGACAAAGAATTCCTAGCATAAACCTAATTGAACAAGAAAGAAAAAGATGAAGAATGGTTGAAGCCTTGTCGAAATCTCTCCAAAGCTCTTGTCGAAATCTCTCTTGCTCTCTTTGTCGAAATTTTCTCCTCTCTCCTTTGGAGTTGATGACTTGATCCTTAATTTATAGGGCTAGGTCAAAGTCTTTTTTAAGGAGGAAGTTAAGTTGGAATTAAATATCTTTAAAGAATATAATTCTTTATTATAATTAAATTCCTTCTAGAACTTTTCCTATCTTCTTGGGATTTAATTTCTCTTTAACCTCTTCATGGAAATCAAACTCCTTTGGGATTTAACTTTGCTCCACGTCATCTTGGGCTTATCTAGTCATCAATTTCGACTACCAAATCATCTTATCCCTTATCAAAAATTGCCCTGGCAACTAGCTCGGCATCTCCTTCATGCATTGCCCTGGCAACTACGTCGGCATCTCCTTCATGCACTGCCCTGGCAACTGGTTCCAACCTTGTTTAGGTAAGTGATTCTGCACACACACAAAAGCACACCAAAGCAGTATTTTTTTCCACAAAAATCACCAAGTTATGTAATCAAGCTCAACGGTGGAAAGAAACATGAATTAATGCATGAATGACTAATTATGCAACTAAATGAGCCTAAGTCTAACAATAATATGAGTAAAAAAGGTAATAAAAATAGTATTTTTGAACACTTATCAAGCACCAGGGCATATGGCAAAAGGCTGTCCAGTTACAGATGAAGATTCATCAGTTCAGTCTCAGAGGTGGGCTGCTTTCCAGCATGATCAGAGTTTTGCTCGAGACGGAGCTAGAGCACCGTCAGGTTATCGAGGTGGAGGTTCTGTGAGCTCCACCGTCAGGGTCAGCGCACGAGGCATTGCTAGACAATCTGATACCCAAGTTAAAAATGACAGTGTTACGACCGAAGATGTGTCAGGTAATTAAGCTTTGTGTTGGTTCCAGTTGCTGTGATAGCCGTTTAGCTCTTTAGTTGTGTAATGGGTTGGTTCTTATGAATGAGTACCTTGGTAAATCTTGGGTTTGTTTTTGCTTTAGATGGAAATTAGAATTGTATCATTTGCTAGATAAGTTCTTATCGTAGATGTTTGCTGAGAATGCAAAACGTGCCGTAAGTTGTAAGTAAGAAGTTAAAAAGTTTTAGACTGCTTGAATCTAGTTGTTAGTGATAGATGAGTAGAATCTTAACCTCTCTAGAGTGGATGTTGTGCTCCGTAAAGCTAGCTCGAGGAAGGTTATGTATGTTGCAAGATGTCCTTATCTTGAGTTGTTGACGCGAGAGTTGAGAGTTCTTGGTCTTAGTGTTGTGGGTGTTTTGAGGGTATGAAGGTACCCTTGGTGGGTGAGCAATCTTATCGGGTGATTGTGGTTTAAAACCGCGGTAAAGGTAAGGTTGTATGGTGGCTTGGGTTGTGTCGAGCCGTAGCGTAATGGTAGAAGACCGATGACGATTTCGTGAGTTTGGCGACCTTGTTTTGGCTATGGAATGTGAGAGCTTCGCGTTGTGTGTCAAAGTAAAGGTACCAAAAAATGGTAAATGAAAGTTGTGATGAACATGGTGGAGGGCCTAAGGGACAATCTTGGGGATAGTTGCTTGGCTTGTGCACCTGTTGAGCTAGATCTCACAAAGTTGAAGGATTGCCCGCTTGAATTCGACCAACGTTATTATCGGTTAAGACAAGCAGTGTGGAAGTTATTAGAGTAGTGCAACAGAAATGTGGATCAATAGCTGTGTTGAGGGTAACCGGATGGTTATGTTGCAAATAAATGTTTTTAGACGGCCCAGTTGGAGATCCTTGAGAATAGTCAATAGCCCTTCACGTCTGATTGTTGGGACTGAGCCAAGGGTTAGAAGAAGGTGTTTGGACTTTCGTAAATATAATAGTTAGTTTGAGGTTGCTTGTGTGAGTTCCTAAGTGACGATGGTCATTTCTCGGAACCAAGTAGTTGAATCGTAAGTGGTTTTCGATCCTGTCGAAAGCAAGTTTGGATAAAATTAAGTTTTAAGTCCCAGCTTGGTGGGTCAAGTCTAGAGAAAATAGCTGTCAGTTCAAGGTAGACTGATGGTTGTGTTTGGTTTTCAGGGTTTTGTTTATCCTTTAATGTTCGACCGGGATGTGGTTGTTAGACATGATACTTTCTTGACAGTGCTTCGTGGAAGTGGCGCAGCGTTTTAGACATGGATGAGGTTTAAGTTTAGAGTATGTTTGGCGGATACTAGTAGAAATGTTAGCTAACCGAGATAGAATCCTTTAGAAGTGAGTTCTTTAAGTTGATGTTCGAACATTGTGGCTTGAGGTTGGTTATGATGTCATACTTTACGTTCGTCATAAATGTTGTTGGTTGCTGAAAATGAGTCGTTGGAAAACTCAAGAGAAGTGTAGAGAGCGTGTGGTTTAATGTTATGGTTCTGTTTAAGGCAGGTTGAGGGAGAACACTCCCTAATCAAGGTGATCTTATTTGAATGGTGAAGTGGTTAGATCTGTTTTGGTTACATCTCTTTCACCCATCTAAATTTTGAGGACGAAATTTATTAAAGGAGTGGAGAGTTGTAATGACCCGGATTCTCTAGTCAACATTTGGGCATTGACTCATGTCTTAGACCAACACGTCGGGTAAGATGTTTGGGTTATGTTGGGCCTTATTATTGGGCTTTGTTGGTTTCCATGTGTTGTTGGGCTTAAGTGTTGGGACTTGAGTTATGGGAAAAATTTTAGTGTGGGGTATTTGGGTAATTCACCCTCAAATGGAGAAAAAAACTGATGCATCAATTAAGGGGCTGGCATTTTGGAAGAGAGTGAAGTCACCATTGTTCGCATATCTCTATCTTCTTCTTCTTTCAACTTTCTTCCCAAAACCCAAATGTTAAAGATGGAAACTTGTTGTTGAAGAGTGAGAATCCTGAATTAAGTCTCAAGGGATGTTTTATCAGCATCAAAGGATCTCTATTTTAAGTTAAACATTTCTAGAATCGGCGGAAGTAAAGTTTGGAGGCTTGAGTCAAGAAGAAAGGTGGCAATAGCTTGAGAAGAGCTTCATTTCGGGTTTTGCTTGCTTAAGGTCAGTACATTCTGACTTATACATTTCATGAACATCATAAAATGAATGCCTTGCTAGGTTTTATGATTTTTGGGTGTTAAGTTTGGTTTCTAAGAGCTTGAATACATTTAATGGTGAATCTCAAATTTATGGTTAGTAAGGTGTAATAAGGGTAGCAAATCACTCTAATCAACTCCCATAAGATGTAGGATTAAGTTAAGGGTTAAATGATATATTTTGGGGGCTTGGAAAGTGATTTTCTGAGCCTTAAAAGCCATTTCTAGGCTTCGGTATCGATACTCGGGATTGAGTATCGATAACCTATATTTCGAGGATGAACTCATGCTTTTCTTGAAGGGAGTATTGGTACACCATTCTTCCAGTATCGCTACAGTGTTTTCCATCATTGGTAAACCATGTCTTCCAGTATCGGTACGTGTCTTCCAGCATCGGTACGTGTCTTCCAGTATCGGTACACCATTCTTCCAGTATTGGTACGTGCCTTCCAGCATCAATATGTGTCTTCCAGTATCAGTACACCATTCTTCCAGTATCAGTACGTGTCTTCCAACATCGGTAAACTATGTCTTTCAGTATCGATACGTGTCATCCAGTATCGATACGTGTCTTCTAGTATTGGTACGTATCTTCCAACATCAGTAAACCATGTTTCTCAGTATTGGTACGCGATGACCAGTATCGATACCCGCTGGGCAATCTGTCTGTAAATGTTAAAAATGAGTTTGAGGGGTTATTAATTCGTGGTAAAGGGTCTGGTGGGTTTTTAGAGGTATAAAACAAATCCTAAAACTAAAAAATTAGGGTTGGTAACCCATATATGGATTAATGGCTAATAGATTGGTAATAGTTGTTAAGTTGCTTGGACTAGTAATTCGTAGGGATCTATGGTGGATCGTTTAATGCTACGTGGAAGAGTGAGGTCCTTGCTGTGTGATGAAGGGACGCCCATATAGGCAGGTTACCGTGAATAGTATGATAATCTAACGAGAAATGCGTAAATAAATCCTAAAGACATATATTAATTATTATAACAAATGAGTTATGCCTTGGGGCATTGGTAATGGTTGGCTGGACGCCTTTCATCTCTCGGTGAGATGTATTAATGCTCGGGGGAGCATGCGTTATCGTATGTGTCTTGGGTAGGAATTCGAATGTCCTAGAGTCAGTGCAAGGGCACTTAAATAAAGGGGTGGGTACTCTGGGCTATGTGATCGAGTACATCTGACATGTCCATGGGCTATGTGATATGGATGTGGTCCGAATCCTATCCTTGGGCTATGTGATCAGGATATGGAAATACAACTCGGGGGCTGTGTAAGCTCGAGTAACTCGATGGGCTATGTGATCTTAGGAAAATACTGCTTGTGGCTTATGTGATCCAAGTATGTCTAGGACGTATCTGTGGCTATAGTGATCCGGATATGATCCTTACCTGATAGCTATGTGATCACGGGTAACCCGCCGGTTGTGTGAGGACGGGAAAATAGTAGGGCTTTGTGATCAGGGTAAGGTTGTTACTCGACGGGTTGTGTGGGCTCGAGTAACTCGATGGCTGTATGATCTCGAGTATGGGCTAGTTATCCCTTGGGCTATGTGATCAGGGTATAGGACATAACTCGACGGACAGAATGACCTCGAGTATGGTAAGTCTGGGATGGCCTGGTAGACTTCTTATATAATAGTGGTATTTTGAGACATGGTTATGGACTCTAGCTAGGGTAGGCTAGACGATGATCCTTAGATGTTAAGAAGCATTTCTATGCACTCTTAATTATATTGTCATGCATGCTTGTTTTATGATATTCATGAATTACGGTAGAGTAAAAATGTACCATTGAGCTTTGTTAGCTCAGCGTGTGGAATTATGATTTTTCCGTGTGTAGGTTGACAGGTTGCTTTTGGGGGAGCACTTCAAAGAGGATTTTCCAGCACCTAGCCAGTTTTAGAGTACAGTACTTGATGTTTAGTTTGGACTGATTTTATTCATAGGACCTTACCACAGTCGTGTATGTATTTTATTTTGAATTACTGTTATTTGGTCAAACGGTGTATTTTATTTGGAACTCATATTTTCTAAACTCTTATAAATCTCTTTATCTACGTGGATTTTGTGGTAATAGATTGTTTCCAAATTATTAACTTCTGGTTTAAATTAAGAAATTTTGATGAGTTAGTTTTTGGGTGACCTGGATATGATGCTCCGAATCTAAGACGGGATCGGGTGTTATATAACATTAAACCATATTTATAAAGTCAGATTAATCAAAAGACATGTAATAATTAAATCCTTTTACAGAATAAAACTTTGTACGATAAATTACATTAAACCAAAATAATATAAGTGTAAAGTTGCATACCCAAAATACCGTAAGGTCTTATGAATACATAGATCTAAAATAAAAATTAAAATATGAACTCTGTTTGAAGTAGTGATTAAAAATCGTCGTCGATGTGTTCCTCGATGCAAGTATGCAACCAAGTCCCACTAACATGTGAACAAAAACAATATGAATGATGACCTTTACAAGTTCAGTGATACATTTCAACTCTACTATACATGTATGAAAAGGCATGAGTATAGAAAGCTACCTATGGTTCTATGTCTAGGCTACAAATGACATCTATCATAGATCTAGACACAAACATCATCATTATACTCAATCATCACAATCTATTGTATAATAATTATACATCGCTCGGGGATCACAAAGTATCAGGCTTATCGCAAAACATATTTTAAATGACACAATTATCAAGTATCTCGCAACAATATTCAGAATCATGTAGTCATCAAATACAATAACACACAATAATACTCGAAATCACATAGTCATCAGCTACAATGGATGTTACTTGAGATTACATAGTCATTAGGTACACATCAATTATAAGTACTACAGTACAAACAACTAAATATTCAGATTCCAACCACACAACAATAGTCAACCAAAGAACCAGCAATGATATCAAAGCACTCAATCAATACATATGTTGAGACATTTGATTTTGATATAACTTAATGAAAAATATTTTTGGACTTAAACTAATTTGCAAAAATATTTCAAAAGTCCTTAAACTTGAAAAATATGTTTGAAATGTCTTCAAAGGGTTTTTGACATGTTTTAAAATGATTTTAAATAGCCAAAGTGTCAAAAACTGGCACTGAGTACTGATACTTAAGTACCTGTACCGATACCCAGAGTACCTGTACCAGTATGTATTTCTGAGTACCAATACGCCCATTTGTCCCCGTGTTTTGGCAAATTCTAGTAGCAAAATTACGTATCGATATGGTCTTAGCCATACCGATACCCTAGGATGTGCATCGATACCCCTGTATAGAGTACCGATACCCTTTGTATTAAATACTCCAACGGCTATTTTTCTTAAGGCATATACCGATACCAGACCTCGAGTATCGATACGCCCTGTTCTAGAGTTGTATTTATGGCTAGAATTTAGTCCTCAACGGCTCCAAACCACCCCCATCGACTAGTAACAGTCATGAAGACATTAGAGGGATTAAAAAGACCTATCCAAGCATCCATAGAATAACAAGAAACAACACAACCAACATTCATGTATAGAGAAAGTGTTTTTGTACTTTAATTGTCAATTTCTTTGTAAAACACACTTGTGAGCTTAATTGATATATATGCTCAAGTATTAGATTTTGGGTGTGAGCTTAGAATTGCAAACAATCAGTCTTGTGAGGTTTTCCTTAGTTTTCTATTTGCATCTCTCTTGTAAGAGAGTGTTTTTTCAAAGCTTTGGTGTAACGACGTGGGTTTTGGAACTCAAGAGTCGGGTGAACCTAAGTCGAGGGCCTTGCTCATTGGGCCAAGATGTTGGGCCATAATGGGCTTCAATGTGTTGTTGCATTTAGGTTTTGGATCAACATTTGAAATATATAGAAGATATAGAAGGGCTTTTTGGTAATTGGGCTTTATGGGGGACAAGAGGCTAATGCCTCATTTATTTGGCTAATTTTGGGAGAAGGTGAGGTCACTCTTGTCCCCATCATTTTCCCCATAATCTTCTTCAAACCCTATTAGCAAACTAGAAAAAAAAGATGGAATTTTATCTTTGTAGAGTAAGAATCTCGGAATCCTGGTAGGGGGTAAAATGTGCAGTAACAAGAGATCTATCTTCCAAAGTAAATATCTCTAGAGCTTGAGGATTTCAACTTGGAAGCTTGAGCCAAGGAAGAAGAGGTGACAATAGCTTGGTGGGAAATTTATTTCAGGATTTTCTTGCTTGAGGTCAATACATCTCTGGCTCTTATATTTCATGAGCATCATAAGATGAATGTCTTGCTTGGTTTATGTTTATGAGTTGCATAGTTAGGGTTCTAAGAGCTTAAAACCCCTCTAATGGTAAATCACGATTTTGGTGTTGATAATGGATAAAATTGGTAGAAAACCACCTATTATACTCTAAATAACTTGTAGGAACGATTTGGGACTTAACCATGGAGGTTAAGGGTGGAATTGGTGAAATCCTGAGCTCTAGGTTTCGAAATCTGGGCTCGAGTATTGGTATGAGGTGGCTGCGTATCGGTACTCCTTTGTAATTTGAGAGGTAAGTTGTGAGGGATGTATCGGTATGCCTTCCCGTGTATCGGTACCTCTTACTTAATTAGAATTCCAGTAGTGTGTTTGCGTACCAGTACGCTAAGGGCGTACCGGTACCCATTATTCCATTGCCTGGGGAGGCTTTCGCGTATCGGTACACTAGGGTAGGGTATCGGTACGGGTTAGGATCGGTACGGGGTGATCTGAGTACTGATGCTGAGTACCGATACGAAGGAAGAGCGTATTAATACGGCTAAATGTTCAATTCATTCGAACCTAAGTTAAGTATCCATACTCGAAGAGGAGTACCGATACCTGGTGAGACGTATCGATACCCATGTAGGAGTATCGGTACTCGTAGAGCAATCTGACCAAGAATTTCAGGGTTGCTTTTAAGGGCTCTATAATTCATGGTGAAGGGTCTGATAGGTCCCTAAACGTATAAAACAAATCCTAAAACTATGAAATTAAGGTTGGTAACCTATACGTAGATAAATGGCTAATGGCTTAGTAATTATTAAGTGGACCGCTCGTATTAATCACATGTACGGATTCGTGGTGGATTGATTAATACTACGTGGAAGATTGGGGTCTTTGCTGAGTGCTGAAGGGACGCCCATATATGCTGGTTGCCGTGAATAATAAGATAATCTAACAAGAAAGGTGTAAATGAATCCTAAAAATATAAATTAATTATTGTAACAAATGAGTCATGCCTTGGGGTATTGGTAATGGTTGGCTGGATGCCTTTTGTCTCTCGTCGAGATATATTGATGCTTGGGGGAGCATGTGCTAACGTATGTGTTTTGGTTAGGAATCTGGATGTCCTAGAGTCAGTGCAAGAGCACTTAAATAAGGGGATGTGTACTTCGGGCTATGTGATCGAGTATATCCGATGTATCCACGGGCTATGTGATATGGATGCGGTTAGAAACCTATCATTGGGCTATGTGATCAGGATAGGGAAATACAACTCGGGGGCTGTATGAGCTCGAGTAACTCGAAGGGGCTATGTGATCTTGAGTAACCTAATTGGCTATGTGACCTCAAGAAAAGACTGCTTATGGCTATTGTGACCCAAGTATGTCTATGACGTATCTGTGGTTATAATGATCTGGATATGATCCTAACCCGACAGCTATGTGATCACGGGTAACCCGACGATTGTGTGAGTACGGAAAAATAGTAAGGCTTCATTGGCCATTAGGGAATATATGTTATTTACGTTGTTGTATGGATAACAGAAGTTGGGCTATGTGATTAGGGTAGGGTTGTTACTCGACGGGTTGCGTGAGCATGAGTAGCTCGATAGGCTGTGTGATCTCGAGTATGAGTTATTTTACCCTTGGGCTATATGATCAGGGTATCTTGTGACAGTTGTAAGCTCTAGCTAGGATAAGCTAGAAGATGATACTTAGATGTTGAGAAGCCTTTCTGTGCACTCTTAATTATATTATCATGCATGCTTGTTTTATGATGTTCATGAATTGCGGTAGAGTAGAAATGTAACACTGAGCTTTGTTAGCTCAGGGAGCAGAATTGTGGTTTCTCTGTATGTAGGTTGACATGTTGCTTTTGGAGGAGCACATCGACGAGGATTTCCCAGCACCGAGCCAGTTTTAGAGTACAATAATTGATGTTAGTGTTCATCGCTCTGTGGTATGGTACTTAGCGAACTTTTTGTTAGAGGCATACTTGTGCAAGTGACCAATTGGGTGTCATTGCCAAGTGCTTCGCCGAGATCGTGTCTGCGTGAGAGTAGCTTGTATGATGGTTTTGGATGTGTTGAGCCGTAGTGTAATGGTAAAAGACCGATGTTGGGTTCGTGAAATTGGTAACCTTTTTTGGCCATTTAATGTGAGAGTTTCACGTGTTGTTTGTTAGAGTAAAAGTATCATAAAAAAGGGTAAATGAAGGTTATGATGATCATGTTTGAGGTCCTAAGGGCGAATCGTGAGGATAATTTGCTTGGTTTGTACACCTGGTGAGCTAGATCTCGTAGAGTTGGAGGATTGGCCAATCGAGTTCGACCAAAGTTGTTGTGAATTAAGGCAAGCAATGTGGAAGTTATTAGAGTGACACAACAAAAATATGGATCAATAGTTGTGTTGAGGGTAACCGGATGGTTGTGTTGCAAAGAAATACTTTTGGATGGACCAGTTGGAAATATTAAAGAACAGTCAGATAGCTTTTCACGTCAGATTGTTTAGATCGAGTCAAGGGTTAAAAGAATGTGTTTAGACATTCGCAAATAGAATGAATAGTTTTGGGTTGCTTGAATGAGTTCTTAAGTGGCGATGGTCATTTCTCGAAACCAGGTAGTTGAATTGAAAGTGGTTTTCAATTGTGTGAAAGGCAAGTTTGGATAAAGTGAAGTTTTAAGTCTCGTCTTGGTGGCCTAAGTTTAAAGAAAAGAATCGTTTGATCAGGGTAGTTTGAGGATGACGTTTGGCTGTTAAGGTTTTGCATGACCTTCGATGTTTGACCGGGGTATAGTTGTTAGATATATTGTGTTCCTGATAATGGGTTATGGATGTGGTGCAGCGTTTTAGACTTAGACGAGGTCTAAGTTCAAATTCTGGTTGGATGCTAATTGGGAGAGTCACTATCCGGAATAGTACCCAATGGAGTTGAGTTCTTTAGAATCGGTGTTTGAGCAACACCTCTTGGGTTTGGTCTGTCGCTCGGCTTAAAGTTTCATTGTGAGTGCTAATGTTTGTGGTGTTTAGGTCGTTGGATTTTCCCAGAAAAGTATTGAGGATATGTGGTTCAGTGCAGTGGTTCCGAAAAAGATAGGTTGGGAGAGAAGTCTTCCTAATCGTGGTGGTCTTATGGTTTAGCGTAGTGTTTGGATCTGCTTTGGGTTTTATCTTCCCCATTCGTTCAAATTTCGAGGACAAAATTTCTTGAAGGAGGGGAGAGTTGTAACGACTAGGGTTTTAGAACTCAAGCGTCGGGTGAACCTAAGTCACGGGCCTTGCTCGTTGGGCCAAGATGTTGGACCATAATAGGCTTTTATGTGTTGCTGGATTTGGGTTTTAGATCAATGTTTGAAATAGATGGAAGATATAGAAGGTCTTTTTGGTAATTGGACTTTATGGGGGACAAGAGGTTGATGCCTCATTTATTTGGCTAATTTTGGGGAGAAGGTGAAGTCACCCTTGTCCCCATCCTTTTTCCTCATAATCTTCTTTAAACCCTCTTACCAAATTAGAAGAAAAAGATGGAATTTTGTCTTTGTGGAGTAAGAATCTCAGAATCCTAGTAGAGGGTAAAGTGTGCACAACAAGAGATTTATCTTTCAAGGTAAATATCTCTAGAGCTTGAGGATTTCAATTTGGAAGCTTGAGCCAAGGAATAAGAGGTGGCAATAGCTTGGTGGGACCTCCTTTCCGGGAATTACTTGCTTAAGGTTAGTACATCTCTGACTCATACATTTCATGAGCATCATAAGATGAATGCCTTGCTTGGTTTATGTTTATGGGTTGCATAGTTAGGGTTCTAAGAGCTTAAAACCCCTCTAATGGTAAATCACAATTTGGGTGTTGATAATGGATAAAATTGGTAGAAAACCACCTATTATACTCTAAATAACTTGTAGGAACGATTTGGGACTTAACCATGGAGGTTAAGGGTGGGATTGGTGAAATCCCGAGCTCCAAGTTTTGAAATCTAGGCTCGAGTACCGGTACGGGGTGGCTTCATATCGGTACTCCTTTGTAATTTGAGAGGCGGGTTGTGTGGGGCGTATTGGTACATCTTTTCGTGTATCGGTACCCCTCGTTTAATTAGAATTCTAATAGTGTATTCGCGTACCGGTACGCTAGGGGCGTATCAGTAACCATTGTTCAATTACCTGGGGAGGTTTTTGCGTATTAGTACACTAAGGTAGGGGTACCGGTACGGGCTGGGATTGATACAGGGCAATCAGATTACCGATGCTGAGTATCGATACGGGGAAGAGAGTATCGGTACGGCTAGACGTTTAATTCATTTGAACCTGAGTTACGTATCAGTACTCGATGAGGAGTACCGGTACCTGGTGAGGCGCACCGACATCCATGTATGAGTATAGTACTCGTACAGAAATCTACCTAAGAATTTTGGGGCTGCGTTCGAGGGCTCTATAATTCGTGTTAAAGGGTCTGGTGGGTCCCTAAAGGTATAAAATAAATCCTAAAACTATGAAATTAAGGCTGGTAACCCATACGTGGATAAATGGCTAATGGCTTGGTAATTATTGAGTGGATCGCTCGTATTAATCACCCGTAGGGATCCGTAGTGGATCGATTAATGCTACGTGGAAGATCGGGGTCCTTGTTGTATGCTGAAAGGATGCCCATATAGGCTGGTTCCCGCAAATAATAAGATAATCTAACGAGAAAGGCGTAAATGAATCCTAAAGACATATATTAATTATTGTAACAAACGAGTTATGCCTTGGGGTATTGGTAATGGTTGGTTGGATGCCTTTTATCTCTCGATGAGATATATTGATGCTCGGGGGAGCATGTGTTAACGTATGTATCTTGGTTAAGAATCTGGATGTCGTAGAGTCAGTGCAAGGGCACTTAAATAAGGGGGTGAGTACTCTGAGCTATGTGATCGAGTACATCCGACGTATCTACATGCTATGTGATCTGGATGCGGTTAGAAACCTATCCTTCGGCTATGTGATCAGGATATGGAAATACAACTCGGGGGCTATGTGAGCTCGAGTAACTCGAAAGGCTATGTGATCTCGAGTAACTTGATTGGTTATTTGACCTCAAGAAAAGACTGCTTATGGTTATTATAATCCAAGTGTGTCTAGGACGTATATATGGCTATAGTGATCCGGATATGATACAGCTATGTGATCACGGATAACCCGACGACTGTGTGAGCACAGGAAAAATAGTAGGGCTTCATTGGCCATTGGGGAATGTTTGTTATTTACGTTGTTGTATAGGTAACAGATGTTGGCTATTTTACCTTTGGGCTATGTGATCAGGGTAGGGTTGTTACTCGACGAGCTGTGTGAGCTCGAGTATCTCGATAGGCTGAGTGATCTCGAGTATGGGCTATTTTACCCTTAGGCTATGTGAGCAGGGTATGGGACGTAACTCGACGGACGGAGTGGCCTCGAGTATGGTAAGCCTAGGATGGCTTGGTAGACTTCTTATACAACATTGGTATCTTGAAACAATTGTAAGCTCTAGCTAGGATAGGCTAGAAGATGATCCTTAGATGTTGAAAAGCCTTTTTGTGCACTCCTAATTATATTATCATGCATGCTTGTTTTATGATATTCATGAATTGCGGTAGAATAGAAATGTACCACTGAGCTTTGTTAGCTCAGAGTGGGGAATTATGGTTTTTTCGTGCGTAGGTTGACATGTTACTTTTGGAGGAGCACATCGAGAAGGATTTCCTAGCATCGAGCCAGTTTCAGAGTACAGTACTTGATGTTTAATCTGGACTGATTGTATTCATAGGACCTTACCACCGTTGAGTCTGTATCTTATTTTGATTTACTGTTATTTGGTCGAACGGTGTATTTTAATTGGAACTTATATTTTGTAAACCCTTTTAATCTTATTATTTATGTGGATTTTATAGAAATGGATCGTTTTGAGAATTAACAACTTGTGGTTTTAAATGAAAATTTTTAATGGGTCAGTTTTTGGGTGACCTGAATGTGACGCTTCAGATTTAGGTCAGATCGAGGTGTTATATTTAGTGGTATCAGATATTAGGTTTAGTCGGTTCTAGGAAACCCCGGGGTGGTATAGAGGTCGTGGTAAGGTGTCTAGTGAATACAAGTCTTTAAATTTAAGTGTACTTTACAAGACTGGGAATCTTGATGTGCCACATTGTTTGTTGTATTTCAGGAAAAAATGATGGAAGGTGGAACTGGTAGTGGAAAGGGAAGTCACTTTTGTGACCTTACCTCTGCCCTTTTGCGTGTGGTGCAAGCTATTTCGAGGCAATTTGAGACGCCTCGCAAGACCTTTGTAGAGAGGCTTCATCATTTTGGGCCTAAAATTTTCAAAGGGTTGGGTGAGGATGACCCGATCAAGGCTGACTATTGGTTGTGCGACACACAAAGAATCTTGAGACAGATGAAGGGAAGTCTGAAAGATGATCTTGATTGCATTATTTCCCTTCTTAAGAGCAATGCACTCTACAGCCTGCGCTCTCGACATGGGATATCTTTATGGATAAGTTCCAGAAGAAGTACATCCGTGAGGTACACATAGATTAAATGAGGGACCAGTTTTTGTATCTGATTTAGGGAGATCAAATGGTGTTTGCTTTTGAGCAAGATTTTCTGCGTTTGAGCTGTTATGCCCAGAGTTTGTTGCCACGGAAGAGTTGAGGTGCAAGAGGTTCAAACAAGGCTTGAATGTTGACCTTCAGTTGCATGTGACAGCGGGTCTGCTTGGGATATTCTCCGAGTTAGCCAATAGTGCGAAGGTACTTGAGCGACTTTAGAGTTCAACATCTACTCAGTTCGAGGATTCTAGAGGTCATGATGCGGAGACCCAGAATATCATGGGCCATTCTCTCTATCCGCATGAGAGGTTTTATGCTTCGAGGAGTTCGAAGAAAGTTGCATCAGACCAGCTAGCGAGAGTCAGCTCAGGATCTAGACCAAGGGTTCGTAGAGGCCCTTTTGTTTCTACTCTAGAAGGGAGTACCAATGGTTCTATTGGAGCATCACTTTTACATCGTGCGAGTATTGCGACTGACATCACCTTGAAGTGTACTTTCTGCTTCGAAGGGTTTGCTATAAGTGTCGAGCACTGGGACATATGGCAAATGACTGCCCAGTTGTGGACGAGAATTCACCAGTTCAGTCTCAGAGGTTGGCGGCTTCCCTGTATGACTAGAGTTTTGTTAGAGACGGAGTTAGGGCACCGTCAGGTTATCAAGGTAAAAGTTTTGTGAGATCCACCGCCAGGGTTGGCACATGAGGCGTTACTAGGCAGTCTGCTGCTCAGATTAGAGTTGACATTGTTGCGACCAAGAATATGTCAGGTAATTAAGTTTTATGTTAGTTCCAGTTATTGTGATAGTTGTTAGCTCTTTAGTTGTGTAATGGTTTGGTTCTTATAAATAAGTATCTTGGTAAATCTTGGGTTTGTTGTCGCTTTAGATGGTAAATAGAATTACACCATTTGCTAGATAAGGATTTTATCATAGATGGTTGTTGAGAGTGCAATGTGTGTCGTGAGTTGTGTATGAGAAGTTGTGAAGTTTTAGATAGCTTGAAGCTAGTTGTTAGTGTTAGTTGTGTAGAATCTTAACCTCTCTAAGGTAGACGTTGTGCTCCGTAGTACTAGCTCAAGGAAGGTTCTATAGGTTGCAAGGTGTTCTTAGCTTGCGTTGTAGACGTAAGGGTTAAGAGTTCCTGGTCTTAGTGTTGTGGATGTTTTGAGGGTATGGAGGTACCCTTGGGAATGAGCAATCTTACCGGTTGGTTGTGGTTTAAAATCGTGATAAAGGTAAGGTTGAGTTCGTTGTTAGTGTTCATCGCTCTGTGGTATGTACTTAACGAACTTTTTGTTGGAGGCATACTTGTGCAAGCGACCAATTGGGTGTCGTTGCCAAGTGTTTCACCGAGATCGTATCTGCGTAAGAGTAGCTTGTATGATGGTTTTGGATGTGTTGAGCTATAGTGCAATGGTAAAAGACCGATACCAGGTTTGTGAGATTGGAAACCTTGTTTTAGCCATAGAATGTGAGAGTTTCACGTGTTGTTTGTTAGAGTAAAAGTATCATAAAAAAGGGTAAATGAAGGTTATGATGATCATGGTTGAGGTCTTCAGGGCGAATCGTGAGGATAATTGCTTGGTTTGTACACCTGTTGAGCTAGATCTCGTAGAGTTGGAGGATTGGCCAATCGAGTTCGACCAAAGTTGTTATCAATTAAGGCAAGCAATGTGGAAGTTATCAGAGTGGCGCAACGGAAATATGGATCAATAGCTGTGTTGAGGGTAACCGGATGGTTGTGTTGCAAAGAAATACTTTTGGATGGACCAGTTGAAATATTAAAGAATAGTCAAATAGCTTTCTACGTCTGATTGTTTGGACCGAGTCAAGGGTTAAAAGAAGGTGTTTAGACCTTCGCAAATAGAATGACTAGTTTTGGGTTGCTTGTGTGAGTTCCTAGGTGACGGTGGTCATTTCTCGAAACCAAGTAGTTGAATTGAAAGTGGTTTTCAATTGTGTGAAAGGCAAGTTCGGATAAAGTGAAGTTTTAAGTCTTGTCTTGGTGGCCTAAGTTTAAAGAAAATAATCGTTTGATATGGGTAGTTTGAGGATGACATTTGGTTGTTAAGGTTTTGCATGACCTTCGATGTTTGACCGGGGTATAGTTGTTAGATATAATGTGTTCCTGACAATGGGTTATGGATGTGGTGCAACATTTTAGACTTAGACGAGGTCTAAGTTCAGATTCTGGTTGGACGCTAGTTGAGAGAGTCACTATCCGGAGTAGTAACCAATGGAGTTGAGTTCTTTAGAATCGGTGTTTGAATAACACCTCTTGGGGTTGGTCTTTCGCTCGGCTTAAAGTTTCATTGTGAGTGCTAATGTTTGTGGTGTTTAGGTCATTGGATTTTCCCAGAGAAGTGTTGAGGATATGTGGTTCAATGTAGTGGTTTCAAAAAATATAGGTTGTGAGAGAAGTCTTCCTAATTGTTGTGGTTTTGTGGTTTAGCGTAGTGTTTGGATCTGCTTTGGGTTTCATCTTCCCTATTCGTTCAAATTTCGAGGATGAAATTTCTTGAAGGAGAAGAGAGTTGTAACGACCCAGGTTTTGGAACTCAAGAGTCGGGGGAACCTAAGTCGCGGGCCTTGCTCGTTGGGCCGAGATTTTGGGCTATAATAGGCTTCAATGTGTTGTTGGGTTTGGGTTTTAGATAAATGTTTGAAATAGATGGAAGATATGGAAGATCTTTTTGGTAATTGGGCTTTATGGGGGACAAGAGGCTGATGCCTCATTTATTTGGCTAATTTTGAGGAGAAGGTGAGGTCACCCTTGTCCCCATCATTTTTCCTCATAATCTTCTTTAAACCCTCTTACCAAATTAGAAGAAAAAGATGGAATTTTGTCTTTGTAAAGTAAGAATCTCAGAATCCTGGTAGAGGGTAAAGTGTGCAGCAACAAGAGATCTATCTTCCAAGGTAAATATCTCTAGAGCTTGAGAATTTCAAGTTGGAAGCTTGAGCCAAGGAAGAAGAGGTGACAATAGCTTGGTGGGAGCTCTATTCCGAGATTTGCTTGCTTGAGGTCAGTACATCTTTGTCTCCTACATTTCATGAGCATCATAAGATGAATGTCTTGCTTGGTTTATGTTTATGGGTTGCATAGTTAGGGTTCTAAGAGCTTAAAACCCCTCTAATGGTAAATCACAATTTGGGTGTTGATAATGGATAAAATTGGAAGAAAAACACCTATTATACTCTAAATAACTTGTAGGAACGATTTGGGACTTAACCATAGAGGTTAAGGGTGTGATTGGTGAAATCCCGAGCTCCAAGTTTTGAAATATGGGCTCGAGTATCGGTACGGGGTGGCTACGTATCGGTACTCCTTTGTAATTTGAGAGGTGGGTTGTGAGGGGCGTACCAGTATGTCTTTCCGTGTACCGGTACCCCTTGTTTAATTAGAATTCCAATAGCGTATTCGCGTACCGGTACGCTAGGGGCTTATCGGTACCCATTGTTCCATTACTTGGGGAGGCTTTCGCGTATCAGTACACTAGGGTAAGGGTATCGGTACGGGTTGAGATTGGTACGAGGCTATCTGATTACCGATGCTGAGTACCAATACAGGGGAAGAGCGTATCGGTACGGCTAGGCATTCAATTTATTTGAACCTGAGTTGAGTATCGGTACTCGAGAAGGAGTACCAGTACCTGGTGAGACGTACCAATACCCATGTAGGAGTATCGTACTAGTAGAGCAATCTTTCTAAGAATTTTAGGGTTGCGTTCGAGGGCTCTATAATTCGTGGTAAAGGGTCTGATGGGTCCCTAAAGGTATAAAACAAATCTTAAAACTATGAAATCAAGGTTGGTAACCCATGCGTGGATAAATGGCTAATGGCTTGGTAATTATTAAGTGGATCGCTCATATTAATCACTCGTATGGATCCGTGGTGGATCAATTAATGCTACGTGGAATATCGCGGTCCTTGTTGTGTGCTGAAAGGATGCCCATATAGGCTGGTTGCCGCAAATAATAAGATAATCTAACGAGAAAGGCGTAAATAAATCCTAAAGACATATATTAATTATTGTAAGAAACGAGTTATGCCTCGGGGCATTGGTAATGGTTGGTTGGATGCCTTTTATCTCTCGATGAGATATATTAATGCTCGAGGGAGCATGTGTTAACGCATGTATCTTGGTTAAGAATTTGGATGTCCTAGAGTCAGTGCAAGGTCACTTAAATAAGGGGATGGGTACTCTGATCTATGTGATCGAGTACATCTGACGTATACACGGGCTATATGATCTGGATGCGGTTAGAAACCTATCATTCGGCTATGTGATCAGGATATAGAAATACAACTCGGGGGTTGTGTGAGCTCGAGTAACTCGAAGGGCTATGTGATATCGAGTAACCTGATTGGCTATGTGACCTCAGGAAAAGACTGCTTATGGTTATTATGATCCAAGTATGTCTAGGACGTATATGTGGCTATAGTGATCTGGATATGATCCTAACCCGACAGCTATGTGATCACGGGTAACCTGACTGCTGTGTGAGCACGGGAAAAATAGTAGGGCTTCGTTGACCATTAAGGAATGTATGTTATTTACGTTGTTGTATGGATAACAGGTGTTGGTTATTTTACCCTTGGGCTATGTGATCAGGGTAAGGTTGTTACTCGACGGGCTGTGTGAGCTCGAGTAGCTCGACGGGCTGAGTGATCTCGAGTATGGGCTATTTTACCCTTGGGCTATGTGATCAGGGTATGGGACGTAACTCGACGGACGAAGTAGCCTCGAGTATGGTAAGCCTGGGATGGCTTGGTAGACTTCTTATACAACATTGGTATCTTGAGACAATTGTAAGCACTAGCTAAGATAGGCTAGAAGATGATCCTTAGATGTTGAGAAGCCTTTTTGTGCACTCTTAATTATATTATCATGCATGCTTGTTTTTATGATATTCAATAATTGCGGTAGAGTAGAAATGTACCACTGAGCTTTGTTAGCTCAGCGTAGGGAATTATGGTTTTTTCGTGCGTAGGTTGACAGGTTGCTTTTGGAGGAGCACATCGAGGAGGATTTCCTAGCACCGAGCCAGTTTCAAAGTACAGTACTTGATGTTTAGTCTGGACTGATTGTATTCATAGGACCTTACCACAGCCGAGTCTGTATCTTATTCTGATTTATTGTTATTTGGTCAAATGGTGTATTTTAATTGGAACTTATATTTTGTAAACCATTTTAATCTTATTATTTATGTGGATTTTATGGAAATTGATCGTTTTGAGAATTACCAACTTGTGGATTTAAATGAGAAATTTTGATGGGCCGATTTTTGGGTGACCCAAATGTTACACTTCGGATCCGGGTCGGGATCGGGGTGTTACATTTGGGGTATAAGCTTTGAGGTTGTAAATATTTCTTCTTGAACCTAGAAAAAGAGAAGAAATGCATAGTGAATTTGGGAAAATCCTTAGTGGGAAGCTAAGGTAGTGGATGTAGAGCTTGGTTAGAAGCTTGAACCACTATAAATCCTTGTGTCAAATTTTTACATTTCATTGGTTCCACCACTATCACTCAATAACTAATTCACCCCCTTTTGACTACTCGGTTGATCGTACGAGCCTTCCAACAACATACATCAGCCTTACTAAAGTTGTTATTCATTATCATAAAATTAAAGATGTTATTATTTTTGAAAAAATAAATAAAATTAAGATTAAATCACTTGTTATATTTTAGTTGAATAATAAATTTTTGTTAACGTAGGTAAAAGTACCTTAAAATGATAAGGTAATGAAGCTAATAAGAATACTACCATAGAATTGCTTATAAAAATAGAAGGGCGAGTGCTTTTAGTTTGGTTTCTAGGATAGTGTTTGGCAGCAGTTTACAAAAGGTTTTTGGTGGGTTTTTCATTTCAATGTTAACTTCGGCGGCCTTAGTGCCATCGGTTGGATTGTTTTTATTTTTATTTTGTTTGTTTATTTTTTTGTGTTTAGTTTGTCTGTCATTTTGGCACGTTCTTTGACCATTTTATGGTATGTTGACATTTACGGAAAAAGCAACATGGTGCACGTTTTATTCTGGGATGGTTGACGATATGCCACGCTTAGATAATGATTTAAAGAAGCCCTGATGTAGTTGAAATTGACAATAAAATTTTGTGTAAGATTGTTAGAGTATTATGATGAAGAAGGCATTTTATCTCCTATTATTTTTCAGAGGTAATTCTGTTATCTGAGTTCTTTACAACGAACACTTTGAACTTTAAACTATAATACTGAATTTTATAAATGTTGATGAAGATATTACCGAAAGAAATGATATTTTCTATTTAGGATTTCATGCCCATTGAAATTCTCATTGTTTTTTTTTTTTTGAGTTTTTTTGGTTATGATTTTAATATTATCTATTTATTAGGGTATGTATTTTACTGTCTCTTTCTTATCTTTTCAATAAAATCAATATTTTGTTAAAAAAATGGAAGAGTGAGTGGGTCCAGGGGTCACGTGGAGAGTGGCATAATGTCCACGTAAGAGACAAACGAAGATTGCTTATGAAAATCTCAGCTCCACCAATCAAAGACGTCGTCCCACGTGGGACTTTAGGCCCCACCAAACAACCTATCTATTACATCATTCATAGAATCAAAACAATAACAACAAAATCTTATTATTAATTTATTTTTAAATTTAAAACTTGTTCAATTCCTATCATCATCATCATTACCATCACCATCACCATTACCATCGTATAATATTACCGATTATGCTCGACACGTTTGTCATTCTCTTGAATTTTGAACTCTTGCCTTATAATTCCTTCTCTACCCTCCTACTTTCTCTTTTCCAATCCACTTTTGCCCTCCATTTTCTACCTTCTTCTTCATCTCTCTTTTTGATCCATAACCTTCTGGCTCTAGCTATAACCCTAACTGCAGTTCAAGAACTTCTCTCTTTTAATACTAATATTAGTTTTGTATTATTATGGCTGACTCTTCTTCTTCTTCTTCTTCGTATATTCACATGGTAAGTCGTAGTCTAATTCTTTTTGTTTTATTTCCATTTTTGTTTGATAAGGAAGGTGATCAAGTTTGGTTCTATGAATCAAGTGTTTCGATCAATTGGCAGGGGATTGTTTTAGCTTATCTAAAATCGACTTTAAAACTTTCAGAATATAACAACGGTAAATACTTGATGATGAAACGGTTTTTTTTCCGTCTTTGTAGTCTTATATGGTTGGACAGGATTAATCATTGCTGGAAAAATATATGATTCTATAAATAACATATTGATGAACGTGTATGTATTATGTATATATAAACGCAGGTGCACCGTCTTATAGAAGAGTGTTTGATATTTAACTTGAGCAAAGAAGAGTGCGTGGAAACTTTGTCTAAGCATGCAAATATAAAACCAGTTATTACTTCCACAGGTAATTATAAAATATATATATATATATATATATATATATAAATGGATGGAGTCGTGGAAAGTAATTAATCAAGGGTCTCAAGTTTTGCAGTTTGGAATGAGCTGGAGAAAGAGAACAAGGAGTTCTTCGAGGCTTACACGAAGGGAAGTCATGAAAGAGCCACTGAGATACAGATAAGACAAAGGGTTCACAACAGTCTTAATAAGGGAGAATAATGGCAAGGACTTCATTTGTTCTTCCTTGCATATAGTTAATAGTTCTTTTGGAATAAAACTTAGTTTATTTTGTGTGTGTGTTGGAATTGCAACTGTGTAAAAGTAGGGTAAGAGTTGCAAGTCATTATCCATTGCATGGAACGATGGTTGAGTGTAAAGTGGGGTAAAAGGAAGGAAAACTTGCCCCTTCCCTTGCTATTTTCCTCAACAATCCACTGATAAAACAATTGATCTCAAGCTGCTATGTAAAAACTCAGAAGAAATTTGTTTTTATTCTTTGAAAATTTGCAGACAATCTTGTTTTCTTATTATTATTGTTGGTAATATTACTACAAGATCAAACCGTTAGCACTGACTGGATAATAATAAACAGAAATAAAATACAGATAAAGAAATCGTGTCGTGGTATAAACCACTTCCTTAGAAACGATTTTGCCTCGATGTGTGTAATCGCTGCAGCAGACGGTCATCCCTGAGGTTAACACGATAGCTCCCAAAGATCAGAGTGGACAATGGTGGAATTGCTCTTCTCATAGGAAAATAAAGCAGAGAACTTTGAAAGCAGAGGATTTTTTATACCTAGAATTCTTAAAACCCCCTTTATTTATAGGTTGTACACAAAAGTTAAATACGGCAAATAGAATCAGTCTTAAACATCGATTTTCGAATTTAACAACTGGTCAAACTGCTGAAAATCAGGCTTGTTAATTATCTGATAAAAATTAAGTATTAATTAGCATATTAATTTTAATTTTATTCTAATTAATAGCTTATTAAAATGTTCCAGTTTTAATAAATCGCCTATAAACATGGTTCAATTCAGAAAACATGTTTAAAGAAATTATTCTGAATTTTCCCCAAAAAGATAGAACGCGCGGAACCACAACCACGACCACGACCATGAGCCAAGCCAGCCAGCCTAAGGCGACGGCGCGCGTGTGCAAGAGAGTTGTTTAACCACATTCAACAAGGGAAGGCAAGAAAGACTCTTTAAATACTCTTCCCGAGGGATGTACCCTCCCAATATGGGATATAACCAACATTCCCCCACAAATTCGAAAAAAGTCTCTAAAAAATAAAGATTTTATAAAAATCAAGAGAAGAGCAATTGCGAGATTAGATGCTTAAGCACTAGTGAACGTATCTGGAACTAGTACATAGTGATGATGAGTAATTATTCTCTTAGATAAGTGAACGAATCTTAAACTTTTTAAGATTAGGGTGAACTCATAATACACAACTAACTTCTTCATCCATCGAAGTGCTCGATGTGTCTACAAAGAGTATATACAAATGTGTATATATATTTGTAGCTCTCTTTCCTCAGGATTCTAGTAAGTGTACTAGAAAAACGACCCAACATTTTCCATAGAATGTGGCTAATCCGTCTCACTTACGTAGGTTATTTCATCAAGTCCGTCTCTCTAGGACCACCCAAAATATGGGCTATAAAATAATTGAGAGCTTTCATGATAGCTCAAACTCACAAAAGGTAAGGTGAATTTCTTCAAGTTCATTTTAAAATGAACCACCCAAACCCTGGGATAAGAAATCATTAAGAATAAGTATTCAACCTCATAATTGGTGAATTCAAATGTGTCATTCTCACTTAGAACACCCAAACTCTTGGGTTTGAATTCATTAATAGTTTTATGAAAACTCATCATCTCTAGCGGTAAATTCACCTAGTCCTTCGCGATTAGAACTACCCACTTAACACTGGGTTATGAACTTATTAAGAATAGATATTCAACCAAAAGTTGGTATATTCATGAAGTCTTTCTCACTAAGACCGCCCAAAGCCTGTCTATGAATTTATTAAGAGCAATTAAGCTCATCTTGTACATATACATTATTTGTCATAGGGATAGGTAAGAGAAATGTACACTATAAGTTTTTTCATGGCTTCGTTTGACCACATTGAACTTAGATAACTAAGTTGGGTATCCACCATGAATTCTTTAACCAATGGGCTTTAGACCCACCCCTCAACAAATTCAAAACCAATTTCCGACTAAACCCTTTGGTAAGCAGATCAGCAAGGTTCATCTCTGACTTCACATACTCTAAAGAGAGTACTCTGTTCCTTATTAAGTGTCTTACAGATTCATGTCTTATGCGAATATGTCTCTTCTTACCGTTGTAAGCTTGGTTTTGAGCCACACATATCGCAGCTTGTGAATCACATAATAAGAAAACCGGAGGAGTCAGTTTTCCCCACAAAGGTATTTCTGCCAACAAATTTTTGAGCCACTTAGTTTCTTGTTCAGCTAAGTCAAGAGTAATAAACTCTGACATCATGGTAGAACAAGCAATACAAGTCTGTTTGGCAGACTTCCACGAGATAGTTGTGCCACCTAAGGTAAAGACATACCCACTCGTAAAGCTTACTTTATCATTGTCGGTAACCCAGTTGGTGTTCTAGTATCCTTATAAAAACGAAGGATAGCCAACAAACTCAAGTTTCCAATCTATAGTACCCTTAAGATACTTAAGTAAGCGTCTTAGAGCAATCTAGTGTTCACCACTAGGATTATGAGTATATCTACTCAACCTACTCACAACATAAGTAATATCAGGCTGAGTATAGTTCATTAAGAATATAAGGCTTCCGATAATTTTGGCATACTCTAGTTGGGAAATACTACTTCCTTTACTTTTCAGGAGTCGTGTACTAGAGTCATAAGGAGTTCTAACAGGGATGACATCAAAACTGTCAAATTTCTTTAACACCTTCTTAATATAATGTGTTTGATTCAAAGAAAATCCCTTTTCAGATTTGGTAACTTTAACTCCTAAGACCACATCAACCTCTCCTAAATCTGTCATCTCAAATTTAGTGGATATTTTTTTTGTTTTGTTAATGAATTCAATGTTTGTACTAAATATCAACATGTCATCAACATACAAGCTTATGATGACACATTTAGTTCCAAAACTCAAAATGGTTTTGTGAAATTTCTCGTACCACTATTTTGGAGCTTGTTTAAGGCCGTGACTTTTTAAGTCTACACACTTTGTCATCTATGCCAAGTGTCTCAAAACCTAGTGGTTGTTCCATACAGATCTCATCGTCTAGATTTTTATTCAAAATTACAGTCTTTACATCCATTTGATGTATGTGCAACTTATGAATGGACGCTATCGCAAACAAGGCATGGATCATTGAGATTTTCGTGACACGAGAATATGTATCAAAGAAGTTTATACCAAACTTATGAGTGAACCCTTTGACTACTAGTCTTGCCTTATATTTTTGAATTGACCCATCAGGTCAAAGTTTCTTTCTAAAGACCCACTTAGAGTTAATAGGTCTAAATCATCTAGGCAATTCAACCAACTCCCACGTGTGATTAGACATTATTGACTCTAGTTCATCATTTATTGTAGCTCTCTAGAAACTAGTGTCAATTAAACTTATAGCTTTATCATACGACTTTGGATCCTAATCTAAAAGTAAAGTCTGAGCTATAGGAACTGAGATTGAGTCTACATCACTTATTTCAGAGATAAAGGAAGTTAGGAAATATGGACCAAAGGTAGAGGCTACCCTTTGTCTTTTACTTCTTTTAGGCTCTAATTCCATCTCTAGAGGATCCTTGGCAGGATCAGAAGAAGTTGAGGCACGACTTTCTACTTATGTTTCAAAACTTAAACTAGGTTTATTAAGAAAGATATCTTCAAAGAATACAACATCCCTAGTTTCAAAAATAGAAAAGTCATGCATATACATGAATTTGTATGCGGTACTATTTTGGAACCGATGGTGGACTTCTTAAATTTAGACAAACCAACTTTTTCTAGACACCCTCACACTTTCAGGTATTACAAATTGGGTGCATAAACTTTCCACAACTCATATGGGGTACCGTCTAATTTCTTATGAGGTACTCGACTTAATATGTGATTTGCTGACAGAATGGCTTCCCCTACATGTTATCGGATAGCCTAGAACTTAATAACAAGGAGTTCATCTTCTCCTTTAAAGTTCTATTTTTCCTCCCAATTATACCATTTTGTTGAGGAAAATAAGGGGCAGTGATTTCATGAATTATACCATTCTTTTCACACACCTCTTTAAGAAAATTAGACTCGTACTCATCACATCTATCAAATCTAAGCCGTTTTAATCTGGTATTAAATTAATTTTTCAACTTCTGCTTTATAAATAAGAAAGAATTTTTCAGCTTCATCTTTGGTTTTAAGGAAATATACCTTTATATATCTTGAACAATTATCTACAAAGATTATGTAAAAGTGTTTACCTCCCTTACTTTCAGAGTTTCTAAAGTCTGCTAGATTAGAATGTATAAGTTCTAACAATTCAGTTTTTCGCTTAGAAAATGTCTTAAAATAAGTTTTAGCATGCTTGGCTTCTACACAAATCTCACATTTGTTAAAGCTTTTCTCGTCTAGATTAGGAAATAGATTCATTTTTATGAGTTTCTTTAAATAATGAAAGTTTACGTGTCCTAATCTAGCATGCCACATATCCAGATTCTCAGCAATATAAATAAAAGTGGTGGTTTATTACTTCCATTAAACTGGGTTTCAATTACAAATAAACCTCTGTTTAAAAAGTCCTTCCTAACAAAAGCCCCATTTTGGGAAAGTACAAGTTTATATGCATCAAAAACTAGTTTAATTCATGCCTTGTTGAGTAATCTACCACTGATCAAATTTCTACGCAGGGCAGGTACATACAGAACATTATGCAAGGCTAAAGTTTTTCCAGATGTCAGCTTTAGTAAAACCTTCCCTTTGCCTAACACTTTTAAACTGCTAGAGTTCCAAATGTACACTTGTTCACCATTCTTCACATCTTTAAACTCGGTGAACAGCTCTTATTTGGCATAAAATGTTTGAAAGTGCCAGCGTCTACAACCCACTCAGCATTGTTCTCCACTAGGTTGACTTCAGAAACCACCGATGTTATAATGTCGTCAATATTCTCAACAACATTCAGTTGCGGTTTGTTCTCATTCTGGCAGTCTGACCGTTGTTGGCAGTGGTAAACTTTGTGTCTGGCTTGTCCGCACACGTAGCAATTGAAAGGCTCTTGTGGAGCCTTATCCTTCGCAGGCTTCTTGAAGTTGACAGCCTTATGGGTTTTGACATTCTGCTTCTGGCCACCTCATCTTATAGGCTTATTAGATTTGGACCCTGATGAAGACCCAGATTCAACTAGATCAGCCTTAAAAGAAAAATTATTAGAAGAAATCAATTTATCTTTAAGTGGATGACTTCTTCTATCTTTATGTGGCTCACTAGCTCCTCAATTATGAACACCCTCTTCTTGTGTTTCAGAAAGTTACGGTAGTCGGACTAGGATTTTAGTAGCTTCTCTATGAGGACATTTGCTTGCAGGACTTCGCACATCTTCATGCCCTCAGCCAAGATGTCGAAAACTAGCTTCTTGTAATCATAGACCTGATCCATGATTGGCTAGTCGTTAGACATCTAAAATTTGAGCCACTCGCGATCACGTACTTTTTTATTCCTACATCATTGGCTCTATACTTCTTCTCTAGCGTGTCTCATATATCCTTTGCACTTTTCTCATTAAGAAACATGTCAAATAATTTATTCGACATTTGACTTAAGAGAAAGCCGCAAACAATTTTATTGTCCTTTTCATACTTGTCAATGGATGCATGAGCATGAGCATCTGCAGTCGGAAGAACTGTTCTTTTAGGAGTAAAAGTGGCGTCACCACCAACATCATTGAAAGCATCGTATAAGGATGATGAAGTCGTTGATGGCTGAGGCGGCGGCTTGGGCAACACATAGTCAAGATCATGCTGATCGAATAATATGATTATCCGCTGGGACCACCTCCAATAATGGGTTTGACATTTTGCAGTATAGGAATTGTTTCTAAATTGTTGTGGTGCTGCAGCATGCAATCGTCCCCTGAGGTTAACACGATAGCTCCAATAAGCGTACACCCAAAGATCGAAGTGTACAATGGTGGAATTGCTCTTCTCACATTATTTTTGATACCCTAAAATTTTGAAAACCCCCTCTATTTATAGGTTGTACACAGAAAATTCAAATTTTTTTGAGCACAAACATGTCAAAGACATGTGTTATCATAAGCTGAGGCGGTCGGTAACGACGGCGCATGTGCAAGAGAATTGTTTAACTACATTCAACATGGGAGGGCAAGGAAGACTCTTTAAATACTCTTCCCAAGGGATGTACCCTCCCAATGTGGGATATAACCAACAATTATTATTATTATTATTATTATTATTATTATACATACAATAATATATATATATATATATATATATGTGGTAAGGTACAATTGCTGGAGAGAAAGGGGCACTGAAGACGTGGAATTCAGATTCTAAGTGTATGAATAATTTTTAACAAAAAGTTATTGTGAGGATTTTTAACAAAAAAGTACAATTGGGGGAGAGAAAGGTTAGTGTAATTGAAGAGCTTGGTCATGGTGGGAACCTGAGTCCTAAGAAACAGGATGAACTTAAACAATGCAAGTTAGAGTTATGGGAAACAGCGAAACGCTGAAATTGCAAGATCTTTGAAGATAGAAGTCTTGAATAAATTGGCTATTGAAGGGGGATTCTAACACTGCTTTTTCTCAAAGCAGTGAAAATTGGATCCAAGAAAATAATGATTCGTGGTCTGAATTTTGGTATTAGTGGGAGTGTTTGGCTGGAGCGTAACGACTCGGTGTTCAGAGAAAAAAATTCGTGAACCTCAAAGACCTTGTCTTCTATTCTAAATTACGTTCGCTAGTCTGGATTAAAGCTACGGAGGATGATAGATTCTATGATATGGATGATTGGTGGGAAAATCCGTTGTCTTGCTCAAAAGTGAGGCTTAATGGCAGATATTCGTCCTCGACTTGGTCTCCTCCGTGGCGGGTGTGGAAGAGTGTTACACACAGACGAGGGAGTAATTCGAGCATTATTTTCTGGTCCGATTTTGGGCTTGGAGTCTGATTATGCAGAAGTCATAGCAATTAAAGTGGCTTTGGAGGTGTTCGTTGAGTCAAAATGGATAGGAAAGGCTGAGTTGGTGGTAGAATCAGACTCCAAGGTGGCTTTGAGCTGGATTAACAACCCCTCCATCTCCCTTGGTGCTGGTCGTCGACCTTTGTTGATATCGATCGCCTGGCTCGTACGATTGGTAAGATTAAGTTTGATCATGTACCCAGAAATAATAATGTGATGGCAGACTGCCTTGCAAAATCTGGCCTGCATAGACTAAGTATGTTCAAAGCTTGGTGGTGAAAGTGAATGCATCTTTTGATCGAGTCTGGCCACAGTATATTTGCAGGTCTCTCAACAGTAACACCTTGTAGTACTTCACAAAGTCTTCGCGTAGAATTGGGCTCTGGACTTTGGTTTTTTAGCAACTGCATGTCTAGAATTTTGGGAGTTATGCTTGCTGTTTAGAAGTTTTCTGAGGTTTTCAGTGTACTTTCTATAGAGGGTTATTTACCCTCAATTTTGTATCCTCTTGGGGATTTTTATTGAATAAAATTCATTCGGCTTAGCAAAAAAAATATTTGAAAAAAAAAATACTTTGGAACGGATGAATCAAAGAGAGTCCGAAAATCTGAGTTTGATAAGAAAGTTTCAGGGCTTTTTGCATAAATTTATCAGAAAAATTTAAACAACATTAAAAGACTTAACAATGAAGTGACCAGAAAGAGAGAAATTCAAAAGTGAGTGATGAGAATGAGAATTTTTAGAGTGACCAAAACAAAAAGATGAGAAAAGTTGAGTGACAAAAACGTAGTTGACCCTAAAATATTGATATAATTATTTACTACATTGGTGTGGCGATTTTTTTTTACTCAAGGTATCCACCGCCGAAAGCAATGACTAATCCCCTCTTCACGGGTGCTCTCATTAAGAGAAAAATGGCTGACTAATGAGCAACTACTACACTACATCTCATGGTTTGGTGTGGCAATAGTTGTTGAATTCAACAAAATAAATTAATTCCTAGAGATGAGCATTTTACCCGATCGGGTCTATTTTTTTTTGTAGAAAATCCGGGTTCGGGTCGATTTTTATTAAGGGTGTTTTCGGGTCGGGTTTAAGTGGAAAATATCCAACCCATGACTAATAGTGTAATTTTTTCTTATATTTTTAGGGATATTTGCAATAATGCCCCCTCTTTATTTTTTTTACAATTAGTCATTAAAATTGATTTTTTCAATAAAAGCCATAAAATTTAATTTTTTACAATTAGGTCCTTAAATTTTATTTTTTAATACCTCGGGTTGGATCGGCTTTAAGTATATAATTTTTTGGGCGGGTCGAGTTTTTTCAAATATGAGGTCGGGTTGAGTTTAGGGTACGTACTTTTAAATCGGGTGGGCCAAAAACCCGACTCGACCTATGCCCATCTCTAGACAATAATTCCTACTCAAATAATAATTTTATAGATAACAGTGAGTAGGATCGTATTTGTTGGGATTGTTTGTAATCCTATTTCCTAACTAAAAACATAAAAAAGCAATGGGTTATGAAAGTAAAAAACTAAAATTAATAGTATGACTGGGTGAGTACTATTCAGACTTAGGGGTTATTGATATGTGGCCTTAGGGGTGATTATACTTCAGCCTTAATGGAACTGGTTAGCTATCAAGCACCCGATATTATATACGGCTTTAATGACTGTATTATACACAACTTCAATGGCATGAGTACTATTCAAATATCTTATATTGATGACAGGGGCGGAGCCAGGATTTCATATAGTGGGAGTTAGAGTAGGGTACGAGTTATGACTTATGAGAATTTTTATATTATTGTAATAAGTATTGTTGACCCTATATCCCAATAAATCAAGTGAGTTAATTTTATAAAAAAAAAAAACTGATACAAGTCTAATGTATTTATATGATAGGTATTTTTTTAGTATGATCAATTGCACCCTTATTTTTTCATGTGCCTCCACCCATGATCGATGATGTATATATTTGAAATAGTTTTATAGTATACTCAATGAGTGTGTAAACTGAACTATGTTAGAGATGGTGTTAATGATACGAATGCATTGTGAAGTATAAACGTGGAATATGGTCATGGCATGACTCGTGATATCTCTCTGTATGTTTATGTACTTGCCTAGTGTCAATCCTTGATCCTATGAGATTAGTCATTTGTACTCCTTATTTTTTTCTTGTATGTATTATGATTAGCATGTTTATGTTTGTATAGGTTATAGAGTAAATCTGTACCACTAAATTTAGTAAAGTGCAACGTTTGAAATTATTTTCTATGTGCATATTAGTAGACTTGAGTGAGAGTCACTGGAGCAACATCTTCGAGAGATTTCACCACAGCTTTATCAGAGTATAATATCTTATTTATTTATAACAGGCATATATATAGAGTTATATTTTAATACACAAAGTGTATAAAAAAATTACACGACCCTTTTGTAAAATTTAAAATCTAAACCTTAAACTCTAAACTATAAGCTCTAGATTTTAACCATAAACTATATATTCTACATCCTACCCACTAAAGCCCTAAACCCTAACCTAAAACCTTAAACCCTAAAATTAAAAGGCTTGTATAATTTACACAAGTTTATGTATCAAAATATTTTCCATATATATATATTCATGTAACCCTTAATAAAAACTTTGATTTGTAAACTTTATTTATACATTTTGTTTTATACCATGATTTACTAAACGAAGCTCTGAGTTTTGCATATTTATAAGTTGCTATGGATTAACGTGAAAGAATAAAAGGTTTCTAACTCGTTGGTCACTATGGTGACCTAATAGGTCACACTCTCAGATTTGCCTGTTGTTCTAGCTCGCAAATATTGTCGGAGCAACAGAAAGGTGTAAATAAAATTTGACAACAAGAACAAATCAAGTTTCGAGACATGTTGTGGAAGAAAAAAATTGGACCAATCAAAATTCATCAGGCATCATTATTTATTTTTGACTAAATTAAATTAATTATGAGATAAATAAGTAAATCAAATTCCTTCATAACTCTTCTATAAAGAAACTATATTATTTAAGTGATATCGTGAATTAATTTAAATTAATATGAGATAAATAATGAATAGAATAGATTAATCATTGAGGATCACTCATATGAATAAGTTATATTCTGCAAAAATTCTCTTTTTCTTGACTAACTGTACGGGTGGGAATTAGGTGGGAAATATCCGAAAGCCGTGGGGATTCGAATCGATGAGAATGGGAAATAATCGAAATCTTCACCCACGGAGATGGGGACGGGAGAAGTTTTATCACCGAAACTCAAATGGGGATAGGGACGGAGATTGTTATATCCAAATCATGGGGATAACCGAACCGTAACCGCATAAATAACCGTGGAATTCTCAAAAAATATTCTCAAGGATCCCAATATTTTACAAGATTTTTTAAAAAATTATACTTATTTATCTATATACCCTTAATATATATCTTAATAAAAAATTCTAACTATATTATTATCGCTTTAACTTTCTCTCAAACCTAGGCACTCAAGTTTCTCAACATGTTTCTATCTTAGTTTTTAGATATAAGCTAAAACCTCGTCTAAATCTTCCCTACACAACACCCTTTCAATCTTTATCATCTCGTAACTGGTTACAATCGAAGTATCTAAACTTTATATTTTAAATTGAATTGACCACTTATTTTGGTTAGTAAAATAGTAATTTTGTTTAATTTTCGTGGGGATGGGGATTCCCCGAAAATCGTAGGGATCCGCACGGGAGGGTATGGGGACAAAAAAATCCCCGAAGCATTTAATGGGATTCTTCGAAACCGTAACTGCAAGTGTTAGTGACAGAGTAGGGAATACAAAACCGTCCATGTCCCACCTGATTCCCACCCTAACTAACTAACTAGCACTATAAAAACGAACCACATCCAAATTATTCAACACAACTCACAAGTTTAAAAGTTAAGAAATTGATGGATAAAGATAAAATTTTGAATAATTGAAGCCATCTCCTTAAAATCTCATAAATATAAAAAAGAATTCAAAGAATTTCTAAAGAATGACACACCAAACTCTGAAGAAAATTGTTTTCTGGTCTTGTGGAGGAGAATTGTTTGGTTGGTCTCTGGCATTGGTTAAGGAAGTGTAGTTTTTTCACAGTTTTGCTATATTGTTTTCCGGTTGTAATATTTCGTTTTGACTCTTGTAATGATTAGAACTCTAATGGCATTGATATAGTGCACTATTTTTTCTCCACTTAAGTTGAAGGAGATTTTTTTCATGAAGCTCGTATCTTTGTCTTTATTGTATGATATCCTTCAATAAAATCATAGAATTTTCCCTTTCAAAAAAATTTTTTGTGTACAAAGTGAGTGTTTTACATGACAACATTTGCATTATTGAAATTGTGATAATATAGAAACTTTGAGGCATATCTTCAATGGGTAAAGATGGAGAATCGAATCATGAATTTACGTCTTCATATTCTTCTCCATGAGATCTTTACAAAGATATCTCATATGCTGATATTGGTTGAGTTATGAATGAGATGCTCAAAGTAGGCAACTTGCAAAGATTGGTGAAGAAACAGTAAGCTTGAATCCCGCACTGGTTAGAGACCAAGTGTGGGAGGTGTATATATAATGGAACCAACCAAGAGGTAGTTGAATAAACTTACCAAAGACTGTGCTTTACGCGTAGGCACGATGTGGGCGAACGCGAATATCCAAACTGGTTGGGCCTAACATGGACCTGCTAAAATTTTAGCCCAAGTTCGATTTCCTCATCCAAGAATCAGTCAAATAATTTGAAATTCAAAATAAATTTTGTGAATTTGAATAATCTATATTTAGATAGATTTTATCGGATAATATATTTTTTTAATTTTAAATTTTGAATTTGAATTCAATTGTAATTAGAACTCTATCTTTGTTCGTATTTCAGCAAAGAGAGAAAACACAACGAACATTGCAAGCAAAGAGCATTTCCTCTCAACTCTCCTTATTTTCCCTAAAAAATTCATCCTGCATTTGGTTTTCACTTTTTTAACGGTGATAGAAGAAGGCAAGCTTCCTGTTTGTGATTTCTGCATCTTTGCTACTGCAAGTTGATCATTTTATTGTTGTATCCTGGGAGATAGATGTCCAACGTTTCTCAAGCATCATAGAAGCGGACGAATCTGTAAGGAAACTGCGTGTTACACAGGCCTAACAAATCTATTCATCTGAATTGATGCCTAGATACAAATAAACGGTTCTAATTTAATGCTTTAATATTTGATTTATATTTCAAATATTTTGTAATTTTTTTGTTCTGTTTGATTTAATAATAATTTTATCGTATTTATTTTTTATTGATTATTATTATTTCCTTGGATTATTAATGCCCACTTTTATAACAATTTAAGACAGAATTCGTTTAAGTTTAATCCAACGCGAACATATTACCAAATCTTCTTACCCGATCTCGCGGAAGCAAATCAAGGGCATTCATTAACGGCGGTTAATGAGCACGGATTTTACGTGCACATGCAAAAGAATCATGTGGGGGCCAAGGTAATCTTGCGTTGAACAAGGAACTTGGCCATACTCGTATATTGAATTGTTGCCAACTCTAAGATTATGGTGCAATGGTATATGCCTTAGTGGAATGGAAATTTTGGTTCAGGGTAAATCCTTAATTCATGTATCGTTAAGCTAATCATTATTATTATTTAATAATTTGGGTCTTTAATATTAAATATGACATATCTTATGTCTTTTACTAGTTTTTTTTTGAGAAATTTTATAGAGACGAACAAGATATCCATGCGAAAGTTTGATCAATTTTGAAAATTCAAATCTCGTAAATAATTCGTTTCAGGATTTAATTCATGTCGTTTCAATGAATTTACTTGATTTTTTTTTCCAAACAAGAGAAGTTTTGAATAAATTTAATTTATTTAATTTTGCACTGGACAAATCTGTTTTAACAGAAATTGTCAATAGAAGTAACTTTGGTTACAGATTTTATTTCAGAATTTTAATTATGTTGGATAACAAAATCGAAATAACCGAAAGTTAATTTTATGGTTATTACGAAATTATTGTTAATTGTGGTTCGGAGAAGGAAACACTCTTAAACGGATAATTGAAAAATCTATTTGAAAGTGCATGTTTAGGATTGGTTTTTTGAAAGACGTAGTTTTTAAGCATGCCTTGTGGACCACCTCTCTTTTCATAAGTTACCTAACTTGTGCACTGTTCATTATTGTTCTTTCTATTAAACCATGTGAACTTTTGTTCAGGGTTTTTGGTTTACTAAATTCTTAACATCTAACCAAAGTTGAAAATTATGTTTCTATTTCTGGTTTTAGTCTTTGGCTAATTTTCTGACGTTTAACGGATTCTTAATCTTATGTTTCTAGTTTGTGACTATGTGACACAATGGTAAAACTAGTAAAATACATTGGAAAGAATTTCAAAAAGTGGCAATAAAAGATGTTATGATAAACCTGTCAAATATTTGAAGGATGATCCTCCTATTGTTAGAAAGGATAAGGTAAATATTGTTACCACCTTTAAATGTTGCTAAGGTAAATATTGCTAAGACAAATATTACTAGGACAAACGTAGTGGAAGTCATAAAAGACTTCAAGAAAACAAACCGCGGACTAGACGGTGTATTCAAGAAGCAAAATTTCATGGAAAATACTTCAATTGTTATAAGATGAACAAATCTTCGGACTATAGACTTCTAAAAGAGATCAATGTTATTGGGGTAACAATTGACATGGTAAACACAAATCTTCGGACTATAGACTTCTAAAAGAGATCAATGTTATTGGGGTAACAATTGACATGGTAAACTGTTGTTTGAAGGAATACATTTATTACCTTCATTAATGATAGCAAAAAATAGTGTCATGTGTATTTGCTTAAAAGCAAAGATGAAGCTATAGAGAAGTTATTCTCTTTAAGCATGATAGAGAAATTATTCTCTTTAAGCATGATGTTGAAACTCAAATTTACTAAAAAAAATATGGGGAAGACTCTATATGAGTAATGTTAGTACTATAATTTTGAAGATGACTTCTGAAAAAAACTAAAACTTCAAAAATGTGCCTAACATGTAGGGGAAAGTTGTTCTATCAGATAATTACCTTTTAAATAAGGTTCCCTACAATTAAAGATATAAGACACCATATGAGATATGAAAGGGAATAAACTCTTTCTACAAGTACTTAAAAATGTGAGGTGTCTTGCAAAGGTGATAGCCTCATTACCAAAGCAAACAAAAATAGATCCCCAAAATGGTGGATCATATTTTATTGATTATGTAGATCATAGCAATACATATCAATTTCTTGTGTATGAATCATAGAACCCTAAGATTCACAAGAATATGATAATGAAATCAAAGAATGTATGTTTCTTTGAAAAATGTATTCCCTTAGAAAGCTAGGAAGTTTATTGAAGTTCAACGAAATGAACTTTAGAAACTACCAATCAAGATAGTCCAGATGTTCAACAAAAAGTTGAAACTAAAATGTTGTCAAGATGACAAATAAGTGTGACAAATGTGTGTATGTCAAACCTACCAACATTAAGATATATGATCTTATGTTGATGGCATACTCACTGTTATAAGTAACAATGAAATGGTAAAACGTATCAATGGCATGTTAAATTCAAGATTTAACATAAAAGATATGAGACTATATGACATGATTTTGGGCATCCAAATCAAACGGTCACATGAAGATCTCATTTTGACTTAGTCACACTATGTGGATAAATTCTTAATAAATTTGGCAATGATGATTCTGGTATAGCCATAACTCCAATAAACACAAGCCAACATTTCTTCAAGAATAAAGGTGAAAGTGTTCACCAAGTGAAATCTGCAAGGGTCATAGGTAGTCTAGTATACCTCATGAGCTGCATTAGACTAGATATTACTTTTACTGTAAGCAGTTATCGACGGAATATCGCATGGCAAAAGATTGAGGATTCAGTGTAAATATGCAACTAAATAATACCACGAATACGTATTTTGTGTGCAAGTATACACGGTCAGCAAGTAATATAGTAGTGAATTGAGTATCGTCTCAACAGGGATTGTCCAGGAATTAATTACCACGATTAATACTTGTGAACTGGAAAATAAAAGTGATGGCAATTGATTGAGGGAATGAGAAAAATAAAATAATTAAAGAAATAATTTTTTTTAAAGAGAACTGAAGTAAAAATCCAGGTAGATTGGCAAACAACTAGTGTAATAATGATTGGAAAGCTTAGCAAGGGATGTTCGAATTTCACGTTAGCAAAGGTAGCAACTATTAACACTAAACTCTGATTTTATTGCCGAGCAGATTTTTAAGTTAGTATTGTCTCTATCAATGGCAATACCCTAAGTTAACTACTCTCAACACCTATATGTCTATAGCTAGTTTTCAAACAATTAACTTGGTGAAATTTCAATTTTTACTCCTAAGGGGTAGAATCACTTCAGATATAAGTTCATCTACTTGAATATATTTTGTCGAAGTTTCTCTCTTTAGTACCTGCAATTAATCTGCATGCAATGCCAACTATCGTATGGCAAACAATTTAAGAAAATTAAGTACTAGCAGGATAGACAAAAATGACAAAGCACGTAATTATTAAAAACTAAAAATACTAAGCGTTCATCGCAAACACCCTTAGCCAATTTAAAAGATTAGTTCATGGATAGGGAAACCCACGACAAATTATCGTTTTGATTCATCATCACAAAAATAAGAAATAAATTCAAGAGATAAGAAACAAAGAATGAGTTATTTTGATGCATCCCTTTAATGGATCCAGAGCTCTCGGCCTTAGCATGGTTGAACCATGATCTGCCATCTACCTTCTTCTTTCACCACGGTGCAGCCTTCTTGACCCACTTCTCTCTTTTCGATATGCTTCCTTTATATAGGCACTCATGGAAACCCTAGATTGGGTTTGAATTTGAAAACTGGTAGTGTGATAGGATAAGAACGTTATCTTCTTATCCCCCATTTAAATTTGAGTTGATCTAGTTCTAACTAGGGCTGACGTTATCGGCCTTCAATCTTTTGCCAACGAGCTTGGCAATTCTCATCCTACTTTTACCAACGGTGCTTGGCATTTCTCTTCTGGTCCTTCACTTTGCTCTGCCAACTACTATTGTCCTGCTCACCACAATAAAGAAAAACACTTTTACTTTGGCAAAGGAAACGTTCCTCAACTCTTTAATAAAAATGCATGATTCCAAATGCACAAGTGGATATGTTTTAACTTTGGGAGGATGAGCTGCATCATGCAAATCCTCAAGACAAACAATTATAACCAGATCCACAATAGAATCTGAGTTTGTAGCTCTATATAAGTCTGGAGAAGAAGCTGAGTGGCTTCAAAATTTCTTGGAGGATATTCCTGAATGGCTAAAGCATGTGCCCACAATATGTATATTTTGTGATAATCAAGCAATAATTTCTAGGGCACAAAAATTCATGTACAACGGTTAATCGAGACATATGCGTCGTCGAGACATAATACTATAAGACAACTGATCTCAAATGGTGTTATCTCTATTGATTTTGTAAGATCAAAGGATAACATCGTGGATTCGCTAACTAAAGGCTTGCTTCGAGATCAAGTTGAGAAAACATCAAAAGGGATAGAACTAAAGCCCATGAAAATTTAAGGCGCTATGTGAAGGAAAACCCTACCTAGTTGACTAAAGATCCTAAGATCTAGGTTCAAAGGGACAACCTAATATCATAGACCTTTTGCGGTCGCTGTAGGGGCTCTTCTCCCAAATCTATTCCTATGATATAAACAATAATCAAAAGTGGAATAGGCTAAGCAATGCTTTTAATGACCATTGTGTGTTTTGGTGAGCCGAACAACATAAGTCACCTATGTGAGAGTGAAGTGGGGCCACTTTAAGGAGACTATTGGGGCATAGTTCTCTCAAAACTCTTGCAAAACCATGCGTTGTTCACGGCTATATGGACATACCCATGAAGTGTATCATCGTTTACACAAATGGCAGAACAGTTTAAAGACACCACGTCTACTGGTCAGCCAATAAAGTAAATATACTTTCACAAGGAAAGATTCATGGGTGGACACCTACATATCCTATACAGCTATCGATCGTAGAATCTATCACCACATCGAGTCAAAATGGTTTTAAAATATTAATTTCATTCATGTAGGGGATTGTTGGGAAATTGTGATAATATGGAAACTTTGAGGCATATCTTCAATGGGTAAAGATGGAGAATTGAATCATGAATTTACGTCTTCATATTCTACTCCATGAGATTTTTATAACGATATCTCATATGCTCAAATTGGTTGAGTGATGAATGAGAAATTGATGCTCAAAGTAGGCAACTTGCAAAGATTGGTGAGGAAATAGTAAGCTTGAATCCCACATTGGTTAGAGACCAAGTATGGGAGATGTATATATAATGGAACTAACCAAGGGGTTGGTGAATAAGCTTATTAAAGACTGTGCCTTGACCGTAGGCATGACATGGGCGAACGCGAATGTCTGGACTGGTTGGGCCTAGCATGGACCTGCCAAATTTTAGCCCAAATTCGATTTCCTCATCAAAGAATCAGTCAAATAATTTGAAATTCAAAATAGATTTTGTGAATCTGAATAATCTATATTTAGATAGATTTTATCATATAATATTTTTTTAATTTTGAATTTGAGTTCAATTGTGATTAGAACTCTATCTTTGCTCGCCTATTAAAATCTTCATCAAAGAGGGAAAACACAATGAACATTGCAAGCAAAGAGCATTTCCTCTTGACTCTCCCTATTTTCTCTAAAAACCATCATGCATTTAGTTTTCACTTTTTCAACGGTGATAGAAGAAGACAAGCTTTCAATTTGTGATCTCTGCATATGTGCTACTACAGTTGATCATTATGTTGTTGTATCCTGAGGGATAGACGTCCAACGTTTCTCAAGCATCATAGGAGCAGACGAATCTATCTTAAGGAAAATATGTGTTACACAGGCCTCAACAAATATATTCATCTGAATTACTGCGCAGATACAAGTAGACGGTTCTAATTTAATGCTTTAATATTTGATTTATATTTTAAATATTTTGTAATTATTTTTGTTTTGTTCGATATAATAATAATTTTATCGTATTTATTTTTTTACTGATTATTATTATTTCCTTGGATTATTAACGTCCACTTTTATATTCAGATTGGCCTTATAACAAATTTTAAAAAATTATTTTTATATACCATTGAAGCTATTTCATTAATTATATAATAAAATGTGTACATTTGGGTCATTAATTATAAAATAAAAACATATTTCTTTTTTGAATAAAATGCCGATCTTTATTAACACAATAAAAAAAGATAAAAAAAAAGGAAACAAAGTTCAAGTCTCAAAAAAAACAAAAAACAACTTAAATGAAATTAAAAAAAAATCGAGCTTAAAAAAACATGAAAAAAACATAAAAGTCACAAGTTTATGGACAGGGGGAGTATATAAATAAAATAAAAACAAATTTCAGTTTATTTTATAATTTATATAAATTCAATTTTTTATCGTATGAATCGACGATTGAATGAAATTCATTTAAAGAAATAAACAAACCAAAATCTATTAGTATAATTCAAATCAGTTTTATATTCGGTTGATTTTTTATTCTTGCCCCCGAATTGCACTCAATACGAGTTGCTTGGAAATTTGCAAGGTCCGCAATACCCGGGTTCATTTCAGACATGATATAGGCGAGGGGATTCCTTTTCTTGGGGTCCTCGTACTCTTAAGCCGATTCAAATTTTAGTAAACGGTCTAGCTCGTGACACTAGATTCTTCTCATCTCCTCTTTGTGAATGTTCATGGATTATGAGAAACCCTGCTTTTCAATGGCAGTGAATCCGATTAATTCTTTTTTAATAATATTTTTTAAGTTCGTTGATGATCAACGTAAAAGAGACTGTGGTTGTTGGCATTTGGACGATTTACTTTTTTTTTGACGTGAGAAAAAAGTCGTGATCTATAATAATCATGGTGCAAATATGAAGAGACAAAGAGAGAGAGATGAGGTCTGATTGACCCTTGTATGCTAAGTTCAGCTCGGGGGAAGCTGATAAGTTCCTTGTATATATTGAAGAGATATGACGTCATGTCAAGTCTAATCTTTGTAGTATATGATAAATGAAGTAGAGTAATTTTCTTGTTAATTGGTAAACTTGACTGGTAGATCAGTGAACTTGATGTTTGTCTTCAGTATAACTTTGAAATGAGATTATTTTGAGATCCTTTGATATGTACCGTTCCGAAGGCTCCTTTGATTGGTGTACACTGAGTATGGTTAAAGGGGTAGTTTTAAAGAGTCATCTCTAAATAGTTTGATGAGCGGAAAGACATAATACAGTAAAATTAATTATAACAAAATTTTATTCAAAACTGATGACTAATTATTATACTTGTGTTATTCCGATTAACAATTTAATTTCCTATGCAATAAAAAATAGGTTTCAAAACCCTAGCTGTGTAGTTTTTTCTCTCTACTCTTGGTGTTGTCGTCTTCTTCTTCCTTTGTTTTTTTGTTCTTTGCTTGTTGGTGGTAGCGCCAATTTTGGTGCTGATTGTCAACCGTCAGAGATCAATCGTTTCTTTTACTCTCCTATTTTTTTTATCATTTGTTTTATTTTTCTTTTGTTTCTTAGTTTTAAATAAACAACTCTTCTCTTGTGACACGATTTATTTTACCTTTTGTACGTTTTTCTCTGTCTTTTGACACGTTTTACTTTTTTTTAATTTGATTTTCTATCAGGGTTGATTTTGATGTCGTCCGACTGATTAGATGATTTTTTTTGTTATCATGCTAATTTTACTATTTTGGACCCTCGAACTAGATTTGGATACGCGCTCGCAATCATTGTTTATTGTTCGTGATTGAGTTGCGGTAATGATCGTGTTGTCAACGTGCCTTATTAATATACATTTTATGTTTATTGATGGTTTTACCTTTTATCGTCGATCTTTGGTGATGTTTATATCTATCTTTTTCATGTATGGTCATGTTATGATCTTGAGATGATAGTTTCTTGTTTCAATGACAATAAGAATATGTTTGAATTATGTGTTTTGTTTACTGGATTATAAATTTTCATTATAATTTTAAAAAAAATACTCATTCAATAAAGCTAAGGCAAAATGACAAAAGATGCCCCAAACGTTTGCATGTTTTGTCATTTGCCCCCTATTTTTTTGGAGCAAACAACCTCCGACATTTTAATTTGGTTTAAATATGCCCATGTTGGATTGAAACTGTCAGTCAACTGACGGTCAATGGCTTATGTTGACTGGACTTGCCACGTGTTAAGATATGCTGACGTGTCAGCATCATATTCGCCATGTGTCAGCATCATATTCTCCACGTGTCACCATTTGGTTCGACCACGTGTCGACATGATAGTTAGCCACGTGTCACCAAAAAGAAAGGTATAATAAAATATTTAAAAAAAATTAACGTGGCATATGCCACGTCAGCAGATCTTAATGCGTGGCAAGTCCAGTCAGAATCAACTGTTGACCGTTAGTTGACTGGCAGTTTCTATTCAACAGGGGCATATTTGGACCAAATTGAAACGCTTAGGGTTGTTTGCTCCAAAAAAAATAGGGAGCCAAATAACAAAATATACAAATATTAAGGGCATCTTTTGTTATTTTACCTAAAACTAACGGGTCTTAATTAAAAAATAACAAGTTATGAAGTGAAAGATTAACTTGAGTGAAACGATGGAGAGTGACGTATGTTTCTGCTTGATTAGCTTTTGTGTTAATCTGTGGGTCATTTTCGCTTCTTAATTAAGCTAATTTGTCTGTAGAAAGGCATCAGACAATTATAGAGATTCATCCAAAAAGCCGTAATTATAGTTGGTTTCGGCCTCCAATTCCAACTTTAGTCAAACCTATTTACCTTTAGCCTTTTCTTTTCCCTATTTTTTTAATAGTTTAAATATAATTATAAAGTAATATTTATTCGTATATATTCTTAATTTTTTGATATATATATATATATATATACATTGTTAACAGAGCAATTTAAACTCGTATCTCTTAAATAAATATTATCCGTTTTTTCACTGAGACACTTATTGAGTTCTTTTTTTTCTATTTTCTTCTTCTAACAATAATAATAATAATAAACAGTAATTGCTTAGCAATTAATAGAAGAAACTTTCTCTCGATTAAAAATAATAATAGAAGAAACCTTCATTCACATAATGAACATATCTGATTTAATGCTTTTTTTTAATTCACGTCGCAAAATATGTTGTTAATCCTAGCACTTAATGAACTTTGAGATTTAAGTTATGTATCTACCAAGTTGAAATTTATTCTTTTATCCTTTTCGATTTAAAACTCTTAGCTTAGTGATTGACATTGTTATTATTTCTCTTTAAAATTTATCATCGTTACGCCTAAGTAATCAGAAACAAAGTATTATGAATTTAATAAATGTAATACTAAACGAATTAAAAGATTCTAAATTAAAAGATATAAATAGTATAGATGTTGTATAAAATATGGTGTAAAAATTGAAGATTCTAAATTAAAAGATATAATTTTTTTAAATTATACGATTGAGAGATCCACTAATTGGCCTAGTGACTAAAATGTTCATATTATCTCATTTTGTATGAGTTTAAATTCGTGTAAAAAAATATAATACATTTTTATTTAATTAAAATTATCGGATTGAATTTCTTGGAACTTCTTTCTTCCACAAATCAACCTTTGGATCCCCTTACGGAAAAAAGGTGTGTAGAAGAAGGAAAGAAATAGAAATCAAAGGAAAAAAGCACTCTCCATTCTCCAATGTCCATCATTGTGATGGAATGGAAGAGCGGAGCTTAAATTTTAATCAAATTTTATCGTATAGACCGAAGAGACAGACGACCATCATTTTTCCCTTTTTCTTGTTATGGATGGTGTTATTTTGCTTTGCCTTTTAACACTGAAACAAAGGTTTTTTTGGAGCTAATCATATGCCTTGATGGAGTATACAGTAACGGTTGTGAAACATGTTGTTTTGGGGACACAACGTGAAACAAAGAACACAAAAACTAGTACGGGTTTAAGTGTCCAGTAAAAAAACGAATGATGTTCATTTTATGAGACACGAGTTTAAATAGTTTTGTCTACAAGATGTATGCATATTGTCAAATAATTAAAAATATGTATAAACAAATACTACTTTATAAATCACTTTTAGACTATTAAAAAAAATTGCGCATTTGCTTGATTGAAGTAGCTCTCCAAAGGCAATTATTATATTTGGTGACATTGCTTCATTTACAAACTTGGAATTGATTTTGTTTTTACATGCGCTAAAAGGTTTCTTCTGATCCAAAAATCAAGGCAGAATCAGAGCTTAATTAGCCCCTCCCCCTGCAGATTCTACATCTGCTGTTATCACTAACATTTTAATTATAATACTTTTGAAAAATAATGCTACAAGAATTTAGAAGTGAGTAAAAAAAATACAGGGGCTTTAAAAAAGCTACGGAAATCTGGGTCTACCTGATCCTTTTGTACAATTCTTGTATCAAGGACACAAATCCCCCTGCCGTTGTTTTTAGAGCCTAAAATCCGGCATGTCTATGATACAGTTAAAAAACGTTAAGTTTTGAAACTTATTTAAGAACGTAAAAGGTTAAACTTTTTATAATAGTTTAGGTTAATTTTTTTATAAGTTTCGAAACTTAGTTTTTTTATATAGCATTTTAAGTTTTAGGACAAAATTTTAAAATTTATTTTTAAAATTTTGAAATTTATCAAAAAATTACAAAAAATTATTAAAATAAAATATTATCAAAAAATTTAACATTTAAAGTATTTAAACAAATTTCAAAACTAATCTTTTTAACCGGATCCCAGACTCACTCTTTATTTTGTACTTTTGTTCTCATCAACAAAGGGCTTAAACCCATAATATTGATACCAACATACACTTTGTCATTATTGTGCCCAACAGCCGTGGGGAGACAAACTACCGTTGTCAAAAATTAAAAAATTTAGCTACCACTAAACACCTATTTAAATATTAAAAATAATAGACAAACGTTGGTTGAAGGCCAAATTAGTAATCGTTTGGCAAAAAAATAAAAAAATAAACGGACATTGGCATTGCTGACAGTAACAAAAAAAAAGGGCCTAACATTATCCCTTTGACTATTACCATATTAGACCTGGTTGAACATTGTTTGATCTAAGCTATGGTTTATTATTTTAACATTGTTGAGATTCGAATTAAGTTGTATGTATAAATCAATTATTAATACATCAATTTTAATGACCCTACTTTTTCTTTATCTTATTCTCTCTTGTACCACTCTTTTATTTCTTTATTTCTTTTTCTTTTTCTCATCAACAGTGACATCAATCTTAAAACTTTTTACTCAAATATTCTGTTTTTTTATTATTAATTATGAATCTAAATTTAAAAATATTAATTCTTAATCTAACACCCATTACAGGAACTCATCTAATTATGACGAGGTTTATGAATTTTTACTTTTTTAATAGGAGCCGATAACACGTGGATATTTAATGAATAATTTAATCCGCGTCAGTTAGCATTTGCATTTAAATGTTAAAACAACTCAATTGTAACTAAAATTTATTTGAGTGATCTAATTTTAATTTTTAATAATTGAGTAACCAATTATAATATTACTAATAATTGAGCGACTTTTAATTTAATATTTAATGTATGTATCCATAATTTTTCAAGAAAGACTTTTTTTTTTCACCAAATCAAACCAATAAGGTTCAAAGCGTGACAACACAGGAAACTGACAGGTGGACAATACAGTTTTGTTCCTCTCCGTCTCTCTCACTCAGGTATTTGAATGTTCAAATCTTTCTTCACTCGCACACTCTCTTCCCCGTTTTCGACGGTTCTAACGGATCACCTCCGCCACTAACGTCTTTATTGCCGCCGCCGTGGTCACTATCTCCGTTTTAACCACCTCAGCTAACAAATTTCTTTCTTCTTCTTCTCCCCCACAAAGAAAGAAACTAAACTTTCTGAGACTATCTTTTTTCTTTTGTTCAAAGATCTGGATTTTTTTGGCTTATGAGTTCTTTTTGGGGTATTTACGATCTAGATTTATTCGAGATGCCTGTTTCTTTCTTATTTTGTTAGTTTAAATGAGTGAAAATGGAGACATTTGGGCAACGGAGGCCTAAGATTTCGAGCTTCTCATCTGATCAGACCTTAATTGGCTTGCTTCCTTCAACTTCTCCTTCTTCGTTCAGAGGTTCGATTTTCTCGTCCTTTTTCTTTTTAATGTATTTTGAGTGATTTTTGAATTTTTGTTTCGTTTTTTATATAAAGATTCCATATTTGCTTTTCCATTTCGAAAGTGACTCATGAAAATGAGTTCGTTAACTCATGATTATAAGCTTCTTTCCTTTTTCTCGTTAAAGTTGATTGTGATTTCCTACATTTTCTTAGTTACCAAACGCAGCAGCATTCTCCCTTGGTCCCCCCCTTTCTTTTTCTTACTTTCCTTAGTTTATTGCCGTTAAATGTACGATTTTAGCTTGCGTTTTCCTTTTGATTGTTTTAATTTTGTTCTATCCCCTGCTTCTAGTCTTTGCTTTTGCATTCATTAAAGTAAGTATTTCTGTAACTCTCTTCTGAGTCTCTGACTTTTCTATAGTGCTATAAACATGATTTATCTTGTTCTTCTTGGGTCCAGGATTGCTTCGGTTAGCAACCGAGTTGCTCTTTTACAATTTTGTTTTCCATTTCTCTGATTTTATTTTTCTTTTGTCTGTCAATCGTTTAAACATTTTCCCAAGTTTGAACTTTGTGTCTGCGTTTCCATGCTGGGTTGATTTTTTTATTAGAATAATTCGTATGATTTTTCCACGTTGTGTTGATTTGATGAGTTTTTAACCGTATGTTCTAAGATACTTTTATAAGAATTTATTTCCAGGAAACAGGAATCTTCAAAAGCAGAGAAATTTTCCTAAATCGGCATCTGATTCTAGTTCTTGCAGTAGTGATACTACAGACGAAGATCAGGTGTGCTACTTCTTCTTGTTTCCATTATTGTTTCATATGAATGACTCACGAGACAATTAATTGTTTCTGGTTGTTGCAGTTAATGTTCGAGTTAACTTCTACATCTTCAAAACATTCAACTGTGACACCAATGAAGAAGTTGTTAGCGCAAGAGATGTCCAAAGAAAGCGTACCTAGAAGACGGCCACCGAGTGTTATTGCAAGATTGATGGGCCTTGATGGACTGCCGCCTCAGCAGCCTGGCCATAAGCAACAAAAAGGAATTGAGAGTAGCCGTGAGAAAGTTTATGAGGGTAGTACATTCTATAGCCGGCAATCTTCTAGGAGAAGTTCTAAGGACGAGCAGGAATTTAAAGATGTTTTTGAAGTTTTAGATGCATTAAAAATGGAGAGTGCTGGTTTCTCTCCACAGGGAACTGCAAATTCAAACCTTTCTGATGCTGAGGTAGCCTTTATTCGGCAGAAGTTTATGGAGGCCAAACGTCTTTCAACTGACGAAAAGCTTCAAGATTCTGAGGAATTCAATGATACCCTTGAGGTTTTAGACTCCAACAGCGATCTTCTGTTGAAATTATTTCAACAGCCAGATTCATTATTCACAAAGCATTTGCATGATTTACGAGGAGTGCCTCCCCAGCCCCATCGTGGCCGAGTATCAGCTATGAAGTCATCATGCACTCTGAATAATGATAATGATAGCTTAGCACACAAAAATGGGAGAGAAACTCTAACGAAGCGCCGCTGTATATCTCCTCAGGGCCATCAAGAAGATTGTCTGAATCACACTTATGGGAGATGCGCTGCTCGCAATCCCCCCAAGTCACCTACATTTCAACTAGAAGAGAATTACGGGCAAACTATTGTACCCACAAGAATTGTTGTCTTGAAACCAAATCTTGGGAAGTTGCAGAACTCTTCCAGAACTGCTTCATCACCTCGTTCTTCTCATCATTTTCCATCCAAGTGCACAAGACGCTCAGAAATTTTGAGTTTCCAAAAGGAGGCAGAAATGTGGGGAAATAATAAGGTTCATCAAGATAGTGGATTTTCAAGGCATAATCCTAGAGACTCTAGGGAAACAGGCAAGGAGATTACTAGGAAAATGAAAAAAACCTTTAACAATAGCTCAATGACAATTTCGACCTCCACAGTGAGAGGATATGCAGGGGATGAGAGTTCATGTGACATATCTGGATCTGAATCAGCAAATGATTCAGATGTAACAACAGTGTCCTACAGAGATAACATTGGCTGGAATAAGCGACATAGGAGGTCATCTTCCCGTTCTAGTGAATCATCAGTCAATAGAGAGGCCAAGAAGAGATTGTCCGAGAGGTGGAAATTAACACACAAGTCTCAAGAGGTGCACGTGGTTAGCAGGGGCAGCACACTGGGTGAAATGCTTGCCACTTCAGATAGGGAAGTGATTCCTGGAAATTCTAGTGGCCTGGTTGGTGTCGAAGGATGTAGCGAGGTCGGTCATTGTGTTGGGCCTGCAGTTTGGAATGAACCTTTAGGCATTAGCAGTAGGGATGGTTGGAAGGATGGTTGTCTTGGTAATCTTTCAAGATCACTATCTCTTCCTTCTTCATATACGGACTTCGGAAGTCCTAGAATAAGCACACGCCATGAAAGTCTTCTTAGAGACAAGTATGTGATTCCAAAAGAGGGTTTCAAGTGGGACAAAAACAAAGCAGTAAAAGGCAATTTTTATCAAAAGGAAGCTCCATTACCAAGCAGCCAAAGATCCCGTGTTAAGAAATCTCAATTCCTGGACAGTAGTTGCAGCAATAAGGAAAATAGTGACAATTCACAAGATTCCGAGATCACCCCATATCAAGTAAAGCAAAATAAGCTATCTGAACAATTTCTTATGGTCTCGGGGGTTTGTGCTGCTACTGCTGTGGATTTAAGTTCAGTTCTTGAAAATGCAGAGGATGTCAATGATCTGAATATGTCTGTGCTTTCTGAACCTTCTAACATTGAATTGTCGGCTCCTGCTTCATTGAATGCCAGTGTCGCTTCTACCGGTGACCTAGATAATTTGAACTCCCAGGTATTTCTTTTGTTCAAACTATGGTTTAGTTTGTAAATATCCAATTTTGTGCATGTATTTCTTTTGTTCAAAAATGTTATACAAGTTTGTAAATATCCAATTATAGATTATAATAATTGTTAAGGAGATGATCTCTACTCAGGTTATCATAAGCATCTCTCTTGTCATAATCTCCAGGAACCATCCAAGGGACCATCTAAGCAAACCACACCACATTGCCCTGGTCCGGAACTAGAATCTCAAGCATGCTCTAAGGAGGCAGAGCAACCTAGTCCAGTCTCAGTTATAGAAGCCCCTTTTGCAGACGATGTATCATCTGGTTCTGAATGCTTTGAGAGTATTGGGGCTGATCTTCATGGTAAATGGTGGTTTTAGTTTCGTTACCTTTGTATTTAGCTTCCGTTCCTTTTTACTAGTGTTTATGCTTTCAGAGCTTCGGATGCAACTTCGACAATTAAAACTAGAATCTGAGGCATATGAAGAAGGAACTATGCTTCTTTCAAGCGATGATGATTGCAATGAAGTTTCTATTGGGTTTGCTGAGGACAATGGGAGACCAAAGCCAGAAGAGAATTGGGAATCTGTGTACATAGTTGATGTTTTGGTTGATTCTGGAATTATTCAAGCCGAACTGGATCCCTTCTTAGCTGCATGGCATTCTCCAGAATGTCCAGTGAATCCGCTAGTGTTCCAAGAACTCGAGAAAAAATATTGTAATGTAAATTCTTGGTCAAGGGCTGAGAGGAGGTTGATGTTTGATAGGATTAATTCAAAGATACTGGAGATTTATCAACAATATAGAGACCAACCCTGGATGATATCTGGAAGGAAAACTATTCCGAAATGCAACATCGGAGAACTCGAAGATAGCCTGCTCAAGTCACTAGTAAGCCAAAACAAGAAACCTCACATGGATGAAGGAGAGATGGTGTTTGCAGGGGAATTTCAATGGTTAGACTTGAGATCGGATATCGATAAAATAGGTCGGGGAATCGTGAGATTGTTGGTAGATGAACTAGTATCCGAGGTAGTGGCAGGTTAGTAAAAGATACTTTTGGTTTATTAGGAAATTTATACAAAAATGATATATGATCATTTCATGACTGTATTAATAAGTTCTAAATTTTCACCGGCAAGAATGATCAAAACCCAGAATATTAATAAAGCTACTATTGTCACCATATTTGAGAGTTTCTGTGGGAGGTTGCACTGTCCATGTAGGGTGGTTATTCACTTGGATGAAACATGTTGGACATAACATTCTCAGTCATCAACCCTGCTTGTGTTCCTGTTATAAACAAATCCTCTTCTGATATTATGCAGCCGCTGCAAGCTGCATCCTTGTCAGCAGCCTGTATAACCAATATATTCGATCGATAATTCTATTACTTAAGCGTCAATGGATCTTCAACAGATTCTAGACGGTTTGAAGATCAACAGAAGATATGTGGAAGGGAGTTTATAGCTCTTCAATCAAAGGGAACATCATCAAAAATAGGCTTAATAGTAAAAAAATACTCAAACTATACATTTTTTCTAGATAGATCCCTAAAGTATTTTTTGGCTCAATTAGGTGCATAACATTAGTTATTATAGTTACCATTTTAGGTGCTTTGTTGTTAATGACTTTAATAAATTAAGTTTGCCTATAAAAACATGGCACATGAGATGCTTCATTTTATTTCTTTTACTTTTTTTAAAAAAATCAGAATTTTAAAAAAAATATTTTAAAATTCTAAAAATTCCCAAAATAATCCTTAGGATCCTTAAGTCTCAAATCCCGATTTTAACTGTTGTCACCGTCAAGCGTCACCGACATATCTACAACTTTTGTCGACGAACCCTCACGATCATGTCCCAACAACCGTTACTTTCCTGGAAATAAATAAGCCATACCTGGATACATATGAATCCCATAAGTCATAAAGCATACTTAACATCCCTTTGATGTTTAACATCTTGCCAAAAAAAAAAATCAGTGGGACTAAAATTTAACAAGGAAAAAGAGTATAATATCCACAGGAAACATTTTTAATTAGTGAAATGCACTCATCATTATCCCCCTGCAATATTGTTGCCTTGCCATTTTCCATAAACAATCCACATGCTTATATAATAGGTTGAATCATAGTTCTCAACCTATGATAATACAGCGCTGCATGTGGCTACCAGGAAGTAACGGACAGAAGCACTGATTAGAGTTATATATGTAGTCACAGTGGTAGCGGTGCTTCTCGCAATGGTTGCAGAGTTAGAATTTTCATACAGTGAAATCATAATGGGGTATGAGATTTAGAGAATTCTCATAGTACTATAATAAATATTATTGATCCCATATTCAAAAAATCAAGTGAGTTCAATTTTTATATTTTCTATAAAAAATACTAATTTTTTATACTTTATATTGAGTTTGAAAGAGATTTTAATTAGATTTGTGGGGTGGTTTGCAGCCTAATGTTTCTACATACATCCCCATGTCTTTAGGGTTCCAGGGGGTAACTATGACAGCAGATTATCCGCCGTCGTCCACTCCACATCGTTTAGGATGTACTGCATTTTTAACGCAATTGCACTCTTCAGTTTGCTTATTGGTGATACAAAGATGGCTGTCAATGGTAACCCTTTTAATTTGGGTAAAGAGTCACCGTTAATGGTTGTTGCGAAGAATGTGAGATAATTTTTTTTTTTCTGATTTTTTTGGCTAGAACTCTCTTGTTTGTTTTCTCTAGTTGATGACTTTTCCTCATAGTTATACTAGTGGAGGACTGTTATGAGCAACAGACTAGGCTTCGTAGGATATGATAAATTCTGCATACTAAGCTTATTTGTCGGTTAATAGAGCTGATCAGTAAAATTAGATGGATTTGATGGTCATCTTATCGAAATATTATGATTTTGATAAAGATGCGATTTAGAAATCTTAGAGGTTCTTGAGATTTTATGCTAAACTGTATATGAGTAAAAAAATATCATATAAAAAAATATTATGCAAAATTAAAAAATAAATATATAATTATACAAAAAAAATGACGATGACGGAGAATATAATAAGTATAATGAAGAAGAATAATACGATGCAATGAGAGAGTGCTATCCACACTAATTTTCCATTTATTGCGTTATCATATATTGTGGTCGGTAACGCACTACTCTTCATTATGTCTCTCCCCATTAAGGGGCCGATAAGATGGCCGTAAAATGAACAATTCATACGAAAGTGGAAAAATTATGCCCCCCAAGTCAGACTGCACTATGACCTATCAAGTCAATTATTTATTTGAAATCATAATTCATTTTATTTTAATAATTTTAGAAAATAATAAGATGAACATTTAAATGTTACTTACTCTGTCCCATGAAGATTGTCTCTTATTGACTTTTTGAATGTCAAAATTTTTAAATTTTAACTACAATTATATTAAATATTTTAAATAATTAAATTTTATAAAATTTATATTTAAAAACTACTTGATTAGATGGTTTTTGAAATATATTTTTTTATATTTTTATTATTAATAAATTTTAAATAATAATTAGTCAAAGTAAAAAAATTGACAAAAAAATCAATAAAAGACAATGTTTATGGGACAGAGGGAGTATTTGATTGGAATAAACAAAATCAAGAATTTTAGGATGCACCCAAAATAGCTTTACCTAAAGGTGAAGGATTTATTTCACATCTTCAAGACCCGTTCAGCAATGCATATGGGAAAGGTGTTAGAGCGTTAAATGAAAAAGTTTTTTTGAATAAACCATCAAACGAGCGTTGACTCTTATTTTTTTCATATAGTTTAACCCTCAATCGAACATTATGTTATAGTCGAAAAATCTAACTTCTACCCCTAATCGACCGTTTGTTCTCACCGAATGTTTGAAAATTTTTGTTGAACGGAGCTTAGTCTTCGCTAGATTAGTGGTAGTGACCGGTGGGTCTGCATTGGTGAGGGTGGTCCGTGGTACTAAAAGAGGGCGATTACTTAATCTGGGCCCACTCTTTTATTGTGGTGGCCCCTTGACTTGTGTTTGCCTTTTTTTCCAGTCAACTGCGGGCCTCCTCCTCCTTTATCCTCCTACCCGGATTCTATTTTTTAAAAAATTATAAAATAATAAATTGGGACACTCAATTTTGACTTTTGAATGTATACGTTTGCATTAATTAATTAATTAATTAATTAATTACCATGGAGTTCTTGAAGTCTTTCCCTTTTTTTTTTTAACAAAAAGTCTTTCCCTTCTTCGATCATAAGTCTTTCCCTGCATTAATGTATACATTTGCAATTTTGGTGGCAATCTTCTGGTAGAAGTGAAATTATCGTGCTTTATTCTATGTTGTATGATTATTTATAGTGATTTAGATATATGTCGACTGTAAGTTACAGTGACATTGTGATTGAACATCTTAAGAAGTGATATTCTAGGCAGGTCTGTCATTGAATAATACCAACACATAGTCGTTGATGAACGTTCGTAGTTATACGCTGATGATCGTTCGCGGGTTGTAAAATACTTGCAAAATGTATTCTTAAGTTTAAAACGCGGCTGATCATAAAATTGAGGTTCACAAATATCAATAAATATATTATATAAAAATAATTAAAAATGACATTTTAATAAATATATCATAATGTAGTAGGTTTCACCTAAATTCAAACTTAAAAATTTAGCAAAAACTCACCACATCGCAAATGGAAGTATTCATGAAGTGGGAGTAGTGTGGCCTCTCCAACCCCACCCAATTTTTTTTTCTCTAATTTATATAATAGATTTGAAAAGAATTATGGGTTAATTATCAATTTTTCCTTTTTTAAAAAAATTTATGGTTTATCCCCGTCAAATTAGTATTTGGCTCCATCCCTAAGGACGAAGGGTTGTATGAGTTAGGAGGGGTTATAGTCTCTCTTAAATTTTATCGGTATAATATTATTTTAGATTATTTTAATTTTAATTAAATAAGATTTTTGTCTTTTAATTTTTATATTTAAAAGTTTAATAAACTCTTATTCTTCTTAATGTTTGATCTTAATTCTATTCCGATTAGACATTACACTCCATCCTGAAATTCGCTTTGAAAAAACTTGGTCCCATCATATTAGATTAGGCCAGAAATCATTAATTTTCGATTTTTATTTTCTACATATGTTTAGTTTAATTATTTTTTTAAAAGCAATACATTTTTATATAAATATCATTTTAATCCGTATATTATTGATTATATCTTATATTGGGTGGGTAAATTTTTTAAGAAGGGTATTTAAAAAGTCTTCTTTATTTTCTCTTGTTGAATGTGATTAAACAACTCTCTCACACGCGTGTGTCGCCGTCACCCTCCGTTCGTCGTGGTCGCAGAAATACGTGTCTTCGACACATTCGCACGTATTCTATCTATTTGAGAAAAATTAGAATTTTTTTTAGAATTATTTATAGGCGTTTTATTAAAATTAGAACGTTTTAAATTAACTGTAAATTAGTTTTTAATTTTATTTGTTGCATCCGTTAAAATCAATGTCTATGACTGATTCAATTTACCATTTTTAATCCCTGTGTAAAGCATATAAATAGAGAGGATTTTCAGAATTCTATATACATCTTAAGCAACTACAATATTTGTTTTTATAAATTTCTCTACTTTCAAAGTTCTTTTTCTATTGTTTCGGTGAGAAGAGCAATTTTATCTTTGTCTATTTTGATCTCTGAGTATACGATTATTCGCATCTATCATGTTAATCTCGGGGGACGGATCGCCTATTGCAACGATTACACACATCGAAGCAAAATCATTTTTAAGACAATAATTTATATCACAACACGATTTTTTTATTTGCCTTCCAGTCAGCATTAACGATTTGATCTTACAGCTATCGCCAACATATTTATTTTTAGAAATATTTACTATGTACTTGTATGATAAAAGTTAAGTTATTGATTCTGTAACAAAAGTTTGAGTTGATATATCAAGAAAAAGAATTATAACAAATGTTAGGATCAAGGATAGAATTTAATTCATTATCATTTGAAAATTTTAAGTTCATTAAAGTTGAGTTGAAATGGTGTTTTTGCATTTTTTGAAGTGTCTTTTATTTAATGGTTTAATAATTATTTACTATAAAAATATTTTTATCTCTATGAAATAATTTATTAAAATATTTCAAGTCAAAAAAATTATTAAAATATTAAAAAGGAATCAAAATGAAAAAAAAAAGGAAATAAGCATTGTCTGCTAAACGCTTACGATACTGAGTCTGACAAGAAATCTTAGGATAAAGAGTTTGAAATTGGCACGTGGGATCTTTATGTCTGAACCTGAACAAGGAACGGCACGTGTAAGATTCCTACCGTGTTTTATGCTAACGAATTGCTAATGCTCCACACGTCTATAAACGTACGAAAGGCCAAAAATCACCCACGGGGATGTTTTGGACTTTACTTGGTGGTGGGCCCCAAGCCCTTCATTTTGACTGATGACGTGGATGAAAATAATTGGTCCTTACTTTACACGTAGGACCCAAGTTTCATGTGAATGGTGTTTGATAATTTAGGGGTCAACATTGGAAAGGTTAACATTCGATCGAGTCGAGTTGATTAGAGTCAAAAAGTTTTGAGTTAATTTAGTTGTAGAAATTCAAGTTCTAATTTTTATTCAATTTAATTGTAAATATTTATAATAATATTATAGTAATTTAAATTGTTTTCTATAACTATATATAAAATATATATATTTTTTCATAAATGTGTATATATATATTTGTCCGATAAAATTAAGAGATTCGACTCAAACTTGAAAATTAATCTAAAAATCCGAACTTGAAAATTAATCTAAAAATCCGAACTTGAAAATTAATCCACAAATCATTAAAAAATTTGAGTTAATAAAATTTTTATTTTATAACTCAAACTTTACTTGAATTTTTTGACTCGAGCCAAAACGAATTAAATATTTTCCCATCGAATTGAGTCAAATAATGCGATATTTTTCAAATCGAGTCGAGTTTTTCACACCTAGTTTCAAAGTGGTTTGCTTACGAGCTTTTTATTTCCAGTAAACCATCGATATGTTTTCGATCTTCTTTTTCTTTTGTTCTAAACTGGGGAAATTTGTTTCCTTTTTCAGAGCTAGGAAGGAACCAACCAAGGTGAGTGAAAAACATTAAAGACCATTTCTTTACTTCTTTGTTTTGTTTTTTCCACTTGGTTGGCATTAAATTTTAACTACCAATTTCGTCTCTTTGATTCATTGAATGAAGATAAAGATTCAAGCTTGAAACAAAGTTTCCAAATTTCACCCTGCTTATCCAATAGTTTTCTTTCCTTTTTTTCTGTCTTTTTCATACAATGTTGCATGTTTTGTGGTAATAAACATATGGTTTCCCACGTGTCTTCTGAATCATCTTATATTTCTATATTGATTTTCAGGGATTCTTTTATGCTTAAGATGGAGTTTTTGATCTGCCCCTATGGTGGATAATTGAAGTTATTGGTTTTTATAAAAATTCAAAACTATCAAAAGGAAAAAACCAAACTTTATTTTTGTTTGGAAGCTTGCATCAAAGGAAGCAAAAGGAGCAAGAAGCCATGGGAGAAGATCAGAAGTTTCAGAAAAAGAAGATGGCAAAGCAGTTGACGGGTAAAAGAGACGATACGCCGCTTCACTCGGCCTTGAGAGCAGGGGATATGGAACTGGTTTTGGAAATGATTAGGGGAGCTGAAGATGGAGAATTGAGGGATTTGTTGTGTAAGCAGAATCAATCTGGTGAAACTGCCTTGTATGTTGCTGCTGAGTGTGGTCATGCTGATTTGGTGAAGGAATTGATTAAGTATTGTGATGCTGTTTTGGCTGGTATTAAAGCAAGGAATGGCTTGGATGCTTTTCATATTGCTGCCAAGCAAGGTGATTTAGGTGAGTTCTTCGGTTTTCTTTTTGCTCGAATCGATAATCGTTACGAGTGTCCAGCCCCTGCAATTTCTATAGCAAATGATCTACGAAATCAAGTTTTGTAGTAAAGGTGAACATGTGTATTTGCCTACTGATCATCTTTTTACTGTGTACCATCTCAGAGGTATTGAAGATTCTCATGGAGGCCAATGTTGATCTTTCGATGACTTTCGATTCTTATAACACCACGGCGCTGCACACCGCTGCATCACAAGGCCATGCTGAAGTGGTGAGTTTCCTTTTGGAAGAAGGCAGCAACGTGGCAGCGATAGCGAGGAGCAACGGGAAAACTTCCTTGCATTCAGCAGCAAGGAATGGGCATCTAGAGATTGTAAAGGCCCTTCTGTCTAAAGAGCCTGGAATGGCAACAAGAACGGACAAGAAGGGACAGACAGCTCTGCATATGGCGGTTAAAGGGCATAATGTTGAAGTGGTAGACGAGCTGATAAATTCGGATCCTGGCTTAATAAATATGGTTGATACTAAGGGTAACACTGCTTTGCATATCGGGACTCGAAAGGGTCGGATTCAGGTAGTTAGGATTGAAATTTTTGCTAATAGAACTTCTAGTCCCTCTTAGATTGTTGGAAAGACTGAGTTCTAATAACTAATTCAATCTTTCAGATTGTTCAAAGGCTGCTAAATCAAAGTGGAGCTCAGAAATCAGTCATCAACAGGTCCGGGGAAACGGCTCTTGACATTGCAGAAAATCACAAGCTATTAGATATTGCAGGCATCTTAAAAGAGCATGGAGTCCAATGTGCCAAATTCATCAAGACACAACCTACAAATTCGGCTCGAGAACTAAAACAAACTGTAAGTGATATTAAGCATGGGGTTCATCATCAGCTTGAGCACACACGACAAACAACAAAACGCATGCAAGGTATAGCTCAACGGATCAACAAAATCCAAGCTGAAAGTCTCAATAATGCAATCAACTCCACCACAGTGGTGGCTGTTCTCATTGCCACTATTGCGTTTGCTGCCATATTCAATGTCCCAGGTCAATATGCCGACCATCCTCAAGATATTTCACCAGGAGTCTCTCCTGGACAAGCGAGAATCGCTCCGAAACTGCAGTTTATGATTTTTATTGTCTTTGACGCTATTTCCCTCTTCATATCATTGGCTGTTGTGGTAGTGCAAACCTCAGTTGTAGTTATACAGAGAAAAGCAAAAAAGCAGATGATGGCCATTATTAATAAGCTCATGTGGTTGGCTTGTGTACTGATTTCCGTCGCATTTCTTGCCCTTTCGTACATTGTCGTTGGAGAAGATGAGAGGTGGTTAGCTAATTTAGTTACTGTGATAGGGACTGTTATCATGGTGTCAACGCTGGGGACAATGTGTTATTGGGTGATTGTCAACCGTATTGAGGCTTCAAAATTACGGAGCATCCGCAGGTCTTCGATGAATAGCAGATCTCAATCCATGTCAATGTCATATATGTCTGACACGGAGATTCTGAACAATGAACACAAGAAACTCTATGCAGTTTGAGCTCCAATGCGTGTTATATCCTTCGCTTCACTCTTCACTCGCGCAACTTTTTACTCATGTACATGAATCTGCCAAAGTGTAGCAGAATGTTAGCCTAGTGCTTCTATCTGAAGCAAAATTGCAAGATTGAGCTTATACGGATTGCATAACAACATATATATCTAAACATTCCTTTTTGTAGTTCAATGGATCAAGGAAAACAATTAGACAATAATCCGGCTTCATTGTCTAGATTATTTGTTACATTCGTGATGCAGCTGATTGCTTTTATGTCCTAGCTGATTGCTTTCGTCCTAAGATGATCCAAAAAGCATATCACTATATTACACTTAACTACATAAACTAATCGTCTTTCCTATGAGTATACTAATATATTCCCTATATTATACTGTGCTTTTCCCAGGTTACATGTATAAGATTCCTGGAGTAACAGTGCTCCTTTTCCTCTTCTTTTAAGGCCACAAAGGCACCGGTGAATATTGCAGTGATTCTCCTGCGTAGTTTCCTTCTGAAGTAGTGCCATCATGGAATAATTAGTGACATTGATAGCCAATGCCGTTTCATTGCAAATAGAAATATCATATGCTCTTATGAAGTCTGCCTTTATTGCTATTCTTCTTATGATTCAGTGTTTCTAGGATAATGATTCAATTTCACCATCTCCAGCATTAGGATGACGAACCAGACTCGGGTGTGACATGTTCTTTATTTTGGCTATTTCAAAAGATGAAATTTACTCTCTTTTTCCTTTTGAATTTGAATGTGAAAAAGACATGTCCCGCTTCCTTATCTCAGTTTTTTAGTAATTGCTGTCATTTTTTGTCATTCTATCTGAACTTGAAAATTTTCAGAAAAGAATTACCTAAAAATGCAAGCTAAAAACTGCTAATAAAAGAATTTATCGTTTTAGGCTAGTTTTCTCTTTGGTCCATGCTAAATGCAATGAACCTTTTCTTATATATTTTTTTTTGTTTCTTTGTTTAAGCAGACAACGCAGAAACAACTTACAATTGCAGTTTCATGTTTGGTTTCAAATTTTCCAAATAATAAAGTGCCAGAGTTTACTTCATATTATTAGGCTTTAACATGCTACTTATCTGTCAAAATGGTAACTAAGTTTATCAAAGCTTCATTTCGGTCGCTAAAGAGATTATTAAAGTTTAATTTGAATGAGGGCAAATCTCGCCTGTTTTTCTATATTGCAAGAAAGTAAATACAGATATATGCATCATAGCATGTACTTTTAGAGTCCAACTTTTAGTCGTTTTCGCATAATTGGTTTGAGTTTCTATTAATATAAAGTTTCATTTTACTAGCTTACGAAGTGTTATAGCTTTGCACTTCCTTTTTCTAACCTGTAATGACCCGTTCAGACCCGACCCAAATCAAAAATACTCTAAATTACTCAACTACCCTTAAACCTAAAATTGCCTAACCCTAACCCCAATACCAGTTGCCGCCGCCGCAACAGACCTGCAAAAACAGAAATAAACATCATATTAGATCTGAAAAAGCAACCAACTTGCATGTATTTTATTTTTATTTTAGGGTTACAAGACCCATATGAATCGGCTGTTTAAAGGGAGTTTTTTTTAAAAGAAAAATCATTGAGAGATTTGAGATAAAAAAAAAACGTTGTAATCTGGTAAATTTTTTAAATCAAAAAAGACCTTAACGGTAGTTCCTTTTTATTTTGCATGTTTCGTTCTTCATTTTGATTCGAATATTAAACCAAAAATCAAAGGGTGTTTTTCGTTCTTTAAAAAAATATATATCAAAAGCTTTTCTTTTTCGATCTTGTTTGAAATCGGTAAAGAGGGAAGGGTTCGGTCTTACCTCGGGATTGTGGTCGCCGTTGAGTGATCGCCGTGAGGCCGTTGTTGCCGGTGAACGACACGCGTAAAGGGGGAAGGCGGTCGCTCTGGTTCGGTGGAGAGGAAGAGAGTTGAGGGAGAGGGAGAAGAGTGTTTAATCCTTAGGGTTTTTTTTCCCTCATTTAATCGGACTAAAGAAAGGGGTTACAAACCATTTCAACTAACTCTTCAAAACGGTGTCGTTTAAGGACACCCAACCCGCATGTGACACGGTTACAGGGGAGGATCCGCGTTTTTACTGAACGGTCCAATTACCCTTCTAGTCCCTGGAGTTTAAACCCGTTCTCATTTCCTTTCAAGGGATAATTTCGTTTTCGGTCCTCATGTTTTAACGCGTGTTTAATACCGTTTTTTTGTCTTTGTTGTGGCTTTTAATTTTCATTTTATTTCCATCTGGTCACTACATTTTAGTCTTTAATTTCCAACATGTGATTTTTTATTTATGCTTATTTCTTTATGTTTTATTTCTGTTTCATTTTAGTCCATGTTATTTTTATTTATGCCATATAGATTATCACATTATGCATTTTAATCACTAGTGCTTTTTTATTATGGTTCATATATTTTAGCATTATTATTATTATTATTATTATTATTATTATTATGTGTACATAATATATTTATATAAAATAATTTTATATATATATATTATATTAATATTATATATTTTTATTATATGTATATATAAGTTTTTCTACCGTCCATATTTTATGCATAAATTTTTATATGTTCTATATTTTTATATTATATATATATATATAAGTTTTTGTACACATTTATAAAATATGTATAGTATTCTATATAATCACTACATATATAATATAAATAAATACTTTTTTTATAAAAATAACATATGTATAAACTATTAACTTTATACATATCTAGATATTTTTTTATAAGTATAAATATTAAATATGTTTTACATTAAATATTATATTTGTAGGTATATATATTTTTACATGTTATCTTATATTTATTTGCATCATATATGTATTTTTAAATTACTAAAAAATGTTTTTTAAAGAAATAAATTTTGAATCTTAAAATCAGTGTTTTTAAAACCTTGATAAGTCATGTCCCGGGCGTAAAAGGACGTGGTTCTCTTAATATTTTTTATACATTCGAGAATTGTATTTTAAATTTTAATCAAATTCCTAATTTCCGACACCAAGACTTTAAATAATCGGTTAGGTACCAATTTTGGGCGGTGTGGGGTTCTAATCCTTCCCCATCCGTAACAGACTCCCGGACCCGATTTTTTTGAATCTCTGATTTTACTTTGGTGCCCGGTCTATTATTTTGAAATGATCGGTGGTGACTCCACATTTTAATTTAAAAAATGGGCGGGCGTTTTCAAACAAGCAAAAATAATTTTTTAAAACCTGAACAAACAAACGGATAAAAAGTGAGGGCCGGGCGAATTTAGTTGCTCACATAACCAAAAGGAAAAAAGAAACTTCACCGTACAGTTAAGAAAAAAAATTACTTTCTTGAGTCTTGTCTGTACTCAACATCTGTTAAATTAGTTGTTATGCAATTTTTTTATTTTCGTTCTCATCTTGTAAAAAATCTGACAGGCATGTTTTGTGTTGATTTAGTGGTTGGTCAAAATCATGAAAAAATAACAATAAGATCGAAAGGAAGTCTTTGCATTGTTTTGTTTTGTTTTAAGACAACTAAAGTTCGGGGCATTTTGTATTCTGTTTTCGTAGTGATCAAAATCATTTCATAAAAATTATATATTTTCAATTGGTATAGTTTAACCTTAATCTGCAGTAAGCAGGTGGGGTGATTATGCTTGTCTTGAATAAAACATATATTTGTTTGTTCCTTTAATCCAAGGTATTAAAATGTAATTTAAACCCACTTTTTTCAAAGTAAGTCCACTTATTCTTATTGGCTTGTTTAAATCAACAAGCCTCATTTTCTGAACTTATAGAAATCTCCTCCACTTCCTGAATGTTGAAAATTGGGAAGTTTCGGGATATAAAAAATTACATAACCCTTCTATAAAATTTAAAACTTAAATCTCAAACTTTAGCACCCTAAAATTTAAACCTTAAACCCTAAACTTTAAACTCTAACCATACACCTTAAATTTTACACCATACACACTAAATCTTTAAACCCTAAAATTTATGCAAGCTTGTGTATCAAAGTATTTTTCATAAAATTAAGGCTGAAACAGTCCTAAAAATGTCTATTTTTAGGAAAAAGCTTCATACAAAAAAATAACTTTTGTAAAGTTCACAGTTTTTACAGAATCTACAGATTTGAAAATCTAGTGCTCTTACTGGGAAAAAAGTTTTTATTTTTATTTTTAAATTCTGGGTATTAACTTAACATTCATTGTCTAAAAGATGCTCTATGAAAATTGTTAAGTCCTTGTAAAAGAGAATGTTTTGTCCCAGTCCAAGGGGAAAAAGAAAATTCAAGCAAACAGTTACTGAATTCAATCAACTCAAATCATGCAATATCTTGAGCAAGTACAAAAAGGAAATCCATATAATGACCATTGATTTTGAATGATAAAACTTCCTTGGGTTTCAATATGTTCTTCCACAGGAACATTAACAAATTGATCTAAATATCTTAGACTGGATTGAAAGTGACACTCACTTTGGAAGAATGTAACATGAACTGGCTACAATTTTTCATTCTTTTTTTCATGTTCATATGCTGCAAAGTCCTGGTTTTTCTTGGTCCCCACTAACTGAAATCTTTGAACCAGAAAGTGAACAAACCCCAAGTTCAGTTGCAGTCTTTCTTGAACTATAAAGCTGATGAGACTGCTTACAGTGAGCAATTGCTCCCTCGATCGAATTCTCGATCTCCGAATTCGCGCTGTTGCTTCTTTTCAACAACTGTAAATCATGGAATCCGCTTGAACCGAATGAAGACGACGAAGAGGAATTCGATGAAGATGTTGATATAGATGAAGATTTTATTGTGGAATGCCTTTGAATTACTCCTGAGAAAGACTTCCTATGGCTATTTGCAGCATCCTCAGCTAGCTCCTTATCAGTGCTCTTCATAACAATACTTGATATCTTATGTCTGTCATTATAAATCTTCCCAAATGGATTCTTCTTTGCCATTTTCATGTACTTGTTTACACAATCTTTGTTCTTCGAAATGTTACCTGCTTCCACATTGCATGCTGCTTTGGCACAAGATTCATCCGAACAGCCAGACTTGCTAAACAAGGACTTGAGATAAGCCCGAGACGCCTTGAGCTTTTGGCTTATTGAAGATTGCTTGATCTGCTTGAGCTTCCGAGACCAAGACGTCTTCGAAACCAAATCGTTGCCGATGAAACCATTCAATTCGGTCGAATATTCGAAGAAATAGTCATCCACATTTAGTTCACAACTCACCCTACAGGATTCTGATGGTGAGATGCCTGAGTTTTCTTCCAATGGTGCTTGTGTTTTGTACTCGAAGGCAGGAGCATCGGAAATTTGTGTTAGATTCTGAACCATTTGCAGGCGAGGAGGGAGGTGGAGGGGAAGGAGCTTGCCCTTGTAGAACAGTTCATCTGCTGGATTAGTAAATTCTCCATTAGGAGAAAGTGAGCACATTTGGAACTCAAAGTCTCCACTTTGAGGTGGAGAGCTTATGGAATAACACAAATAGTTGAAGGGTGGACTTACCTCCATATCAATATAATCTTCATCTGCATTTTTAATTGAAGAAGAAGCTTGGCTTATGGCCATAATTTGAACTACCAAAAACCTCACTTTTCAGTTTTCTCTCTTCTTTTTGAGCTTATGGGAAGATGAGCTTGGTGATAAAAGAGAGGGGTATCCTTTAAAGTGAAGATGGAGCCAAGTTAGATAAAAGGAAAATCATAAGGTAAGGATTTGTTAGATCTTTTCCATTTTGTTTCTACTTTGTAGTAATATCTTGAATGGTTCCAAACAATAAAATGGCAGAAAAAAAGTATGGATTTTCCCCCCCACTCAGCTTCTGACTGGTCCATTTATGTTATCCCTTCAATTCTCCATCAAAATGACTTTGGTTTTACTTTTTACTTCATTTACCAACTCTGAAACTGAAGAAAGCAAAGAATCTTCTGATTACCATAGTTATTAAAATCATTAGCCAATGGACTTCTAACACATGCAAAGTAGTAAAACTTAAAGAGGATGAGCTTTAAACCATATGATCAATTCCCATGTTTATGTACTTTTGAACTTGAAAAATGTGGCACAGAATGTGTAAGAATCTTCCAATATACCACCAGAAAGAAAAAAGATGGCAGTGTTGAAGAAAGGGAAAAAATAGATCAAAAGAGCTCATAGGGAGGAGTCTTCAATTTGAAATTATATGATAATGAGGTTTTAACCTATTTTACTCTGACTCTTCGTTTTTCTTTTCGAGTTGTTTTAGCTGTATAGGTGGATTAAAGCCTTTTTAAAGATAGAAACAGCATTATTTACTGAATAGAAAACAAGATGCCAATTATAAAATGGGTTTGTTGTTTTCTGCACATCCACAAACTTCATTCACTGCAACATAATTTAAATTTGAAAAAGGGGAAAAGCAGGCAGGCAGGCCTGTTTCCGAAACCTGGTTTTTAGGCACTGTCAAGTTTTACAATTCAATAAACTGATAAATTAGAGCCTAAGAGAGAGAAAGAAAGAGGGGTATTATCATATTTAAAGTTTCAAAACCTTTAAACTAAGCTAAGCTTAATCTAGGGTAATATTAAATGTATTCTCCAAGCACTGCTATGTGATAATGATGATCAGACTATGTAATATATGCCAACCGGTACTTGACTTGGTCAAAGCACGGGATATTTTTAGATTTGAATATATATAGATTATTATTTTATACACGGATGGTGAATTTTTTTATTTTCACAAGCACCTTAATTTTAAGGTTTGAGGTTTTAGTATAGAGTTTAGGGGTTTTAGTGTAGGGGTTTAGAATTTAGGGTTTATGGTTAGAATTGAAGGTTTAGGGATAGGGTTTAGGGTAATATAGGTAGGTATTTAGGTTTTAATCTATAAACCTAAAATTTTAACTATAAACCAAAAATTCTATCAAAGACCCCTAAACTCAAAAATACTACACTTAAATCCCTAAACTTTATACCCTAAACAGAGTCCTAACCACTAAAACTAAGTCGTTTGTGTAAAAAAATTTCTACAAGCGCTTGTGTATAGAATAATTACCCTATATATATAGGATTATATTTTAATACAAAAGCTGTGTAAAAAAATTACATAACCCTTTATATTTAAACTATAAAATCTAATACCTAAATTCCTAACCTTAAAACCTAAACCCTAAACTCTAAATTCTAATCATAAATCCTAAATTATACACCTTACACCCCTAAACCTTAAGCCTTAACCTAAATCCCTAAACCCTAAAATTGAAAAGCTTGTGTAAACTTGTGTATCAAAGTATTTTCTATATATATATATATATAGTTATATAAATATAGTTATATTTTGATATACAAGCTGTGTAAAAATTTTACACAACCCTTCTATAAAATTTAAAACCTAAATCCCAAACCTTAGCACCCTAAAACTTAAACCTTAAACCCTAAACTCTAAATTTTAACTATAAACCTTAAATTCTACACACTAAACCCCTAAACCCTAACTTAAAACACTAAACCCTAAAATTGAAAGTATCAAAGTATTTTTCATATATATTTTTATATAAGGTATTATATGAAGAACTGAGTAACAAGTGGGAAACAATAAAATTTGTTTTTCTTGATTTTTCTTCCATTTTTAGAAAATTACATGCACCTCACCAGAAACAAACACAAGCTCCATTCATCCGTAAGAAAACCAATGTTTAGGTGGGCTTAGTTGTCTCCTCTTGTACTAACTGTTTACTTTTGGTAAACCAAACCTTCAATACTTTGATCCAAATTCAGTAACCACGTTCACCCTTGGATACAAGGATGAACCGAGGGACTTTGAAGGGACAGACCCAATCCCTAAAATTTTCAAATTCTAATATAATAAGTTGTAATACTTCAAAAATACCCCCAATTTAAAATTTTAATTTTGAAATTCCTAAATTTAAAACCCTAGAAATTGAAAATTTAAATATAGAACCCTAATTAAGAAACTTGAGAATTAATTGAATTTTAAACAAATTTAGTGATCTTTTTATAAAGAATTAATATTAGGTAAATACTTTCTGAACCCTAAAAAAGAACAAGAACTTACCTTATAATTTATCCAAAATTATATATATATATATATATATATATATATAAGTTTGGTTTCACTCTCATTGCGCATTCTTTTGCCGCAGTCGGTCTTCCCCTCTCCCTCTCTCGATTTGTATTTGAAACACATCTTTTTTATCTATTTATTTAATTCGATTAAACTTCTCTAAGTCTCTGATACCGCTCAATTCAACTATGTCTTCGGTTGATTTGAAGATCAACTATTCAAATTAGATAAGTATATAGGAATAATTCTTTAATCATAGTGATAATAGTAATAGCGTTATCGTAGGATTATTCTCATAGGTACCAATACACCTGGACCCCGTACTTTTGATTATGAGAGACTCGTCATTCAGTATGTTGAGTTTGCTTCGGCTAAGGTGTGTTTTCTTACGGTGCTATAAATAAATAATTTATATATAGTTTTATACCTTGCTTGATTATGATCTGCATTATGCCTTGTATGGTTGACATCGTATGCATACGATTTTAGAATGTGTTTTTAATTATGATTTATGAAATATTTGATTTACGAAACATCAAAATTTACGGAAACCAGGATTTATGGATTTTTGAAGTATGTTTATGGAATATCGGATTTATGAAACTATGTTTATGAATTTGAGTTTTAAACATCATATATGTATGAGCATGTGTTGGGATTTTTACGGGGAAAGTTCAGTAGTTTCACCTTTCGGGCTGAATTCCACTTCGAATGGCGGTTGTAGTGAGGAGTTCCTCTTGGCAGTTGTAGTTGGTTGCATTGCACTGCGCTTGTGATTTATGTGTTATGGTTTAAAATATTTTATTCAAAATGATATTTTCTTTTATGATTAAGTTTTCCCTGCACTTTAGAAACACACTAAGCTCTTTCGCTTACTCCCCATAGTTTCCTCTTACTTTGGACTTTAGGCGACGTGGTACTTAGAGGATCTCACATTTTTAATATTAAATATAAACTATTTTTTTAGTTATTCAGATTATCATTTATTATTTGGGATATTGATGTAATCCATACTTGGGGGCTATTATATTTTTGGATTATTTTAGCATTCTTTTACTATGATTTTATTTTAGAGATTTTATTTAAACATTCGAATATTATTTAAGAAAATTATGTTTTATTTATTATAATATATTTATTAAATTATCATTATATGTATTCTTTTAAATTAAAGTATAATCTTTAAAATTTGTTTTTTTGAGGGAAAAATTTTTAAACGTGACTTCCTAGGTTCGACCTATTTCTTCTGGGCGGTTTAGGGGTTACAATATATTTTTTCTCTACATTTTCTATCAATGCTCAAAGTTCTAACCCCTTAAAATTTTGTAATTTTACATTCTTAAATTTTTAATATAACTTCCTAATATTTCGCATCTCTTATATAGGTACGACAATATACAAATAAGGGAATACGGTCATCCATAAAAGCTTACATTTTCATTTTTGGACTGTTTGATTAGTTGAGTTTAATAATTCAGTTTAAAACTTTTAATTTTAGGATAATGCATTTCTTCTTCTATTTCCATAAAATTTCATTAATTCATGCTCTTTATATCAGTCATCCATATTCACTCATCAAACGACTCTGAAAGCGTGTAAAACTATTTAGTTTTGCATTGTGTCAACAGATTTCATTTCTTATAAAAATTATTAAATATTTAATATGAATTTCTAAGATTAGGACCAGACTGAAAGACTTTGTAAAGTTGGAGTGTTAAATTTATTGGTATATTTAGAATTATTATAAAAAATGATTGGATGTGTAAACGTCGAATGCTATATGTTTTACTATACCAATTAAAAAGAGGTCATCATTTTCGTTAACCATTTAATGGACGTTGACTATATTGATACTAATTCGTAATGTTTGTGACTAAATCGATAAGATTTCTAATATAATGACCAAGCTATAACTGATCTCATAATTTGGTGACTAATGGGGGTAAGTTAACCTTTTCAGAAATGCAATTTCTTTGAAAATAATCTAATTTAATTTTTAAGAAAAGAAACAACTTTAGTAGCCAAACCTAAGTATCTAGGAACTTCACATTTCACATACTCATTGCTCTGAAATACAGGGTAAGCCAATTTTACTGCAACAAATGAAGCAGGTGATCACGTGATGCTGGTCTGAGCTGAGCACACGTCACTTATGTCTGCATTATTTGCTTTCAAAACACTAATGTCTGCATTATTTGCCTGAATGGCTCATGCAAGTCACTTTCAGAAACTTCCCTTCTGCAAGTGAGTTTCAGACACATTGCATTATTTTCAGGTTAGGTTTTCAAAGCCGATGAAAGCATCGAATATAACATCATTAATATGCCATGTTGTCATAGCTTTCGTTAGGTTGTTGTCACTGAAATCAACCCTTTCGATGGAAGTCCCTTTCTACATCTTGTTTTTTGCATGCATGATGGTCTTTCGCAATCGTCGACTGTAAATTCTCCAATGTTAAATTGCACTTTATATAATCATAGAAATTAACAAACAATGTTTTTTTTTCTCTATGGGTCATACAGCAATGGGAGACAATGGCTTTGTTTGAAAGTCACAGATGATGAATGTCACAACAATCTAGCTCACTCTGGGGCCATCATCATCATCTCATTAACCGGTTGGCAGAAGTAAACTGTATCCTTTAAGCTACCAACATTCTCACTTGATATCCGGTATCGGCACTTTCCAAAAGTTTCGGGAGTTAAAATCTTCCTGCAAGAGGTACCGGGATATCAGGGATACCATTGAATGCCACAGAAAGATCCAGAGATAGTCACAGAGTATTTTAGAGAAACGATACGCCTTACCTGCTCAACCAATGAGGCCGGTGGAAACATATCGACAAGTGTATGCAACGATGTGTAAGACCTTGCATCGTTACAATGACTAATAGCCACCTCACCCTGCCGGTTTAAAATAAAGATTTAGAAAGTTGATAGCAACCACACGACAGGGTTCGGTTAATTTTTCTCTCTTCTCTCTCATACATAGGACATATAGTATATTGTACTATTGTACCTTGGGGTTGATTATAAATATTTTCCCCTTTGGGATCCCAATTTTTCGGTAACTGAGTTCATCGGTGTCTCTGTTTCCAAAGCCAGCATAAAACGGATTGTGATCGGAAGGGAAAAGTTTCTTGATATCCTGCAATACACATGTACGAAAGAAATCAAAGGTGGAAAACTGATCCTCTCGTAGTAATAGTTGCAATCTATACTCAGAAACAGGGTTTATTATTTCAGAATTTACCTCTAAACAAGATATTTTGAATTTATGTGATGCTCTTCGTATCACTGAGATGAATAAGGAGGAAATTGTTGAATAAATCAAAGTTAGACTCGTATAATTATTGCAACTAAGATGAAATTGGAGAAAAGGGGTGAAGTGGAAAGGAGAGATAATGCATGCAAGTACGTAACTACACGATAGAGTCTAAAGATTCCGATATAAATAAGATCAAAACTACGTCGACACTTGTTATCATTCACGGGATGTAATTTCCCTCATGTTAATGAAGCGAAAAAGTTGTGATGCAAAGTTGATACAACAAGCTGGATAACTTCAATAAACATTGTCAATAAGAAAAATAAAGGGAAAAAAGCTAACCTTGCCTTCACGATACAATGAAGGAAACAAACCATCAGGGAAAATAACAACAGGTCCACTAGGTAACGCTTTTCCGTCCTGCATGAACAAAGCAATGAGTTAAAAAAAATGATTACAAACTCATAGTTTCCAGTCAAAGGATGGCTTCAAGATGTGTTAGCTTATCCATCCAGTTGTTACTTTTTCTTTTGAAATAAGAGGTTAAGTGCGCGAAAACCGGGGCTATGTCGCTACCTGTTTCAGGTTGAGTAAAACGTTTCTGGTTATATATGCCTGAACGATTGCACATGAGCTGAGAAATAGCGGTTGATATCCATTCTCCTGTTGAGAACACAATTCAGCATTGGATGTAAAGATACCAACGAAATCACTTTGCTAATATGCATGTAAGCATATGTTAGTTAATGGAAGAAGCACATTAAGTCAAGTTGAACAATGAAACATATGTGAAGCACACCTTAATAGCAGAGAAAAGTTTAGCTACACCATATTGTGTCCAATCCCTTCCAACTAAAGGCATAAACTGGCATAAAACATCAGACCTGAAAGAAATGTGTCTAGGTTATCGAAAGGCGAATCTTCTTTTAAACCTAGACATGATTGAAACATATTCAAAACAAGGATTTCACCAAAATCAATTCGAGAATGACAACTTCAAGAAATGCTCATTGTTGCTTTAATACAAAAGATCATAAGGGAAGATCTTATCTTGGTTTCAAAAATATGTGGATGGCTTATTTATCTCCTCTTCTTTTATAATCTGGTTTAACTTGTCAGTTTCCTTATCATGCTCATCATAATGATGTCTTGTAAGGAAACCATCTACCCTGTCCAGAATATACATATCATAATAAAGACTATAGGTGAGTTTGGACGGGTTGCTAAATAAGTGAAACAAGAACACATTAAATAATGCAGAGAGATAAAATCAGAAGATAAACATCCCTACTTGGTAATAGTTCCGTCAACATCTGAGATTACAATCTTATCGTTCCACTGCCACAACTAAAGATGAACATCAACCTGTTAAAGATGCATACGTTTTAGAGGCTGGCATTTGAGCAAAACAGAAACCTTGCAAGCCTGCAAGAAGAATTGAGTAGTAGAGAACTGAAACCTGTTGGTTTCCGAAAAACCCGGTAGAGAAACTGAAAATAACCATATTTTGACCATCTTTCAGATTCAAGGAAGCTATCATCTCAGTAGTGGGAACATTTGTCCTAGTAAATTGCTCGTGCGAACAATCAAGAGTTGAACCTGCTTGTGAATTTTGTAGATCAGGTTTAGTATCAACAAATACCTTCTCATTTGATGAATTGTTTTCAGTGTGCTCAAGTGTTTTGCCCTTTATAAAGGGAATAGGCCAGAGATTCCATCTACAGGTAGAGGATGCGGAAGTGACTGTAGAATCATCACTCTTTGGGTTTGATGGCTTAGCCTGTTCAACCGGGACTACATCTTGGGGCTCAACGATTGACTCTGAACCAAATGCAGCCATTCCAAGAACAACTGAAGGAGCATTTTCCCTTGGCAAACACCTCTCTCCAAACTGGACATTAAGGTCAGCATTCTCAATAATTGAACTTGCTTTATTTGTATATTCCTCATTTGACATGTAGTATTCTTCAAAGACTGCTGCTGCAACCTCTAATTCCATACCTGCATGAAAGTTTATTTCCACAAAAAGACATCTCAAATCCTGGAAAGACAAGTTGAGCAAGAGAAACCAAGTATTCCATGAGAACCAAAACAAGAGAAAAGAGAGGAAAAGGACCATAGTTCCTTACTCGGATTAGCACAATCTTCTGTCACTTTACCGGAAGTAGATTCAGTTTCGACATTCTCACTTTTACTACTCTTATTCTCGGGTTCAGGACTTTGTAGACTTCTATTTATCCTTTCAGTTGATGTTGATGTGCCAAGCTGTTCAACTTTCCCTTGAGACTCAGTACCAACAGAACCAACGGACACATTGTTATAACCCAAATAATCTGAATCCAACACTTAGTTTTCAGCTTGTAAGTCGGGAGATCCATTATTGTTGGAGGAAGACGACACATCTTCGCTTTGGGAGTCATCAATAGCTTCATCTTTACTTCCGTTAAAGTTCGGAGATATGCAAGTAGGTTTATCTCCAGGATCAGTGTTTTCACTATGTCTGTCCAATTCAGACAGTTTGAGGCAGCTCTTAACAACCTCCCCCGTTTTTTTAATTACAAATGCATCTCGGACCTCACTTGGACCGTCAAATTCCCTTTGATGGTTAGGAACGTTCGGAGATTCTTCGGTTTGAAAAGCATGTTCCCTCCCATCTTGACTAACTTCAGGATCCTGTCTCAACGCAGTTGAGTCACTATCCACACTACAACTGTCATGAGAGGAAACCCTATCCACTGCTGAACTGAGCTTATTAGTACAGTCAGCAGCACACTCATTATCACTCAAAATAATCTCCTCATTACTATTGCAACACTCGGGTCCTTCATCTGGTTCTATATTGAACCTGGGTGTTCTTAATTGCACATCTTCAACATTTTGTTCTGATTCTGAAACAGGGGCTGTAAGTACATGACCATCCACACTGAACAACACAACTTCTGAATCTATATCTTGTGCTTCACCAAGATACGCACCATCCGAACCCTCATACTGGTCAGGCCCGAATTCGGATAAATTAATTGAATCCTCTAGAGTGGACTGCTCATCTTGAAACTCATAGAACCTAGTATCAGATTCCGTCCTTTCGAGCCGTTTCGGACAAATGGCATCCGATTCGTCCCTCAACAGAGCCACCCTGGACTATGAGACACTATGTTCAAATCTACAAAATTTACCAATGTGCTTATTACCATCATCCTGTGTCATTTCAAACTCGGAATCTTTTATCCCTCCATTCGAATCAAATCCTTTACCGGCATCAACCTCCCTTGCGAAATATGCTTCCTCGGAGTTATCAAGACACATGAAAATTTGCTTGGACACCATTAACAGTTATATGAACAGCCTTCTCAGCCCCTTTTAGAACACCCTGAAATTTCCCGAACCGAACATACCACAGCGTGCTTCGGAATGTCCCATCTTGTTGCCGGACAACAATCACATCAACAGCACCACCAAAAGGATGGAAAGGGGTAGCAACAGAATATACACCTTGTGAAATTAGACTCCCAACTTTGCCAACCACATTCATTTGTCAAAAGGTAATCCCCCTTTTTTTTTAATCAAATTAAAGGAAATTCAAGGAAAAACAGAAAGAACCCTTTCTCGGATTCTTTATTTTCCAATAGAAAAACGAATACAACAAATCAAATGTATAAATCCAATAACTTCCGTTCTTCCCAATGATATTCACTCTTAATCTTCAGGTATCTGCATTCAATTCAAAATTAAACCAAAACCCAATGTTCCCAGCAAGAAAAAGAAGAGGAAAATGAAAGCAAAGCCCGGGAATCTATCAGCTACAAGTTTCATTCATGGAAATTATAAGAACCTAGTACAGATTGTCATAGAAATAAAGGAAGAAGTTAACCTTTTTGAAACGTGAAAAAACTGGAATTACTTATTCCTCGGCAACGAAACAGAAAATAAACGTTGATGGTAGAATTAAGGCAGCCAAAGGAATTGAAAGAGACACAACAAAATCTATTTATGCTAATTACAGGACATCAAACTCAAGGATCAAAACTAAAATGGGCACACTAGAAACGAGAAAAATAATCATGTATGCTTTTTGTTATATTTTTTCTTTTTAACTAAGCTTTTGTCTTTCTATTGTTAACCATAAATTCAATATATAACTAAAATGGGCACACTTAGGTATTTTTCTAACCGCAGACAATAAATTTTAAACCCCTAAATTTAATAAATTACCCTTGAAATTAGGGTACTTATAAAGTAACTTGATAATTAATTAGTTTATGCACTTTTAACTTAATTTTCGATTTGATTTCTTTACTATTTTTCTAAAATTTATTCTTAAAAAATTATTATTAAAATTAATCATTATAAGACACTATCGGGTTAATATTCGAAATATATCAATACAAGGCCAAGCTTTGTATACACATTAAAACTTAAATCAAAATAAAATTTGAATTTAAAAATCACACTTGTTACAAGGCCATACATTGTACAACCCCTACTATTGTCATTATATATAGTTTTGAAGAAATATGTTTTTTTAACCGCCGGTATTTAGGGTTGTAAATGAACATTTATATTTGATGAATTATTTGTATAACGTTCATTTATGTTTGTTTATTAAGTTAAATAAACAAACATGAACAAAAATTTTTGTTCATTGAATAAACAGACGAACATAAACAAAGACATGCTCAGTTCGATTATGTTCACGAACAAGCTCGTTTATCAACTTGTTTATAAGCTTATTTACCCGGTTCTCATTTTCCTTTTATTTTTTACATTTTAAATATTGACGAAGTTAGGGATTAAATCGAACACTACGTGAATTTTAGAGTTCAAAGTGTAAAGCCTGAGGAGCTTAGGACTTGTGGTATAATTTCACCATTTTCTTCAACAAACATGTTTGCGCGCATTAAACGAGCAAACTCGAACATCTTTTAAAATAAATAAACAAACACGAATATGATATTAAAAAATTAAATAAACACAAATCGAACATGAACACCTTTAAAAATAAATAAACGGACGCGAACACAACTTTTTTCATTCAATCCCAGTTCATTTACCCCTACCTATATCGGACTCATTAACAGACTAATCCGGATTGGATTTTAATATTTTTAAATATAGATTTAAACTATAATAAAAATGGGTTGGAGCATTTCAGCCAACTACTCATTTCCTGAGCCCATTAAATTGGAGTGACCCAAACTCAGCAATGTCCATAAACATGGAGGCCTATTTTTGGTTCCGCAACGGACGTCGTCTAGAATGTCCATTGACCCTTGACTTTGACAAGTGGTGAGATCTACGATCTCGATTAAAACATCACAACAACCAAACCAAATCCAGATCCCAAACCCCCCAGTGTCCTTACCCTTTTTAATCCATTCACTTCCTCCATCTCCCTTCCCCCACCACTCCTACCGTCGCCTCTGATCCTCCCAAAATGATGAAACTACCCTTGCAGATCCTCTTCTTCCTCCTCCTCTCCCTCATGTCCTCCACCACCGCCGAGATCAAAACCCTAACCATCACCTCCGACTCCCGCCCCATGATCCTCTTCGAGAAATTCGGCTTCACCCACAGGGGCTACGTCTCCGTCTCCGTCTCCTCCGTCTCCGTCATGTCCTCCGCCAATGCCCCCAACCCCGACGCTTCCCGCCTCGGCTTCTTCCTCCTATCCGAAGAAGCTCTCCTCCAAGTCCTCCTCGAGATTCAACAGAATCCTCACTTTTGCGTCCTCGATTCTCGCTACATCCTAAATCTCTTCACCTTCGCCGACCTCTCCCCGCCTCCGCTCTCGCGTTTCAACCACACTTACCCCGTTTCTTCCCCCAACGAATACTCCCTCTTTTTCTCCAATTGCGCCCCCGAAACCCGCGTTTCGATGAACGTCAAGACCGAAATCTACAACCTCGAACGCGACGATTCTAAAGATTACCTCTCCGCCGGTCTAACCCAGCTCCCTTCCCTTTACACCTTCTTCTCAATCCTCTACTTAGTCTTCCTTGGTTATTGGATCTACGTTTGTTATACCAACAACCGGTCCGTACACCGGATCCATTTATTGATGTCCTTGTTGCTTCTATTCAAAGCATTGAATCTGATCTGCGCCGCCGAAGACAAGCATTACGTTAAGGTCACCGGAACTCCTCACGGTTGGGATGTTCTGTTCTACATTTTTCAATTCATTCGTGTCGTTCTGCTTTTCACCGTCATCATTTTGATCGGCACCGGCTGGTCGTTTTTGAAACCATTTCTACAAGAAAGGGAAAAGAAGGTTCTGATGATCGTGATTCCGCTCCAAGTTTTAGCTAATATTGCTTCGGTTGTGATCGGAGAAACTGGGCCGTTCATTAAAGATTGGGTGACATGGAATCAGTTGTTTTTGCTGATTGATATCAGCTGCTGTTGCGCCATTATCTTCCCTATTGTTTGGTCGATTCGTTCATTGAGAGAAACCTCGAAAACCGACGGCAAGGCTGCTAGGAATTTGGCGAAATTGTCACTGTTTAGACAGTTTTACATTGTGGTGATTGGGTATTTGTATTTCACACGAATTGTGGTGTTTGCTTTGAGGATGATCGCTGCTTACAAGTATCAATGGGTTAGTAATGCCGCCGAGGAGACCGCGAGTCTGGCGTTTTATTTGGTTATGTTTTACATGTTTAGGCCCGTGGAGAAAAATGAGTACTTTATTCTCGATGAGGAAGATGAAGAGGCTGCTGAAATCGCTCTCAAAGACGAAGATTTCGAGCTTTGAGAAAACAGAGGCCGCTGAAAAGGGAATCACACGAGGGTACTTTGGATTTCTACTTTGGGTGAAAATTGGGATTAGTTTGAGGTTTGTTCTTATTTAATTTTACGGATACAAAGCTGCTGCTCTATCTTTACTTCGTTCTTGTTATGTTCAACTCGTTGCGGAAAACTGAATATGTTTTGATTAGTTATTGTATTTCTCCTTACTGTTCTTATTACGTTTAACTTGTTACTGAAATTTGAAGAAGCTTCTGGTTCTTCTTACTGCTTACTGAGTTGTTCTTAGCTGGTTGAATTGTTAAAAACAAAGAGTTTAAGTTTCTTGTGTGGTGCAATTCTAGATGTTTTTGTGAATTATATTAAGATTTTAGATGCATTCAATGAATATTGGTTTGAAGGTGGATGATTGATTATAGCTTGAGGTGTTTTCACTACCTAGACAATGCAAATTTGTAAACCGTTGTTATATAGCGGGTTTGGTTGGTACATCTAAAACCCAATAGTATTTATTATTAAAAAATTTACGATCGCGATACTCATAATAGTATCGGTTATGTTTAAATTCCTACTCTGGAGTAAGGTCTTCGGATGGTTATTTTTTTATTATTGTCGGTCAATGTTTGGAGTATGCTTTGGTCGATATATGCAAGTCAATTGACTCAACATTTTGCTGTTTCAGCTTTTGTCGGTTTCGTTTATGTGTTTTCCTATTGTTCTTCTCAGCCATTTGAATGGTAATGACTTATTGCCCTTGTGCGTTCAACTAATTAGCAATAAAGTAGGAGAAAATCTGTCGAAATGCAATGCTTGTTGTCGGCTTTTCTGGGATGATATTCCTTCCATTTTCCATGCTCGTTTTTATAATGGAAATGGCAACTGTTGGAAATTTGACTAAATGGCTCTTTATCTGTTTCCATCGTAATTAAACCTATCAATTCAGACCCGGGTCTAAAAATTCCACCAGAACGATTAAAATTTTCTTTCTATGATAGTAACTGATAGATTTGTCAAATTTAATTCGGATCTAAAAATTTGATTTGACCCGTTTGAATTTAATTTAGATTTTAAATGATTCAAACTTAATTTAATCTGGAATAGATATGACCTAAAAACATGAAACAATTTTAACTAGATGCAATTCGAACTTAAAAAGTTTATTATCAAAACCTGAAATGATCGTAACCTAGAATGACACGATTTGAAAAAACTGAATTTAAATTCGACTTACTTGAGCCTAAAACAACTTAAAATTATTCAAATTCGAATTTACCGGTTTTTAAAACGATTTAAAATTTCAATTGATTTAACCCAAAAATCAATATAATCGTGCAATTGATATGAATGTACTTAGACTCTTAATTTAAGCTGAAATGAGTGAGAATTAATGGTTTAGATTAAAAGTGCAAACAAAATAAGATATTTTTACATAAAGAAGTGTAATTCTCAATTGAAAAGTTTTTTAATAGTCTTTAAGTGATTGCAACGTAGTATTTGTTCATATTTTTCGTAACCCTTTCATAACATACACTTTGTGGATAAAGTTGCTTGAACTTGAGCCTCATAGGATGAACATTATCCTCTTTCCACTGGACCACTCGTTGGGTTCTTTTTTTTTTTGAACAAAAACGTCGACAATATTATTCAAACACAAAAACAATACAACAAACATACAAACCCAGACACCATCTACCGAGGAAGCACATACAAGAAAATATAAGAAACGAAGGAACAACACAAAAGACATAAGCAAAACAAGATACAACCAAAACAAAACAACAAAGAAAACACGGAGACATGAACGAGAACTGAGAAAAACTAAAAACAAGAACAACAGAAAAAACAACTCGGAGCCAAAACATTTCAAACCCAACAAAGGCCGAAGCATAACCAGAACCAGCATCATCATCTTCAATTGCATGCCTGTTCGGGAGAATCGAGGATGTCTCGTGAGGAGTAATGCAGCGAGAGAACCACCCAAAAATCAACACGTTAAAATTTGAAAGTTGTCGTTGCTCGATGGACAGAACAAAGGAGGAGTAGGAGAAGAGCCAACGATCATCGTCCATTGGAACATCGAAACCCTAGTCAACGGTTCTCAATTAAAAAGTTTTACTTCATGTAATTGAATCATACACTATGTATATATGAGTAATTTTTTATACACATGCTTTGTAAAAATAATTTACACAAATTTATATATTTACTTCTTTAAAAGGTAAAATTTATCTCCTTAGCTCTAAAACCTAAATCCCTAAACCTTACAAACTAAACCTCTAACAACATAAAACAATGCATGCGAGTAGGGCACTCCATCACTCAGATTGGTGCACATAAGGCAACTAATAAAACAAGATATAAACCTATTGAAAAACCTAAACGAATACATCAGCCTGCACGAGATACTATCGACAACTCTAGCGGATGGTCTACCACCATGGGTGGACCCCCTTAACCAAGGGGTGTCATGCGACACCGCAAAAATTACGGAGAGTTTCTTTTACTATAAATTTATTATAAAATAATATTAGAAATAAAATTAACACAATTTTAAATGAATATTGGTACTTTTAAAATAAAATTGACTCAACTTAAAAGAAAATTGATACTCATTGTTTGTTTTCATATACTTTAAAAAATCCATTCATAAATTTTTTAAATTCTAACACTCCAAACTAAATTTCCTGGCTCTACCCTTATCGACCACCATGGATGGTAGAGATTGACGGCATCCGACTCCGGCCACTTGTAAAGATTCACATACTTTGCCCTCATAGGCACTCGGTGGGTCTCTAGCATCATTCAAACAACTAGAGATGCAAATGGAACTCATTCCTTCAAAGTTTGATCAAAGCTACGAATTATAAACTGTTTTGTTTTGGAGTTATACAGTTGGACAAATATTGGATTGGAAGCAAAGATTAACAAATATGAAAAAAAAAAAAAAGGAAAGCAAGGGGAGATGATGGGGTTGGTTTTCATTGCTTATATTCTCATGATTAGAGCAGCAATGAAAGGTGTGGTTTTGGCCAATGGTGTGGTGGAAATGCTAATGCTGTTTATTTTATTGACCAAAAATCGGCACTAGATTCATGGTTGGAGTAATATAAGTAGGACTTTCCAACTTACCTATGTTAATTGATATGGTTGGGGGGCGGGGTGATGTTGATTTTTAGAATCCACGTAATTTCCAAGTTACTCTATATTCCATGGTCATAAATTCAAGGATAAACTGCTTAGGTGACCACCGAACTATTTGGGTGTACCTATTTTGACCACCGAACTAGGCAACTCGTCAATTAGACCACCAAACTTTTAAATTGGTCCTATTTTGACCACTTCCTTTAAAAAACCAACGGAGGGGTGATGTGGTATTTAACAGAAATATGTATAATTACACCTTTGGTCTGCATTACAATTTAAATAAACATGTTGATAGAAATTTTTATAGCAATGGCTCTAGCCCAATGGTTTGAGTGTGGCAATTTAACCCAAATGTTCCGGGTTTGATTCTCCTTGGGCGCAAACCTTCATTCTATCTATTTTCCCTCTAATCACATGCCAACATGTGTCACCTTGTGATTAGAGGGAAATATTAAATTAAATAAATTAAAATTAATATAAAAATCGGCTAATTAGATGATGGCACATGTCACCATCATATTGGAGCCTTAAAATTTTGAATTAAATTGAAAGTAGGACCAGATTGATATAATAGGTAAATAATAGGACAAAATGTGTAATTATACATATTTCAGTTAACTACCACGACACCCCTATGTTAGTTTTTTTAACGGTGGTGGTCAGAATATGACCAATTTAAAAGTTTGGTGGTCTGATTGACAAGTTGACTAGTTCGATGGTCAAAATTGGTACGCCCAATAGTTCGGTGGTCACCTCAGTAGTTTACCCTAAATTCAACCATACCGTTTCGCAGAAGCGGTACTCAACGAGGACCCACGAGGTAATAACCCCCCAAAATTTTTAAAATTAAAAAATAAGTTGGAGTAATGGTAAAATTATATTTTAATCCTTAAAACTTATAATTTATATTGTTGGCCCCCTCTAAATTTATTTTTTTTAAATACCCCCAATAAATAACGTTGAGTTTCGCCACTATTATTAGGTCAGAATCCTTGTACAAATTGTTACAGGGACATTACCCTCTTTCCAAAAAATATGTCTGATAGGATATGCAGCGCCACCGCTTATATATCCCAAGACCTCTATTTTTCTTTCCGATGTGAGATTATTATCCCCGCCTCTTCCTAGGCGTGACATTCTCTCTCACTCAACCTCGTGACTCCCTCGTCAGGAGTTAACCGCAGTCGTGATAGGTCATTGTCACGGTTGTCCACCATGCCTACCTCACTCATGAGCGCTTGATGTGAAATCGGACAGTGAAAGGGTTGCTCTGATACCACTTGTCACGGGGCCATTACCTTCTTCCCAAAAGACATGTCTAATAGGATGTGCAGCGCCACCGCTTATATATCCCAATACCTCAAATTTTCTTTCTGATATAAAACTATTGTCCTCACCTCTTCCCAGGTGTGACAAAATGCATAACCATTGTCCTCCATTTACTTATGCTTCACAATTATGTCCATGCATAAACATTTACATGTGCAACTCTTTTACATATCTAACGGTTCCAATTGCATTCAATCTAAAGTTTTTTCTCCAATTTTTCTCATATATGTAAGAAAATATTCTATGTATTGCGGTGAAAAATTTATTTTTCACAAGCGTTTAGTTTCAAGGGATTAGAGTTTATAGTTAGAGTTTTAGTGTTTGTGGTTAAGTTTTTAGGTATATATGATCTACTTTATAATAGTAGTCAATACTAAGGTAAGGTAAAAGTGTAGGCTGTTTAAATGAAGCGGAACATAGGAGTGAGTAAAAATCGGTTAAAGAATTAAATTGAAGTGAATAAAATTTAGAGGTGGTAATCGAGTTTGGACTGTACTCAGTTTATAGTCAATTCAGATCAGATTTGAATTTAGTTGTATATTTTTCAATTAATAAAAAAACTAAATTCATACTATACCAACACCCAAATAGTTTTTTTGACAAATCTTAATTCTTATCCTAATTCTATCTATAGGAGAGGGTAAGGGGGGCTCTAGAGGAAGGAAGGATGTGCTCCTAGTGAGTCTAGAACCCATGATCTAAGGGAGTATGAGGGAACAAAGATGAACAGCTTTGCCAACTGGCCAAATAGTTAAATACACAATACCAATATCTAAATGGGGAATTATACTATGCATTGGCGGTGAAAACAAGTTTCTACAAGCGCCTTGATTTTAGAGTTTAGTGGTTTAGGTTTAGGAGTTTATAATTTAGGGATTGTTAAAACTTAGGGTTTAGGATTAAAATTTAGAGTTTATAGGTTAAAACCTAAATCTCTAACATATTACCCTAAAATCTAAACACTAAATTCTAACCACTTCTAAACCCACAAACTTAAACTTCTAAATCATAAACTAAATCTCCAAAACGCTAAAATTAATAGACTTATAAGAAAGTTTATTTTTACCGCCAGTACATAAAATATTTTTCCATATATAAATACCTAATGCCACTATCAAACCCAATCAATTCAACCCAAAATATAAACCCAATAAATAAATATCCAATCTTAAAATTAAAATTGAAACTCACCATTACTATTAGGTTAAAATAAGTTCTAAGTATTTTAGAATTCATACATTTGGAATTTAATCTCTTTATTCTTATTTTAGAAATTTAGAATCTCTAATGAAGTCCAATGGTTAATACCGTTAAAATGATCTTATTAAACTTTTTTTGAACAATGACAACTGGATTTTATTAAAAATTATAAAATATATTACAAATATAATACATAAAAAGAGAAAAAAAATTGGTTATGCATTTGGAGACCTGCTCTGCTCATTTTTTTTTTTTTTTAATTCATGCATTTAAAATCTTGGCAAATCCGATTTTTCATTCATAATATTACCCCATTTTCAGGTAGAATGTCCATGATATAGTGACAGGTATCACGATCAGGTGTTGCAATCAGGTAGTCGTGTCGTGTTAATTGGATTAGCTATGATGAGAAGTCGTAGGTTCATATTGTCACCCGCAACGATCTCTTTCCGTTGTTACGGGATCACTGGGTAAGGTGTTGTCTTCGATCTTACGTTCGCCATACATTACGGAGGATGCTAGTCAAGTCATGGACGAACACGTGCAATCGTCGGATGACCTTCGTATGATACTGTTCACAATTCCGTTTGCCTGTCGTAAGTTGTGTGACTTTGACACGTAACGGTGAGTATTTGTAAGTACTAACATACTCTATGTCTTCATCTTTTGGGATACTTGACATTCATTGACGAACTTTTTTACATCCCTCTTCATATCGTTCCAATAGAAATTTACGGCCAAACGCTGAAATGTTCACAACACTCATGCGTGCCCATCATAATGATAAAAAAAAGTGCATTCTCATTAGGAATCAGCATGCTTCCTTTGTACAAAACAAGACCCTCCATTTCACTATACCATTGGTATTTATTATCATGAGTAGAGGTGAGTAAAACTCGACTCAATTCGAAAAAATTAAATTTTCGACTCGAATAGAGGTGAAAAATTCAATGTCTTGACTCAACTCGAAAAAATTTCAAATAAAGTTTGAGTTGTAAAATGGAAATTTTATAACTCGAAATTTTTAATAATTAGTGGATTGATTTTAAAGTTCAAGTCTAGTCCTTCAATTTTTTATGATATACATATATATATATATACTGATATAAAAAATATGAAGAAATATATGCCACGTCTGAATAAATATGTATGCATATCTTATATGATTAGGAAAATTCGTTTAAATTGGAATCAAACTGTACTATAGCATGATAAATAATTACAATTAAATTTGTATAGGAACTCGAAAACTCGACTCGACTCGAATGCCATAAACTCGACTCGAATTGAAAAAATTTCAAATAAAGTTTGAGTTGTAAAATATGATGCGTCAACTTGAATAACTCAAAATTTTTTACCTAACTTGACTCAATTCGATCGAACGCTCACCCCTAATTATGAGCACTGAGTTGTTAGATGTCTTTAACATCCTAATGGCAGCCTGACTGGACAACTAAATACTATATTAATTGTTATAAAATGGTCAATAAACTTTGTAAACGTTACCAAAAAGCCAATGCCCATTTTGTAACAATTAAATAGTTCAATGAGCATTTCGAAGAATATAGCAATGGTCAACGGTCAAGGCCATGCCCATGCCCGAAGAATATTGCATCCCGCCCGCAGTTGAGCATTATGCATGTATGGTAAGGGTTCTAAGCGGAGCAGGGAAACTCTCTGAAGCAAGAGAATTTATTTCTAAAATGCCAGTTGCACCAAGTGCTAAGGTCTGGGTGCATTGCTACATGGGGCTTCAGTTTGTGGTGATGTTGAACTTGGGAAGTCGATTTGAGATCATTTGTTTGAGATAGAGCCTGAGAATACTGTAAATTATATCATGGTAAACCTATATTCATTCACAAGCTGGCAGATGGAAAGAATCCGACATGATTCGGGGGAAATGACGAATATTGGGGTAAAGAAGATCTCAGGCACTAGTTGGATTGAAGCTAGTGGAGGATTACAAAGCTTTATTGTGAAGAATAGATCGAGTGAATGAACCGAAGAGATATACACTCTTAGAAGGGCTGCTTGGTTTGATGAAGGAAAAAGGGTATACTTTGTATGATAAGTTTGATGAGGAGATCATTGCATATTGATCAACATAATCATTACAAGGATTCAAATGCACCCTTGAGGCTTTAATTAGGTTATTTTAAAGGATTGTTAAAAATGTTGAGCAGTCCTTACAGCATTTCTCTTTTAGTTGTAGCAGAAAATTGATACTTGTTGGCTAAGTGAAGGGGCACTGTCCAATTCACATGCATTTCCCTATGCCTTAAAGAATGTGGAAGTGGACTTATTTAGCCGTGAATGAAGAGAAAGAATAGGAATTTGTGAGTGTAAAGGACGACAACCGACCGTGCTGAGCGCACAAGCTTGGTGCTTACCTAGTTTTCTCTGGTTATAATTTGAGCTTGTGATTGCACTCATAAGTCATAACAGAGGATAGGATGAAGCCTGAGGAAATGAGTCCAGCTTTTCTTTTCTTTTTTCTGCTTGTTTTGTTGCATATCAAAGAGGGAAGAGGGGAAATTTACATAAACTTACTGACAAGATGCCTACATTGGCATTTGCCAGCCAATTCCATTATAATTCTAACCACCAACATTCCTCACTTGGCTCCACATAGATAACCCAAACCTCTTAGTGCAATTAATGTTCAATCAATGTATACTATTTGCTTGGGTGTTCATGATTAACCAAAATACTTCAACGGTTAACCTGTAGGTTCTGTTCTTAGTATAATTAGAACACATTATCTTTAGACATCATCATCTAATTGCACTAAGAATATAACTTACAGGTTAACCATGAACACCCCTACCATTTGCAGCAAATCATAAACAAATCTCACTTAATGCATGCATTACTTCAATGTTGATACTGAGTGTGGATCTTAATTAACAAAGGTCCATTCCTTATTAAGTGTCGGAAACCACAACAATAAATATATCTCTAAGGGTCTATTTTAGCAGTGGTCCACTTCTTGACAATGAGTTTGCAAGCTGCACCAGTTGGCTATTTATCTTCATCAATTTTCTTTCGAGTGAAGTGAAAGACAATTTCCCCATGCTCTAGAATAATGCAATCATGTAATTATGTCTCAGTTCTAAATTAATAGAGAATTTTAAAGATGAGTTTCTAAATTGCTAAAAGAATAAATTCAATAAATGCTGCATACCTCAGCATCTGTCATATCTATCTGTTCTTGTAATGGCAAATAAAACTGACATTTATGCTAACTGCAAGTCTAAGGAATAAAGTATGAAGATGTAAAACAAAATCAAATAATTAAATACAATGAAGAATTATGTGGAAGAATGAACATGCAAAACATCATGGTTTAGTTTTGTTATCTTGATGTTTTTTTGTTGGAAAAAGCTGAGTGAATGTAAATTTTACTGTTACCTGGTTATATTGGCCTTAACTGGCTACTACATTTATGTTATTGGATGTCAAAAAAAGAGTTCCCTTTGACTGAAACATGTCAAAATCTCAGCAACTAAAAGGATAAACACTGGATTCTTTTGCTGTCATTCTCAAAATCCTTTTTATGTGTTAACCCCAATTTGCAGAATGATAACAGAAGTGTCATAAAGATTGTAGCAGTGAAAAAGGCTAGAGTGAGGAGATAAAGAGGCCAAAGCCTTTGCCTTGGATTTGCAACATTGTTCACTGTGCTGCCATTTTGGTACAAAGTGGGTTCAAGGTGAGTGAGAGTTTCATGGAAAACGCCATATGGAAGTGGGTTCCTCTTTTTTCTCAATTAGTGAGTGTCATAGCTTCATAATATAACTAGGGTTGCTTTTGTTTTCTCCTTTCAGTGAAAAGATGGAAAATGATGAAGGATTGAAGACTGTGGAGTGCTTGAGGGGAAGGCTTCTTGCAGAGAGACAAGCTTCACAGACTGCAAAACAAGATGCTGAATTTATGGGAAATAAGGTTAGGTTTTTGTAGCCTTTGTTTCAATCTGCTAAAGAAAAAAGATCTGAACTTTTTTGTTTCTCCAACTGCATCTAATGGAGCTTGAGAAAGAACTGAAAGAAGAGAACAAACTAAGGAACAAAGCTGAGAGAAGGCTCAAATTGCTGAGAAAGAAGCTTGAATCCCTCAAATTATTGCCTACTTTGGAAGAAAATGCATCAGAAACCACTGAATCTGATACTTCACATGAGAAGTCCAGTGTTGTATCAAGTTCAGGACATCAAGTTCCAAAGGTTGATGGCACAAGGTATTTATTTCCCCACATTTATCCTACTGACTTTGCTTTAAGTAAATATTTAATTTGATCACTTTATACCATTCAATTTCAGTTCTTCATTCTTGAAAGCTTCGAGGGTGGAGATCGATAATGGACGAAATCAGAATTATGAGGATGGTGATGATGATTATGTTGATAACTCATTGGCATTGGTTCCACTCTTCCTACCAGAAACCAAGCTGGCCCCTGAGATAAAGATGGTCAGCAAAAGTGTAGGTGAAGTTCTTGAAACTCTAAGGCATGCCAGGGAAAGAATTCAGAGCTCAATGGAAAGAAGGCAAATGATTAGAGTAGGGCCATCTTGAATTCAAACAAAGTAAAGAGTAATTATTGTGGCATTTAGATAAAATAAAACACAAAGTGACAGATGTTCTTCTTGCATTGAAACATAAATGGGGAGCATAATGTGGCTTGTACTTATATTTATTTGCCTTAATCAAATCGTTTGGTTGGTGCTAAGTTTCCCTATAGCATGTGGTGTGGGGATATGCAGTTTTTCATATCCTTCTCTTTAGGTTAGAATTGAGTTTGAACAGCAAATCAGGGTCTTGTCTGAGTTTGGGTTTATTTCATATAGTTGACATTAGTTTGAACAGCAAATTTAACAAAGCTGTGTTGTTTGTAATTCTTGAAAAGAAAATTTAACAAAGCTCTGCAAGCTTTTTGACCGGTGTAAGTTGCTGCTGATTAAACTTGCTTTTGTGTTGTTGAGAGTTGGGACCATTAATCCAACACCGGGGGACCTATTTTTCTTGTGATTTCGAAACTGATTCATTGCTTTTGTTGAAATTTTGGTAATGACCAAAAAAGCCCTCAACTTTTTCCATTTTTTAATTGCATCCTTAAAAGTTTTTCCTTTGGCACTTACAATGTGGGTGAAAATATATTATATATAAAATATAATTATACAAATTTATTCAATGAAAGATCACAAGTAGAGTGATAAATGATTTGTGTATAGATATACTAATCTTGTTTTTATCTTTATTAAGTTTTGGTCGTTTTGTTTAAGGAAAAAAACTTTGATACACAGGCCGTATAAACTTTAGTTTATACGTGTTTTTAATTTTATGGATTATGGTTTTAGTTTAGGGTTTAAGGTTTAGGGGTTTGGGTTGTAGGGTTTAGAATTTAAGATTGATGTTTAGAAAGATTTAGAGTATGGGTTTAGTTTTTTAGGGTTAGAAATTTATGATTTGAGTTTTTATAGTGCAAATACACATGCTTATGTAAAATTAATTTTACACCGCTGTGTATCAAAATTTTACCCTTTGTTTAAAGGCAAGATAAAATTATAAATCAAGTGCGAAAAAGACATAATAGCAAAAAGCCCTCGATATGTGCTTGTTTCTCAATTTATTAATTTGAAAAAAAAAATGAAACTTTAAAGTTTAAATTACCCTACAAGGAGTACAACTGAAAATTGAGTAAATAACTAACTTAAGGGCTATTTTACCATTATACCTTTGGTAAAAACTGAAAAGGGTTCGGATAGACTGATCCGTTTGTCCTAATATAGCCCATTGGAATCGATACCACGTACGGTTAAAACCAAACATCGCAAGCCCAAGAACGATCTCAAACAATCACAATGCCACGTTTCAGTTTCGGAATGTTTAATTTTTTTTGAATAGGTAAATGTGATTATAAGGTAATATTTATTTAGATATATTTTTAATTTTTTAACAAGACACACACCTTATAGATAAAAGCGATTTGAACTCAAATTTTTTAAGATAAAAATTATTACTTAGACCACTTGTTGGGTTCCGGAATATTTTAACTTTTTAACAACTAATAATTGGAATTAACTGAGTTTGAAAGGTTATTTAGGTTATAGCTTTCTTTTATTTTAAGGAAGCAAATGAAAAAAGAAGAAGTGAAAATAAAAGAAATCAAATGCCTTTATAGTTCATAGCTTATGTTATCTTCTCACGTCATGATTATTTTTTTATAGGACTCACGCCATGATTATGTTTAAATATTTTAGTAATAATTTGTTTTATATATGTTTTGATAAGCTTTTTTAATATAATAGGGATAAGAAATTAAAACCATATAAATTTTGATCAATTATAAAAACACCATGTATCACTACTTTAAGTCTGGACATTTAGTTCCTTCCGGTGTGCCCCAACCCGATCTTTTTTCATAAATTTTAGGATCGGGGACGGATATTGAAAAGCATTGAGCCGGGGTGAGAAAAGTTTGGGTATAAGATAAAAATTTCTCATCTCGGTATATTTTTAATTTTATTTTTTTATTTATTATATTTGTGAAAATACCATTATATGTAAATACTTTTAGGGTTTTAAGCTATTTTTTTAGTTTGTGTTTATCGTAATTTTTTGTTAGATATTGTTCGAGTTTTAACATATTTGATTCTGACTGTCAATTATTTGATTTTATTCTTCTAAATATGTATTTTTTCATGTGGGTAATTTAATTTATTTTATTTTATTTTTGTATAGTTTTAAAGTCCCTTGAAACCTATATTTTGTGATTGTAATGGTGGTTCAGTCGGATCTAACATTTATCGTCGACGAAAATTAATATTTTTTTAAAATTTTGGATCGGGTCAAGTCGGAGTCGAGTTTATGAGTTGATATATCGGGGCGGGACAAATAAATTAATATTTATACCTGAGTGGGTCGGGGTTGGGTTTAAAAATTTATAGGTCGGGGTAGCAAAAATACTCGCCCCGCCCTATTAGCATCCCTAAAAGTAATTATGAAACATATATATATTTTAAAAATTCTACCGTAAATATATAATAATATTTATTTTTTATTCTTATCCTTCTAAAAAGTACATATATCGTGCAAATAATGCTTTCTTTTTTTACTGAGACCATTCAATGGGTTATAAAATATAATTAAAGTACATAGTTCGACCAAAATAATTTAATCACCTAACTCAGAAAAACAATATAGTTTGGGGTTTCCTTACCTTTAAACCTATTCTAAATAATAAATATTACTATGTTAAAATTGATCTTGTTTGAACCTAACAATTGTTATAGTAAAAAAACGGATGATATTCATCTTAAGAGACACGAGTTCAAATTATTTTATTTACAATGTATATACTCATTGTCAAAATGTTAAAAATATGTATAAACATATACTACTTTTTTTTAATCATTTTAACTATTAAAAAAAATTGATCTTGTTTGATTTTTTTATTAATACAATGAATCGATGGAACCATTTAATAGTAAATGGTCCTCATTGCCAATTACTTTCACCTTTTACCCTCCTACCTACTCTAATGGAAAAGGTAGTATGATAATGTGACATTATTGTATCTACAGACTACAAGATTGAAAAATACAGGAGACTGATTGTAAGTTTTTTTGTAGGCATTCAGCCATTAATGCTGTTGTACAGTGAGGACTGAGGCGATGGTGTTCCATGGATGGAAATGGTCCTAGAGGTCAGGTGCGCGGTGAGCCAAATTTGAACTATATTGTTGTCCATCCATGTAGCTGAAAATGGAAGAGCTGGAATGCATGTATCAGTCATTCCAAAACCAGGCTAATGGACCCCTTTCCCCACCTGCTTCAACCCTTTCTAACTCTAAAACACTGTAATTTTCTTCAGATTCCTCAAAACAAAGTGATAAAATAATATATATAATGGAGGAGGAACTGAAGTACTGATAGACAGTTTGCAAAATGAAGCGTTTAGAGCATGGAAATAGACTATCAAGCAGGGAACAAGAATGAAATCGAACAAGAATGAAACTGTGTTATTACAGAATATCAAGCAGGGAACACTGTTGGGTTATTGCAAGTGATAAAAGAAGAAGAAAAAAAAAGCTTAATAAATTAGCTTTAGGACAAGCAATGAACATGGAAATAGACTAAAAAACAAGACAGGGAACAAAGAGCAATAACAAAAACAAATGTCAGACGTCAGTGATTTATAATCTCTTTTTATTTCTCATCTTGGATCTCATCTGACAACAAAACCCAAGATCTTCTGACATAAAGCTCCAAACTATTTTTTTTTCTTTCTCTTATCCATTGATCTCAGACCAAACTCTGTCTCCTCCAAATCCCAAGGTGCTTTTCCAGCTAAGTCTGTTGCTGAAACACGCCACACAGTGAAGCTGAAGCTGCCAAAAAACAATTTAAACCCATATTCAAGGTACACAGCACCCAGCACCCAGCACCACACCTCCATCTCCATTTTCCCTCAACTCACTTAAAACTATTGCTTCCTTGTCTCAAATACACGCTTAGCAGTTGAGTTGGCCCATACCCAATTTTGGTTCTTGTATGAGATTTGTCAGACACATAGATTAGTGGTGTCTGTTTGTATAACTCTTTGGTTATATAGTTCCACCTACTGGGATTCTCTAGTATATTGTAGAACGAAGACAAAAGCTTAACCCCAGATTGAAAATGGTTAAATCCTGTTGGAATCCATTGGCTGAAGTTGATTCTTGTAGCCGTGTTGATGGTTTATTGTGGTATAAAGATTTGGGGCAACATGCATATGGAGAATTCTCCATGGCCGTGATTCAAGCCAATAGTTTGTTGGAGGATCAAAGCCAACTCGAATCGGGACCGTTGAGTTCGAGTGGTTACGGACCGTACGGGACGTTCACTGGTGTGTATGATGGACATGGTGGAACTGAGGCTTCCCGCTACATCAATGACAACCTTTTCCACAATCTTAAGTGTATGTTTTCGCTTGAAACTTAGCTAATCATTAGTATTGCTAAAATGCTTATTTTGCTTCCCGTTGATGTGCAGCAATTGCAGCCGAGCATCAAGAAATATCAGAAAATGTTCTTAGAAACGCTTTCTCAGTAACAGAAGAGAATTTTCTTTCCCTTGTGAGGAAACAATGGCACCGTAAGCCACACATGGCGTCGGTGGGATCGTGCTGTTTGACTGGAGTGATCTGCAATGGACTGCTATATATTGCCAATGCTGGTGATTCAAGAGTGGTTTTAGGCAGATCAGGAAGAGGAACAGAGGGAGTTAAAGCCCTGCAACTATCCACAGAACATAATGCAAGTATAGATTCTGTAAGAGAAGAGCTTCGGTCATTGCATCCCGATGATCCACACATTGTCGTGATGAAACACAAAGTTTGGCGTGTCAAGGGCTTGATACAGGTTTGTATTCTGTTTTTTTTTTCTTCTTGAAAGGTTAAGAAAGCTGAACTGAAAATGAATTTAAGTGGTGGGCATCTTTTGTAGATCTCAAGATCCATTGGTGATGCATATTTAAAGAAGGCAGAGTTCAACAAAGAGCCTCTCCTGCCTAAATTTAGACTACCTGAACCTTTGCGGAAGCCGGTCCTTAGTCCGGAGCCCTCGTTGTTAGTACACAAACTACACCCTGATGATCAGTTTCTTATATTTGCTTCTGATGGTCTGTGGGAGCACCTTAGCAACCAGGAGGCTGTTAAAATTGTCCAGACTAGCTCACGCTATGTAAGTTTTTAGAATTGCAGGGAATTGGTGATATCGGTTGGAGCATGTTTTGACTCTCCCCTTTTTAATGCAGGGAATTGCTAGGAGACTTGCGAAAGCTGCAGTCAAGGAAGCAGCGAAGAAGAGAGAAATCAGATACTCAGACCTGAAAAAGATTGATAGAGGGGTGAGGAGGCATTTTCATGATGATATCACAGTCATAGTTGTGTTTATAGACAACCATTTGATCAATGGGAGCTCCTCCTCCTGCAAAGATTGGAGCTAAATTTCTCAAAACTTGTCCACCACAGCCATCAGAAAGAAGGGATTTTCTTTCTTTCGGTATAGGGTGATAGTAAAATATAATTAGAGACTGGTATGCTAGATAATCTGCAGATATGATTTGCATGTAATCTAATAGTTTATTGTTTTCTTCCTATTGTTGGATGTTGATAACATCCATCATTCAGTGTCCAAATCTATGTTTCTTAAGCCTTGACAGCAATGCAGGGATATGAAAGAGCAGTTTAGCATTTCATTCTTTCATTCAACTAAAAATTTGTTTAAATAACTTGAAATCCAGCAAATGCATTATTATTGTGTATAATTTAGACACTTATTTTATAATTAAACCTAAAAGTTATTATATTTATTAAAAATTAGAATAAAACGATGACTTACTCCAATCTCCGTAAAACATTATAATGAAAACTAATTAGACCAAGTCAAATTCTGACATATTTTTAATTGAAAAAGTCAAATTATGATCTAATTATTTTTATATTATTAATATTATCTTTAATTTAAATTATGAACACCGTAAAAAAGAATTTGTTTATTTACCATTATGAAATTCCACCTCAACAAATAAATGAATGGAAAAAACTTTGATATACAAGCCGTGTAAATTTTAGTTTGCACGTGTCTTTTAATTTTAGGGTTTTAGTTTAGGGTTTAAGATTTAGGGGTTTAGGTTGTAGGGTTTAGAATTTAAGGTTAGTGTTTAGAATTTAGTGTATATGGTTTAAGGTTTAGGGTTTAGTTTTTCAGGATTAGGGTTAGGAATTTAGGATTTGGGTTTTTATAGTATAAATACATAGGCCTGTGTAAAATTACACAGCCTGTGTATCAAAGTTTTACCCTAAATGATTTTTTTTAACAATGTTAACTAAAACTCCTGTGTGGAATAGACTATAATCACAGCTCATTAAGATAATTAGGGGAAAAGCTAATAAAATTGAGGGTAAATTACATCAGATATCATTAAACTTTAATATCAATTATATAACTGAACTAATAATCGATAGTATTATTTTAACAATAAATTTTAATTTATACTTCAATTATACAATTGGACCATTTAAATTGATGATATTGACAGAACTTAAAGGTCGATATATGATGATGTTGATAGATTTTAACCAACATCAAAAAAAACAAAATGATATTGCAATGGGCAAACTAAGAAAAATAGTATATGGGTCAAACTGGGAATTAATCTAAAATTCAAAGAGAAATTAGTTATCACCCTAAATAAAACAACAACAAATAGTCAATGTCGAGATTTGTGGCTGTGCCTCTCAATAATGTCGTAGTCAAAATTAGAATTTGGATTCTCTCATTGAGAGAGCATTATGTCTTGTCATTTCACCTAACTTTTGTTGGTAGCAAAGAGGGATTTTGATTCTAGTATATAATAATATTTATCATTTATAATACATAAAGAGATATTTTGATACACAAACTATGTAAAAAAAATCACACAACCCTTCATATTTAAAGCTATAAAATCTATAACCTAAATCCCTAACCCTATCATCCTAAAACCTAAATCTTAGGGTTTAGGGTTTAGGACATTCTACACCCTACACACTAAACCCCTAAATTATAAATCCTAACATAAATCTTAAAACCCTAAAATTGAAAGGCTTGTGTAAAGTTTACACAAACCTGTGTATCAAAGTATTTTCCATACATAAATAGAGTTTCATATGTGAAAATCAAGACAATAATAATTAAAATTCTTGAAGAAAATACAGAAATATTCAAGCATATATACATTTTAGATTATTTTTAGAGTTCAAACCATCATTTTTCATATTTTATGTCTCCAGAAAAACTGAGCAGGGGAGGATCATTTATGAACACTTTAGCGTGTTGCTTAGATTATCATTAAAAAAAAGTTATTTTCCGATGCCGCCGTTGATGAAGACTTTCAGAACTCTCCATCTTAGTCGTTGGATTTGGTCAAAGTAAAACAAGTAAATACATTAAAAAAAATGATAAAACTTTGATACACAGTTTATACAAATATGTCTATTTACACTATAAAAATTTAAATCTTAAATTTTTAACCCTAAACCTTAAACCCTATACACTAAATTCTAAACACTAACCTTAAATTCTAAACCCTACAACCTAAACCCCTAAGTCTTAAACCCTAAACTAAAACTCTAACTTCTAAAACTAGAAGACAATCGTAAACTAAAATTTATACGTTTTTTCCAAAGAAAAATTGTTGGAAAAACTGGGCAAAGTTTCTTGACAATAATTATGGGAGTAATATTATTTATTTTTATGATATATGATTATCAGTTTCGTCATTCCTGACTATCGCTTTAACAGTTCCTACACTATACTTACATAAAGGCCAAGAATTCTTTCCTGATTCTGTACTACACCAACAAAAACACAAGTTTTGAATTCCTCGACGACAATGGCTGCTGAGTATTTGCCCCCTCCATTGGATGCTACCGCAGAAGAACCGGCTCTCTTTGATGGAACTACCAGGTTCTACATGACTTATACTTGCCCTTTCGCTCAGCGTGTGTGGATCACCAGGAATTATAAGGTTTTCTATTTCCCTTTATTTTATTTCCTTCTTTTTTCATGTGAGTAACTAAGTGCTGTGAATTGGGTTGAGTTGCAGGGTTTGCAAGACAAGATTAAGTTGGTTCCTTTGAACCTTCAAAATAGGCCTGCTTGGTACAAGGAGAAGGTTTACTCTGTAAACAAGGTGCCTTCCTTGGAACATAATGGCAAAGTGATGGGGGAGAGTATTGATTTGATCAAATATGTTGATGCCAACTTTGAAGGCCCTTCTCTTTTACCTGATGTAACATCTCTTGAATTCATTTGTTTAGTGCTCTCCGTTGAGGTTTCTTGCTCTTTATCCATGTTAACCAAGTCATCTTGTTGAATATGTGTTAGGATCCTGACAAAAAGAAGTTATTTGAGGAGCTGTTATCACACATAGACCGATTTGCAGGAATGGTGTTTGCTACTTTCAAAGGAGACTCCACAACTGAAGCTGGTTAGTCTGACTGAAACATACTTCTGTTTTACCATTTGTATATGATATGAAGCAGCTAAAACTTATTACTTGCATCAGCTGCTGCCTTTGATCACTTGGAACATGCTCTTACAAAATATGATGGCCCGTTCCTCCTTGGCGACGACTTTAGTCTGGTATGTTGCTGTCACTACTATAGTCAACAGAATAGGGTGACGGCGTTGGAGTTTTTTCTGCAAAGATGTATGAATGATTTTGTGACTTGCAGGCGGACATTGCCTTCATTCCTCTGGTTGAAAGATTCCAGATCTACTTATCGGAGGTGTTTAAGTACGACATCTCCGAAGGCAGGCCTAAACTGGCAGCATGGATTGAGGTATAATCGAGCAACATTGCTTTCGATATAGCTAACACATTACTTATCTATTTCAAATCTTGAGTAATACTTGTAACTTGGTGAGACAGGCAGTGAACAAGATCGAAGCCTATAAGCAGACAAAGAAAGCCGAACCAAAAGAAATAGTGGCACTTTACAAGATGATGTTCTCGGTACTCTTCTGTTTATAACCTTAAACTTAGATTATGAGTATTTCAGCAGTAACTATTATCATACCAGAAGTTGCTAACCGGTGAACGGAATTCTTGTCGCTGCAGGCCAAGAATTGATGAAATTGCCACCATCATATGATTATGTGTTTATGCGTGTGTGTGAGCGTCAATAAGCTCTGCTTGGACCAGAGTAATTTGTTCTCTGTGTTAAGAATCAATGTTGTACTAGCTAGTGTTTGTTACCTGTATGAATAAACTTGGAGCGTCTGTATTCGAATAAAAGTTGTTTTTAATAATTTTGAATGAAAATTTTGTTTTGAATATTCTGGTATGATTTATAATAATATATTCTTTATTTTTAGTCTTTACAAATGCGTAAGTAAACTACTCTAACTCAAGTCTCTTAAAGATAATAATGCTCCATTTTTCACTATGACCATTCACTGAAAAAATTGACCGAAAAATTAAGATACAACTTCAAGAACTAAAATACCAATTAAACCTATATTCTAAGTAGTAAAAGAGTAAATATGCCAAGAAAAATAATACTCCCTCGGAATCCACACTTCACGTAAACTCTCCGTAATGGATGCTTGCCCTTGAGAAAAATATGAGAATATACATGCATGCGACTTTCTTTTACCAAAGCAATGTCAATGAATCTACCTTCAATTACGTCTTGGTACGAAGTTGCAGACAAGTAAAATCCTCCAAATCAAAACTTCAAAGTAGCTTTCTTAAATAATGCCTACAACTTAATATTATAGTTATCCCATTCGGAGAAATTTGACATCCAATAGCCTTAATTTAATAAAAAAAATTCTAAAACAAGCGACGTACAACTATACACTACTAATGATACATATTATTAATATTACATACTACTACACACTATTAATTTTTTAATAATTTTTTAATAAATATTAAAATTCTCATGACTCAACCTGCAATTAACTAAATTTTCAAGGACTCGACATGCAATAAACTATTCCCAGCTTAGTAAGCTTTTAATTCGATTTCATTACTACTCAAAAAAAATTTAATTTTTTAAATTTACAATTGTCGCCAAAATTAAAATTCTAATGAACGTAGACGTTGCCGGACAATCTTAACATTGGGAAGAATATAATTTTTTGTGAATATGTTTGTATATTTCAGTCTCAAGAGCAGAAAACTGCTATGTATACACTATAGTCATCTATACAATAAATCAAAGAAAGGTATCAACTTGTAGAACCAAACAAATAAAATGAATAGAACCTATACCGCCAACTCCCAGATCGTGCATAATGCTTTATTGGCGGTAGGGGTGTGTAAAAATATTCTATCTGATCAATCCGATTCGAATATCTATTGATTCTATCTCGGAAATTTAGATATCTGATCTGATTTTTATTTTTAGATAGAGATTTTTAATTTTTCGGATCGAATACGGATTACAATATTTCAAGTTTCAAATTATCCGAAAATATAAAAATTTAAAGTTTCATGAATATGAATATTGTTATATTTAACAATTTGATGCTTGTTATATCCGAAAATTCAAAAAACTAAAATTTTCATAGATGTGAATCTTGTTATATTTAGTAATTTGTTGCTTTTTATAATAGAAATTCTAAAATTTTCATAAATACGACCATCAAATTCAAAAAAATACTTAGATTAAAATATGTATTCAAATAATCGAATATCCGATTTTTTCCGTATCGAATACGAATCACTATTTAATCTATCCAAAATTTCGGATATCTAAATTTTCAAGTCTTATCTGATATCCGAAAATAACCCCTAATTAGCAGTCCCTCCGGTTTTAATTTTAAGAGCACTCAATTTCATCTTGACTACCACTTTGATTATCACTATCAATCCCTCTAAGATGTAATAGACTTCTCCAAATCCAACTCCCATTTTGAGTACAAGAAACTTGCCAAAATGAGTTGTTCTTGATAACATATGCATGAATCCATGCTACCCAGAGACAACTTTCTTTAAGCAAAATTCTTCTAATAAGGCCAACTAAGCAAGCTTGATTCCATGTCTTTATTGCTACCCGCCTAAAATTACAACCATAGATGCTTGAAACAAATACTTTAATGCTACCCACCCAAAACAAATAAATAAGTTGGGAAGGATTCGTTTGGCCAAAAGTTTAATAGAGTTTAGTTTCAAGCTTATCTGACGGTTAACAATGACAGATTAAAATGTTAATTTTGTAATTTCAATTGAGATTTTTAGTTCTAATTCACCAATGTTAACTGTCAGATCAACTTGACAATAGTTGTAAATTGGAAAATTAAGATTTTTTTAAGAAAAACATTTTTTAACGGCATTAACGTCAATGATTACAATAAAAGCAAATTAAAAAATAGTGATTTTATTGAAAACTTTTCAATTTTAAAGACCAAAGTGAAAGCCCCTACAAATTTAAGCGATTACCAATGTTACCCTAATTTTTAATGGTAGGTTGACCTATGCATAATGATGCATCCGTCCCTTTGCTCTATTTATTATGTTATAATTCAAACACTAGATATTGTTATTGGAAATTTATCTTTATATTTGATTTGTAATATTTTTTGAACAATGACAATTAGATTTCATTAATAAAAATAACGGAGGGAATTAGAATTACAATGCACCCTAACATAAAGAGAAAAATAGGGACAATAGTCGCCAAAAGACTCTTACATAAAATAATAATATTAAACAAAAATATACGAAGAAAAATGAAACTTTCCCTTGAGAGTGACGTCTAACATCAAAAGAACCCAATAAACTTCATAAAAAACTCTTTGTTTCTGTCGAACGAGACGCTTTACGGAGTGATAAAGGAGTGGTGAGCGAACCAAATTATCTGGCAGGCTGCTTCGCTACACAATTTTGATTATATCGGCAAACAACCTTTTACCGAATAGGGGACTTGACTATACGTGACCACCGACAAACCAATCAGAAAATAAATGTAGTGAGGGTCTTTGTGTGAGCACCAAAACAACCGCGAAGGTATGCAAAAAAAAACATAAGGATCGTGCCACAAGAGCAGAGAGAAAGCGTGCCACAAGAACAAAAAACAGCATGTCACAAGGGCAGAGATCTTATTCAAAATTGAAAGAAAAAAACTCAATAAAAAAACAAAGGACATAGTATGAAAAAAACGAAACATAATAAATATTCGCGATTGGCAACCGACATTAATATTGGTGCCGCTATCGGCTAAACAAAAATCAAAGAAAAAAAGATGGCACGAAAATCTCGTCTCTTTTGATGTCACATCGTTAAAAAAATCAAATTATAAACTTTAATCCTAAATTCTATATCATAAACCTTAAACCATAAACCTTAAAAATATATATTACCCTAAATTCTCTAAACACTATACTAAACCCTAACCCTAAACCATGATCCTAAACTTATATTTTTAAAGTCAGATATAAATAGGGGCATAAAAAATCTACTCTTTTTAATCATAATTAATGGTTATCTTCTTTTGCCAATTAAAAAGTATTGAAATAAACAAATGTTTTATAACAGAGTGGGTGTATTTTGCAAAATTTAAAATTCGAATCCAAATCTTGAAATTTATTAATGTTTTATAGCCGCCTGGCACCGCGGCTGCTCTGACTTTCACCAAATCATCGTGTATGCTTGCTTAATTTTCTTTATCCAATATTATATATTGTAAAATGATTGGGTGGGTTTAATATTATATTTTTTTAAAAAAATGATTGTAATAAAAAATATATATAAAACTTTAATATACAAGCATTTTAATTTTATATTTTAGAGATTTAGATTAGGGTTTAAAGTTATAAGGGGTAGAATTTAGAATTTATGGTTCAAATTTAGAGTTTAGGGTTTATAGTTTAGGATTTAGGGTGTTAGGGTTAGGAATTAGGTTTTAGATTTTATAGTTTAATTATGAAGGGTTGTGTAAATTTTTTTTACACAACTTATGTATCAAAATATAACCCAAAATATATACGATATAAAAAATTGATAATTAGTTGTTATAAAATTGAACCACTAACATTTTAAATTATGTTTTCATTGGATTGTAACAACTTTAATAATAACTTATTAATTAATTTTATGCCCAACACAAAACAATTAAATTTTAAGCTTTAATCTCAAATTCTAAATCTTAAACCTAAACTCTAAAAATACACATCTACCCATAATTTCCTAAATCCTAACTTTAAATTTTAAACCTAATTTTTAATGTGAACATAAAAAAATACCGAAAAAGAGCAGAGAATTTCTATTCTTTAACCGCTAAGCAAATTAACATATCTCGATATAAAAAATTGATTAATTAGTTGTCATAAAATTCAACCATTAACATTTTAAATTATATTTGCATTGGATGGGAACAACTTTAATAATAACTTATTATTATTAGGCTAAACTACAAAATAAGTGTCCAAACTATGTTTATTTTTTTATAATAGGAGCTTAAAGTATTTTTTGACTGAAACAGGTATCTAAAGTTTCATTTTTAGCTTGTTTTAAAGTCACTTGAGACACCTACTTGGATACCTATTTCAACAAAAAATAAAATTTTAGGCAGTTATTTCAACAAAAAATAAAACTTCATACACCTATTTAGCAAAAAAAATACTTTAGGCACCTATTACAAAAAATAAACATAATTTAAGGAATTATTTTGTAATTAAGCCTTGTTATTATCGACAATTTCGTCATTGCTGATTATCCCTTTTAACAGTTCCAAAAATTATATATAAAGGCAAAGAATTCCTTCCTGAATCTGTACAAAACTGTGTTATAACATCAACAAAAAACAAAAAAGGCAAACTTTTGAAGCTGAGATCTCAGGAATTCCCCAGAAAGCAATGGCTACCGAGTATTTGTCCCCTCCATTGGATGCTACTGCAGAGGAACCTGCTCTCTTTGATGGAACTACCAGGTTTCTGATTTCTCTTACAATAGTTTTCCTCTGTTTTTTTTCCAACACTCATCTTTTTTTGCTTGTGTTTAAAGCTGACCCTTTTCTTCTTTAAGGTTGTATATGACTTACACTTGCCCCTTTGCACAGCGCGTGTGGATAACAAGGAATTCTAAGGTTGTCTGATTCCCTTGAAATTTTTTTTATTACCTTTTTATTTCCCAAGTTTTGAAAGTAAATTGATGTGAATTGGGTTGAGTTGCAGGGTTTGCAAGACAAGATAAAGTTGGTCCCTTTGAACCTTCAAAATAGACCTGCTTGGTACAAGGAAAAAGTTTACCCTGAGAACAAGGTGAGGAAATCTGTTGTGAATTTGGTAGAGCTATTTGATCTTGTTTAGGGTTGCATTCTGCAAGTTCCTTGGAGAAATTTGTCAAGAGAATGTTGATCCGATGTCGTTTTCAGGTGCCGGCCTTGGAACATGATGGCAAGGTAATTGGGGACAGTCTTGATTTGATTAAGTATGTTGATACCAACTTTGAAGGGCCTTCTCTTCTACCTAATGTAAGATCTCTTGAATTGTTCACTGCTCTCAGTTGAGGTTTCTCTCTTTTTATTACATAAGAAATAATTTCTTGAAATTGTTTCAGGATCCTGACAAAAAGAAGTTGTTTGAGGAGTTGTTATCACACATGGACAAATTTGTAGGGATGGTATTTGCTACAATTAAAGGGGACTCAACAACTGAAGCTGGTTAGTCTGAATGAAAGATACTTTTGTTTTACCAAGTGTATATAATATGATTGAAAATTTGAAAGCTAAAACTTAGGAGTTGCATCAGGTAATGCTTTTGATCACTTGGAACATGCTCTTACCAAATACGATGGCCCATTCCTCCTCGGTGACGAGTTTTCTCTGGTAAGTTGGCTCTCTGGTGATGCTAAATAGCTCTCTTGGCGTCTGTTTCTTAAAAAGATACATGAATGATTTTGTCATTTGCAGGCGGACATTGCCTTCATTCCTTTTGTTGAAAGATTCCAGATCTACCTGTCGGAGGTGTTTAAGTACGACATCACGGAAGGGAGGCCTAAATTGACAGCATGGATTGAGGTATAATTTAAAGCATATATATATAGGACATACATATATGTTCTGTCTGCATCCACTTTTGAAATTTAACTGATATGGTCTAATTTGCAACGAAAGAATTGATTCTACCATCATGTTGTAGACATTGAGAGTTTTTAAGGTTGCGTTTTATGTTCTATGCTTCCATGTCAACCGGCAATGTTTGCATCAGTTGCTTCAAACAATGCAGATGAAGATGCTTTAGATATTAGCCAATGTGTTACTTGAGCAACATTTCTTTATCTATTTCATTCTTGAATAATACTTTTTTATTGTCGTAACTTCCCGATACAGGCGGTGAACAAGATCGATGCCTATACGCAAACAAAGAAAACTGATCCGAAGGAATTAGTGGAACTTTATAAGAAGATATTCTCAGTACTGTTCTGTTTATGCCCTCAACTTAGATTACTAGTATTTCATCATTGATTGTTATACCGGAAGTTGCTAAATACTGAAACAAATTCTTATTGTTGCAGGTCCAGAAGTGATGAAATTGCCGACATCATATGATTATGTGTTTATGCGTGTGTGAATGACAATAAGCTCTGCTTGCACTAGCGATTTGTTCTCGGTTGAGAATCTATGTTGTACAAGTATTTGCCACTATATGAATAAATTTGAAGCGTCTGATATCATGGTGTTAAATTTGGTAGTTATAATATATAAGTGTAGTCTGGTTGCAAGGTGTGCTTTCTGATGCTGAATAGGACTTAGAGCACCACTTGTGGTTACTTTGATTGTAACGCAACCTGGCAATCAAATTGTTTCTACAGTTCGGATTTAACCTGGTAACGCAATGGTAACGGTTTTGAAGGTCACCGCAAATAGCAACCGCATTTAAAATCATAGTTATTTTTCAGGAACCGTAAATCGAGATTGCATCCGCAATCACAACCGCAACCGCAATTTAATACTATAATGCTAACCCTCAGATAATTGCAGCCTTATCCAAATATATTTAGTATGAACTCTCCCAAACAAACAACTCAATCTCTTGATCTAGCACACTTCAAAAGGACAAAATAAGCTTCCTTCTAAAGTCATTAGCTTAACTTACAAGAGCCATGCTTGGACTAAGATTCTTCGAACGCTGCCATTTTCATCTTGAGATGTGAATCAATGAGCTTGCATTTTGTTTTACTGATGATTATCCTACATTTTTCCTACTAATAAAACATACATATCTCATATGGATAAAATCATAGTACAAAAGAAACTGCCAATAATAACCCATTGCACAAACTATTGTCTCTATGTAGTATCTTAGGTTGTAGCATAGTGAACCTCGTTCTTTGCAAGTATCTGCAATTTGATTGTGAATCACAGCTAGAGGTGAGCATTCGATCGAGTCGAGTAAATTTTTTTTTGAGTTAGTCGAGTTTACGAGTCTTATTTTACGACTCAAACTTTATTTGAATTTTTTTTATTCGAGTTTATGAAATTCGAGTCAAGCCGAGTTTTTGTATAAATTTAATTGTGATTATTTATAATGTTATAGTGCATATTGATTCCAATTTAAATGATTTTCTATACCATATAAAATACACATATTTCTTCTTATTTTTCATACGTGGTATATATATATGAGTTTGGATACACTTACACAAAATATAAAACTTATAATTTTACACGTTTTGTGGATCGTTTGATGGGTAAAATGGGCGAGTGACATTAACTCTTTACTTTTTTTCCTAGTGATAATCTTCACATAACCCACTATTAATCTCAGTCATCCAATTATCCAAAAACATGTAAAAGTTAAAAACTCTTACACTGTGTAATTGGATCCTATCTCATAATATATATATCAGGCAGAATTGAGGAATTCAACTCGAACTTATAGTTAACAATCTCTAGAGCAGATGTTAAAGCTCTCATTTGACATCCTCCCCTTCCCCTAGGCTGTGGGTTCAAGACCCAGTAGGAGCAAAATTCCCCTTCCCCTCCTCATAGGTAGAAAATGTTCAAATAAACTCGAACTTATAAATCGATCCACTAATTACTAAAAAATTTTAGTTATTCGAATTTTCATTTTACAACTCAAACTTTATTTAAAATTTTTTCGAGTCCAGTCAAATTTATAAAATTACAAATCGAGTAAAAAATTCAAAATTTTCAAGTCGAATCGAGTTTTGCTCACCCTTATTCACAACAATGTATGAATAATTTCTACTCAACCTTTTGAATATCCAAAGCTTTTAATTATTCTTAAATTGTTGAGAGATTTTCATCCTCAACCAACCTTGACGCCTTTAAATAATTTGGTATTATTTTTAGAAAATACGGTGGGAAAGTGGTTTTAATAGTATTTTCAGATTGTTTGGTTTAAAAGAGTGTTTGGCGTTGCAGTCAAAAGTGCTTTTAAGTAGATAAAATGTTAATTTAAATATTTTTTTTGAAAATATAAAGGGATTGATAATATAAACGAGGATATATAAATTATTTTACTTAAAAGTGCTTTTGGAAAAAATTAAAAGCCAGAAATTTCAGATTTTGGCCCGAAAAACTATATATTTTTCATTGTTTTTGGTCTCAAACTAATTTTTTGGCCCCAAAAGTTAGTTTGAAAAGCAATGCAAAACATGGCATTTTTTTTTTTACATTCAGTGTATAATACGGATATTTAATGCTTAAGCATACTCGATCTCATGTCCTCATGCATATTTTACCAAAAACAATGGAGGATCCTTTAAGGGACCCGTAGGGACCACGATCCCCCAAAATCTTTGAAAATTCAAATTTTACCCCTAAAATTTTTGAAAATTTTAATTTGCCCCCTCAAGATTTTTAAAAATTTATATTAAGCTTCAAATTTTGGAATATTTTTAATTAAATTTCCTCTCAAATTTTTAGTTTTTTTTGTTAAATCTCTAAAAAATTATTAAAAATTTTAGTTAAACTCTCAATTTTTTTGAAACTTTTCATTTAAGCCTCCAATTTTTTTAAAAATTTAAGTTGGCACCTCAAACTTTTATTTCAAATTCCGCCACTGACAACAATATCAATCGAACAATATTCAATAAGAGGATATTGAACGTTTAAGCATACTCGATCTCTCTTTCTTGTTGAACCTTTGTTTTTTGTTTTGAAAATTGAACCATTGTATTAGGAAAAATGAGAAGGAATTTTCCAGATGTATCTTGCACGAAAGTAGTTTCAAGTAGAGATGTCCATTGATCAGGTTGGACCATGTTCGAACTGAGTTTATACATAAAATTAATATACTTTTATGGATTTATATTCAATACACTGGCTTAGTTTTAGGCTGTAGAGAATTAGTTTAGGGTGTAAAGTTTAGGAGTTTAGGGATAGGGGTTAGAATTTAGGGTTTAAGATTAGAATTTAAGGTTTAGATGTTAGGGTTTAGTTTTTAGGGTAATATTGTGAGGATTTAGGTTTTAACCTATAAACCCTAAATTCTAAGCTTAAACCCTAGATTTTAACCACCATCCCCAAATTCTAAACTCTTACACTTAAACTCCTAAACTCTACATCTTAAACTAAGTCCATAAACCTTAAAATTAAGATATTTGTGCAAACTTTTAGCTTCTGCTAACCGCGTATGGAATAATTACCCATACTTGTCCAAGACTGGCCCATCTTGAAATAAAGTTCTCAAATGTTGGTTATGTTTCAAATTGCAAAAAATAGTTAGGAATGTTATTCGATTCATAGATTTTGCATAAGTAGCTTTTAAGGAAAAATTCTAGAGTAAACGTCATGTACAGATATGTACTACTATTTATATGCACTAATATATATCATTAATTATATTATTAATTTTTAAAATTACAAGACTTAAAGCGTGATTTTTTAGAATAAAATTATACTTTTAATTTATTTAATTATTTTTAAGGAATTAATTAAAAGATAAAGTAGTAATTATTGTTTTAATATTTTTTATTTATGCACAAAAGTGTTTTAACCTATTTTATTTTTATAAAGGAATATTCACGCTTTAGGTACCCATACTTGTTTATACAAGATTGGAACTTAAAAATACACAATTAAAGTAGTAAAGCAAATTAATATATCAAGAACATGTTTGAATTTTTAACATTTTAATTTTCATTAACTCAATTAGATTTAATCTAAAAATTTATACATGATATTTTATATTCATTATGATTTACTATTGTTATACATGAGTCTTATTTTAAGTTTTTTTAACATATCCTATTTTTACCTAGAGGGATAAAGACTCCATAAGAGGGAGTGTTCCTGTTAGATCTAGAACCGATGACTTAAAAAAAAGGAGAAGGAGTTGATGAGAAGCTCCGGCCACGGACCATCCTTGCTTTCTTTTATCTTAAGTTATTTTGATTTATAATTTATCTAACAATATTTTATGTTCTATTATAGAAATTTATTATCTTTATATTTGTTAATGTTTTGATTAAGGAAATATAAAATAAGGTTTTATATTTTTTATCCAACCATTTATCCAATTAAATTGGAGTGATTATTTCATTTATTAGTTGATTTTTTCATAAGCAACCTAATGTTATTAATGGCACTAAGAAATGTACAAGGTCCAAAAAGAAAAATAATGAATCTTGTGTTGATTAATCTTATTAATGGCACTTAATTATTGATCGCTAAAATCATCTTCTGGTTGCAATCAGGGTAATAATGAACCGAGACTTAAACTTTTTCACAAAGCATGGACCTCCAATGCTCAACCTCTTACTTTTGGGTTCGTTATCTTGAACAAAAAATCATGAGGTTTTAGTACAAAATTCGCAACAGCTGCTTACACAACCTGTGTAAAATTAATTTTACACAACCTGTGTATCAAAGTTTTACATTTTTTAAGTGGTCACAGTCCATCTTGAAAATTAATTTTAATGATAATTCAAATAACTTCAATTATAAAATGTCTACTTTGCTAAGAAAAGAATCAACTGCAATTATAAAAACAATAAAATAATTTATCTTGAGTTTGACTCGTTTTAAATTTTCTGTTACCAAAAAATAAATAATGGACAGTGAAATTAATTGTATATTACTGTCTTATGTAATTAAATTTAAATAAAAACAATTATTGATAAATCAACCAGAGATGTATAAAATAAATGAAGAAGAAGAAGAAGAAGAAGAAGAACTTACCTCTGATTTTGAGCTTTAGTTTTCTGCATGCAAAAGTCTAGAATATGGTGATCTTGTCTAATGAGAAATTTTCTATAATCTTTTCAATATAAAGCTATAATTTAACTCCAACTCATATCTTTTCAATATAAAGCAATAATCTTTTTCAATAAATTTCAGAACTTTCCATCTTGTTGGATTTGGTCAAAGTAAAACCAGGTATTATATAAGAAATTTTGGTGGAAAAAAAGGAGCAAACTTTTTAAACAAATATTTCTTCTTTATCAGTTTCGTCATTGCTGACTATGCCTTATCAGTTCCTATACTTGTATAAATGCTAAGACTTCCCTCCCTAATGTGTGCACAACTGTTAAGACAATCAACTAACACCAAAGGCAAACTTCTGAAGTTAAGCAATGGCTGCTGAGTATTTGCCCCCTCCATTGGATGCTGCCGCAGAAGAACCGGCTCTCTTTGATGGAACTACCAGGTTCTACATGACTTATACTTGCCCTTTCGCTCAGCGTGTGTGGATCACCAGGAATTATAAGGTTTTCTATTTCCCTTTATTTTATTTCCTTTTTTTATGTGAGTAACTAAGTGCTGTGAATTGGGTTGCGTTGCAGGGTTTGCAAGACAAGATTAAGTTGGTTCCTTTGAACCTTCAAAATAGGCCTGCTTGGTACAAGGAGATGGTTTACTCTGTAAACAAGGTGCCGTCCTTGGAACATAATGGCAAAGTGATGGGGGAGAGTATTGATTTGATCAAATATGTTGATGCCAACTTTGAAGGCCCTTCTCTTTTACCTGATGTAAACATCTCTTGAATTCATTTGTTTGAGGTTTCTCGCTTTTTATCCATGTTAACCAAGTCATCTTGTTGAATATGTGTTAGGATCCTGACAAAAAGAAGTTATTTGAGGAGCTGTTATCACACATAGACCGATTTGCAGGGATGGTGTTTACTACCTTCAAAGGAGATGTTATGAATGGGGAATTGCATGTGAATGGGACCACCCGAAATAGTTGGCTTTTAGATTAAATAGAAGGTATTATTATTATTATTATTATAAATAAGTCATGAGGCTCTAGGGAAAGGGATATCGAATATTTTGTTAAACATTGGCTGCGGCTAATCCTTTTCTATCCCCTTTCTTCTTTTCTCCCTATCCCAATTCTCTGTTCTTTTTCTACTGTAATTTTCGGGTTCTTCAATAGAAATTCAGTTTGATTACTTGAGATCATTACAGGAGACTCTGCAACTGAAGCTGGTTAGTCTGACTGAAACATACTTCTATTTTACCATTTGTATAAGATATGAAGCAGCTAAAACTTATTACTTGCATCAGCTGCTGCTTTTGATCACTTGGAACATGCTCTTACAAAATATGATGGCCCGTTCCTCCTTGGCGACAGCGTTGGAGTTTTTTCTGCAAAGATGTATGAATGATTTTGTGAATTGCAGGCGGACATTGCCTTCATTCCTCTGGTTGAAAGATTCCAGATCTACTCATCGGAGGTGTTCAAGTACGACATCACCGAAGGCAGGCCTAAACTGGCAGTATGGATTGAGGTATAATCAGTCGAGCAACACTTCTTTGGATATAGCCAATATATTTATTTATCTATTTAAATTGTTGAGTAATACTTGGTGAGACAGGCAGTGAACAAGGTCGATGCCTATAAGCAGACAAAGAAAGCAGACCCAAAAGAAATAGTGGCACTTTACAAGATGATGTTCTCGGTACTCTTCTGTTTATAACCTTAAAACTTAGATGATGAGTATTTCACCAGTAACTATCATACCAGAAGTTGCTAACAAGTGAAATGAATTTTTGTTGTTGCAGGCCAAGAAGTGATGAAATTGCCACCATCATATGATTATGTGTTTATGAGTGTGTGTGTGACTGTCAATAAGCTCTGCTTGGATCAGAGTGATTTGTTTTCTGTGTTAAGAATCAATGTTGTACTAGTGTTTGTCACCTACATGAATAAACTTGAAGTTCGGGGGGTGATTTTGTTAAATTTGGTAGTTATATATGTACAGTGATTCCTATCTATTTCGTCTATTTCTTCTCAGCAGGTTGATAAAAGTATTTGGTCCCAATCCTCGTCTCTGTGTCTCCCAATATGTTGTTTTCTTCATGCATCTTCCACCATGTTTCTCTGGCGTGATTAGGGCGTTGGCAATGATCACACCTGTCTTTATCGATTTTTCGATTCTCGTGTGGATCTCCTAAATTCGCAACTTCGTATTCTGGAAACAAGAGTAGAACTTTGTGACAAGGTTTCCGTTTATCCATAATAAAAGACAGATAATTTCTATTCCTTCTGGTAGCGCTGTTTTTCTAACAATTATGCTCGAAACAGAATACACTAGGAACAACTATATTAAGGAACATCTTATGATTAGAACAAGTTTCATCAATAAAAGTATCGTCAAGGAATAACTTGTCATAGAACAAAGATTTCGCAATGACACATACTTTTTGCAATTACAAGATAGTATTTGTTCATTAATCCTAGCTTTTTTAGTAAAACACATACCTGATGAGTTCATTTGTCATTTTAATGTGCAGACAAAGCTGTTCGAATCTGAATCATTTAGGATAACAACATTCCATTTTCTATCCACTTGCTGGGTTCATTTATCTTTTTAGTCTTTTAGTCAAAGGATTAGAACTTATTATTATGTCAGCCAACTAAACCTTGTTATTTAAATAGCAGAAGTAATGAAAGAGGCAAGCAGAAAATTATTCAACTAGAGATAAGGAGTTTTCTGTGTCTTGAGCTCCAAGTTTGGTAGCCTCCTTTGAAGAGCTCTTCTACATTTTCCAATCCTGTCACCATAGAAAACCCAAGTAAAACCATCTTGTAACCATTTCCCAATTTAAGGCTTATAACAACCTGCTACTATGAGAACCAAGAGATTCAAGCAATCAGAAGAAATATACGACGGAGATGATAGAGCACGTGTTGGAGGAACATATGGTTGAGCATCAGGCAACAATTGCTGCTATAACCAATCATTTTACCTGCAGCTGTGGTTCTTGTTCTTTTCCAGACCTGAGGAGGAACTAGAGACAACTCTTGTGGAGTTGATCAAAGAAGATAACCGATGGCTATCGAGTACAATGGTATGTAAAATTATTTGCTTGAACATTTTAGACCTTCCCGGCACAACATTTGGTCATTGGCAGTGCTTCAACTTTGGCCATGTAAGCTTAGGGTCACTCAAGTTACATGCAGGCTTGACTTTAATTGATTTCGAATTTCCTGCGATGATTTGAGGATGACGTAATGGTAAAAGACACCAGAAACTAACCGATAGAACATGATTAAAACGGTTTTCAAATCACATTATTGTTTTTCCATGATGTTCATGAATCCAGCACACCAAATCAAATGGGGTCTTATTATAGAAGTCTCCAGTCCCCCTAATTTACAATTTAAGCCCACAACAACTTATACGAAAAGGAAGAAAAAAGAGAGAGGAAGGTCTATAGCAGTAAAACACATTTCATTAAGTCTAACATCGTCAAGTGGTCTAGACCAGTCACTTTGCGGTATCAGCACGAGGATTTGATTTATCTATTGTTCTGCTTGTTTTCTTCTTTCACTATTCATCACACAAATTGCCTTCGGATGCTGGGTCATTTTTGTTCAGTGTTTGTCGCACGAACTACCCTTTGATGCGAGGTCGTTGTTCAGCTAGTCGTTTCCTGCTTTGGTACCGAACCTGTAAAAAGCCAAAATATTAATAAGCTCCAAGTGTTGAAGTGTGGCCCTGACGACGTTGAGATTGTTGCGTTAAATGACGGGAGTAGCCTTGTTATTACAAAATGACAAAATTATCCGCAAATTTTGGCTTGGATTTTAACTATAGGAAAATATCTGGGTGAGTGTTTCATACAGCGTATGCACGAGTGACTAGGGTTTTTATAAATTTTTTAAACAGTATTAAGGTGATTAAGATATAAATTAAAGTTTACACAAACCTCTTAATTTTAGGGGTTAAGAATTTAATTTATAGTTTAAAGTTTATGGGTTTAAATTTTAGGATTTATAGTTTAAATGTTTAAGGTTTAGGGTTAAGTTTTTAGGGTTTAAGATTAAAAATTTAGGATTTATTTTTTATAGTGTAAATATGCAAGCTTGTACAAAATAAATTTTATACTGCATGTGTATCAAAATTTTACCTTATTTAATAATTTGTAAAAAAATAAAATTTTAAATTTAGTTACTGTCTAATTAATTTGTGACATCAAATTAGGTTAGAGTTATTGGTGAGCAAAAATCGACTCAAAAAATTAAAATATTTGACTCGACTCGATGCGAAAAACTTGACTCAAATCGAAAAAATTCAAATAAAGTTTGAATTGTAAAATAAAAATTCAAATGACTCAAAAATTTTAGTAATTAATAGATCAGTTTCCAGGTTCGAGCGTGTCCCTCAATTCTATATATATATACCACATAAATAAAAAATGTGAAGAAACATATGTGTATTATATATGGTTATAAAAAGTCGTTTAAATTGAAACTATAAGATTATAATGTTTACACTAAAATTTGAATGGAAACTAGAAAAACTCGACTAAAAAAAAACTTAAATAAAGTTTGAGTTATAAAATATAACTCGTTAACTCAACTAACTCAAACTTTTTTTACTGGACTCAACTCGATCGAATACTCACCCCTAATTAGAGAGTTCGTAAATGGTTAGATATTTTCCCCATCAAATAGTTAGAATTATGTAACAATGGTCATTGAGAAATTATATCATGAGTCATTACTGCCACTTCATCTATGGGACCAACTAATCAAATGCATCTATTTCATTAATTTTTCCATCTCATCCTTTTATCCGGTGAATCTTCGTTTGGTAAAAACTATTTTTAAATTTAATTTACAGTAAATATTAGTGAATATTCACTTGGTAAAAAATGTGATAAAAAAAATCAATGAAATGGACGCATTTAATTGGTTGGTCTCATGGATGACATGGCGGGAATGACCCATAATATAATTTCTTCGGGTCCTTGAGTGAAAAAATATTTTAAAAAAATTAATTAAAGGTATTATATTATGGGTACAACTTTAATACACGGGTTGTGTAAAATTAATTTTACGCTATAAAAACTCAAATCTTAAATTCCTAACCTAACCCTAAACCTTATACACTAAATTTTAAACACTAAACCTTAAATTCTAAACCTTACAACTTAAAACCCTAAACTTTAAACCTTAAACTAAAGTCCTAACCTCTAAAACTAAAAGGTCGTGTAAACTTGCATGTGTAAATTAAAATTTATACGGCTTGTGTATCAAAGTTGTTTCCTTATATTATTAAAATAATTTAATTGATATTTAATGAATTTTAATAACTATTATTTGTTAGTAAAAAAGTTAAATAATCTATAAACATGCCATTTTCCCCTCAATCGAAGTTAGACAACACAACAACATTCGACGACACAATCAAAATAGACGGACATCATTTAACATAAGTTAATTTGGCTTTGGATAGCGGTGTCTTTGTACCATGTTTCCCCCATTTATAAATTTCTATCCACTTTGGTCAGAAAAATTATTTGATGCTCTGGCTCACTACGCTATTTATGATCTTATCTAATATAATTTTTCATTTTTTTTGGGCTTAAACAAAAAAAACAGCCATCAAACTATGTATTTTTTTTCCTTTTGGCCTTTAAACTATAATTTGGGCAAAATAGACCTTTAAACTATTATTTTTGGTCACTCAAAGTCCCTAAACTATAATTTGGGCAAAATAAGCTCTTAAACTATCATTTTTTGTCACTTTAAGTCCATTGTTGCAAAAATATCATTTTATAGGATTTTCTAACATATATAAATATTTATTTTTTTAATTTTAAAATATCATATATCAAAATAAGCCCTTAAACTATCATTTCTGGTCATTTTAAGTCCGATAGTTATTTAAGTCAAAAGAAAATTATTTCGACTAATAAGATGTTGACACATCACAAAGATTTTTTGACCAATTAATAGTTTTGGGGACTAAAAGAAGAAAAATGACATAGTTTAAGTACTCAAAAATAGTTTAGGGACTTAAAGTAACAAAAAATGATAGTTTAAGGGCCTATTTTGCTCAAATCATAGTTTAAGGGCTAAAAACAAAAAAATACATAGTTTGATGGCTGTTTTTTGGTTTAAGCATTTTTTTTCAAGGTAAATCTTTACATTTTTTTTACTTGTCATTAAAGAGTGAATAATTACTTAAAAGTTACGCTGAAATAAATTAATCTTATTGAAGAGACCATAAATGATGCGATGAGTTGGTTTATCTAATAATTTCATTTTTTTGTGATGCTTGGTTGAAGTTGCGAGTTCCATGGCACCAATGAGGAACTGACACGCCTTTCCCCCACACAAATTGCAATAATAAAAGCTTTGAAGAAGAAGACAACTGAAAACGAATTGATAGGAAGAACAAGTGGGATGATTTTTTAATTTTAAAATTTTGTATGATTCGTAAATCTAAAAACTATTATTTTTTATGAAAATTAAAATGTCAAACTTAGAGATGGCAATTCAAATGGATTTGAGAATATTCGCTATTTTACAGAGTTAAAGCAAATATGAATATGAATGAGTCTCGAACGGTCGACACACCACTAATACAATATACCGTTAAATATTATTATTTTTAATTATTTTTAAATAATTATTAAAAATCTCAAAGGCTTAACATGTAATTAATTATATTTCAAAATAAATTTAGAAAAAAATATTTTTATGAACTATTCTCACCATCTCATCCACGGTCTTACCCAATTAAGTAAAAACACGCCATCTTTATTTTTCACGTAATACTTTCTTATAAATTAAAATTTACAAATCATCTTTCTCATACCTCATATTTTAATTTTAATATGTTAATAAATAAAATTTTTAATAAAAAATACCCAAAACTTAATTTCGCGAATTAAAAGAGATAAATAAAATAATCAATTATAATCTATTAAAACCCTTAAAATTAATATATTATTTAAACTGTGAACAAATTAATTAGAAAATCCTAGAAATTTGTGAAATTATGAAACATAATTTTTTCAATAATAACACGATTCGACCGGATACGAAGAAAATAACGGCTATTCAGGGAGTGAGTGCAGCCTTGGTCGGAGGGCTATCTGCTTTGATTACAATACCACTAGACACAATTAAGACCAGAATCACCAGATTGCAAGTCAGGGCCGGCCTAGGGCAGATCGAACAGGGACTCATTTATCTTAATTTTGTCTACTTAAATAATTATAATAAAAAATACTTTAAAATTTGATTATAATATTAGATAAAAGTTTTTATTTTAGGTTATAAATAACAAATGACCGAAATAATTTGATATAATATTAGATAGAGAACTCTCATTTTTTTTAATTTTTACTACTTACATGATTATGGTTTAAATTTTATAATAATTATTACTAAATGTCTAATTTTTTTCAATACTTGTTATTTGGGGACCAATTTTTTTAATACTTGTTATTAGAGGCTCAGCTTTTTCTCAATATTTGCTATTATGGGAATACTCTTAATTTTTTTTCAATATTTGTTATTAGGTGTCTAATTTTTTTTAATATTTGTTATTTGATGCCCATTTTTTCTTGATATTTGTTATTAAGGACATACTCTTCAAATTCATTTTTTTACAATACTTATTATTTGGGGTCCAATTTTTTCAATACTTGTTATTAGAGACTTAATTTTTCAAATATTTTATTATTATGGGCTACTCTTAAAATTTATTTTTTTAATATTTGTTATTAAGGGTCCAGTACATACTTGTTATTTGGGCTCCAATTTTTTTAATACTTGTTATTTAGGGTCTAATTTTTCAATGCTTGTTACTTGAGGCTCATCTTTTTTCCCAACATTTGTTATTAGAGGCATACTATTAAAATTAAAAATTTTCAATATTTGTTAGGGCCTATTCTTAAAATTCATTTTTTAAATATTTGTTATTAGGGGTCTACTCTTATAATTTATTTATTTTTCAAGACTTATTGTTAGGAGTCTAATTTTTTAGTTTACCCCGGGCCTCCAAAATCTCAGGACCAACCTGTTGCAAGTCCTGGATGGGGAATACAATGGGAGGCGTGGACCAGCATGGTTGGCTTGTTATGGAGAAAATCCTAGGTTTCCTAATTAATTTGTTTGCAATTCAAAAGAATATGGTAATCCTAGGGTTTTTAATATAATAGAATTAATTATTTTAATTTTGTCTTTTTTAATTCGCGAGTTAAATTTTTAGGTGTTTTTTTTTATTTTAAAATTTTTATTTATTAACCTATTATAATTTTTTGAGGAAGAAAATGATGATTTATAATTTTTTTGAGTTGAAGAGAAAGAAATCAAACTAATGAAGTTTTAAAATCAAATCTAAAACTAACTTATCATTATCTAATAGCTGCAATAGGGCAGGAGGTGGTTCTTTATGGGTGATAATGCTGCTCGAGAGGGCATCAACTAGCTTAGCTAGTGTGTCCGCGGGGATATTGCCTCGTCGTGGAATTCATATAATTGAAACCTCCCATGCTTTCTTCCTTATTCTGTCAATGACGTGAAGCAGGGAATGGCGCTAGAAATTTATAATTTTAATTTATAAGAATTTATATGCGGAAAATAATGATGATGTCCTTTCATTTAATTGGAGAGGACTATGAATGAGGTGGTGAGAATGATTCATGAAATAATTTTTTTAATTTTATTTTAAAATATGATTAATTACATATTAAGTCTTTAAAATTTTTAATAATTATTTAAAAATCATTAAAAATTAATAATGTTCAGCGGCACATTGCATTAGTGGTGTTCAACGGTGTGCGTTATCCGTTTTAAAATTTTCCTACGAATATACACATCAAATGTTTTTTTTTTTGAATCCAACTTCAGATTATCAAATAAATAATATATTTGTTTCTAAAGGAATATCGATGATCTAACTTTTAACAGAATTGAATATTCGATACACTTTATATGTTTGGTTCTCCCTCGTCCACTCACGTGACACTTTACCAGCACATTCCATGGTCATATGAAAAGTCACTTTTGGTTTAGGATCCGATCGGACGGTGATAAGGTTTGGATCAAACTAATTTCTTTTCAAAGTTTTAGGTTCCAAGTATAGTGATTTTTTTATTCATTTTCTTGAAGTCCAGGACTTTAAACAGGAGGGAAACGAGGTGAACTTAATTTTGGCATCATTGCTATAGTTGTTTGTTTTTTAGTTTTTATAATTATTTTGGTTGCCATTTGTCATTATTAATTCAGATCAACTCGCGTCGCATATTTAACTTTAGTGGACGAGTCTCCAAACAAGAATTTTTTGCATACACAAAGCCTCAACTCGAGACATGCTTAAGTAATAACAAGCTGCTTACCACTTAGACCCAGTGGCAGAGTCAGAATTTTCATATAGTGGGGTCAGTGTAGAGTATGAGGTATATAGAATTTTCATACCACTACAATAACGATTGTTTACCCCATACCGTAACAAATTAAGTGGGGTAAATTCTAATATTTCCTATAAAAAATCTAAAAATTCTATATCAACTCCTTGAAAACCCCAAACCTCGAGAAATTATTAAATAGTCCCGGTTCACCACGTCATCCATGGTCTCATCTAATGAGATTCATTCATTTAATGACATGTAGGAAAGAGGTGAAGATTCACCTTGAAAAAAAATAAGATGGAAAAATATTATTGGATGAGACCATGAATGGCGTGGTGAGCCAGGCCCATCTAATAATTTTTCCCAAACCTCAATAAATCAAGTGGGGTCAATTGACCCCCTAATTTTAATGTGGATCTGCCATGTTTAGAGTTTAGGATTTGAGGTTTTAGGGTTAAGTATTTAAGTTTTATATTTCATAGTTTAAATAGGAAGGATTGTGTAAACAAATCACACAACTTGTGTATAAAAACATAACTCCATATTAAAAATTATTTGATACACAAATTGTGTAAACTAAACATAAGTTTGTCTATTATAGGATTTAAGAGTTTAGTTGAAGGTTTTATGGTTTATATTTAGAATTTATGGATTAGAGTTTAAGATTTTAGGGTTAGAAATTTAGATTTTATATTTTAAATAGGAAGTGTTGTGTAATTTTTACACGGTTTGTGTATAAAAAAACAACTCAAATATGAAAAATTATTTGACACACAAGATGTGTGAAGTAAATATAAATTGTATTAAAATTTAGAGTTTGTGTATGAAATTGTATTAAGATGTGTAATTTTAGAGTTTATGAGGTAAAATTTAGGGTTTATGAACTTATATTTATGGTTAAGATTTAAAATTTAGGGTTTAAAATTTTAGAACGGATGTTTTATATTTTATAATTTAAATAAAAAAATTATAATATATTGTATTAATATATTTGCGTGATTTTTCAACAGCATCTGTCACCATTAAAGGTGCACAAACTTTTTCATTGACCCGACAAATATAGATTGCGTCCTTGACTAATTAATTCTTCTCTAACCTCACAGGGAGTAAAATGTATCTGTCCTTGACCAATTCTTTCAATTTAAGAAAATAGGGAGTAAAATAAAAAATGTACGTCTTTGGATAAGATTTTTTTTAATCTAAAATTGGTTAGATTTTTTTAACAATTTTTACCTAAGAGAGGTAAGAGGGAATTAATTCTTAATGAGTTTTAACCCACAATTTAAGATAGATGAGAATGTATCAATTGAGAGTTTTTAACATCTGTTCTAGAGATTGTTGATTAAATTGGTTCGATTATAGCTTTATTAAATGAGATATTTTATACTATATAAAGAGCAAAAGCATTTTGTCTGATGGGATTAATTTACTTTGAACCAGGCTGTGGTCTGGCCCAACATTGAGACATTGAGCACAGTTCTGTTGGGGCTGCTCTTTCTTAGTGGAAGTGAAACTCGTTTTCTTGTTTAATGGATCATTGGGATTTTTGTCGGTTTTGATCATTGAGTTGAGTGTCGTAAACTGCACTCTTGTTTGTTTCTAACTTTCCCTAGGCTACTGTTGAACCTCAAATTCTGCCCCGAAGCTTGTCATACGATCTTTTGTCTTAAAAGAAAACTGTTGTTATCTATGGAGGGCTGGCAATATGCAATAGGCACATAGGCATAGCACCTTAAACTCATCTATGTCGAATTCGTCGACACTTCCGCATTAGCACTTTAGCAGCAGATGTAGCTGAGGTACTCGGTCCATTAGCATTAGGGCCGTGCAGGGGTCAGCCGTACCCCTAAAAATTTTAAGTTTTTTTATATTTTTTATATTTTTTATTGACAATATAATTTTGCACTCTCTAAGCTCTTGTAATTGTGCACTCCCTACATTTCTAATATAGCTTCTTGATAGGTTGCACCCCTTACATGAAATCTTGGATCCGTCCCTGACTCTAAACCCTGGACTTTAAACCTAAAGTATTCATTAAGTTTAATAAATTAATTTAATAATTATATTATATTTTTAAAAGTATTTTTATTAGAAATGGTTTGGCTAGAAATAGAATAATTAAATTATACATCATTTACATGCTTATTTTTTCTAATCAACATAGCATAGTCGAGTCGAAAACATTAGTTTATATGATAATATCATTAGTTCGGTATAAAAAAAAAAAATCTTGATGTGAGAATCTCTAACGTGATACTAATACGTGTGAAATCAAAATTATATTGTCACGACAAGATCACTATGAGATAATTTGTATAACGTGATAGACACATGATTTTTATACATGACTTAGATATAATGTATGGTTCTATAAGATTTTGAAATTTATTTTGGAAGTAATAAATCAAAGATCTTTAAGTATGTAAATATTAATATGAATATTATTCGAACAAAAATTATCTGCCACTTTTCAGTGTCTCTTTCTATGTCTCAATATTAAAAAAATTAATTTCTAAGCCCTAATTCTAAATTTTAAATTCTAAACCTTAAAACACACCCTACTCCAATTCCTTAAACTCTAATCCTAAACTATATTTCTAAACATTAATTCTAAACCCTAAATCTAATTTTCTAGTGTGGGGACATAAATAAAAAATATATATATTATTCTAGCCATTCAGGTGATGGACATGATTTTGATTATAGTCACAAATGTCTAAACGTATATATGGTTTGGTGAGGAAAGTCTTATTATTCTTTTTTTGAACATGAAAGTCTTATTATTTGAATATGCATGAGAAGAGTTAATAATTCTATCATTACATTTTAAAATATGATATAATCATTAAAACGATTAAACAAAAATATTAACAACTAGTTTAATATATTTTTGTAATATTTTAAAATCGTGTACATACAATACGGTTCAATGTTGACTGAAACAATCAAAACTCATCGAACTAATTGAAATTTTGAGTGAAGCAAAACTTAGATTTGTTAGTGCTAGATTAGGACCGAAATGGACATATTAGTTTGTACAGGACACAGAACTTTATGTTAGGGGATAAACTTATAAAATTTTAGAGGGGACATACTTATAAAATTTTCGAAGGGTAAAAAAATTCAATGAAAAATACATAATTTTATTTTCTTAAAATTAAATTATATACGAATTGTAAATTTTCAGGGGCGACCGTTATCTTTAACCTCCTTCTGTCCATCCTGACGAGAACGTCAACCATGATTAAAACCGATGTTAATAAGGCTGCGGACTGTATTTGGCACATGCAGGCAGTCCAAAAAGGAGATTTGCTTTGCAAGGTAAAAAAAAAGAGAGGAAGAAATCATAAGTTGAAACTGTTTCTTGTATGGATCAATGGATTTACCTTTTTCTGTCTTGTAGTGCAAAAACATCTCTGTTTCATACCAGAAATGATCATGTAAGAAAATTCAATAACAAATCATCTCATCCAACAAAATTTTCTGCTCTTTTCCTTATCCAAAATTTCTCCCATGCATACTCTTTTTGAAGTACTTAAAGAAAGATTAGAAAACAAATTCAGTAAAAAAATAATAATTGTTATTGGAACATATAATATGTGACAATTGCACTTTGATTCCTGTCCCCCACATGCTCCCTTGTTGTCTCTAAAATATTTTTTTATTTAGGATTAAATAAAGGGAGAAAAAGAAAAACAGAACAATTATTCATTTATTTGAGGATCCACTTGTCCGTACAGCTAAAACTTATGTTTCATGCAGGAAAACCAGAGATTGTGGTTGATTCTATATTCACTGCTGCTCATTTCAGAACTAGCTCAAGCATTACCATTCACAGAAGGACCATGTTTGATACCAAATTTTGTCTGATAAAGAAGAAAAGTACAGCAAAAAAAAAAGAGTAGGAAAGGTACATGAGACTTCTCATGGAAAGGTAAAAAGCAAGCTCAAAACCAGCATATTTCTAGGCAAGTTTTATCTGGTTTTTTTGAAGCTGCATTTCCATTGCCACCACCTTCTTCTTCTTTCTTTGCAATCCCCTACCTGCTTTTGATGCTACTCTTGAAACAGACTCCATTATAATGGACATGATTCTGACCTTGATCTGCCCTCTTTTTGGAGGTACCCTTTTTTGCCTTTGCTCACCTTTAGCCTTTTCCATAGCCATTGATGGCAAGTTAAAGACTCCAACAAGTTTCAGAGCAATGAAGGCCAAGGTCAGAAAAAGAATGCTACAAGTTTTGGCAAATTGTTGATGCAAGTTGTGAGCTTGAGGGTGTCTTTATATGCTGAGGGGGGCATTTGCTTGTCTCCCTTCCCTTTTCCTTTTTTCTCTCTGCTGGGAAGGTTGACTGGTGGGGGGCAGGTGACTTAGGTTTCTTATTTGATTCAACAGATAAAATTACCTTGCTACAAGATTGGTATGCATGAATGTCTTGAAATTTGCATATTAATAAAGCCATTCATGGTTGATTTTATTAATCGTACAAATTTATCACATTCATGCATAGAAAATGATTAAAAAAATATTTCATGCACGGGAGGTGAAATTTTTTTGTTTCTACAAGTGTTAATTGTAGGGATTAGAGATTTAATTTAGGGTTAAGCGTTTAAATTTAGGAATTTATAATTAATTGATTGTGGTTAGTATTTAAGGTTTATGGTTAAAATTTAAGGTTTAAAGGTTATTTTTTAGGATAATATGTTAGGGATTTAGGTTTTAACCTATAAATCTTAAATTCAAACCACAACCCATAAATTGTAAGCACATCAACTTAAACTCCTAAATTATAAATTCTAAATTGAATTTCTAACCCCCTAAAATTATAACGCTCGTAAAACAAAAAGTTTACAATGCTAATGTATGATATAATTAGCCTAAAAAAACTTGTTTTATTATCATATAAAAAGGGGCAAAGTCCACACGCTCATAGGGGTGTAAATGAACAGAGCGTTCGACGAACTGTTCGTATAACGTTCGTTTATTAAGCTAAATAAACAAGTATGAACAAATTTTTTATGTCCGTTTAATAAACGAACGAACATGAACAGAGGTGTGTTCGGTTCGTTTATGTTCACGAACAAGCTCGTTTATAAGCTTGTTTATTAACTCGTTTATAAGCTCGTTTATAGGCTCGTTTACAGTATGAAAATGCATCTAAATAATGCTTTTTGTTGTTGCTAAGGATGTTATATATGTTCATGCTGAAATGTAAGTTTTATTTTGTTGCTTTTGTTTTATTTATTTATTGTTAATTTAGTTAACATTTCTTAATATATAAAAGTACATTTTTGCAAACACTTCAACGAACACGCTTGTGAACATTTAAACGAACACGTTCGCGAACACTTAAACGAACACGTTCGTAAACACTAAACAAACGAACACGGACACCTTCAAAAATAAATAAACGAACACGAATACAATATTAAAAATTTAAACGAACACGAACAGAACATGAACCTCTTTAAAAATAAACAAACACGAATATAATCTTTTTCGTTCAAGCTCGGTTTATTTACACCCCTACACGCTCACAATGTCATTCTCAAACCGCTAATGTCTCTTGAATCCTATTATTTTTGGACATCTTGTCTACCTTGAAAACGACTCATGAAATGACCTGTTGGTTGGCATGATGCCAAACCTGATTGTGTGTCGTTCAAAGACAATAATAGGTGGAAGCTACATGGGATTGAAAACCAGATTTGGGTCTTGGTTCCACTTTCTTACAATGGCAGGAAAACTCATGGAACAGACTAAGAAATTCACATGATAAAGCCTTTGTTTTGCCAGTTTTAGTGATGGATGCTGGACTTTTCTTGCATTTTATTCCGAGCTCGACCTCGGACATAATCATCGATAGGACTAGAACCATGCTGAGTAATTGACTAGCATGAGTTATTCCTCGGCCGCGTCCTATATCATCCTGTTTGACATCCCCTGCACAAGGTGGGCTACAAGGGCGACAACTCGGAGTCCGCCGCTCATAATTATAATTGTTTAATTTTTTTTAATATCTATTATTATGGTCTAATTTTTTAATAAATGTTATTAAGGGTGTACTATTAAAAATTTTTAATACTTATTATTAAGGGTTAATTTTTGTCTATACTTGTTAATAGGGCCTAATTTTTTTTAATACTTGTTATTAGGGGTCTACTCTTAAAATGCAAATTTTTTTCAGTATTTATTATTAAAGTTCTAATTTTTTTCAAATACTTGTTATTATACTCCAATTTTTCTATATTGTTAATATGTACATACTATTAATTTTTTTTTCATTACTTATTATTAGAGCACGATTTTTTTTTCTAATATTTGTTAAAGTCTATTCTTAAAATTCATTTTTTTTAATACTTATTATTAAGGGCCTAATTTTAAATTTGCCCATAGGCTACCAAAATCTTAATAACGGGTCTGCCCATACAAATCTTGTTTGTCAACCTGTAGCAATTTGTGGTTGTCCATGAACCGAATTATTGTTTTAATAGGATCATCAGTAAACCATTGAAAGAAGACATCTTTCGCCGTCATTCAAGACTAAAGTGTTCGATTCCTTCGGGAAAACTCGAACAAAGCGTGCTGAGAAGTCGTTTCTGCTACATTACTTCCTCAACCATGTCATAATAATGCAATATAGCCTGCGTAGTTAAAATCATTCTTTGTAAATCATACTCGTGTGTATGAGCTAATGTGCTGATGCTTACACATCATAACGGCGACTCGGTGAGGAGAATCGACAAGGCAGAAGAACAATTTACGGTCCGACAACCCTTAACAGAAGCGGCAGATTAGAATGAAGGGCAGTTTCTTAAAAGTACTCATTTATGCATAGCCACAAATCTTAATGTACCGATCTTTAAATGTGCTTTTCTTAAAAACCAGAACAAAAGTGAGCAAATTAGAATTTAATATTCAAGTTGTAAAATAGCTCATCTGAGAAATAATCCCCCAAACCATGGATTCAAACACTGTTATTTTGAGAGAAGAGCAAGGATTGTAAGAAGACAGAGATTTCTGGGATGTTGTCCAAAGGCAAAAGCTGTTGGATTTGGAATTGAAGTTAAGCTCTTGATTCCTGCTTGAATATTGATGAGTGACAACTAGATTTATTGACAGTTTAGTATCTATCACACGTATATTTACATTATTTTTTTTAATAATGCCAACTAGATTTATTGACCACGAATTGGACAAGAGTGACAGAGCATATATTCTCTCTACAAACCAAATCCTCTCCCTTCTCTCTACAAAAGCTCTAGCTTTTTTTTTTGCCCTCGGCGGCCAGCCACCGTCTTCTGCGGTGGCTGACCTCCTTTTTTTCTTTTCGTTTTTGCTTTCTTCCTTTTTTTTAGTTTTTGTTCTTTTTTCTTCTTTTGCGGTTTTTTTGTTTTTCTCTGGCCGTTTTGATGGGATCCACTATCCCCGACTGCTATGGTCCAAGCATGGGACCTCTTTTGCGAGGAAAACGACCAGCTTTTGCTAAAGGTTTAGGCCAAGGAAGTTCCGGTGGAGGATCTCCCGAGTTTTGTGTGTGGTCTATTTCCTCTTTTTTGCAGTTCTAGCGGCTTTCCCTTCCGATGATCGTTGGGTGCATGGCTTCGGGGCTTTCCCCCTCTCCCAGAGTCTCTTCCGTCGGGTTTAAAGCTCTAACGATGCTTGCCCTGGCGAAAAGAGCTTTGTCATCAAAGGCTATTTGGTGTCTATTTCTTGTCGATCTCGCCTTTACGGCCCTTGGAGGTAACGACGGTGTCCTCGGTATAGTCGCCAAGACCCTCGTTTGGCATTCTTTGTCGATCCAGGCATACGGTGTCCATCCTCAGCCCCAAAGCTTATTGCAGGATGCTTCTTCTTCTCCGGTCTCCATGCCGATTGTGCTTCTTCTGTTCTGTTTCATGTTTCCCGAGCGTTTGGTGCTCTGTTTTTGATCCATGTGGCCTCTGTATATTTGGCTCTTGTTTGAATGAAATGAAGCGTTCTTTAGTTCAAAAAAATAATGGCAACTAGATTTCATTAATAAAAACAATGGAAAAAACTAGAATTACAACGCACAGAAGTATAAAAAGAAAATTGGTCAATAGTCACCAAAAGCTCATATATAAATTAAAAATATTAAATTCAGAGATACGAAGAAAAAAAATGAAACTTTCCTTTAATGACATCCAACATCAAAAAAATTTAGTAACCTTTATAAAAATTTATTGTCTTTGTCGAACGAGAAGCTTTACAAAGTGATAAAAGAGTGGTGATCGAACCAAACTACCTGGCACGCTGCTTCGTTACACAATTCTGATTATATTGGCAAACAACCTTTATCAAAGAGGGGATCTGACTATATGTGACCACAGACAAACTAATCAAAAAACAAATATCGTGATGGTCTTTGTGTGAGCACCAAAACGACTGCAAAGTTATGCGAAAACGTACCAAAAATCATAAGGAACGTACCACAAGAGCATAGAAAAACGTGTCACAAAGACATAAATTTTTATTCAAAATTAAAAAGCTCAAAAATAAAGAAAATAAAGGACTTAGTATGAAAAACAAGGAAAATAATAAACATCGACTAAACAAAAATCAAGGAAAAGATGAATGTGGCAAAAAAATATCGAGAGAAAACCTAGGATTTACTAGGTTAAAAAAACGTCATTATATTTGCAGTATTTATTAAGTGCTTTATTGACATTTTTAAGTTTTAGTTATTTTATATTTTGTGGTTTGTATTTTTGATATGTTACAATTTTAGTAATTTTATTGTGTTTTTTGGTTATTTTTAATAAAGTGTATTTTGTATTAATTATAAGCCTATATATGTTGGTTTTGGTGAGTGGATTTATGACACGAATTGAGTTGAACCTAAAGATGATCTAAGGTGAAATGAGTAGACCAAATGCTTAAATTGAGAAAATAGACTCAATAAACTGGATAAAAATCATATGTCTCTTTTTGGTGCCCATTTCTATGCCCAACACTAAAAAATCTTCTAAGTCATAACCCTAAATTCCAAGTCTTAAACCTTTAAACCCTAAAAATACACCTTACTCTAAATTTCCTAAACTGTAACCTTAATGTCACATCCCGAAAACCGGCCTAGTCGGAAGTAGGTTCCGGTGATCGGAAATTTTGAATCCGATATGTTAAACGTTTGTAATGATTTACCCTTGTACCCCTCTTATATAATGAAATTACATTTTGGTCCTATTTGAGTGAATGAACCCCCTTGTACAAAATTCAAAGCTAAAAATGCACAAGTTGAGCCAAGCGTATCGATACGGTGATACTTGTATCGGTACGGTCCAACTGCCAATAACTAACTTACCCGTTTTAGCGTGGGTATACCAATACGGCCATGAGCATATCGATAAGGGTCCACTGTTTCGAATCAATTCGATGTTGTTTTGAAAGGAAATGATTTGGGGTGCTGATTCACCACCTTGTTTATCTCTCTCCTATGTGAAAGTCATCAGAAAAGATGACTAGTGGAGTCATTAGCCAACTTGGAAAGCCATAGATCATTGGGATTGGGAAACCCTTAATTGAGGGAAATGTTTCTATTGGTTAAAGCTTAGGTGAGGACTGATTAAGGGGTTTTAAAAATAAGAAAGAAAGCTTTCATCCCTTACATTTGAACCTCTCGGTAAACTAAACCCACATTGTCACCAAAATAAGCACACACCTCCATTTCCATCTTCAAGCTTAAGCTAAGCTAGCACCTCGGTGCAACCTTCGACATTCGTTCGATTTCAATACTTCGTTTGAAAGCCCGTAACTCGGTGAGTAAAACCCCTAAGATAAATTGTTGGTTTCATCAATCGTTACAGTTTAATTTCAAATTTTGGTTTCCCTATGTTCAAAGGGAAGCCCATGATTTAGGGATTTAATTTCGATATTTCGATGTTGTCTACAAGCTTTGGTAAGCTTGAAATATGTTTCCAAATCCTTAGTTGAATTCTAATACAATCCCTAACCTTATACTAGCTCAAGTGGTGGATAATGACCCCTCGTCATCTCCAACGAAAGCTAGGCAACAAGGAGTTTTAATCTGAGAGCTTTGTAATTAAGGTGAGTGTAGTTGTGTCAAGGGATAGGCAATGAGCCATCCCATTGCATTTGTATTGTGTTTTCCATTGTATTTGTCAAAAGACTCGAGTAGAGCAATGCTTGTGGATGCCAAAGGTGAGCATGGTAAGCCTTTGATAGGGTTGCTATTCTATAAGTCATTATGTGATAATCGAGACATGTTACATGTGAAATTAATATGAGTAAGATATGATATGATATGCCAAATTGACACGAACATGTTATGATATGATACATAATGATGTGATATGTTATTTGGAGCCAAGCTTAATATGCAATCCGATCCGATATGATATGGCCTAAGGGCACAAAGGTAAGTTATATGATGAAGTATGTGTAACCCTGGACATTGGTGAGTTTTGGATACAATTGGCATGCCATAGGGTTAATTGAGCTCGCATAAGTAAGGGTGGACTACGGTCTGGGACTACGGCCTATATGTAGGGGTTAAAAGGATGGAACGTGTAAGGGACTATTCAGAGCTATGGCTCAAGGGCTATGGCCTATTTTTTTATCTATGTATGGTGTAAAGGAGAATCCGCGTATCCGTTTGTTACCATGTCCAAGGGATTGATATGTATTACACCTTGCTATGACTATGTGAAAAGTATGATAAATGACTTAAGCATGGGACTTATGAGATTAATAGTTTAAGTATGGTATTTAAGTATGATGATATGTTATTCATGATCATAGCATACCATTCATGTCGTTTAATTGCTTTACGTTTGTTATGACTACCTCACTAGGCTATATAGGCCTAACATATGTGTGTCTCATGCATTTCAGTGCCTTGATTCGATCGTGTAATTTGCGGTTGCAAGTCACCTCCGTTACCATGCGTATGTTTACTTTTATTTTTGAACACCTAGTAAGGTGGCATAAGGTCTAAATGTGTCGAAATGGCCTATTTTGGTATGTTTGTATAAGCCTAAAAGAGCCTAGATAATGCATGTGATGAATGGTATGTTTGGAAATGGTTAGAATGATTAAAATGAGCCTAAAAGTCCTATTTGGTATAACCTTAGTAAATGGATTCGAAATGCTCTAAAATTTGATATACGATTAGAATTATTGTTTTTAAGGTTGTTGGTAAAGTTTGATAAAATTTGAATAACGTTTGGATGGGTAAACCGAATAAAAACCAGTAAAAATCTATCATACAAGTATAGGTGTATCGATACGGGTGATGGCGTATCGATACGGTCAGGCATAAATTGGCTTAATGAAACAGGGTGTATCGATACGGTTATAGCGTATCGGTACGGAAATTGGTCACTGGAATCTGGTTTAAGAAATGGTACCGGTACGGTCTTAGGGTATACCGATACGGGGTCAACGCAGTCAACGTGTATCGATACTGGATTAGCTGTATCGGTACGGGCTTGACAGTATGGAATCTAGAAATTGAAATTAGGCTTAGCATACCGATACGGTCATTAAGGGTATCGGTACGATGTTAGTGAATTCTATTAAAGGAGTTTTGGGAAATTTACAAGTTGGTCACTAATTATTATCCGGCTTAATTTGTTTAGTAAACGATATCGTTAGTAACGAAACTTCACAGATTATTAATTGGTAAGTTTAATTGCAAGTTGGTAATAAAGAAATTGGATTAGGATCGCTAATTTGCAAAGTTTACAAATTAGTCCTTGTAGTCTAAAAAGTTTAAAATTGACCCCAATTCTGACTAGCCTAGTATCGAATAAGTTCGATAAGCCTTAAGAATGATTGTTAAGATATTCTGAGTAAGTTCCCAACTCTAATTCCGTCTTCAAACTCTAAATTTATCTACCGGTAACGCTTACCGACCCGATTCTCTACCAGACCGAGAAGGGGGTGTTACAGTTGTGGCATCAGAGCCTAGGTTTAGTCGATTCTAGGACTAAATTGAAGCTCGTTACGAGTCCTTATATACTTATGCCACTTTTGAGATTTTTTTTATGATAATATGTGACTTGCAGCTTACACGATTTAATCTTTCTGCACAATTAGATCTGGACATGTCTGCGTATGCTGATAGACGTGCTGTTAATGAACCTAATTCTGGCTCCTCCTCGACTCAAGGGCATAATTTGAGGCCAGAAGCAAGACCTGAACAAGTAAGGCAGAGCAACCCACCTCACCCTCCTCCAATGCCACCTACTCAGTAGGAATATCTGATGTCCATGGCTGACATAATTAAGCAAGTTGTTGTGTCACTCCGACAGGAACCACTCCCTTAGCCTGCTAAAACACCCCTGCCTATATCAAGAGCTCTTATTGATAAGCTCGAGTAGTATCTAGTTTTTACCTTCACAGGCTAGGATCTGGATAACCCCGAGATCGCAAAATACTGGCTAGAGAATACGCTCAAAGTATTAAATAAGCAGTTAAAGTGCCATGAGGAGCACAAGCTGGAATATGCCTTGATTTGATTATTGAAGAAGTACAAAGTTGGTAGGACACTATGACGCTCACCGTGCCCGAACACCGGATTACGTGGGACTTCTTCCTTCAAGAGTTTCGCAAGAAATATGTCAGCGACCACTATATCGCTGAGAGGCTTAAGAAATTCGTCCACCTAAAATAAGGGGAAGACCCATAGAGCAGTACATCCATGACTTCTACAAGTACGCGAGATCATCCGAACAGAGAAGAAAAATTTTCGAATGTTCATTGACGGCCTCTTTGGTGAATTACGTCATATCTTCGTTGATCTGGAGATAGAGGACTTTCAGATATTTGCCAACCGAGCCATTTCTACTGAAGCCTCTTAGAAGGCCTCTGAAAGAAGGAAATAGAATCAAGCCCGATTCGGTAAGAGATTTTGAGACGACTCCAAGCCTTCTATGCCACAAAAGAAGGGCATACAATGGGATCAGAAGTTTGCCACTTACCACCAGTTGCCAAGATCTGGCTATGTGCCACAATTCCAGTCTGCAAGAACATCTGTTGCTCGTACAGCTTCAGTAGATAGTACTGGTGGTTTCGCGAAGGGCTCTCAGATTTTTCTGTGTAATTTATGCTAGAAGAGGCACCCAGGGCAGTGCCGTAGACAATCGAGATCCTGCTATCTCTGTGGCGAGTCTGGCCACTTTATCAGACAATGTCCGCAGAACCCTCGCGCTACTACCTCTGTAGCTTCTCATAACAACCCTAGCAAAAAAAGATGAGCCAAGCAAGTGCAATCTGGATCAGCGGGGAGACCTCGCAACACCAATACCCCTTCGGTTGGATGTGATCCTCAGACTTCAGCCCAGATGTATCATGTACGAGGTCGAGAGTAGGAGGATGACCCTAATGTGATTGCAGGTATAGTGGAATTATGCTTCGATTATGCTTATGCTTTAATAGATCTGGGCTCTACGCACTCTTTCATTAGTGAACCATTGATTATCGAGTATGCTCTAGAGTCTAAACATGTTGTATCCAAGATAATTGTCTCTAATCCGCTAGGAGATAGTGTGATTATCTGATGGGTTTGTAAAGCTTGTCCTTTGAGGATCCAATGGATCCCATTTCTGGCCAATTTGATGGTCTTGCCTTTTCGAGAATTTGATCTCATTCTAGGCGTAAATTGGTTAGCCAAGCACCAAGCCTGGGTAGATTGTTCTAAGAAGAAATTTTATCTCCGTAGACTCGGTAAGGAGAGTATAACCCTAATGAAATCTGAGATTCAGCCTAAGACGACTCTTATGTGTGGCATGGAGACCAAGAAAGATCCAAAACTCAAGGATGTGCCTATAGTGAAAGAGTTTCCCGGTTTGTTCCCCGATAAGCTTTCGGGACTCCCTCCTACCCTTGAAGTAGAATTTAGGATCGAAGTGCAATCATGGACTACTCTAGTCTCTATTACTCCGTATAGAATGGCTCTAGTAGAATTAAGAGAGTTAAAGGCCCAAATCCAAGACTTTTTGGATAAGGGATTCATTCGACCGAGTTCCTTACCCTGAGGAGCACATATTTTGTTCGTAAAGAAGAAGGATAAATCGATGCGCTTATGCATCGACTATGCCAGTTAAACAAGGTGACAATCAAGAACAAGTATATGTTACCAAGAATTGATGATCTTTTCGATCAATTGAAAGATGCCTTTATTTTCTCCAAAATTGATCTCCGATCCGGATACTATCAAATACTGGGGACAGTGGATTAGCAAAGGAGTTTTGATCAGCTTAAGCAAGTTCTCACTCATGTTCATGTTCTGATGCAACTTGAGTCGGGTAAAGACTTCACTGTATACAGTGATGCATCCTACCTGGGTTTAGGCTGTGTACTAATGCAAGAGGGCAAAGTCGTAGCTTATGCTTCACGACAACTCAAACCTCACTAGTTAAATTATCCGACCCATGATTTAGAGTTAGCCGCAATTGTGTTTGCTTTGAAGATTTGGCAGCAATATCTGTACGGTGAGAAGTATTATTTGTACACTGATTACAAGAGCCTTAAGTACCTTCTAACTCAAAAAATTGAATCTTTGTCAGCGTAGATAGATGGAGCTTCTGAAAGATTATGACTTGGTTATTAATTACCATCCAGGTAAAGCCAATGTCGTGGCTGGTGCTCTTAGTCGGAAACTTACTCCCTCTCCGAGATATTTGAATGTTTACTTTCAGCTCAAGAAACATGGCAAATTAATGGCTGAATTGAGAGTTCAATCGACCATTGTATCTCGAATTAAAACGCTACAGGAATCCGATGAGGAGTTGCAACCTCTTATTGCCAAGATCAAAGATAACCCAGATCCTGACTTTGTTATAAATTCTGAAGGGTTGTTGTGTTTTTGCAACTGCAGCTGTGTACCCAACGATGATGATCTTCGAGAACAGATCCTGGGTGAAGCTCATTATAGTCTTTTCTCTGTATATCCAGGAGCTGTTAAAATGTATAAAGATTTGAAAGAACTGTATTGGTGGTCTAGTATGAAAAGATAGATCATTGACTTCGCGGCTAGTTGTTTGACTTGCCAATGAGTCAAAGTCGAACACAAGGTACCTACTAGTCTTTTACAACCTATTGATCTTCCACAATAGAAATGAGAGTGTATTACAATGGATTTCGTAAGTGGGTTACCAATGACGCCGAAGAAGAATGATGCTATATAGATCATTGTGGATCGTTCTCTAAATCTGCCCATTTCATTCCTGTAAGAATGAACTTCAGCTTACCTAAACTCACAGAGTTGTACATTCGTGAAATTATTCGCTTACATGGAGTCTCTGCTTCTATCATATCTAATCTTGACCCACGTTTCGCGTTTCAATTTTGGAGGACCCTACATGAGGCTTTGGGAACTCGAGTGCACTTAAGCACTGCTTTCCATTCTCAAACTGATGGCCAATCAGAAAGGGTTATTCAGATTTTGGAAGACATGCTTCGAGCTTGCGTTATTGATTTCGAGAATACGTGAGAGAAATCCCTACCCTTAGTTGAGTTCGCATACAATAATAGTTGCCAAGCTTCAATCCAAATGGCCCCATACGAAGCTCTATATGGAAGGAGGTGTAGAATTCCTCTTTGTTGGACCGAGCTTGGTGAAGGTAGGGTGTTAGGCCCTGATTTACTTCGGGAAACCGAATAAAGGGTAACTATTATCTGTAACCGACTCAAGGCTGCATTCGATCGTCAGAAAGCCTATGCTGGCCTAAAAAGAAGAAACGTTTAGTACAAAGTTGGTGAGAAGGTCTTCCTTAAAGTATCTCCATAGAAGAATATCTTTCATTTCGGCAAAAAAGGGGAAACTAAATGCTCGTTTTGTTAGCCCATTTGAAGTAATCGAAAGAGTTTGACATGTTACGTACCGACTAGTCCTTCCTGAGGAGTTAAGTCAGATCCATAACGTCTTCTATGTGTCTATGCTACACAAGTACCGATTCGATCCTTCACACGTAATCGAGCCAGAATCTATAGAGATTCAATCCAATCTGACTTACCTGTGCAAATCATCGCACGAGAAGTCAAAAGACTTCGTAGCAAGTCTGTGCCCTTAGTGAAAGTTCTATGGAGAAGTCATTCCGTTGAAGAAGAAACGTGGGAGCCCGAAGAAACTATACAAAACCAGTATCCCCACCTCTTTGTCTGAAGTGAAAATTCGATGACGAATTTTCTTAAGGGGGAGAGGGTTATCACATCCCAAAATTCGGCCTAGTCGGAAGTAGGTTTCGGTGATCAGAAATTTTGAATCTGATGTGTTAAATGTTTGTAACAATTTACCCTTGTACCCCTCTTGTATAATGAAATTACATTTTGGTCCTATTTGAGTGAATGACCCCAATTTGTACGAAATTCAAAGCTAAAAATGCACAAGTTGAGCCAGGCGTATCGATACGGTGATACTTGTATCGGTACGGTCCAACTGCCAATAACTAACTTACCTGTTTTAGCGTGGGCGTACCAATACGGCCATGAGTATATCGATACGTGTCCCATATTTCTAATCAATTCGATGTCTTTTTGAAAGGAAATGATTTGGGGTGCTGATTCACCACATTGTTTATCTCTCTCCCATGTGAAAGTCATAAGAAAAGATGACTAGTGGAGTCATTAGCCAACTTGGAAAGCCATAGATCATTGGGATTGGGAAACCCTTGATTGAGGGAAATGTTTATATTGGCTAAAGCTTAGGTGAGGAATGATTAAGGGGCTTTAAAAACAAGAAAGAAAGCTTTCATCCCTTACATTTGAACCTCCCGGTAAACTAAACCCACCCTGTTACCAAAATAAGCACACACCTCCATTTCCATCTTCAAGCTTAAGCTAAGCTAGCACCTCGGTGCAACCTTCGACCTTTGTTCGATTTTAATACTCCATTTGAAAGCCTACAACTCGGTGAGTAAAACCCCTAAGCTAAATTGTTGGTTCCATCAATCGTTACAGTTTAATTTCAAATTTTGGTTTCCCTATGTTCAAAGGGAAGCCCATGATTTAGGGAGTTATTTTCGATATTTCGATGTTGTCTATAAGCTTTGGTAAGCTTGAAATATATTTCTAAATCCTTAGTTGAATTCTAATACAATCACTAACCTTTTACTAGCTCAAGTGGTGGAGAATGACCCATCGTCATCTCCAACGAAAGCTAGGCAATAAGGAGTTTTAATTCGAGAGCTTTGTAATTAAGGTGAGTGTAGTTGTGTCAAGGGATAGGCAAGGAGCCATCCTATTGCATTTGTATTGTGTTTTCCATTGTATTTGTCAAAAGACTCGAGTAGAGCAATGCTTGAGATGCCAAATGTGAGCATGGTAAGCCTTTGATAGGGTTGATATTTTATAAGTCATTATGTGATAATCGAGACATGTTACATGAGAAATTGATATGAGTAAGATATGATATGACATGCCAAATTGACACGAACATGTTATGGTATGATACGTAATGATATGATATGTTATTTGGAGCCAAGGCTCAATATGCAATCCGATATGATATGACCTAAGGGCACAAAGGTAAGTTATATGATGAAGTATGTGTAACCCTGGACATTGGTGAGTTTTAGATACAATTGGCATGCCATAGGGTTAATTGAGCTCGTATAAGTAAGGGTGGACTACGGTCCAGGGCTACAGCCTATATGTAGGGGTTAAAATGATGGAATGTGTAAGAGACTATCCGGAGCTACGGCTCAAGGGCTATGGCCTATTTTCCGATCTATGCTTGGTGTAAAAGAGAATCCGCATATCCATTTGTTACTATGCCCAAGGGATTGATATGTGTTACACATTGCTATGATTATGTGAAAAGTATGATAAATGACTTAAGCATGGGACTTATGAGATTAATAGTTTAAGTATGGTATTTAAGTATGATGATATGTTGTTCATGATCATAGCATGCCATTCATGTCATTTAATTTATTTACGTTAGTTATGACTACCTCACTAGGCTATATAAGCCTAACATATGCGTGTCTCATGCATTTCAAGGCCTTGAAGTATTCCGAGCTCTGATCGTGTAATTTGCGTTTGCAAGTCATCTCCGTTACCATACATATGTTTACTTTTGTTTACAAACTCCTAGTAAGGTGACATAAGTTCTAAATATGTCTAAATGTCCTATTTTGGTATGTTTGTATAAGCCTAAAAGATCCTAGATAATGTATGTGATGAATGGTATGTTTGGAAATGGTTAGAATGATTAAAATGAGCCTAAAAGTCCTATTTGGTAGAATCTTAGTAAATGGATTCAAAATGCTCTAAAATTTGATATACGATTAGAATTACTGTTTTTAAGGTTGTTGGTAAAGTTTGATAAAATTTGAATAACGTTTGGATGGGTAAATCAAATAAAAACCAGTAAAAATCTATCATACAAGTAAAGACGTATCATACGGGTGATGGCGTATCGATACGGTCAGGCATAAATTGGCTTAATGAAACAGGGCGTATCGATATGGTTATAGCGTATCAGTACGGAAATTGGTCACTGGAATCTGGTTTGAGAAATGGTACTGGTACGGTCTTAGGGCGTACCGATACGGGGTCAACACAGTCAACGCGTATCGATACTAGATTAGTTGTATCGGTACGGGCTTGACATTCTAGAATCTAGAAATTGAAATTAGGCTTAACGTACCGATACGGTCATTAAGGGTATCGGTACGATGTTAGTGAATTCTGTTAAAAAGGAGTTTTGGGCAGTTTACAAGTTGGTCACTAATTATTATCCAGCTTAATTAGTTTAGTAAATGATATATGTTGGTAACGAAACTTCACAGATTATTAATTGGTAAGTTTAATTACAAGTTGGTAATAAATAAATTGGATTAGGATCTCTAATTTTCAAAATTTACAAATTAGTCATTGTAGTCTAAAAAGTTTAAAATTGACCCCAATTCTGACTAGCCTAGTAACGAATAAGTTTGATAAGTCTTAAGAACGATTGTTAAGATATTCCAAGTAATTTTCCAGCTCTAATTCTGTCTTCAAACTCCGAATTTGTCTACCGGTAAAGCTTACCGACCCGATTCTCTACCATACCGAGAATAGGGTGTTACACTTAAACCTTAATCTTAAACTCTAAACCTATATTTTTAATGTGATAGCATAAATAGGGGCACCGAAGCGGGGCACAGGATTTCTATTTCAATAACCTCGAACTAAATTTCTGCACTCAATATGTTGCACGATTTTGACTATAACTTGAGCTCGGAACTTGAAATTAGGCCCATTAGGTACGGTTGAAAAGCTTATGGAGTCTACTACAGTTTCAAAGTAACTGAGAAGTTAAAACAAATATGGAAATGCACAAAAAATGTTGAAACTTTTGGCATTGATGACAAAATTGATGATAACTATTGGTGTTAGAGTTATAACCTAAATTCTATTTTGGACTTTTATGAAACTGGTCAATTCTTGTGGAACTCTACTTCTCTTTTTGGATTTGTGTTGAATAGTAGGAAATTCAGGTTGAGTAGAATTTCTTATGCAGATTTTTTTTTGAAAATAAGTCTCTTATCCCTATAAATAGATACAAGAGATTAAGGACTTATTAATTCAATTGTAATCTCTTTTCTACATAGTGAAAGTTTTCCTCCTCTGCCCGTAGTTTTTTTTTTCCTTTTGGATTTTCAAGTAAAATCTTAGTGTTATTTTTCTTTCATGCTTTTGTGTTTGTTTACTCATCTCGTCATTATCGTTCCGATAGTATAACATTTGACATTTCTATAATATCGTCGAATCTAGAAAGACTTTTAAGGTGAAGAAAAATGGCTAGAAATTTACTTTTCATTGTCATCTAGCATCACAAATTTTCTATAAATAGGCTTTAATTTTGCTTTGTAAATTGTCTTGGTAGCTTTGGTGTAACTTTGTATTCGAAAGAGATTAAAATAATTTTTTATCTTTATATTTTTTTTTCTTATGTTTGCTTTTTGTAAACCAAATTATATTTTTTTTTATGATTATGATGTCTTTCCAAGTCAGGTTACTGAGGTGAAAGGGTTATGCCATTGGTATATACTGAAGGTTAGTTTGAAATTTTCAACGTATAACTAAAACATGTTAAAATTAGTATATGATATTAATTTATTTGGCTAATATCCATATTGGTAAATTAAAAATCTGGATTTATTAAAACCCAACAAGTGTCTCATTGAAAAAGCGGATGATGTTCATCCTAGGAGACACGAGTTCAAATCACTTTGTCTACGAGGTGTATGCACATTGTCAAAAAGTTAAGAATATGTATGAACAGATACTACCTTGTAATCTCACCTTTAGACTATTCAAAAAAAAATGATTCATTATAGACAAGTAATTTGACACAATAAATGTTTGGTTTAATTAACTTGATTTATTGTTGACAAAATAAACTGGCATGGTGAATACTTGGACTTGTTTATTAATTTTAATTGCATCAATCCATATAACACCATATGATATACCTTTGCATTTTTGGACATTATTTATTGCACTTTGGTTTTTAATTATGGACATTGGACAATGAATTTTAGTCTTTGGGCTTCAATTACATGACCTTCTGAATGGATCTTCCTTCATCATGTGGACTTTAATTGAGTAATTAAATGAATAACCATTAATCTTAATATAGTACCAAAAGTGGATTCTCAAAACTTAAAGATCTTTCATTTATATTGTTGTTTATAATCAACTATTTTCTTTATAAAAAATTTTATTTGAATTTAGAATCTTGTAATTTCTATATAAATTTTTATGTGGATTCGACCTCAGACTCTCAAAAATTGATTACTTGACAATAAACTGGAGAAACTGAAATTTTCAACAGTCACGTTTGAGGCTAAATTCGACGTAAAAGTTAAATGTTCGGCAAAATATTTCTAAGAACTGAATAAAAGAATAACGTCGAACGAAACTGTATATATTCGACTAAAAAGAGCCAGTTAAATATCCATCATTAGCTTCTCAAACATTAAAGATTCCTTCCAATTGCCCACTCGGCTTCAATCATTCCTCTCAAAAACATTTTTCTTATCCACCGACAAAAAAATTTACACCTCAAAATATTCCATGTCACCATTGCAGTGACACGTGGCAGTATATATATATATATATATATAATTAGGATATCAAGTTTAATTCTTAGATTCCACGACTAATAATTCATCTGGAAAGAAACATTATATGAATATATTTATCTTTTGACTTAACTATAAAATAGGTGTTCAAATTTTGCGACTTTTTATAACAGGTGCCTAAATTATTTCTTAGTTGAAATATGTGCTTAACATTTCATTTTTGTCCGTTTTAAAGTCAATCTGTCAAAAAAATTGTATCACCTAATTATAGCTTGACATGTGGCTTTTATTATTTTATTATTTATTTTTTCAAAAACAAACTAAAAATAAAATAAATTAAAATATCCCAAAATTTTAAAAAAATACAAAACAGTCACAAATCCCCAAAACCCCAAACCCCAATTCCAAAATTGGCATCATTGTCGTTGCCGATTGCCTCACCGGACCTCACCAGCGCCGTCGCCAGAGTGCCCCGCCCATTTTCCCCAACCAACGTGAAAGGCTCCAACCGTTCGATGTTCAATTGGCACCTCTTATGCCGGTTACCGGCGATGGGTGGCTGGAGAAAATGGGCGCGAGAATCTGGCGACGACGGTAGTGAGATCCGGCAAGGCTATCGGCGGCGACAATAACACCAATTTTGGAATTTAGGTGTTTGGATTTTGGACTGTTCTAAAATTTTTGAGAAGTTTCATATTTTTAAAAAATATTTTCTTTTTTTCAATTTTTTGGAAAAAATTTAATAAAATAAAATAAAAAATACGTGACAAATTCTGATTGGGTGTAATTATTTTTTAATAGCGTTACCTTAAAATAAAACTTTAGGCATCTACTTCAGAAAAAAAAAACGTTAGGCACATATTCTAGTAAAAAATAATTTAGGCACTTATTATAAAAAAGTAATAAAATTTAGACACCTATTTTATAGTTAAGCCTTGTCTTTTATATATTCAAAAGATTTTATATTTGCATCGTTTTTTATATGAATTAGATAGGTTAAAGATTTTATATTTGTATCGTTATTTGATATGATATAGATAGGTTAAAGATTTTATATTTGTGTAGTTAAAGTTCGGTAAAAATTTATGTACTATATTTGAACTTTTATTTTAATCTGTTTATTATAAAAAATATTTTAGTTATGTATTATACTAAAAAGTCTAGTTTAGTCCCTCTACTACTAGAAAAAAACATTTTAATAGTTATACGTTTAAAAAGTTGACATTTTGGTCCAAAAGTTAAAATTATTGTTAGTTTATTTAAATATTTTGGTTTAAACATTGTTTAGTTACTCTCATTTTTTAACTCGAACAAATTAATCTCTCTCAAAATATTTTTTTGAGCATTTTTACATAATTTTTCCAATACTTACAAAATCTAAATGCAAAATTACTTCATATTATAACTTCAAACTCTATTATATTCACTTTACAATAATACTAAAATTACAAGCCAAAACATAAGAAATAATTGAAAGAATTATACATCGAATTTTCTTAAAATTTTTATATTCAAACTAAACTAATAGTTTAATTGAAAAGGTGATACAAATATCATAAAAAAATATTTAATTTTTCATTAAAATTTTCAATTTATTTTATTTAAAAATATCCAATCACAGTTGAACATGTGACATATACCGAAGGAAAAAGATAAACACCATTATAGATTGTTCTTATATATTCGCTTTAGAAATATACATTGAATAAATTACTCTCATTTTTAAAAGAGATTAATTTGTCCTATTTTAAAATTGACAGAAACTTAATAGATTTTTAAAACAAAACATTTAAATTAACTAATTATAAATTTAAAATTTTGGATTAAAATAATCACTTTTCAAACGTATACGAACTAACATGTACTTTTTTTACTAAAGGGACTAAAACTTCTGATTAAGAAAAGGGACTAAAACAAAATTTTAAGTATAATAGGAGAATTAAATTTTTTCAGTAGAACTAAAATAAATTTTTAAATATGATGTTGGAAAATGTGAGAATTTGGTAACTTTGAGTATTTTTTTTTGGGTAAAAGTGGAGATTCGAATATTGATTTTGTTGGATACTCCATGAGATCTTTTTAACGATATCTAATATACTCAAAATCGTTGAGTGATGAATGAAAAATTGATGCTCAAATTGAGGTAATTGTGAATTGTGTAAGGAAGGTAAAACCCTCTTATCCCACATTGGTGGGATACCAAGCATGAAAATTGTGACTTGCTTGTAACGGGGTGTGAATTGAACCCATTTGTGTTGGGTGCACCTGCACGATGTGGACGAAGCGAACGTTTGGACTAGTTGAGCCTTTCGTGGACTTGTGGATATTTTACTCACTTTAAATTATTTTTTTCCTTATAAATGACATATCTTTTTTAATATTCCGAATTCAATAGGATATTTTTTGGTTTTCCATTAAATTCGAATATTGAAAGGTAATATATGTAAATCACAAAAATATATCGGTGTTAATAAGATATTAATTGACTATTTCCGAATTAAATCTGATAGAGGGTCAATGGTCATTAATACGAAATATTTATTTTTCATATTTTTCTTTCTCCATTCTCCTATAAATATCATGCCTCTCTTCAGTGTCAAAGCACAACTCAAAAACGTTTCTTCTCTTCTAGTGTTTTTCGGTAATAGGCAAAGTCAAAAGAATAGTTTGTGATCTCTTCAGTTCGTGCTACTGTCGAAGATCATCTTGTTGTTGTATCTTGGGAGGCTGACAACCGACGAACTTAAGCACTTCAGAGTGGTCAAAATTTGTCTTAAGGAAACTGCGTAGCTACAGGCCTCAACATGCTTCCTTATTTTCCATTCGAATCTGAATTTGTCTCTTTTAATTCTGTTTCTCTGTCTATTTAATTTATTTAAATAGTATTTAATTTATTTTATCATCTCGAATTCTAACAATATTGCAACATATAATACGTAGACTTTTAATAGAATTCAACCGAATAAGATAATATTTGTAACTTATTCGGGTGACTTCAATCTGATAGCACTAAATCTATTCTTTGTCCTTGTATACATTTTTCAAAGGAGAGACTTACAATAATTTAGGTGAAGTATTTAATTATGTTTGCACTTTGATCATGATTTGGATGTATTAATTTTTTTAATAGTTTAAAGGTGATTATAAGGCAATATTTGTTTATACATATTCTTAACTCTTTGACAATGTGTATATACTTCGTAGACAAAAACAATTTGAACTCGTATCTTCTAGAATAAACATCATCCGTTTTCTTACTGAGACACTCGTTGGGTTCAATTTTTATATTTGTTTTAAGTCAAATTCTGTTTCTTAAAGTATTTAATTAGGCTACGATAATTGGTCATATAGAGTGTCGTTCTTATCATTCTGGGTATGTAATTGGATCAATAGAAATAATTCCATCACTTTTTTTATAACTCTACCCACAATTATTTGTTAAATATTTTGAATAAATATATATTTTTACATAAGTTTTTTACTTGCATTGTTGGCGCAATAAAAAATATTTAATTGAATAGTTTTTTAAAAATATATTTACATTTTTAAAGAGAAACTGAGAAAGTGGTAGTGTTTTATGTAAAAATATTTAATAAATTATTATAAGTAACACAATAAAAAATTTATATAAATTTATTATTTGATTCTTAAGTTTTAAAATTTAAGTTATTATTCGTAATTTAAAATAAGGGAATATATTATATTATCCTAATCAATTTTACATTTTAAATAAGGTATTATTCGGGTGTCGTTCTTATCATTCTAGGTATGATTTATATTGTAGGATTTAAAATTTAGGGTTTAAAATTTAGATTGTATAATTTTTTTAATGTTGATATATGCATAAAAGCATTTAAGTGAAGAAAAAACTCTATTTCAAAAATGATATGCAACTACAAATCAAATAAAAAATCAATAAAGACTATTCTTACATATCAAACTCAATTACATTTTGTTTTTCAATTATTGAAGGATTAGGAGTTGAAATTAAGCTATGTTAAAAATATCCAAATTAGTAATGTCGCATTTCGCGAGAAAACGCATTCAATTAGGTCCTTCAGTTAGCATATTGCAGCAAACTAACCCCTTGATTAACGTTGGCAATCAACTGTCCTGATGTGGCAGTCCACGATGCTGACGTGACAGAAGGGCTAAATTGATTTTTTTAACTGAATTCGAGGGCATAATTGAATTTTTTGCTGAGTTCAGAGGCATAATTTATTTTAATTGAAAGTTTGATAACTTATTTAATATTTAAGCTAAATTAAATAAGAATTTAAGAAATTATTAAAATTTTAAAAATAATAAATAATTTGTTTAAATTTTAAGTTAATTTAATCAATTTATTTATTTTTTGAATAAAATTAGATAAATAATTTGGTTTTTCAAGTTGAACTTTTACAAATGGAATATTTGAAAAATCGATTAATAAATTGATGTAAATATATTTTGGGTTCATGATAATTTTAAAATAACCAAAGTGAGAACTCTCACAAAAAATCAAAATATTCTGCAATTTAAAAAATTCATAAACTTAATAAAATAAATAAAATATTTAAAAAAATATTATAAAAATTAAAATGTATTAGAGATTAAAAATGATAAAATATAAATATAAAAATTAAAAAATGTTTAAAAATTATTAAAATCGAACACTTTCATCGAAAAAGTCTTTGACTTCGTCAGTCTGAGTATTATCATTCGCTAAACAAATTTTCAGTAGAATCAACATTGTATTAAAGTAACAATAAAACTCAAATTTTCTTTCGCTTTTCTACATCAAATTAATGCTCATTAATATTTGATGTAAAAAAATGAAGGAAAATTGTTATTTTTTCTACTTTAATACAAGGATGATTCCATTAAAAATATGATCAAGGAATATTAGTAGGCTTAGCATAGCCAGAAATAGTCGAAGACTTTTTCAATAGTTTATAAGTATTTTAAAATTTTGAGTTATTATATTTATAAATTTTCATATTTTTAATTTTATGTTTTTACTTAATTTTTTAAATTCATTATAGTAATTTATTTTTTTAGCTTAAAAATTATGTAAGTTATCAAATTTCATTTAAAATGAATTATGCACTTGAACTCGGCGAAAAAATCAATTATGCCCTCGAATTTTGTTTAAAAAATCAATTCAGCCCTTTGTCACGTCATCATCACACATGCATTGCCACATCAGCATCGTAGACTGCCACATCAGTATAGTTGACTGTCATGTCAGCACAGTTGACTACCACATCATCATAGTTAACTACCATGTTAGCACTGTAACTATAACACCTTGATCCCAAACCGGATTCGAAATACTATATTAAGGTCAACTAAAATTCGACCCAACAAATTTCCATTTAAAATAACAAGTTTAGTATTTTTCAAAATATCAAATCATCCATAAGTTCTTGTAATTAAATAAGCATTTAAATAAGTTTACAAAACATGAGCTCTAAGTTTAAAACACAGTATGCCAAAATAATATTTCAAACAGAGTTACAGACTCAACAGTAGTAAGGTCCTATGAATACATTAGCTCAAACTAAAATAGAAAGTATTGTACTCTGAAGCGAATGCAGTACTGAGAAATCCCCGTCGATGTGCTTATCCAAAAGGTAATCTGTCAACCTACGCACGAAAAAACAACACATCCACACACCGAGCTAACAAAGCTCAGTGGTATATTTCTACTCTACCACAATTCGTGATTATCATAAAATAAGCATGCAAGATAATATAGTTTAGAAAGTATATATAAGGCTTTTTTGTCTATGCGCTATCATCTAGCGTACATAAGCTAGAGTTCTTAGATCACCTATCTCAAGGTATCATTAAGTCTACAACAAGTTTTACATGTTCCACAAAGCTTTTCTATACTCGAGGTCTCATAGCCTATCGAGTTACTCGAGCTCACACAGCCCATCGAGTTTATTACATACCGTACCTTAATCACTCAACCATCGGGTTCATAAGCTATCGTCTATAGCATCCACACAGCATACACAAATACATCCATACATCATCTATATAATGGCCAATAAAGCCCTATATCACCCATGCTCACACAGCCGTCGAGTTACCCGTGTTTGCACAGTCGTCGGGTCAAATAGATCGTATACAAATCACCAAAGCCACAGATACGTCCTAGACATACTTGGATCACATTAGCCATAAGTATTCTTTACTTGAGGTCACTCGGCCTATCAGGTTACTCGAGTTCACTCAGTCCATCAAGTTTATTACCTTATTCGGATCACTATAGCCACGAATAGGTTTTTAACCGCACCTAGATCACTCAATACGAGGGTACGTCAGATGTACTTGTTCACACAGCCCGAAGTACGTATCCTCTTATATAAGTACCGTAGTACTAACTCTAGGACATCAGTATTCCTTTACCACAGTCATAAGATAATACATGCTTCTTGAGCATCCATCCACCTCACCAAGAGGTAAGTGGCGCCAAGCCAAGCTATCAACCATATTCCCCCAAGGCATGACACCAAACAACATGGTTATCTTTATTCATTAATTACCAAGTTATTACACTATACACCAATCCATGAGGGTTAAAACTCGATTTCTCAGTTTTACAATTCATTTTATCACATTAGAAGCCCATTGGGTCATAGCCCTCGAATTATCAATCCTTCGAACTCAATTTCAACATTTACGAGCAGATTGCCCAGTGGGTACCGATACCCAAACTATGCATACCAATACCAAGCTCACGTGCAAAAAATATTAAACCAACACCTCGTACCGGTACACGGGGCCGTGTACTGATACCCTTTCGGTACCGATATGTCCCCAAACGTACCGGTACATAATTTAGCTACTGGAATTTAAGTAAGGCATGGGGTATCGGTACCCTCCTTAAGTGTACTGATAAGACCTCTATTATAGCACGTGTTCATCAAATATAACACAGGGTATCAGTACAGACTGTCGGTGTACCAATATCGAAGCCCAGAAATGGCTTCCAAGGTCGGGAAATCACTTACCAAGCCCCCAAAATGTAACCTTTAACCTCTTAACTTAATTTTACATCTTATGAGAGTTGATTAGAGCGGTTTGTTACCTTTTTTATACCCTATTAACATTTAATCCGAGATTTACTATTAATGAAGCTCTAAGCTACCTTAATACCAAAACTAGCAATCTTAACCACAAAATCAAGAAAGACAATCACTTTATGATTTTCAAGAATCGAAAGAGTCAAAGATGTATTGACCTTTTGCAACAAATTTGATTTGTTTCACATACTCAAAATCCTCAACTTCTTCTTTTTGGCTCCAACTTGAATAAACTCGAAGGTACCTCCTTTATACCTCATAACAAGGAAACAAATCAAGACTAAACCAAGCACCAAAGAGAGGTCTAGCCACAGATTAACAACCTTCAAAACATGAAAGAAACCCCAAAAACTTAAACCCCCTTCAAAAACCCATTAATAAAGAACTCTCCTTTATACCTGAAAATGATACTTTTCTTGAAGCTTATGAGGAAGGGATTAACATATCTCAAACTTGAATTTCGGACGGAAGAAAATGTGAAGAAAGCTTAAATTTTTAGTGTAGAGAAAATAATTTAGATGTAGAGAAGATGAGTGTTTGAAAATAAGAAAGATGAAGGGAAAATGGTGAAGGAAAATAGTGGGAAAGGATGATATCATCTTGTCTCCCTTCTCACGTAAGGACAAAACAAATAAAAAACAAATAAAAAGGAGATCAAGCTTTATGTTTAGAGAGGGTATATTAACAATATAAAACCCTTCATTTTTACCCTTACCATAAAATGGTCACTATCCAAGCCCAATTAACCCAAATTCTCATTCGATCAAGCCTAAAATTAGCCCAATGGGTCCAACGGTCCAATCCAACACGTAGGTCCACGATCCGGGTCAACACCCAAATGTTGACTCCAAAATTCAGGTAGTTACAATTACAGTAATAGTCAACATTGGTCAATGGGCTAATTATTTGTAATGTGCGAACTGAATGACCTAATTGAATACGTTTTTGCGCGAGGGGCGACATTGCTAATTTGTGTCAGAACTCGAAGGCAAAAAATCCATTTAGCCTAAAAAAGGAGTTGAAATTAAGCTTAAATGATAAGATTGACAAACAAAATGGTGCGTACAAGAAGGAAAATAAATTTTATTTTTTTACAAACAAATTAACATAAATTTCAAATAGACGCGTCGAATTTGAAACATTAAACAAGTGAAAGTTGAAATTGTATCTAAATGATAATGTTGACAAACAAAAATAAATATATTTTTACAATAACATATCAATAATTATATATATGTACATATCTATTGGGCTCATACACAACTCAATTTGAATTGATTCAAAGGTAATATTGAATTGTTTCGAAGATCCAAATGTTGACCCGAATCGAAAATCAATTGATTTGACTCAAAAATTGACCGATCTAATAATAATCCGACCCTAAAACCAACCAATTTCATATTGTTCTAACCTAAAATAGATCGGTCTATTATTGACATGATTCGATACTTGACTCGACTTACCATAAACCGAAATTAAATTTAAACAAAACCAAACCAAACCAAAACAAAACAAAACAAAACAAAACAAACCAGATATAATCTAAACCGAATACAATTCAGATCCGAACTAAAATAATTCTGCGCCACTGTTTTTTTTCCTCGTGTAATTGTTTTTCTTTTGTTTTAAAATAATTAAAAAAATTGGTGGTTGTTATTTAGTGGAGGAGAAAGATTGGGTTCAGAAATCTACCGTGGGCAGGACCCACGCGCGCCTGCCAATTGAACCCATTCCTCTACTTCTTTCCCCATGGACAAAAAATAGTACTCAAACTTTATAATAAATTATCAAAAGATACATTTGCAATATATATTGTGTATTAATGAATCTATGTTTCAATCATATAAACATAAGCTTTGTTTATGTTGGTCTGGTTTACATCAAAATTAGTAAACAGAAATGCAATATTTATTGACGGATATATGTAGGGGTGTAGAGAGACAACTGACACTTATTCTCTAAGAGATTTGTTTTTTCTGCTTTATTCTCTTATATAATTTTTTTATAAATTAATTGATTTTTAAATTTGTCTCTACTTTTCAAACATTTATGTATTTTTCTAACCCCAAACCATCCTTAACAATATTACATAATTAAATATTGAATGTATTACTTTATTGTAATAATCAAGAATCGATGTGTAGTGATCATCCAATCTGAGTATTGAATTAGACGGTAGCACGGTGCATATAGTGAATATGACCCACACACGAAAGAAACCTCTCAAATCCCGTTGAGGATAAGAAGCATAAGCTAAACTCGCGGGGACGAGGAATTGATACCAGCCGATTAATTCAACGGTTCTTAACGTATTCCGCTGCTCGACTCTCTCTCAAAGTCAGACATCACTCATATCGTCTATTTTGGTTTTTGGTAGGTATCCAAAACCAAAGACAAGCTAAGGAAACCGAGGAAAAGCCATGAACCCATCGCCCAATCCTCCACAACCTCCTCCGGCTCCGCCGCAGTCCTCCACGTCCACCGCCGCCTCTTCAGATGCTCCGGCAAGAAAGTTAGGAAGCCTTACACCATTTCCAAGTCACGTGAGAGCTGGACTGAAGAAGAACACGACAAGTTCCTTGAAGCTCTTCAACTGTAAGTTCTTTCTCCAAAGATGAAAACTTTTGTTCCAATTTTTTTCTTTTAACCCCCCCCCCTGAAGTACAAGGACCCTGTACTTTGATTTCTCCTTCTTTTAGGGAATTTGCCTTTGGTTCTAGTTTCAATTCTTCTGTTTTAGCTAGTAGAGAACTAAGGAAACATTGATCGAGTTTTTCCTTGTTTCAACTGTGAAGCGGATGTTTTGTTCGGAGAAATCGATGGTGTAAACTTGGTCTTCAATTCAATTTGGTTGAATTTGCGTTCAAGAATTTAACTAATCATAATTTTTAAACATTCCTTCTCAGCTTGTATTGTATTGAACTCGTACGAGGATGCCGATGGCAATACATTTACTCCCCATAGTATTAAAATTAAATTGCGGCCGCAGCGGCAACATCCTGACCACATCCGCGGCCGAAATTTAATACTATGCCCCCTCCCTTCTTCTAGTTCAGGATACCATTAGCAGCTTTTGCCTTGTTCCTCTTTGTGTCTATTAGCAATATGAGCTATAAGGATTAATATTGTTCTATGATAGATCAAAAAAACATTAATGTTAGCCTGTTAAATAGTTTTCTATCTTTCTTGCTGACTTAGGTTTGATCGTGACTGGAAAAAAATTGAAGATTTTGTCGGTTCAAAGACAGTTATCCAGGTTTAAAGACAAGGATTTGATGTTTTGTCATTGAGCTCAAGTTTTCAATCTTTAATATCATTTTGCTTAAACTTTTTTAAATGGATATTTGCTGTCTTTACAGATTAGAAGTCATGCCCAGAAATACTTTTTGAAGGTTCAAAAGAATGGGACAATTGCACATGTGCCGCCTCCTCGTCCCAAGCGCAAAGCTGCTCACCCTTACCCTCAAAAGGCCTCTAAAATTGGTTTGATTTTTAAACGGGATTGTGATGATATTTTTGATTAAATTTTCGGGGTATAATTACATTTTGACATGCTCTTATAATACCAGTTTTAGTGCCATTACAAGCATCCATGGGTTTTCCTTCTTCGATAAATACCGTTCCACCTGGATATGGTCTCTGGGATGAAGCTTCCATGCTAGTAAACACTGCCTCAAGCAAAATCATGCCAGGTCAAGATGAATTTACAAGTTTTCGAGGAGCGGAAGGCATGAATTCTTCTCTATGTCGGTTCCTTTGTTGTAATAGTAGTAGACTAGACTTCCTAAAGGAAACCTTTCAACATTTCTTATACATGTAATGTTGCTGATTCAGCTGATATTGGATCAAAGGGCGTAGCAAGGATTAGTAACAGTGGTGTTAGTTGCATAGGAAGCTCTAGCCAGACAATGCCTGATTCCGATATGCCAAAGCAAGGGAAACAAGCATCCGTGCTTCACGGTAATTGTATTGGCTATAATCAATCGTTTTCCCTAGTTACTTTGTACTTGATGGTACTTGGCCAACTCTGTCTTCGTTTTGCAGCTACACCTGATTTTGCTGAAGTTTATAGCTTCATTGGAAGTGTCTTTGATCCTGACACCGACAACCACGTGCAAAAACTCAAAGAGATGGATCCCATAAATTTTGAAACTGTAAGTCAAAGCGGCACTTTTTTTTGGTTTCAACATTTCATAATTATAGCATCTAATGAAATGCCCTGATTTATGTTTTATGTAATTTTTAAAATATGCTGATTTGTAAAGATATATGTAACTTCATTATTATAGTAATAAGAGACTTACCTTTATGTTTAGAGTAAGCCCAGACCTTCCTTGAGTAGCTACATCCAAAAAACAAACAAACAAATGGTCTCTGCTCTTTAGTTCATTGCAACATAACTTGTATTGAGAGTCATCAACAACTTGCCCTCTTCGAATCAACCTATCTTTCGTTGGTAACTTATCCAAAATAGTCATCCAAGCTCTTAGAATATGCAAGGGGAACCAAATGAGTCTATGTCACACCACTCTTTCTCGCTTCAATATTATTCCGGGCCAAATTTTAGTAATTGAGATCTTTCTATCCCTCGGTATAATCAGATAAGGAATATTAATGACTGCCTCTCCTAATTTCAACATTTTCCTCAAGATCCAGCTCATATTTGCTTGGGGTAACATATGCCAAAATCAGATTCTTTGAAGATGTAAGCTTGCAGACAAGAAGTCCAAATCGAACCTTCCCCTTCTAGAATACTTATTACTAATTTCAGGATACACACCTTGTTATAGCCCTCCAAATCTCTCATCCCCCGATCCACCTTCAGCCTTCAACAAATAGATTTGAGACCGGCTGGCTCTTGAACCAGCAGCTGCTATATCCTGACCTCCCAAAAAGTATCTCATACACAGCTGATCGATCCTCTTGAGAACTGGTTTAGGCAAAATGAAGCGCCTGCATCAGTAATTTTGATTAAAGATAACCAACTGTATTAATTGCATTCTCCCAGCATAACTGAGCTACCTTGCTACTTGGCTATTTATTTTCCCTTTTACTTTCTCCAAAAGAGGTGTATAATCTGTTTAAGAGAGCTTCCTTGTGACTAGGGGCACCCCCAAGTATTTCACATGAAGTTTTCCCTCCTTAAATTATGTAATTCTCCTAATTTCATCCTTCACCTCACTTGACATCCCAGAACAAAATATCTCACTTTTATTAGCATTCAGCTGCAATCTATGTTGCTCGGACACTTCATTTTTAATGCACTCGTGCCCGATACTAGGATATGGATGACCTCCAAGGATCCTCCAAATATATGGGAAAACTTCGAAAAATCTAACCATACCCGTGTCCGACACTTGCAAGTTGCACCCGAGTCCAAAAAACATAAGCTGCAATCCTGAAATCAGGTAAAACTGATTTAACACACTAAATGCCACCAACAGAATCAATAGTCCCCTTGGAAAAGACCAGAAGGTCATTCGCGAAACAAAGGGGAGACAGCTTAACTTTGTAACATTTAGGATGAAATTTGAAGATTCCATTAGCTGCAGCTGCTTCCATTGGTCGAGATAAGACATTCATTGCTAACACAACTACACAAGCAGGTAAGGGGACAAATGGTCCCCCTGCCTAATGCCTCTGCCACCCTTGAAATAACCCTCAAGTACTCCGTGTACGGAGATGGAGAACCTAGGAGTAGTTGTGCAGATCCAATTGAAAAAGATTTCTTAGAACTCTAGTGCTTCAAGTACATTCAAATAAATTCTCAGCTAAGGAATCGAAGGCCTTTCGCAAATCTATCTTAACAGTACATCAAGAAGACAGAGAACCTCCTCCATAGCCTTTCACCATTTCTTGAGCCATTAGGATATTATCATAAATGCTCATCTTTAATGAATGCACTTTGACCACTTGAGATTATTCTAGGAAGATACTTTGTTAATCATTTCACCATGATTTTAGTGATGCATATGTACACCACAGAGCAGCAGGAAATCGGATTATTTGTACCCCATGATACGTATTCAGATTTTTTGTTTTTGGAACCAACACCACAATAGTATAGTTAAAGGCATGGCTAATGGGCTATATCACTCCCTTGCCCCCTAAAATTTGTCTTGTTCTAAATCGTTGAAGTTACTGTATGTAATACCTTTTCTTATGCCATGCAGGTTTTGTTACTGATGAGAAATTTCACTGTTAACTTGGGTAGTCCAGATTTTGAGCCAATTGTAAGTATTAAGTTTGTTTATACTTCACACATTATTTCCGTTTTGAATTTATTTGCTTGGGAAACTGTGCTTTTGAATTTTAATTTTCTTCCCATCGATGTAAAAGTTTCTCGAGTATGCTGCTACTTTATATGCATATTTGTGTATAATGCTCTAGTACTCATATATTTCAATTCCTTCCTGGTTATTTGAACAAGAGAAAACAAAACATATAGATATATTAATATTATTGACAGACTGTTCTTAAATGTTTAACTTGTTGATCTCCTTGGTTGTTGCAGAGGAAGGTCCTGTCGTCATACGATGTCAACAAAAACACGGTGGGTTTTACCAAAGGAATTATTCCCCCAAACCAAATGAATGATATATTGTGTTAAGCTGTTTATTATGTAAGATTTGCTGGCATGTACGCTCCTTTAATATTTTACTTCCTCCTGCTGCAACCGGAATCGAATTTATGTTTTCTTTTGACCGCTATGTAATGGGAATTGGGGCAGCATGCATTCGAGGTTTACTAGGTGAAGGAGTTGCAGCCAGCAGCCTATAGAAAATGTGTCTACCACAGACTTTCAAGCTCGTCGACTTCCATTGAGATCAAACGGAATGGTTGTCAGCGTGTTTTTACTTATCAGCCATATAAGTTGTGTACATTCTTGTCAGGTTGGTTTATTAGCCGTTCCTTTTACGTAGTTGCGCGAAGTATGACCTTACTATAGAAATGGAAGTAGGAGAATTTGAAGATATGTGTAATAAAGATGTTGATTCTGCCATTTGAATGTAGCAAGAAGGATCTCCATGACAAAACATGATAGATTTCTTATGTATTCTCATATTGGTTTATTAACACTTGAGTCTTGGTTTGATTCTGTCATTTAGCAGGTTGCTTGGCGGTATATACGGGAGCAGACCAAGGCCCATTTTCACCTACTTGTTAAGACTTTTGTTAACCCATCTTCAGATTTCGAAACTCGACGGTGTTAATGGAGAAAATTAGGTTAGAAGGGTAGCTCAATAATAGGCCTTTGCAAAACTCACAGCGAGTCGGAAACTAGTGGCTAAACAAAAAATAAATACATAAATTGGTTTATGAACTTGATCAACTTTTGTCAAATTGGTCCCTGAACTTTTTTTTTATGTTAAATTGGCCTATGAGGTTGGACAAAATGTGATATAAGTTCATTCTTGTGAGTGACGTCCTTAAATTTTTGAAGCTTTAATACACAATCTGGCTCTCGAACTTGAGAATTTTATTGAATTAAATGTTTATTTAATAGAAAACGATTAATATGATTAGTTTATAATAAAAAAATATTTTTTTCTTGGTTTGATCACCTAGATCTTTCTTTAACAGATCTCGAAGAGCTTGGATCAATGCTTCAATTCGGATTCTTTTTTTAATTTTTAAAAAATATTGCATGTGTACTTTTGATTTTGAGAAATTTTAGATTTTGTATACAAGTTTTTGTATTTTTAGAAACTTTAAGATATATTTATGTCTAAAAATATTTTTACAAAATTTAATAATTTGTACTTTTTTTTAATTTTAATGCATTTTTAATGACTAAAGGTCAAATTCATAAAAAATATATATATAAATATAGATGACTAAAATGGTTATTGTCTTTTTTAATAATTGTCAACAACTAATTCCAAAATTCGACGGACTTTAGTAGGGTACTAAGTTTTTTAAATAAAAAAATACTGTAGGGATTCAATGTTATAAAATTAAAGTATAGTGACTGTATTGTAAATTTTAAAATAAGACAAGTACCTCTAACATATTTAAACCAATTTAATTATAGTTATAATTAAATTAAAAGTTTAATGTTCAATTTGATAAAAGTTGCTAAATTCAGGCCTTTGTCTCGAAACTAACTTATGCCACATTTTCGACTTAAAGACTAAATTGATAAAAACAAAAGTTTTAGAGGAGGCCAAATCGAGAAAAAAAGTCACATTATTATCGTATAAGTTTGTTACATCATTTCAAATCATCTACGGTTAGTTTATTAGCGTTTTTTATCTATATAAGGATAATTTAATTTAAAATAAAACGTCGAGAGTTAAAGCACTTTAAAAATAAAGGAAAACTATATATTTAGTACCCAACTATGTTTGCGTTACTGTTTTGGTACCCAACTATTATTTTTGGCAAAATGATACCTAATGTTATAATTTTGTTAAAAGTTGAAAAATTCATGTGTTAATTTGTTAAGTTTAATTTTAGTCCAAAAACTTATACAATCTATCAATTTAGTTTAAAATTCTATCAATTTAAATATTATTTTAATTTTTAGATTAAAATTGTAAATTCCTCACTTTTTTTATTCTTCCAGTCGAATATTTTTTTGGGTTAAAAACACGGTAGGGACAATCAAAACTTTAGGATTTGGGCATCAATGGGGGCTAATGTGCAATTCATTGGATGACCCAAACTCCACGATCTGGATACCGACAAGAATACAAGAGGGTGAGAAAAGGATGAGACAAAATGAGATCGGAGGTTTACAAAATTAAGATGATGTTTTAAATTGATGGATTTTGGACTAAATTAATAATATATGTGTTTTTGACTAAAACATTGATTATACCAAACCACACCATCATCTCTGTTAGTTTTCAATGGTCGAGGTATCAAAACAAAACAAAAATATAATTTTAGGTACTATTTTGTCAAAAATAATATTTAAGGTACTAAAACAGTAATACAAATATAATTGGATACTAAATATATAATTTTCCATAAAATAAAAACTAATCATTAGGAGATTTTTTAACGTTATATCTTTTAACATTGATCTACCGCTTATATTGAAATACAAAGTGGGATTTAATGCTCCATGAAGAAAATGCTTATAAAAGTAGTGAAATCAAAACATGCATGCTTATACATTAGGGATAATCCATTTTTCCTGCTTACTGTGACATTGTCTAAGTTTTTAAAAATGAAAAGATAATTACTAATGGGAATCTTATCCTAATCAACAAGAAAAGCAAATTGCATGATCAGAATAAGTTTGTTCAATTTTGCATACCTTTTCTTTGCATTTAATGGGATGTTTATCAACATCAACATGATCATAAAATGCATATACATTTCCCTTTGATCCTATCCTAATTCCGTGGGGGCATTGTCCTACGTGAATAAGGTAAAAGGAAGTAAAAATTAGTTCTTTTTTTGTGATTTCTCTCTCCAAACAAAACAAAGGCTCAATCTTCACGTGTCTTTCTTTTCGTTACCCCTTTGCTTCCCTTTCTTGTTCTTTCCAAGTTCTATCCTTTTCTCTCTCTATATGCCTGTCTCATTTTGTTGGAGGCTAAACAAGGATTATCAATAGGCTTATACGATTGATTAGATTAAGAGAGAAAAAGCATAAGAAAGTGTAATCTGTTGAGAACAAGATAATGGAGGGAAGGAAAAAAGTCGGGTCCTCATCTTCTTTTACTTCAGAACTCTTTGGTTCAAAGGACTCACCTTCACCGTCCACTGGGTATTTCGCCTCTATATTTCCTCCTCCCTCTAAGGTATCCGTCATTTCTTTGGTATTCCATGTTCTTGGTAATGGGGTTTTAAGTTTTCATTGTTTTATGTTCTGTGGAGTTTCAAAGATTGAATCTTTTTTTTTCAATTGGGTAATTTGATACGGTTTAAGAAACTATTGTTCTAAAGTTGTTTGCTTTAATGACAAGAGCTTTCCTGAGAGTAGTGAATTTGAAGTTCTTTTACAAATTACAAGCTTGAGATTGTCAAACTCGTTTCTTCTTTTTCAAATGTATGATAGTTCTATATTAAGGCCGCTGGTCTCTTTGTGCATCTCTATTGTCTCAATTTTTGTAGATTTTGTTCAGAAAGTTTTAATTTCTCTGAGCTGATGTTGTTTTAGGTGCTAGGAAGGGAGTCTCTACGTCCTGCTGGGGCCAAAAGCCAGCATTCTCCAAATGAGCCCTGGAACACTAAGCCTGGAGCCTCTGGTTTGTGCGCATCACCCTCAGCTTTTACATGACTATGGGAATTGAACTGACACAATTTTGTTAAATCATATCTTGGTTGTTTTTTGTTGAACATTAGACCCAAACAAGACCACCCTTTGTTTTTTTTTTTACGTTTTTAATTGTGTAGATATAATCAGAAGTCTGCTATCTTTGCTTGTTTTTATAAATTAGTTTTTTTTTTTCTCCAATGATTCTGAAACACCAAGTAGTCTTGAATTCTGAGTTTTGTATCTGAGACACTGTTGAATCATCAGGTAATTCTTCCAAAGGACATGAAGGTGGAAATGAGAATATATGAGACGAGAGTTGCATGTATCAGGAGCAGAGAGTACAACCGTGTCATTTAAGTTCATCGATCTACTACGGTGGGCAAGATGTATTCTCTAGTCCCCAGAGTAGCCAGGGCTCTGGGTTGAACTCTGTGGTGAGTGCACCAACTTATCCTATAGGCATCTAATATCTAGCGCATGAAGGACATTCTTCTTTAGTTTGATGAGTCTTTCGATTTAGGAATCTGCTAAACATGTTTGCATATCATTCTAGTACAAGAAAGATGGCGGAGAAGATGATTCAGGGAGTGCATCAAGAGGAAACTGGTGGAAAGGTATAAAATTATCTAATGTGATATACTGATCAAAGTGGAGAGCATTTTAACTGTAAGGTTGACATCTTTGTTTTTTTGGCTATATTTTCTTTCTGCAGGGTCTCTATATTACTAAGAGATTGTTTGCCGGTCAACATACTTCTATCAAGGTACATCACTCGAGTTCTATATCCATCATATCATGTGATCATATCAGGAATAATATGGTTTTTCATAAAGTTTGATCAATCAATTATATTGCATAATTCTTAAAATGACACCCATATTCCCTTTTTTTTTTGTTTTTCCATTTTTTTCTGATAATATTGCTCTTTGTTTGTTGAATTTATCCTTAGCAGGGAATATATAGATAGCAGTTATAAATGGGAGGTGGATTATAGTAATCAAACGTCGCAGCCAGCTTGCCGGTATTACTTTCTCGAGTCAAATAAATATAGTTTATTTGGTCACCCTTGTTCACTGTCAAGGATAATGGAACTTGCTCTTCGTTTTGGTTCTGTAAAGGATATGTGCTTAAGTGACATGATATAATATCATATATAATGAAGTACTGCTTTTTCTTAGAGTAATCTAGTATCCATGGATGAATTCTTTACTGCCTTTTTATCTCTCCATGGATGGTGAACTTATATTATTCAAGATTGGATATATAATATCAACAGGGCTTTAAGCTTTTTATTCATACAAAGGGTAAGCTTAAGCTACATATTCAGAAGTGAGCACCAGCATATTTGTAGCAGTTGAGTCCCCAAATTTTCACTTCAAGGAAGTGTATAAGCTGCAAAACAAGAAATTATAATATAAGAAAAACTTTCAAAGGAAGGAGTAAAAATGGAGCAACGAGAAAGCAGGACTCACGTCCACATTTGTAACCGACAGGGCGGTTGGCAAAGTTGCAGCATTTAGGGATGGTTATGGCGATCTCAGGCTTAACTCCGAATGCTTTAGCAGTGTTTGAGAGCAACACGGCACAGAGACAGCTGGGATTTTGGCCTATTTTCTTCACCTGCGAGCAGCAACCGGCTGAAACAGGAGCTTTCTCGTCTTGTGCGGCTTCGGCACATGGGGCTAGCTTCATTGCCTCATTATCAGGAGATGATTTCCCACACTCCCCCGCTGCATCAATCTTTCCTATCTCCAAAATGCTAACAAGCACAATCAATCCCATAACACACATAAGTTTCAATGCAGCTGCCATTTTTCTCTTATCTGAACAAATCCCAGAACCCTCAGCTGAACCTGACCCTGAAATCTGAATGCAGATTGCCCATTCTGAAGAGGGGTATTTATACTGAAACTTGAGCATGAAATGGAATTGCTGCCCCAGGCACTAATGGTATAAATGGAGGTGGCACTATAAGAAGTGACAATTTTATAATAGTAGTGGCACTTTGATTGTTTTAGTCCTATCATATATCAAAGTATGCCTCCATTTGTAATCATCTCAACGGTTGTGTAAAACCCACAAAACCTTGCCATCTAGCCACTTCAGCCAATATTCTGGAACTCTGCCAACAACAACAACCCAATAGAGTGCTTGTTCCAATCAAACTTCCTTTTTTTTGTGGCAACGTGTAATCAACTACTCCCATCTTTATTGACACTCTCATTAGTCCATTACAACTTGCATTTAACTTTTGCTTTAATCTTGCATAGAGTTTATTATGTTGTACATTTTGAAATGTTTAGTATAAAATGGACTTGAACATTGTTGCTAGATGTAACATGAACCTTAAACATGGACCGTAAAACAGACAGAGGAGTTTATATAGACAAGTGGCAGATAGTTTTGGCATTTTCTATTCTAAATTTGATCAATAAAATGCTCAGCCATGATCAACTTTGAGACCTGAGAAAGCATGAATCACTCAACTTATTTATCATTTACAATAACAGGGTGAATGTTTGCCATCCTCAAGCATCTTCCTATTCCAACCAAATTTAAAACTAACAAAAATAAAATAAAATTGGTTCATGGTGTCCAGCATCAGGGCTCTTGCTCTGGGACTGGCTCCAATTTCGGTAAGCTCACTGCCTCTTTTAGAAGTTCAAAAGATACTGATGTTTCTTGAGCTACGGTTGAACCTGATTCAGTTCCTTTATTTAGATTACTACTGTATTCTTTCGGTTTTAAATCGATACTAAGGTAATCTGTCAAGACCTTTGTCACACTCATCCCACGCTGAGGAACTTTGCTGCTCGAGAGAAATGGTGATCTATCACCCTTGGCAGGGGTAGTTAGCGGTGCTGGTGAAAAGTTTGGGGTCGAAAAAGCTGTTCTATAAGGAGTGCTGGAGAAGGGCACAGAGTATGGAATCGAAAGACTCTTCTGACCAATAACGCCGATACTGGACAGCAAGGAGAACTGATCTGAATGCTTGGTCAAGTCATCCACATAGAGCACATCATCAATACGTGCAACAATGTTGAATGCAAGACTCTCCAAAACTCTTGAGTAGCTCTCCAAAATGGATTTCCCAACATCCTAATAAACACCGTAATGTTAATTCATCAGCATGAAATTTGTAATTAAAAGCATTCATAAGAACATAACTAAAGTTGGAACTATTGACACAAACCTCGTTGTACTGAATTTTGCTCATATCTAAAGTAGTCTGGGGAAGACCAGGGAATCGTTGCTTCAAGCAAAGCAGAAGGCTCTCTGCTCGATCAGCAAGCATCTCTATCTTGTCAGCATCGATCATTAGGTCCTTGACCAAATCCCATGACGACTTTGAACTGGACCGGTTTGTTCCGACAGGTTTGGAGTTTGATTTTTTCCGCCATAAATATATCGAGGCCTCCACTCGGTTGGCAATCTCTATAGCTTGATGCTCAGATGTCAAGTCAAGGCAATCAAGAAGGCATTCAGGCGTGAACATATCCGATGAAATATAGCGATAAATGAGATCTCCTAAGCTCGCTCGACTATTCTGAAACAAGTATGTAACAAAATTTTAACAAGAACTTCCCAGAATCAATAATGCCTGGTATTTATTTTCTGTTTTACCTTTGGAAGAGATTCCAAATATGATTCAGGGACTTCCATGTCAGCTAGAGTAATACTGTTGATTGCCATGGCAGCTTTTAGGATCTGGTTCGTACAGTCACGTTTATGCTGCAACTGCTTCCTTGAATTTTCATGGAGACCCCCTGGTGGCACTCGAGACACTGGGAGCCACCATTTTTCCTCTTGTCGTTGAAGGGCTTTTCGGAAAGAGGTTGATCCATCAGACTCTGGGGCTAGAATCCCTTGGTCAACGTACCAGAACTCTGTATTGGTAAAACTATCTAATATCTCCTGCAAAAATGATGTTATATTAAAAAAAACAACTCTCCAACCAGAATGGGATGCACATTGTCACTAAAGTCAGTGGATCTCACAAGAAGCATGTTGTCCAATTTTCTTAAAGCCGGGAGATTAATGTAAAGATCCGAACGAGGCCTGCAAGTCATGACCTGAAATCACAAGAACCATCCATGTAAAATAGTGCAAATAAGATACTAGCATTTTTAGACTATCCATTATACAATTATAAAACATTTTTAGCAGCTTTTCTTCTTGATTATATAAGTTTCTTAGGGCGCATTTCATCACCAATGGCATTTGGCATTTTAAACTACAAATCTTCCATTGGAAAGAACTTGTTCCCTAGAACTCAAACACTGGCCTAATGCCACATTTTCAGATCCTAGGAGATGTTTATAGGAAAAATTTTCGATTGCTTTACCTCGAGCTTGCTTCCGTCTGGGAACGTCTGCCACGACGGTATCAACTCAACAATGTGATCACTAACAGAAAAAAGCCATTCCATCTCTCGTCTCCACATTGCTTTCTTCTCAGGAGGAACTGGTTCTAACCTCCATATTTGCCCAAATAAGGTAGCTTCAAAATGGCCACATAGACAAATAGTTAAATATAATTGATGAAACATATCTTTAGCAAAAGAAATTGGCAGCATACCACAAAGATTGGTGATGGCATTTGAAATAGCCAAGGCAGTGCAAACACCATTTCCACACCCAGACATATCTTCTCCAAGCAACAATTTTGCAAATCTTTCCTTCATCAACTCAATCTCTATAACCCCATTAACCAAAGAAATCAAAAACATGGTTCAAGCAAGGAAATGGGGAAACATGATCATATGATAATCAATAACAATACCTGAAATTGTGGAGCCTTGTTTCTCTAATTTCCTATTATCCAATGGGGTTTTCTTTTCATCTTCACTACAAGTAGTACTGGTGCAGTCTTCTGCCCCAGCATTTTCCTTTACAGGCCAACCTAATGAAGGTGATGAAGCTGACCCTTCCTCAGAACTACTGTGACTGTGTTCTTCCTCATGAGCTGTTGTTTCAGATGTCAAAAAATCAGAACTTGAACTACTTTTGCGACCCTTGTCTTCCAGCAACTCGGCAAATGTCCCCATTTGAGCCCCATTCTCGGTAAAGCTTTCATCTTTCTCTTCAAAGCTTCCAATATTCTCAACCAAACGCTCCATTTCAGCTTGCTGTTCTTCAAAAGGACCAGGTGTGGGATAAAAGACAGAGTTGTTAACTATCATACCACTATGCTCTAACCTTTGTGAGAAACACACATTGGACTCTATAGCTTTGTAACACAAGCTTTTAAAAGATTTCGAAACCCAAAAGATCTTAGCTTTTAGCTTTGAAACAGGCATACGAAACTTGAACTGGTAATGATGTTGTTGTTGTTATTGTTGCTGCTGTTTGGTAGACCCTATTTGCTCTTGGTTGGTGAAAGCTCCATCCATAAGGTTGCAAACATGTCTGCTTCAATGGGGTAAAATGGAAGTAACAAAAAAATAAAAATAAAAAAGCTGAGAAATTTGGTGTGGGTTTTTTTTTTTTTTTTTCTTTTTATGTGACAGAAAAAGGTAGAAGCTTTGTGTTCTTATCGTGGGGACTAAGTATTTGCCATTGTTTTTTCTATTTTCAGATGTTTAAACTACTATAACTAAATTATCCTGTTATTTCAATTTTTTTACCGAATCAAAACAAACAAAATATTAAAATTTCTCCACTTTATGTTTGCTCTTCTTTACCGTATTTTTGTGCTTGAATCTATGTTTAAATGTCTATCATTTATCCATCATAACTAGATTTTAAAATTAAACTTTCGATTATGCTTTTTATTTTAAAAGTTTTTCAATGCTGATTCCATAAAACAAAATTTAATAAACAAAATTGTTAAGGCCTTCCTATTTAATTTTTCTTTCTTTTTCAGATTTTTAGGGTTTATGGTCTTAGTTTCGACAGGAGTTTTTTTTTTAAATTTCATTTAGAATTTAGGGTTTAAAAGTTAAAACAAAATCTTAACTATATTTTAAAAATGTTTGAAACTCAAACTCTAAAAGTTTTTTTATTTTAAATTTAAACCCCTACACCTAAATCATTAAACCCATGAAATAAAAATGTAATATTGAATTTAGTGATGCTTAAAGGTCCAGTTTTTGTTTGTCGTTCATGTTATTGGTATGTTATACTTGGAAAGTATAGAAAAGAAATTTAGTGAGCTGAAAATTCCTAGAAAGAAATGGTTGGTTCTTGACAACCACATTGTGATGAATACTATGGAGTATGGAAAAGGATGCCTTTGTCTCTTGGGCAACATCGAAATGGAATACCATGAACGGCAGGCCAGTTCAGTAACTCCAAAGGGGAATCAGGGATCGACTGGTAATTTCAATAGGATCTCCATCTCCTATGATTGTTTAAATAATGAAATATTAGAACTAGTGGAGTGGTTCGGTGGTAGTAATGGTGTGTTCACTTTAGGTGATTTGGGTTCGAATATATATATATGGTGTGTGTATATTATTAAAGGGTTAAAAAATTGAACATACATTACCATGTAGTCATATCATCATATTAAAAAAATAAACATTTTCTTCCTCATAACTGATAACTAAGATTGAGAATGAAATGGGAAAAAGACATTTGAGTTTAAGTGAAGATGTCATAATTGTTAATGGCATTCCTTCCCTTTGTTTAACATACAAACACAACTTCCCCCACCATGGCCTTTTCTTTTCCCATCCCCTCCTCCCTTACTTTGCTTGGAAGGCTTTGGGTTGGTTGCTCCAACTTTGAGAGGGAGGATAAATTTGTCTGTCCATAAGTGGGAAGTGAAAAGCCCAACAAAAAATGAGGTTTTAAACGCCCAAGTCAATTTCAAGTCAACGCACTAAAAATACCACAAAACGATGTGAATAAACGAATTTGTTAATAACACAAATTATTAATATAAGATTTTGTGAGACACACGATGTGGTTCAGTGGTCGAAATAAAAATATATATTGTATAAAATACTTTTAAAAAAATTTATGCATAAGGATCATAAATGTTGCAGTAAATATATATGAAAATTTTTAATACACAAGTCATGTAAATTTTAGTTTATACATGTCTTTTAGTTTTAAGGGTTGAATTTTAGTTTAGGGTTAAAAGTTTAGAGTTTAGGTTGTAGGGTTTAGAATTTAATGTTAGTGTTTAGAATTTAGGGTATATGATTTAAGGTTTAGGGTTTGGTTTTTATGGTCAGGGTTATAAAATTAGGATTTGGATTTTATAGTGCAAATATGTAGGCTTGTGTAAAATTAGTTTTACACATCATGTGTATCAAAATTTTATCCAAATATATATGAATGATTATACAATGAATGTCATATACCGCTATGCACCACAAATAATGTGTACCACAATATATCATTAAATATTTTAATTACATTTAAAATTATAAGGACCAAAAGCGTTACTATCCTTTTTAAAATAAAATCTAAAAAAATCAATTTTTATATTAATTTTTTCAGACTTTTTCTTTTCGGGTAAAGTACACAAATGATAATTAAACTTTGGTAAATTATTCAATTTGATAACTAAACTTTTAATTACTTCAATGTTAACATTAAACTTTTAGTTTTGCTCTAAATTGGTCATTAACCTGTTAACAACCGTTAAAAGGAGTGACGTGACAGTTAAAATATCTTGTATAATAACACATTTAGTCATCCATATTTGCACATTCAAACAATTTTGTTTTAATTCAAAAAAATTAAATATAACTCTTATTATTTACAAATTATTTCAGTTTGACACTATTTTAATTAAAAATAATTTTATCCTAAAACTTAAAACCAGTATCATCTTTTTTCTGGATTGGCCCAGTGTTTGTCATATAGGTTACAGCAGTTCACTTGGGTACTGCAACACTAAGGCTTTGGGTGGAAAAATAGAAGACGGAAAGGAGAAAATAAAAAATTGGAAAAAAAAAAAACAAATGTAAGTGTTGCTTGATAGAGTGAAAAATTAAAAGAGAAAAAAAATATAAGGAAGGTAGTTTTCTTTGTTCCTATACAAATAATTTTCTCTCTAAAATTGAGCAGAAAATAAGGAGAAATGAAAGCTATCATACTTTTATAATAAAATTATCAAATGTTATTTAAAATTTTCTAATTTTATTTTCACTATATTTATGATTAATTTATATAATTTCGTCAAATATTTTTATTTTATTTTTCATCAATTTAGTCCTTAAAATTTTTATCTAATCTAAAATGTACTCTTAGTTGTTTTTAATTTTATTATTAAATTTATCTTATTATTAAATTTTATCTTTTTAATATAATAATATTTTTGTTCACTTTAGTCCCTAAAATATTTATTTAATTCGACATTGATCCCTATTTGTTTCTAATTTTTATAATTTTATCTAATATTTATGATATAGCTTTATTTTGTTCAATTTAATCCCTCAATTTTTATTTAATTTAGAATTGACCTTTATTTATTTTTATTTTATAATTTAGTCCAATATCGTATAATTGCAAACTTTACGTTTCAACCACTAATTTTACAATTGCAATTAATGATTTGTTTCAGCTCGAATTAACTTAAAACTTGGTTTATGTGTCAATGCTAATTTTGATTATATAAACAGGGCCATTTCTGAGATTTTAGTGGCCCTAGGGCGAACCTAAAAATTAGGCCCTAAATTAGAAATTTAAATTGTGGTTGTGATCGTATATTTGGTCATGTTGCGCTTATCACGGTTGCAAACATAACGAATGTTATTTATATCACTACGGGTATCGCAGTTGTGAAAATTTTTAATAACATATGCTATTGTGGACATAACGATTGCAGGTATTGTAGTTTTGGATGGTGTCTCTACTGCTATAACGATCTCAGTTGCGGTTACATACCCTTATTTAAATACATGTCTATAGTATCAAGTATTGAAAAAAATTTAAGAGTGCATCTATAATAACAAATATTAAAAAATAAATTTTAAGAGTATGCTCATGATAATAAATAGTGGGAAAAAATAAGTCCCCTGATAACAAGTATTAAAAATTTTAATTTTAATTTTAATATTTGTTATTACGAGCATACTCTTAAAAATTGAATTATTTTTAATACTTATTATTAGGGGCCTAATTTTCCCCTAATATTTATTAATATGAGCATATTCTTACGATTTAATTATTTAATACTTGTTATTGGGGCATTCGAAACTTATCCAGCTATATATATGTTCATCACTGTATTTTTTTCATCCACCCATAAAAACTAAGAACTATATTTTAATTTTCTTGGGTGTGGGCCCTGGGCAGGGTGGGGGCCATGGGCGAGCGCCCCTATTGCCCTGGCCTAGGGACGACCCTGTATATAAAGGAAGGTTTAATTTCACTCTTTAAAAATCGGTCCCTGCATTTTATGAATGTTTTCAAAATGACTCATAAACTACTTATTTTTGCAATTAACACTCATAAACCGGTCCTTGTATTTGAAATTCGATTTCAACACGAATTTACCATCAAGTCTAATTGAAATCAATGAGTCTAAAATAGACCTGAAACTGAGTTTTTAACTTAAAATCTAACTTATAAATTATTTACATTTTACTCCCTAAACCTAGATTTTGTTAAATTTACATCGATTTGAACTTCTTTTTTTTAGCAAACAAAGGTATAAGATGTTTCCACTTATATTAAACTTGTATTTAAGTTTTCAACGTTTTTTGTTTAAATTTTGTAAAATTACCAAAATACCTTTTTGTTACATCTTATATTTTTCTCAGGTGACTCTAGTTAATTTTCCTACTTTATTTTTATGTTGGTTGTTTACTTTCATGTAATCATATATGCTTGGTTTTAAATCTGTTTTAGGCTATAAATGGGCCATTTATAAAAAATTTATCAACTAAACTAGACAAAATAAAATAATATTAAAAATATTATACTCAATTATAAAAAATAGAAATACATATATGTCAATTTTGAATTAAAAAATTTATGAATTAAATTGAAAAATAAAACTATATTAAAAATATTAAATTAAATTATAAAATTTAGAAATAAATAGTTGTCAATTTAAGATTACATAAAAATTCTAAATACTAAATTGAATAAAAATAATCATATTAAAAATATTGGACTAAACTAAAAATTAAAAATAAATTTTAATTTTCAAAACTTAATTTTCTTTTATCTCACTTTCTCATTGTACCAAGTAATAGAGAGGAAATAAACTTATTTTCCTTCTAATTTTTTATTCTCTCAATAGAGCACACGGTTGGAAAGAAAAAAATATTTTCCATCTTTCCATTTTTTTCATCACTTTAATTTTCCATCCTTTCAATTTTCTTTCCACTCTACCAAGATAAGGCTAAAAGATGATACTTCGAAAGCTATCCGGGATTGGGTGAATAATGTGGAGACAAATCATTATATTTGGGATCTGTTTCTGGTCCACATCCATATCCTATGATGGTGACGGAGTCCCATGCAGTGATTGGCAGGGGAACAAGAAAACAGGCGCTGGAAAAATGGGAGAGAAATCAGATGTGTTGGTGGAGGTTCAAATGCTATGGGACTTTTCCATGAGTTTGTTGATGACAAGGATGTTAGGTTGATTGAGGTAGAGGCTGCTGGTTTTGGGTTGGATAGTGGCAAGCATGCCGCTACTTTGACCAAGGGAGAAGTGGGAGTTTTGCATGGAGCTATGAGCTACTTATTGCAGGATGAAGATGGGTAAATAGTTTAACCTCATTCCATTAGCTCAGGGTAAAGCTTATTTTGTAATGAATTTATTATTTTTATGTGGCTTGCTTTATCGTGCTTTAGTGTTTAAGGGTTTAGGGCTTTGAGTTTAGGGTAAAGTTATTTTTAATTAAAATAGTGTCAAATTGAAATAATTTGTAAATAGTAAGGGTTAAATTTATTTTTTCGAATTAAGATAATTTTTTTGAATGTGCAGACATAGAGGACTAAAGGTGTTATTATACAAAATACTTTAACTACCACATCATCCTTTTAATGGTTGTTAACGAGTTAGTAACCAATTTGGAGCAATTGAAAGTTTAGTTACTTTTTTTTAGCAATTGAAAGTTTAGTAACTTTTTTTTTTGAGAAATTAAAAGTTTGGTTACCAAATTGAATAATTTACCAAAGTTCAGTTACCATTTGTGCACTTTACCTAAAAAGAAAAATAGAAAAAGTAATATAAAATTAACTTTTTAGATTTTATTCTAAAAAGGGATAATAACACTTTCAATCACTACAATTTTAAAAGTAAATGAAATAATTAATGGTACATTGCGGTAAACATGATTAATGGTACATAGCAATATATGATGTTATTGTAGAATCATGCAATATATATATATATATATATTAATAAAGACGATTTTAATTTTAAAAAAAAAGTTGTATGGTTTTTTATTAAATGAAAATATATTACAAAGATAAAGATAACATGAATATATTTACTCTTATTATGCAAGCAACAAACCATCTTCATTCGTTTTTTTTACTCGGCAACATTTATAGGAAAAGTGCATTATCTTTATCGCATATATATGTATTGGTATCTAAACTTGGTTTTAAAGTACACTTTCATATTTATGTTGTTTGGTTGAATTAGATAAATTAATTTAACTTTAAAGTTTAATTTAATATTTAAGTTTTTAATTTAATTAAATATTTAAATTTAATTTTTAGATTCAAATTGATAGTTAAAACTTTGCTTTACGATTTAAATTAATTTAAATAATTCATTTAGTGTAAGCACCAATTTAAATCAAAATAAAATGTTAAGTATTTAATTAAACATAAAATTATACAAATTATATCATAACGTCATACTGAGATATCAATATATATTCTGATGAGTTTGTCAGTAGTCATAAAAATTTGATCTCCTTAGATAATTGTTTGCCTATGTAATCAAAACTGTGTAGCGAAGTAATCTGTCTGATAGTTTATCTGTTTACCATTCCTTTTCACCTTGTAAAGCTTCTCGTTGGATAGAAACAAGAAGACTCATGAAGGTTTATGAATTCTTTGGCCATGTACGACAATCTCAAAGAAAGAGTTTACTTTTTTTTTGTACCTTTAAATTTTATATTTTATTGTATGAGTTTTTTTTATGAACATAGCGTTTATTTTTTTGTATATATATTTTTATTTAGGATATTTTTTATTTTTTAACAAAATTCAGTTGTTATTGTTAAAAATTATTAATATATATAAGCATACTAATTTAATCAACTATTGTCACAATGAAGTTTCCTCCATCTCCATTCTACATGTTCCTTGCTCAGTCCTTGTTGTCTTTTTCATGATATTGATAACCTCAATAATCTATCTTATTTTACTAATTTCAGATTTGAAAACTCCATCATCTCCATGTTCATTGCTCAGTCCTTGTTGGTTTTTTAATTATGTTCATAACATTCAAAGATTCTAACTGAGAACAAACTGTCGCTAATTAAATACTGAATGATGAATTGACTATAGCCGTCGCCAATAAAATATAGCCGTCGCTAATTGAATACAATAAATACAAGTCGTATTTCTTTATCCCACAAGTAAACTAGCAAAAACCCTCCCTCTATAAGTAGCATGAAACCAAAGTCATCTTTCAAGTGTAGAAGAAATCAGCAATATGAGTGAAGAAGTTAAGGTTTTTGGATTCTGGTCAAGCCCGTTTGCTCATAGGGTAGTGCTGGCGTTGCGGTTGAAAGGCGTTCCCTATGAATACGTAGAAGAGAATATCTTCGGAAACAAGAGCCCTTTGCTTCTGCAATACAATCCGGTTCATAAGAAAGTTCCCGTTTTCGTCCACAACGGGAAACCAATTGCAGAATCACTTGTTATACTTGAATACATTGACGAGGTTTGGAAATCCAATCCCATTTTGCCGAATGATCCTTATGAGAAAGCCACCGCCAGATTCTGGGCTAAGTTCTTCGATGACAAGGTAGGGTCTTTGGTTTTCTTTATTTATTTTTTGCCTTTTTTTAGATTGGCTTAATATAAAAATAAGTGCTCAAATTATACATATTTTTAATTTTAAACGTTTAAATTATTTTTTTATTAAAATATGTGCCTAATATTTTGTTTCGTTAATTTTATGTGTTTGACCATTAATTGTCATTAAAAATTGTTAGTCAATTAAAATATGATACATGTCAAATTTTACTTTTAATTTCTTTAATTAATTTTTAAAAAAATAAAAACTCAAAATCTAATATCAAAATAAAAAAACAAATCCCTAAATACCCAAATCCCTCAATTCGGACACTCTCACTATAGTTGGCCACGTTGTCGGCGACAGAATGAAGCGTCGTTCCCTTGTCTAAAGATCCACACATTGTTAGTTGTTTGTTCAACTGTCGTTCGTCGTGAATTGTTCGAATAAACTTTTCGAAGATTTCGATCTTCATCTGGCGTTTTACACAGCTTCAATCGATTTTTGACAATGGGGTGGTGGGGCAAATGGTCGTGGTGTTCCAGCAACGGATGTGGTGGGTAGTGACATGACCATCGACGGTGGAATCGACTCAAATCAAGATTTGGGTTTTGTGGAGTACTTAAAGATCTTGAATTTGGGGTTATTTTGTAAATTTTAAAAAATTTAAGGGTTTTTAAAAATTAAGTTAAAGAATAAAAAAATAAAAATTTAATTTTTTAAAAAAATTAACAGTAGTTAGCGACCAAACACTTAAAATTAAGGAAATGAAACGTTACACTTATTTTTACAAAAAAATATTTAAACACTTAAAATTAAAAGGATATATAGTTTAGGCACTTATTTGTATATTAAGCGTTTTCAGATTTCTGTATGTTTAATCTTTTTGAGGTGTGTACATATAGTGTATGCCTGCAATTTGGAAAGCTTTCTGGTGCCCTGACAATGAACGGGAAAAGGCGGTGGAAGAAGCTTGCGGGTGTTTGAAAACGCTGGAGAGTGCGCTGAATGGGAAGAGATTCTTCGGCGGGGAAGAAATCGGACTTGTGGACATTGCTGCCAATTTCGTTGGGTTTTGGCTTAGGACCATTCAAGAAGTGACGGGGTTGGAGTTGCTGTCGGCTGAAAAATTCCCCGACTTGTTCAAATGGAGTGATGAGTTTGTGAACCATAGTGTTGTGAAGGAAACTTTGCCTCCGAGAGACAAACAATTGGAGTTTAACAGAGTTATCGTTGCAAAATATGAAGCGGGTGAAATTAAGGCATAATGCATACGTTTGCCTCTTTTATACTTGTTTGGTTTTGTGCAATCTTCGTATGTTGCTTGCTCTTGTTTCCGAGTGAAATAAATTTGCACATTGTTGTCTTAAATAAAATGCATTTGTCCGTGTTGACCTTTCGTCGGTACAAAAAAATAAATAAATAAATCAAGATGATACATTGATAAAAATAATAATTCTAGATTCGAAATTTGACATTGTAGTAAGTAGATTAAGAAGAAAAATCAACCATAATAAAATAAGGCAAATAAATAGGTAAGATAAAGAGAACGACCGAGATTATTTTTCTAGGTTTGAAAAGTTTATCTTATATTTGAGAAGATGTAGACCAAAATACTAACCTTGAAAAAAATTACTATTAAATTCGTTTAAAAATTGACTCGTGTATGGGCTCTAACATTCAAAATTCATCTCCAACCTAACTCGTTTTCTAATTATTGTTTAGTTTATATCCTATGAAAATAAATATATAATACTATACTAAAAATATTAAAAAAGTTGTTAACGTTTGGATAACATCCTTTTTCGATTGGGTATGGCTTCGACTATTCCTCAAGCCCATAGACATATTTTAGTTAATGGGCGTACAGTAGATATACCAAGTTATCGCTGCAAACCCCGAGATATTATTTCAGCGAGGGATGAACAAAAAACTAGAACTCTTATCCAAAATTATCTTGATTCATCCACCCATGAGGAATTACCAAAGCATTTGACCCTTCACACATTACAATATAAAGGATTAATCAATCAAATAATAGATAGGAAATGGGTTGGTTTGAAAATAAATGAATTGCTTGTCGTAGAATATTATTCTCGTCAGACTTAAACCTAACTAAAATAACAAAACAAGGCTTCTGCCCCCTTTTCACCTGAGTTAAGGTTAAGTTAAGACAGGGTAATGGGTTTGATTCGGGTATTTTTTTTCCTATTCATGTATGATAGATCCGTAGGGAGATTTTCATCCCCTGTCCGCTATTTTCAGTATTCCATATTAAAATAAAAAGGAATTAGGAATAGAGAATCTATCTAAAGGAATAGAGAATCTATCTAAAATCTATCTAAAGAATGATCTAATAGTATCTGAAGAAGGGTTTAATAGTATCTGTTCTTATTTGATTTGATACATTGCAGTCAGGGTAGTCAGTTACATTGTGTATGTTTAAAATTTGGCTTAATAGTCAAATAAGTATCCAAACTATACCTTTTTTTTAGTTAAGTGCTTAAACTTTATTTTAGGACAAATAGGTACCTAACGTTTTCAACGCTACTTAAATAGGTATCCCGTAGTTACTGTCCGTTAATTTTCACCGTTAACTTACATTATATGACACGTGTCATCTTCTTAAAATTTTCACATCCATCGCCGGACCATCACGACCATTTATCCCACCATCTCGTCGTCGAAAATCGATCGATGCCATACGAAATGCCAAAATCGTCGAATGGTTCATTCAAATGATTCGCTACAAACGACGACATAACCCACGATGAACGGTGTGTGCATGGGTCGTTCAGCGAGGGGAGGGTGCTTCATTCCATCTCTAAAAACGCGACCAACGTTGGTGGGAGTGGCCGGGTTTGGGGGTTTAGGGATTTGGGGACTATTTGAAAATTTTAAAATATTTAAAAAATTCTGATTTATTTTTAAAAAAAATTCAGAAAATGTTTAATATTGCTACGTGTTCGATTTTAATTGGATAACTGAAAAAATTAACGCCAGTCACAGTCAAACCTTAAATGAGTCACGAAATGATAAAACATTTTTAAATTAAAAAATTAGAGAAAAATATACACTTAAATGCGTTTTTTTAAACTATTTATATATACAGACAAGTTTGGATAACATTTAAAATCTATAGTTTGGGTTGGACCAAGCTTGAGAAAGTAGCTATGTTTTTAGGGTAAACTGAACATTAGTTACTAAACTTTGATCGGGTTTTCGTTTTTTTGTCATTGAGAAAGACAAAAATGATTTTTTATTTATTTCATTTAAAGTGTCATTTTTTCCTTTTTCTTTCTTATTTATATTCTTCTCCATATTAGGGTTTTGTGGTTGTAACATTCTCTTATAATTTTTTTATAACTCTAGACTCCAACGAATTCATTTCACGTCCTCTATCACAATTCACAAGCATCTTTATAAATCACGAAGTTTCAACATAAAGTCCAAATATTTGAGAGTTTTGGGGATTTGTTGGATTTGAGAGATTTGAGATGTAGAGGTGAGCGAAATTCGATTCGAATCGATATTCAAGTCAACTTAAATTAGTGGATAACTTTTCGAGTTCAAGTCAAGTTTGGATTTTACCAATTTGAAAAACCTAAAATTGAATTTCAAAACAGTGTCATTTTAATCTTTAGCTAAGTAATTTGATTGTTTTGCAGTTTGGTTTTTTATACCTTGTTCCTCCATTCCTCTCTGTTTTAAGTCTATTTTGACCAAATTTGAACCACATGTTCCTCAACCACTATAGAATACATATGTAACTTCAATTTCTATTTATGACAATAAATTTTCTTCTTTTGCAATTTATTTGCTTAACTTTATATGATTTTATTATTTCTTTCATCCCTCCTTCATTTAAAAATATTTTGTTCAAATTTAAACCACATGCTCCTCAATCACTTTAGAATATGTGTAGCTTCAATTACTCTTTTTGAAAACAAATTTCCTCTTTCTACAATTTAGTCCTTAACCTTTTATTTTATTCAATTTGGTCCTTCAACTACAATTCTTTGCAAATTATTTCTTCCCATCAATTTAGTAAATTAATCAATGAAAAGATTGTATGATCTTTTCCAAACCCCACATTTTCCCTGGATGAAACTAAAACAACCAATAAAACTTCCTAAATATTATTCAAATAAATTTAAAAACATTATAACTTATGTCAAATTATGGTTTATGTACCTCTACTATTTTCAACTTATAACTATTATTAATATTGTTCTTTATTACAAATCACTAACAAAGTTAAATCATACATTTATAATCTAGTGAATCGTCTCTATTTGTTTAACAAAATTACAACAAAAACAAATTAGAAGGAAAAAAATGGCATGCCAGCTGCTAAGCAATTCAAACATGACAAGCCCCTCGATATGTTCAATTCCTAGAAAATCATTTTTTTTAATAGTATAAAGGTGAGGTGATTATAAGGTAATATTTGTTCACACATATTTTTAACCCTTTGACAATGCGCATACGCCTTGTAGACAGAGCGATTTGAACTCGTGTCTCCCAAGATTAATATCACCTGTTTTTCCACTAAGACACTTGTTGGGTTCAGAAAAAATATTAATTGCACTCTTAATATTAGCATGTCATATATCAGTAAAAATATTAATTACTAGTTTACTTGTTAACTGACTATTCTAAAAAACTTAATTAAAATAAATAAATAAAATGTTATAGTTTAAAGTACAAACAAAATTGAGATCAACTTATTTGCCTTGTGAATAAAGATGCTTATATTGCTCTATTTTGTTTGAATATAAATCCCGATATGAAAATGTAACGTCTCTATTTAATAAAAAAAGTACAAACAAAATTAAGTGCACAATTGAAAAAATAACAAGCATTGATGATTTTTTTACCATTATACTTTTCTTATTTAATATCAGTTAGTTTTTATCATATTTTAACAAATATATTGCAACCTTTTAAACCCTTTTTATGAAAAATAACAAACAAAAGAAACCATACAACCTTTTTAACCTAAGTCATGTTTTCAAACATCATTCCTCCAATGATGAAATAAACGAAATAGTTGTTGCAATTTAAAAATTATTTTGCAATATATTATTTAATAGCAACTAGTTTTTAAACACATGTGTGCGTCTAAATACTACTTATTTTTTAATTAAATATTTGATTTTTAATTTAATAAAAATTATGTCATAAAAATTAATTTAAGTATTCACAATTTAACTAATTAATATTTGTCAATAAAAATAGATATATTTCAACTACTCTGTTATAACATGGCCGTCATTGGGTACGTAAACAACGACGAAAAGTCACGAATTTATTGAAAAGTTTAATTGAGTGGAGTGAATCGAATTCGTTCTGTCATTTTCTATATCCTTTATATGTCTCAGCAATAATTTTATGATACATGTATAATGATTATAAAATCATTGGTGAAACATATAAATGTACACAAAAGGGAACAGAAGAATTCTATTCGAGTGGAGCAGCCAAACTCACAAGAAGACTAGCAAATATTCCCTCTATACAAGTAGCATGAAACCAAAGTCACCCTTAAGAGGGCATCATGGGTGATGAAGTGAAAGTTTTTGGATCTTGGGGAAGCCCTTTCAGTCGCAGGGTAGAGCTTGCTTTGCTGTTGAAAGGCGTTCCCTATGAATACATTGAAGAGGATATCTTTGTCCCTGGGAACAAGAGCCCTTTGCTTATGCAATACAATCCGGTTCTCCTCCACAACGGGAAACCAATTGCAGAGTCCCTTGTGATACTCGAATACATCGAGGAAACTTGGAAATCCAATCCCATTTAGCCACAGGATCCTTACGATAAAGCCACGGCTCGGTTCTGGGCCAAGTTCCTCGATGACAAGGTACAACTTTTAGTTTCTATTTTATTTTAGTTTTTTTTTTTAAATCATATTCGACTTTAACGAAATGTTGTAATGGTGTTAGTGCTTGCCTGCCGTTCGAAAAGCTGCATTCAGTCCGGAGAATGAGCGAGAAAAGGCGGCGGAAGAAGCTCGTGATTGTCTGAAAACGCTTGAAAGTGCGCTGAATGGGAGTAGGTTCGTTGGTGGAGATGTAATCGGAATGGTAGACATCGCTGCCAATTTTGTTGGGTTTTGGCTTAGGATGATTCAAGAAGTTACCGGACTGGAGTTGTTGTCGGTTGACAAGTTCCCTGAATTGTTCAAATGGAGTGAGGAGTTCGTGAGTTGCAGCGTTGTTAACGGAAGTTCACCTCCTAAAGACAGTATCGGCGGTGGTGAAAGCTCGTGTTGAACAAACCAATGCCATTTTCTCCTCTTTTATATCAGCAGGTTTCCTATGTAATGATTGTGATCTCTTGTAACGGGTTATATAATATTATTCATTAATATTATTAATTAATATTATTATTATATGCCATATGTATGTATCGTATTATTATTGTTTTTAATATATATTTTTAAAAATGTATATGTATTATGTGTATATAAATGTATATACCATTAGTGTTTATTATGTATGCATGTATGTTTAATATTATATATGTATAAATGCATGTTATTAATATTTGTGTTATTATTATTTATGTATGTGTAAGTATTAAAGTTAATATATTGTATGTATTTATATGTGTGCTTGTATACAGTACATTATATGTGTACATTGCATGTGTATTTATATTTTATCATTATATCTTATTATTATTATTTAAAAAGCAAAAGAAGAAAATAAAAAATGGAAAAAAAATAAAAAAAATGAAAAGTTAAATTAAAAAATATTATTAAAATTATAATTAATTAAAAAATTAATAAAAAAAGAACAAAAATGAGTGGAGCAAGAGGCTCTAGCTCCCCTCCCCCTCTAAATTGCCTATAAAAGGCGAGGAGGGGGAGAAAGGGCAATGGCAACCCCAAGTCAAGGCTGTAACACCTTAAATTTTTTTTCCAATTCGAAAATTCTAGATTTTGAAATCCTTAATTTTAAAAATTTTCGAATTTAAGAATTTTGGATTTGGAACCCAAATTTTTATTAGGAACAAGCATGTGATTTTCATTAAGTTTGGGAGTTGTTGCAAAAATAACCCTTTTTGTTTTAGATTGAAATCTAGTTCACCTATTTCCCTATTGGAAACGGTATCTTCTAACCTTTTCCAATTTTAAATTATTATCTTTTTAATATATATATATATATATATATATCAAATCCTTAAACCCTTTCATCTGTTCCTACTTTGAAACCTATCTTGTCTCTTTAGTCTTCCTCTATCGGCGCTGCACCCCTTTTGACTAGGACTTTCGCCATTCGATTCAATATTTTGATCTCGTACAACATCATCTCCTACCGTTTGAGCCTTTGCTGGATAAGAGCTTTCTCCCTCCGTAAGATATATTCTTAATTTTTTTTATATATCTCACCCCTGGTTCGAACCAACCCAGCCTCCTTAATGCTCGACCCGCTTATTCTGGTTCCAAGTACCCAAGTTCCCAAATCCTTTAGTTCTGTATTTTCAATCTCATTGAAAGAGATCGAAACCCCACATCAACCCCTATTGCCTCGTCGATTCAAGAACCCACCATAACTCGTGTTACCTAAATTTGAGAAATATTATTCTATTAACTTTTATTTTATGTATAATTATCTCCTTTGATATTATTATTATGATTTTAATATATGTATGATTATTCCACTATTTACATATAAATATAATTACTTTGTATTTCTGATCTAACATCTATTATTTTTATTAAATATAAATACCTACAGTTTATTGTTTTTATTACATATTTGTGATCTGCCATTGTCTTATATTTTCCATAGATATATGTTGCTACGATTAATAAATCGACATGGTTTTGTAATCATTTTTTTAAGTGAGGTGTATGTATGTACGTACATACCCCATTGGTTAATCTGGGGTCTCAACCTTTTGAACTGATTCGTGACTTGATCCATAATCGACTTGGTTACCTTTTTTTGACCCACATCGATATTGTACTTCCCCTGACTTGTACCCGACTCGAACCAAACCCGGACTGAGGATCCAGTTTTACTAATTGCAACTTAATTTGCATTCCGTTCTAATCGTGCACGTGCTTCGAGGCCTACACGTGGGTATTCTTTCGGATTAATATTTATGTTTATATTTAGGTGGCATAGTAATAGTGTTAATGTATGATTATTATCGTAGGTTTTGATACAGCTGGACCCAGTTCTTCTGATCGTAGGAAACGCATTATTCAATAGGTTACAACTTGCATGACAACTCTTCTGTGTTGTGATTACAATGTGTTTTGAGATATTTTGTATACTGTGTCAGACTGTGTTTTAATGAATCTATCAGAATTTTAGAACTGTGATCCTCGTATTTAGTACGATAACTGTGATGTGATTATGTGTTTTACAAACATTACCATATTTTATATGTAGGGGATGAGATTGTACGGTGGAAGAAGTGGTTTGACCACACTGTGATTGGAGAAATAAGGGTGAGGGGTTCTGGGGAACTACCTCCACTGTGACCGGTTGGCTTTGCCACCACTGTTATTGGAGTATGTAGTTGGGAAATGCGTTTTGTCTGTGTCATCATTACATGCATTGTGTTTTACCATGCTTTTATTAAATATCTTGAGAAAATTATTTTGGAATTGAGTTTGTGATTGCTTGTACTTTAGAGACACACTGGGCTCAATAGCTCATTCCCTTAGTTTCTTTTACAGATAACTAGGACTTTAGGCGACTTGGTACTTAAAGGATCTCGTGTTTTTTCAGCTTTACTGTATTTCAGTGTGGACTTGAGTTTATTTATTTATTTTATTTAATTATTAGTTTTGGGATTTGATGTAATTTCAGATTTGGGGTTTACTATTTTTAGCATGCTGTTACGGATGCAGCAAGGAGTGTAGCCACCAAGAGTGACCAATTGAATAGTCAAGTTGTTGAGGGTGTACGCAGGAGCAAGAAGGAATGGAAGATACCTGGAAAGCTAACAGATTTTGTCCTTTCTTAAATAGTAGAGAGTATAAATAACAGATATTGTAATGAGTGACGCATGAAACCTTTCTGGAATTTGTTTCCCAAAACTTCTATCTAAATTGCTACATTCTCTTCATCCCTTACTAATTCTTCTCTGCATAGCATCAACTCTAACATTGGTGCTTTCATTGATCTCATTTACGATGGTCAACCATTCCGAATCTATCAAGACTCTTCAAGATACAACCGCCCAGCTACAATCTTACGCCGAGGATCAGAAACACCGGAATGAAAGTACTGAGAAGACATTGCAAGCGATGGCTCAGCAGTTGCAGCTGATCTCTTCCCAGCTGCAGAATCCAGCCACCACGTTTGGAGGCAGCGATGTGACATCGGCCTGTTTGGTGAACCACAGAAAAGCTAAAGCTCGTTTAGGCTCTGACGACGTGTTTCTATTTGCACCGAAACCGGTTCAGGTTGAACTTCCTCTCTTTACAGGCAAGGATCCCGAGGAATGAATCGCAGCGGCTCAGGATTTCTTTGAGTTCTATAGAACTCAAGACCATCACCGTGTCACGATAGCCTCGTTCAGGATGGATAGCATCGCTCGCAAGTGGTTTCGTTAGATGCAACGCCAACACCAATTGGCTGGCTGGGCTCACTTGGTTGAAGCGATTCGCAAAAGGTTCACCGTTGTGGAGGTTGAATCACCAGAAGGTCAGTTGTCCAAGCTGATCCAGACCACGAAGGTTGAGGATTATCAGACGCGCTTTTGAGGAGTTAGCCTTGCGCACTACCTGTTTGTCAGATGATTTCTTAGCACAATGTTTCCTTTCTGGGTTACGCCATGACATTAAGAATGAAGTGTTGAGTCACCGTTCTTCCTCTATGGCTGAAATTGTAGCTTTGGCACGGTTTCATGAAGCTCGATTCAACGAGAAGCGTGCGATAGGTCGTTCTAACTCCACTAAGTTGCCACCACTTTTACCTACTCCTATAGAAGTCACACCAGGACTACGGGTTCAACCAGGCCGCCCTCCTCCCTTGGAGTCCCTACCGGTGCAACCTCGCAGGCTCTCTTCTGCGGATGCTCAAGCTCGACGTGAGAAAGGTCTTTGTTATTATTGCGATGCTAAATATGTTCATGGCCATAAGTGTCGTGATCCACAGTTGTTCTTTCTTGACGATGATTGCACCGATGTTCTATCGCCGTTACCAATCATTCCCGTTACATTGGATAATCCTTCATTGGACGCTATTGTCGATGTGGGTAACGAACAATCTTGTCTCGTTTAATGCTTTGGCTGGATGTTTTCATCCTAATACGATCCGTGTGGTGGGGTATATCAACGCCAAGCCGGTCCGTGTCTTGATCGATGGTGGTAGCACGTATAATTTTGTTCAGTCACGCGTCGCCAAATTTCTCGGCCTACCAATCACTGCGGCTCCTAACTTTAGGGTCATGGTGGGCAATGGGGACAAGCTTCCCAATGAAGGTTGTGTCCGTAATATTCATCTTCATGTGCAAGGTACTGAGGTGTGTACTGATTTTTATGTCTTACCCTTGGAGTGTACGGAAATGGTGCTGGGTGTTGCATGGTTAGCTACTCTCGGACCGATTACAATGGATTTTTCAATGTTGCAATTTCAGTTTCGTATCGGGACGCAGGTGCATTGTTGGCAGGGTGACACTTGCCAATCCTCAACTAGTGCAATTGCAGTCCCTTTGGCGTGTTTCCACGACAAATGCCGCGGCTGCGTACTATTATCTTCAGTTGCAAGATGATTCCACGGTTCTTGCGAATGACACGTCTCCTGACATGGCTAACTTGCTGCTTGAATTTGTAGCTGTTTTTCAAGAACCTCAAGGCCTGCCACCAGTTCGTGAGAACGACCATGCCATTCATTTGGAACCTTCAACCAAACTGGTGAATGTTCGCCCTTATCGCTATCCATATTTCCAAAAAACGAAGGTCGAACGCCAAGTGCAACACATGCTTGAGCATCATTTGATCCGTCGGAGTACGAGTTCATTCTCTTCCCCGGTATTACTTGTTAAGAAAAAAGATGGAACATGGCATTTTTGTGTGGATTATAGGGCCTTAAATGCGGTCATGGTGAAAGATAAATTTCTGATACCTACAGCCGATAAGCTATTTGATGAATTAGGCTCTTCTCATTTTTTCTCCAAGCTCGACCTTTTGGCGGGTATCATCAAATTCGGGTTAAGGAATCGGATGTTCATAAGACGACATTCCGTACGCATGAGGGTCATTATGAGTTTCTTGTCATGCCTTTCGGCTTGACAAATGCACCTTCAACCTTTCAAGCTACGAAGAATGACATATTTCGGCCTTATCTTCGTAAATTTGTGCTCATTTTTATTGATGATATTCTGATTTATAGTAAATCTGGGAAAGATCATTTACATCATGTTCGGTTGGTTCTACAGTGTCTACAAGATCATAGCTTTGTTGCAAAGCGAAGTAAATGCTCTTTCGGCCTCCAATCCGTTGAGTATCTTGGTCATATAGTATCGGGTGATGGCCTTCAAGTCGATTTGGCTAAAGTGGTTTCCATTAAAGCGTGGCCTACTCCCACGTCCGTGAAAGATGTTCGTAGTTTTTTGGGTCTGGCCAGCTATTATCGCAAATTTATTCATGGTTTTGCGTCTATTACTTTTCCAATTTCTGATTTGCTCCGCAAAGGGAATGAATTTGTGTGGAATGATGACGCTCAAGCTGCACTGGACCTTCTCAAGGCTCGGTTGTCCACTGCTCCTGTTTTGGCTTTACCGAATTTTGAGTTGCCCTTCCAGGTCAAAACTGATGCATCCGGTACGGGGATAGGGGCTGTGTTAACTCAGGCGGGTCGACCATTAGCTTTTTTCAGCCAGAAGTTATGTCCAAGAATGCAACATGCTTCTACATATAGTCGAGAGATGTTTGCTATCACTCAAGCCGTGGCAAAATGGCATCAATACCTTATGGGCAGTCGAGTCGTGACTGTTACGGATCAACGTTCGTTGCGTGAGCTAAATCAACAAACAATTCAAACCCCTGAGCAGCAACGGTGGCTTGCCAAATTGGTTGGTTACAACTTTGAGATTCAATATTGCCCGGGCAAATTAAATGATGTGGCGGATGCTTTGTCTCGAGAACCTATTGCAATGTTGTTGGCTTTTTCTCATCCCGTGTGCGGTATTATAGACGCGATTCGAGCAGTGACGGCCACTGATGCTAATCTCCAACACATTCGTACCAACCTCGTATCGGGGGGCGATGTATTTCCGAGATATGAAGAACATAAGGGTTTGCTGTTATGGCGTGGGCGCATTGTGGTTCCTCAAGAAACTACTGTGCGCACATTATTATTACGTGAATTTCATAGCTCCCTTTTGGGTGGCCATGCGGGCATTACTCGGACCTTTCACCGTTTGGCAGCGAGTTTTTACTGGGAGGGTATGCGCCAGGATGTGCGTGACTTTGTGAGTACGTGTCAAGTGTGTCAACGTATGAAGAGTACAAGTTTGACACCAGCTGGTTTGATTCAGCCATTACCAATTCCGACCCAAGTTTTTGAAGATATTTCGATGGACTTTGTGGTTGGCTTACCATGTTCTGAGGGCAAGGAGGTGATCTTTATAGTGGTGGACCATTTCACTAAGTACGGCCATTTCTTTGCTATTCCTCGTCATTTCGATAGCATGTTAGTTGCTCGCGTTCTACTCCAAGGTGTCATTAAGCTTCATGGTATTCCACGAACCATTGTTAGCGACCGCAATCGAATCTTTGTGAGTGACATGTGGACCGAACTAGCTAAATTACAAGGGACTGAGCTGTGTTTTTCTTCAGCATACCATCCTCAATCTGACGGGCAAACCGAGGCTTTAAATCGTTGTTTGAAGATGTATTTACGTTGTATGGCTGCCGATGAACCAAGAAAATGGACCAAATATCTTCCTTGGGCGGAGTATTGGTACAACACGGTATATCAATCATCTGCCGGGATGACACCGTTTCAGGCTCTATATGGCCGCGACCCCCCACTATTCTATCTTACGTCGAAGGCTGCTCTCGCCATGATCAGTTGGCCCATGAGTTACAAGACCGTGATGCTGTTCTTAAAGAATTGAAACGTAATTTGGAGGCTGCTCAGAATCGTATGAAGCAGCAAGCTGACAAGCATCGCCGTGAATTGTTATTGGAAGAGCGGAGTTGGGCTTTTGTTCGCTTGCAACCTTATCGACAGTTGTCACTACGCTTCCAACGTCAACACAAACTAAGTCCTCGGTATTTTGGTCCCTATCATATTCTCAAGCGTGTTGGCCAAGTCGCCTATAAGTTGGAGCTACTAGATTCAACTCGCATCCATCCTGTCTTTCATGTTTCGCAACTTAAACCATGCCGGGGAATACCGCTGCAACAGATTACGCCTTTACCGTTACTGCGAGAGGAGGTTGCTCATTGTGTTTCGACGCCAAACCTTGAGGACAAGGTTGATTCTCCGGGGGAGGGTGCTGTTACGGATGCAGCAAGGAGTGTAACCACCAAGAGTGACCAATTGAATAGTCAAGTTGTTGAGGGTGTACGCAGGAGCAAGAAGGAAAGGAAGATAGCTGGAAAGCTAACCGATTTTGTCATTTCTTAAATAGTAGAGTATAAATAACAGATATTGTAATGAGTGAGGAATGATACCTTTCTGGAATTTGTTTCCCAAAACTTCTATCTAAATTTCTACATTCTCTTCCTCCCTTACTAATTCTTCTCTGCATATCATCAACTCTAACACATGCATTTTCAGACTCGATATTCAAATTATATTATGAAATTTTCGGTTATAAATTCAACGCTTTAGTTTTGACAAATTATTAAGTATTTAATTATTTTGCAATTATTTTATAGTTTTATAAATGAAATTGATTTCTCGAGGGTGAAGTTTTCAATTGTGGCTTCCTAAATTCGGCCTTTTCCTCTGGGCTGGGTTTTGGGGGTTACAAAGGCAGCCAAAGGTAGCAGTGTTTTCGGCTTGCCAGGGGAAGGGAGCAGTGCTCTAGGCCCCAACTGGTTCGATTCAGCATCCGATCAGAGTTTTCTTTGTGGTCCGATCGAGTTGATTTTTGGGCCATGACGAGATGACATGGAGATCTTGATGGGGGTCGGTCAAAATTTTTCATCCGAGCTTTCAGTGGGGTAAAATTCGATCCTTATTTTTGTATTTATTTCAATTTAATGTTGGTTTATATACAGGGTAATATATAATTTTGTTGATTATGATTTTAATTATTGGCATATTTTTATAATAAATATATTTTGTATGTCATGTTAGATCTAGTTCTTAGGGTCTCGGTATCCGATTAGGAGTGACATCTCAGGTCTCCAGGTGTCATCTCTTTTGGTACCGCAGATCGTGAGATTTTTTATGCATTCGAGCGTATTTGCCATGTTCATGCATTTTATTTTGTTGCATATAGTATTAATTTGTTAAAAGAGTTTAATCGTGTTTTTGTTATTAATTAATGAAATTTTAAATTAATAGCTCTAATAGATGAAATATTTTTCGTTCTATAGGGACTTATTTTTTAGTTTTCGCTCAAGGTCCCGAAAATATCCCAGACGACCCTGGTACAAGAGAAGGGATTGTTCATAATCTTCTTAAATTCAACTCTCTTTTTTATTGAATATGGTCATCCTCCATTATTGACACTGTCTGTGATTTCAGCTTTCTATACAATCCAAGAAAGATGAACCGTCTGAAATATCGACAACCATCTCACTTTTACCATCAACCAGATATATTATCTATAATAGTATTTATATTATATTTATAACTCCTTAAAAAATAATTAATTAAATCTACCAACAACGATGTCACGCAAATAATTCACTAACAATGTATACCCGACTCCCCCCGATGAATTTTATTGAAAAATCCAAGTTAGACCATATGGAGGCACCAAATGGCGAGACAAAAGGACCGATTGGATTATTGAAAATAAGGTTTTGGAGCTCCAAACGGCACTCATCTCACTTGTTAAAGGTCCAGGAAGTTTCAGAAGCCCGTTGGGCCTACTTTAATGCCTTAACCTGCAGGCTTTGACGGGACTCATGAGTCATGACTTCTAAAATTAATATTGATGCAAGACTCGTGATTAGGAATTTAAATTACGGTTATGATTGATGTCGCGTTTCAACAGATAATCCGCAAATAAAATGCAGTGGTTGTATGACTGTCATCATCATCTGCATTGAAACCAAGAGATTCTCAGTCTTAGATCATAATAAAAATAATGTTTCTATTAGTTACTTATTTCCAATGATTGGTACTAAGGGTTTTTCAAACAAGCTTTCATCTTTGGCCCCATTTTACATCATTTGGAGTGTACCCACCATTAAGATTCGACATCTTTCTGTTCTGTTATTAAAATGGATAAAGCAGGGAAATAGCTAGCTTTTTTATTTAGTTTAAGTTCGTAATTAAAATAAACACAATGCGATTCCAAAATATAACTGCATGTGCCCTGTTTTCCACTTTAATCAGCAGATTTGGTCAAGTGTCACATATCTGTGTGTGCTTTTGGATGATGGGTTGGTCAAAGTTTTGAAACACTCTTACCATAACAAGAAATAAAAAAAAAGAGACGACAAGTTTCAGACACAAAAAACATGTTCTTTGGGGAGCAAATCAAGGTGACATGTTACTCGATATTCCATTTTCTTCCATACCTTGGAAAATCCTTTTTTTATGTTTTGCTGTTAAATGTTCTTTTAATGATTGATTAGCAGTAATCAGACATGTTTAAGGTTATGGTTTTACAGCTGGTCTCCAACAACTCGCCAGTCATTGCACTTAAACCGGCCCTTTTTGGTTTGATGGGGTGGTGCTTTGTTGCTTAACATTATTCCTCAAGATCTGCCAAAACCTGTGTGCTCAACAACTTACATGTTTTACTCTCTACTGCTTCTGGAACAAGTGGATTGGATTTTTTTTTTGGATGCGTTTAATTAAAAATTAAGAAAAGTGAATCTAATCTAGTGAAGAAATTGATGATGTTAATCTTCAAAATTTAGGTTCGGACAATTTTTTTCTACAAAATATATGTACGTTATCAAATTGTGAATAAAATTATAAATAAATAATACATTGTACTTACTCTAATATTATTATAAAAAAATAAGTAAATTGTGTATTTTTTTTTTTTGTTTTTTTCATGGTAAACTACACTATTGGTCACCCAACTATTACAATATTTTTATTTTGGTCAATAAACAAAAACTTTTTCAATTTGAGGAACTAACATTAGGACATTTGATCATTCAAGTCACTTGTCATTAATTGATTAACATAATTATTGATGTGGTAGTTTTAAAATTTGAATAATAATATATTCAATTTTTATTACTTACACATTCTATCAATTTAATACTAATTCTAAATAATTCAACAAATTTAACTCTCTAAAATTTAAGAATTATATCAATTTGATCTCAAAATTCCTTCACCATTCATCATCATCTCTCAAAACTCACCATCCCAAAAAAATCTTGTCCTCACCTTCTACAGGAATATCAAAATTTGCAGACATCCCTTTCTAAAGCAACTTTAGACTTCAATCTGCAAGCATAAAATAGAAGTTGCAGCCTACAAATTAGTTAATCAATAGCAAGTCCAAGACAAAACCAAGCCCAGAAACTGGTAAAGAGCCATTGCATCACATTTCTTCCCACCGATTATTCAACCTATATTTCATCTCTAACTTCATATAATATGTACAGGTAAAAGAAAAATACGCCAAACAAAAAAAATAATACTGAAAAAAACGAATGATTTCATACCGAACAAAAAGAGTATTAAGAAAATTAGAAACAAAATGACTTCCACGAAACTAGCTCATATAAAATCATTCTGGGAATATGGGAAAGATTGCAGAGATTTTAGCTTAGAATTATTGGATGTTTAAAGCAAGAATATCGCCTGATTATATTAAATTTTGGGTTCAAATCTTTCTTTTGTTTAATACCATATGAACTTGGATAAAAAGCAAAAGGTATAAAGATCCTGCCTCCACAAAGAATTTCGATGGGACAAAAGGTGAAAGAAAACGTAAGCAGGATGTATACACACCTTTAACTTTATATTTAATCAAGTTAAAAAAAAAAATGATAATGGGGTCTTTTTTTCCCAAAAAATTGATTTATTCGTTATCAACCACATATTTATAATTTTCAGAAAAAAATATTTTATTTATTATCGAACACATAATTAAATGTTTGAAAGTATTTGTAAAAGTCATTTTGTTTTTAAAGATATTAAAAAAAAGAGAGGAAAATTTGACGATTTTAAACCAAGATAAACCAGCTGCATGCATGTGAAAAAAAAATCATAACAACCCAATCTCTTCCTCTTGGCTTTACGATTCAATTCTAAAAAAAAAAATTAAACTAGAAACAAAATTATTTTCTGAAATAAACTCTTAAATATTGTTCTAACATCCCTATTTCATTAAATAAAAAATCAATCATTTCATATAATAAAAATTCCTACAACATTATCTCAAAAATATTCTCGTGTCGGTAGGGTCTTTATTTTTTTATTTGATTGATTAATTTATTAGAAAATATTTGATTTATTGACTACTTTATTTGTGAATCATACGATGATACGCTATACAAAATGAGTTAAATTAATTTAATTTTAAAATTTATGGTAATGTATTTACATATAATTCATTGATGACACAAAATTATATATTGTCAATGGGGGTCTTTGTATAACAATTGCTACCTAAATTGTTCAAAAAAATGTTATCTAACTGCGGTGATTGATTTTTGAACAGTGTTTGTAAAGTCGTCGTGTTTTTAAATTTGTTTTTGAAAGTTGTCAAAAAAATCTGACGAGTTTAATTTTTTTACCATATACGTCAGCTGCATGCATACATGAGAAAAAAAAGTCGCCTTCTCTACTCGGCGTTTTAAGCAATTTTTGTTATTCAAAGATTTATTTAAAATTTGGATTTGTATTTTTTAATTTGAAACTTTCACTTTCAAACATTTATGTTTTACCTCCAACCCTAAATCTTGGTTTCATCCCTGTTCACAACATCATAACTTAAACTCTTAATCTTATTAAAAAATTTAAAACATTTCCCTACTAGATCAATGTGTTGGTTTTATTAGGATTTTTTGTTTTCTCTTAAAAAAATGTTTGTTGTTTTGACTCAAAGGGTAATCTTCCTTTCCCACCCTTCCAAGAAAAGCTAACCTGATCTTATCCTATCATATATCCTTTTTTAAAAAAAATTGATGCATACACTCTTATTGTCATTATTCTAAAACTTTCCTAGGTTTTGTTTGATCCAATTTACATGTTCATGGTGTTTATCAAATAATTATCCATAGTTAAAAGAAAAATAAGTGATTTTGCCAACATAAAAAAAGGTAAACAACATTATGACATAAAAGTCTGTTGGCAATCAATTTTTTATTTTTTATTTGATTGATTGATTTATTAATTAGAAAATATTTGATTTATTGATGGTTTTATTAATGAATCAGACGGTGATATGTTATACAAAATATAAATTAGGTTATTCTTAAATTTTTATGATAATGTATTTATATTTAATTCATTGATTATACATAAAATTATATCTCATTAAAAGGGTTTTTGTATAACAATTGCTATCTAACTAATTGGTTTGACTAATCAAAATATTTAATATTTGTAGAAGAATGGATTATGAGACGACATATATACATAATTTTTTTTATTTATTCTAAATAGGATAATTATAAAGGAAAATGGAATAAAATAAATCTACAAACTATTTAGGTATTGATTCATTTGTTGGTTTTGTTAGGGATTTTGTTTTCTCTTAAAAAATACTTGTTTTGATCTCAAATATTTTGCAACCTTTCTCAAAAATACCCTTATAAAACAAAAATATGTTTCATTAATTTAAATGATTAATTTAATATTTTATTAATAAATCATGGAAATATAATTAAAATTTATCAAACACATTATTTTCATTGTTTTGTTAAGAAAATTTGATCAAAATATAGTTAAAAAGACCAGATCAATGGTTTTACTATATTATCACTCAAAGTGCATCAACTTCTTTCTAAACATGTGAAGAATGGATCCTACACACAAATACACATAATTTTTTCCATACATAATAAATAGGATAATTATCCTAAAATCATGAATAATTTTTAACATTCTTAATATAATCTCAAAGTAGTATGTTTTGTCATGAATAAAATTCAAGTACACCTTATAGATAATATTACTCAAACTCGGATGATCAAACAAAACATAAAACTCTTTGTCACAAAAATCACTCCTTGAATTCACTTATAAATATTTTTTATTTCACTGATAACATATAACATAACTATATATACAGTGGAATACAAATATTGGAAATAAATATATTTTAAAAAATTAGAATGGTAACCTACGAATAAAAATTCTCTACTCATTTTTTGTGTTTTTATGTATGTCTTATTATTAAAAATAGGGTTTAAAATTTGAGATTATAGTTTATGGATTAATGTTATTGTTTAGAGTTTAATTTTTATGAATTAAGGCTTAAAGTTATGGTGTAAAATTTTTTTAAACGAATTATGGTTTAAAATTTAATTTGTTAATGTCAAAACATGCAAAGAGACACTTAAAAATTACATACGGTTTTTGTTCCTACCATTGTACATGTCCCCAAAAAAGGGAATATTAGTGTATGAAGAGCAAGAGGAAATCATGCAAGCAAGCAAGCTTAAGGATCACTCAAAGAAATGTTCATAAATAATTAGATGATAATAATTAATATCCATCTAATTATTATCCGCACCGCCCTCCTTCCCTCTCCCCCAAGGCGGAGCAGGCCCGTCATCTGATTGAGAACCCGAAATGCCCCACCGGCCACCGCCCTACCTGGACTCCACTCACGGCTTCAATCATATGATACTATCATATTATTGTAACACAACATGTTTGACGAAATCAGGCTTATCAAAAGAAAATGACACTTGTATTATGCGCTATATATGATTAATAATTAATAATGATTTAATTATATCTTATTTTATGTTGAAGTTTAAATTAAGCATCCATCAACGTGAAACCAACTAAATGTGTGATATAAGTTGAGACTTTGAGATTGAAGTTGAAATTGATTGACAAGGACTATGAATTGTAGAATTAGTTCATTTTGAAAGCGAAACCCCCCTTCCCATCAAAACTTGATCTCCGTGGAAAACATTTTATAAACCCTTCTATCTTTACCATTAAAAATAAGTTACGGGCCAATTAGAACACAACATGTATAATAAAAATTTAAAAAAATCTTAGAAATTATAAAATAATGGATCTGATCTGTCCAAATCTCATCCGGAGAAATTTTTTTTTATTCATCTCCGAATTGTAGTATTCATTTAAAATTAAATTAAACAAAACATTTAATCTAATTAAAACTATTGTATATTTAATTTGATAATAGAATTTTAAAGGGAATATTTTGGGGAATAATCCAAACCCAAACAATATTTTGAATTTTGGAGTACTTTAGAAGATATTTTAGAAATTATAACATCTTTTCATTTGTCTTTGAATTGTATTATTCATTTAAAATAAAATTAAACAAAACAATTAATTTAATTAAAAATATTGTATACTTAATCTGATAATAGAATTCTAAGGATTAAGCATTTTAATAAAAAAACAACTTAATTGATTGATCATTTTTTGTCTGTTGCACAGTTCAGTTCGTTTCCAATAATAAAATATTTTATGAATTTAATCGGAAAATCGGTTAATATTTTAATTGAAAATATTTCTTAAAATATAAAGAAATATTTAATTTATTTAAATTATTTGCCCAAAACTATCATTTTAAAGATCAAATCTTTTTATTTAAAAACTTAAATCAAAATAGGTGTCAAAGTAACTTTTTTTGAACTTTGGTCCTAAAGTATTTTTTAAAAAAAACTACGGATTCTCTTTTCTTTCGGCGCCAAAGTTCAAATTATATTTATTGTTTTTAATAAATTACTCATCTTTTTATATATTATAGATAATATTATTTAATTAAATTATTTTTTGGAAAGTCTTAAATTTAAAAATTTTTATTTATTTTCTATAAAATTTTAAAATTTTGAAAAGTTTTAAAATTACTTTCTCAAAATATCTAAAATACACAATTTTAAATCCTTTTTTCATGTCGCTTCGCCACCTAATTAGGGATGGTTGTTTGACCGGGTTGAACAAGCCGGACCATTTTTTAAAAACCGGATTTTTTTAACGAAAATTTTGGGTTATCTTTTGAATTTTTTTTAGAAAACCCTAACCTCCTGATCGTCGTTTGAGTTTAAATTGAAAATAACAAGTGGTCGTATTTAAAATAACAGTTTATTTTTATTCTAAAATTTTTGTATTTACTATAATATTTATTATAATTTTATTTATTTTCCTATTTTTTAATAAAAATTAAATAAAAAATAAATGTCTTATCAAAGTTTTATATTTTTAACAATTAATCTTCATATTGAACATCTAATCTAATTTCAAGAAAAAAGAACATTTTATTTATATTAGATCATTCAAGTTACCATTGAACCTTTTTATTATAAAATCGGGTCAAACTCAAAAAAATTATATTTTTTATTTTAAAAAATATTAGGGAAATCTAAATCAGGTAAATGATAAATGAGTTTTTTCGAATTGAATACGAATGGACAAAAAATAAAGGACTTGGTTATCCCTAAAATTTTTGGAAAATTTAAATTTTGTTTCTAAACTTTTTTAAAAAATTTAATTTGGTCCCTCAAGATTTTAAAAATTCATATTAAGTTTCAAAATTTTGAATATTTTTAATTAAATTTCTTCTCAATTTTTTTTAGATATTTTGTTAAATCCCTCAAAATTATTAAAATTTTTAGTTAAACCTTCAATTTTTTTTGAATTTTTTTAAAAATGGGTTCTTTTTTCCAAAAATAATAAAATAAAGGACACGCTCAAACTTTTGTGCACAGTTCACGACCCATGTTAAAACAAACGGTGAGGTGGTAAAAGGAAAAAAGCCTGTCCCAAAAAAAAAAAAACTTTTGTGTTTTAAAATTGTCACACTTAAATTATAACTGCCGAAAATGATCTGATGCTTCTATAAGATAAATCCACTTTTCTATCTTTTTTTGTTTTTAATAAAAATAAAATTAACTTTTTTTTAACATCCTTTTTATCATTTAAATTATTCTATACTATATAATTTTTTAAATTATATTATTTTTTAAAATATTAATATTTAAAATATTTTTTAAGTTAAATATGTATTTTCGACAGTTTTTAAAATTACTTAAAAACTCTAAGTTTGAGGAAGAAAACGAAAAAAAAAAAAGAAAAAAAAATGAAACAATAGACTATTAATCATATTTTTTGAATTTTATTTTTTATTTAATTGTTTTGGCTTTTAAAAATATTTTTTGAATTTTTAAATAATCCTAAAATTTTCTCCTATTTGGGTCACTAATGCTATTTTTTTCCTTCATGTTTTGGTCTTCAATATACTGCTTCTTTCCTACTTTGGTCACCAAAGTATTATTTTTCTGTGATTTTTTAACGATAAATGACCAAAATAAGAAAAAAAATGCAACGTTAGTGACTTTTACCAAATATAATGGTTTGGTGACCAAAACAAAAAAGTTAAAATAATTTAGTGACCAATAATATTGTTTATCCAAGGAAATCACATTAGATAAAAATTATTTTTTTTTGCTTCAACATCATGAGAAACGTCATTTTAAATTTGGGGCTATTTTGAAAAATAAAGAAAATAACAAAAATTTTTAAATAGTTAAGTTTTGTTAGAGTTTGTCACCGAAATTCAATTAGAATTTGATTTATTTTAGGCTTAAATAAAAAATAAATGTTTAAATTATACCTCTTTTGAATTTTATATACTTAAAGTATTTTTTGTTAAAAATAAATGCTTAAAAAAAAAAAAGATATAATTTTAGGTGTATGCCTATTTGATACCGTTAAAAATTTTTTTTAATCAATCAATTTAAACTTCATGTGATTTCAAAATTTGAGTTTTTTTAATGTTTTGAAGAAAAAAAATTTTTTATTTTTTGAATAAAAATATTTATTAAATTGTTATTTCGCTAAAAGTTAATTTGATAAAATAGTTCATGTGATTTGTAAATTTTGTTCAAACCTCAAATATAAGATAATTTATAGTGAAATCTTTTCATTATCTGTCCATCCAAAAAACGTGCCGAATAAGACGTGCATTTTTAAAATTCTATATAGTGGTAAGACGTAAACCACACATTTTTTTTATATAGTGAAAGTTCAAATCTTTTTTTTATCAAATAAAACATGTTCAATAAAAAGCGCATTATATAAAAATACAAATAATACAAGCACTTTTATTTAAAGTGACTAAAATGAATATTATTTCAAAATTTAATCATTAAAAGATACTAATCTTATAAATATTTTTTTGGATATATTTGGATAAAAGTTCATATTAGAGGGGTTTTCAGCATTTGGATGTAAATTACATTGTTTGTAACGTGAAGAGGTAAATATCAATGATTATTAATGGCAAAGAAATAAAAAAGTGTCGGAATAATTAAATCAAATGCCTTGTGTGTGAAGGATAGAGTTATTATATTTGCCAAGTGGACAACACAGCTATAACAACTATCAATAAAAACCACATCTCAATAACGCCGTGACCATATTTTTATCAAGAGATTTTCGTGAGTTTTGGGATTTAAATTAAAATTTATTTTTATAATTATTTGTAGATTTAAATGAAAAATAAAGGTTTAAAGTATAAATTTTTAAATTTTAAGTGTTTAAAGTATTTTTTATAAAAGTAGATGCTTAAAATTTTAAATATATTTTCTCCTATTTTTGTGTAACTTCCAAATAATTACCCACTCATTTTAAATGAAGGATGTAGGAATATTGTTGAAAAAATATTTAATTATTTTTGAGACGAAATTTAACACTTTTTTTGAAAAATGAACCCATTAAATTGATTAATAAATATTAAAAATCTAAAGACTCAACATATAAATATAAATTTTTTAAAATAAAATTTTAATTAAATTATTTTCTATATATATATATATATTTTATTTTTTAAAATAATTGAATCAAATACTAACCTTAATCGATTTAAAAAATAAAAACACTAAACTCAAAATCTAAAACTCTAAACTCAAAATACTAAACTAAACTCTAAATCCTAAACACAAAACCCTAAATCCTAAACTGCCAATAAATGCTTCTGATTTATTATATTTCATCTGAGAGCAAAGTTCATTCCTTCCTCTGGCTCTCCAGTCCAAAAGTCCAACCTTAAGTCCTTGGGTAACAAGTGCAGTCCAAAACTAGTGGCTGCTATGGCTTCAGCACATACTGTACTGGCAGCAAGTTGAAACAGAGCACGCAAACAACTAAAGCGAATGCGCTTATGATTTATGGTTTTGAGTTTAAGATTTAAGAGTTTGAGTTTATAATTTAGAGTTTCGTATTTAAGATTTGGATTTATAATTTTGGTTTTGATTTTAATTTTAGGGTTTAGTGTTTTATTTTTTAAATTGATATTTGATTTAATTATTTTAAAAAATTAAAAATATAATATATATAAAAAATAATTTAATTAAAATTTTATTTATACTTATATATTGAGTTTTTGAAATTTTTAATTTTTATTAATTAATTTAATATTATTCAGCATTAATGTTGTTCAGCGATATTCGTCGAGCGTAATAAATTTATCATAAAATAATTTTATAACAAGAGTATATATGATATGTTTTAATAATAATTTTTTGACATAAACCCATTTAATAATTTTTAGCAAAAGGATGTAGTCCCCTGCATTGCCAAATGGACAACGCAGCCATGACAAATGTCCGCTATGCTGGTGGAACCGTAGCCCCACGCCGTGACCCAAAGGGCCATTAAGAGGAAATCATGAGTTTTGGGATTTTTTTCCTTCTATTTTTATTTTTTTATAATTTTTTGTACTGAAATAGTTAATACACTAATAAAGTTAGACCAAATATTGAGAATAGTTAATAATCAACAAAATATTTAAATTGAAAAATTAAGAGACAAATATCTCGTTTAATATTATGAAACACATGTTTAAATAGTTTTGTTGATAAATGTGTATTATTAAAATTAAAATCAAATATTGAAAATAATTAAGAATTAATAAAATATTTAAATCAAAAATTAATAAAGACAAGTGTCTTGTTCACGACTAAAAAGTTTGTGGTACAACCCTCTCGATCTAAATGTTTAAATAATTAATTAATCGATATCGAATATTATAAATATTATTTATGAGAATAATTTTTTAAACTAATTTATTTTATTAATAATTTTAAAATTAAAATTATATATATATTTTAAAAATTTTAACCTCTCATTTCACTAAATAATTGTTTGTTCAAAAAAATATATAATATAAATTGCTTAAATCTGAAACTATAATATAAAATACTTAAATCTGAAACTCAGAAAGAAAATCATATACTGCAAAATGGCCTGCACTTGTTGTGCGCATGTTCCTCACCTTCCACCTCTGCGCCTGGTATAGTCATCTCCACTCTCTTTATTTCCTTTTAGTCAAACACTACAAATACAAATCTCCGTTCCCTAACTTTCTCTCATTTTCCCCGTATTTCTTTACATCTCAATTGTTGACAGTTACTCTCTTTAGTACCCACTGAGGTATTTTGGTTTCATATCTACATTTTTCCTCTTCGGCTGGGCCACCGCCAGCGATATCAACAGGGCCACCAACTGCTTATATTAACATTAACTCTCCCCAAGCGCCGACCTCTCATCAAATGCTCTCCCCCCCCTTTCCCTTCTTCTAAACTCTGTCTTTGCTTCTTTTTTTTTATCTTTCTTTGTTATGGCCGAGGTTTTAGACGACGGTGAGTTTTGGCTTCCACCCCAGTTTTTAACCGACGATGAAGTTTTCGTCGACGGAGTAAAAGCTACGACCAATACCAAGAATCTTAAAGGTGGCGAGTCTTTGTTTCCCTTCGAGTTCACCGGCGGGTTTGGGTCTTCCGGGTTTTCTTCGGATCTGAGTTCTCCCGTTGAGTCCGTTCTGGGCTCTACTGAAACAGAGAGTGATGAGGAAGATTACCTCGCTGGGTTATCTCGTCAAATGGCTCACTCCACTCTCAAAGACGATTCCCTCCGAATGGGCCCAACGTTTGCCTCTGAAAATCCCAAGGTCTGTTGAATTAGTAGACATGAATCATGTTTGAGTGAGTTTATTGTGTTAAGGAGTGTTCGTTATTCTGATTTATTTATTTTTTGGTTTAACTTTTAGGGATGGGTCTTGTCCAGTTCACCGCAATCAACCCTTTGTTCGTTGCCGAGCGGTTGTGGTTGCAAGAAAGGGTATAGCCGTGGGAGCCCAAACTGTCAATCTGGGGTTTCGTCACCGCCGGCAACCTGGGATCTGCTGTATGCGGCTGCCGGGGAAGTAGAAAGATTGCGAATGAACGAAGAAGAAACATATGTAGGATTTAGCAACAGAGGCCTTTTCGGTCCACCAACTATAAAATCCTCTCCGAACCTCGATGCTTCTGGCTTTTACCCTCAACATTCACTTTCTCACAATAAGCTGCGGAACAATCAAGTAAAATCCTCAAAACAGAGTATTCGGATTGTTTATTCTCTGCATGTTACTAATTTCTTCGGATTTTTTGTTTTTATTGCAGTTTCAGCAACTGAAACAAGATAAGCTAATGAAACAACAAAACGCGTTGGTGTGGGGAGGGTTGCAGCAGCAGCAGATCCATGTGGTCCAAAACAGAGGAAGGTATGGTAACAGGACATTGGGTCTGTCCCCATCTGCATGGCCCCTCTGCAGCAGCAGCAACAACAGCAACCCCAGCCACCAAACTGGTCGGGTATGCGTGCTGTTTTCTTGGGCAATCCAAATGGTAAAAGGGAAAATGTTGGAACTGGTGTTTTCCTTCCAAGGCGTGTTGGTAACTCGTCTGAACCCCGCAAGAAACCAGGTTTGTAACCATCAATCAACTTAGCGTTTTAATAAAGCATTGTTTTCTTGAATGTTCATTGATTTTGGATTTTTTTGATATATTGGCAGCTTGTTCTACTGTTTTAGTTCCAGCTAGAGTGGCTCAGGCTTTGAACTTGAATCTAGATGAGGTTGGAGCTCGGCCCCAGCCTCACCATCCTCGGTTTAACTCAAGTTTCACTTCTGGTAGTAGTTTCTTAATATCTCCCTTAAATCTTGTTCATTTTTTTAAAAAAATATCTCAAGTTATTTGGTTTTAAACTCTGAAATGTATTTGTAGATGCTGATGCATTGAGGCTTCGAAGTGGTGGGAGTTTCGTTGGAAATCAAAGGCAGCGGAATCTCATGGCCGCAGCAAGAAGTCAGTCATGAAGTCCGGTTACCCCAGGAGTGGACTTATTGATGACTCATCTTGCATGCGGTGGTTTTACTAATTGTTCTGTTGGTTTTTCTTTGAATATCTTTTTGGGTAGAAAATCTAAGGTTAGGAAAAGGGAAAAGATGGAAGAAAGTTTGATAGTTTGCTATAGGGTAGTGGTGTATAGGTTTTAAGAAGTAAAATGTTGGTTTTTTAAGAAGATGAAAGTGAAGGGCAGGTTACGGGGTTAGGGTGCAAAATAAAGAAATTTTCTTTAGTTTCAGTGATGGGTACAGCATAACCAACAGCTTTTGTTCGGTTTGGTTGGGTCTAGTAGGGGAAGAACAGTGAGTTCTGGGTTTACTTTTTTACTGTAATTATGGTGTTTTGGTCAATAAGTTTGAATCTTGCTAGGAAAAAAATGAAATGGAATGGAAGGTTTTCTTTACTCTGGCATAGCACATGGGTGTTCTTTCGTTTTGCTGTAGAATTGTCCACTTTCCAACCTGTCCACCCCATCTCTTTTGCTGTTTAAAGTTGTCCTTTTTTAGTAATCGTTTTATTTTATGAAAGATTAAGAGGTCAAGCAACATTAAAACATTGTCATTGGAAGTTTGAGTTTTATCTATTAATAATTGATGTTTAATTATAATTAGAAGGGTCTTCTGCTTTGCCCAAGGTCCGGCTGTTCAAGTTTTTTTTTTTTTTTTAAAAAAAGAAACCCACTCTTCTTCCGTTCAGTTCTTAAACAAGAGTTATATTTAATCGAAAGTGGACCAAGTTCCCAAACATTAAGGTTACATTGTCTCTTTTTTTATCTTGGTTTCTCTTTTATTGAAGGCCAGAGGTATTTCCTTTCCTTTCTTTGCTTTGTATTGATTTCTTTTCTACCGCTTCATGTAAAATGTCAATCTCTCGGAACTCGTCTCTATCCAATTTGGCGCCCTTCTAAACTCGGTTAATGGAAAAAGGTTGTAGCAATCAATGGCATCAGGCAGCTGCTGGAGACCCACGTCCCGAGTCACTTGCACATGTACATGTACATGTACATGCCCACTGCCTGTTTATGCGTGACGGTTTTTCACGCACCCACGTCCCGGTTGTAATGGTGCCTACATTAAGCGATTACCATCTACTGGGTCTTTTATTCGACTTCATCCACAAGTTTCTAACTCCCCCTTCCCACTTTAAGAAATTTGACGTTTTTGTCCATATTTTTCACGTCCTGGTTTCCCCTCTTCTTTCTTTGATTTTTGGCTCGGTTAGTGTTTGTTGAAAATCCCAACAGAAGAAAGAAAAATATTTTGTTTATTGTTTTGTTGATATTTTTCTTCATGGCCTAAAACCCAATGACCAACTTGAGTTTAACAAATCTTGGTGGGATTTTTTGCTTTCGCATCAAACTCTGCCCATTCTTGGGCAAGTATTTCAAGGACTCTTCTCAGTTGGTAGTCCCTCCTTTGAAATTCAAAGTATTATCAACCATATCTACCTTATAAAAAGCTACTATGCATTACCCTATGACAAAGAGCTGAATCGGCTGATGGAACATAAACCAACCGCACATGTATAGGTTATAAATGTGCCCACACTATGACTACAATATGGTATTTTCTAAGACGGAATTTACAACCTAACTTTGACTAAATAAATGTGTGTTAGAGATTATTTGCTTGAACCAAGAACATTATTACAGTACCGGAGGAAGTCGGCAGTATTACATGTTAGCTTAAGGGGAAGTCAACAATATTATAGGCCGAATTAAGACATAAAAACATTCTCGATTATAGATCATTTCAACAACTCCATTGTTTATTTAAATATTTTTCACTTTAGATTTGAATTATTTTACAATCGAATTGATGACTCAATTGACAATAATACTGTAATATCCTAATTTTTGGCTAGTGACCAAAATGTAAAATTTGAAAGTTTTGTGGATAAAGTATACACTTAAAAGAAGTTCAGGGACTAAATTGTAATTTTCAAAAGTTATATATTTTAGTCTCGTAAATGAATAGTTTACCCCCAAAAATGATGTTTTCGTGTTATCTGGATTTTTCGTACGGAGCTTGTATTAATGGCTATAAAGGGATAAAGTTCAGAAAAATATTCGGATAATCGGATCGGATCGAATATCCAGGATATTTTGAAGGATGATATGACAAGGTTAATTATGTCATTTTACATGTCTAAGATATTTTCTTTGTGTTGGAATAATATGAACCCTTGGATTTAAGTTGATTTTCCATGTTAAATATGAGCCGTTGGATGAAAAATGGCAAGATCGTAATTTTGGAAAATTATAAGGGCAAGGTTGGTAACTACACTAGATCAAGATTAAATCTAGTCCGTTGGATGAAGGATGATGACATGAGGTACATTATGGAAATATAGAATTTTCGGAATAGATCCGATAGCTCGGTAAAGGTAAAATCATAGTAGAAGTATTTAGTGAATATTGGGAAATCGGATTGAATTGAAATTTCAGAGACTGTTCCATAAGCCATGGAAAATCATAAAATGATATTTATGGAATAATGGTCAGTTGAGAAGGAACTAATTTAGTTAGATTATAATGGAATGGCAATTTTGAAACAAACTAGTAAATAAAGACTAGTTGGAGGGCAAATTGATCATTTGGCAAGGATGACAATTTTGAAATATTTTTGAAATATTGAGGACGTTTTTGGAAGATGAAATATATATGGATTTCATCTTGGTCCTTGATTTTGGATGAGATTAAACTAGCCATTGGATTTAAAGGCTAAATTGGTAATTTCACTATTTAAATAAATTTAAAATTCATTTAATAGTTACACGTGTAATTTAATAGTAAATATATGAAAAAATATTCATCTTTTCCTGCCATAAACCATGGAGAAAGAGGAGAAAGAAGAGGGAAATTTCAAAGCTCGATTTAAGCCTCGAATCTCGGTTTTTAGGTAATCTTTCGAACTACAAAGTTGTTATACTCTTCGAGTTCGATCTTTTGATGTAAATTATTTATAGAATACTTGCTTGGTTGATGAGATTTGATATGTGGAAGAAATCATGGTTTATGAACAAAATGGGGCTTTTGTGATTTTATGAATCCATGGTTGATTTTAAATTAGAATCATGCTTGTATATTGAGTTGGGATTTAAACCCTACATATTTTGGTTTGCATATAGAAGATTAGGGTTTATGGATTCAAGTCTAACTTAGGGTTTGTGATGTTGGATTAGTGATCTAGTAAGCTTGATTTGTTGTTTGGAAGTAAAACCCTAAGTTAAATGCATAGGGACCATTTCGGCAAGCTTCAAAATTAAGGGACCAGATCTGATTTTTATTGAATTTGATGTGTATTTATATTATTAATAATGTTAGAGACATGAAAATGAAGTTAAAATGCTAAACCGACGATTAGTCACATTAGTGACCATTTTGACAAATTGTCAAACTTGAATGGTCAATTCGGCAAAGAGGATATGTAGAAGGAGTAAATATGATTTTTAGTTAAAATGATGGAATTAAGGTAGTAATGTTGATTGAAGGACTAATTTGCAAAGTTAAGAAGCTTGAATTCTTATATTTGAAATTTGGTGACCATCTCGACAAATCAAGAGAAATTAGAGAAGTAAAGGTTTGAGCTTATTTTGATGAAGGATGTAAATAGAACATATGAATACAAGCTTTATTCTGGTCATTTGAAGTAAAGTGATGGGACTAAATTGACAAGTAGAGAGATAGGGAGAAGTTGGTATAAATTAGAAGTTATTTATGGAAAGTTGTGTTGGAATTGAATTATGGTAGTAAGTTTAAAATTTCACCATAAATTCTACAAAAATAGTTAGATGATAAATTTTATACCGTTGAAAAGAATTGTTAGTCTAGTTTCGTTTCCAACAAACGGAAACTGATTTCGAATTCTGAGTTAAAAGATATCAATTTTTATTCGAATGAATGTCAGAAAAATTGTAGAACAATTTTCTGCCTGAACAATCTGTGACGTGAATTCAGTGATTTTTTATAATTTTTGTAGATTTTATTAATTTATTTGGCTTATACCGTTATCGAATCTAGTTTCTCCAATATAAAGGAAATTAAGATCCAGTATGTATTCTGCCCTGTATAAGTAAATCTTTGAAGGTAGCGCAAGCTGTCAGAAAATGAAATTTGAAACATTTTGTATTCAAATGTTAGTTAGCAAGCTCGGAAGAATTAATGGAAGTTCAAATTGGTCACTAAGGACCATAATGAGTTTTTGAACAGTGCAAGGAAGAAAGGAAACCTATTTGAAAATTTTATATTCGAATGATTATATTAGACAACATATTTAAGGTATTGTTAGATTTGAATCTAACAAATATTTTATTTTATTCATGTGATTAATGAAGTCAAGTCCGAATCAAAGAAGTTTCGAGGTACTATGAAAGAAAGGATCGAGCTAGGACTTAGTGAGACTTTGTGTTAAGTGGCCAAGGTGAGTGCAATTGCATACATATCATGACATATTGATGTTTTATACATCATTGGGATGGCTTGCGATGAGCCTACCCAAATTTTATTGTCTTTATATTTATGTCATAGAGCATATGATTGACACAATTCTAATACGAGCATTAACACAAATTGTTTTTCCTAGATCTTAGGTCACCTTTGGGATTGTGGACTGTGCATTAAGCATCGACCAAGGACCCAATTCTAATACGAGCATTAACACAAATTGGCCTATCATTTGGTAAACAAATATAAATGAAAAAAATAAAAATAAAAATAAAAAAAAACCATATCTGGAATCCAAGCTAAACATCAAATCCAAATGATTTCGTAATGGATATGGGGTAAACCTAAATATGCATTAGTTGGCATATGTTCATGTGAAATCAATGACGGTATTTCTACCGTGGCACATTTAAGTGCATATGTAGTTCAATTCCATGTGTTGCTTTCTTTATAGGTTCTTCGGGAATTCAATCATGTTAATCCACAAACTTTGATTTTATCAGGGGGTACATGATGTTAGATAGCATGTTTCCGGATACTACTAATTTCTGTTTTTCTGATTTATTGCATGAAGAATTCATTACATCTGAATGTGGCCTCGTGCTTCCTCAAAATGGGAGAATGGAGAAAGTCCATTGAGGCGTGTAATAAGGTTTATTTTGACATAAAACTGAAGCTCTTCATCTTTCTCTCATTTATTAGGAAGAAGATTTTTTATTTATTTATTTTAGGTTTAATTCACAAATTAGCTCTCCAAGTATAGCCTTTTCCCACTTTGCACCCTAAGCTTTTTTTCGTCTCATTTTGGCCCTTAAAGTAGACTTGTTTTCCCATTTTGCACCCTGGAATAATTTTGACCAATCAACTCGTGCCATGTGGCATCTAGGTTTTATTTTTGTTGTTATGATTTGCCAGCTGGCATTTTTCATTGGTCCAAATCGTTATATTTCAAGGGCCAAAATGGGTTAAAGAAATGTTTAGGTTATTTTGAGTACATCATAGATAACCAAAGGCATAAAATGTATTTCCTGCCAGAGTTAAAAGGATATTAAATTACTCAGACTGTTACCAAAATAACTTGTTGACCAGTTTCTGAATTTTTCACAAGGACAACTTTGAGTACATCAAGTGTTGAACCAATGTAAGAAATAAAGATAGAAACTACCAGAACAGTACATTTCAAAATACTTTGTCCTGAGCTGCCGTGTTTGACTTCTTGACTGGTCGTCTGAGGATTTGCATCAAATTTGGAGATTGATACATTTTACTTGAACTACGAAGGTTTTAGATGCAACGCCTGCACATGCGAAGGCTCTATACCGTCGTGGAATGGCATACATGGCAGCTGGAGATTTTGAGGAAGCAAGAGCTGATTTCCAAATGGTAGTTATAATGTAATTCTTCGAGCTTAATGCTCTATAACTTGATTCTTTACGAGTCTAAAATCCTGTTTATATATCAGATGATCAAAGTTGATAACTCCTCAGAGCCAGATGCAACTGTGGCTCTAGCAAAACTGAAGAAGCAAGAGCAAGTGTGTTAATCAATGCTATATTTTCTCTGCCATTCAACACGTAATGCAAACATAATAATTCATTATGTATCTGTACTGAGTTTTGAGCAGGAAGTATACAGGAAGGCTCGGAAACAATTTAAAGGACTATTTGACAAGAAGCCAGGAGAAATTGCAGAAGCTCAAGGTGAAGATAGAGCTGGAGGTGAGATCACCAGTGAAAACCAGAAGAATGAGTTGTCGGAGCCATTACTAGAAGGAAACGAGCCTCAACATTCTAATGAAGCTGATGGTGGACGACGTCGAATGGGCTGGTTTTTCAGCTTGTGGCCTTCTGGTGGAAGAATATTTGCAGCTCTTGGCCTTGACAGATGTACCATAGTCTGATATTCTAAGGTCAGACCCCTAAATTTATGAACATTGGCTGCCGAAGAGATGCTTAAACTAGTTTCCAACGAAAGAATAAAGTTTCGAGTCTAATTTTAGAAAAGCAAAAGGTTTCTTCTTGTCTTTCAATGCAGTTCTGTTCCATAGGAGGTCTCTCTACTTCAAAATTTAACACCCATAAAGAAAACAGCCCATTTCCCCCCTCATATTGATGAAGATCGAAACTGAGTTTATAAGAAACGTTTAAGAGTATCAAATGATTTACGTAGTTTTGTTACTTATGTCGTATATTGATATAAATATTATTATAAGGGATTCCATTAAAAAGATTCGAGTGCAATACTCTTTACAATTTCATTATAGGAATCCTTTATTTATCTATTACATGCACACACAATTCATAGCTAAAGCTTCAATGAGTATGCTCAAAAGAATTTGGTGGAGACTACACAAATCTCACTGAGCTTAATTATGCCATAGTTTTTAGCAGCCAAGCCTGTTAAGTTGCGTCCTCTTATGAGAGCTTGGCACCTTTTAGTGTCGCGCGAAGCTCTAAAGAGATAATTAACCATGGCCTTTATGTTTTTACTGTAAAACGAACCGCTAGCACTCCAAAGGTTCGCCATGGCTTTCATGTTAAGATCCCAACATCGTTGGAGCCGCACTTGGTAGTGACCGGGATTGTCAGCTTTGACAGAATTTTTAGTAAACTGGAAATTATAGTTCCAGCTTCCAATGCTCTTATCTGTGCCCAACCCAATGCGGTATTAGCAATCCCTTTGGCTGTTAACGGTGGCCCTAGAATCAAGGTGCCGATACAATATCCATGGCTGGATGTGTGGCGGCAAACCTCTTCCACGAGGCCTTTGCCGTTCAAATGTTTAGCCCCATATGAAGGCTGGATGATGACAACCGATATCAGTAGCAGCAATGGAGAGAAAACATGAGTGCGAAGTCGGGCCATTTCGTATTCTAAGTTGCTCGGGAATGTTTTTAAACCACGCCTGTAGACTTTTTAAATAGTTCAAGAGAATCATGATTTGGGGATATGAAATAATTTACGTGTAAATGTATATTCACTCAATTTATATGATTAATAGTGTCAAGTTCATCACAACTTCCAACTTGTTTTCATGACATATGGGTTGCTAGTTTTCATGATACTTAAGGGAGACTCTTACAATGGTAGGAGTTTTTTTCTTCTCAATTTTTTGTTTAATTATAGATATTCGACTCATTGACTGATTAATTTTATACTAATTTATATTTTAATTTGTTACGATTCGATCTTTTTACTACTAATATTTATTATTTATTGGTACAATCATTGGTATCTGAATCTATAGTTAAGTTTGATTAATGAAATAGTTTGAAATGTAGTAATGAAATTGAAATAGATGTGTGCAAAGTTGAGATTTTCTTTGGATATAATTATAGAAATTGATAATGAAATATTATAACGAAACAGTCCATATATATGTTGTTACAGATCAAGACCGGGAAACTTCACTTATTACAACCTTAGCCCCTCAAACTCTGCATTTACTATTTCCTAAGAGTAGGATTAAGGTTGGGCAATTTCTCACTCTCCCCGTGCTTTCCAAAAGCTTTACTTCCAAAACCCAAGAACCCGACTGCATGTCCGAGAACGGCAGAGAGGAATACACCACCATTAAAGGACATGACAGCCAACATCACGATGTAGCTCAGTCATTCTCGCACCATGTGCATCGCGGTCCTAAAGAACCAAATGGCCACCTTGTTGGCTTCGGGCTTCACAATGCTGCGATACGAGAGGCACTCCATGATCACTGCCAAGCCGAATACGAAGAACAATGCCAATGCATACATCCCCCTGCTGGAACCAGGCCAGCCCGAGAAAAGGATTTGGGATTCGAGGCCCCAGTAGAAGCTCGTGTGCATCGGTGAACGCCGATGCCCCGTTGTGTTACGAGACGGCGTCGTTTGGCACATGTTCGCGGTGTTCATTTTGTTTCTCTCCCTCTGTTCATGAAGAAACATTAACAGGGTTTTATATTGGGGAAAATATAGAATCCTGCAGAACTGATTTCCAAGCAATCCACCTGACCCAGTAGCTGGCATTTTCAATATTCGCTTCTTTATTAAACTTTTAAATATAATATAAAATTCGATGATAATATGAACACGATACGATAGTTTTAAGAGTTAGGGTTTTAGTTTAGGGTTTAGAGGTTTAGGGTTTATGATTTAAAATTTAAGGTTAGTGTTTAGAATGTAGTGCATAGGATTTAATTTTAGGGTTTAATTTTTTAGGATTAGGGTTAGGAATTTAGGATTTTGGTTTTTATAGTGTAAATACATAGCCTATGTATTAAAGCTTTACCCATATATTAATATTAAAAGTTAATATAATACAAACATATTAAAATTTATATAAATAAAAAATATTTTGCATACGAGTATGACACAATAAAAGATATACCACACGCTAAACATAAGTTAATAAATAAAAATTAAGAATAATAATAATTAGTGTGGATTCAATATTTGTAAATATGTGATCTACTTTTTACGGATTCAAATATTATAATTACAATCCACAAATTATTTATATGAATATTAATATGAAGATATTTATTATCAATTCACTTTATTTTTTTGGATAACAAACCCATATACAAATTTAAATATATTATCTTTTTCAATTTTATTTTCTAAAATTCAAATATTTTCCAAATAATATTCAATATTTAATAGCTTAAGTTTCTAAGTTCTTATGTGAGTCAGTATTGTTGTACAATATATTTTTAGTATCGTAGCAATAATGATTTTATGTCTATTGAGCCATTAATTTGGGTATCATATACCAATTTGATTATAATATGGATCATATGTAAACCAAATTTGATTAAATTTTAAACACATTTACCTACTAAACAACTTGGATTAGATGTAAAAAAAGTGTTTATCCTGCATCTTTGGACTTTTTTGTTGTGTTCTTTTGCTTTATTGTTGCCATTTTGTTCATTGTTTCTTTGTTTTGGATGCGATCCTTGCATCTTTGGACTTTTTTTTGTAGGCTTTGATGCCTCTTAATAAAGTTTATTGGCTGATAAAAAATATGTTTTAAAAATAAAATCAAATAATATCATTACAATTTTAAAAATTGTTACCAACGAGTAATTAATTGAGATAACACAGTCCCAGTGAAAAAGTGGATGATGTTTATCTTAGAAGACTCGAGTTCAATCGCTTTACCTGCAAGGTGTGCGTGCATTGTCAAAGGGTTAAATATATATATATATATATGAACATATACTATCTTATAATCACCTTTAAACTGTTAAAAACAAGATAACACGTGTTTTACCGTTTAAGTATGGAAACATAAGTAATTTGTTGGGAGTCGTATTTAGGGATAGCCATTTGACCCATACCCGATGGGTTCCGACCCGATCCTATAGGGTCGGATTTTTTTAAAGAAAATTTCGGGTTTGGGTTTGGTTCGGGTTAGAATTTTTGAGGATAAGGTCGGGTCGGGTTCAAGTTTAAGGCGAAAAATACCCTACCCGACCCAAAATAATAGTTTAATTTTATTCTAAATATTTAGGTATAATTGCTACAATGCACCTTTCTTTATATATATATTTCAATTATCTCCCTATTTGTATAATAAAAATGGAATAATTATTATAATGCTCCCTCTATATTTGTATTTTTTCAATTAGCTTTCTATATTTTCAAATAATAATAAAAATTGATAATTTTTTATTTATGTCGGGTCGAGTTGGGTTCGAGTTTTTGCTCTAAATTCGGGTGGAACATCATAAAATGTCGGGTTGGTCGGGTCAAATTTGGATGGAGGTGTTAGGTTTTCGGGTCTGATGCAGATCGATCAAAAAATCGATCCAACCCGACCCACGGCCATCCCTACGTATTATTTTTGAAAAGTGAAACGAAAAAAATGCATTTTGAAGTTACTCCGAAATGTAATTTTGGATTGTTTAGTTTAAAGGTTAAGTGTTTAGTATTGTAGTCAATTTTTTTTTGAATAGGTAAAATCTTTATTTTAGACATTATTTTTTTTAAAAAGTAAAAGAATTGACTATTGAATGAGGACAAATTGAAAATTTTATGCTTAACCATTAGAAAATTGTCTACACTATACTCTTTTTTTTCCAGATATGTGTAAAAATATTTTGGGCCAAATAGGTATCTAATGTTTCATTTCTTAACCATTGTAAGATTTTCCCGTCAATAACTGTTAAATAATTTCTGTTGTCCAATAAAAAAAAGACAAATAACCTATTTATTACTTTTTATTTAATTTTATTTTAAAAAATAAGTCATTAATCTTTTCAAAAAACCCAAAACCTTATGTTCTTCAAAAATTCCCCAAATCCATATTTTCCCAAATTCCTAAATCCTTAAATATCTAAGACCCAAAGTTTGGCCACTGTCCATCACCACTCACTCCCTTCGTCGTTGTTGGAACCCATTAACCGGCCACCCTTTGATGCCGCCCTAAATTTTCAATACTCAAAATCTTAAATCTCAAATTTCTTATCGTCGTCAACCGTTGTTGTCAACCATCGTCGTGGGGTCTGACAACGAAAGAGTAACCTGTAGTGGTTGAACAGGCGGTCAAAAGGGAGATACTTGAGCATTTGGGTTGTTTTTGATTTTAGAAATTTTGGGAGTTTTTAAAAAAATGCAAGATTTTATAATTTTTTAAAATAAAAAATAAAGGAAATTAAAACACATGCCACATTCTATACATAATTAGATAACGAAAAAAATTAACGACCGTTGCCGGAGAAACATCATAATGGTTACAAAATGATACATTAGGCACCAATTTGGCCCTAAAAATATAAAATGTGTTTAAGTATTCTTTTAACTAAATAGACAAATACGAGATAAAACATTAGGCACCTCCTAATGGTTACGGATTAAAGTCAATGCAAAATTGCTTTTGACTATTTTGCATTGACTTTAATCCCAAAAATATATTTGACTCCAACGACACTTATCAAAATATTTTACTACTGTCTATTGAGTATAATTCAGTTGACATATCATTGATATAACATATAAGAGTATTGGGATTATAGATACTTAGTTAAATGCTCAATATCCTTCAATTTATAGTGGAAAACTATTAATAATATTTAATAGGCAAAATTATCCTCAATTATCAAACGAATAATAATATTTAATTCGAAACGACAAAATACAATACATATATTAGTAAACCTACCCAAAAGCTCCATCACCTTTATTTGATAATGACAAAATACAATTACTATGTTGCAGGCTTAAATATAAAATAGAGAAATACAAAGGAAGAAACAGATTAAGCTGAGATTAGAAACAGAAAGAAGAATAGAGAAAAAAAAGGAAGGACATAGAAGAGAAAATAACCCCTAATCCATTTTCATTAATTTGATGGATTTCTCAAAACAAAAGGACGTAGCATTACTATCGCTAAAAACAACACCGTTTCAATTAAAAACTTTAACTCTAAAAACAACACCGTTTCCATTAAGCAAAACCGATAAGAATCGATGTATGCACAATCGAGTCTTTTAAATGGTTGGACCAAATATTTGTCATTGTCCTTTTCAACTGTATCACGTAAGATTGTAGATGAGACGAGACAGATCGTGAATTATTCGAGTTTGACTTGGTCAATACTCGACTTAATTAAACTCGACTCGAGTTTTTAACGATCCCAGACGAGCTACTTGATACCCAACTTATAAAGCTCATGAACTACTCGAAAAAATAATATATTGTTTTTCTTTAATGTACTGATGTGGTTTCATATTTCAGTGTGGCTGCTAGTAGAAGGTTGTAACATCCTTTTTTTGTTTGTTTTGGAATGTGTTGTGTAATTTTTTTTCTTTATTTTACTTGAAAGTCCAACACTAGTGTATGACACATATGAGGACATGGTTTACACTCTAGATGCTAAGGTAATACACTTTTACCCTCTACATGCTATATGATTCATGTATGTGTGTTTGGTTGATGGTATGGCTATAAATGATGAGACAGATCGTGAGTTACTCGAGTTCGACTCTATCAAAGTTCAGTCAGTACTCGATTTAATTAGACTCAACTCGAATTCTTAACGAGCCGAGAACTACACAATATCTGACTCGACTCGACTCGTTTATACCCTTGAGATCGCATTTGGCGTGAGAGTTGAAATTGTCTTCATGACAACATTGACAAACCAGTGTTTGTCGGGATAAAAAATTGTCAACATTTACACAACACATGATAGATGGTTAAGAGGATTCGACTCCAAATAATTTTTGAACATTGATGTTAGTTTTTCAGGGAACTTAGACAAGAAACCGGTACGCGTCAAACATGTTGGGGACATATGAAACATGATACCCTTGTTACAAGATTAAACATAAAATAAAAAAATATGTGTTATCGACATGACGGTTATCAAGTTTATTTGATCACCGTCCGACAGTTAAGGTTATATTACCTATCAGTACCTACCGATTTCTAGGCCTTACACCTCCACTAAACGAGCATTTATATACCCACAGAATTTAGTTTGAGGGGTTTCATATTCGGACTTTACGATCTATCTTATTTTCCTCTTTTCCACTCATCTCTACACCGGCCATAACTCTCTACAACCGCCTAAAACCACTATCATCTTATTTTTACCGTCAACAAAAAATAATATTTTTTCCTGATTAGAAACTTTCCCACAGGACAAGAAGGGAGAAACACATAAGAGGGACCTTGCAACAGATAACGTGATTAAAACATCTAACAACTAACAACAAACAACACAAAATAGGAATCGACCAGGAATAGGCTCTGTTGGATACAAACAAGAACAGAATTTCAATAGGCTAAAAAACAGAGGAATTTATACTATTAAAAACAAAGTAGTAACAAACAATTGCTTATTTATTATAAAAAAAACAAACAATTGCTTATTGTCTTAATATTTTAACAAGACGTCAATGTAATAATCTCCTCTCTCTGTATCCGACTCTGAAATAAACAATTGCAAGAACCATAAGCCGATTCATGGACAGCATGAGGTGACAAAATGTCATAGGTTTCCGGGTTTGCTTACAAACAACAAGGCTTTAAACCAATCATGTTGGAACCCCAAGACAAAATCTTTGGGAATCCCACATGCTCGAAACAGACATCAATGTGGCTGGTTTGGATGAGAGCCAAATACTGCTTTGGTTCCATGCATAATGCATGAATCTTCCTCTCCTTCTATGCATATAATTGCTTGAAAAAAAAACAAAGACTTTTAACGTTTAGTGTTTATAGGTTAAAACCTAAATCCTTAACATATTACCCTAAAACTAAACCCTAACATATAAACCTTAAATCCTAATCATAATTCTCTAACATAAACTCCCTAACCCTAAACTCTTAAATCCTTAAATCTTAAACTAAATTCATAAATCCTAAAACTAAAGATCTTGTGAAAACAAAAAAATTCCGTAAATACTTAAAATATTTTTCCATTTATTTATCAATATTTTCATTATTATAATGGATCTTGTTGAACAAGTTGCAAAGATACTTGCCAAAAATCATTCAAAGCTAAGTTTCCCACTGATAGTAAGGGTCTTTCCAATTTTAAAATTGGACAAATTAGTCGTTTTTAAAGGAAGAGCAATTTAGTCTATGTTAATTTCGCAAGTGAGCAATTAAGAATAATGAATAAGGGTGGCAATCAGGTGGGAATAAGCGAAAATTGTGAGAATCTGAATTGATAGGTATAGGAAAAATCGAAATCTTCACCTACGAGAATGAGAACGAAAAAAGTTTTATCTTTGAAGTTTAAATGGGAATGTGGACGTGGATTGCTATATCTAAATTGTAGGGATAACTGAACCATATTCGTATAAATTAACTTGGGAATTTCTAAAAAAATATCCGCAAGGATCCCTGATATTTTACAAAGTTGGATGGCCATAAGGGAAATTTACTCATTTTCAACAAAAATCTAATCTCTCATAACCTGAGTATGGTCGGCTAGAGTAGGTTTAGAAATTCTTCGTAAATTCCATAAAAAATAATCAGAAAATTGTAAACGTGATCAATATAGTTTTGTTTAAAATACACGGTGATCGATTTCGATATGTATCTTAAAAGTTATAAATATTTGAATGTTGAAAGGTCATAAAAAAATGGCAGTAGATTTCTTAAAAAACAATTTTAACAATGATTTTGAAAAATCACCAAAAATCTTACTAGGTAAATCAGGAAGTGAGCCTTATATTTATATAACCATACGAAAGTCTATATTTATTTAAAACAAACGGTTCTTGATTTTGAGTTATATATTTGAAGTTATTCATTTTTAAGTGAGCAAAGGTCAGGAAAAAAGAAAACAGACTGTTTCCAAGAACAACAATGACAGTTGCTTCAGAAATTCACTATAAATCGTACGAGTAAATTAGAAGAAATAATTTATATGATTAGAAATATTATCGAATCTAGTTCCTTTCAGAACAAATGGGTTTAATTTAGAATAGTAGATTATTAGTTACATATTTTCTTTTAAATGTAGTGCATGCTGCCATATTTCAATAGTTAATATTTAATTCTTGTTTTATAGTTTTGAAATTGTTTAATGTTGGTAAAGCTAAATGGCATAAAGTCAAAATTAGCCCTAAATGTTTAACATTTTAGTCATTTTAGCTCTTATTCTTTTTTTTTTTTGTTGTCCAATACCTAACGCTTTATTTTGAATTAAAATGCCCCTTGATTAAATGGAAACCTAACGGTCAACGTTTCTCGATGACGTGACACGACATATATATCCAAAGTGATAATGTAGTAGTGCCAAATATGCATGTGATAATGTGGCATATATCATGTCAGTAATTTTTTGTTTTATTTTGTATTTATTTTAAATCAATGATATGATGACACTTGTCAACGTATGGTTTTAAAATAAATTATCTTGAACCATGGTTTTCATGGATATCAAACCGGGGCCAAATCAGGGGAAAGCCTTCATCATTTTACCATCAAGCCAACTTGTTTTTTCTGATAATTTTTTACAAAATATATTCTAAGCTCTTCAATTCTATCTTACTATAAATTCAATCTTCTTCGTCTTAATTTCTGAAGTTTGCTCAACGCCTCAACCCTTCTCTGACCCATCATTATAGATCCACAACCCCAAAAAAACTCACCAACAAACACTGCAGCAGCAGTGAAGAAATTGATGATGCTTCCACCCCCACCCGCACTGCTGTCGTGAATGAAATATGGCGGTGGTTTGATTTTTTACCAACTTTTAAATGCCGAATGAAAGCACCAACTCTTACCCATCAATTGTTTTTCATATTTTATGAAATAGAAAGGGAAAACAGAAAGAAAAAGAGGTGTCGTTCATTCTCCTTTAGCCTCTCTGCAACGTTTATTTTTGGGTTGAGGCGTTGAGCAAACTTCAGAAATTAAGACGAAGAAGACTGAATTTATAGTAAGATAGAATTGAAGAGCTTAGAATAAATTTTGTAAAAACTTAACAGAAAAAACAAGGTGGCTTGATGGTAAAATGATGAAGATTTTCCCCCTGATTTTCCCTGGGTTTGATATCCATGAAAACCATGGTTCAAGTTAATTTATTTTGAACCATAGGTTGAAAAGTGTATCATACGATTGGTTTTAAAAAATAAAAAAATATATTTGTTATTTTTTTAAAAATATTTTTTTGTTGACATATGCATATGTGGCACTGCTACATTATCACTTTAAAAATTTATGCCGTGCCACATCAGCGAGAAACATTAACCGTTAGTTAATTAAAGGTTTTCATCCAATCATGAGATATTTTGACTTTAAATAAAAAGTTGGGTATTAGATTGCGCCCAAAAAAATGAGCTAAAGTGGTCAAAAGGTCAAACGTTAGAAGATAATTTTGACTTTGTGTCAAACTCAATTTATCATTTAATGTAGGTACTTGTTTTAATGTATTAACTTATGTCAAACGCTTAATATGAATTTCCCAAAATTATACCTACAAATATTGGAAACAGACTGAGAAATACATAACCGACCACCCCGCCCCATTCCCTACCCCTAATAATGAATCATGGCTTCATTGTTTTATGCCAATTTTACGTAATTTTGCTTGACGTAACATTGTTCACGATAAAAATTATATAAAACTAGCGAAAAATATTAATGTCGTGATTAATTATCATTAATTGTTCATGATAAAAATTAGCGACGATTAAAAAATCGACCTTAAAGCCTTTTTACCAATTTTATTTATCTTTCCGTAAAGCAATGTAACAAAGATGAATTTCATTCATTATTAATATCATTAATATGAACAAAATCCAACTAACTATCAATTGGTCTAATCGAATTAAATTCTTTTATATAAGATAAAAGTTTAAATCTTAATATTATGGATGAAAAAGAATTGAAAGGATTGACTTCGTAACGAGTTAAATAAAAGGGAAAGAGAATTAAGTTAACTAGTTCATAAGTAACGTTTTGTCTTTTAATCCGTTTTAAAGTTTCAAACCCTAAAAAGAAATGCAATAATTGAGAATTTGGAATATAAAAAAGGGGAAAAATGGTGGATTACTTTATTTCCAAAATTAGTGAAACCAAATAAACATTTTCTTTCTTAGAATATACAATTTTCAACTTTCGATCTTTCAATAAAGTGTTTGTTTAAATCGGCGCATTTATTTTATGTTTTTTTTTTCCATTAAAGTTTAGAACTTTGAAGGTTGAATGGAAGCGAAGTTTGGAATACAACAACCCTACAAGTTAGACTAAGGAGAAAACAAAAGATTCCCATCAAATGTTTCCCTTTGTGGGGCTAACCATGTCCCTGCCTTTTTTTGAAAATTACATTTAGTAGGTTAGGTTATATAAATTAATTGTTGAAGTTTTGTTAAATATTATCTAATACATTTCTTGTTCTGTTAAAATTGTCACTTAATTTCGGTATTAAATATTTTAAATTTATTTTTTTATTATATAAAATTTATCACTAATAAAATATATATATTTGAATTTTTTTTGAAAATTTTCAATCAATCAATTTTAAAACATATGTTTTATATATTTAAAATAATTATGGTAAAAGTTAATCAAATTGACCAAAAAGTTAATAAATGAATATACTAATAGAGCGGAGGGAGTATATGCAGTTACCGGGTGAAAATTTTCAGAAATTTATTTAATTTTTTAGAAATTTAAAAATTTGTATTATCCTTAAGCCTAAAAATATTAAGTTTAAGTATCAATTTGTTTTATTAAAAAATATCGATTTGTTTAAACTTTAAAAATATCTAAACTTTACTGAAGGCAGAAAATACAAACATTAAAGTCAGAAACAGAAAAAAACACTCAGCCAAAAACAGCCAAAAACACTCCGCTTTTGAGTGTCAAAACTTTAGTTTGCCCCTCAAACTAACTTCTCAAACCTTAATTTGCTAAAAGCTAATTTTTCTAACTTTTGCAAAATTTTAGTTTGCCTCAAACCTTGATTTTGCCACCGCAGGCATAGGCTGCATTCGGATCATAATGAACCTCCAAGTCAATTATCATTAAGATTACAATTTAATATTAAAATAATTTATAATTTTAGGGTAAACTACTTGGATAATCACTAAATTAAGGGAGTAATTATATTTTTACCACCAAGCTATTAATTTTTCCAATCAAGTCACTTAACTATTTGAATTGTATTAATCAAGTCATTGGTCATTAAAAGTTAACGAAAATGTTGTTGCGATAGTTAAGTAAATTTGTATGATTACACATCTGGTCTTCATTATTTATGTATTCTATCAATTTGGTCTTGATTTCAATTACACATTCTATTACATGAATCACCGTATGTTTGGATGAATAAATTTATTAAATTGAATTAAAATTACAAACAAATTGATAGAATACATAAAGAATAAAAGATTAAACGTGTAATTATAAAAAAATTACTTAACTGTCACGCCTGTATTATTGTCAACTTTTAATGTTAAGTGACCTAATTGATACTATTTAAATATTTAAGTGACTTGATTAACAAAATTCTTAATCTAGTTGTCAAAATAGGATCACTCCTGTAGTTTGATCGTAAAGGTAGTTTACCCGAATTTTAGGCATAATACCAAAAAATACCCTTAACATTTGATTAAATAATCATTTGGTCCCTATTTTATTTTTGAAGCATTTTAACCCTCAACGTTTTATTTGGGTCAAAATGACCCTCGTGGATGAAAACTGATAATCAACTGACATTAAATGGATTGAAATGACACGGCAAACCTACATGTTAGTGTAGCTGACATAGCAATGTTATATGAACAAATGTGTTGACTTTATAGAATGACACATTAGTTAAAAATATTTTTATTAAATTATATAAAGTATAAAATTATTCTTATGATGTCATATCATTATGTCAAGTTGTTTTATCGTTAGTTGGCTGATATTTTTATCTATGGAAGGGAATATTTTGACCCAAATAAAACATTCAAAGTTAAAATACTTGAAAAGAGAATAAAGACTAAAATAACTATTTAATCAAACGTTATGAGTAATATTTTAGCATTGTGATTTTTGGAGAAAAGAGATGAATATTGTCTTTAAATTTTTTCTCACAATATGATACATGTCAGATTATTTTTCAAAATATTATGATTTCTCCTGTAAAACGTGAAAGTCGGATGGATTACAACTTGACTTTAAACAGTAAACTCCATTAATGATAATTGAAGCCGGGTGGATTACAATCCAACTTTAAACAGTATTTTATACTGAAATCAAAACTTTTTCCCACTGTTTTTAATATTTTTTAATTAAAAATTAGGGATAAACAGTAAAGTCGAATCCTTTTTCTACCAACTTTACTTTTACTATAATAAATATTATAGATTTAGAATTAATGTAACAAGTACAATATTTTTAAAAATATCTGCTATTAAGTAAGGTTGGCGTGTTTTTTATTAGAACCCTTTTTTCTTTGTAACAATAAAAATGAGCTAAGCCAATAATGATTAATAATTAAGAGAGAAACGGTACGAGGGAAGACTCGAAGAGTCTCCGCTGTTGTGGAACAGGCCTGAGAAGAAAGGGGGGTGGCGCGTGGGACCCACACTCGTACATGGGGATTCACCCACGGGTGGGGAAATGGTCTTCAAAGTCACAAAAGGCGGGCCCATATTTATAGCCAAATCCCCCGCCCCTTCCCGCGCGTGTTTTTCTTAACCGTCCGATCTAAAAATATAAAACGTCAACTTCAGCCTTCTCACTCTCACTACTCTCACCCCCACCCCCTCTCTCGCAAACAAAAACTTTGCTTAGCCGCGTTCCGCCACTCGATTGCTTCATCTTCATCTTCAGCTTCATCTTCTTCTTCTTCTTTTTGGATTATTATTTTTAGCAGAATTGATTTTTGTTTGGTTGAAGAAGAAACAGATTTGGTGGCTGCGTTTGGTTCAGAGATACAACCTTTGTTCCTTGTTCTCAATTTGAGGTAATTCTTTGCTTTGCTTAAATCTACATTTGAGTTTTTATTTGTTTTTTCTTCCGGTGTTCTGGATTTTCTCAGACTTACTTCTAATTCTGTTATCGGTATCTTCTTTAGAGTTCGGCGAGCTTTTCAAGATTTACTTTGCTTTCTTCAACCTGCTTTGGTTCCGTTTCTACCTGGTAATGAGTAATTCTCTCTCTGTGTCACTATTTTTCTTTGATTAATTTCGCTTTATGTTTTCGTTTTTTTTCTTGCTAGTTAATTATTACTGTGTATGATTGTCGGGAAGCAAGAAGGAAATTTAGAAAAGTAAAGAAATAGTTTTGTTTTAAGTTCTTTTGTTCTATTCATTTTGCTTCAATTGGATTTTGTAAGCAATATTAGCTTTTATCCTAATTCCTAACATTGGAAAAATGCGGATTCTTTTGTTCTCTATTTCATTTTCCGTAGATTTTTCAAGTGCTTAAAGAGGCTGGCTTCAGTTATTCTGGGTTAGGATTCTTTATGGATCTGTGAGATTCTTTTATTTTTGACTTGAATCAAATGAAGCTGATTGTGTTTGAATCGGAAGAAAAAGACTACAATTTTGTGACTTTTACAATGGTAAATGACTGTGATCACTGGTGTTTTGTTGGGAATCACCCAAGTCATTTCTATTGATTGTGGTTGCCTGCTGAGCTGCCGTATATTTTCTAATGTTACTTTTGTTCTCTTTGGGTGTAAATTTAGTTTTATGCATTTGCTCCTTGATTTTGTGCTTTTGTTTTTCTGGAGTGAAATGGACTTATATGTGTGCAAATAAAAATGTTGAGCTTGGATTTGTTTTGCCCTGGATGATCCGGATAAGTTTTTTTGCTGCATTTGGCCACTGATGATTAGAACAAGGTTATGAGTGGAAACTTGGCATGTTTTGATAATGCGGCTTTTAAAAATGGCAATAATTTAGTGCATGTCATATACACATATTCGACCATAAATTCAATCAAATTGGTGAACAGCTCATGTGAGAAACTAGACTTCGCAATTTTGCAGATAAGATGGGTTGGTAAAGCAAAAGAATTCATTGACACTTGATAGAAGAAAAGCTAATGAATAATTAGAAAGTTCAAGGGACATGGGATTTGGTTCAAAGTCAGAAAGGAGTTCAAACCCACAGCAAAGTTCAAAGACGGGGAAGGAGAAAGCTCACTTGCCACATGCAGACCCGAGGTTAAAGAATCAAGGCAGGTCCAATGTAAAAAATGGTATTACTTTTCCGTATGGTTTTCTGCCGGGTGAAATAGGGAACAATCAGATTCAAAGCATCTTGGTTGAAACAAAACCTTCTGGGCATTGCAAGAGCCAGCCTCTCAAGAGCATGTCAACAAAAGAAGATGAGCTTGTTAGGTACATGTCAAACTTGCCGGGGTACCTACAGTGCGTAGACAGTTCAGATAACCTTCAAGAGAAGGCATTAAATGTAGGAGTTCTGGATTGGGCACGTCTAGAAAAATGGAAGCACCACCGAAAGCATATCCCAACAAGGACTGGCAGTGATGAATCATCCACAATCACCATTTTATCATCGAAAACAAATACCAAGTCGTCTGCCTTTTCTAATGTTGTTCCCAAGGTTGCCTCTGCCAATAAAGGGAAGCAACACTCCTCAACATGTACAAGGCTTACCCCATGTCAAAAGGATGGCATTCCACGAGGTGCAAAACCATCGATTCCAAAGGTTAGACGCTACCACGATATTGAAACTGCTTCCAAGAGCACCTTGGATCAGCAGAAGAAGACATCCAAGGCATATAAATCCTTTGACAAAATTAATTCAGATGCAATTCTTGAGAAGGGGAAGAGAAAAGAATCTGATCAGAAAATCACTTCAGAAATGGGAAATATGCCGTCAAACATAAGAAATCATGGAGTCTCACCTTTGCCGAAGGAAATTGCAAGTGTTTGTGATGGTGGAGCTAAAAACACGGTAGAGAAAAAGCGGGAAACTGATGTAAATAAGAAGGATTTGGATGATAAAGGTACTTCAGATATGGAGGCTTCTTCATTCAAATCAAGAAACCATGCAGTTTCACTGGGTTCCAGCAAAATGCTCTGTGCTGAAAGCCACAAAACTAAGAACAAAGAGACTGAGGAATTCGAACTTGATCTTAATAATGAGTGTTTTCCTGGTGAGCACAAGAATATTGTATTTCTTCCGAGTTCTGCCCAAAACAACTTTTTTGAAGAACCCCGAGATAGGAGTTTGAATGAAGCAAAACGGAGTAGCTCTTCCTATGGCCTGCTTCAGAAGGATCATTTTCGGGAATTATGTTCTGAAGTTCCTCATTCTTGTACATTTCCTTATGGAGTTGAGACGAATCCTGAAACTGGCATGATGGCACGGGGTATGGAGCCTTCCTCTGATGCATCTAGTGGATCTGTGTTCTCAGATAACACAGGAAATATAAGGTCTCAGGGCAAGTATTCGGCGGAGAACAAGACCAAGTCTCAAGATGCTGATTTTGAAACTATGAAGATACTGGAAGAAGAAATGGCCGAGTTGGCAACCGAAAGAAGCAGAACTAGTTCACCAAATCGCCGTTTTAGTTTCAGCTTGCGTCGTATTAGTAGAAGTAGAAGTTTTAAGGAAAGTTCTACAGCCCCACAATTGAGCTCTGATTATGTTTCCTTGAGAACTAGATCCAGTCCCTTTAGAAGGATGCTGGATCCGCTTCTGAAGTCCAAGGGCTTAAATTCCTTTCGATCGACTGACACTGTGAAGCCATCAAAAGGAAGCTTGAACTCCTCTACTCCCCGTCCTCTTACAAATGAATCCTTTCGGGAAGAAAAGTTGGGGCCATCAATGATTAAAGCTCTTCTAGAGGTTGCAATGAAGAATGGTCTCCCACTGTTCAGATTTGTTGTCACCAATGGCAGCAACATGCTTGCAACTACCGTCAAAAGTCTAGCATCATCTGGCAAGGTGGGATCTGATCAGAATTATGTATTCTCTTCGGTTAGTGAAATTAAGAAGAGTGGCAGCTGGATAAGTAAAGGAAACAAGGAAAAAAATTGTGGTTACATCTATAATATCATTGGACAAATGAAGATTTCCGACTCTCATAGTTCAGATGTGACTGCAGAGGACTGTTGCAATTATCTGGTAAGAGAGTCTGTTCTGTTCAGTGTAGAGCAAAGACAAGCGGATCAAGCATTGGCGAAGTTTACACCAAGTACTGAGCTTGCTGCTGTTGTCATCAAAATACCCGGTGATAGCAATTTACAGCAGGCTGATAAAGATGTAGAGAAGACTGGCTCTACAGTATCTTTGGCTACAGATGGATGCACATGCAACTTGATGGAAAGTTCAAGGTTCAATAGTGCTACTGTCATACTTCCTGGTGGAGTTCACAGCTTGCCAAACAAAGGAATACCTTCCCCATTGATTTACCGATGGAGATTTGGTGGATTATGCGACTGTGGAGGTTGGGACATTGGTTGCAAATTACATATTCTCTCCAACCAGAACAGTAGATGCTGTAAGAATTCAAGGACGCATCAAGTGTGCCCGGACTGTCTTGAACTTTATCCGCAGGTATCCTCTTTGCTATTGTTACCTATTTGTTCTCCACTGTGGTATAATGTGGTCCGGATATCTAAGTTCTTGCTTTGTACTTCATGTAGGGAGAAGCACAACAGAACATGCCTATCTTCAGCTTGGCTCCACATAAAAAGGGAATCTATGCAATTGAGTTCAGTTCATCAATCACTGCATTGCAAGCGTTCTTTATCTCCGTAACAGTTATAAGTTGTCGGAAATCTTCTGACTTGCCGGAATTCAGTAACCCGCCCGAAGGAAAAGTTATAAAAGAGACAATGTTGGATGGCAGCTTTGGGATGGACAACAAACCAACCATTGCCCTTGGAACCTTGCCTGCAAAATATGCTCCGAACCCACCACATTCCCCAGTTGGGAGGGTATAGTTAATGGTTTCGTGCAGGGGGCCTGCTTCAATTTTCAGATACAGTTATAAAAAGTCTCAAAGAGCGCTAAAGTTTGGGGTTAATAATCATTCAAATACAGGGAATTGGATTTGGGGTATAGGCTTGTTCGACACGGTAATCATCATGATTTTGTAAGGGTCGCACGTTACCGGATAGATCACTTGTTCAGAGGAAATAATAATGGTAATTCAATATACACCATTCCCTGTTTAATCAAGTGCATCTTTCCTTTTTAAAGCCAAGAACAGCATAGTCCTATATGTTATCACAAACTAAACTTTGTAGTAATATGCCTATGATCGAGCAATATTGTCGCACTCGAGCTGAAATTCACTGAGAAGATACTATCAACAAACTGAATAAAACTGAGAACAATGTAAAAAAAAGGAATATCGTGCTCTACGGATGATTATTCAAAATGTAAAAAAACACAGAATATACATAAGCAATACTCTGATATAGTGAACTATGCTTTTCCACAAGTCAGCTTGAGAAGCATGGTGAATGCATATGTACGATTAATCCTTTCAAACAAGTTCGTTATGAACTGTGCTTCCGAATTGTTGTCTTTTGTCATCGTGATGCATGTAACGTACCCGGAATCTCCTTTAACATGAACTCAACATTTTTCAGTTCTATCCCAATGTAGGACTCGGAGGTCATCTCTGATTTTCGCTGCTTCAGCGTAGCTTTCTTCGTGGATGGCAATCTCTGTAAGGTTTGTTCTCATCCCATATGATGCTTTCGGCACTTAGGTCCCTCAGAACGACAACCAACACTCTTGAAATAATTAGTGCTTGAACATGGCATGCAATTAACATTTACCTACAAAAAAATGATTTATGAGTAACTGGATTACAAAACATCTCTGTAAATAGAAACAAAAAATTCCATCATAAACTAACGGATTGAGAAAATGAAGATATTTTATAAAACATCCAAATTCTGACATGTCACAATCCCTTCCCCTCCTTTAATTTGATTCTTAAAAAGAAAAAAAAACCTCCAATAGCTTGACAATTGCCACTTCCAAAATATTATATATATATATATATGTATGATAATTTGAATTACGGATTGAGATATTTATGGATATTCAATTTATGTTTTTTAGATTAAAAAATTATAATTAGGGTAATTTACGAATTCGAGTGTTAATAGTATCATCTACTGCAGATTATAGCGGATATAGATAGACAATCTCGAATATTTATTATTTGAATTCATATTGCTTATGCATATGCGAATTTATATATCCAAATTCTATTCAGGATTACAAATGAGAAATATGTTTGCTTTTGGGGATTCGAACCTTGGTCATCCAATTTTTAGCGAATTTGGTTATACGTTTAAAATTTTAAATTCGTATTTTTATAGATTCTAATAACTTATGTATATTAAAATTTAATACATATTATGATTCAGATATCCATTGTAATCGAGTAAGCGCATTTGAACGGTTGACCAACAACTCATTTTGTTCCCTCTTGTATTTTCTTAAGTTATGGATTCTAAACTCTTTATTCATTTCATTGGCCAATACCAGTAGTCACATACCGTGGTTTTCTCTCCCCATTAGCTGGATCCAACTGACTTCGCTGATATCAGTGTGATCTCATCCTTGGTCTACCCTATAAAAGGGAAGAGAGAGAGTTTGTCAGATCAATCAATACCAACCATTAATTACAGTTCATTATTATTATTATTATTAATATAATAAAAGAGAGGAGAGAGAACGTACCTCGGGGAGCTAGATCGCTTGGGGAGGGGAGCCGTCAAAAGCTGAATAGCTACCAGCTGTTTGAATTGTCGTCGGAGACTCGAACGGACCGTCGTTGAGGAGGTATAATCCTCCTTTTTTTATTTCTTGCAAAAAATACGAACAAATCAAAATTAGTCCATATATATAATGACAAAAGCTAAAATGATAAAAGGAAGATGGCCGAAAAACTCATCTGATGGCCGAAGTTTATAATGAATGGAGAAGTCGAAGAGGGCCGGGAGGGTAGATTAGTGTTTAGGTGGTCGGAAAAGGGTGGCTCTGTGGAGCCGGGTTTAGAGACGTCCGCCGATAATCGTCTGTGGCGGCCAGGAGTCGACTCCCATTGACCGGCTAACATCGAAAGATGACCAATGAGTGGCGGTTGAAGATTTGCGGGCGAAATACACGGCAGTTTATTGTCGGAGTTATCCGTGTTCTTCGAAGAACACGAAGAACACCAAGCAAAAAGTTTGGATTTTGATCCATTTGGGGACTGTTTTATGGGTTTAAATGTGTTATTTTCTGAGAGAATTAAGGGGAGAGGGAGTGTGGGGTAGGAAATCAGCGAGTCAGCTCGATTTAAGGGGATTTATAGGGGAGTCAAAACAGTGTCGTTTTGGCACCGGGTCAAAAAGTCAACCTGCGCGTTTTGAAATGGGTTGGGCTCAACCCGCACGTTTTGGGTTATTGGGGATAATTCAGATTTTGGGCCCTAAAATTTCTATTTCAATTCAGTCCTTAAATGATTAAAATCAAGATTAAGGTTTCAATTTTTTCAATTTAGTCCTTTCTAATTTAATTAATTGTCTTAATTGTTCTTTAGATGATGCATGTTTTTTAAATTCATGCATGTAGTATTAAATATTAGATAATTATTTAAATTACTTAGTTTAATTAAATTGTCTAAAGCCTTAGTCTTAGGATCAATTAGGGTTTAATAATTTAATTAGAAAGATAATTGTATCAAATGGGTGGGTATTACATGGGAAGCTTAGAAGTTTAAATTTGGGTGACATCCCATTACAATGGGATGTTGTTCAACATGGCTTTTAAGTAGAATATTTAATACTCATTAAAACCTCTATAATTGATAAATAATCTATAATAATTATTTAGAGCTTTAATTAGGACTAGAACTTAAACAATCAGATTAATTAATTGGATTAGGAATATTATATATAATTTAGGAGCTTAAATATGGATGGTGCTCAAGCAATTGGGTGTTATCTCATGTAACCCTTTAAATTAAATAATATTCATAGAATTAAATAATACCCAATTAATTAGAACCTTTTTAAGTTACCACTTAAAATAAACAAGACAATAATCGGTCATGCATTTAAAACATTTTATGTTAGAAATATATTTTTGAATATAAATAGGGTGTCCTAACGTAAAGGGGTGCTTTTAATCTAATATTCGGGTAAAAAATATATTTCCTTATAAAAAGAATATCTCCATTCGGAATTTAAATTCAATTAATAATTATGGGTTAAATTAAATTTAAAATATTATTCAAAATGCCACGTAAAATTAAAGTTACCGATAACGGGCGTTTGTGGGGTGCTAATCCTTCCCCACACGTAACTGACTCCCGAACCCAGTTTTTAAAAGAATGAATCTCTTGTTGTTTTTATGGTGTTCGATCTAGCTCAAAGTGATCGGTGGTGACTTCAGTCTCTTCAAAAACCCTTAATTTCAAAGATTAATCGTCAAACTATTTTTATCCGATTCAAAAATTGTCACGACAATTATTACACAAAATAATAATTAAATCATTCACCCTTGATCAATAACTCGTGATCATATTCCATTTCCATAAACATACAACGTCACTGAAAAACATTGTTTACTCTTTAGTTGAACTATGATTACATATCTATAAATACAACTATATCTTGTGAGTTAAATACCCAACATATCATCAATCAACTTAGGTTGTGCATGTTTATTTTGACATATCAAAAGATACGAGTTACACATGCGTAGTCTCACAATTGCTAAGATTAAAGTAAATATATTTTGAATATCACAAGGGATTGTAATCTATAAACATATATAAGATTAGTTCTTAAGTTTAGTCCAATGTGTTGTCTAACTCAATCAAGCACATCTATGTCTCTATTAGGGGTGTATGCGGTTCAATTCAGTAGTTTATTTCATAGCCTATTGGTTTTGGGGTTCTGTTAACCTTAATTTTCAGTATTTTCATATTAACTTTAGGTTTTGAGATTTTGTAGTTTATTTTAATAAAATAGTTTTATTTTATGATTTTTAAACATTATTTGATAAAGTTTTAACTTCATTTTTATAAATATTTATTAAAAAATATTTTTCTAAGTAAATAAAGATCCGATTTGGCAATTAGCTTATTTGACTAGTCGATTACATTAGCTTATTATAAAAAAGTGTTTGATAAAATTAATTGATAGTTGTTTAATTATTTGAACAATCAAAAAGACATATAAGGACATGATTATATTCAATACTTGTTTAAATAATTTATTAGTTATGAATATGTTGTATTTGTTAATATTAATTATATTATAAAAAATATTTTTTAATACAACACTATTAAGCATATTTGAAAGATTTTATATTAATTTCTTATTTATATAATTATCTAATATGTATTTATTTCATATGCTTGAAGGAAAAATAATTATTTAAATCATATATGAGTTTAATTATTAAATTTAAATGATAACATCCGTTAAAACATATTTTTATTTATATAGGTATTAAATTTAAATGTATTTTTGTTTATATATTAAATATACCAAGTAAGATTATCAATATAAATATCTAAATATATATTCAACATATAGATAAATATATTATCTTTGTAATGGGTTAGGATCCACTTTGTCTAAAATCCAATTACTTTTACACCTTTTAAAACAGTTGGATGATGACAAACAAATGAATAAGATTATTTTTCTTATTTTTTTCATGGTGTAAGAAGATCTTATCTCATTTATAATTGTCAAAGACAAATTATTTTTACAATTCTTATATTCAATACCCTAAACACAAAACGTTGCTCTTATCGACTTATTCAATTTTAGAGGATTTGCCATAATATGATGTTACAATCTATTATTCACGAAACAATCAAATTAAAAACTTTGTTATAATTTATTGTTCAATTTTAGAAGATATATATCTTACAGATAAAATTACTTGAACTCAAGTCTTGTATTATAATTTTTTCACTGAAATCATTGTTCGAACTAAAAATTTTGTTAACCAAGCAATGTGAATATTATTCTTATTTTCATCGTTTAGTGAAGGCGTAAGTTAATTGGCGACGGTTTGGCAAAAAATGTAAAAACCTTGATGTGGAGAAGGGTCGGGAATAACGACCTTTGACTCACCCTGTTGAGGATCTCTCGTATTTGCATTGCAAGAGCGCTATCGTTTCAGGCCATGGACTCACCCTTCAACATTTGCACCACGGTTTTGTTGTTAAGTTCTAACTCAATCCTTCGAAACCCCAATCTCTAGGCATGTAGCAGAGCGTCATGTGCCGCCCAAGGCTCCGCGCGAAACCAAAAATCCATGTACTATTAGCATCACAGATCACCCCCTCGGTGGACGCCATGCTATCTGAACTACCAACGACCCCATCAGCATTCACATTCACCCAACCCATCTTCGGTCTACACCTCCTTTGAACCATAGCCCTCAATAATTTTTGGTCCTGTTAAATGAAAAATCAACTCATCCCGAAGCCAGCGACAGTTTTTAAATCCCAAACAAACTCTCGTTTTTTTTTGAAAAAAAACGTGCATCGACAGTTTTAAAGTTATAATTTTATGACAGCAAAGAGTATGTTCTAGTTATGCTCAACCCTGTGAGTGTGGCCAACCTCCTTTAGATTATCCTCAAACCAGCTCGCAAACAGTCCAACATAGAATGCTTGTAGCCGGTCATGAGAAAGAACCTAAAACCATACTTGTTTAGCGTGATGACAAAAACGGAGAACATGGTTCACATCTTCATCGCCTTGGGAGCACACAGGGCATAAACCATCCATGGTAAGATCCTGGGACCATACTTGTTTAGCGCAATGACAAAAACGTAGAACATGGTTCACATCTTACTCGCCTTGTGAATCCGATCCGAAAACTAAATTTTTGGTATGGGACCATCATGTTGATAGCGATATCCTCCTCCTGGAGGTCAACGTCAAGATCGCTAATGAAGTTATCTTGTTGCCCCGTCCCAAACTGACCCATAACAAAATCCACTCAAATCGTGATTTTCAAAGTTTTTGTAATAAAGGGATTTTGAATTACCTGGGACTATTTTTGTGAAATTTAAAAATTTAGGGGTTTTAAATAAGTTTAAAAATAAATTAAATTAAAAATAAAATAAAAATATATATATTTTAAAAAGTTTTTTAACACAACTTATTAAAATTATGAGCAAGAAAAAACTTTAGGCACATATTTTTACAAAATAATATTTTAAGCACCTAAAGTTCAAAAATAATATATTTGAACATTTATTTTTTATTTAACGGCTATTTTTTTATGATAGGTTTAAATCATAAATAACGTGTACCGAAAATCATTTGGCAAACAAATTTTTCGTAAAAAATGAATCTCAACAACTCTATTCAATATCCCAACTATTGACTTTTGAGAAATGTGAGATAGTATAAAATGACTTCTTCTTCCTATTTTAAATATTGATACTCTTAAGCTGCCACATATCCAACAATCTTGAACTTTAGAGTCAAATTTTTTAACTCCCCAGTTTTCTTTTTAATCAATTTATTCAAGTTTGGGGTTTTGAACTGATTTGAGCAAACATTAGCAGTTAGAATTTTTTTAGTTTATATCATTTTAAATCTTTTAATTAATTTTATTATAAGTCTTATTTAATTATCTTTTTCATCAAAAGGAAAGAAAATTTTATTTAAAATTATTAAAATATTAATTAAAAATTAGATACAAAACTAGTGAGTTAAACCACTATAAATTCTTGTGTCCCAATTTTCACCAATATTTATTTGTTAAAAATTTTTAAATTAAAAATATTCATTTTTATCTTTAAAAATCTGATTTTTATAACAAAATGATTCAACGAAAGTTTGCCAATTATAGTAAATGATTTGTATATAAATCTATCAATCACGCGTTCGATAATTAAGACGGTGAATTTTAGTCATTTTCTTTAAATTTTATATAAAAATATGAAAAAGGCAAAGACACCATTTTAATAATTTTAATTATCATTTTAACTAATTATTTTTCAATAACTTTATAACTGAATTAGTACTTGATTAATTCTAGACATTACTCCTCAATCACGAGTTTGATAATGTTTATAATTTCCAAATATTTTTTAATCGAGTGACCCATTGTATTTTTAAGGGTATAAATACAGTCAGATTGATTACAAATACAAATACAAATACAAATACCTTATATTCTATAACTAAAATTAGTCATTAAAATCCTTAAATATTATAAATAGAATTAAACAATAACTCATTGAGTGGTCTCGGATTCTCCGTTGTAATTGATAAAATATGGCATTATTTTTACTAGGTGACCCATATTCAAACAACATAATTTGTAAGTGTGTGAAAGTTTATTCAAATTTAAAAGCGTAGCTAAAATATTAACGTGTACTTGAATTAGAATGCTAAAAAATAGAATTGATCTATAAAAAACACTAATTAAATAAACTTAAATCAAATATAGAATTCACATGCAATGAGAATAAATAAAAATCCGAAAAAAATTTACACATAAAAAGATATTACTAATATATTAAATATAAAAGAGACAATAATTAATTGGTCTAATAAAATATAATATTATATTTTTTTAATAAAATTAAATATTTAAATTTTAATATTATAAATAAAGTAATTGAATTAAAAAAATTAATAATAAATTTTTTTATATATTTAAATTAATTAATCAATAAATTTAATATAAAGAGAAAAGTAGAATGAGTGATGGACCAAGTAACGACAATGGACAGGCAGGCAGACATACATACTGGCAAAAAACAAAATCTGAGAATTTGCAGTTTGCAGATTGGCAGTTAAGCACATGGTCGAACATAAAAATTTAAATTTCTAATTTTTTTTTTAAAAATGAAAACCAAACCCATCAATCAAAACATTTAAAATTCTGATATGGTGCGTTCAACATGGCATCTGACATCTTTAATCATCGTTACAAAATTAATTCCTCTTAAAAACTTTATTTTAATTCTGAACCATTCAAATTTTGAAAAATCTTAAAAAGGAGGAGGGATGCCAAGTGTCAAGGCTGCTTAATAATTATTATTAGCCGAGATTAAAAAAATTTAAATAAAGGATATTTGTAATTGTAAAATAAAAGTTGACCGTATTTCTTTTTAATTTTATAAAAGGATTAATCTCATACGGGGCGTTGTAAACTAATTTTTTTTTATAAGTATGTTAATTTAAGGGTTTAGAGATTAAAATTTTAAATTATAATTTATAGAATTTAAGGTTAATAGTTGAAATTTAAGGTTTAATATTTAGAATTTATAATTTAGTATTTGAGGCTTAGAGTTAAGGATTTTAATTTTGAATTTTAACCTTAGATTAGACATGTTTTTGTAAAAGAAAATGGGTAAAACTTTGATACACATGCTTGTATAAAATCATGTATATTTGCACTATAAAAATTCAAATCCTAAATTCCTAATCCTAACCTTAAAAAACTAAACCCTAAATCTTAAACACTATACACTAAATTCTAAATACTGACATTAAATTTTAAACCATAAACCTAAATCCTTAAACCTCGAATAATAAAATTTTTTAAAGGCACGACTAAACTAAAGTTTCGATTCGATCGAATATCAATTTTTCCCAAAAAAAAGTATTTCACGTGTGAGATAGAATAATTGTTCTTAAAAGTAATATAAAACTGTACTTGTCAATAATATTTTTAATTTAAATTCAATTTTTTTTCAAAAAGTTTAAATATATAACCTTTATATTCTAGAAGTATTTTTGAACAAACTAATTACTAAGTAACATTAATTTTTTATTTTCAAAAATAATATACGAAATAAATATTATATCTATTAAAAAGTATTTTTTGACAATAATATTAAGCATTTAAATTTTAAACCAAATAGCTTAAAAAGACTTTTTAAAATTTAAAGATAATATCAAATTTGCCCTTTTTGCACTTTAATTAATAAGAAAATATTTTTTTTTAGTTAAAAGTTTGTTTTTTAAAATTAAAAGTCTAAATTAAAACTATATTTGGGATTTACATTAAAAGCAAATGTTTTTTGGGGGCAAACGACTGTTGATAAAAAGTTGAAAAATCTAGCTGCCCCGAAATGTCCTTTTGAGCGCTAAAATAGGGGGCAAATGCTGGTTGAAAGCCAATTATTGGCTACGCAAACATTGATATTTTTGGTAAAACCGTTTAAAAATAACATGTAAAAAAAATATTAGTTATTTATTTTAAGTTTATTTTTAAAAATTGAAATATTTAAAATTTTAATTTTTAAACATTTTAAATTAACTATTCAAAAAAAATTTTTACAACAATTGCATAAAATAATAATCCTTAATTAATTTAAATTTAAATGGCATAAAATTAAAATACCTCAAACATTTAACTGAATAGTTATTTTGGCCCATATTTTTTTGGAGTAATTCAACCCTCAACGTTTTATTTTTTGTCAAAATGACGAATGGATAAAATTTTAGAAAAATGATTTATGTTGTTTAAAATGATTTAATTTAAGTTTTTGTCAATAAAAAATTATATTATATTTTATAAAATTATTTTTTGACTGATGTAACGTTTTTTTAAAACACATTTATCTATATGATTTTTTTCTCTTAAATAAAAATCATTAAAAATTTTATAATTTTAGTCATTTTAAGTCAATTGTTGACAATTTTTATAAAATTTTATTTTTAAAATAAAATGTCAAAAACTAAATTATTAAATAAAAAAGTTAAAATAATTATTCAATTACAATTTCTTTTTGTTATGCAAATTTAAATTGGTGTTTAAGAAGTATTTAAGGAATTACCGTTTCAGTCTGCTTTTTCTTTTCAGTTGGGTGAAAGATTTTGAAAATAAAAAGCCTGATAGTCTTCTCCGTGTTCATCTCGCGTCACCTTTCTTTATACTCGGGAACACCAGCGAATCATATCCCAAAAGGAAGATACACACAGATAAAACCAGCAACAACACATTCTCAAAGCTTTCTTTTTGGATTTTTTTTAAAAAAAAAAGTTTTCTTAATTTATATTGAAGCTGAAGAAGCCTTAATTCAACCCATTCTTCCCTCACTCGTTTTCTTTTGTCGATCTTGATCCTGGGATCACCTTGTCTTTGATGATTGCTTGAATAGGCATCGATTTTTCAGTTGTGGTTAATTTCAAAGAAAAAAAAGTTTCTTTTTTTTTGGCGGCGGTTAACTTGTTAAGGATTTGGTAAAAGGAGGAATTTTTCAAAAGAGTGAGTTTTTTTTGTTTTGTTTTGTTTTTGTTTTTGTTTTAATGATGTTCACCTTGATTGTTGGGCTTTGAACTGCTATGGAACCTGTTGTAACACAACAATAATAAGATGACGCTTTACATTGGTCGCGAAGCTTCAAAGGTTGTTTTTTTTTTTTCATTCTTATTTGAATTTTTTGTTTGTATTTGTTAAATTTTTTTCTTTCCTTTTTGTAGTTATGGAAGAGGATTTTGTTCAGAAACAACTACAGAGATCAATCTTCTTCTAGATAACTGGAAATACCTTCTTGCTGGTCTCATCTTTCAGGTTTCAGTTTGTTCTTAAGCTTAACTGTATACTTCTTATCATTGCTTCAAAACAAGATTTATACATAATCAATAACTTGTTTAGTGCTTTTATTTTCCAAAATTAAAGTATGCTTAATTTATGATCATTTTATAATTAGACTTGGGCTTCTATTCTGGGTCTGAAAAGTGCATTTTTTCATCTCTGCAGTACATTCATGGTCTATCTGCCCGAGGAGTTCATTACCTACACAGGCCAGGGCCAACACTTCAGGATCTTGGGTTCTATATTCTTCCTGTAAGAACAAGTGTTTCTTTCTTTCTTTCCTTTTTTGCTCATTGCTTATCTCTATTATGTGTCTATTAATTTGTGAAATACATTCTTATATTTAATTTTCTTGTAAATTTAGGAGCTTGGACAAGATAAAGCCTACATCAGTGAGACTGTGTTTACCTTTGTCTTTCTATCATTTGTATTGGTAAAGTTATTCTGATCTCTCCTTTTTCTTGTTTTATTTAGTTCTCACTTCTTTAGTACTTGGTATTGCAGTGCTCTTATTTCAGTTCTCTTGAAACTTATTTTTTCTCCACTTCTCACATATTAATTGTTATTTGCAGTGGACTTTCCATCCTTTCATCTTCAAAAGCAAAAAGATCTACACAGTTCTTATCTGGTGCAGGGTGCTAGCATTTCTAGTTGTGAGTACTGATGCTTGGTTTATATTTTTTTTGATTATATATGAGCACCCAAGATCTAGGATTACCATTTTCATCAGTCATAATATGTCTAATAAAACTGAACTTATTACTCAAGTTGAATAGTGAATTTTGATAAAATTTTGAAGTTTTAAGCATTTCTTCATATTTTACTCACACAGTTTTTTTTTCTTTGTTTATTTTTGCCGCAGGCTTCTCAGGCTCTCCGAATTATCACATTCTATTCTACTCAGCTTCCAGGACCAAACTATCATTGCCGAGAGGTATAATGTTGAAATATATGTGAGCTTGTCCTTACCTTCATCTTTACATTTTGACTTTTAAGATCATTTACTAAATAATTGTTTTTGGCAGGGTTCAAAGCTTGCCAGGTTGCCTAAACCACATAGTGCGTTAGAAGTCTTCTTAATTAATTGTATGTGTTCTTTTGTTTCAATATATTGCTTTCAAAGATATAGGTGCATTTTTATTATTAATATTTTGCTCATTTTCTTGACAAATTTGTAGTTCCTCGTGGTGTAATATATGGTTGCGGTGACTTGATTTTTTCATCACACATGATCTTCACCCTGGTCTTTGTGCTCACATATCAGAAATATGGCACAAAAAGGTAAAAGACGGCTTATTCTTTTTACATGTTTCTAGCTATTATCTCCAAACAGAAATAAGAATAAAACAAATATATTGTTGGGAACACGAAAAAATTTGTCTTGAGTGCCATTATCATAACATTTCTGATTCTAAAAAGCAAAATGCTTTGATCTGGTAATAGGCAAAATGCGACTAATTGATAGATTTCTGATGGTATTGTTGTCTAATTGCAGCTGTATAAAGCACTTTGCTTGGTTGGTAGCTATTGTTCAAAGTCTCTTGATTGTGGCATCCCGCAAACATTACACGGTTGACGTAGTTGTTGCATGGTATGGAGTACACTCTTGAGATTTCTATTTACAATTAGTATTTTTATATTTTCTTTGATTTAGTTTGACAATGGTAAGATATTTTCTGCAGGTATACTGTTAATTTAGTGGTATTCTTCATAGACAAGAAGCTGCCAGGTTTGAATTTTCTGATCTTATCAAACTTTGGTCTAATTATTCCCTCAATGATTGGGGTTCAATCTTCTAACCCTTTGATATCATGCAGAATTGCCAGACAGAAGCGGTGGAAATTTACCTATGTTGATAACGTTGAGTACGAAAGACAAGGATAGCAAATCCAAAGAAGAGAATCACAAGCTTTTGAATGGGAATTCTATGGACCCTGCAGATTGGGTATAGTAATCCAATTTGTTATTTCTCTGAATACCTTCATCTTGATATTGAATTTAGATTGGTATTTATGTTTCTCTTTCTAATTTATTTAGATGCCGAGAACTCAAGTGAATGGCAAGATTCAGGAAGATGCCAATGGAATCCATGATACCGCAATGAATGGTGCATAGATGATGGGAAATTACTGCTATCACTTTGATTTTGTATTCTTAAGAAAACTGAACCTTAGTGCACTTGTAAATTTGGCAGTTCTCCTAAAGTGTCTTTTGTTAGACCATAAGCCATCATCAGCTTTAACATGTATCATGGAAATTCAACTTCCTTTTGCTGCTGGAGTACTGATTTTTACTCTCAACAATGTCTGGCTGGTGAAACATGCCGTTGAGATAAAATGCTGTTAATTTTGACCTAAAAAACCTTGTGTTTCATTTCAAGATAGGATTGCATATGGGGTGGGCTGGCTTTAAAAACTCTAATTTCTCATGACATCCTGCAGACTATTGAATCAGACATACCATTGTTGTTTCATTTCAAGGGTGTTTCAGTAGAGAATCAATCAAAGAATAAAATACAGAACATAAAATCCTCAGTATAATATAAAAACAGAAACCATAATTCAACTACGAAATGTGAAATGCAACATGAACATTCCAAGGTAACATTTTCTTTATATTATCTCTTTGTATTTGTATCTTATCCATACTAAAGTTTGAAGGAGATATGGGGCTATGTCTTAAAATACATAAGACTGGAAAACTTGTAAATAACTTAAAATTTTTAATATTTAATTAGAAGAATGTCCCCCATCAAATATTATTTGGAAAAATAACTCCCAAATAGTCAACATAACGTTATTGAATGGGGTGTCTCATGACACTCCAAAATTTTTTGAATCTTTTTTCCTATATAATTTGTATATAAAAAATAAAAAATATATATGACACACATTTTATAAATAAAATGACACCCTTTATAAATAAAACAAATTTATCTTATAAATAATTAAGATTGTTAATTATTTTTCGTTAAAAAATACTTGAATAAATTGTTGTTCTTCTAGTTTTAAATAACATTTTAAGTTTTTGACAAAAATTGCCCTTGTTAAAAATGTGCTGAAAAAATCAACCTAAAATATTGTCAAAAAGTCTTAATTTTTGGACAAATATTAAAATTTACCGTCTTTTAACAACAGGCAGTAACAGTTATACTTATACGTATCTTATCCATTTAAAGTTTTATTTTACATTTTTAAAATCTTATAATTTTACACCTCTATATTTATGATGTAGTCGACTTGAAAGAGGCCCCATACTTGTTGGGTGTGATGCTTGGAAGCAAGGCCTACCTGTGGGGATGACTGACCAGAAAAGCAATGCCTGGGTGCAATTTAAGCTTTTGAAAGTTTGGTCAACAAAGTAAAAGAGTATGGAGAACAACAACAATGGCATATCTGATTCAATAGTCTGCAGGAGGATGCCATGAGAGAGAGAGAGAGAGAGAGAGAGAGAGAGACTGCAATTTTTTCATCATTGTTGGTTGCATGTCTGAATAACGACCACTTTCTCCTTTTGCATGCTCTCCTTTCTTTCACCTGTAAAAAGCTAAAAGGGGTCCTCTTGAACCCTAAGTGGGGGTGGTTCTAATTATGTCACCACCTGTCAGACATTAGACTCTCTTGATTCTTTTGTTGTTTTATTATCCAACATGTGTATTTGAAAGATTTGTAAATGTGCAGTGAACAGAAAGATAATTACAAACCCTGTAATATAATCTCTTTCAAAAAGCTATCTCCTTTTGATTATGGTTTCTCGGATTCACATTATTTGAATTCCTTCCTGTTCATAGGAAAAAAGAAACAAATTGAAAAAACATGAGGTTGATGAGTCAAATTAAATTAAACGACAACTTGGCTTCATTGTCAATGATCACATGCTTTTCCCACCATTTCCTACAGTGTCATCAATGGAGTTGTATAATTTTTAATTTTTCTTAAACAATAACAATCATTTTCCAGATGATCATGCGCATTATTCGTGTTTCAATGGTGGATTTGTCATGCAAAACGTGAAACTTCAAAAAAAAAAAAACTTGTAGAATACAAATGCATAAATTTATCACATTTTTGAACAAATCAAGCATCAAATTTGAACCCAAATTGCCTGTTTTTTCTTCTCGTTTTTAAATTATTTAAACCCAAAAGTATGGTGACTTGGTCCATGTCAAAGAAAGATAATCAATTTCTTAATGCAACTTTTCCAAATACAAAACCAAACTAACCCACATTCTCATAAATCTTTTCCCCACGTCAGTGATTTTCCAGGAAAGCTACCTACAGGTTGAAAAAGAGAAATGAGAGGGAAAAAGGAAACTCAAATGATGAGCTTGTAGAAAAAAAAACAGCTTTAAACCCTTCTTCTTGCTCTTTTTCTGAATTTTTTGATAAATGTCAACAAATTTTAAGTCCTACAATTCTGCATTTTTATGGTAAAGAGAGGGGAAAAGAAAAGAACAAAGTTTGGATTTTTGCAGACATGTACGGAGTCTGATCATTTGACTTTCCGTTGATTCTCCGTCGTTTGATCGTTTGATTTGAAAGAAAAAAGAATGGGAGCTCGTTGTTCTAAATTCTCCATCTGTTGGTTTCACTCTCACCTTAAAGCTTCCGAACTCAAGTCCTCGGATCTCGGTACTACCTCTTTTGTCTTCGGTTTCTCTTTCTGTGTTTTAAAAATGTTCCTTTTTTGGTGTAAAAATTGAAATTAAATGCAGAGAATGGTGGCAAAGGTGAGAAGAACACACGGCCAAGTTTCACTGAGTTTAGCTTGGAGCAACTCAAAGTTGCTACGTCTGGCTTTTCTCCCGACAACATAGTGTCGGAACATGGTGAAAAAGCTCCGAACGTTGTTTACAAAGGGAAGCTCGACAATGACCGTCGGGTTGCCGTTAAACGGTTTAACAAGTTCGCCTGGCCCGATTCTCGTCAATTCCTTGTCCGTTTTTCCCGGTCACCACTTCATTTTTGTTCTCTAACTATTTGATCATTTAACTGAGTAAAGATTACTTTTTGAAAAAAAAAAATGCATGTCTTTTAGGAGGAAGCCAAAGCTGTTGGGAGTTTAAGGAGTGAGCGGTTGTCAAATCTGATCGGTTGTTGCTGTGAAGGCGATGAGAGATTGTTGGTCGCCGAGTTTATGCCCAATGAAACGTTGGCTAAGCATCTTTTTCACTGTAAGTTAGTAGCCCCCCCCCCATTAGACTGGAAGTGAAGCTTGGGGTTAAAGTTAAAAGGAAAATGGGTTAATTTTGTCAGGGGAAAATCAGCCAATGAAATGGGCAATGAGGTTGAGGGTGGCACTCTATTTGGCTCAAGCTTTGGAGTACTGTAGCAGTAAAGGGAGAGCTTTGTACCATGATCTCAATGCTTATAGGATTTTGTTTGATGATGTAATTTTGTTAAGTCCATGAAGATTTTGCTTGTGTGAAAATCAAATGACCCTTTGATTATGATTTCTGATTTCGTTTTCTTCTTTTGGTGAAAGGATGGTAATCCCAGGTTGTCTTGTTTCGGGCTCATGAAGAACAGCAGAGATGGGAAGAGTTACAGTACAAACTTAGCATTTACACCTCCAGAATACCTTAGAACAGGTTAAACATGTTCAACTGATTCATTTATTCTTTACATTTAAGAAATGTGTTGCTTTGAATCTCAACTCAAAGTCTGGATGTTGTGCTTCTTCCGCAGGTCGAGTGACACCGGAAAGTGTTGTGTATAGCTTCGGAACCTTGCTGCTAGATCTTATGAGTGGAAAACATATTCCTCCCAGCCATGTAAATTGTCTTTTGTCATAGTAATATCTTTTTCCTTTTGCAATTAGGATCTTTATGGTACTGCAAGAGAAAGCCTGGTATTGTGAACTGCAATAACTGCATGCTGGTGCCTGGTGTAATTTAGTGATCATTGGTAAACCTTGTTGTTGGTCTAATAGTTTCGAAATGAAGATGTGATGTTGGTGTATCCAAATTTAACTAATCCATATGGTATTAAAGTCTGTTTGTTTGGTTTATAGGCACTCGATTTGATCCGAAACAAGAATTTTCTCATGTTGATGGATTCTGCTTTGGAAGGCCATTTCTCAAACGATGACGGAACGGAGTTAGTGCGTTTAGCTTCTCGCTGTCTGCAGTATGAAGCCCGTGAGAGGCCAAACGCGAAATCTCTCGTCACATCTCTCATGTCAGTTCAGAAGGAATCAGAGGTACACATAATTGCTGGTTTAACTGTTCATTTTGAGCAGTTTGGTATCATCCCAACTCCACGGCTTTCATTATTACTGCAGATTTATCTTTTGTAAACACCATTAAGTTTCTCATTGGATGGAGTTTTGCTAGGTACCATCGTATGTGTTGATGGGCATTCCACATGGAACTGCTTCGAAACAGCCCTTGTCGTTGACACCTTTTGGGGAGGCTAGCATGAGGATTGATCTGACTGCTATACACGAAATATTGGAGAAGATGGGATACAAAGACGACGAGGGAATTGCTAATGGGGTTTGCTGTTCCATCCTAGACATTCTATTTTTATGAGATTCAGGGTACATTGTTTAGTTATGTCATTTTCAGCATGACTTGTTTAACAATAGTCTGAATTTAGCACCCCAATTATTTGGTGAAATCCATATTATGGGTGATTAATTGGCTTAGTCGAGTAAAAAAAATCGAGTTGGTTGAGTTGACAAGTCCTAATTTATAATTCAAACTTTATTTTAAAAATTCAAGTCTAAGTCAAGATAAGTTGTTCGAGTTTCTTGCAAAGAGTTGCAGTCATAGGATCGTTTACCGTCTGCTTTGATTATTTTGAGTATTTCTGTTATTTCACTATTAATGTTACTTGAGCTATCATGTAATTTGCATTCAAATTCCCTGGTTCCTTTTCAGCTTTCTTTTCAAATGTGGACCGGCTAAATGCAGGAGACCTTGAACTCTAAGAAACATGGCGATACCGCTTTTCGAGCTAAGGATTTTGCAACTGCAATTGACTGTTACACACAGGCGAGTTACTCATTTTCAAATCTATATACTTTCTATATGACTGTCCGTTGCGACCAAACATTGCGGTTTTGATTGGTTTCGGTTTTCTTAGTAATTTTCTTTGCATTTAACAACTAGGAACACTAATATGACATCCAAGAAAGTTTTTTGAAGGTTTAAATAGCATGATATATAGACTAAAGATTGTTGTTTATCTTATGCAGTTCATTGATGGTGGGACCATAGTGTCACCGACCGTCTACGCCAGACGCTGCTTGTCTTACTTGATGAATGATAAGCCACAACAGGCTCTCGGGGACGCCATGCAAGCACAGGCGGTGTCGCCACAGTGGCCCACTGCTTTGTATCTACAAGCAGCTTGCCTCTTTAGCCTTGGGATGGAAACTGATGCCCAAGAAACCCTCAAAGATGGCACCAACATGGAAGCCAATAGGGCCAAAAACTGAACATTGTATAGGTTTTTCAAATTGTTTCATTTGTTTATCTACCTTTTTTCTTCTCAGGCTCTTGTATTTATTCTGGGTTTTTGCTACATTGCAGAGTTCAATATTTATCTTTGGTTTTGAAATTTTGTTAAGGTTTCCCAGTATAATTATAAATGCCGGACATGGTATTTTCCTGAAATCACAACCGTGGATAAATGTAAATCCCGTAGAACAAACATCACATGTTACACCGCGCAACGACAATCGAGCAACAACGATTATAGGAACCGGAGCATAACCATCAAAGAGCTCTTCTAAGACGATCAAGAGCTTTGGTAAGAAAGATGAATGTGCATAATAGAACAAACTTTCTACACGTACGGAGAAGAGAGGTGTATATGATTCATATTTCCATTTCTCATCATCACATCAACAAGTTTCCCAGGCTCCTTTACAATGAATTCTGTTTCTTTATTTTTCAGTTTTTCAACGATGTTCAACCACGGGCGGAAAGGAGTTTCAGGATGATGGCACGTTGAAGTGGAAGAGCCATGATATGACAAATGCAAATACCATGCAAGCAAGGAGGAAGTTGAGGTAGCGATGACCATGCCAGAAGCTTCGGGAGTCTGAATAGGATGCTGCTCCCGAGACTGCAGCTGTTGCGGCGGAACTGTTGGTCTCGTTTGGTTGCTCCGTCGACTCGATCTTGGTCACTCCAACTACGTTGTGTGCGATAGAATGACAGATTTCACAGGTCCTAAAAGAATTAAGCAGATTGAATGAATGCATAAATAAGTACTAGTATAATTCACAAAAGAAAACAAATCAAGTATAAGGATGATCCAACATGCCATTCAAGGTAAGGGTGTTGTCTAACCATGTTGAACGAATAACAAACCATACAGCAATACAGAATTAATGATTCGTCATACGATCATTACACCATGCATATCAGCTAAATGCTTAAAGCTACTACTTATATAAACAATCCTTCTCTGTCCAGATAACAAGTCATTCATGGTTTCAACAGTCACAAATTAACTCGGATATCATAGCTGGCATTCTTCATCGATTCCAAATGTTAGTTCCTCTTCGTATGTAAATACATCAGAAATTACTTGGTTGCATATGAACAATCATTTATCAAGGATATTACAAATACCTTGTAAATTCTAATCGAAAATCAGTAAATTTAATCAGTTGTTAGACATTTCAAATCTTTTCTAATCAATTATAAAGGTCAAACCACTTAACCAGAATCCTAGATTGTACAATAGCTAAACAAACACGAAACACCATTTGGCCCACTGCGATTATGGTAGTCATTGTATCAACAATCGTTTCACCAAAACAACACACACCAAACCAGACATGCATGAAGCGCAGAACATGGCGATGCAAAATCCGATAAAAGTCTAGAATCAAGGAATTTCTTGCACCAATAGTTTGGTACCTAAATTATCAAGCAATATCCCTAATCATGTCAAACAAGAAATATAGAATCTGCCTTTGCGAATTAAAAATATCCAGAGTGATGCACCACCAAACAATGTCTTCAACCAAAGATTAGATAATGCATCAATAAAAAGGTCAAATGCCACCACTTTCCTACATGGAAAGAGAACATAAAGGAGAAAAGAACAAAAGCTAGAGATTCCTAAACCTCAAAAAAAGCACATAACAGCAAAGAATCGTCGGTGCAGTCAAACCTAAGTGTTTAATCTTTAGACTTTAGCTTTTTTCATCCTAGTTTCTTTCCAATTAAGCAAATTTCTTCTTCTTTTTCACATGCATATTTTCACCTTATAACAGTAAAACTAACAGCCTAACACCTAAAATAATCACCTTTTTAATACAATAAAGAAATATCAATAATGATTCATGAAAAGGTGGTTAATTTTCAGTAAAAAAGGTGAAATTGGAGTTGTATTTTACTTACTTATTTCCTCTGATCTTAAACCAAGCCTCAGCGCAGTGTTTATGAGCAGCAGCGAGATCATCCTTGCAAGAACAGCCCAATTCAATGGCAACACCGGATTCAAGGCTGTTACTCTCTAAACCCAGATGGCAAATCCTACAATCTTTCTCAACTTTAGCCAAATGCATTTTGATTTCATTAGCTCCACTTTGAATCTGCACCTCCACCGAACAATCCGAGACCGTCGACACCCTCCCGGAACCCGAAACGTCGCCAATCTCGCCGTCTGAACCGCAAGCGAAGCTGTAATCATCGTAGGAACCTCCTGTGGTGGAATAGAACTGAGAGTAGCAAGAACCCTCGTCGGCGTCGGAGAAGCAGACGCTAGCCTCGTCGGCGCTGACATCACTCCCGTTCCAGCGGTGAGTCCCTTGCTCTAAATCGATATGGGACGTCTCTAATGATGACATTTTGGAAAGATCCAGAAGCTGAAAATTGGAGTTTGAGTAGAGACTCTGTTAAAAGAGCATTAACAGGCTTGAAGTTTCAAGCTTTCGAATATCATCAATGGCTTCAAAGTTTCAACTTTTGAGAGGGTTTTGAAACAAAGTTGGTATAAAATGTGAGAGTTTAAAGTAGTTGTTATCGGAATAGGTGACCCTTTACCTCCATCAACGTTTCCATTAAATATGGAAAACTTATGACCAAAAGGTGAAAAACATGGCAAAGATTTACAGAGCCATGGCTTCTCACTTAAGAAAAATGCATAGAAAAAAACAAGACAGAGAGAGAGAAACAGAAGCTTAAAGAGAAGAAAAACAGAAACGTGCAGTGGGCGCACGTAGAAACGAGAAGAGATTATAATTAAGACAATTATATATATATAAAGACAGAGAAAAAAAGTTGTTTGAAGATTGGGTGTTGGTACTTGGGGATCTCTGTCTTAAGCAGATTCTGTACGTTCGATGGTATCAGTATAGTGATGTGTGAATCCTGATGATAATCGGACGGCCAAAATTTTAGGTAGGCATACTCCTTCAAGATAGAAGATACTTTTATGAATACTTCGTCCATCTATTTATTTTGTCTATTGATAACTTTTCGCATAATTTTAGAAAAAAAAATTGTATAAAGATGTATAAGAAAGATGATGTAAAATAATTGAAACGATAATTTTATCCTTAAAATTTTAAATTTTATTTTGTTCAAAAACTAAAAAAATATATATAAAGAGAAATGTATTTTCAATGAAATATTTTAAGTGAGATAATTTTAAAACACAAAATGAACATATTAAGTGAGACATAGGGAGTAATTTTTCGAGGGTCTGTTTTGATATTCACAGATCTACACCCGAGTTTTTGGTTGTTTTTGTGTATAATACTTGATTTTGGCTGGTCATAATCTGTCAATTAATACATAAGCGCCTGTTTTAAACTTAATATAGAAATAAACCGCCAGAGAATCATCCTAGAGAAATTTAGTTCACAAAATATAAGTTTATTCGTATTTAGAATCATCAAAAATTGACGTAGCAATATAATATGTAAGTATATGTGAATTTATTAAAATTTAAAATGGAATTAAAATATTAATTTACAATTGAATTAGAATATTAAAAAAATATAAAATTATCTAAAATATTTTTATTGTGGTATATTTTTCTTGGTGAATAAAGGGAGAGCTAAACAGCCTCAGTTAACATGAAAAAACCTAAAACTTAGAATCTTCTTGAAATATAAGTATTATATTTTGACTCAACTTCTAATTGGTAATTAAATTTGGTTTTATTACAATTCTAGTTGTTGAAGATTACTTGGTAATTAAGATTTATTATATTTTGACTCAACTTCTAATTGGTAATTAAATTTGGTTTTAATACAATTCTAGTGGTTGAAGATTACTTGGTAATTAAAATTTATTTTAATGAGTAAATATTTATTTTATGTAGATATCTTATTGAACAAGGTTTCTTGTGACCAAGTATTTGAGTCTATAAATATAGACTATGTTTAATCTTTTGAATTATGAGAGAACAAGAGAAATTATAAATAATAAATTTTCAAAAGATATAAAATATTTTAGGATATCTAAACTAATATTATACAATTAGATGGGTATAATAGGGATGTTGGGAAAAGTGTTTTGGTTAAAAGTTATTTTGGATTTTTAAAATAAATTTTGGGATTTGAGTTATCATGTTTTTAAATAAATTCTATACGTTATTAGTAGATTTTTTATAATTTTATGGAAATATGTATTATTTTAATTTTTTTAAAATATTTTAACATGTTGAAAAAATATTATTTATCGCGTTGGTTATTTTGCCGCATACAAAATTTCTAACAATAGGATACCTGATGGTGGTGGATCCAGAATCAATTGAACCACAAAGTCCTCTTTCAGTTGAAACCGTGGTTTGCAAAGAAACGAGTGGTGGGCTCATGGGGGCCATCGTTTTCCCTTCCTTCATCTTCTTTCTCTCTTTTTGTCTTCCTCCACTCCTTTTGGTTCGCTTTGCTCCCTTGAATATGCACGGGATCTGTTCTCCCTCGTGCTTTTCTCTCTGGGCTTCACCTCTGCCCTTGGTAGAAGGCCGGTGGTGAAGGTTTCTGATTTTGCTTTCTTCTAAGATTTTTTTTGGTGACTGCATGTTACTCTGGTGGCATTATCGTCTTGAAGGGGGTGCATTTATCGGCCTTAATGGCCTGTTTCATGTAGTCGTCCGTTTCTTGTCTTAGACCTCGGTTGTCCTTTTGTTTTTGGGCATTTGGCCCTGTCCATTTGTATGTTATGTTTGATTTAATAAAAAAAAATTCCAAAAAAAAAAAAACAGTTGAACCACGAAGTCTTCCTGTGAAGCGAGTTTAGCTACCAAATCTGTAACCTTATTTCATCGTGTAACACGTGCTGAAAACGAACCTTCTATTGCCATTGTCGAATTTCTCTAATATACATCAATAGGAAAGAAGCATCACCTGATAATTTTTTTTACAACAGTTCTGGTAATGTTCATCCCACAACAACTGCAATGCATCTAAAATTTTTCACAAACGAGTTCAATTGAAAAGCTAAATTGATCGAAAAATAGTAAAAGGACCATAATAAAGTTTCACTAAAGTAAAGGGACTAAGGATATACCAAATCTTTTTCAAAAGTTATTATTACAATTACAAGTAATACATTTGTATGGCAATAATTAAAAGTGAAAAAAAAACTTTTTCATAAGTATACATAAATTCAGATTAAAAACTAAAATTTAATTTTTTAACTTTAAAACCCTAAACCATAAATTATAATCTCTAAACTCTAAAATTTAACTAACCTTGTAAACCTTGAATTGAACTCGCTTGTGAAAAGAATTTCCACTGCCATTGCATAAAACATTTTCCAAAAATACAATTGCAATCAATACATATTTATGATTACTGTAAGGGTGGAAGACAATAGGGACTGCCCAAAAAATTTAGAAAATTATAATTTAAACCTTTCAAATTTTTAAAAAATATAATTTAACTCCTTCAAATTTTTAAAAGTTTTCTCTCAAAATTTTAAAAATTTTAGTTGACCCCAATTTTTTTAAAAATATAAATTGAACTCTTCAAAATTTTGAAAAATTTTAATTTAAACCTTTACTTTTTAAAAGTTTTAAGTTGGCCCCCCAACTCTATCACCAAGTTCTGCCACTGATTAGTGATTATTGTCAAAATCAATCATTACAAAGAGATCTACTAACTGGCCTAGTGGCTAAAGATGTTCATATCATTTTATTTTGTATTGGTTTGAATCTCGATATGAAAATATAATACATCTCTATTTAATAAAAAAATCAACCATTACAAAGTGCAATAATTGAATACAAAGGCAGAACATAGTGTAGACTTGTGGAGGCACGACCCCAAAATTTTGAAATACTAGATTATAGTCCCTTAAGCTTTTAAAATAATTAATTTGGACAACACAAAAATTTTAAAGATTCATATTAAGTTTCAAATTTTTTATTTTTTAAATTAAATCCGTCTCATAATTTTAAAAGTTCTCACTACATCTCTCAAATTTTCAAAATTTTATTTAGAGCCCAATTTTTTTAATTATAAATAAAACCCTTCAATTTTTTTTGAAAATTTGAATTTAAATCTCTATTTTTTAAAATTTTAATTTGACCCCATATACTCTTTCTTCAAGTTTCGCAATATGCCTATACCTAAATCTAAAATAACATTATCTACATATATTATAATCAACCCATAATAATTCTAAATTCAAAACCAACACCTAATATTTATATATGGGACTCGAACTTTGGTGATCAAAGATTCAGAGCCTTAATATGATAAAAAAAATGTTTATTAATTCCAATCAAACAACTTAATATAATAAAAAGAATTACATGTCACCTAATGTTTAATGGTGCTTTTTATATAAAAAATCCATGTTAATATTACAGCAAATAAAGAAGAAGATCGATTTTTCTCGAGGCATAATTTAAGAATGAAATTCCCATTTTTGAGATGTAGAGGGTCTAAAACCATAATTTGACCTGTTTTTATATATGCCCGATCCTCCTTTGCGTGAACAACACAAAAGGTAGTAGTGTCTGAATTTTAGGATGCTTATTTAATTATGCAAAGCAACAGAGGAATAAAGAAAAAGAAAAGAAGACTGCAAATGAAAGCGTTTTGCAATAAAGCCGAATTGGTAACGCAATGACAATAACATAGTCATGATAAAGATAGGTCTAAATACTGTCCGACGTCTTATTCTATTTACGACTTCATTCGGCAATGTCTTGTATTTGAATTTCTGTTGTTGTGAATGAAAAAATTAAATTAAAAAAGTTGGATTAGTCGGTCAATATATCGAATACCAACGATTACATCGAAATATTTTTTTCATTGTTCTATGTATGTGTGCTGACACTGGAAATTATTTGCAATCAACAGCCCCTTCCCCGAAAAAGGAAAGAATCAAGTGAAATCCGGTTTGGATCGCTATCAAGTAGAAGACAAGCATCTAACTTAAAGATCAATTAACAAATTTAGACCCACTAATCGACTAGTGGTCATGAATGTTTATCCACTTTATACTTTGTGTGTCTTTGTACACAAAATTTAACTTAAAGATCAATTAAAAAATTGAAAAATATTAGGGTCTTGGCGCTAAATCCCCTTTACTCATTTTTGTGTTTGACTCGTCGAAAATTTCAAAAACTCCACTTGACGCGAAATAAACTTGACTTGAAAAAAATTCGAATAAAGTTTTTAAATTCGAGTCGAGTCTGTTAATTCTGCATGATGTATTAGGTGTATTACATGTGAAAATATGAAGAAATGTATATGTATATGTATATCGTATATGGATAAAAAGAGCCATTAAAATTAGAATCAATATGTATTATAACATTATAAATAATTACAATTAAATTTGTACAAGAACTCGAAAACGCGACTTGAATTTCATAAACTCGACTCGATTCGAAAAAAATTCAAATATAATTTGAATCGTAAAATAGAACTTGTAAACTCGAATAACACACAATTTTTTGACTCGACTCGATCAAACGCCCAGCCCTACTTGTGTGGGTTCGAATTTTGACATTTATCTTTGAAATGATTATCATTATTAATATATTTTCTTAAAATGCGGCCTTGGTGTTTTTGTTCAAACTCAACAAAGTAATCATAATTAACATTAGTTGGTCAAAGTGATAAAGAGTTAGATGTCACTTAAGAGTGGGAGAACTTATTTTCTGTTTAAATGTCGAATTAGACTCGAATTTATAGATAATGGAGACTCATGTGACTCTATGCGTAGTACACATAATCCATCAAATTCCAAAACTTAACTAATGAAATTTCAGGGGTTAGGTCTCATAAAAATAGACAAATATTCAACACATCCTTGTTACACAAACACCAAAGGGAAGGGGGGGGGGGGAAGGTTCCCTTGAGGGTATAAAGTTGAATCTTTCTATCCATAAAACAACAGAAATGGCACGAAAATGGACATTATGGGTATTCAGAGTTGGGAACCGCATGCATTTGATTTCAATCCGAAAGCAGCTCTGCAAATGGAAGGCCACATGTTTATATCTTTCAGGCAGCCAGTAGCATGTGTCCTTTCAGGGTTTGAATCCTGGAAAGATTAAAAGGAAGTGAAAGGGTTTTTTTGAATCATTAAAGCCTGAAAGGGTAACGTGTTTCTTTCACTAGAGATGGCCATTCATTATTAGAGAAACCAGATGTCTTACACTTCTGTGTTAGCTCACCATCACCAGCTTTAAAGCCTTTCACTCTTGTTTGCCATCAAAGGAAATAAACACATGAAACCTACTTTAAGCTTTGTGCCGCAGCACATGTTACTCTTTGGCATCAAAGGTCATTCAAGCACCAAACATGACCAATTCACCTACACCCACGTTCTCATCAACTTTCTGCAATCCTGAATACCAAAGTGTTCTAGTTCAATATGGATCACAATCAGAGGCTTTCCCCCGCTATAATTCATTCTAGGATAATCCACTTACCCAAAATGTAAAAACTAAAGAGGTTTACACTGATTCATGACCATTGAAAGTGTAAATTGATGGATGAGATTATCAACATCTCTTTCTCTCCCTAAAATTCTCCTCATTTTCAACTTTTAATCTCAGCCATTAATTTACATTCATTCAATGATCATAAATCAATTTAAAAATAAAAAGTTTTACACTGTGTAATTGGATATATATATATATATATGTGTGTACGAGCGCTCATAATGAGATTGTTTTGAGGCTATCAAAACAAACTAATCTAGATCTAAAATCAGGCCCAACAAAGAGTGATAAATGAATACTTTAATTTTTCAAGAAGAGAATGGTAGAACAGGATTTAAGGCCAATATGGATACTAGGAAAGACATTTTAGATACTAACAAAGCTAAGGAAAATGTCAACAGAAAACAACTACATATACAGGAGAGAAAAAAGGGATGAAAAGTAGTAAGTAGATTGTAAATCAATATTTCCAAACTTTGTCATTGGTTCATGTTGGTACAAGGATGTTAATAGGCATAGCTTATAAAATGAATAAGTAAACAAGCTCCCATGTATCGAACTTATCAACCGCTATGCCCATTTAAGCATGTAGGCAGGCTTTGCGATGAACATGAAACAGTGAAGCCTTTCTTATGATTCAGTACCATGTGGCATTTACCTTGAAGACGAGAAATCAGGATCCCATTCCAGCATTACTCCCAAGCTTCATCATTTTTCTGACCGCTTTCTCTCGATTTAGAAGTATAATTGCCTTATTCTATGTTGACAGCAGGTTGGTCATTGTGCCCATTAATTGGCTGTTCCTCTCTTCAATACTTAAACGATCACTCATTCCGCTCTCCTCAAAATGTCCCATTTGCGCTAGAGTACTATGAGGTGTTGTACCAGCAGGTGCATCATCCATTGCTCTGACACTGTTATTTTCCAATCCACTTTTCAGCCAAGCAAGATTACTTATATCAGTGGCTATCGCAGCCAACTCATAGTTTGGAAAAGATGGAGGTTCTGAAAATTCCACAAATTCTGACCCCAGCAAGGATTTACTTTGACCATTTTGAGTTCCACAACAGCCATGACTACAACGCAGTGGTACTAGACGATCGGTGTAAACTCCTTCAAGCAATTTGCATATCCCAACATCTGACTTTGATGTCTGAATAGAAGGGACTAGCACTGGAACTGGCCTTGAACATGATGAAACAAATTCTGGTCCATCCATGTTATTATAAACATTAAAAGCACTGATACGGGCTACAGGTCGGAAAAGAGTAGATGGTTCAATTGATTCATGGCTAGACAGAGTCCCTGTTGGTGCTTTTCCCTTCGATTGATTATCTAACTTTTCCGAAGAGCTTACATCTTTTACTTCAAGGGATCTGAATGAACTGTCCTCTGCACAAGACAGAGTTTCTTCAGATAATGCCTTGTTTTTGTTCAAGCATGCATCTTCCACCATATTTGCAGATCCTGAGTTCATTCTACCAAGATCCATGTATCGGCGCCACAATGTGGAATTCCAATGATTTTTTATAGCATTATCTGTTCTCCCAGGTAGAAGCCTTGCAATCACTGCCCATTTGTTCCCATGTACAGCATGTGCAGAAATTATCATCCGATCCTCCTCATCTGCCGCAAACATGATTATCAATTTGATTTATCAGAAAGAACTAAAAACATTCTTGTCAAAAAAGTTAATATTAATAAACTGAAACACACCAACTGCAGAAACACATAATATGTTTAAAGGTAAGAAATTGATGAAGTGAAAGTTGCAAACTAATACCCATCGGTCACCGCTGCCATATGGCTACAAGCAGAATGTTAATCGACTTGATACATACTATTTCTGCTCGAATACCATGTGCATGATTCGAAGATTGCTACTTTCTTACAAGTAATGACACTTCTCCGAATTACAAGCAGAGTTATGTCTAAAGGTAAGAAATTGATGAAGTGAAAGTTGCAAATACATATTATTTCTTCTCGAATACCAAGTGCATGATATGAAGATTGCTACTTTCTTATAAGTAATGACACTTCCCCGAAAAGCAAGCAGTTTCTCTAATCCTTGCCAAGATTACTGCCATTTTCAAACAACTACACTCCTCTTGCCCCAATAACAAGAAACATGCGATTCAAGCATTTACATAGCAAAAGCTAGCTACTTTATTCCAATTTCAACATTCACAAAAGAGTACAACATTGAGAAATTTTGGGGAAAATGATATGATGGTTCACTTAAAGCACAGTTCTTAAGAAATTGTAGTTTCTAAACAAATCAAAAAATGCATTAATCTTTGTTGACAATTAGATTACATAGCTTGAACTTTCGAAAAGCAGATTACCCTGAACTCCAAATCATTACATAAATCTAACAATCAGAAACATCCAAGCAACTCCTAAAAGTTAAGAAAAATAGATAACCACATCGACAGATCAAATACAAATTAGTAAAGGTATAGACTTTGTACCAGTAAATGGCTTGCGCTTAACGGCCGGGTCAAGCTGATTACACCAGCGAAGCCGACACGACTTGCCAGAACGGCCGGCGATTCCACGCGCAATCAAGCTCCAATTCCTCGCTCCGAACTTGCTCACGAGTTCACTCAGTATCGCATCTTCCTCAGGCGACCAAGGCCCCTTCACTCGCTGTTTACGCACTCTGCCTCCGGCCGCCGAATCTTCGCGGCTTCCGCAGTCGCCCCCTTCTTCACCGCCATCCAGGAGTGGTGGTGATGGGACGTTGATTTCGGTAACGGTTGTGCCGTTGCCGTTTTCAACGGCTTCTAGTTCCGTTTCCATTTGGCGTGAGTGAACGTGATGACGCTCTGAAGTACCAGACTTAACGGCAAAGAGTCTTTGTTACATGACTACTTGGAAAATTCTCGTTTTTATCGGACAAATGTTGTTGGCTGGGAATTCTTCGTTTAACAGTTTTATCCTTGAAACTTTTTATCTTTACGGATTTGTCCAACTTTCGATTCACTATCGAAATCAACTTTGTATTTCTACTTATTTTCTCCCAATTGCTCATAAATTTAGAAATCTATCAAGATAGAAGCACAAAGTATAAAAAAAAAATAAGTACTATGTTAGCTAAGGCCAAAGCCCATTAGCTTACACTTGAAGTAGGCTTATATTGGATCATATCATATGAATTTCAAGTTTTTTTTTCTATTATCGAAATATCAAATTCAAGGTTTTTTCAATTTGGGTTCGAGATGATTCAGTCAGATTTTATGAAGAATAAGATCAGGTCATATTCAAGCGGGTAGTTCAAACTGCTAAAAGAGAACTTTAATAAAATCAAGTTATCCATCCCTTTCTCTCCTCTTTCTCAACCCAAAATCCTGGCGCCGCTTTAATCAGAAATCAAATTTGGTTTCTTCTTCGGCGGCCAGTTGTCATTTTAATGGCTGGCCTCCCTTTTTCCTTTGTTTTAACCTCTTCCTTTGCTATAAGTTGATTTTTTTTTTGGTTGATTTTTCTTCTTAAGCTTCATCCGGTGTTTTTTTATGGGTATTTTGAGCTTCGATCACCACGATTTAAATTTGGACACCAGTTTTAGAAGAGGATCGATCGATCCTTTTTATGGCTCGGAATGAGAAAGAACGTGTGGAGGAGATGCTCGATCCCTACCGTCTCTCTTTATGCTTTATTTTTTTTCATTTTTGATTATTGTTTTCTTCGCTTTTTGATTTTGCAGGTTTAAAGAATGTTGTTGGAGACGGTAGCTTTGGAAACTCCTCCTTCCAGCGTTTTTTTTATGTGACCGTTGGTTTCCGACGTTACGCTGAGCTCTCGCTTGAAGAGGTCTGTCCACTCTAATAAAACCTTCTTCGTCATCTTGGTGTCTTTGAAAGTAAAAGGATCAACTTTTGAATCTCACGTCGCTGTCTTTGAAACACGTCGCCATGTTTGCCGTATGCCTTTAATAGCTGTTGAAGGTCAGCTTTTGTTTCTTGCACGTGTTGGCCAATGCGACCTATTCCTCCTTTCCCCGCTCGTTCGTGGCGGCTCTTTCTTTTGTTCTTAATTTCAGGCTTACCGGGTGCTCTTCTTTTTTTTTTAGATGTACGTTCTTGACTTCTATAGTCATGGTTGTATGTTTTTTTATGATTGAATGAAATTTTTGTATTTTCTGTCAAAAAATGACCAGGTCATAATCAAATTTAGTGTATAAAACTTCGATCTGAAATAATATTATATCGAGTATTATTTGATGTATCTTTTATAAATTTTTTTCTTAAGATGGATTTTAAAACTGTCACATATTATTTTTAAGGGCGTAAATTATAATTCTTAAACTTAAACAATAAAATCTATTTTAAATTTTAAAATTTAACCATAAATATTAAAATTTTAACACTAAATCTTAAAAACTTGACACTAATGAAAACAAGTTTTTAACCAACATTTATACTCCACCTGAAATATAACTTACTGAAAAACAGAAAAGAGAGAAGGGTTAAAGAAACTCAAAAAGAAAATACTTTTGATCTAACGGATAAGACCGTCCTTGCTTACGTATACATCGAGATGGTATCCGTTGGATATGTCCTTTTCTTACACGACCTGAAAAATAAGGCCTAAACAACCCGACCCGGTAAAATCTATCAGGCGGACAAGGGGGAAAACCCCATGGATAAACCCTACAACATTTGAAACAAACAACGGCATCACTTCTTCAACCTCCTCACTCTTTCTCACTATTCTTGAATTCCCCGAACCCAAGAATTCAGTTTCTAAAATCTCCCAACTCTGTGGCTTTACCAAGAGCATCTGCTGAAACAAACGGAAAACCAGCTCGTCGAGGCAGGAAAAAGAAAGGGAGTTTGGTCTAGATCATTGTGATATAAGCCTTCTCTTAATGTATGAAGCCTTCTCTTAATGTATGAAGCAGTTTGGTCTAGATCATTGTGTAGCGATGTCCGTTTCGCTAAAATAACGTGCTTTCGAAGTGTTTGTGGTTTTTCGGATATTAAAATATTTATTCCGTGGGGTTTTAAAAATACCGTATTTTATTTAAAGAAAGGGAGTCGCCACCGGCCACTGAGGTAGGCCGGACATCATAAAACCAGAGATTCAAAAACTTTGAGTTCGGGAGTCGGTTACGGATGGGGAAGGATTAGCACCCCCACACCGCCCAAAATTGGTACTTTAATAATTACCGCTTTATTAATGTTAGATTTTCCGAATTAAAGTGACGATTAGTTTAAAATTCGGTTCTAATTGCGAATAAATTTTAAAGGCTCCGTTATCCGAGAGTAAACGCTCAACCACTATCACTACGCCTGATACTGGCCCCGTTTACGCTCGGATAAAAGGGCACCGCATTGACAATTTATATATCTGTTATGCAACCTAAAACATGGCGAATATAAATACAATGCGATAAAATATAAATAAATACTAACATAATAAAATACTAATCTAACATAAATAAAACACTAATCTAAAACATACATACATGAATATTAATCTAACTCATAAATAAAAACATATCTAACATAAATAAAATACTAACATTCATAAATATTAATTTAAACACAAATAAATATTATTCTAACACATAAATAAAAACGAATCTAACATAAATAAAATATTAATATAAAACACAAATTTAAAACATATTAAATACTAATCTAAAACATAAACATACAAACTAAAAAAATAAGACTACAATTTTAAAATAACTAATACTTCATTAAATTATAAAAATTACAACACTAATAAAAAGGGAAGAAAATATACCTAACTAGAAGCTCGAATGACGAACCCCACCGAGATCTACCACGACCTCTCCAAAAATATTAACTAGATCGGACCTAAAATAGGACCCCGATCAAACCGGTTAGGACCGAGGGGACTGCCCCCGGTCCTTGGCTACCCGAGAGCATAGCTCTCTTATGGGGCATGCCTTGGCCGATTCATGCTTTCTAATTGCCCCCCCATGCCTCCTATTTATAGGCAATTGGGGGGTGACGTGGCCATCCCAAAGCCACACGAATTTCTTTTTTTTTTTTTTTTAATTTCACTTTTTTATATTATATTTATATTATTTTTTTATTAATTTTATATTAATAATATTATTATTAAAATAATACTAATAACACTAAAACCTAGTCAAAAATGAGTGATTATAGTTGCCCATCTTTGCTTGTTCTTGTGAAACGAGGACAAAGCAAAGATCAAAAGCACTCATTTTTGACCTACTTTCTTGTCTTTGGCTTCGGAATCACGTGTTCTTCTTGAACTTTCCGCTCTTCCTTAGCTGAATCTTCAAGCTGGTAAGTTTTTCCTATATATAGAACTTCTTCACCTTCTAATCTTGGAACTATAGGTCCTCCCTATATAGAACATTTCATTCTGAAGCCTCGAGTTATGAGTCCCTCCTATATAGAACTTTTCATTCTGAGACGGTAAAGCTTGGAGTCCTTCCTATATAGAACTATTCTCCTTCAATGCTGGTTTATCCTATATAAAACCTTCTGCGTCACTGACGGATTCTTTCGACTGAGAGTTCTTCCTATATAGAACTTTTAGTCTTCAAACCCTAGAGCCGCAAGCCCTTCCTGTATAGAACTCTTAGCTTTTGAAATCTCAGAGTTACAGATTCTTCCTATATAAAACCTCTCATTCTAAGACAGTAAAAGCTCGGAGCCCTTCCTATATAGGACTCTTCGCATTCAACACAACGGGTTTTCCCTATATAAAACCTTATGTGTCATGGGTGAATTCCTTGGTGGGAGTTCTTCCTATATAGAATCTTTGGTCTTCACCTGGAGCCGTCAATCCTTCCTATATAGAACTTTTAGCTTCTGAAATCTCGGAGCTACAGGTTCTTCCTATATAGAACCTTTCACTCTAAGACAGTAAAGCTCGGAGCCCTTCCTATATATGACTCTTCGCCTTCAACACAACGGGTTTTCCCTTATGTGTCATGGGTGAATTCATTCGGCTGGAAGTTCTTCCTATATAAAACTGCTACTCTTCACCCTGGAGCTGCAAGCCCTTCCTATATAAAACTTTCAGCTCCTGAAGCCTCGGAGCGACAAATTCTTCCTACATAGAACCTCTAGCTACGGGAGCTTGGAAATATAAGCCACTTTCTATATAGAACCTTTATCTTCGAATTTTTTTCTTTTTTCTCTTTTTCCTTTTTTTCTTTTTCCCTCTTTTTCAGCTTTTTTTTCTCTATTTTTCTTTATTTTCTCTTCTCTTTTTTTTTCTATCTCATTTTCATTCTTTTTTTTACAAGGCTGTTGATATCTTTTGACTTACGCTTCTAAGGCTGCCGCATCATGCCCAAATGACTTACTAATGGCCCGAATGACTTACTGATGATCCGAAGGATTTAACATCTGGGCCTCACGCTGCTATGGCTACCGATTTTTCTGGACTCACGCTGCTAAGGTCGCCGAAATCTTTCTTTAAATTTTGGGATTCACACCAAAAATGGCTACAGTCCTTTCTTCAGATTTGGGGATTTACGCCGAAAATGACTACCAAAACTTTCTTCAAATTTGGGGACTCACGCCGAAAATGACTTCCAATCTTCTAGGACTCACGCTGCTATAGCTGCCAAAATCTTTTTTCAAATTTTGGGGACTCACGCCGAAAGTGGCTGCCAAACTTTCTTCAAATTTGGGGACTCACGCCGAAAATGGCTGCCAAATTTTTTTCAAATTTTGGGGACTCACGCCGAAAATGGCTGCCAAACTTTCTTCAAATTTGAGGACTCACGCTGAAGGTGGCTGCCAAATTTTCTTCATTTAATGAAATCCACTTCTTAATACTCTTTGATAATTCTTCAAGTACCTGTCCAAAACAAGCAAAAATTGGCATGCCCCTATCTATATAATGCATGCAACGTAATGCTTCCTTTCTCTTCTTTTTTTACCTCTCTTTCTTTCTCTTTTTTTCTTTTTTTATCCCCTTTTTCGTTCTAAAGTCTTACACCCTGAAAGGTCGCTCCTCAGATTTCTTCATCTCTTTACTTCTTCACTGTATGCTCTTAAATCCTCATTTGAACATGCTTTTAAACCTTTTGTGCGGAAGGATTTTCTTGTTTTCGGGGTTATCACTCGTCTTCATAAATGGTCTTCTGGTTCTTATATTATTCTTATAAGAACCCTTGTCATCTTCTTCGCTTGGCGTGGCCCCATTCAACCACGGGCTCTACTGCTTTGAATTTTCTGACCCATCATACAGAGCCTTGATCTATTTCTAGTCACTAGGGTGAGCCAAAATGCTTCCATCCCCTGAGCTCATCCTTGATCTTCTCGTAGCATTTCGACGGGAACTAACTCTCGGTCCCTATGCTTTAAATCTCATCATCATTCATTTTTAAAGAAATGCAAAAGGCAATTTACTTGCGTATATTTCAAAAAATAATGATTGTTTGAAAAGATAACAGTCATTTTGAAAATCACAACTTGGAGGGGATACCAAACATTTTAAAAACAATGTTTGGAACAAATGGTAAACATCATTTTTCCTTCTTTTTTTTAAGGACCAAACATTTTTTTTTAAATTAATGTTTGAAGAGTGTTAAACAAAATTCAAAGTATATTGCCAAACATTTTAAAAACTAATGTTTGGGGAAATGGTAAACATCAAGACTTTGAGAGAAAATGTCAAACCTTTTAAAACATGTTTGCCCCCAAAATATCCACACCATAGCACATCTGTTTCAAATTTCCAGAGATCAACTCTAATGAAGCGCATATTTAGAAGATCTTGACTATTGTGGAGATATATGCCAATGTATAGTTTCTTCTGGTCTAATATGCTTTTGAGAAGAACAACCCTACCTAGTTTCTACCCCGTTTAATGTGGCTCTCTTAATCTCACTATCTCACCATGCCCCATCCTTCCCTCATTTGGGTGTCGATCAAGCACTTCGAAGTTTGACGTTCCTTGAAGCAAAGTTAACCCTTATAGGCAGAATGAAATCTAAAGACATTCTCATTCAACTTGGATATCTATGGATGACCAGAATAGTCTTTGGGGCTTGTAATGTAGGCTTTCGATTTATGGTTAAGTGAAACAGTATTTCTGTACTTGTGTAGCTTGGATATGCCCATTATTCCTTCCTTTTTTTGGATCACTCTAGACTGCCCGTTTTCGGGTTTTCACCCTAGAGTTCATTTCCTTTCTTTTTATTGTAGGCTACCTTACATTCTGGCTATATACTGATGTTCGTTTTCTGTTCAATAATGTTTGATCCTTCAATACTCCTTGAAACTGAGATTTCTTGAATGAATGACTATGAATACATTTCTGAGAATTCTTGTGATTGGCACGCCCAGATGAAATATTATTCTTTCTTTCTTCTTTTCTCTTTTTTTTCTTTTTTTTCTTTTTTATTTTTTCTCTTCGATCGCTCTAGACTGCCCATTTTTAGGTTTTCACCCTAGAGGTCACTTTCTTCTTCTGTACCTTCAGATCAGTGTATTTTGGTTGGATATTGATGCCAGCAGGCTCAGGCAGACTACTCTTTTTCTTCATTTTCAGGATCACTCTAGACTGCCCATTTTTGGGTTTTCACCCTAGAGGTCATTTCATTTTTCAAAATTGGCAATCTTCGGGCCGACTTGTCTTGACTTGGCTTCAATTCGAGCTTCTATACTAATTTTTAAAACTGATGTTTACTTGAAATGTGGATTCCTTCTGTCTCTTGCTCATAGTTGAAGTCTCGTTCTTGTATTATTTGATCTGTGTGTGAAACATATACAATATTCTTTCTTTCTTTTTCTTTCTTTCTTTCTTTCTTTTTTTTTTCTTTTTTTCTTTCTCTTTCTTCTTTTTTTTATTATTTTATTTCTTCTTTTCTTTTCTTTTTTCTCTTTTTGTTTTGTTTTCTTGTTCTTTTTTTGTTTTAGACTACCCATTTTGGATTTTTAGCCTTGAATCTCTTTCTTCTTATTCGAGTCTATAAATGTATCCTCAAATCAACACGTATCTATACTGGTATTGATGATATCTTCTACTCGAAGTTACTTGCCTCTCTGCAGCTCTTCTGATATTTACTCGATCTGGATTGCTTCGGCCTTCTGATTACCATTTCTCTTCTTTTCTTTTGTTTTTCGTTTGGACATATCCTTGTTTTCAACCACTTTCTTTTGATGATTTTCTAATCTTCGTATCCAATTTGTATGGTCTCATCTCTGTCTTCTGGTAAAGTAAAAGAATACCATTCGTCGTCACATTCACAAATGTCCTGAGAATGCCTTCATGGGGTAGAGGTTTAGGGTCAACTTTCATTTCAAGGATCTTAAACGACAAGTGCCTGAGAAGATAAATTCTTAAAATGGGAACTGCCCATTGTCTAAACACTCGCTTTGTTCCTCTGTTGGCCTAAGTAAACTAGCAGATACTCACATTTACAGTATCCCCCCAACATTCAATCTCTTCTAAATATATGCAACTTAGAGTTGATCTTTGGATCTGAAGCAAATGTACTGTTGCATTCAAAATTCGAGGACCTGGTATAGAAATGATATATATATATGTTCATTCAAAAATGCGTGTATATACATATGGGAGAACAAAAACTACCCTATAAAATGTTTACAGAATCAAAAATGTAAAAATACTTTCTTAATGGAAATGTGATCTGTTATTCTGACAAATGATGAGTTTTTTGTTTCTGTTGAGAATTTCTTTGTGAAATGATGAGAAAACCGTAGGGACCTTTGTACTATCTCTAGGGCACTAACTCATTCCGACCCTTTCAAGGTAGTGTAGGCTTGTGCCATTTCTCTTGTTTTTCCACCGCTGAATCAACTCTTTCGTCAAGGTCCCATCATTGATCAGCTTCTTGATCTCCTCCAATAAAGGTCTACATTTTCTGGAGGGATGCACCGGTGCCCCCGTATGGAACTCGCATGTGCTACTCGAGTCAAAACTATGGGCAGATGGATCAGGTGCAATCTTCATCGGTCTAGAAGCAAGATAGTGACCCCCTACCAAATGAGGCCATATGTCTGAGATGGATGCTTCGAACACTTCCCAATTTGCGCTTGTCCGAGGAATTTTCCTTGATGACCCCATTGTGTCAGTCTGTCTTCTTCTTTTACGGCCACGAGAACCTTGAAAGTGATACCCATTTATCTCATTCTTTCCTTCTGCTCCTAGGCATGTCTGGTCTTTTAAACTTAGGTCCCAGAGTGCATGTTCGATTCTCTATCCAACTGTCATGAAGTCCTCAAAGCTGGTATTCATTTTCCCGGGCACCTTATCAAAGAAGAAATAAGAAAGATGGCATGGAAGTCACTTTCTTCTTCATCTACGGGAGGCTGCACCTGGGTCGCTAAACACATACACCTCAAAGCACATTCATTGAAGCTTTCATCAGGTTTCATCTTCGTACCCTGAAGATACTTGGTGCTAGGTCCAAAGCATATCATATCACGGTAGGTCCTGCTAGACTGTCGGGGAAGTAGTGGATCGGTAATTTTTCAATGCAGCCCTCCATTTTTTTGCAGAATATGGTCACGTGAATCTTGGGGCATCTTATTCCGTCATCATGTGCAAATCTGGGAATCTTTGGAATCTGGAAGAAAGACCAAACCAGGGTTCAAACAGAGCTTTCTTGCATCAAATGCATCAAACTTCTTTTTCCTTTCTCTTTTTCTCTCGAGCCCATCTTTTAACTGCTCAAATCTTGATTTTTGAGTGTCTTCGATTCTTTTATCCATGATAAAACCCTAATTGGTCTTTGACTTACTCCTCATAAAATTTATGCAAGGTAATAATAATGCCAAGTAATGATAATGTCATGTAAAACATGCCAAGATCGTGGAAAGCAATGCAATGCAATCCTAAAATATAAACATGAATGCAATAAGGTATTGATTCCAAAAGTGATCCCCATAGAATGACGTTCATTGAGGCCAAAAAGTTTCATTATATCAGATATTAGATATTTACAGTTACTGATAAGCTTCAGTGCCTACTTTCTTCATCTAGTAGTCCGGTCAGCTTGCCTCTGTAGTCCAACACTTGGTCCATGTTCTGACTAAGCCTGCCACCTTGTTGAGCCACCTTACCTGCTCGAGTAATATCGATCTTCGGGTCTTTATCTGTCCTATGCTTAGTCTTTCGCAGTTTGGAAGTTGTCATTTCCTACTGAAGAATGTTGGATTGTCATTGCTCTGTCGTAAACTTGTTTCCAAAACTTTTGTTAATGGCTAAGTTATTCTATAGCTCATCTTTGGAGACTGTCGTACCTAATCCCAATTCCTCAAACTTACCTAATAACAACCTGACTTGATTCTTGCTTGACTAGTTTCTCTTCTTCCAATATTATGAGTCACCCTTCAACTGGACAACACCGTTTATTCTTTAAAGGTGACCCAATCTGATATTCTTAAACACTCAGTAAAGCTTCTGGTGATCATTCTGCAAATTTAATTTTATCCAAGTTATCTCTCTCTTATCTGAGCTGGCTGAACTCGAAAGAATATCCCTCTCTTGGGATGCCCTTATCTCCGATCTTCAAATTTAACTCGCTTGAGTGACCCACTTCGGTATTACTCGAACTTTGTCCTGGATATCGATTCCTCCTCAACTTTGCCCCTCGGGTGGTTGTTAGCTCACTATAGAATTGGGGAACTCCATCTTCGAAACCTAAAATCCTCATCGCGATAAGATCTTGAACTCATTCCTCAGGGGCCCGTAATCTCAATATCGTGACCCAAACTTTCTAAACGGTAACTGCCTCTAGCACGTGTGTCGTAATCTTTCGGATAAGACGGTCTCTTCGCTAGAGACTTCACCGAGGTAATAAGGCTCTTGTCGATGAACATTGGGAGTAGTTCGGTGTACCTCATAGGAATCGAGATATACTTCTTTTCATTACTTGCTTCTCAAGTTTCTTCTGGACCGAGCTCTATTTTTTTAAAAGGCCGACTCAAGCATACCTTCCGCCTGTTTATTGATGTAGATCACAAAAAGGGTTCAATTTGTCGTATTTGGCTGACTTAGAGGTAGAATTCTGACTATCTCACTCTCTATTCTGATCCTTAATCGGTTCTTCTTTCGGTTTGATGGATCGCTTACCTTTCGTCAAAGTATTCATCTGATTCATCACGTCTTCCCTCTGCTTCTTTCAACTCTTGCACTTTACTTTGCTCATTACCAGTACCGTGTCTCCTTACCGTGTCTGACCTGAAGTCTTCAGATGGTTCCTCTTCTATTGTCTCCAATCTTGTTCTGGGATAAAACCCTGGATCTGTGCCCTCTAATATCTGACCAGACGACCCTTTGCCAATTATGAACGATTTATGAGATTTGAGGAACCACTTCGGGAATCAATACCCTATAAATGCGAGAATGCATGCAAATGCGATGTTGATTCTCGAACAGTCTTTGAAAAACTTTCAATAGAGAAAATGTATGTTTGCAAGAAATTAATAATGAATTACAGTCAACAATTGAATTTATTCTAGAGACCTTGCCTTCGGGAAGCAAAACCTGTGCTCTACGTCTCGACGTCGTCTTCAGGATGATGGGTGACTCCGTTTTCTCCTCTTATTCTATTCTATGGACTCGTGACGTCATGATCTTTATTTTTGTGGCTTCTGAAAAGGACATCTGACAATATATTTTCTTCTGTAGATTTGGGTACGTCTAAACAGTGATGGATTCTATCGATCCTAGGGGAGTACTTTAAAGCTTTTTGGGGTTAAAATTAAATTTTTCAAGGATCATTTGGTTTAAAAATTCCCCCTTTTATTATCAAAAAGTTTTAACTTACTTAAAAAATGAAACTTTTAGGTTTCTTTTTGTTATTATTATTATTCTAAAAGTTTTATAAGGGAAGAAGTTTCAAAGCAAAATAATAATATTTTCAAAAAAAAATTCTTTTTTTAAATGAGTTAAATTAAAATCTGAGATTTTTTAAAAATGGTCAAATGTGAAGATTTAAAATTGGGGTTCTGCGGCCCTGACTGAATCTTCTGCGTCGCACATGCCTTACTATCGTACCGTCTTCTTTCACGATTGGTCTTTGCTCGGCCTAACTTAATACTGTAATATTATCGTTTCTGGCAAAGCAGACTTTTTCTATTTTGAAAGCCTTTTAATGAACTGTTCTTGAATCAACACCATGTTATGATATGCAACATGAATGCAAATAAAGGCATTGATTCCGCTGGTAATCACCCTTTCGAACGACTTTCATGGGAATTACCAAATTACAAAAAAAAGGTTCATATTACAAAAGGAGTCCTTATTACAAAAAGAGTCTATTACAAGAAGTCTTAATTACAAAACAAATTTCTACACATAAGCCCTAGCTCTACCTCATAGCTCATCGACAGTTCTGAGCAACTTGATAAACCTTGGTGCTTCTTCCATATTCGGGGTTACGAAAGGTCGGAGAGTCGCGGCTTCTGTAGCTAAGTCATTCACACACCTTGTAGCTCGTTGTATGTCCACCATCTGGGTCTCGCGTGTATACTTTGGCACTACACGCTTGCTAGGCAAATTATTACTTCGGATCTGTTGATTAATCTCTGACCGATGTCGTGCGAATGGATTAATGTCGTCCTTTCCTAAGACACCTTTTTTCCATGATGAAAGATTTTCTAATCGGGCAAACCACTTGAATCAACGCCTCTATGTAATGTGGATGCAATGATAATGCAACAAAAATATGTGTAAAATAAAAATAAAAATAAAACACAAAAAATGAGTTAGTATCGGATAAAAATAATAAATACATAAATAAAAGGACAAATAAAATAAGGTAAACAAAAAAACCCTATTTATCCCGTCTAAAACACCTAAGGTTATCCGCATGGCTCTAAAGGGGTGAGTTTCTATATGTTTTCTACATGCAGAGTTGGTGCTAGGAGGTACCCGAATTGTCCTTGCTGTCCTCTACTAAGAGTAGCAAGGCCCCCGATCATCACCCATTATAGGTTCCTTTCAACCGGGTTCAATTCAGGGGGACCCATTCGCTTATGCCTGCATGAAGGAACGATATCCTTACGAAAGCATAAGGTACTCGAGCCCCGAAGGTACTTGCTGGGCCTACACGGGAGAACGATATCTCCACGAAAGCATTAGCGTTTTCCCCCCACTTAAAAACGGGTTTATATGCCAAATTTTAAATGCGTTAAAATAAACGCGCAATTACAACCGAATATTAATTTAATAGTCACTTTAATTCGGAACTTCTAATATTATTAAAGCGGTAATTATTTGAAAAAGCTTGACTCTCTTTATTTTGTTAAAAACAAAAAATAGTCCCCAGCGGAGTCGCCATCTGTAGCGATGTCTCCGTTTCGCTAAAAAAAGTGGATTTTCGAGGTGTTTGTGGTTTTTTGGGTATTAAAATATTTATTCCGTGGGGTTTTAAAAATACCGTATTTTATTTAAAGAAAGGGAGTCGCCACCGGCCACTGAGGTAGGCCGCACACCATAAAACCAGAGATTCAAAAACTTTGAGTTCGAGAGTCGGTTACGGATGGGGAAGGATTAGCACCCCTACACCGCCCAAAATTGGTACTTTAATAATTACCGCTTTATTAATGTTAGATTTTCCGAATTAAAGTGACGATTAGTTTAAAATTTGGTTCTAATTGCGAATAAATTTTAAAGGCCCCGTTATCCGAGAGTAAACGCCCAACCACTATCACTACGCCTGATACTGGCCCCGTTTACGCTCGGATAAAATGGCACCGCATTGACAATTTATATATCTGTTATGCAACCTAAAACATGGCTAATATAAATACAATGCGATAAAATATAAATAAATACTAACATAATAAAATACTAATCTAACATAAATAAAACACTAATCTAAAACATACATACATACATAAATATTAATCTAACTCATAAATAAAAACATATCTAACATAAATAAAATACTAACATTCATAAATATTAATTTAAACACAAATAAATATTATTCTAACACATAAATAAAAACGAATCTAACATAAATAAAATATTAATATAAAACACAAATTTAAAACATATTAAATACTAATCTAAAACATAAACATACAAACTAAAAAAAATAAGACTACAATTTTAAAATAACTAATACTTCATTAAATTATAAAAATTACAACACTAATAAAAAGGGAAGAAAATATACCTAACTAGGAGCTCGAATGACGAACCCCACCGAGATCTACCACGACCTCTCCAAAAATATTAACTAGATCGGACCTAAAATATGACCCCGATCGAACCTATTAGGACCGAGGGGACTGCCCTCGGTCCTTGGCTACCCGAGAGCATAGCTCTCTTATGGGGCATGCCTTGGCCGATTCATGCTTTCTAATTGCCCCCCCCCCATGCCTCCTATTTATAGGTAATTGGGGGGTAACGTGGCCATCCCAAAGCCACACAAATTTCTTTTTTTTTTAATTTCACTTTTTTATATTATATTTTTATTATATTTTTATTAATTTTATATTAATAATAATATTATTAAAATAATACTAATAATACTAAAACCCGGTCAAAAATGAGTGATTACAGATTGAAGTGGATCACATGGTTGAATTGAGTTTCTTGATTGAATGTGGACGTTTTGCTATCCGACATTAATGCAGGCTAGGATTTTCCACTTCAATTCAGAGGTTCTAACATCTCCTTCCTTGGAATCCACGCTTTTTAAAGCAATTGCATGGTCTAAGAAGTTTGGGGGGCTCATATTTTTCGACTTGAATTTACCATTACCTTTGTGGCGATCTCGTGATGAAACGAAGGAGGTTGTCAATAAAGCCTGGAACAAAGCAGACGTCATTGAGGTTTCAAGGCAAGAGTTGGAGTTTCTACTAGATGAAGAGTATTATGAGAGGAAGAACATTACAGGCCTCAATACTATGCTGAAAATTTTGATCAAACCAAGAAATAGCGACACTACTATCATTATACACGTGAGGAAATTTCTCCGTTGTGGCATGACGGACTTAAATTTCTGTTTGTGACTGATGGAACACTTAGAATACATTATTATGCCCCGTCATTTGATGGTGTGGTTGTTGGAACAGAGGATGCGCTGATAACACCGTTCACTTGTGATCGAACTGGTTCCTGGTGATGCTGTTGTAGCCAGTATCATGAGGAAACTGACCACTTGCGCCGAGATGCTTGAAAATCAAGATGTCTTAGAGAGGCAGCTCCGCTTTGCAATTGCAGCAGGGATTATATCGCAGTGGACGATAGGTGCTGTGAGAGGTTTTCCTACTGAGAGTGCTACACAAAATCTGAAAGAACAGGTTTATGTACCTTCGATGTGGTAGTCGAGAGGCGGAGAACCGAATATCAGAAATTTACTGTTTTCTAGTAGATTACGAGGCTTTGTATCCGATGAATACCGATAAGAACTTATGAAAGGAGGAAGAGACTGCATGAAATGTATGTGGCTTAACTGTGCTGAATTCTTTACATTCCATCTTAAGCTGTTGTTTCGTAAGCAAGCTTTCTGTACTTGTAGAAGTGTAGGTAAGGAACGGACTCATTGCACAATGTGTTGTTGTAATTGAATTGTATATTTTGTAATGAGAAGACTTTAGGGACTAATTTAGAATGAGAGTCACATTTTGAGACGAAATTGGAATGTTCAAAAGTTTGAATATCAATTTAGTACGAGGGTACTAACTTGAGAATGAAATTAAAACGTTAAAAAATTCGAAGACTAATTTAAAATTAAAATTAAAATTTGGGGACGTGTGATGCAAATTCACTAAATTTCTCTCATCAAACTACAAAGGGCCCAATCTATAAAGGATTTAAAAGCCCAGTAAAAAAGTAGTCCTTAATCAAGCAGTCCAAAAAGCTTTAAAACGCAGTCATTCTATGAATCAAAACAGACCAAACCGCTATTAAACAAAATTCGACCAGTCGAGCCGACGAAATTTGATACGATTGCATCTGCAGAAAAAAAATTTGTTCGATTTTGATTTCGCGGAAGAGAAAGCCGAAGAAACTCGTGGAGAAAATCATGCTTCAAATCAGACTAAGCAAGGGACCGTCCTCGGATGCCGGCAGTTCCGTCAAGCCATTGCCCGTGGACACGGTGACGGTGGCCTGCCCCGACCATCTCGTCCTTGCCGACCTTCCAGTTGCCAAGAGCATTGGTGCCGCTACCTCCTCCTCTCTCGTGAAGACCGTCGGTCGGAGATCCCGCCGCCAGCTTGGCGAGCGTGTACACTTCTGCGTTCGCTGCGATTTTCCTATAGCGATATACGGCCGCTTGGTACTTTCTAATAATTATATTTGTTCTACTTTTTTTCTTACCTTTTAATTAATTGATTAATTGCGAATGAGTAGAGTAAACATTGAAACGGATAACTTAAGCCAAATCTGTGAAATTTGTTGATAAAGATTTTGTTTATAAATTCAATAGGAAGTAAAAGTGGAATTGCTAGGTATTGAATGCTAAATTCGAACTAAAGTCGAAAATTTGAAACAATTTTAGTAGTAAGGAGATTTTCATCGATGACTGATGGCCGAAATTGTTAAAAATTGTCGTTATTCCTTAATAAATTTGAATTTGTTTCTGTTTATGAAAATATATGCCTTTTTTCGTTTGCAGAGCCCTTGTGAGCATGCCTTCTGCCTTGATTGTGCAAGGAGCGATTCAATTTGCTATCTGTAAGTGACCACTTCTTATTTCTTTAATGCAAACTGGTGTTCAAAGAACCCTAGAATTTCATGAGTAATAACATTAACACCTAGGAGCAAGATCATTATGATGTGGAAATTTCTATGGTGTTTGTTTTTGTGTGCTGATTCATGAAGTAATCTTTATTCAGTTTAAACATAAGTAACCAAAAAGTTATTGTTTCTTTTATTTTTGCATAGTTGCGATGAACGTATACAGAAGATTCAGACAATCAAGATAATGGAGGGGATCTTCATATGTGCAGCTCCTCACTGTCTTAAATCGTTCTTGAAGAGGACTGACTTTGAATCTCATATCCATACGAGCCACACTGAGCTTTTACAGCCTGATGCCGAGAAGGAAGATGGTAAAGAATCAGAGGTTCAGAGTGGTAACCAACCTACGGGTTCAGATTACACTGTCCGAGGTCCCCCAAGGCCTGTCATTTCTCCTGGTTCAAACCTGCAGTTCCATGATACTGAAGACAAAGCTCGATGGCAACAGCCAAGGGAACAACTGCTTCCAAGGCCAATGATGCCGAAGGGGCCACCGGCATTCGGTCAACTGCAAAATTATCCATCAGAGCCCCAACTGGACAATAACCAACCCCCGGGCTTTGACAGGACTGGCCCTCCCCATCACTTTCAGCAAGGCTTTGACAGGCAGGGCACCCCACAACCAGAATCAAGTCAGTTTTCAGACAAGTCGCAGGGACATTTATCTGAGAACCAGTTTTCAGAATACCCACCTATGCATTCCATGCAACAACCTCCTAATTTTGCTATGCCTATGAATTCAAACCCTATGTTAACTCCATATGGAGTTCCTCCATTTCCAACTGATGGAGCTCAACCATTTTATGGTGCTCCCTATGAGATGTCTAGGCCGAGTTCAGCACCAGGTTCTGGTTCCGAGCAAGGGTCATTTATGAATTTCCCACAAGGTCCCATTGGGGGTGTAAATTACCCCGCATCTTATCCTCAGCCCTGGAACGGGGGGCAACCTGGTAATCACATGATGCCAGGCGGTTTTGCTAATTATCAAGGTGATTATGGTCGAAATCCTGGAGGTTTATCGATGATTTCTCCCCAACAATCAGCCAACAAAGGGATGGAAGCTTTGCAGGTTAGTAATCCAATCGACCCTCAGGATGGCGTAGATATATTGGCACCACAGCCCATGCAGGTTCAACCACCGCCTCCACCACATCCACATCATATGTCGCAACATAGACGAGGCAAGTTCCACCCCGGTGATATGGGTCAAGATGGGCAAGGGTTTGGTTGGCAACAAGAGAACCGTGATGGCTTTGCAGGAAGACAGGACTAGAAAATTGCTGTTCATTTGTGGTATTTTCACTTTTTGGATCTTTGATTAAGCGTTGTAACGGGCTGAGAATTTTCTTAAATTCTTAAGTGCATTCTCCTTTTTTATATTATTGTAGTTAATTTATAAGTGTGCATGTGATTTTAATAATTAAAATATGATTTATTTATTCAAAATAAATTTTATAAATAATTTGTGTTCCTTGCTTAAAAATTTTGGGGCTGAACTACAAGTCTACAACTATCGATCACAAAAACTACTATATCTTTTTTCTATTTTGTTTATCGAATTATTTTTAATTTTTTTTTTAGTCTTGAATGTTAAGTTTTCGTTAAAAACCAACGCTTTACTTGAGTTAACTCGAGTTCGACTCAAAACTTAACAAATCAAGTTGAACAATGTCAACTTGACTCGATAAGTTTGCGAGCAGCTCGTTAACTTTTATAATATATTAGTTTATGTTTATATTAAAACTTAATGGTAAAAAAAGTGCTCAAATTATATATTTTTCAAATAAGTGTCTAACATTTTGTTCCGTAATTATTTTAAAATTTTTTCGTAACAGACATTAAAATATTAAAATTTTTTGTTAACCAATAAAAATGTGAAACGAGATATAAAAGTCTAAAATTTTTATTTTTTAAGAAATTAACTTAAAAATTCTATTTTTCAAAAAAAAAAAACCCCTCAAATCTCTAGATTTTAAAAAACACCTTCAAATCCCTAAATTCCTAATCTGCAAAGTTCATTGCTATTGCCTATCACCTTCGACCTTTCTTTTGTCGCCGTCGATCATCAGCCACTCACTCTTGTCGCCGAGACCTTTATTGGTCCCCCCCTTAATGACGCTTTTTCTTCTTATATTGGAAGAGATTCATAAACCCTTCGATATTTCTTACGCTCACGATTGTGAGCTTAAAAGTAATATTCCTATAAAAAATTAACGGTGGATTACGAGGGGTGGGTGGTGGTCGACGATGACGAAGGAGAGATCGGAGATAATTGACGATGGTAATGGGCTTCGATGATTTGAGATTTGGGTTTTTTCAAAATATTAAAGTTTAGAATTTTTAAAACAAAAATTAAATGAAAATGAATAAACAGACCCTGTGCCATGCAACAACTAGACGATGAAATTTTTTAAACAATCGTTGACATAAAATGGTTATAGAATAAAACGTTAGGTACCTTTTTAAGCCAAAAAATACTTTTAAGCACTTATCTAAAAATATATATAATTTGGGCATTTTTTAACTATTAAGCCTTATATTAAAGCTCTATATAGTATTACTAGATTTTACATATATTCTAAAAAACAAGATAAACATTTTGACGAGCTAAATGAGCAACAAATTCTTTTAACGAACACAAGTCGAACAAAATTTTATGGAGCTTATTGAGTATCGAGTCAAATCGAATACGAATAAAGTAATTTTTTAGTCAAGTTGAGCACTCCTCAGTTCATGATCGACTCAGTCGATAAGTACCCTAGACATAATAGAGTTAAGTGCACCACATGTCCTCAAACTATGACACTTATTTTAAATTGGTCCATAAACTTTAAAACATTCTAATTTCATCCTCAAACTATGACATTCATTCTAAATTGGTCCCCAAACTTTTGAGCATTCTAGTTTCATCCTCAAACTATGACTCTCATTCTAAATTGGTCCTCAAACTTTTTGAACGTTCTAATTTCATCCTCAAATTATCGTTTATATCACATCATATTATTACATAATACACATCAGTGTTTCATGACAATTAAAAATTTTTGTAACGATTTTATTAACATAAGATGCGATTAGCATATATTGATAATTTGGGGATTAAATTATAACGTTCAAAAAGTTTGAGGACCAATTTAGAATGAGAGCAAAAGTTTGAGGATGAAACTGGAGTGTTTAAAAGTTTGGGGACCAATTTAGAATGAATGTCATAGTTTGAGGATGAAATTAGAATGTTTTAAAGTTTAGGACCAATTTAGATTGGGTGCCATAGTTTGGGGACTTTTGGTGCAATTAACTCGACATAATATAATAATAAATTTAATTCTAAATTTATACTATTTATCAGTTTAATTTTAGCTTAAAATAACTTATTGATGAATAACAGAAGAAATTTTATTTATATAGTAGTAATTAAAAAAATTAAGTTTGTGATTAGGATTAGATGCTAGATTGTACGCAGTAAGGAAAGCGTAAAAACCGTCTTATTTTCAGCTCCATCATCCTTCAGACGTGAGAGGAAGACGGCAACTGGATCTTTACACCCCAAATCCCAGGGTTTATTTATTCCCATTTCCATTTCCATTTCCCTCTTCTTTCCTTTCACCGAACTCTGTAGTGAAACGAAGATCACACCATGAAACACTTCGAGGTTAGGGTTTTTTGGATACTTTTCCTTTTGATCAGTCGCTCCGGTTTCTCTCTCGGCGATGACTCCAATAATAAATTCCGTCAACGAAAGGCCACGGACGACGAGCTTGGTTATCCCCAAATGTCAGTCCTTTTATCTCAACTTCATTTTTTATTCTTCATTTTCGATTCAGTTAGAGGAGTTATTGTTATTTGTAAACAAATTGTGTGTATCTGGATGTGTAGGGATGAAGATGCGTTGTTGAACACGCAGTGCCCTAAAAATTTAGAACTTAGATGGCAAACGGAGGTCAGCTCCAGCATTTATGCAACTCCCTTAATCGCTGATATCAATAGGTTAAGTTTACCCTTATCCTTTAAGTTCATGTTTTTATTGCATCTAAGCTTTGACCATGTTACAAATCTCTCTTATTTTAACTTCCCCTTTTGAAAATCTGCCTATCTTATATGAGTAAATTCATCATTTATAATAATTTAGCTGTCTCTGATATATTTGTTAATTTTTAGTGATGGGAAGCTTGACATAGTGGTTCCCTCTTTTCTTCATTACCTTGAAGTTTTAGAAGGTTCTGATGGCGACAAAATGCCAGGTACTGGTGCTTTGTTTTTCACCTAATCATGTTAGATCGAACTTATAGAATGAATCTAGAACAATTTGTTCGAAGTTGATGTCATTGAGTTTTCAATAATTTGTCAGGTTGGCCTGCTTTTCACCAGTCAACTGTGCATTCTAGTCCTCTCTTGTATGATATTGATAAAGATGGTGTGAGAGAAATTGCTCTAGCTACCTACAATGGCGAAGTGCTTTTTTTCAGGTTATTTTTCTTAATTATTTGTAAATGGTCTCTAGTTGTTAGAGGAACTCGATATTGTGATGTTGGAATACTAATTTGTCCAAAGATTATTATTTTTTAGGGTTTCAGGGTACTTGATGACTGAAAAATTGGAGGTTCCTCGTAGAAAGGTTCGTAAAGATTGGCACGTGGGGTTGCATCCTGATCCAGTGGACCGTTCTCATCCGGATGTCCATGATGATTCACTCATTGAGGAGGCTGCTAAAATGAATGCTATGAATCGTATGCTATTCCTAAATTTCAATAGTTTTATAGCCCTGCTACTTCCTTAATCTCTTAGATTATATTAGTTGCTAAGGTAGCTCCATTGCACTCCACTCTATAACAATAGTATGCAGACAATAAACTGGTTCTTTCCTTATTCTCTTAGATTGTTTGTATTTTCTGTTATATTGCTTTCATCTTTAAAAGGAAATCTGAAACAACTTTAGGCCAGCGTGGTTTTATTAATATTTTGGACCATTTTTTCCCATTGAGATGGCTCACACCATTACATGTTTGGTATCCTTGCAGAAACAAATGAAAGTATACCTAAGTCTAATCTTACTGGTTCAACATCAATAGCAAATCAAACTAGCGAGGTTAATTTATCCAAGACAGAAAATGAAACGAAAATGAGTGGAAGTCAAATAGAAGATACCATCAAGCTGCCTACTGGTGTTAATGCTTCTGTAAACAATGGATCAGTGGGTGGCAATGAAACAAATACAAAAACAAGTTCTGGGAGACGACTTCTAGAAGATAAGGCCTCGACAGGTTCCCATGAAGGTAGCTCTGATCCAAAAGAGACTGCTCGGGTAGCTACTGTGGAAAATGATCAAGGGTTAGAAGCAGATGCTGATCAATCTTTTGAGTTATTCCGAGATACTGATGAGTTGGCTGATGAATATAATTATGATTATGATGATTATGTTGATGAATCCATGTGGGGAGATGAGGAATGGAGTGAAGGACAACATGAGAAATTGGAGGATTATGTGAATATTGACTCACACATCTTATCCACTCCGGTGAGTATAAATTTCAATGAGATAATGTATTTCTTTTAGTGAAGGAACAACGTTAATAGACCTAGTGGAATTCTACTACAAAAGTCAAGAACTTTTTCCCTATTGTCATCAGGTCATAGCAGACATCGATAATGATGGGGTATCAGAAATGATTGTTGCTGTTTCCTACTTTTTTGATCATGAGTAAGTTCTCTTCCTTACATTTCAATCTGACTTTGTAGTCTAGTTTACTCTTGAATGCCAGCCACATGAAATTCATTTATGGAAAATTGTAGCTTTTTTTTTGCTTTTCATATTTTTTTTTTCAATCTATTCTAAGTTGATTTATATTTTGTGGAAGGAGGGATGAAGGATGCTCTTTTACAATTGAAGTGGCTGAAAAACTGAAAATTATTTGTTAGGTACTATGACAACCCTGAACATATGAAGGAACTTGGAGGTATTGATATTGGAAAATATGTCGCCGGAGGCATCGTTGTATTCAATCTCAATACAAAGCAGGTTAAGTGGACAAAAGACTTGGATTTGAGTACAGATACTGCCAACTTCCGTGCACATGTATATTCATCTCCAAATGTTGTTGATTTGGATGGTGATGGAAACCTGGACATCCTTGTGGGAACTTCATATGGCTTGTTCTATGTATTGGATCATCAGGGTAATCCATTTAGATTGATGAGCTTCTTCGTGTATTATTAGTTTAGATTTCTTACAGTTGGTCTTATATGTGTGATCCATACTTTAGAACATAGATAATCAATATTTTCTTGCCTATGTGAATTCAAATAGTTGTCTACTCTACCCCAATGTTGAAACTACTTTAGCCTGTATGCAATTTTTGTTTACCAAATCTGCGTTGGGATTATTCTTTTTCTAGATCAATTTATTTCATTATACATGATTTTGGTTCAATTATGTGGGTTTCATATGTGAATTTGTTGATAATGTTACACTGGAATTTTCTACTTGGAACCCCATTATCACAGTGCTCTGTTTTGTGGTCCTTATTTTGAAGTTTTTGTCCTCATGATGCTTGGTGTTTTTCATTAGAAATAAGTTTCTGTGCAAAGATCTTCTATCTTTGTTTTTCTTGTTTTAAATGGCTTTGATTATATGCAATTATTTTCATCAATTAATTCCATTGAATTGTTCATTTTATGCAGGAAATGTCAGACAAAAGTTTCCTCTTGAAATGGCGGAAATTCAAAGTGCTGTAATTGCAGCTGATATCAATGATGATGGCAAGATTGAACTAGTGACAACAGATACACATGGGAATGTTGCAGCATGGACTGCACAAGGAGAAGAAATTTGGGAAGCCCATGTAAAGAGTCTTATTCCCCAGGTGAGTTGTAGCACTCTTTCTGTATCTTTGTCCATACGATTCATGGTATGATCAATGATCAATTAATAGGTAGGTAGTTTCTCTATATGCATTTATAATTTGGTATTGTTCTGCCACTGGCGGCCTTTCTTTTCATTCCCGACAAATGTCATTGTTATCACCTCTTTGTATTATTGCGCCAAGGGATATGATATGTTCATTGGTACATGCCCAAGATGCATGTTAACCATTTTTCAAGCGTCTTTCCTCTGGTTTTGAACTCTAAATTGAACTAAATAATGCATTGAGGAATTAGTGCTGAGCCGATACACATCAAGATTTATACCCGTTTGAAGTACTTCGAGATTTTTCTGTCTGAATATCATCTCTTTCCTCAGGGTCCTGCTGTTGGTGATGTTGACGGAGATGGACACACGGATCTTGTAGTTTCCACATTATCTGGAAATATATATGTTCTTAGTGGAAAGGATGGTTCGGTGGTTCGTCCATATCCTTATAGAACTCATGGGAGAATAATGAATCAAGTCCTTCTAGTTGACTCAAGTAAACGAGGGGAGAAAAGCAAGGGGCTCTCTATTGTGACAACATCCTTTGATGGTTATTTGTACCTGATAGATGGACCTACATCATGTGCTGATGTTGTAGATATTGGTGAAACTTCGTAAGTAGTTTGTGCTTATGCCCATGGTTCCATACCTTTCCCAATGCTCCTTCATGTTTCCTTTTTCATATTTGGACCATTTCTTGACAGGTATAGCATGGTGTTAGCTGACAATGTTGATGGTGGTGATGACCTAGATCTTATTGTTACAACTATGAATGGAAATGTCTTTTGTTTTTCGAGCCCTGCTGCACATCATCCACTCAAGGCAGGATAGAAAACCTGATATATGATTTTAGTTATTGTGCATTTGCTAAGAATTATATTAATTCATTGTAATTTATTTCAGGCATGGAGATCGAATAACCAAGGAAGAAACAATGTTGCAAACAGGTACAACCGTGAGGGAGTATATGTCACACATTCGTCCCGAGCTTTCCGTGACGAGGAAGGCAAGAACTTCTGGGTGGAGATTGAGATTGTGGATAAACATAGATACCCTTCAGGGTTCCAAGCACCTTACAATGTCACAGTAAGCTCCCTTGTCATGCACAAATGAAAATTGCTAAAGTATTCAAATGTTTATTTCTTAACTTTTTAAAGTAGTTTTGCTTTTCATTAATTTTTCCCTCGATACTGTGGTGAAACAATGCAGACAACGTTATATGTCCCGGGTAACTACCAGGGAGAAAGAAGGATAAAGCAAAGCCAGATCTTTGAGCGCCCTGGAAAATATCGGATTAAACTTCCAACTGTAGGGGTAAGGACTACAGGGACTGTTGTTGTGGAGATGGTTGACAAGAACGGACTCTATTTCTCAGATGACTTCTCCCTCACATTCCACATGCATTACTACAAACTGCTGAAGTGGCTTCTCGTCATCCCAATGCTTGGGATGTTTGGTGTGCTTATCATCCTTCGTCCGCAGGAGGCCAGGCCTTTGCCGTCATTCTCCCGAAACACCGACTTGTGAAAGCTGTGGACCATATTGGATATCAATACATGCTATAGTTTAAATCATTTAAATCAAGGCCATTGACCTAAGAAGTCTTCAAGTCTTAGTTAGAAGGAGGACAATGCTCATTTGATTTTTTTGCGTCTATACAGTGCTGGTCTTTATAACGTTTTGGTTAAGGATGTGGAAAGTTGTACAATTGACGTCGAATTTGAGTTTCTTTTTTGAGATTAGATAGTTAAAAGTTAATTTTGACACGAAGCTTTCTTCAATCTAAGGACGCAGATTTACCAATAGTGTCAACCACTTCTTGCGTCAATTGAACAAGTCGGATTGATTTTGAGTTGGGTAAATAAGTAAAGGCTGGTTTTGACTTCCAAATTTTTGAGTTATTTTGGTTTGGGTTAGATTTGAGTTTGGATTAGGCTTAATATCAAAATAAGTGCTTAAACTATCATGTTTTTTCTTTTTAGGTATTACAAATTTTTTTTCACTTTTAAATGTTCAAATTATCATTTTTTTGTTCCTTTTAAAGGCAATTGATGTACCTATTTTGACAAAAAAAATTGATAATTTAGGCACGTAAGAGGGACAAAAAAATTAACCACCTAAAAAAAAACATGATAGTTTGAACACTTATTTTGATATTAAGCTTTTTTTTTTGTTTATCCCCAAACTATTTTGTGTTTAAGGTTACGCATAATGCAAAAAGCATTTCGAGTTCAGATTATTTCACTAATAGTTATTTTATACTCTATTTATTTTTGAAGTAGTTGAACTCTCAAAATTTCATCTTAAGCTAAAATGACCTCTTCATAGATAAAAACTGTTAATTAACTAACAATAATGAAGGCGGAAATTCAGAATCTTTGCCTGAGGGAAAGCAATTGCATGTTCCTTCCTCAAAAGAAAAGATGCATCAACAATATTGTTTTTGTTTTCATTTACAAGCATCAGCCATCAGGCCACACAGTCTCACTCAAAGCTCAGGCTGGTTGGTCGATGCTACTTCACACCCACGACCTGATTCAGTTCCTATAAACAACATTTTTCTTATCCCATTAATTATTACATGTCCTACAGAACACACTGTCATCTAGCCAACAGCAACATTGTGGTTAAACCCCTTATTGACATCTCAAATACTCGAACCAAGAAGGATACTTCAAAAAAAAAAGGGTTCCTCACATCACACAAGTTTCTATGCTCATTTTCAATGGCATCCTATTTGCTAAATTAATTTTGTCTCGACAAAAGTATTCTTATGAGATTCAACCAAACCATATACAGACAAACTATACTACTGCCTATTTCAGTTCAGACAATGGGAGTGATGCAGAGATTACCAAAGGGTCATTAAATATATAAGCTTTACCCAGACATCAAGGCTGAGCAAATGCTTTCTTAAAACAAGTTGAGCTGACTGTTGTCTAGTGATCATTTCATTCATTATGGCTGCAAAGAAAGGTGGGGGGTGGATTCTAGAAAAACCAAAGATCATGAACAATTTCCGTCCATTGTCGAATGAACATTGTTGAACCATATTCCTCAAACTCAACAATCTAAAGGTTTCCTCTATGATGTTTTACATACCTAGAGAAGAACCGAATCCGAGGCCTTCCACAAACAAGGAAGCAACTCCTTTGAACAAAATGACTCATTAGCTAAGCATTAACAGCTGAAAATTTCATCAAACTTGTTCAACCTATCACTCAGAAAGGACACAATTATATCTACAACAACAATCATCCATCTACGAATTCTACTCAATCATTCATCATAAACTCAAGAGAAGTGAATTAAACATTGTCAGAAGCAAGAGTTTTAACTATAGCAGACAGCACCCTAGCAAACAGAAAAATACAAGTAATTGTATCATATAAATTAAACAGGAAAAAAAAAACAAAGTTTTAAATAAGAACCCTTTAGAAGCCCTGTAATATAGGTCTCTTTCCAAGCCTCTTGATCTCCCTATCCATTTTCCCAGTAAGCATCAATCCAAACATCCTGAAATCACACAAAAGGGACCAAAACGGTGTATCATATGGCCTTTTTATAGATAGAGACAGAACAATGTTCATCTACAAGGTGTCTACTGAAGAAGAAAGGAAAGGCTGCCCTTCTTTTGTTGGTTACACATCTGTAGCATTACCTTCTTCTGAAATTGATGTAGAAAGACATGGCTTACAATGCACCCCAGATGGGCAAAGACTTGTTTTACTTGACGGCGTTAAAACGCCTTATTGCAAGGAAGGGAGAATAGATTGCATCTACTCAATTTGTTTTTCTAGTTACTCAAAGGAGAATGCAGAAAAAAATTATTATACATGTCCACTAGCTGCTGGAAAGAGTGGAAGACTGCATCTTTGGGTCATGAATTCAACATGGAGTGCAGGGATAGAAGAATTTATTATACCTGTTGGTGATTGCATATCTGGTTGTGTAGTGGAGTTGAAGAGAATTTCGAAGTGTGCTAATTGGGCTACTGAGCACCAGTTCTTGGTGGCAGCTAATAGACATGTCATTAAAATGTGGGATCTGTATGGAGTATTGAAGGAGGCAGCTGAAGTTGTCGAATCTCAGTTACTTGTGATTGTTTTCCATGAGAATAGAATACTGACATATGGCACGAAGAATTATGAACTAAATGGAAGGATTTTTTTATCATGATAGACATTTGTTTGCCAATATAGACATGGAAGAAATATTGTCTGTTCATGATGCAGTTTTGGTTAAGGCAAAGAGAGCTCTCGGGAACATTTGGTCTAACCATTTGAAGAAAGCAGAGATGGTCAAGGCTGATCAAGGACTGTTGCCATGGAAATTTTCTGTTAATCCTTGAGGACAAGGATTATTCAAAGGAGGGAGTATTGTAACGAGTCAAAGCGAAAAGGGAGAATCTGACTAGTATAGGCTGGTAGTTATTTTCTTTTATGCTTTGTTTTAATTGAATCGGGCCATTAGCTGTTAATATGTTTAATGAAACGGTGAGTTTTGGGTTATTGGTTAGACTTGAAACGTTGTCGTTTAATAGCTTTAGGGTTATATGTACAAAAACCTTTGTTTTGAATCTTATCGAATGAATTCAGGTGTTTTTGGCTCTCTTATTTCAACAGAGAGAAATTCTTAGTCTCCTTCTTCTCCCCCAAAATTATTCATGTTCTTAGTTTCGTATTGTTACAAACGGATGCCCAAAAGTGGCAGGGACATTCCCTTCCACAAAGAAATGACTGTACCAGGCAAATCCATAGCCACATATCGGCACAAACACCAAGAACCACCGGTTAAACAACAAGGAATATATAAACAATACAATAATACTCAAGAGCGCGCCGGCAAAGTGCCAGCGTCTTGTTGATGGTTTGGAGTGCTGATTCACATAAAAGGCCCAAAACTCCTCCAAGCTTCTGAAGTTCATCTCCTTGAAACCCCAATCGAGAAAGATGATCCCTTGAATCACCTGATCAGACAAAAATAAGAAACTTTACAAGCAATTAAACCAATAAAAAACCAATCTTGATTTGGTTTGACTCTGGGGTTTTGGTTAAAAATCACAAAAAATCAACGTGTTCGAGAAATCAGAGTTTGACTGGGATTTCCCAAATCCAAATCGAGGAAAACTATAAAGATGATGGGGTTGTTTTAGAATCGAGGAACCTGCCACTCCCTGTCATAAAAGGGTGGAACTTTGGTGGATTGATGTAATTAAGAATGTAATCCAAGGAAGCTGGATGCTGTGAGAGACTTGAGAAAAGAAGAGGTCAACAGTTGTTGCCTATGGAGGTGGAGGAATCAAAGTAGGTTTGGAGGCTCTTCTGCAACAGTTATACGGGCTTTGTCAGCTGAGATATGTGATGATAGAATTTAGACTGTTCTTTTTATGTTTTTCCCAATTTTTAGTTAATAACATACGTTCTCTCTTCATTTAAATATTCGATTTACATATATTATTTATCTGTTTAAAAAGTACTATTAAATACTAAATTTATTGTTTCTAAATAAGTTGTCATTTTTTTAGATGAAAGGAAAAGATTATCTACACGTGTCTCATTAAAAAAATTTCTAAATTTAAATGAAAAAAAAGAGTACACATGTAGATAATAAAAATTCTTACAACGAGACTCGTTCGACGCAAATTATCTTTCAAAACTAACATCCTAGAACAAACAATTCGCATGCACTAAGGGCCGCAATTCTAATGGCGGTGTATTGAAAACAACCACCTATAAGCTACCTAGTCGAGTTATCTTTGTTAAACCATCAACGACTTAATTTCTTTGGCGAGACACATATTTTATCATAATCACAAAATCTTTATGCCTCAACTCCCTAAAATGCCAAAGAAGCGATGAAGCACAAGACTTACGTGGATCATTTCGAAGCAGTAGCAAAGCATCAATGCTATCCAACTCAAAAATGATACGTCGACAACCCATTTCCCAAGCGTGCATTAAACTTGTCATTTTTTAATTTATGTGTGTGATTATATAATAATATTTAATTATATATTTTTTATTTTTTATAAATCATACACACCTTATTTATCTGTGTTTAAACACGAATATCTTAAAACAAATATGATTTTTTTTTACTAAAGACACTTGTTAATGTTTGAAAATTTTAGATTCTAGCGTTATAAGTTTAATGATTGAGTCGGGATAAAATTTAACATGGTATCTCAACCTATGTAGACATTGAGATCAATATTTTATTATTATTTCAAAAATAGACCCTAATAATTTTCAAATTACTTGATAACAGCGCGATGATGTGAACATTGATTGCTGACGTGGTCAAAATAATATCGTTTTGATGTGGTTATAAGTGTTTAAAATAATTTCGTTTTAGATACTAAATTTAAGGTGTGTATCGATTTTGTCACTAAACCTTAAAACAGTTCTATTTTTGTCACTAAATGTTCTAACCCTCGCTGTCGGCCAATCATTACTCGTCAATGATTACCATTCACGACATGATCAGTAGAAAAACGTTTGTATTTCCCTCTTTTTATTCTCCTCGGATTGGTTTTCAACAAAAATTTACTTAAAATCGACGAAAATCCATCGAAATGTCCTATGTACTAATACTTCAATTTCCAGCGACGACTGTTCGAATGAGGGAGGTATGTTGTTCGTCTTCACAAAAGAATGCTTCTCACCGTTCAAATTTTTGAACAAACACCTCAAACATTTCAAATTCGAGAAACTCCCATTTTTTGTTTAATTCTTTTGAGTGGATTTCATGAAAAATCAATCTGAGGAGAAGAAAGATTAGTGAAATATGAATATTTTTATATTGATCTTGTCACGAGTGGTGATTGATGACCGGCATCGATTGGCGACAGCGACAACCGAAATATTCGGCAAAAATAGAATCGTTTTAAAATTTAGTAACAAAATCGGTACACCCCTAAAGTTCAGTGTCTAAAACGACGTCGTTTGAGCATCAATAGCCACACCAAAACGACGTCGTTTCATCCTTGTCATCACACCATTATCAAGTTAACGGCTCAATAGTATAATAGAAGCCAAAACTAAAGCTTAGTGCTATAGTCGAACAAATTGAAAGTACGGTGATATAAATGTACGTCTAAAGTTAAGCAATATCTGGTGTAGTTTATTTTTTTGTCAAATATTATATTTAATTAAATTTTGATACATTAATAATATTTATATAAATTTTTTATTCATTCGTATATTTATGACATTTATATTTTTCATGATGTGTCAACATATTTATATTATTTTCATGTCATACCTATCAATAGCATGTTCATGTTTATTTTGTATGATTTTTTTATAACCAACATTATTTAATTTATTGGTTGATTAATTTGAATCAAAAGTTAGATCATGTCAACATTATTTTGTATGATAGTATAAAGATTGATTATGAAGAGAACTCTCTAAATCCTAACTCAATTTACTTCATTAACAATACTCGAATCAAAAGTTAGATCTTGTTTAAGTAGAGGACAGATTCTAAGTTAAAGATTATTGTTTTTAATAGTCTAAAGGTGATTACAAGTTAACATCTGTTTATATATATTCTTAATCTTTTGACAATATACACACCTGCAGATAAAGCGACACTTGAATCTCTTAAAATGAAAATCATCCGCCTTTCTATCGGATAATTTTTTTTTTTTGTTAAAAGGAAGAGATAAAAAAGAAGTTTGGTTTAGATTTCATTTTTCATGATTCCAGTCATTTTTTTTACCTGCTTCCAGTAGCAGCAGCTGAAATTCTTGCAGATCTTTTATTCATTCTACTAAGATTTGAAGAAATTTCTTATGCATAATAATACATCATGTATAACAGATAAAGATTGAAAAATCAAAACAAAATCAAGTACTTTTCCTACAAGCAAACACGACATTAAATACACTTGCTATATCAATCATGACATCATGCCTATAAAAGATTACGCCCCCAAAATTTTCATATTCATTGACAATACTAGAAAACTCGCTCCCCTGTTGCAAACAGATTCCAGAAAATGGTTGAAATGAAATAGAGGCAAGCTGTGACGGAGAGGAATGCTTGAAAAGATCCTAGCCACTGCACGAAATAGCCGGTTCCGATCGTGCTGATTATGGCAGCCAGTGTCCCTGCTGAATTCGATATGCCTGTTTCCCGAATTCCGATTAAGAACATGTCGTTGTTACTACAAATATGAATAAAATCATTGGCTTTAACTTACCATGGAGGAATCCTGCATATTGAGGTGCAATATCCTGGTGAAATAAGCAGCATTTAGTTTTATGGTCAATTCTTTCTTTCGGATAAATTTATTTAACTTTCGTGATCGAGTGGACGAAATGGAACATACTTGCATGTTGAGAAGAAAGCCAGCTTGGCTGAAAGAACTCAAGCTCAGGGCTGCTGTCATTAACAAAGCAGCAATTTCAGGTGACTTTGCAAAGTTCAAGCAGAGCAACGACACCCCGGGGCCGATGAAACCTATAGACTGTTACATTTACAATTTGAACATCAACAGTTTCCATTTTTCAAGAAAGTAAGATGTTAAGTAGCTTTGAATGTAAGTACCTGCATGATCTTTCGAACTGATGTTATAGAGTATCCGGCCTTAATTAGAGAATCCGATATTGCTCCTGCGATGTAACCTGAAAAGGCCATTGTCCCCCATGGAACTGCACTAAACCAAGCTGCTTGTTTCAAGTTCACATTAAACACCTGCATTCAACAATTGGTGAAATTCATTATACTAACATCGATGCTCGCACAATACTGTTGAATTTATTGAAGAACTCGAACCGAAGCTACAAGACAGATCCACAAGTAAGCTTAAAACAATTGATGAGAAAGGTACTCACAGTCTTGAAATAAACTGGCATCCATGAGAGGAGAACAAAGTAACCCTGAAATTAAGAAGTGCGCCTTTTATCGTGTCGAAAAACAAAATAATGAAGCAGATGAGAAGTTTCCGATATGATGAGAAGACTCACCCAATTGTTGGTTACATTAGCAAATATGATTGCCCATGTAGGTAACTTTGAAAAGAGGAGGCCTATAGGCGGAAGCTCGGCGGTAGTCGTAGGAGGATCGGTTTTCCCGGCCTGGATTGATCTTAGCTCGGATTTGGTGATGAATGAACTGTCTTTAGGATCACTTGTAACCTTGTAAACCCATGATGACAACCATAACAACCCGAGAGACGAAAAGAGAACGAAAGGCGCAACAATGCCGATGGTTGACAACATGATTGGTGTCAAAATTAAGCCCACAACGTTTCCGAGATGGAATCCGGCCATCGAAATCCCAACTGCACTTGCTCTTTCATGTCCTGGAAACCATCTAAACAGCAGGTTTTGTTTTTTGTCCATCAAGGTTCAATTCCTTTATTCATTGCTATAAATTTATATGAATTATGGTGGAGGACATGTATTACCTTGATAAGATGGTGCTCATGGAAGGAAGGGCAACGCCTTCGGCTAGACCGAAGAAGGCGCGAACGGCCAAGAGAGCGACAGTGGAGTGATTGGCCGCCCATGGTGTGAGAAGAGTGGCCAAAGACCAGAAGGCAACGCCCCATGCCATCACTCTTTTGCCTCCATATTTGTCCACCAAAGCTCCTCCAATCACAGAAGAGAATATGTACCCCCATAGGAAAGATGACTTCAACCAATTAAAAACGTACTCATAAGCTTTTACAGAGAGAAAACAATATGGTACTATAGTGAAATTTAAATTTTTTATTTTATAGTGAGACCATATATATTAAAAAAATTAAAACATAAATTTTTAAAAATTAATGAGATTTAAATGAGGAATTTGGACTACCAAATATATATTTCTCCCAACTCTTTGATTAGGAAGGCACACACTTTGCACATAAAATTGCTCGAATATCGGTGTCCTAAAATGAATATCATCCTCTTTTTCAATAGGATCACTCATGGAATTCCAAAATTCTCCATTACTTTTAATCAAACAAGATTTATAAAAAATTAAACATCACCATTTGTCACTAAACTATTATCGCTTTCTTGTTTTGGTCACCTTACTATTATTTTTGGAAAAATAGTCACTAATGTTACGGTTTTTTTCCTATTATCACCCTTCGTTAAAAAATTCACGAAAAAAAAAGAAAGCGGTAATAGTTTAAGGGTAAAACTTTGATACACATGCTGTGTAAAATTAATTTTACCTATGTATTTACACTATAAAAACTCAAATCCTAAATTCCTAACCCTAACCCTAAAAAATAAACCCCACACTCTAAACCCTAAATTCTAATCACTAACCTTGAATTCTAAATCCTATAACCTAAACCCCTAAACCCTAAACCCTAAACTAAAACCCTAACCCCTAAAACTAAAAGGCACGTGTAAACTAAAGTTTACTCGGCCTGTGTATCAAAGTTTTTTCCATAGTTTAATGACAAAAATAGGAAAAACTAGATTGATGACTAAAGCAGAAAAAAAAAAGTAACATCAGTGACCAAAATAGAGAGAAAAGGAAACATTAATAACGATCTTACATAAAATAATAGTTTAATAGCCAAAACAGGAAAATATGAATAGTTTAGTGACCAATAGTATTATTTACCTAAAAATTAAAGCTAACACTCTTAAGGAAAGCAAACATGCATTGTATGTGTTTGGGTTTGGTTCAAATCGAGCAGCCCATTTAAGGTTTACCCAAAGCCCTTTTTAACAAAATCCAAACAAGAAATATTATAGGCTAAATTGTAGTTTTGGTCCTTCTCCTATGCTTAAATTGGATAATATTACTATATTTTAATTTGGCAAAGCTTTTGATTATAACATTAATCAATCTAATTAAATTATTAAATTCACCTTTTTTTTATTTAAAACACCCTGTCTAGTTATCTTGCTGATATAATTCTTAACTATTTAAATTAACTAGAATCAAATTATGTCAACTTAATATATCAAACTTCTTTTTTAGCCATTAGTATTTAATATATGTTTAATCATTATTTATAAGTTTGACTTCCTTGATTTAGAAGTGGATTTTATACATGTGGATAGTGATGATTCATTCATGTATTGAAAAGTACTGGGTAAAAAATAAGAGTAAATATATATTTTGGTACCTAATCTTAAATCCAATGTTCAATTCGACACCTATTTTTTCCAATTAAGTACCGAACTTAATATCAATGTTCGATTCAGTACTCAAACTTGGTTTTATTCGTTTAAATTGATTTTAAAAAGTATGTACCAATCTGAAAAAAAAGCTAAGTTCATGAACCAATTAAAAAACAAATCCATGTACCTAATGGAATAAAAAAAAAGTCCAGATAACAAATCGAACATTGGAATCAAGTTTAAATACCAAAACGGACTAAAAAAGTTTAGGTACGGAATTAAATTTTTACCTAATTAAATAAAATAAGTTTAAATATTAAATTAAAATTTGAAGTCAAATTTAAGTACCAAAATATATATTTCTCAAAAATTAAATGGAGGTCCAATTCCCAACCCAAATTTAAGTATAGTTTAGGTTCCAAAACAAGAGTTTGAGCAACGTTTGCTAATAATAGTACAGGGACCAAAATCAGAAATTGACCAATATTTGGTAATGGCATTGGCAACTGATTTCAAGCGGCCGCGAAGCCGAAGTGGTTGAACACACCATCTCACAGTTTCTCAACTACCGCCAAATTTTCTCACCTACCACCATTCTCTTTTTTTTTCATTTTTTTTAATTTATTGGTTTCGAGCTTCACAAAAAAGGAAAAAAGCGGATGGTTTCGGATTTACCTGAACAACGCCAAGGAAAGAACTCGACCAACCAAGCTTATCGGCGAGTGGAACAACGGCAACCGACATGACAACTCGATCGGCATTACACAAACACATCACACAAGCCATTAAAGCCACCACCTTGAACCTTTCCGGTATCCTCGCGGCGGCAGCGGCGGCGGTTTCATGGGTGATCAATATCCTTCTTTCTATCCCCTCCGCCGTACACCGCACCACCCCTCTCTGTTCCTTCTTCGAAATCGGATCCTCTGGTTTTCTTCTTGATGTTGACAACCCCAAGCTCTCCCATTTGACCGGCTTTCCCAGGCCAACCGTACGCCGAAACCCGAGGTTGGCTGTCCTAGATTTGGTCCAACGTAATTGAGGACTGCTCAAAGAAGAATAAGATTTAGTGGAAGAAGAAGAAGGAAGAAACAGAGATTCAGTAGCCATTGGTGGGTGGGGGAGAAAAATGACAAGAAGAAGAAGAAAGTGTTGAATTATGGGAAATTTTGTTAAATATAGGAACTCGTTAAAAACATGAAAACATATTAAATATAAGAATCGGTCGTCCGAATTAAATAAATTTTAGTATAAATAAATATAAATGAATTCAATTTTTATAAAATGGCATATTTGAATGTTTATGACGTGAGAGTGTTACGTGGTAACACGTGGTGCACAGTGGTACTTGGTACCAACCTCAGTTTCTCCAACAACCCCCCGTGTTTTGCTTGGTACTGGGATTTGCCGGTTCCCTCGAATTTATTTCCCTTTTGTTTTTGTTTTTGTTTTTTGTTTTTGTTGTTGGTGGTGGCCGCTCTTGTCTGACTTTAAAGTCTCATGGTTGTTATGTTTCCAATCATGCTTAAATACTTGTTTTGCTTTTGTTTGATATAACTTTATTGATCGCAGTCGAGACTGGTTGAATTCAGCCAATACAAAAATAAGGCTTTAAAGGAACTTAATTAACTGTTGCAGTAAAAAAATATGACGATATTTAATATAAGAAATTTGAGTTTAAACAATTTTATTCGTAAGATATAAGTGTATTATCAAAAGGTTTAAAAAGTTAAGAATATAGATTAGTATGTTAATGATTTTTATGTCATGTGTATTAATGATTATTTTTTAATACTTTATTAATTATTTGGATAAAGTATAACAGTGGTCACTGAATTTTTAGGGAGCGTTTATTTTAATCACTAAACTTTTAAAACTTTTATTAGAGTTACCCAACTTTTATTTCGCTTTTATTTTGGTCTTCTCATACCTTCCATGAAAAAATGTTTACGTGGCCAGTTAAATTTTCTTTGGGTCCCACATAAACCTTTCTCTTTCTTCTTCTTCTCCTTCAAATTCCACTTTGGGTTCTACATGAACCCTTAAAAACCGTCTTCATAGACTTGAATTTACCCGGAAAAGGTGCCAAACCATTCCCCTTTTCACCATCTTCGTATATAAAAGAGCCAACTCTCAAGATTCAAGAACTAAAAGGTAAAAAAAGAAGTGGGTTTTGGCTCCAAAGTAGATTACCTAAGCTCTTAGCACCATTTTTAGAGGATGTTCGAATTCTTCCTGTAATAAACCCATAAGCAAAACAGGGAAGAGACAATTGCAGCCAAGGAAGAGCAAGCAACAATGAGAGCTATTAATATTTTCTTATACGGATCCAATTTCCTGTGCTCCTCACTTCCAAGTTGAATCCTTGTTGTTTTTTAGCATAACACAAAAAAATCTAAAAGATTATGAAATTTCAGAATTAAACAGAGCTAGAACAGGGTAAACACCTTCATCACTAAAATATTTTTTTAAAAAAATAAACAATCATGAAGACTATGTTAACTGGAATGTCGACTCCCACCAAGCAAAAGGTTCACGCTCAAAACATTAAATGCACCGAGATACGTGGTTGTATTTCTGAAATTTGAATTTTTAAGCAGAATGAGTAAAGAACAAGTACCGGAAGAGAAAGCAGCCATTGAAGAAGAGATTAGAGTAAAAATAGGGGATGAAATAGGACCTTGCACAACAAAAACAACAATGGGTTCAGCAAGAGAAGCGTGGAGAAGGAGCAGATGCAGCAAAAGCTCATTCATCCCATAGTTTTTTCACACACGATGGTTCTTTTGCAATTTAGTATTCAGGAGAGTAGAGTTTGCTAGGCTTCGTTGTGGGACGATGTTCCTCTTGAAAAATCTTAGATAGTGTCCCTGAATTGAGCTATAATAGCTTAAGCAATTACTATATGGGCTTCTTCGCTCTGTTTTACACGTTATGTTGCTTACTATTTTTACATGACAGTGAGGAGAATTTAAGGGCTGCACTTGTAATAATAGGAGTAAGCAGTCGTGCACTAAAGGATGTAATGGACAAAGTGCACAATAGCCATGAAAGAGCAGCTCTTGAGCATCTCACATGAATTTGGAGAAAAGAAGGAGAAGAAAGAGAAGGGTTCATGTGGGACCTAAAGGAAAACTAACGGGCTACGTCAATATCTTTTAACGAAAGATAACGGGAGGGATCAAAATTAAAGCGAAATAAAAGTTAAGAGACCTAATAAAATTTTTAAAAGTATGGTGACCAAAATGAACGCACCTAAAAGTTCGGTAACCACTAGTGTACTTTACCCTAATTATTTATATAATACATGCGACATAAAGTCTTTGGATTCAAAATTATTCCCTAAACCCGCGCTGCAACCTCTTTTTTTATTTGTTTCCTTGGCCGATGGCTTGGTTGTCGACCACCGGGGTTTATTATTTTCTTTTTTTTCATATTTTTAATAAGAATCTCTCTGCCTTTGTGACACATTTTTCTTTTTTTTTTGTTCGTTTCATCTGTCATTTTGGCATGATTTCAACATACCTTAGCGGTCGTTTGATGCTTGTACAGAGATCTTCATTGCGCTAGTTTTTTGTTATGATTTTGTCAATGGTCATAGAAAGATAGATCCCACTCAGTTGATGGTTGTTTACCAATGTAATCATTCTTGGGTGGTGAGCAATCTGTCTGATAGTTTGGTTCGCTCACCACTCCTTTTTCACCCCGTAGAGTGTCTCGTTTGGATAGAGATAAGAATATTCGGGAAGGCTTCTGAATTTTGAAGGTATGCTAATCTTTATGGAAGTATTTATTTTTCTTTGTACCTTTGAGTTTTTTATGAGATTTTGGTGGACTAGTTCTCATTATTCTCCATTCTGGATGCGTTGTATTTGTGATATCTTCCACGATTTTTTTTATAAAATTTAGTTGCTATTGTCAAAAGAAATTATTCTCTAAACCTAAAAATAAGATTGAAATTTTAGGTTTAATTTACAAATAATCTCTTTTAAGTATTTTTGTTTGTAACTTTTTTAGGTAGCTAATTGTACCAGAAAAATTACGTACAGAAAAAATCTAGGTTTAATTTAGTTGAATAAGAGTTTTGGACCCCTTCGAATGACGACTTTATTAAACTGAACCGTGACACTTCCTTTCTAAAGGAAAGCAGCTCTGTTGTTGCTGCTGCGGTTGCTCGTAATTCTTCTGGAGTTATTATCGGAGGAGATACCTCCTTATTTTTGGCTCGCTCTGCTGTTGCCGTTGAAACTCAAGCAATTCAGCTTGGTGCGCCTCTCGCAGCCAAAGCTGGTTACAACAAGATCATCCTTGAATCGGATATTCTTGACGTTATCAATCGTTTAAAATCCAAGTCTCTTTCAGATTGGGATACTACGGTCATTGAAGAAGATATTCTTCTTATGTCTTCTTCCTTTTTTCGTTGTTGCTTTTCGTATGTCCCTAGGCATTGTAACAGAGTTGCTGGCTGGGTGACTAAAATACCCGGATAAACTCTTGTCCGTTCGATTGGCCATATAATGTTCCTCCTAGCCTGAGGATCCTTTCATAATTTTCTTTCGGGTTATGTGATTCGTTCTTTTTTATAAAAAAAATTGTTCCAAAAAAGTTATGTAGGGGTATAGAAAAAGAGTAGTTAATTCATAATTGTACCAAAAAATTGTGTACTTTTTTGGGATAAAATTGTGTACTTAATTGTACCATTAAAAGAAGTAAAGTATTTAATTGCACTAAAAATTAGATATTACATTACATATAAATACTAAAATCAGATACCAAGAGTTATATTTTTCTAATTCATTTTTAAGGCGAAAATTGAATTTAAAAAATGATTTCGGTGTGCTCAAATTAAAATTAAAAATGTTTATTACTGACAAAATGCCTCTAATATTGGGAAAGTGGATTTTTTTAATATCGCTAAAGATCATAAGTCAATTATCTAATGCCTCCGAGTTGAATCAATTCATTCTCAAATTTTGTGCTGATTTAAAATTTCAATTAATTAAATAATCCCACCGACATTTATAGAAAAACTTTAATTTCAAATTTATCATTGAAAATTTAGTTTGGAATATATTGTTGTTTAACCAGTAACATTAACTTTTAATAATCTCGTTATTTCAGTAGGCAAGTGATATTAACATTTTCTTTGCCTAAGATTTTAGCCACGTAAGAGTGGCAATCGGATGAAGAATAATTAAAAATTGTAAAGATCTGAATCGATGCAATGGAGAATAATTACATTTTTTGTTTATGAAGACGAAAATAAGGGAATTATGTCCTCAGTTCAATTGAAGATGAGAACAATGATTGTTATATTCGTATCATAGAGATCCCAAACTATACCTATATATATCCTTATGGGGATCCTAAAAAATATTCAAAAATCTTGATATTTCACAATTTTTTTAAATACATTTACATCTCATTTACCTATATTTGTTTCAATGTATTGAGATTTTGTATATTTTTAAGTATAATTAATATATACCTTGTAAACCGAAATTGTTCATATATTTTGGCTAATAAAGTAATAAGTTTTGTTTTTTTATTGGATTCTCTGAAGCCCAAGAGAATTCGCACGAGGATAAAAAATTCCCTAAAACATTTAATGAAAACTCTTAAAAATTGTCCACGCAAATGTTGGGACGAAGCGAGAAAGCATATCTGTCACCATCTCGCGCCATTGCCACTCCTAGAGCCATGTCTCCTATAAATGACAACAGATTGAATATATATGATTTTTCAATTTTCTGAATTCACAATTTTTTCTAAAAATTGAATATTTTTTTAATATGCAAATCATCTGTGTATTAATATTTGAATTTAAAATTGAATTAAATATTACTATCCATCGAATACAAAATCCGTCAAATCTTTATATCACATTAAAAAAATCAAATCCGTACAAAATCATATGTACTAAAAGTTAGATGACAAAAGTTTAAACCCCCTTGAAACAAACATATTTTGATAATGGATAACCAAAGGTGTGTCCATACATATGCCAATTCGAAAAATAGTGATATCAACTCTCTAGTATTTGAACCATTATCTATTAATCTTAACATTATATGTTTTTTTTAACCACTAATATCAAACTCATTGAATTACTAATCTAAATCGGGTACTGCAAGGGTCCATTATAGAGGTAATCATCCCAACTTAATTTGCTCTATTCTCAAAGTCAGAATTCGAACACTTGACTTTGCTTAAAGGATTTAGTGTCGCATCCCATTAAACCAATTGATTGTTGGTTTACTATTATATGCTTCAATTGTTATTTTATGATAAATAAAACTTGCCTAATCCACCCTTAGATCCAAATTAAATAAAAGTTGGATTATTTAATTAACTTGCCTAATTCACAATAACGCTTTCAAATTAAGGATTTTGCTATATACAACTCTAAGGGCTATGTATATGAATTACAAGATTTTTATCATTAATGCTTATTTTACTTTTTAATGGAATTTATTAGAATATAATTAATTACATTTAAAAAAAATAAATATCATTAAATTAGAGTGTTCACTGTAATTAAACCTTAAAATTCTAAACACATAAACCCTACGCCCTACAAATCATAAAACCATAAATTCTAACCATAAAAATCTAAACCCTAAACCCATAAATAATAAAACCCTAAACTATAAAGTCATAAACCATAAAAATCATAAACTATAAATCCTAAATCATAAACATTTACAATTCATATTATTATTAATATAATTCAAATTCGCTAATTCTTTCAATATATATATAATATACATTAATTTAGCTTTGAGCTTTTAAAAAAGTAAATTTAGTACTATTCAAAAAAATAAATTTAGTCGTTATTAAATTATTTATATAAGGCATTAATTGATAAACTAAAAAAATTAAATGTGGAACTTTTATTACTGGACTTATATTATAAAATTGTTTGATATATTAGTAAAAACTAAGTATTGAAATTATATAGAAAAATATGTATCGAATATAATTATGTTATTTGATAAAAGTAATTATTGATTTTATAATTTTTTTATTTCATAAATATAATTTTTATATTATTTTGGATAAACTTAAATTTAATAATTTGGATATCTGTTTTAGTAAAAAAATATTTATTTAAAATATAATTAAAAAGTAAAGTAAAATCAATTGATTTTTTTTTCAATTTTAAAAAAATCTAATTCATTAGTTTTGTAAAATAAGACCATATAATGAGAGTTAAATAATTTAACCAAACAAATAAAAATACAATACAATACAAATAAAAAAACTTTATTGTCAACGGTGAAAGATAAACATCATCAACACTAACAAAAATTTTAGTCTTGACAATAATATAATATCACGTTGATAATTGGTTTTATCAAACCCCTTAAACACATCCTATGATTAAATACTGCACATTAAAACTAGGGTAAAATACACTCCAAGTCACTCAATTATGTGTTTGGTTACTGTAGTCACTCATTTTTGACCGGGTTTTAGTATTATTAGTATTATTTTAATATTAATATTATTAATATAAAATTAATAAGAAAATAAAAAATAATCGTAATAATAAAAATATAATATAAAAAGTAAAAAAAGAAGAATTGCATGGAGCAGGGCACTCCACGTCACCATTTCACCCACCCAATGCCTATATAAAGGCATGAAATGGGGGGGCAATACACAACATGCATGCCCAAATAAGAGAGCATAGCTCTCGGGTAGCCAAGGACCAAAATAGTGCCCTTGGTCCTAACCGGTTCGATCGGGGTTCTATTTTGGGTCTGGTCTAGTTAATTTTTGGAGAGATCGTAGTAGATCTCGGTGGGGTTCCGTCGGAGTTCGTGATTCGAGCTCCTAGTTAGATATATTTTCTTTCCTTTTAATTAGTGTTGTAATTTTTATGGTTTAATGAAGTATTAATTAATTTAAAATTGTATTCTTATTTTTAGTTTGTATGCTTATTTATGTTTTAGATTAGCATTTATGTATGTTTTATGTATGTTTCAGACTAACGTTTTATTTATGTTAGATTTGTTTTTATTTGTGTTAGATTAATATTTATGTATTTATGTTAGATTAATATTTTATTATGTTAGTATTTATTCATATTTTTATCGCTTTATATTTATTTGTGTTTGCCATGTTTTAAGTTGCATTTTGAGATATTAATTGTCAATGTGGTGCCCTTTTATCCGAGCGTAAACGGGGCCAGTATCAGGCGTAGTGATGGTAGTTGGGCGTTTACTCTCGGATAACGAGGCTTTTATAATTTACTCGCATATATATAATTAAATGTTAATTAAATCGTCATTTTAATCTGGAAAGTTTAATTTTAATAAAGCGGTAATTACTAAAGTACCAATTTTGGGCGGTGTGAGGGTGCTAATCATTCTCCATCCGTAACCGACTCCCGAACCCAACAATTTTTAAATCTCTGGTTTTACGGTGTCCGGCCTACCTAAGTGGCCGGTGGCGACTCCAATTTCTTAAATAAAACGCAATTTCTTTAAAACTCCATGGAATAAATATTTTAATACCTGAAAGACCCCAAACACTCTTAAAACCCCGTTTTTTTAGCAAACATAAAAGGGACATCGCTACAGATGACGACTCCGCTGGGGACATTTTTTGTTTTTTCAAAAACAAAAAAATAGTCAAGCCTTTTCAAATAATTACCGCTTTAATAATATTAGAAGTTCCGGATTAAAGTGACTATTAAATTAATATTCGGTTGTAATTGCGTGTTTATTTTAACGCATTTAAAATTTGGCATATAAACCTATTTTTTAAAGTGGGGGAAAACGCTAATGCTTTCGTGGAGATATCGTTCTCCCGTGTAGGCCTGACAAGTACCTTCGGAGCTCGAGTACCTTATGCTTTCGTAAGGATATTGTTCCTTCGTGTAGGCATAAGTGAATGGGTCCCCCTAAATTGAACCCAGTTGAAAGGAGCCTATAATGGGTGATGATCGGGGGACTTACTACCCTTAGTAGGGGACAACAATGACAGTTCGGGTACCTCTTAGCACCAACACTGTATGCTGAGAACATATAGAAACCCACCCACCCCTTTAGAGCCATGCGGATAACCTTAGGTGTTTTAGACAGGATAAATATAGTTGTTTTGTTTGTTTACCTTATTTAATTTGTCCTTTTATTTATGTATTTATTATTCTTATCCGGTACTAACTCATTTCTTTTTGTGTTTTATTTTTATTTTACATACCTTTGTTGCATTATCATTGCATCCACATTACATAAAGGTGTTGATTCAAGTGGTTTGCCCGATCAGAAAATCTTTCATCCTGGAAAAAAAAAAGGCATCTTAAGGAGGACGATATCAACCTAGTCATACGATATTGGTCAAAGGTTAATCAACGGGTCCGAGGTAACAGCTTGCCGAGCAAGCGTGTAGGGCCATAGTATACACACGAGAGCCTACAACAGAATGATCTGTGGGAGCTTAAAGAGATTTAGGAAAGATGGGACCGAAGACTACACGACCTGTTTTCCGACAGTTATGGTGACATATACCAGCTAGTGTATGTTCGAGCCAATCAACATTTACTCCGAGCCATTTTTCAACTTTGGAATCCCGTTTTTTGCTGCTTCACTTTCAACGGCCAAGATATGATGCCCACGGTAGAAGAGTACACATCCTTGCTCAACAAGAAAAATGTTCAAAAGATTAGATTTATACGAAGCCGCCAAGGAACTAGAATTATCCATTGAAGCTCGAAACCTTTGCCGGGATGAGTGACGATTGGGTCAACGGCCTGATTCAGAGTTGAAGAGACAACCTAGCCTGTGCATGTGAGTGTATCCGAGACATCATACCCGCACACCCAGATGAGGCAATGAAGATGGACATGTTCTCTTTAGGGGTATAGGGTTTGATCATTTTCTCGAGGGTTCTTGGAAACATCGACGTAACCATCTTGGATCTGTTTGAATGCGTGAAGCGGAAGGCGAACCCGGTACTAGCAATTTTAATCGAGACTTTCATTTCCTTGAGTGCGACCCAAAAACATGTAGAGGGGCATATCTGTAGAAGTCTTCTTTTCTGGCTCCAGAATCTAGACCCTTTAATTCCTATGAAAGTCGTTCAAAAATGTGATTACTAGCGGAATCAACACCTTTATTTGCATTCATTCTTGCATTTGTTGATTATTGTTATGATTTTTACATTTTGTACATTGCATCACCTCGGAAGCACATGCATGCATCTCATTTGCATAAAATCACATACCAAAAAATTCTTTCACAAATTATTTTTAAGAAAAGATAAATCCTTTTAAGGACTTTTTTTAAGAATGAACTTTTATATTCTTTTAACCAAATTTCTAAATCCAACCCTTTCATAAGGGCGATTAAAAAAATAATGAATGACCATTTCAATTTGTTTTAACAAGTTCTTAGATCCAGTCCATTCACAATGACATTTTTGAGCTTTTTCCATCCTCTCACGAGAATAATTTTTTTTACACTTGTTCAGTCCTTTCATAAGAACATTATTTCAAAAATAATAATAAGAATTTTTTTCGATCCTTTCACAATGACATCTTTTAATATGAGCCTTTAATTTAGTCCTTTCATAAGGACATTTTTCAGAGGAAATATTTCTCAATTAAATCTTTTCATAAGGATATTGTTAAAAAATGGATTTCTCAATTCTTTCCTCTCTTAAGATTTTTCTTTTTCTCAAAAAAGAAAAAGAAGAATTTCTCAATTGATTTTCTCAAAAACAAAATTTTTAAATCCTGCCATTTCTCAATGATCGTTTTTTTTCTCTCTCAAATTTTTTTTAAAGATATTTTAATCCTACCAGTGTTAAGAACGTTTTTCATAGTTCTTAAGAAGCTTTTTTCTCAATTCTATCTTTTTTCTCAGTTCTATATAGGAGGGACTCATAACTCGAGGCTTCAGAGTGAAGGGTTCTATATAGGAAGAGGCTGTAGCTCCAAGATCGGAAGGTGACGAAGCTCTATATAGGAATAGCTTACAAGCCTGAAGATTTAGCTAAGGAAGAGCGGAGAGTTCCAGAAGAACACGCGATTCCGAAGTCAAAGACAAGGAAGTAGGTCAAAAATAAGTACTTTTGATCTTTGCTTTGTTCTCGTTTCACAAGAATAAGCAAAGAGGGGCAGCTGTAATCACTCATTTTGACCGGGTTTTAGTATTATTAGTATTATTTTAATAGTGATATTATTAATATAAAATTAATAAAAAAATAAAAAATAATCATAATAATAAAAATATAATATAAAAAAGTAAAAAAGGAAGAATTGCATGGAGCAGGGCACTCCACGTCGCCATTTCACCCACCCCAATTGCCTATATAAAGGCATGAAAGGGGGGGCAATACACAACATGAATCGGCCAAGGCATGCCCAAATAAGAGAGCATAGCTCTCGAGTAGCCAAGGACCAAGGTAGTGCCCTTGGTCCTAACTAGTTCGACCGGGGTCCTATTTTGGGTCCGATCTAGTTAATTTTTGGAGAGGTCGTAGTAGATCTCGATGGGGTTCCGTCGGGGTTCGTCATTGGAGCTCCTAGTTAGGTATATTTTCTTCCCTTTTATTAGTGTTGTAATTTTTATGGTTTAATGAAGTATTAGTTAATTTAAAATTGTATTCTTATTTTTAGTTTGTATGATTATTTATGTTTTAGATTAGTATTTATGTATGTTTTAGACTAATGTTTTTATTTATGTGTTAGATTAATATTTATGTATTTATGTTAGATTAGTATTTTATTATGTTAGTATTTATTCATATTTTTATCGCTTTGTATTTATTTATGTTTGCCATGTTTTAAGTTGCATTTTGAGATATTAATTGTCAATGCGGTGCCCTTTTATCCGAGCGTAAACGAGGCCAGTATCAGGCGTAGTGATGGTGGTTGGGCGTTTACTCTCGGATAATGGAGCTTTTAAAATTTACTCGCATATATAATTAAATGTTAATTAAATCATCATTTTAATCCGAAAAGTTTAATTTTAATAAACGGTAATTACTAAAGTACCAATTTTGGGCGGTGTGGGGGTGCTAATCCTTCCTCATCCGTAACCGACTCCCGAACCCAACAATTTTTAAATCTCTGGTTTTACGGTGTCCGGCCTACCTAAGTGGCCGGTGGTGACTCAAATTTCTTAAATAAAATGCGATTTCTTTAAAACTCCATGGAATAAATATTTTAATACTTGAAATACCCCAAACACTCTTAAAACCCCATTTTTTTAGCGAACATAAAAAGGGACCGCTACAGTTACAAACATGTCAATTTTTTATAAGTTACAATTTAATCACTCAATTAAATTTTATTACAAACATGTTATTCTACCGTTAAAGTTGAAACAAACATCTAACACGGTTGGTATAATAACAATTCCAGTCTCCTAAACTTATTTATTCTATTTACATGTTCCTAATTCGAAATAATTTAATAAATTGAATCCTTCTGATTTAAAAATTTTATTAATAAAGTGACTGTGTCTACTAATAAATGACGTTAGGATACGCTATTATTAACCTTGTTGGTACATCTTTTGCAGTGCAAGGTCTAGCTGAGAAGCCAAGTGAGAAAAACACAGCATGTAACGATGTCATGTTTGAACCTCATAAATCTACGCATGTGTAGGTTTTTCAGATTTCATTTTAGTGTATGTTTCTTCAAGGACAGAGTTTGGATCAAATATCGGGAAGAACTAATAACTAATTAAGTATTTAAATTTTAAAATTGAAAATGATAAATATTTTATTTGATTAATATTTAAATTAAAATGGACCAAAAATATCATTATACCAATTTTTTTTGAAAGGGACTTTGTCCCTAAGTCTCGCACTATGTAGACTCTATTTAAATTTATTTTGAACCAAGTTTAAACATATTTCGAATATTAATTTGTCATTTTATGTATTGAAGTTGTTATTATAATCTTGTTATAGAGGTGTATTAATCGCAATTATAATTATATTATATATATAGACATATATTTAAGGGTGAATAAAACTTGACTCGACTTGAAAAATTGATTTTTACTCGACTCAGCACGAAAAAATTCGGCTCGAATCATAATTTTATAAACTCAACTCGAAAAAATTTCAAATAAAATTTAAATTATTAAATAAAATTTCAAATAACTTAAATTTTTTAGTAATTAGTGGAGTTCGAGTCAAGTTCGATTGTAACTGCAAACAAATTCCATTTTTGAGATATTTTCATAAAGATTGGGATTTTCTCCTAAAAAAAAAACATAAAGATTAGGATTTGACCCATATTGGTTGTCGATTAAAGTAGGCCAATTTCTGAAACAAGCCCAAAAAGTTTCCAGGAATTTAAGAGGGAGAGAAAGGAGTGATTGAACTGTGTAGCACTGAATTCAACAGCTTGGGCTCCATCTCTTTTTTCCAAGCATGTATGTAATTCAATGGCTTCCTCAAGTTTTAGCATTGAAAAGAAACAAGCAAAGACTCATCTTTTGCCTTTTCCCCACCTCTGGAACCGATGATTTTCAACAATAGAGGGTGAGTCTGTATAGGGTGTGACGCCTTAATTTAAAGCTAAAAAATGACGCAATCTAAAATGTTTGAAAACACTCAACCTAAGATGGTATCACACAACCTAAATGTTATAATTCATCTATATTTCATTGTTGATATAAGTTATTTTATAAATGTGACAATTTATGCCATCTTATACTTTCATAATAAATTAATATTATCAAAGTTTTTTGTAATTTAAAATTATTTACGGACGTGGTGTCATGTCAATAATAAAAATAAATGTATATTATTACGTGGACCGTCACATCAGCACTATAAAATAATTTAATGATCTAATTATCATTTTTGTTAAAATCATATTCATTTGACTAAAAAATAAAGGTCAAACTTAATCAAATAGTTAAAAAAAAATAATACAATCAAATTCAAATAAAAAAAATAAATAATAATGAAGATCCAGTTTTTTTATTATCTTAATTATTTAAAAATTTATCATTCCATGAAATATTATTTTTAAAAATAAGTTTGATAAAAATGTATTCCATTTAGGAAAAGTTGCATATGGAACAAGAAATGGGAAGTTTGTTGCATTCCTTTTGATTGTAACACACATGCACCGATCACCTTTATGATTAACATATAGCAATCATGATTTCTATATGTAATTTCAAAATCAAATACTTTTAATATTAAACACTTTAGGAACCCAACAAGAGTTCAAGTGAAAAAGCGGATGATGTTTATTTTAGGAGACATGGGTTCAAAACGTTTTGTTTACATGGTGTATGCGTATTATCAAATATTTAAAAATATCTATGAACATATACTACTTTATAATCGCCTTTAGAGTATTAAAAAAATATTAAACGCCTTATAATAGAGACATCTCAATTTTCATTCAAATTAAAAAATAATAATTTAATTAATCAGAATTTGGATCTAATTAAATTGATTTAATTATAAAAATATAGCAGAAAGAAAATAAACCAACTTTACATGAGAAAATGGTTAGTGTAATTATGAACCATAATGATATTAGGCTTAAGACAACATAATTCCATATAATGAGTTTGGCGAAATTTGTGGAATCCGTTGGTGCACGCGCATGTTTATTCAATCCCTTTTCTCATTTCTACAGATCCATTCTTCTTCATCATTTTGCATTATTCAAAACTCACCTTTACACCTCCTTAACATGTCAACTCTGCTGCATTTTTTCTGTTTAAAAAATTTTATGATGATTTCATATTGATTCGTTTGAATTTGGATCGGTTTTGAATTCGAACCAATTCATATTTAGGTTTAACATAAGAGGCGGACCCTCATTAGGGCATGTGGGGCCTCGGCTCCCTCTAAAATTTGAAGAATTAACTGAGTCCTTTGGAAATTTTAAAATTTTTAATTTTACCCTTTCAAAAAATTTAAAAATATTATTATATTTCAAAATTTTTAAATGTTTTTAATTTAGACCCCTCCTAAATTTTTAGGACTTCTCATTAAGTCTTGAAAATTGTAAATTAGACATCTAAAATTTTTGAAAATTTTAAATATGCCCCTTCAACATAGGTGCCATGATCCGCCCCTATTTAACATATTAGAATGATTAAACTGAGTCGAATTTAGAAATTTGGTTCAAAATTGACCTATATAATTAAAATGATCGTGGCATGCCCTTTAATTAGGGAGTTAGGCATCTTGGGTCGCTGCTTAAATTGTATCCCTTGTTTATATCAGAATCATAAGCGGGTGGATGAATGGATTATTATGAATTAATGATGCATAATACGAACATAAATCATGAAAATTTCCATTAAGGTTACAATATATTCCCTACCATGTTGTCTCAGATCACGTTATCATTGTAATAATCTTGGGTTTAATTATGTCCTCATCTTATTCCTTTAGGGATAAAATGCTGAGAGACTGTGTTAATTCCCTTGTTTTTTTCTTCTTTCATTTAAATAAAAAATACAAAACTAGGGACGGAGCCACATGTACGGTAGGAGAGGCAATTCTCCCCCCAAAAAATTTAATGGGTTAATTACATTTCAGGTCATAATAGTTTTGAAATCATTACAATAAAAACCTTTTCCATCTCAAAATTTTATGGTTTATTATTCTTTTAGGTCCTTTCATTTAAAATTAATTAAGGGTAAACAACACCACTAGTCACTAAACTATTCCCAATTTCTTATTTTGGTCATCAAACTATTATTTTTGGCAAAATCGTCACCAATATTACATTTTTCCTATTTTGATCACCCACCGTTAAAAAAACTCAGGAAAACCAATAGTTTGGTGACCAAAACATGAAGGAAGCAATAGATTGGTTACCACAACACGAAAAAAAGTAACAATTTGTCAAAAATAATAGTTTGGTCACCAAAACAAGAAAGTGATAATAGTTTACTAACCAATGGTGTTGTTTACACTAAAATTAAACATACCCTCATTTTGGTTTAGTTACTTTTTAAGACCTTTCAATTTTAAAATTTATAAAATTAAACATAAATTCCATTATTTTTTATGGTTAAGACACTATTCATTTTATAGTTAATCGGTCAACCTTCTAGTAATTCAATCCTGACTCCATCCCTCGACAAAACAATATTAAAAGGAACGAAGGAAAGCTCATACTCACTGCATACTGCTTGAAGGAGACAAAAATACTGGTCCGAGTCTGACCACCGAATCTTCAGTTCTCCATTAAACAACAGAAAATAAACAAATGGAGGTTTGGCCAAGACAGAACATCGGCTTTGCAGCTTAATTCTAGTATTGTGTTCGCGGTTTACTTGACCAACTCCAAGTTCAGTAGCTCTCAACCTCAAGTGGGTACATTTTTTGCTCCTGCAACTTGAGAAAATTTCTAGCATTACAGAAGTTTAAAGAAAAAAATTAAATAAACTGTTATCAAATTGTTAGGAATTTGCAATATTTTTGTTATAGTATTCAATTACACAAAAGGTTAGAACTGTCAAATGTTTGTGTTATCGCACAAAATATTATCCAATTCATAATAGTTTGTGTGCTTACACAAATACTTTCGATTAGAAAAATGTTACAATTTATGTAAGTTGATGATATTTAATGTATCTAAAAATTAAAACTTTTTTCATCTACATTAGTTATGGAACTTGACATCTAAAAGTATCGGAATATAATGTTGGTAGAATCACGTAAGTAGAATAATCCGGAGATACTAGAAATTAAAAAAAAAATCAACTTCTAAAATTAACACAGAAGCTGCGTGTGTTTCATCCAACTTCTATTAGTATTGTAGAACATCTGTTGTTCTGTGACGTCAGAAAATGAGCTCAAAAATTTGAAGTTGACATGTGTTCCATCTAAATTCTAAAATTAATATTGAAATCAGAATGTATTCAATCTGACTTCAAATGTCACTGTTTAAAGTGCACTAAAATAAAAAAAGAAAAATATAGGTAAATTACTTAAATTATCACTAAATTTTATTCTCAAATCTATTTTGGTTACTAAATTTTTTTTAATTTACTCATTGAAGATTAGATATTGAACGTTTTTTTTGTCACCTTATTAATTTTTTTGACGATATTTATTTACCGGCGATTGAAAGAACTTCTTCAAGAACTGAACGATAGAAAGTTTCATCGACACAAAAAAATAATTTGCTAAGAAACAAGCTCCATCAGACAGCGAAGGAGGGAGATCGACGAATAAAATTAAAAGATTTTTTTAATGTGTGGACTTTGGGGCATTTTCTGGAAAAATGAAAGCGGATTCGAATTTAGGGGATTGAGATAAAGTGACTGGTGAAATTTAGAACTGAAGGATCACCATCTACGTTCAATGTTTAAACTTCTGTGACCAAATAGGTTTAAGAGTAAAGTTCAGTGACAAAAAACGTTAAATGTCTAAACTTTAATAAATAAATTAAATATTTTGAAACTTCAATAACTAAAATAAATTTAAGAGTAAAATTTAATGATAATTTATATAATTTATCCGTACTATGTTTAGGGATTTTTTTAGCGGCAGTATTTGGGGAATTACTCGCATTTGTAGGTGTTGATGTTTTATTATGACAATAAATTTAATATTTTAATAAATAATATTTGAAACTATATTTTAATAAATAAAATTTGTAAATTGAATATTTTATTTAAAAAGCTAATAAAAAATAAAAGGAAAAAAAAGGAAATTTGGTGAGAGGAGATTCCCTTATTATTGTTAGGCAAGCGTGGGAATATTGAAGCTACAGGTTTCGATCAGATCATTCATCACACGGTGATATCATCAAATCAAAAGGCTTAGTGGTAGACTGCCCCTATGATAACAGCTTCTCATGGTCCCCAACCTGTCCCTCTCTGGTCTTTCCAGGTTAAAACGTGCAAACCACGCGCTCCCTTATCAATCTAATTTATGAATCACAATTACAGGGGTCGCATCAGGTCTGAATCCGACCCGAAAATATGGTGCATAAACTCGATTTCATCTTTTAAAAAACCGTCCTGATTAAACTTAAAAATTATATACTTAAATTCGGATCCGATTTGATCTATGAAAAAAATTTAAAGATCTAATTATAAAAAATAAATAAATTTTAAGATCCTAATTATAAAAAACAAAATTAGTTATTTAATTATAAAAATATATATATAAAGAGAGTATTATTACAAATATCTCTAAAACTATACTAAAAAATTACATTATTAGTCTCAAGTCGGATCAAAACCCGACCGGGCCAAAAAAAAAACTTATCCCTAATACGATTGCTCACCCGTATCTGTATGGAGTATAAAATAACGTCTCTGATACCATATGGTGCACATAAGCCTACGTTACACGTATGACGTACCTCGGTACCTGTATACACGTTTTGGTAAATCATATCCAAACTTTTATTTAGAGAAAGCATTTGGCTCATCTGCAAATGTAAAATGTTAGTCAACTAACAACAAATGGCTTGAAATAGTATGACAAAACTACATAGCAATACATGTCAAAATAACAATGTCATATAGACAAATATTATGACTTTATAAAATGACACATCAATCAAAAAAATAAACTTATAAAATATGATTTTTTTCTTTTAACGTGTCATTCATCAAGTCATTTCAAGCTGTTTATCGCCATTTAACAAAAAATTTTATCTACAAAAAAATTATTTTGACAAAAAAATAAAATATTAAAAGTTAAATTATTTTAAAAAATATAGACTAAAATAATAATTCTTAAAGAAGCATACATTGAGAAACAAGCAAGTGATCAGCCATCAGTTAAAAACAAGTACAAGTTCAGTAGTGTGTTGTCGCGGGACAGTCTAAATTCAACGCCAGATTTTATTTTCTTTTAATTCACTGTTTCTGTTTTGTTATTGTTTTTTTTTAAGGAAATTTTCCCCGTTGTTCACATCATTCTCTCTCCTTTCCTTTTCCCTCGCTGTCCGTTGAAACCAAACAGCTTTCAAACGCTCAATCCTGGAAATGAAAATTCCATCTTTGTCTCACATTTTTCATTTTTTTACTCTTTTCTGAAGCTAATAATATGAGCAGAAGGCTCATTCCATACTACTATCGGTTATGAATCCCCTCGTGGAGCCTCCTCCTCCAGCATTAGCGCCGCCGCAGCCCCACCGCCCTTCTACTTCCTGTGTTCGCCACCCCGAAGAGCATTTTACTAGCTTTTGCCCTTTATGCCTCTGCGAACGTCTCAATGTTATCGACTCTTCTTCTGCTACTGCTTCATCTTCTTCTTCGAAGCCTCCAATCGCGGCGACTACTTCCTCTGCTACCGCCGCACTTAAAGCCATTTTCAAGCCTTCCGGAGGAGGTGGTAACCGACCAGGGTTTTTCCCCGAGCTAAGACGGACGAAGTCTTTCTCGGCCTCCAAGAACGAGGGTTTCTCTGGGGGTTTTGAACTTCAGAGAAAATCTTGTGACGTTAGGGCTCGAAACACGCTGTGGTCACTCTTTCACCACGACGCCGAGAGGAATCCAAATAAAAAAGAATCAGCTGGAAACGGAAGGTCCTCTGAAATTGTTGAAGCTGAAGCTCCAAATTTGGATTCTTCTTCAAGTGCCGTTCAAGGTCCTGTTTTTGAAAGCAAAGAAGGCGGTCGAATCGAGAGTGGAACCAATCACGCAGATTACATAGAGATCATAGAAGAAGAAGAAGACCAACCCAACGCGGATGTTGTTGCCGCGAGTTTAATCGAAGAGAAAGTTGAAGATATTGCGGAGGAATACGAAGAGGAGCTGAAGCCCATGAAGGATCATATAGATCTCGATTCGCAAACAAAAAAGGCTCCCGGTAGAGATCTTAAGGAGATTGCCGGGAGTTTCTGGTCCGCTGCATCAGTTTTCAGCAAGAAAGTGCAGAAATGGAGGCAAAAACAAAAGCTCAAAAAGAGGAGAAATGATGGTGGATCGGCCAGATTGCCAGTGGAGAAACCGATTAGGAGAATATACAGAGAAACCCAGTCCGAGATTGCGGATTATGGGTTTGAGAGAAGGTCTTGTGACACGGAGCCGAGGTTTTCTCTTGATGCCGGAAGGATGTCGTACGATGATCCGCGGTATTCTTTCGATGAACCAAGAGCTTCTTGGGATGGTTATTTGATCGGCAGAGCATTTCCGAGAATGCCCACAATGGTTTCCGTTGTGGAAGATGCTCCTGTTCATCAGGTTATGAGGTCCGATGTTCAAATCCACGTCGATGATCCGCGGGCGGAGGACGAATCCCTTCCCGGAGGGTCTGCTCAGACAAGGGATTATTACTATGATTCTTCTTCCAGGAGAAGAAAGAGTCTCGATAGTTCGAATTCCATTAGGAAGATTGCTGCAGATGTAGTAGCCGAGACCGATGAAATTAAATCGGTTTCTAATGCAAATTTTGATTACTTCAATGGACCTAAACTTGTGCCGGATAGGGATTCTACCTCAAACTCTTTGAGGGATGATTATTCCGAGATCTTCGAGTCCGTGAACGGGGATCGGAAAGGGTTGTCTAAGAAGTCACGGAGGTGGAGTAAAGCTTGGAACATCTTGGGGTTTATTAACAGGCGGAGTGTTAACAAAGATGAGGATGAAGATAGGTATAGTAGAGCTGAGAGGTATTCGGAATCTTGGTCGGAGTTGAGAGGGGAAAGGAACGGAGATGTTCGAGGCGGTTTTAATCCGAAGATTTTGAGGAGCAATAGCAGCGTAAGCTGGAGGAGTTTGAGCACAAGGTATAGGAGTGCAAGGTATTCGCCTAATAACATCGATAATGGACTGTTAAGGTTCTACTTGACGCCGACGAGGGGCAACCGGAGATGTGGGTCAGGAAGAAAACAGGGCAAGCCATGCACATTCCATTGCTAGGAGCTTACTGAGGTTGTATTGAATTTGAGATTGATTAGGTATTGTCTTTGGTTCAATGTTGCTAATGTTGCATTCCAATCCAATAACAAATTTGTGTGTTGTTTTGCCAATAACTCATAGCAGAGTATGGTTTGTCCCGCTCTGAGTTGGGTGCAAGTGCATTTGGCATGTTTTGAACTGATGGAAGTGGGTTGGCTCATGGCTTCACTTGAAGTTGCTATTTGTCACCAATAATTGCATGCGGGACAAACCTTTTTTTTCATGTCAAACTAATGAAACTAATTGCCATGTAAAACTATATGTTGTAATGGAATGGAATTCATGAGACTGAATAGGAAACTGGTTCAACTTGTTTGATTCACATTGGTTTATCTGTGATAGTCTCGCTTTTCCTGTATTTTATGATCAACATTGGTTTATTTATTTTTTAGATTAGACTGGATTTTCCAGAAACCTCAAACAAAGTGGGAACCTGCCACGAAATGCAGAGACTAACACGAAAATCATGGTCAAAAAAGGTCGAGTTTCGACGTGGAAGCTATATCATCGACAAGCTTTTTGGCTCTAAAATCAAAAGGTGAGCGAAAACACAACGACTTTGTCTAAGAAACTCAGCCAGAACAAGATGATTTGTTTAAGATAACCGAGAGCTCATTTGTCAACTTTTGTACGCTTCCAAGATTTTGACTGTGGTATAATATTTGATAACATCGAGACTGGGACTTTCTTATTCTAGTGCATGGTTCTTCAATTCAGTGTCAATGTGTCATTAGTTTTGTAAAAGGGACAAAAATCGGGTCAAGTTTCTGTTTATTATCCGATACAGATTTAATCATCACTTATCAAAAGTATTATTGGTGCAATTTATAGTAAGATCTTACGCGTATGTATAATAATGATAATATATTTAAAAACAATAATTAAAATAAGGCTTAAACCAAAAAACAACCCTTAGCTCTTAAACTATAATTTGGGCAAAATAGGCCCTTAAACTATTATTTTTTGTTACTTTAAGTCCCTAAACTATTTTTTGGTGAAAAGAATTACCTAACTATGCCATTTTTCTTCTTTTAATCCTCAAAACTATCAATTGGTCAAAAAAAATTGTGATGTATCAACATCTTATTAGTCGAATGTAATACCCCAATTTTTGGTTAGCGACTAAATTGCAAAGATTTAAAAGTTTGTGGTTTTAGTTCAATGACTAAAACGTAAAAATTCAAAGTTTGGTGACAAAAGTGAAAAGTTGGGAAAAGTTTGGGGACCAACATGGTAATTTTCCCAACAATTTTTTTTGGAAAAAATGAATAGTTTATCCTGGTATAAGAATTTTGGTGGGGAATCGAATTTTTGTTACGGGATTTGTGTAAAAAGCTAGAAATGGAAGAAGTTTCAGGAATTAATTCAGATGACTACTCGAACTCGGAAAATTATGAAAATTTTATGGGAGTCTTAGATAGACTAAAAGAAGATTTTGTTAAGTTTTGGGATCGTTTTGATTCGATTGAAGATAGTATTTTGAATAGTGCACAAATGACATTTTTGTGAATACATGGATTCATTAATGGCATTTTAGTCATTTTACCCCTACTTTTTAATTAAAGATGGTTATGGAAAAATGATAAGGTTAGGTGTCAACACCTAATTGGTCATAATTGAAGGGTAAAGTGGTAGTTTTACTATTAAAGAAGATTTTTATATTAGATTTAAAGGATTAAAATGCCATTTGTCATGATAATTAATTAAAGAAAAGGCTAGAGCTCTCTCATCTTTCTCCTCCATTTTCGAAACCAACATAGCCAAGGTAAGGGAAAATTTGTATTCAATTTTTAGCATGATTCGATTGTTTTTGGTTCAAGACATGAAATAGAAAATTAATCTCCATTGAATTCTCTTTCATTTGGTATAATTTTTGAGTGGTTTCCATGATTATATGTTGAGTTTGGAGATTAGGGTTTATGAACAACAAGTTGAGAATTTATGTTTTATGGGTTGTTTAAGTTGGATTTGAGGTTGTAAGGTTAATTTTATGCTTGGATCGATGAAAACAATATGATTCTTGCTTTAGGTATTATTTGGGAAAATTGAAAAAAAATTAGGGGAAACTCTTGCAAAATTTTTATTTGAAGTAGAAATGATGTGTGAAGCTTGAATATGATGTTTAGAAGTTGAATTCATGCTTGAATCAAGTGAGGAATTTTGGCCAAAGTGACCTTTGATATTCGACCTACTAGGAGAAAATAAGAAAAAAAAATTGGAAAAATTCTTCTAAGGTTAGAAATGGTGTAAGGATGATTTTGTAAGTTTTAAAATGTTATTTGGACTAATGTGGAAGTCTATAAAGTGTTGAGGATTAAGATTGCAAAGCTTGGAAAGTTTAGGGTTTGGTTGTTAAGCTTGTTTTTGAAGTGTGTTGTGTTGGAAAATTTAGTTAAAGTGATTAGAAGGTTGATTTTGAAGTTGTATTAACTTTGGGGGACCAATTTGAAAATTTGGCAAATTCAAGGACTACTGTGTAAAATTTTAAAGTTTGGATTCTCAAGTGTAAAGAATGAGAAATGTAAGGTTTGAACCTGAAATTGTTGGTTGGAAGCTTAAAAAGAGTCATTAGGACTAAAATGAATATTTTGGAAAGTTAAAAAATTATTAGGAAATATTATTCCTAATATGTATCAATGTTAGTATGATACTAACATGTACTTTGAATGGTATGTGTTGTTGGAATGTTGTGTAGATCATAATCGTAATCCAAACCGGGAGCCGAGCAACTCTAAGGGCAAAGAAGTAGTGCAAAAGTGAAGTTGTGTATAAAGGGTAAAACAAACTAGTGAGGCAACATGTAAGTGCATTTTACTATTTTACTTGATATGAGAAAGACTTGCGATGAGTCTATCTCGAATGTCAATTCACAAATGATATCTTTACAATGATTTTTGAAAAGAACTATGAATGATTTTCGGGTATGAACTGCCCGATGCACTTTTATATAGTATTGTGAAATGTTAATATCTTTTGATATTTTAAATAAGTGAATGGTATATGATAGTAAATGTTTAAAGTCCATTGTTTGTATTATGAGATTTCTTGGTATAATTGGCATGCCAATGAGGTGGGAGTATAAATGATACAGTGATGTTGTACAAGTGTACAACAGTTATAAAGTGAAACAGTGATGTTGTGTTCTACAGCTATGACCTAATGATCTAGTGATGTTGTATAAGTTTACAGTAGTTATCAGTGATGCTGTGTTCTACAGCTATGACCTAGTGATACAGTGACGTTGTATAAGTTTACAGCGGTTATTCAGTGATAAAATGATACAATATTTATTTTGGCACAACAAATTAGTTGTTGTCGCACATGTGCATACTCAGTAGTGACTCACATACCATACATTCTCATTTATCTTACATTGGGCTATGATTTAAATAATAGTGACAAGTGCAATTGAAATGATTGAATAAAAGTGATATGAATTTTTGAACATGGTTTTTTGATGTGAACTGCCTTATTTTCATGAACTATTATTTTTAATGTTATTACTGAATTATTAGTTGCCTCACTAAGATTATTCTTAGCGTGTGAATGTTTCACGCGTAGGTAAAGATCGTAAGGAGTAAGGAGTTGTGATAGGAGACATCATCTATTTTGGAAGAGGTACATCATTATCAGTAAGACATCCCCGACGTCCCTTTTTGATACTATTAGTTGGCATGTATCTTATAAATGTTTTGGATACTCTGATACGAAAATAATGGAAATGGTTGTAATGTTATAAACATGAGTATGAATACTTTTAATGGATATTATTAATTAAAAATGTTGAAATCGTAATTTATTAGTTAATCGAATAGTTTTTAAATTAGGCAGTTTTATTATTTATATAGAGGAGAATCAAACTGCCAAGTTGCTGCCTGAATCTAGGTTCAGATCGAACTTAAAAATATTAGTTTTAAATTTTACGTGATTAAGTATTCTTTTAAAAAATGGTAAATTATTTATATTTTAAAGAAACAAAATTTTATCGATTTTGAAATAAGTGCTATTGTACAAGTGTCATGTGATATCTCTAACTCGTATTCAGTGATGGATTCGGGCAAGCGGTGTTACATCGAAATAATTTTCTTTTGACTTAAATAACTATCGGACTTAAAATGACCAGAAATGATAGTTTAGGGGGCTTATTTTGATATATGATATTTTAAAATTTAAAAAGAACATAAATATTTATATATGTTAGAAAAGCCTATAAAATGATATTTTTGTAACTATAGACTTAAAGTGACCAAAAATAATAGTTTAAGGGCTTATTTTTCCCAAATCATAGTTTAGGGACTTAAAGTGACAAAAAATGATAATTTAAGAGCCTATTTTGCCTAAACTATAATTTAATGGCTAAAAACAGAAAAATGGCATAGTTTGAGAGGTTTTTTTTTAGTTTAAGTCTTAAAATAATAACATGCAATATCTCAAAATTTTCTGACAAGATTTTAGAGACTAGGGGCGGATGCATCTAGTTTTGGTGAGAGCATTCGTATCCCATTTTTTAAAAAATATTTAATTTAATGTTATTTTTCTTAAAAAAATTAGTTTTTTAATGTGTACAAGGAAAAATGTTGCATACCTATTTGAGAGAAATAATTTTCTTATATCTTAATTTTTGAATTTTTAGATCTGACATGGTAAATTTATATTGGTTTAATGTTATATTGAATAAAATTTGCCTGTCACTTTTCTGTGCCATTTATATGTTCTATCAATGATTTTATGTCATGTATATTATCAATAAAATATAAATAATTAATAAAAGTGTGAAAAAATCATTAATACACGTAACATAAAATTATCTCACTTAAATTATCTCACTTAAATTGTCTCATTGAAAAACACAACCACTTTTATTAAATATATTTCTTTTTCTACCCTCTTGTTAATTTTTTAACAAAATAAATTTTAACTTTTTAAGAATAAAATTATTATTTTAATTATTTTATAACACATATTTTTTAATTTTCTTCTTCTTAAAACTACGTATGTTATATTGGGTTTAGATTTGTATGTGGGTCAAATTAAGTACACCCATTTCCTTTTTGTTTTGGTCTATTATAATCTTTCAGCTTGAATTCACAATCCATTAAATACTTAAAAGTTATGGTCATGGCTTCTTATTCCACCCGATTCTATTATATAAAATTATCAATTTACTTTTAAGAATTATACTTAGTGAAGGGCTAAAAATATTAAAAAAATAAGTTATACAAAAAATCTTAATTTTTTGATGTTTAATGATTAGACAATTATGACAAATGCTTTTAGTTTTTATGTTTAAATATTTGTTAAAATAAAAAAATCAAATATAAATGAAATGAAGTAATATAAAAATGAATATATCTAATTTCCACGTGTGGGAAAAACAACCTTTGTCCTTTCGGAGTCATTTTCAAGGGAGAAACTTCCAAAGGCCTGGTTTAAGATGGGAGAAAAGAAAGAGAACAAACATATTCATACCCAAAGACTCAGTCGAATAAATTTCGAAAATTCGAAAAACAGTAATATGCTGAAATCACCAAATCAAGTGTATAAATATCAAGGAAGGAATGTTGGAAACCTAGGCTTAATTTATTGTTCAAGGGTGTCCAGCAACCTTTTTGTATGTATACCACCTTGCTATCCAGAGGTACACAAAGAAGTTAAGCAGGCTGAGGATAGCTAGAAGCCAAAAGAAATAGTCAAGATGACCCCTATTCAAGTTGTCCGGAATCCATCCGAGCTTCCCGTTCCGACTGGTTATCTTTGTCACCGCGGTAACCAGCACGGTGCTCAAATAGTTACCTAGTGCAACAGTTGTTAGTGAGAGAGCCGAGCACAGGCTTCTCATTGCATCGGGTGCTTGGTCGTAGAAAAACTCTATCTGTCCCACAAATGTGAAAACTTCGGCGCATCCGACTAGAAAATATTCGGGAACCTGCCAGAAGATTGACATGGGAATAGACTCGAGATCATAGTAGTTGTTCTTCTGGACTATTCGAAGCCGGACTACCTCCAGAATGCCTGCAGTGATCATTGCAATGATAGAAAGGACAAGGCCAATGCCCATTCGTTGGAGCGTGGTGAAGCCTCGTTCATTGCCTGTGAATTTCCTAGCACATCGGACGATGATCTTGTCGTATACAGGAGCCCAGAAGATGACGCTGAGAGTGTCAAAGAGGGAAAGAGATGCTGAAGGAATCTTGAAATTCGGGCCCATGTGCTGGTCCATAGTGTTGCCTTGCAAAACAAACATAGTGTTCATTTGGCTGTAAACTGTAGCAAAGATGATTCCCGATGCCCACACCGGAAGCAACCTGATAACCGACTTCAGCTCCTCGACTTGAGTTACGGCGCATAGGCTCCATGGGTTTGATGTATCCCCGGCATAGTCATTTTGAGTCTCTACTGCAGCCTTGTCAAAGAACCTATAAGTTTAAAAGATGAAATCAAATCAAATAAAAAGCAAGGTTGCCTATGTCAACAAAGTGTAAGCAAGTTTGTTGAGCATTAACAACATACTTTAACTTATCTGTGTGCTCTAGCTTTCGGCTCCCTTGAATAACGGATTCGTCGTCATTGATCTCGTAAAGAAGAGACGGATCTTTAGGAACTTTGACGTTGAGTTTTCTGAAGGATGCAACAATAACCTGACAAATCCTTGTAAGCGGACTTCCCCCAGGTTTTTGAAGGCGATAAGTTCGACTACCAGAAAAGAAGAATACAACTGCAACAGCCATTGCAGCAGCTGGGATTCCAAAACCCCAGTCCCACCCCACATTCATTTGTATCCATACTAGAACAGAAGAAGCAATAAGTGCTCCGATATTGATCGAGAAGTAAAACCAATTGAAGAAAGAGCTCTTCTTTTTTCTCTCAACCTCATCGGTTTCATCGAACTGATCAGCACCAAAAGATGAGACACACGGCTTGATCCCACCAGTACCAAGAGCAATCAAGTATAAGGCTACAAAGAAAACTGCAACTTGCCCTTGTTTCGGGTGGCAATCATCTCCATTGCACGATGGCTTTAGTACGGGGATAGAAGAAGATAATGTTAAGAGTGTCATACCCTTCAAGAAAAACAGATAATCATCAATCAAGGATAAAATCATCAAGTATGGTTGTTTTTACTTGGAAGAACTAAACGCCTAGACATCTCCTACCATCAGCATATGCAATCCAAGAATCTAACTGTTAACAAAATGAGAAAATTATGTGTTGAAGCCAAACTTACAAAGAAGTAGATGATCGAGAAAACAGCAATTGTCCAGTATCTACCCAAATATGCATCGGCTAGAAAGGCCCCGATCAACGGTGTAATATAGCAGGTTCCGGACCAATTCGTAACATTGTTCGATGCAGCGACATTTCCCTGATTGAGACGTTCTTCAAGATAGTTGACAAGATTTGTCCCCATCCCATAGTATGCCAACCGTTCACAGCATTCATTTCCTGATGAAATTTTAGAGTTCAACAAATGCAAAGCAAACCAGGACAAAGGAAACGAAAAAAAAAAACATTTGAAACAAAGAACAAAACAAGAAAAGATTAAAATCATACCAAGAATGAAACAGCAAGCTTTCCAATTCCCAGTTTTTTTCTTGTTAGCAGGTTCCTTATTGATATCCACCGTCCCATCCTTTGTATAGATATCATCATTCTCCACCATCTAAGCTTTGGAACAAATTTTCTACCCCTTGAAGGCTTACAAATCAATTCTATTTTTAGAGGAACGCGAACACAGTAAGCAGGTATATGGCGAAGTTAACGAAAAGAATCTCTATAGCAGAGACCGAGTCATTAACACATTATAGCGAACATCTAATGAAATAATGAAAGCATCTTGAAAATATAATCCCAACAAATCTCATAAAAAACAAGGGAATCCTAAATTCCAGACAAATAAACGACGCAGCTCTTGAATTCATCATCAAAGTTTAAAGCCGTTGCCAAAGCTTAAAACGTCATCACTGTAAAAGCTTACAATAAGCATAATTCTAGGAAATATAACCCTGTAAGAAACAGAGACCACAACGATTCTGGGTGTTGGATTTGTAACTCAGATTCTTAAAAACAGAGTAGATAATATTTCAAGACAGAAAGAACCCATAAATTTGCATGCATGCAAAAGTACCAACCAACCAACAAACACCAGAAAACAAGGGAGAAGTTCGATATAATGACCCAGACAAAGAAGAGAAGAATAAAACAAACAAACAAAAGAGTGTGAATGTGATGAAGAGTGATGGAGGGAGAGTTGAAAGATGCATACCTTCGAAGATAAAGAGAGAAACAAGGGATGCCTGGTTCCAACTCGGGTAAACAGCAAGAAGGTTAAAATTCAAAACTCGGACGATTCGTCATTTGGCAACCTTTGTATAAAGCGAAATTTATATCAGTTTCTTTGCACTCTCGTCCCACACTGGTTTGAGACTCATCATCATTACAAATGGGTAAATTACACCATAGATCACTTATTTATAGATTTAGTAACAAATATGTCACTCTTCTTCTAAAAGTAACAATTGAGTCGCTCAATTATAGGTTTAGAAACAAACAAGTAACTTTTTTCTTTATAAAAGTAACAATTCAGTCACTAAATTATAGGTTTAGGAATAAACAAGTCACTCAATTAAAATTTTGTGACAAACAAGTCACTCTATCATTAAAATAGAAATAAGAGCTTGGTATAATAACAATTTTAGTCTCTAAAGCTTATGTATTCTATTAATTTGGTCCTAATTTAAAATAATCCAATAAACTTAACCTTTCGTATTAAAAAGTCCCATTATTGAAGTGATTGTGTCTACTAATAGGCGATGTTAAGATCATAACGAACCTACTCCATTAGTCTGTCAATTGTCGAACAGTGGAGTGACTGTGTTTGTAGAGCTATTACATCTATTGATTATTGGACGATGGAAAATAGTATGAAGTGTGGTAAGAAAAGGGTGGAGCTGTGTGGGCTGTGGGAATGACAATTGCCCCCGGCCTCGCAATCTTTTTTTTACCTTTGTTCTCATATAAATTTTTATTTTAAAATTAGGTTGTTTATAAATTTGCCACCCCACTTTCAAACATTTGTATTTTTCCTCTAACCTCAAATCCTGACTCCATCCTGGTGATAAGTGGTTGGAGGGTGTGTTAAGATGGTGCAGTGTCGAAATTTTTAAATATGAAGGGTTAAGTTTATTGAATTATTTAGAATTAGAACCAAATTAATAGAATAAACAAGTTCTAGGGACTAAAATTGTGATTATACCAAGCCCTTGTTTCAATTTTAATGACAAAGTGACTTATTTGTTATAAAATTTTAATTGAGTGACAAGTTTATTTCTAAACCTATAATTTAGTGACTAAATTTTTACTTTTATAAGAAAAAAAGACTTATTTATTTCTAAACATATAATTAAGTGACTCAATTGTTACATTTAGAAGAAAAATGACATATTTGTTACTAAACCTATAACTAAAGGACATCTAGTGTATTTTACCCATTACAAATTTGCTCTCAACTATTACACCTTAATTTTATGTAGCATTAATTACTCTTTTTATAACAGAAGATATTATCAAATTCATTTCTATAATCTTAATGTGTTATCATTTATTATTGAAAATAATGATTGGTCAAAAATTCCATTATAAAACTGTTGATCAAGGTCATTGGTTGCTTAATTCCAAGGATCAAAATGAATAAATGACTAAATAAATATTTTCACTCAGATTCTTTAAGGACTAGTGTGAAATATCATAAATACTAATTAGGTGGCATTTCCTATAATTGGATAATATTTCCAATGTGAATCACCTTTGTATCTGGCCATGTTACTGGCAATGTTAAAAAAGGAAAACTTTAGGATTTTCTAATCCTGATTTAAAGTGTGTTCTAGCCCCCACTATTCTCTCATGTGTGGGTATATATATTGTTGTCTTTAATTAAGTTTAGTACTCAAATATTTTTGAACCCAACGAGTGGTACCAATAAAAAAATGATGATATTTATTTTAAAAATTAAAGTTTGAGTAGCTTTGTATATAAAGTGTGTGTACCTTATCAAATGATTAAAAAATATGAATAGATACTACATTGTAATTATATTCATATTAAGTCTATTAAAAAAATACCAAATATCTTTGACAAGACAAACAAAAGTTAGGTCCAGTTCACGCTCACAATAATTCACTTTATCAGCAACGTGCGTATGTTTTATTAAATTGTTGGTGCTTGTTTTGGTGAAGAGCCATTTTCAATTCATGCGCATATTCAAATCCGAACAAATCAAGTAAGGTGGTGGTCGATGCAATCGAGATCCCTAGCGTGACGCCTTCGACCCCAGTCTTCTTGATAACCCATAGACTAGTTGGGATGAATGATGTTGACAGGGACTTGTGCTTATAGTATTGTGCATCCTCAACTCTCTTCTTCTGTTTTACCAAAACTTTGATGCGCTAATTGCTTACATCCACTCCACGCTATTACCACACAACACTATGATTAAAAAATACAAGGTAAAATCTACATTTTCAATGTACAGGGATTGCATAATAGTATCCTTAATTTTAGGGACGAATCAGAGCTGAGATTAGAGAGTAAAATATAAATATTTAAAAAGTGTAAGGGTAAATTCACAATTAATTCATTTTTTTAAAATTATATAAATAGAAGGTTAAAAAATTGTGGGGAGAGCAAGACATCTCCTACCATACACATATTTACATCCCTGCTTAATTCACTTGTTCGTTTAGATGTACTTTATCCGCTCAAAGTCGGCATAATGCTAAAAAAATGTATTTAACGTTTGATTAAATATTCACTTTGGCCTTTAATTTTTTTTTTTTGAAACACTTTAACCATTAACATTTCATTTTAGGCCAAAATGGCCATTTCGTAGATAAAAAACTGTTAATCAACAAACAATAAATTACTTAAAATGATGTGGCATACCTATAAAACAGTGCACTATTGAAAGCTAATCCAACAGAAAAAATTTGATGATCAGAGCTCCGACGAACAAATCAATAGTAGTGCTGAAGAAGAAAAAGAAAGAAAATAGAGAAAAAAATTGATGGATCTGAATGGGATTTGGTATAGATATGATTAGATTGTTTTTGGTCTTCTGTTATATGGGGTGATTGTATAGTTTTTTTATTTATTCTCTGGGTGTTTGTAGAGGTTTTTTTTGGATGAATAAAATAAATTATTTATTTTAAAAAAAGAATTATACATGTAGGCCAAACAAAAAGAATACTTGGGCCAGTACTTATTCAGAGTTTTATATAGCCCAGGTGATTAAAACAGAAAGAATACTAGAAGTTTCCTCTGTTGAATAACCACCAGGCCTGTACAACCAGGCTGTTATAACTACTGGGCCGTTACATAGTAACAGCTTAACCGCCGGCTGAAATGCACTCATAGGCCCAGCCTTCTATTATCTACATGGAAACAGTGGAAAATGATGGGGAAAAGCCTTTCTCCTTCGTTTTCTAATATTATCAATTAATTTAGGCTAACAAACCAAATATAAAATAAGGCATCATCAAGCCTTTTTCGCTGCTCTTTTCAGTATCTTTTTCTATGTCTCAACATTAAAAAAAAAATCAAATTATAAGCCCTAATTCCAAATTCTAAATCTTAAACCTTCTACCCTAAAAATACATCCTACCCCAAATTCTCTAAACCCTAACAATAAACTCTAACCTTAAACCCTCAACTTAATTTTTAGTGTGAGGCATAAATAGGGGCACTAAAAGTAATAAAAGATTTCTATTCTCGTTTTATTTTGTTTTCTAGTTAAAATTGAAGTTTTGACCCAGAAGTACTTTTCAAACATAAAAGCTGAAATTTTTAATTTTATATTTGGTTTAAAAATTACTTTTTTAAATGCACTTTTTTCTTTAAAAATTACATGTTTAACATTGTTTATGGCTCTAAAAGTACAATTAACTCAAAAATATTTTTTTAAAAATAATGATAAACAGACTTAAGTGATTTAAAGTTTAGTTGTAAGTTGAATTCAACCAATGATTTTTTACGGCTATAACCAATGAATTTGGATGTATATGTGGAAAAAAAAGACGAAGGTGTCTATGAATGTCAATTTTTATTTTATTTATTATTATTTTCCTTTTTTTGGCCAACCTTCCGAGTAATTTGCCTGTCAAGTTATTAATCTGCATGCAAATGGGATGCAGCAAAGTTGATGTAAACAAACGTGAAATCTTAAAAGTGAGATGACACGTAGCATATTAGAACATAAAAAAGAAATAATTTTCAAACAGATTTGAGCCATGTTATAGTCTTTTCCTCTTGTTTCTCTAATTTTCCTCGAGCTTTGGAGAGATTCCATGGACTGAAGAAGAGCACATGTAATTCCTTGTCTTTGGCTATTCGTTGCACGGCCGTTTGGTCATGTTGGTGTGCTAATCTAGCTACTGTTTAGTTTGTTGTTCCTACAACTTTTGTTGTCCAGTCTCAAGTGTTTGGTTTATGGATGTTTCTTTTCTTGTCTTGCAAGTTGTGTACTTTCAATGGTTTACTCATGCTACTTTAGGCAATTCATAATCATGGTGTGTCTATTTGATGATTAATGATAGACAATTTCTAATGGGTCTTAAAAAGTCTGGTAAAGGGGGTTGGAGAAATATTTCTCGCAATTTCGTGACGACACTCTTTTGTAGATGCAGTCGATGCAACATCGGTAAGTTCGATGGTTGAAAGAGTTCTCTGTAGGTGTGTTGTATTAATTAATGAGATGAAGATCAAGCCTAACAGGGATGTAAGCTGTGTATAACCTTGAAGATGCAATATAGTCCAAATCATAGCTTATTAGTTTGAACAGAGATCAGGTTTGCAACGACCCAGTTTCTCTCGAGTCAAAGGAGGATGTTGACCCGGGTTTGGACTTGGAGGGTTGGGTTTGGATGAAATCTTTTTGGACGTTGGTTTTTGGCTTGGGCTTAAAGTGACCTTATGGATGAAATGTCTTAGATGGAGGGATTGGGAAGTAATTTTCTCATGAGTGGGCTGACCACTTTTGAATACTTGTTTACTAATGGACACAAGTCTGCCCATTTACATCATCCACCACAACTCATATTCATCCTCCCAAAAAGCTCTCTCTCAAGCAAGAACCCATAGAAATTTCATGGTAAAGGCCCAAACTTTGTCATCGAATCTTACCATCCGAGATTCAAGGTTTGAGTATGTTTTTCTTCTCACCGTGATCTACTTTTTGAGGTAGAAATGGTTGTATATGGTGGTAAGATGGAAAAACGAGTTTTGAAGGGAGTTTTGGTTTGGGGGTGTTTTAGTATGAAATGATAGTTTAAATCTCGTTTCTAAGCTCTTTCTAATCTTTTAAGAGTGTAACAATTTGTTTTACACTTATTGATTAGTGAAAGAGGTGGGAAAGCCATCCCACACCAAGGAGAAAGAGAATAAGTGAAGATAAACTTGTTAGATAGAGGACTCTGAGATTTTGAGCTAGGTTTGTACATCACTGACTTCAATATGCTTCATGCTTTTCATAAATGTGATTGCTTTGCATTGTTTAAGTTTTTGGGTGTTAAGAGCTTGAAAATGGATGTTAATGGTGAAACATGGATTTTGTGTTAAAACCCCGCGTAAATGGTAGTAAACCATCCTAATAATCTCCCATAAGATGTAGGATCATGTTGATGGGTTAAGGTCTCATTTGGGGGGCTTGGGAAGTGATTTTCCGAGCCTTGAAAGCTATTTCAGGGCTTCAGTATCGGTACGCGATGAGCTGCACTGATATCTTGTGTTTAGTGGGATGAACATATGCACAAAGTTAAAGGGAGTATCAGTACATACTCGAGCTATACCGGTACCCCTGATCCATTGAAATTCCAGTAGCTAAAATGAGTACTGGTGTGCTTGGGGGTGTATCGGTACCATTGGGGTATCAGTACACGACCCTCGTGTATCGGTATGGGGCTGTTGCTTAAACTCCTTTGAGTGTTAACTGAGTATCGGTACACTTGGATTGGGCATCAGTAGGGGTGTATCGATACATGTTGGTGGATTTACCCACTGGACAATCTGCCCAAAAATGTTGATTTTTGTTCGGAAGGCTGAAAAATTATATTGTTCGATCCAATAAACCCCTAATGGCCCAAAATGAGTTGTAAAACTAAGAAACCTCCTTCTACTCAAGCATAAAACTTAAGAACATGGTAAAAGTCTTGTGTGACTTGTATGTTGATAGTAACCATAGGATACTATGGTTATGAGATGTTGTTATTTGCTATATGGGTACTTGGTTGATGGATCTGGATACCCACAAGTAACACTTGATGGTTATGTGTTTCCGAGCACTAAACCCTCGTTATTTGATGGCTATGTGTTTTCAATACGAGGTTCCGCTACTTGATGGCTATGTGTTTCCGAGTATACGATGAACCTTACTCGATGGCTATGTATTCTGAGTAGATGACTATTGTGTGATTTAAGTACAACGCAAACGGTGTAAGTGAATACGTCGCAAGTAATAGTATAGATTAAGATCGTCTCCACAATGATTGGTTTGGGTCACTTTGTTTAAATTATTACACTGTAAAAGGAATTAAATAGATAGTGATAGATGATGAAAATAAGCAAGTAAAATAAACTAAACAAAGTAAAGTAAATAGAAAGAGATAATTGATATGAGAGATTGGGCTGGGTTATCGTGAGTAATGGTATGATTTCTGGATGAATTGTTGTGGCTAGTAATTGTTGCGACAAGTAAATTTGTTGTGGCAAGTAATTGCTTTGGAAAGTAAAATGCTTTGGCAAGTAAAATGCTTTGGCAACTGGGTTGTCATTCAATGTTCGGCAGAGTGTTCTTCAATGCCTTCCAGTTAGCCCTAACCGAAGAATTAATGATTGTGCAAGCCTTGGTGATACATCCCTGCGTTAATCTTGGATGGACAACATCGATCTTTTCACTCTTTTTAACCTCTGAAATCCATTTCTTATTCCTAAAGCGAATTAGTTTCCACCAACGATTGTTTAAATGGAAACCGTATCCAATCGTTTCGTGAATCTAGCTCTCCCAAGCCTTGATAAATGAAAGCATTCAAGTTCCTTTCCCAATTTTCCTTGAAGCAAAATTAAAAACCAAGAATGGATAAACACTAAATTTTATAGAATTAAGAACCAAAACAAATCATTCGTCTCTACACACCATAAACCCGATAATCCCAAGGTAATTAAACTAGTTCATGGCTGGGTAAAAAAATCAACAAAGGATAAAACCCAAACATCGGGTATTCCAAAAGATAAAAGAAAAGAAATAAAATTTGGGGGAGACTAGCTCCTCCAAGATTCGATCCTCCTTCTTCACGATCTCCTCCTATCCCCGATCTCCCTCTCATCTCCATTGTTTCTACGATCAGCCTTTTATAGGAGGGAAAAGCTCAATTTGAATTTCAAAGATGAGATTTATCCATATCTTGAGGAAAGAAATTAGGTTTTATTTCCTTATCTAAAGATATGCTTAGATAAGGAAATAATTCAAGCTTTATTTTCTATCCTTATTTGCATATCATCCAATTTAAGAGGAGATAAATCAAGATTAATGACGCCAAGATTCTCTCATCTTCATCTTCAGCAGCTCAAAAATTAAATATGGGTTTTATCCTATGCGATAAGGAAAAATCTTGAAAAATTCTACATTTATTTCTGACTTGCCCTAGCAACCACTCGACAATCGGCTCGGCAATTTGTACCTGCACAAAAGAAAGCAAAACAACATCATTTTCTCCACAAAAAACAACTAAATGCAAGGTCAAGTCCAGTAAACAAAAGTACTACGAACTTATGCATGAAATACTACAGATATGAGTAAAAAGGGTATAAAATATAATACTTTTTCACACTTAACAATGATCCTTGTTACTACCCGATGGTTGTGTTTCCGGGTATGTATCTAGTGAAAGGGCCTAAGCTTAAGGCGGTTCCAGTTCGACTATCATTATGTTGACACTTGTCAATTCTTTCACTTCCATGCCTTATTTTCTATGCTTATCCTTGCATGCTTAATTTTATGATCATCATGAATTATTGTAGAGTAGGCATGTACCACTAAGCTTTGTTAGCTCGGTGTGCGGATGTGTTGTTTTTCCATGTGTAGGTTGACAGGTCACTCTCTTGGAAGAAGCACATTGGCGAGGATCCCTCACCATCGAATCAACTCGAGTACAGTACCTTGATTTTAGTTGTAGGGCTATGTATCCATAGACCTTATTGTAGTTGGTTTGTAACTGTATTTCTACTTCACTTTGATTTTCGGTGTTTAATTCGTACGGAGCTCCATTTATATTTTAGATGGAAGTTATTATGAAATTTTATTTCAAATGGTTGTTTTAAATGTTATGTTGGCTAAACTTAGAATTTAAAAATTAAAAGAAAATTTTGGGTCAGGTTAGAGGTAACCCAAATATGGTATCTCGGATCTGGTGGGATCGGGGTGTTACAAGGTTGGTGTTTTTATGATTTATATTCAAATTCTGTATTATTGAACCAATGATTCATATTTCTTTGCTTCAATGTTCACAATCTCCATAGTTCCAAGGCAAAATCAATTTGTAGTTTAAATGTAAGGATGACAATGGGGCGGGCCAGGTTTTTGGCCGACCCAAACCTTACTCGAAAATTTAAAATTTCGACCTAACCCGAGCTTCATATATTTTTATCCCCGACCCGACCCGACCTAATATTAATAAAAGTATAACCCGACTCTGATCCGGCCCCAAAATTTTAATAAAAAACCAGATTAAACTCGACCCGAGCCGAAGAAAATTAATAAAAAATATTAAATATAAATATATATATTTATAAATAAACCGGGTCGAAGAATTTCCACCCTAAATCGAACCCGATCTAACCCGACTCAAACTTCTTTAAAACTCAACCCGACCTGACTCGAAAACCGAAAATTCAAAAAAAATCCAGCCGTACCAGATCAGATCGTGTCGGAACCAGCTGGTTTTGTTTTTTTGCCATCCCTATTTAAATGCATGAATATTACCAAAATGGAAGGAGCTGAAACCACGCGTGCTTGCTTTCTAAGAGTAGGGTTTAATGAGAAAATTTGGGTTTATATGTTACTGGCTCGATACTTAATTTGATTTATACAGTCACCTTTAAGTAATGATATTTATAAAATTAGGTTTTGAATCATAATATTTACACTCCTTTTCCTATTTCTAAACTATTGATTTAGTTCTAGATTTGAATCTTCCTATTTAAGATCTCTTTTCTTATTCTTAAACTATTAATTATAGAATTTTGACCTTCAACAATTGGAGGATCCTGGTTCATAAGAAAGAGCAATGTGACCTCCTTTAAACTTGGTTCTTGAAATAAGGTAGTACTAAACTTGGTTTATGTGCTCACCTTTAAAACCGTAACACTAAACTCTGAATTTGAATATTGATATTTATTTTCCTAAAAAGAGAATATTGATATGCACAATTCTTTTCCTTCTATTTTTAGACTATTGATTACAGCATGTTAACCCTCGACAATCATAGACATCTTTCTTCTCCTATTATGGTGGAATGGAATCTTAATTTATCAAAAAAATCACATGTGACCACCTTAATACTTGTCAAACAATATGTCCCATTATTTGATTTATATAGTTTAGGTCAATATTTTGGATAAGAAGAATTTCTCCCTGCAAATATACTACAGCAAAAGAGTTAAATAAATGCTTTTAAAAAATAATAAAAATATTATAGAGAGCTTTTGTAAATATAATATTATAGAAAGCTGACTGGACTTGGGTTAACTATTTTAAATATCGACCGATTTATTCCGCCCGTAATAATCTATTAAGATTATATGAACTTAGGTTAATTATTTTAAATATCGACCGATTTATCCCGCCCGTAATTATCTGTTAAGATTATATAAAAATATGAAAAGACAAAAACATTCCTACACTAACATTAAGGGTAATTGTTCAATGGACAGGTGCTCGTGGAAATTTTGTTTACACAAGTGTCTTAGTTTTAGGGTTTAAGGTTTTAAGTGTAATAGTTTCGAATTTAGGGGTTGTTGATAGAATTTTAGGTTTAGGGTTTAAATTTAGAGTTTATAGGTTAAAACTTAAATTTCTAAATAACTATATTACCCTAAGCCCTAAAAATTATAATCCTAAATCCGAAATTCTAAACCCCTAAACTAAGACCTTAAACCTTAAAAGTAAGACGCTTGTGAAAACAAAAAAATTTCACCGCACGTATATGTGATAATAATCCTAACATTAATTATCATTGATAAAAAACAGTATTTTAATCATTTCTCAATTTACTTCAGCGTTTTATAATAATATACGGATAAGTAAAAACCCTTATCCAGCCGTAGTAATCTATAGGAAACCTGACAATCTAAATCCAAATGGCAATTCTCAAGGTAGAAGATAATCATATTTGATCTTTAACCTACGTATCAAATGGGTTTCGGGGTTATCCGGATGATGTGGCATAGTGGAGAGGAAAACGACGAGTCCGATTTGTCGACAACAGCTAATTTAGAAGAAAAACACTATATGACATATGCCTGGATAGTCCGTGTTCCTGTGATGCCATCTGGCTCTTTCGGATTTGTCCATGTCCAGTTCTTTCCAACTTGGAAACCGCATTCAATCGGTCGCCCAGACATGCTTTTCCGAGGGAATGGGCCAAGCTGTTGCTAACGTAAAACCATACATGTTGCCAACATGATTCCCATACGTGGCCGAGCCTCAAACCAAAGAAATTCTAGTCCAGACAATTACTGAAAGTTGTGACCAGCCTACTTGCAAGTTTGGCTGGCTTTAATTAGATTGAATTGGGTCGAATCGATTGGAATTTTAATTTTTTTAGGTTATTGACAGACGCGTGTTATTAAGAGTTTGAAATAATTTTTTTAGGTGAAAGTTTGTGGTCATTCTCAATGCACCATGGAAAAGGTAAGGAACATTAAAACCGTCCCCATGGACCTTTGCTCGACAACACGGGTGTAGCTAGGAAAGGGAAAGGACCAAAGCTTATGATGTCGGCCTTAGACAGTTGGCTAAAACTTAGTTTTACTTTTGATTTTGTGTGCTTCCTACGTTCATAGGAACGGCCATGTCGGGTTCTACCTACATGGACAAGACCCATCCTACTCATTAGAAATCTTTTACTCTTTTTTGGCGCCTTATATATACTCTAACACTAAAAAATAAAGTTTAAAGTTGGGATTTAAGATTTAGGGTTCAATGTTTAATGCGTAGGGTTTAAGGTTTAGAATTTAAAAACTAAAAATTAGGGTTAGAAGGTAAGGTTTAGTTTTTTAGTGTTGATATATAAATAGGGGCACTGAAAAGAGACAATTTTTGTTCCGTCAGATTACCCTGTATTTGTAATATCAATCATGTATGTCGTTGTTGACTTTACGATTCTGTTTTGAATTCAAAAACTTGATCCGGTCGAATTAAATCTAAATTTGATTGATCATAAAAGCAAGGAAAACATCATTTGAATTAATTTAAACTCAGAATAATCTAAACTCGAATTACACAAACTTAATGACCTAAACAAATAACTTGTAATGACCGGGAAAGCAACTCCACCATCCTTATTACTAGTAATATTTTTTTTTCTAATTTTTTGTGAGCCTCTCAAAACATTCAAAAGACCAAAAGCACAGAATAAAGCTGCCCAGCACATTGGATGATCTATGGACTCCTTGGAGTTTCGATGAGAAATATATGGAATCTTATCCAGGTTTCAAATTATCCAATAAATAAGCAGCAAAATAGAAAAAAAGACAACATATTTTGTTTATCTTCTAGTCTTAAAGATAATGCACCTATATGTTTGGTATAATGCGTACGCGTAAAAAGCTATGAACAAAATTCGTAGTTCTATTTTTTATGTTTTTTATATGTCCTACTAATAATTTAATATTATATATATTAATAATTATTTTTATTATTTTATTAATTATTTATATTTTATTAATAATACACATAAAATAAAATAAAATTATTAAAAGGACACGTAAAAATAACCGACAAATTCTATTCTAGAAAACATATTTGACCAACGTTTCGTTTTCTTTGAAATAAAATTACAGAAAGAGAATATTTTTCTCTTTTAATTTCTATCACTCTTGGTGGCAAGGGGAACCTGCACGAGGATATGCCACCATTGAAAGAAGTACAATTAAATTTGGTAGGTCCGCTTTCTGAAATGCTTAGATAACAACAACAGACAAGCTTGTGTACGTGGCTGGGTTCATCTTTCGGGTTCTTATCTGTAACACTACTAGGGAGGCATGATATGCCACATTAGATTGTTTAGTAAGGAAATTACGTAAAAGTTATTTTTAAAATATTTTGCTGGAAATGCCAGATAAAAATCGGCTGTCATAAGAAGATGATTAGAAACAACGATGATCGAAAAGATGTCTAGATCTTTAGACAGGAAGGATTGGTTCCCAGCTTTTATGCTCCTTGTTATCACTGTTTGGCGAACATCTCTGTTGAGTTTTCTTAGCAGATAAAAGGAGTTAGGGCACGACTGAAATCACTTTGCTTTTACTAAAATTTTCAGAAAAATTTTAAAGTTTTCCTTGGTTTCTCTAACTTCGATTTTTTGGCGAGATTTCCCACATTAAGTCATGAACTTTTTTTTTCAAATTTTTATTGCTTATATGATTTAACTTTTTAAATTTTAAAAATTATTTTTTATTTTTCATATATTTACTATTTATACCCGTACCATATAACTTTAAAAATTATTATTTTTCGTCTGACATAGAGGTTCACCCTCGAAGATGAAAACTCTAACGATTGGTGCAGAGTTGGAAAATAAAGACAACAAAAGTGAGATTCGAAACTTATTAAGATGTTGGGGTTACTCTAGGGAACTATCGGTGCGACCGAACTAGTGAAATGGGCGCTACCGGTAAATTTAGTTTTTTTTTTTTTTTTACTTAAGGTACATGTGGTTATTAACAATGACTAATCATCTAGTCATGGACTCACGAGTATTATCATTAAAAGATAAATAATTGAGAATAATAGGCGGATATAGTTTTGTGAATTTCACACCGCATCAGTTTTAATTAGGGCCGAGATAGGTATGAATTTGGCGGGTAGTGAACAGGTGTGGATGTCAAAAATCATACCCACTATAGTTAGTGGGTTGGTGATAGATTTGAGATCTTATTCGCTTGACATTCGTCCAGCCCACCCTGCATCTACCCGCCCTGCCCTCGCATTTGTAAACCCTACTACATATCATATAAAAAAATTAAACTCATTTTTACTAGAATCTTGGTTTGTTTTAAAATCCATGCTAATGATTAAATTTGTTCTCAACTTTTGAAAATGTTTAAATAATTGATTTTTTTGTTATATTTAATATTAGTGGTTCTCTAGGTGACATTTGATGAGTATAAGCGGTTATGGGAGGAGTGATGGCTACTCAGCTGGGTAGTGGGTGCGAAAATGTATTTAAGAATGTACCCACGTGGGTAAGTGTGAATTTAAAAATTATACCCATCGTGAGTAGTGGATAGGTGATAAGTATGAAAATTTTAAGTGGATAGAAAGAGCTGGTGCAGAGCTCGCCCCATTTTTCATCCATATAAATAACTGGCAATAAAATGTACTTCACTCTCATAATTTAAGCCTTTTTAATATAACAATTTCGTTTTGGCCTTTAAAAATGTTTAATTTCATTTTAATCCCTTCAACACATTTTTTATTATTAATGTACCAACAATTAGTTGGTTTAATGTAATAAGATACTAAATTCTTTAAGCATGATTAAGAGTTCAAATTTTGATGTTGTAAATAAATCAAATTAAATTAAAAGGATCGATGTCATAATAAACTACTGCAACATTTAATTCAGATTAAAAATCTAATAGATTGAATATGAATAATTATACTAAAAAAATATTGTATTTATATGATTAATGTTGTCCATGTCCATAAACTATCCTATTGTCGGCGGATGAGTCCATGGCGAAGTTTCATTTTATTTTTTCAAATTTTATAATTTTTTCTATTTTGATCTCCTAACATAAAATTCTTCAATTTGATTCGGGAATTCTTGATTAAGAGATTAAGAAAATAGTAAGATTTATGTTGGATTAAACAGAGAATTACAGAGAAGAGAAGAGAAGAGAAGAGAAATTGGTAAAGCTTCATTCTCCAAAAACGCGTCTTTCTACTTGAAAGTTATTTTTAAGATGTGTAAATTACGTAAATCATCGATAAATTTTACTCTCAGATATATTTTGGTCACTAAAGTTTTAAAATGTTCAATTTACTCACTAAAGTTTAGACATTGAATATTTTTTTTGTCACTCCTCCATTAACTTTTTGACAATATCTATTTACTGGCAAACGAAAAAACTTCTCTAAATTCGAACGGTGAAAAACTTCATCGTCATGAGAAAAACAATATACTGAGAAACGGGTTTCATCCGAAGGCGGAAGAGGGAGATCAGCGGAAAAAAATCAGAAGATTTTTTGTTGATTTGTGAACTTCAAAGCATTTTTGGAAAAATGGAGGTCGAATTCAGACTCGAGGGGCCAAGACAAAGCGACTGGTGAAATTTGGGACCGAACGACCACCATCTACAGCCGTTTGAGGTTTAAGAGTGACCAAAAATATTTAATGTCGAAATTTTAGTGACCAAAAAGTTCAAGGTTTAAACTTCAGTGAGCAAATTGAACGTTTTAAAACTTTAGTGACCAAAATAGGTTTAAGAGTAAAGGTCAGTAATAATTTACGCAATTTACCCTTTTAAGATATACAAAGAGAACGATCTCTGATGCCCTTATTTGTAACACTATGACCTTATTATTTTTAATTATATATCATCCTTATATCGTAGTATATATCCTAAAATGAGTTAAGTTAAATACTTATAAGAAGAAGAAAAAAAGATTAATTATGGACTTGTGGTAAAGAACATGAAAAAAAATGTTGTATTTCATAGGTTTTGAATATTGTTATATTCATTTTTAATTTAAAATTCAGTTTATGACGCACACAATAAATCAACATTTAATCTTATTTTAACTTGATGGTCCCTTAAATGTTTGGAACGTCTCTGCTTGTATATAAAACAAAAGGTCTTTACCAAATTACCAGTATGTCTAAACTTTAGCTAACATAATCCCATACTTAAATTAGTGATTACCGCTTCGTGTTAACGTCTGATTGAATTCAAGCCTTCACATAAGCACAAGTAATGAAGATTTAGCAGTGTGAAAAAACTTCCGTGGTCCTTAAATTCCAGGATTGTGAAGTAAACAGGCACACTTTCTTTTTCTTTTTTGGATTGATGAATTGAGAGGAGGACCTCAATTTCGTATTTTTGTTCACTATGCTGACCAATATTTTCCCTTTTCCCCATTATTAAGTCAACGTTTTTGTACAATCCCATGTTTATTTCAATTAATATGAACAAAAGGCCAGTTACTTGGTGGAAAAAGATTATCAATGTGAAAATGGAATGGACAGATTCATGAAATGACTTGCCTTACTACCATGTGAAACAAATGTGAGGGTTAGACAAGTGACAACTGATACATGAATGCCAAACTATGTTGGCAATAGAGCATATTCATTCTTCCACCTCTTCAATGTTGTATGATAATAATAAAGTAACAAACAATTATAAACACATGAAATAAATCAAACACTAAAAAGGAAAAATCACAGATAAAAGATGAATTTTTTTTATTATGTCGAAAGAAATTACAGCTGATGATAAACCCTTAATCCCTAGTATATATTTATAGGAATAAATTATTTAGTTATAAAGTAAATTTGTATAGAAAAAAAATTCTACCCAACTTGAGTTTTCAACTCTTTAACGCGTATCTAAAGGATGAAGTAAAGTTCACACGGATTGATAAATTTTGCTACAAAAGAGAATTTAGATCATAGCTTTAGCAAATGCAATTCTCAATTATACAAACAATTTAACAGGACAAAACAGCTAGGTTACAGAATATTTCCCCTACCAACATCTTTTAAATTGATTAATCAGTTAGTTAAACGATGGAGGAATTAATTATTATATTATCTATTCATTTCTTTCCAATACTCTTGTTGTTTTTTATTTTGTTTTTAGAATTGTAATTATTACATTTAAATATACCCTCAATCTTTGTACTTTCAATAATTGATACTCCGTACTTATTATATTATGAGAATTTTTACTTAGACATAAAGTTTAAAACACTTATAATGTTTGGTTGAATAGTTATTTTGTTCTCTATTTTTTGAAGCAATTTAACCCTTAATATTTTATTTTGGGTCAAAATGATCGCTTTACGGATGAAAATTGTTAAAAAACTGACAGTAAACAGTTTAAAATAACTTGGCAGAATGATAAGTCAGCAGAAAAATTATTTTATATTTTATATAATTTTATAAAATTATTTTTTGATTGATGTAACATTTTTTCAAGTCGACACATTTGTCTATATGATACTATCACGTCAGCGTGCACTGTCATATAGGTTTGTCACGTCATTTCAAGTCAATTACCGTCTGTTGATTGACAGTTTCTATTCGCAGATGGGCTATTTTGACTCAAAATAAAACGTTGAGAATTGAATTGCTTCAAAAAAATAAAAAATAAAATGAGTATTCAGTCAAATGTTGGGGACATTTTTTTTAGCTTGATGCCTTTTACTTATTATCAACCATGTTTGTAGAAATTTACTTTTGAAGGAGCAAAACCAAGGCGGAGCAGATGTTGTCCAATATATCATTGTTTTATAGATGACACTTTGCTCGATTATCTGTCCTATTCAATTATGTGTGTAATTTTAAAAACTATTACTACAATTTTCAATGATGTTAGATATATTTTATTCTCACCATGCTCTACCTTGTCTCGACTTTATTTGATTTTTATTAATTATTTTTTAATATTTCAATTTCTTAAGGACGTAAATATAAAAGTATGATTTTTAATATATATATATATAATTAAAAAATTTCTTCAATTGATAAATATAAGATATAAATAAGAAAGATTTTAGGTTTTGTATAGTGCTTTTTTAACATTTTGACCCTTGTTATAGTTTAAATAAATAAAAAATAACTTTCTAAATAGCTAAATAATAAACTTCATTTAAATATAGAAAACATTAATTATTAGGTGACAAAATGATTGATTTCAATAATTTAAGAAGATCGGTACTTGGATAAATTATATTGTGGATCATTCTTCCCACGTTATTCATGGTCTTAATAAATAAAAACTACTTATTTTATTATTTTTTCACACATCATCTTTTTAGTAAGTGAATCTTCACTCTTATTACTGTAATCAAATTTAAAAATATTATTTTTTGATTAGTGAAGCTTCACTCAGTAAAAAGATGACATGAACAAAATTTATGAAATAAATTTTTTTATTAAGACCATGAAAGACGTGACGAGAAAGATCTATGATACAATTTCTCAAATTACTTGTAAGTGAATATAAGACAAGCCGATAGTTCTCTCGTTTTCTCTTAAGTCATAAATTCTAGATTCACTAGGAACATTTTTTTTTTTTAAAAAAAAGAAACAAGACGGCGGTTACTATAAATCCAACAACTAGCTATAACATAAAGAAATTTACTTCTAAAAAGATCAAGTATGAGGCGACTAGCTTAACAAACTTAACTAGAAAACAGAGGCAGGATAACATTATTACCTTGTGAAAGAACACCCTAGGAAACTGGTTTGGTTTCCCAATCCTGAAGTTAGGGGGGGGGGACGCAGCAAGTCAGAATCAGCAGCTTTTGCACCCGTAACAGGATCTGAATCTGATTAACTCGTTGGATTCATAGGCACATTATTTTCCATGACTTTCAGGAAGTTGAAAAGTATGTTACAAGCTCAAACTTTAATGTTAACTTCCTCAACCTGTTCCAAAGTCCCTTGGTCTCTTGCCACGTACGTTCCTCTCTGTTCATCATCGGTTTCTGTCCGAAAAAATTATGTATGCATAATTAACATAAACTAATGGATTATGGTGAGGAGACAGCACAAAGAAACAACCAGCCACCACCCAACTACCCACCTCGTTCATGAACCCGGTCCCCTATATAAACCCCCTTCCCCTTTCCCCATTTTCCTCACTCCACTCCCTTGAAAAACCAAGAAAAAAACACTTTATTTTCACCGATCACCATGCCTTCTTCTTTGGCTAATCTGGTTTCTAAATGCACGGTTTTCCCAGACCAGAAATCTCATGTCAAAACCTTGAAGCTGTCGGTTTCCGACATCCCCATGCTGTCCTGTCAGTACATTCAGAAAGGGGTTTTGCTTACGTCTCCTCCTTCCTCCTTCGATGATCTCGTGGGTTTCCTTGAGCAATCTCTTTCCAGTACTCTCTCTCACTTCCCTCCTTTGGCCGGTCGGCTAATAACCGACTCCGACGGCCACGTGCACATCGACTGCAATGACGCTGGCATTGATTTCCTGGTGGTCAATTCCCCTACGCTTTCCGTTAATGACATTTTGTGCCCCGGTGATGTTCCTGATTGTGTCAAGGAATTCTTTACTTTTGACAGGACACTTAGTTACTCCGGCCATTTCAAGCCGTTAGCTGCGGTTCAGGTGACGGAGTTAGTCGATGGGGTTTTTATTGGCTGCTCGGTGAACCATGCCGTGACCGACGGGACTTCGTTCTGGCACTTTTTCAACACCTTCGCTGAGATCACTAAAGGAGCTTCGAAAATATCGAAGACCCCCGATTTCTGCCGTGACACCTTGTTTAATTCTGAAGCCGTACTTAGATTCCCTCCCGGCGGACCCACCGTTACTTTCGCCGGCGACGAACCGTTAAGGGAGAGGATCCTTCATTTTAGCAGAGAAGCGATTTTAAAGCTTAAATACAGAGCTAATTACGGTTGCTTATTAACAAAACCAACAAATTCAGAAGTTGTAGGGAAACTCAGCAATGATAACTGGAAATCCGTTAACAGTAATACCGAGATTTCATCTTTCCAATCTCTTTGTGCTCAGCTCTGGAGGTCGGTGACACGAGCGAGGAATCTGGAGCCGACCAAAACGACGACCTTCAGGATGGCGGTGAATTGCCGGCACAGGATGGACCCAAAGCTCAACCCGTACTATTTCGGTAACGCAATTCAGAGTATCCCGAATTTCGCTCCGGCGGGTGAGCTGTTGACTAATGACTTGAGCTGGGGCGCCAATCTGCTCCACAAAAATGTGGTGGCGCACGACAATGAAACGGTACGCCGAGGCGTGGAGGATTGGGAGAGGCAGCCGAGGTTGTTCCCGTTGGGGAACGCCGACGGTGCTTCAATCACCATGGGGAGTTCGCCTCGCTTTCCGATGTATAACAATGACTTTGGATGGGGCAAGCCTTTGGCGGTGAGGAGCGGTAGGGCCAACAAGTTTGATGGGAAGATCTCAGCCTTTCCTGGGAGGGAAGAAAACGGAAGCGTTGACTTGGAAGTTGTTTTGGCGCCGGAAACAATGACGGGTCTGGAGAACGACGCCGAGATTATGCAGTACGTATCAGAGATCGAGTTAGTGAACTGAGTCACACTCGTCTGATGCAATTACGAGGGACAAAAATTAAAAAAAAAAGCAATATCCTAGCTGTTAAGCGTTAACCCCTAATCTAAATTATGGGGATAATGTTTTGGACGGTTGTGATTTCATTTGTGTAAAAATCATTAGAGCTGAAAACGGTAACGTTTTGGCTCTTTGCCCGAAGACTTGGTACGTTGGTATTGTAGGGGAAAGCTTCCCCTTTCAACGCGACGAAATTAGTAGAGTTTTTCCTTTCACTTTTCTTGGTCAAATTCCTTATCAGTCCCTATATTATACATAAGTTTTGTCTTTACTCCCTAAATTATAAATTGGTCAATTTTAGTCCTTCTGTTTGTTTAATTTTAAATTTCAATCTTGACCCAGATAATGAAAGGACAATATGATTACATTATATAGACTTAAAATGATTAAATTGGAGAACAAGAAATAAATATATTACTAAAATATAATACAATAGCTTAATTTAACTTAACAAATTTTACGGTTACTGTTTGAACTCAGTATAAAAAACTAAGTCAAATGATGGTGCTTTTAACATTTAATGGTCTATCATTATTGATTGATAATAATATAGTTTTAAGCTAAAGAGTGGCTCATTAATTCAAAATTTTATAGGAGAATGAAATAATAAACCAGGCAGAAAGGTATCTTCATAGCATCATGTTGTTCTCTTCTGAATATCCGATTGTTTTTGTCACACCAATCGAACTAGATGTAAGCACACTAAACTAATTGAAGTAACAAAACAATGAGCAACTTGCTTTTCAGCCTCAAACAATCCCACTCAAGTTCCTGATTCGATCTTTCTGAGAAGCTAATTAAAGCGGCAAAAATAATGAGTGATTTACCTTTCAGTCTCAAACAAGCCCACTCAAGTTCCTGATTCTATTCTTCTTATGGCTTCTCTCGTTGTATTTCATGAAATGTTATTTTCTTTCGTGACTCCAGAAATGATGTACAGTTAAAATTGATTTGCTGACTTTGTTCTTGTCTTGATTCCTTTCATGTTCCGCAGCAGAATTCAATAACTTGGACTGAGCATTTATTTGGCTAGACAACGGCTGTCACCGTAGTTGCAGGTCCAGGATAATCCCTGCCTTTTAAACAACAAGAGTGCTGAACCAGGTTGGGCTAGAAAAACCTAACCCATCCTAGTTATAGGTCCATAATAAGACCCTTTCGAATCCATTCAAAACTAAGGTCATTTGCCCATCCTCGACCCAAACTGGAGGGAGGGACAATGTATTTATGACTGAAAGCAGGAAATGTCGACTGCTGAATTGGATCCGCATCCAGTCATGGCAAACCCAAGCAAAGCGTTTATGAGTTGCTGTCAGTATCTGTCCCCAAGGGACTACCAGCTTATGGTTAATATCACCTTCAAAACTATGGCAAACGTCACATGTTTTCTAGATGGAGCTGAAATTCCAATGTTTTGATTTGAACAGAAATGATTACTTTTGAAATGTTGTTCTTGTGTTAATTCCCCCTAACCCCACTTCTTACATCATAATCGTTTCTTCTTTTTCATCAAGAATCCAAAGGTACTATAGTAGAACCAGGTTGACAAACTTCGAAAACTCAACTTAATTAGAATTCCAATGAGTAAAGGAATGCTATTATCCCTACAAAATCAGATTCAAACAACTTGTCTACACGATATGTGTGCCCTATCAAAGGGCCGAGACTCGCTTTGGCTGCTTCCCCTCTTTATTTTGCTCTGCATTCAAAAGTTTTATGTTTGATTACTTGACCAGGAATGCACTCCAATTGAGATGCAAAACCGAGAAGTGGGGTAAAAAAAAAGCATCCTCAGCAGGCAAACAAAATTCAACATTGAATTGTGTTGCTGCCAAAGTGGTAAAGGCAAAAATAAAGAAGAGGATGGGATGGTTGGTTTCCCCTCATATTCAAATAGATTCCCCTCCTCTTTCCTTTTTCTCTCTTCAAAAAGAAAACAAACTGGACCAATCTCTCTTACAATTCCATTCCCACAACAGAATCAACAACAAATGGCAAACAAAAGAGAAAAAAAGTAGGCCCCAAGTCCACCTCAAAAGCAACGCTGACAAGAGTGCGTGTCTCCTTGTGTTCCCTTGCTACTTGCCTTCTCCTGCTATATGTACTCTCTTTATTTTTTACCAATACCTGCAAAACCCCCCTTTTTGTTTCCCTCATTGCTTTCCTTCTCCAGTGTTCGGACTTCGAATGCAGCAGCATTAAACTGACTTATGCCTTCTCGTATGGCTAGTAATGGTGATAATTAGGATTTAAACAGCAATTATGCATTCGAATACCTACATGCATGTGAAAAATTTGGAACTGTTTAGTTTAGCCCATGGGATTAGTAATACTAATTAGGGTCCAGCAGTCAACATCTATGAACATTAATATGGTCACCCACGAATTAATTCACTTGCCAATTACTCATTTCGATGACACAAATCCTATCCCTTGCTTCGGTCTCTTCATTTTTCCTTTTCAGTTTTCACTTTATTTCACAATTATTCGTCAATAAATACCCTCTAAAACTCTTACCAACTATCAGAGTTCATTTTCTCCGTTCCTGAGTCGAGCATGTCGAGGAAAACGAGCAAGAGGGTTAGTTTCAGCCCCGATGTCGGTGAAAGGCCGACGATGTTTCTCAAACACGGAGGCAGCGGCACGACGACGAGAGGTAACATGAGAAGATTTGTTGTTGGGATTTTCACGTTTAGGGTTGTGGAGAGCTCGAGCTTTTCTCCGGCAAGTTTTTTGAGACACGTTGGAGGTAAAGTCGCGGGAGCTTTGCGGTTCGTGTCCGCTCGAGGGAACTCTTCCTCGCGTAAGGTTTCTTCTTCCAAGCTACCCAGGTCTCGATCGATAGCGGAATCTGTCGAGTCTCATCGTGCTGAAGCTATAGAAGATTGCATCGAGTTCCTGAATTCTTCTTCGTCTTTGTCTAGATCAAACTCGGTTTCAACATGTTCTTGATAGAAAATTGAGTAGAATATATGTAAATGAAGGGCAAAACAAAAGGGATTTTGTATAATTCATTGATTATTTAGCTTCCAATATTAGATGTAGAAAAAAAAAGCATATCTTTTTTATTAGGTGATTGAGAAATCTTATGAACATAATTTCAGGGTAACGAACCATTCAAAGGAAGTCTGTGCAAGAACCCACTTGGTTTCTTATGTAGGCTCCCGTTGCCATTGGAGTGGGAAAGGGCTTTTGGGCTGCAAACCACGCTGCCAGAAGTTAAATTTTTCAGTTGTCAGCAAACGGATATTTAGACGCTAAATGGTGGTGGACAAACACCCATTTGCGTCAAACCAATCCCTTTTTGACACCAAAATTTCGGCAAAAACGGAATTAGAGTTGCAAAACGCAACCGAGAATAAAGCCTTAGTCCAGTTCTTAGAATTTCAAAACATAGAAAATTGCAAGTACAATTCTTAAAGTTTGAAAATTTGAAGAACTCTTAAAAATACAATGGGTTTACTTCAATGATTAATTGTAAAATTTTCAACTTCCTTTCATGGAAGCAATAAACAAGTATAAAAATAAAAAACGGTAATCATTGTTTCTACATTAGTAACACCATATCGCAATGGACTTAACCATGTTTTTGTTTCGAGTCAAGAATCCAAAGAAAGCTTTTCGAGGTCTCGGATACCCTGACCGGAAGCTTTCTTCATTTCAAGAGCTCGCTTATAGGGAGGTGCAATGGGGGGCTGGACAGGATCCAAACTCTGGTAAGTTCCATCGGCAACTTTGGGTAGTGGATATGAACGGTCAGAGTCGTACCCACTTAGGTCCCCGCAAGCTAAAAACGGAATATAAACCTTATTCGGCCCTTCTAACCATCCACTGCTACAATCTGACAAATGAATAAAGAAAATATGCAACACAATAAACCTTTCCTAAGAAAGATAATATCCAAGTATCACAAAATGTTAAGGAAACGGGATACTTTGTAACTATGATGCCCATTTACCTAGATCGTCTACACCCGAGGGACTTCCCACCATTTCCAGGAGCTGGTACAAGTCTTTTGGATCGAATCCTTCAGGAGGTGAATAATTCTCACAAACTGCAAATGCCTCTGTAATAGAAATAAGACGAGGATTAGCCACTTTCTATTTAATGTCAATGTCTCAGATTCCCATTGCTATAAATGAGCCAATGTCTCGTATTCGCTAAAGGAGAAAACTATGTTTCAAAACAAACTTAGAAAATGTATGAAAGAAGAAGTTGAAGATTCGAAGGATAATCCAAACAATATGTGAATATATAATATTTAAAAAGAAAAAGATAAAAGAAGTGAGCTGCCAAGGATGAGTATAGTTATATGTCTATGCATGTTATCCTTACCTATGCTGGAGTTTCTGCTGCTTTTCGGTTTTGCAAAAGTCACTACAGGGAAAAACAATTTCAGCTGCAAGAAAGATGCAGAAAAGGAGTGGGTTATTGTAACGAGCTTTATAACTATATCTAACAAACTTAGATACTAAAATTGAGAGTTTTTAGAATTTATTTTACCTGGCAATACAGAAGACTTGTATCTTTACCACGAAATATTTTTGCAATGAATTTTCCACCTTGTCTAAGTATATGAGTAACAATTGTTAAACCCTGGATTAATAACAAAATCATGAACAGACTGGCAAAATTGGGGGAAAGGAAAGGAAGCATAAGATGCAAAATAATGTAGAATTCTATTAATTAAGTTTCATAAAGGGCAGGATTTGATAAAATCCAGTGGGAAAATTTTCCATCTCCAAGGAAAATAGCTTTGATCCCCTATCAGAAAAATTCATAATTATCCGTTTGGGGTTTCCTTTCTCACATAAAGTTCTTGTCTGGCAATTCAAATGTGGGAAAAGTTTTTTACTAATGAATCGGCATTCAAAATAATTCAATCAGGATCGCTTTCTTGATCAAAGCATCGGATTTCTAAATTCTCATATGGGCACATAATTCCTTCCAGAGCCTTTCGAATTGATGGATTTGTCATTTCACTGATTCAGACTAAATAACAAGGTAAAGAATCTCCTTTTTACCACTGGATTTCCCAATCAAATTATACAATGAGGGGTTATCATAATTCACGTCCAGGCGCATCACACATCCAGAATCGTTCACAAAACTGAGTTTCTCATTATAGATGCAGGTCAACATAAGAGGAATTAGAGCACTTACGGCAAGTATGAGTTGGGACTGAACAAATTCATCCATGTCATGAAGACCAGTAACTGCAAATCCCGAGAGAATAAAACACACTTAAGAAGCTTAAAGGAGGCAAAAAAAAGAGGAACAGCTACAATTCCGTAGAGCATACGCTAAGTTAGAAACTATAAATATTGTTTTTACCATCAGGAGCACCGTCACACACAACAAGGTCAGCCTTACAGCCATCAAAATGTCTAATTACCTGCGAATGACTCAAGTAAATAAGAAACATATTGATGGCATATACACACATTCAGTAAGCAACATAAGGTCAAACAAATTAAAAAACTCAGTTCCAAAAGTAAATCATGTATGTAAACCATCCACATTTTCTGCCCCCCATGATACGAACAAGCACGGTGAATATAAAATCATCATAGATTATAAAAGTGGATCAAGGTTTCCATTTGTCATTTAATTATCAACAGAATATTAGACCTACATAGAGAGCTAATAATTAAGACTCATCATCAAAACAACATGCAAACACTCGAATGAAGTAAAGAATCTCGCCTATAATAATAGGCTCTCTGTGCCAAAGTAGATTTTGGCATTCAGGTAATCTCCTAATGTGACCATCCAAAATTTCTAATTATCATATTCATAAGCTGGAAAGACAGATTAAAAACCATTCAATTGAAAAAAAAATGAAACCCTCGCCACTTCAGCCGTCCGGGCATTAGTTATATCACCCTGCACTTGGATTACACCTTCAATGGGAGCCATCGGCTGCAAATCAATGGCGACAATAAGAGGAATCTCGCCATCCCTGCAAATTATAACAAAGTTAACGAAACGGTAGCAACAATTAGAACTTGGGATGCGAAAAGAATGAGCAGGCAAAGAAATAGACTCCGAAAGCATGAATTAGGCAAATAAACATCGACCAAAAAGCAGAAAAAGAACCAACTTTGAAGCAGGTGACTGCTTAGCAGGGAGATACAATTTGCGGCTCAAAACCTGACTCCAGCTACCTGGGGCAGCACATAAATCTACCACGCGCTTGACTCCTACAAATCAAACCAATGAATACAATGTTTAATGTATGCATATATATACACATATATTTGAGAAACTGACCTTCAAAAATTTTGAAGTCTTCGTCAATCTGGAGAAGCTTAAAGGCACTTCGAGCACGCCAACCTTCTTCTTTTGCTTTCCGATAATATATATCCTGAAAATCAAACAGTTTTCCCATAAGTTGCAAAATCACAGAAAATCCCAATAAATGAATTAAAATAACAAAAACCCACCCTCTTATCCCTGGAGGCTTTACCCATGGTTTCCAATCTAAGTGCAGGGAGGAGTGGGGGATTTCAAAGTTGTAACTTTAAAAGCTCTGCCGTCGAGGTCGAGGGTTTTACAATAAAAGGGTGACAATGAAGAAGAAGAAAGAAGAAATGGGGCCGAAAGGAAAAGGCGAAAACTACGTGCCCAGAAGAAGATGATTAGGCCGTGAAAGGAAAAAGAAGTGGGCAATGAACCAGTTCAACAATTGGCCTATTTAAGCTGTAATAATAACCCATGAGATTGGACTTGTTTTCTTCCTAGAGCTCTTCCTTCGTTTTTAACATTTGTCTATTGTGGCAAGACTTCACTGGACAAAAGTTATGTACCTTTTGGTGTGTTTTTCTAACAAAATTTTTCTGTCTATTTTTTTGTTATTTTTATATTTTTTTATGTTCTAATATTAAGAATTATTAAAAAAATTTAAATCACAACCTTAAATTTCAAATCCTAAACTATACACCCTACCTTAAATTTCTTAAATCCTAAATCAATTTTTTAGCGTAGGCATAAATAAAGCACAAAAAAAAACCAGAGAATTTCTATTCTCTTTTCTTACCCTAACACTAAAATATCAAATCCTAAACTTTAATCTTAAATTCTAAATTTTAAACCCTAAACCTTAAATTCTAAAAATACATCTTACGCTCAATACTCTAACCCCTAACCCCTAACATTAAATCCTATTCCTAAACATTAAACCTAATTTTTTAATAATAAAATATAAATAAAAACACCGAAAAGTAACAGACAATTTTTACTCGACTTCACTAGCCACACATTTCATTTTTCTTTCTTGTCCTTTTCTTTTCTTTTCTTCCTCCTATAATGTATAAACAAATGTCTCTTATCTACTCAAAATTAGATATAATACGCTTAAACTCATATTCTCTTTGTAACAGTAATGATGCAACTGAATTAAGACTAAAATAATATATCTTCCTTTATTGGCATTAAGCGAACAATTTCTTGAACATTAAACGGTATTGTCATATGTATTATCTACAACAAAATAGCTGGATTTGTAGCGTCCAACGTTGGTAATGCATGGTTTTTATGGTGCATGTAAATCTCATAGTGGGTAGGAAAAGGCTTCTGATTGGTTTTATAAAGAGTTTTTTTTTTTTTTGCTTAAGGGTTATTTTTATCTTTTTAGTAGTCTCAATTTATTAATTTCGCTCTTATGGCCCCTTAAGTAGTCGAATTGCATCACCGTTTAGTGTTTAGAAATACTTTTATGTTTCATAATCACTTTAGATTGATAAAAAAATTTATTAGGGTTAAAGTGTCAATCAATGGGAAAACAGTGATACAATTCGACTACTTGATGCGAAAATACTATAATGGCGAAAACGATAAATTGAGACTATTGTAGGGCAAAAGTAGCCCTTAAGCCTTTTCTTTTCTATTCTTGTTGAGTAGTTGAGGACCATGACCATCGCAACACTATCTCTGTCTGATCAGCTCGTGCTAACACGTGTCTTTAATACGTAACAAAGGAATTTTCCTCTCAAGTATTTATAGTGCCAGTTTTTACACATTTATTTACTGATTAATATAATATGATTTTCAGTAGTTACATGAATCTATTATTTTGGACGTTTTTACACTTGATTTTCAGCCTATAAATAGCAGACTTCACAACACTTTCAAACTATCCAGAAATCGTTTTTCATCATCTTTTGTTTACTTCAAAAAATCAAGTTCTCTGTTTCTTCCAAAATTTTCGAACTACTTTGTTCGAGTTCTAAGAAAATAATATTGTCATTCACTTTGAGTTTGGGGTGTACGATCTTCAGAAGAACATCCAATTCAACAATTACACCAATTCAAACAAATTTACTTATAAGACTTTCACGGTAAACATATCCATTCACTTTTCTGTTTGTAATTTACCGTCCTTCAATACTAACCGTTTTTATTTTTATTTTTACAGTAATATTTCCAACATCTAGTATGTAACTTATTGGCATGTAAAGTAGATTGCATGTATTTATATACAGCAGTTGATTGTATTCTGAAAAAGGATGTAAAAATGGATTGAAGTATGTACCCTTTCAACTTTGGAATCTGGCTGTATATACCAGAAAACAATTGTTTCTCTGATAAAAAAAATATAATAAATGTTGAGTCCATGCAATTAAAGATATCGAATTTAAGTCAACAATCTCTAAAATACGTAGTTAAATCTCTCAATTGACACTTTTTTTTCTTCCTAAGTTATGAGTTCAAGATTCAATATTAACAAAAATTTCTTTTCATCCTATTTTAAATAGAAATTGTTCAAAAAATATATATTGAATTTAAGAGCTGCAGCAGTAGTGGGACAGCTTGGCAGTGGGGCTAACATCACAATGCCAGCGTTGTGAGTAACTGCAAGGTCAATTCTCTCCCTGTCATGGCCACGCGCATTATGAGTGCACCAAAAAAAAGTTATACTCATCTTTTATACTTACTCTTATTGGATTTAGTGGTCAATTAATTTAAATTAATTATGGTAAAAATTTATTATAAGACGATCTTTTCAATTTAATTTATTCTATTCACAATATTAAAGTTTGAACTTTCAACTTTACTTAAAGACCTAATACCTCATTGTTTGTACCAACTTGTTAAAGCTTGTAACTCAAATTCTGTTCTGTTTCGGCCATAAAAGTTTGTGATGCAGCTAGATTGGTGAAAAAAAATTAAAATTGTGAGAAAAAGTGATGGTTTATGCACGTCGCGCATCAAATCTGTACATAATTATACTTGTATTAGGTTTTGATTAAAAAGTAGAAAATTTAATTTGATAGATTTCTTACTAGACAAATTTTCAAGTAATTAATCGTATACATAGATATTTAGATTTAGCATTTTAAAAGTGTCATTTAGAGAGAAAATAGTAAGCCGTACAAACATAATATTTTTGTAATATTTGACTTTACAATGAATTATTTTCTTTCTCATTAAGAATTTTTCATGTGAATTTTAATATCTTGTTCGTATATGCAATCATATACTCACCATTCCCTTGTATATCATAATACAACTTATAGTTGATAATATATATATATATATATATATATATATATTGATTTATGAGGCAGGGAACCAGCAATCCAGCTGTTCCTATTCAAAGGGGGAGGAAATGGTGATTGGTCCCCATCTTCTAGGATGGTCCACTCAAATCTAGATCAACCCAATGAATTGTCTGGTATTTTTCTTTACCTTCATGGTGGATTTCATATCCTTATTTAATTTATGAATCAATTTTTTTGTTCAATTAAATCATGTCATTTGTGAGCTAATTTTGGAGACATTAATGGTAAAGAGGTAGACGTTAGACAACAAAGTCAGCTGCATATCCTGCAATTCACCAAATTGTTGCCCACTATTCCTTGGAAATTCTTATGTAAAACTGGGGGTGGGGGTGGGGGTGGGGGTGGACCAGTTTCCATTATAAGCCTTGAATTTTATCACCTCACTAACTAAGTAAGCAGCCCGCAGGCACATGCCTTGATGATCAACCGTCAACTTTGCTTACCCATACATGAAGAAAAACAGTAAATAAATCACATGGCTAGAATCAATGCAGCATCAGTTGCTCTGAATCCATAACCGATACGTCCTTATCGGACGGAACCGACCCGTAGGGCCACATAACAACGCAATCGCATGAAATGGCCGCCACCACCATCGTCACCATCACGAAAAGATATGGTGATATCTGAGAAGAATGAAGAAGATGCAGAAAGATAGGCATCGGCCCCTAGCACATTAAAGATATGTTTTATAAAAAAAATAGTATCAAAATATACATAGTTATTTTTTTTATAATTAGCATCATAATTAATTTTTATTTGTAAGATAAAGTTTTCAATACAATGAAAAACAATAGCCAAACTAATAGAATTTATCTCCTTTTTTTCCCCTTAAGCCTTTTCCTTTTCCTTTTCCTTTTCCTGTTCCTGATCCTTTTCCTTCTTGGATGGAACCCGACCGTCGGTTCCTGCAAGCATAGCGTACTTGTCTTTCCTAGTCAAGTTCGTGCACTCGAATCCCAATGTCCCGGCGAGCACCCTTTGGATGTAGTTTGCAACTTCAATGGCTGATTTCCCACCTTTGCAAGTGAGCTCTGTTGGCAGCTGGTTCAAGAATGTGATCTCGTAAGTAGGCATCGGATTCATGAAAACGAAATACGGATCCAACAATTTGTGTCCCCGAACTGTTGTCCCTTGGAAGACCGTTTGTTTCGTGTTGATAGCGACCGGCACGATTCTGTCTGTGAGTTCAGCAAACATTGCACTAAATCTTAGCAGAAACGGTTCCCGGCAAGTCGTCCCTTCGGGACAAATAACCAAGTCGCCTTCCTCGAGAAGGCACTTGATGTTGGCCGCATCTTTCTCTCTTTCCCTCGACAATGCAACGGCCCGAATAGGCGAAATAATCTCAGTGAATTTGCTAATACTATAAGTAACACAACTGATTTTCCTGCCCAAGGCAACCGCCGTCACAACCGGGTCTAACACGGTTCTATGGTTACAAACAAAGAGAACCCCACTTTGACCTTTCCTAGGTGGTGGAGGAGGGGTACCCTTAACAATCAATTTGATCCCTAAGAACTTATAATTGTACCGAGCAATTCGCTCCGGCAACGGGATGTTGGTGTAAACCCTAAGTAGGGAAAGGAGGAACCCTATGGGAAGCCATAGGAAGGTCAAGAGGGCAGCCAATGGTGTAGGCCTTTGGACCAGGCGACCTTCATGAAATATAACAGAGCTTAAAAGCTTGTTCCTTGGTAATGGATCACATTTGGTTCTTGGCACCATGTATCCTTCCTGCATGTACAAACAAAATTCAATGTAAAAATTCCAACCATATGGTAGTTTTTATTATTTTTATTACAAAACAGAGTTAACTCACGAGTAGATACTATATTTATACTTTCATGATGTTACTTTCATGGTAGACTTTCTTTTTATTATTATTAGTAATAAAAGCATTAAAAGTGGAGTAGGCTCCATGCAAGCAACACCAAATTTATGAAAATAAATAAATACAATTGCGAGACTATCCATTGAACATCACGAGGATCATGATCTGTATAAAAACTAGAGGTACAAAAGAGTGGTTAAGACACGAAAAAAGTTGCGTTCAAAAGTACACAACAAGAAAATTTTATGTTCGGATTTTGTGATTATCTCTCACAACATTATCGTTTTTAAATTTTATGCTAATTTTTAAATAATAGTTTTAGAGATGTATGTAACCATTAAAACTACGAGTAGGGAACTTGTGGACCATTGAAATATAAATTTTGTAACTATAAAAAGGTAATATCTGCAAGACCAAACATAATCTTATGTTTCTGGAATCTATATTAGAAACCTATATCAAGTTAAGCAACAATTTGAAAAGTCCAATCATGGTGGAACTTAGAAAGGAAAGGGAATGAACCTTGCATAATGACATGAAATCGTGGTCGGTTTCTCTGTCTCCCAGGCCCAAATCCGGCAACTTGGAGCCGAATTCTTTCGAAACAGCAGCCCTTTTGTGTTCTCCGACCAGAACACCGGGTTTAATGGCAAAACCAGTTGCCCTGCCTGATTTCGTCACCTCCAGCTCTGTTCCAATAACCTTGTCGGCTCCTAAAAATGTCTTGGCAAAGGGTTCCACCATGATCCTAGGATTCGCGGTAACAATGTATCTTTTCCCAAATGAGCTGAAAACTCTCCATGTCTCTGGATGAACATCCTCCGAATAAAACTTCGGCAAGACCGACCTCGAGACGAGCTCGATGTCTCGAATTTTCAGCCCGGCAAAGGCAATGAAAATGAAGGTATTGATGGCCACGTATTCGGAGATAAACAAGTAGGTAAAGTACACAAATGGAAAGGATATTAAGAGCACAAGTGCTCTAATAAGGCTACCGGCTTCAAGGGCAACGAGCATAAAATAAGGGAAAGCACTAACTGACACGAGAAGGGTTCCATCTAAATCCGCAGCCACCAACTGATTCGATCTTCCCTCGCTGCTACATTTCGAAATCGGTTCGAAACGAGGTTGAGCCCCCATGATTATGCAAGAGAAGTTAAGAAGCTTTGATGTTAGTTATGAAGAGAAAGGAGGGGAGAGGGGGATTTAAAAGGATTGGAGAAAGACGGCAAATGGGGATTCGGCAATGCTGTTGTTGAAGCTAATTCGTTAGCCTTTATGTAGCATGAAAAAAAAATGTAGTTGAGACTTTGATGGATAAGGAAAGGCAATAATTTCTAGTTAAAATAACTTATTATTTTAAATAATAATACGTTCACATGACCTTTAGAAATTACGAACCATACTAAAATTTAGTATGCCAATATGTATATGTATATATATATATTATAACGTATAAATTTGGACAGTTGTATGAGAAGGGTCCGAGTAGTTGGAAGTCGGATACCAATATATCTGCAATTTCATTCAATTAGCCTATTTTTTAGTTCTCGGACGCCGCCCACAGCCGCTTCATCAAAGCTCAACTTTCTGCTCCAATTCGATGTTTAATGTAAGCATCAATAGAGTTGGACGTTCGATCGAGTTAAGTTAAAAAATTTTGAGTTGTTTGATTTTACAAGTCATGTTTTATGATTCAAACATTCTTTGAATTTTTTTGAATTGAGTCGAGTTTTCGAGTTTATGTACAAATTTAATTATAATTATTTATAATGTTATAGTACATATTGGTTCTAATTTAAACGACTTTCTATATTATACAATATATATGTATGTTTTTTTATATTTTCACATGCGATATACATAATATATCAAACAAAATTTACAGGCTCGACTCAAATTTAAAAATTGATAAACTATTTACTAAAAATGTCGAATTATTTGAATTTTATTTAATAACTCAAACTTTTTTTTTATATCTAGTTAAGTTAAATAATCTAATTTTGTTTAGTCAAGTTTTGTTCACCCTTAAGCATGGATAACAAAATAATGTAAAAATACAATAGACCTATGGGGGAAGCAGCCGGATGCGGCGGCTTCAACAGCTAAGCCAGCTGGAGACTGGAGCTGCTGGACTTTAATTAATACAAGACTAACTAAATGGACTTTAATTTTTATACAGTTTTGCAAGTACAATTCCTGCGTGACAATCATATTACTTAATATATTTATAAGTAAAATTTAAGAAAAAATACTACTTCCGTTCCACTGAAAATGTCTAGTATTGACTTTTTTAAGTCAAGTTTTTTAAAATTTAACTATTTATTACTTTAAATGTAATATTGGTAAAAATATGAAAAATATGTTTTAAAAACCTTATATCAAATAGTTTAAAAATATATATTTTTAATAAAATTTAATTAATTCAAATATTTAAAATAATTGTAGTCAAAATTAAAAAAATTTAACTTTTTAAAAGTCAATACCAGACAAAATTGGTAGAACAGAAGGAGTAATTAATTTCCTAACCAACTAAATATCAATTTTAGTTAATAATAAAAAATCAATAATTCATATTCTCTTATTGTAACTTAAAGTAGTTAAATTGTAAGGGGTAGGTATTGACATCAACCAACGTGACTGACAATAAAGAGATTAAATAAACTATCAAGTAATTAAAAGCAGTGTTTTGTTGTTGAAAGGTAGGAAAGTTTTAGGCTTTTATTTCGTCTATATTTATTAAGTTATTATCCTGTACCTAGGGATGGCAAAATTACTCGTCCCCGACCCGATGTACCTCGATCCGGCCCGATCGGTTTTTTCTTATGATTTTCAGGGATCGGGGCGGGGCGGGTATTTAAAAATGTAAAGTCAGGATGGGTTCGGGTATGATATAAAAATTTCCTGTTACGGTATTTTATTATTATTTTTATTTATTTTTATTATATTTATAAAAAATACTACTATATATAAACACTTTTAGGAGTTTCAAGCTATTTTTTTTGTTTGTGTTTATCGTAAATTTTTGTTAGATATTGTTCGAATTTTAACATATTTGATTCTAAAAGTCAATGGCCGAGTTTATTTTTTTAAATATGTATTTTTTTCTTCATATGAGTAATTTAATTGGTTTTATTTTATTTTTTATATAGTTTAAAGTCTGTGAAATTTATATTTTGTAAATATAATGGTCGTTTGATCGAATCTGAAATTTAATATATTTTTTATATTTTTGGGTCGGGCTGGGGTCGAGTTTAGGGTTTATAAATCGGGGCAGAGTGGGTAAATTATTATTTTATTTTCGGGGCGATGCGGGGTCGGGTTTTGGGATTAATATATCGGGACGGGTTCGGGGCGGTCAAAAACCCGCCCCTCCCCATTGTCATCCCTACGTGTACCAACTAGGGTGAGTTGAGAATTTGATCAAGTCGAGTCAATTTTATAAGTTAATTAAGTTATTGAGTCATGTTTTATCATTCAAATTTTACTTGATAAAATTTTGAGTCGATTTATTCGAATTTTATATAAATTTAATATGATTCTACTATTATGAATGTCATGTCTTACTCTACTATCTTTTAGCATTGAAAAAAATGATAAATAGAGTGTTTTTTATTGTGTTAGTGATTTTTACTAAGGAATTGCATTAATAACAGCCACATGTTAAAAAATAGTAACCTATAAATTACAATGTTTCTAGCTTTTTTTAATAACCTTTGGAAAGTTTTGTTGGTCGTTTCAGTTTCATCCATGGAAAAATGTGGGGGCTTGAAAAGGATTGAATAATTGTTTTATTGATTGTTGGATTAAATTGACGACAAAAAATAATTAGCAAAAAGTTACCGTCGGGATTAAATTGAATAAAGTGAAAATTTGATGGACTGAGATATCAAAAAGAGAATTATTTTCAAAAAGAGTAATTGAATTTATATAGGTATTCCGCATTGATTGAGGAGCACGCGGTTCGAATTTGGTAAAAAAATGAGCTGAAACGAAAAAGGAATCGAAGAAACAAAGAAATCTTGCAAACTTGGGTGACTAAATTATAAAAAAGAAAAATTATTGTAAAAAATTAAAATTGCATAGGTATTCTACAGTGGTTGAGGAACATATAGTTCAAATTTACTTAAAATCAAAACTCTAACTCAAAAAGAGAATCTTAATTCGAGTTCACCCAAATAACTCAAAATTTAAAAAAAAAATTATTTTTCAGGTCAATTTGAGTTTTGCTCACCTCTTGTCTCAAAGTATAGAGATGGTAATAGGATGAATCAGAACGAATTTTTGGTCGATCCGAATTCGACGTGATATTATTTTAATAAAACTCTATCCAAGTTTAAACATAATTTTATTCATACTAAATACAATTTGAAATTTTAATTAAAAAATTTACTCCAACACTGACTCTACTCAGTCCAATCCGATTAAACATAATTTTCAGTTTTTCACATATTTTCTTTGTCAAAATAGAAAAAAATTGAATCAACATCGTTGAATTTAATAATATAAAATCAAAGTAAAATTTAATTTAATGTCATAATTTTAGTATTTTTTTAATAAATTTTAATTTTAATTCTAATCTTATCTAGAGGGAAGGAGAAAAAAAATTCAAGAGGAATTAAGGAGTACTCTTGGTGAGTTTATAATTATGAGCAAATACATTTGACTGATTGACTAAGCTGCACAAGACAATGCGCATTCTCCTTAAACCTAAACTTAATCTTATCAATTGTAATGAAAAATCCACCCGAATCCAAACTTCATAGAAAAAAAATAATCTTACTAGATCAGGTCGAAACCCGTCATATATAACTGTTTTTATTTGTCATCCCTACTCTTGTCAGCCTACATGCTTTGATTTTATATATTTTATTTAAAATTAATTAAAACATTAATAATATTTTGAATAAATTATATAAATGGTTATCGAACTATTAGTAAAATTTTGCTTATGTCATCCAACTATTTTAAATTATTTATATTTAGTTGGGTTAAGCCACCAGATTGTTGTCAAGAAACTTCTTTTGATTAAGATTAAAAACTGATTAATAAATCACAACTTGCTACATTTTTTCAAAATAAAAATAAAAGCTATCTTAATTGCATGAGATATTTGTCGTTGTAATCTTTGTATGACAAAGTTGTGGAGCAGCCCCAAGAAATAAAAAGAAAGGTTTAGCACAACTAACACAGCGGCCTAGTTGAGGAAGGTCCATTTTCATTGATTTTCTTTGTTTTCTATTCAATTTTCATGTTATAATGCTGTAGGGGTGAATTTGATTCGGTGGGACTTTCGAATATTTTTGACAGTTGTAACGACCTGGGTTTTGGGTCAACGAATTGGATCTTGGACCGAGTATTGGGCCTGAGGTTCATGGCCCAATTAAAAATATGTAATTGGGCTTAGGGGTAAATATGAAAAAAGAAAATAGAAATAAAAAAAGAAGGGTTGTTTGAATTTTAAATAGTAAGTGAGTTGTTGGAAATATGGAAGAGAAATGAGGGAAGAGAGAGAAAAGGAAAAAGATGAGAATGGTGGGAGAGAGAGAGAAAAGAGAGGAAAAATTTGGGGTGAGAATTTTAAATTTCGATCTACGGAGACCTAGCCGTCCGATTGCGACACCACCACCGCCATTGTGTTCATCCGCCGAGAATAGTCCGTCAGTACTAGCATCACCGCCGTCAGAGTTGCCGTCGGAAGAGGTGAGAGAGAAGAAGTTTTGGGTTGGGCTGTTCAAGGGGGTTAGAGGGCTCGAATCAAGAAACGGGGGTCACCAACGAGTTCACCGGCTCGAGAACAGTCAGCCGGTGAAGTTTGGTCGTCGAAGGCCGCAATAACAGCTGTCACGTGCCCCCACACGTCGCCGCTGCGCATGGGCGTGGTCCAACAACAGGTGATCGAGTCACCCGAGTGGACTCGGCCCAACTCGGCCGAGCTGACTCAGCCCGAGCCAAGCCGCCGCCGAGCCGAGCCGCCGTTGACTGTCGCTGACCGTCGCAGTTGATCGCTGCCGTTGACTTTTTTCGGGAGACCCTACCCTGGGGTTTCTCGACGTTCCGGATCTAATGGCCCAGTCCGTTTTGCCAAATTCGAACCCGGTAAGCTATTTTTACGTGTTTGTCCCTTCGCTTTGCTTATGAGGTGTATGGAATTTAAGTGTTTTCATATTTGTTAATATGCGAGGATTAATCGGGTCGGATATCAGATCAAGTGGAATATTTGGGAAGCCAATGTCAACATAAAGTTAGTACACCTCAAACTCCGAAATGCTTCATGAGCATCATAAGTGTAATTGCCTTGCATGTTAGTGGTTGCAAAATATGAGGTGAGTAATGAGCATGCGTCGATATTGTTATTGCAATGCTTGATAATTATTATGATACTTGATGAGCTTGGGAATGTTGAGACTGTCATGAGCTGTAGAGACCGTATAGGATTGTTCGAATATTCATATTATTATCTGATTATATGACCGGTTGCTTGACTGATTTATGATGATTCCTCGTGTATTACCTGGATATAATAATATGTTCGATTAAGTGATTTTAATGCACTAGCAACAAACTATAATGACTCTCATAAGTTTTAGGGGTAGAATAGGGTCTCGTAATTAACATCGGCTTATACTTGATAGTTGCTTATGGAACTAGAAATTAACACTATTTGGCTTAAAGGTTAGTTAATGATGAAAATTGATGAATATGTTTAACAAGTGGTTATTACTTGATAAATGAGAATATGTGAATTGATGAGAATGAATTGTATTACTCTTCCATAAAACGTAACAACTCGGTAATGCTTGATTGGTTGTAATAACAACAATAGGGACCCGTGGTAGGTCGTTTGATGGTTACGTGCCAGGTAGGGCACTTGTTTAGTTATGAGTATTTGTTTGGTGGGATCCGGATACCCAGTGAGCGAGTGTTGCAATACATGAAGGCCATCCGATGTGAGATTCCGGGTGATGATATTTGCTCGATGCGAGATTCCGAGCATGGGTGGGTCTCCCAGTGTCGGGGTAACATTGGGCCTCACTCCTGGTTTGCTTTATTGATGTGCTTGTTGTAATTGCAATGTTGGTTATATGCTTGACACGTGCTTAGGAGATTATGGTAGCGCCACATGTTTATTTATCTTTCCTTATTGCTCGTACTAGATTGCATACTTACGTTTATGATTAGCATGAAGTACAGTAGAGTTGATGTGTACCATTGAGCTTTATAAGTTCAACGCTCGGAATCGTTGTTTCTGTGCGTAGGTTGACTGTTGGATCGCGGGATCGTGAAGCACTGTCAGATCGGGATTCTAGCACGTGGTGGTCTTCAGAGTACGGTGTTTGAGTCTAGTGGGCTATGTATTCGTAGGACCTTACATGTGGAGTCTGTAATTAATATTTGAAATTATATTATTTAAATTGTACCCTCAAATGTTTTAAATTTTAATTGGAGCTCCTCCGTAATATTGTATTTACTCATATATATTTACTTTGATCGTTTGTTTTAAATGCTTTTGCAACGTGATGGGTGGATCCTGTTTGAAAAAGAAAAAAAATTATGGTTTTGGGTTTGGGCTTAAGTCCCAAATGTGACATCCGGGTCGACGGCGTTACAATAATTTTTAGTAATTCGATTCAATTTGGTTCTCAATATTTTATACGACAAAAATGTCTTTGTTTTGTGACTTTAAACATTACTTGTTAAAGTTTCAAGGTCTTTTTCATGAGTTCATGATTGTTCTTCCAACAATATCGGATTTTAAAGTTCAAACATAGACTTTATCCTTAAAAGAGTATAATGTTTATACTCAACACTTATTGCTGTTATTTTCACTATTTTAAATATAAAATAACCATTCTACATTGTAAAATAGTGCATTTAAATATAATTAAATAAAAATAAAATTCATTTAATTTAATAGTTAGAATTTTCAAACTGAAAAATCATAAATCGTCTAAACACTACCGTTCGCTTTCTATGCATCTAAGATCCTCTAATATAATTAAATAAAAATAAAATTCATTTAATCTAAGAACTATGGTGTTGACATTAATTTAGGCTATTTTTTCCTTTTTGATTTAAGTATATTATACATAAGAAATTATACCATTCGCTTTCTATGCATCTAAGATCCTCTAATATTAGTTGTTGCAGACTTTTATTATTCTATTAGTATTAGGTGTTTTGATATTTGAATCTTATTTATATTTGCCAAACTAGGCGAGTCTTAAGTCAATAAATTAAAGAAAATACTAATAAAAGATTTTTTTTGTTCATTTTTCTTGAGAAGAGATTAAGGGGTTGCATGGTGTTTGAATCCTAGACCTAACTTTAGATTTAGAAATTTGTTAATTTTTTAATAAATATATCTTCTGCATAAAATATTTTTGTCTACCAATATAGTGAAGGGCACATGCATTTATGCATTAGATCTTACCTAATTAATCGGCATTTCTTTCATGCCCATTTTCAATCATAATCAAAGCAACCGATATACTTCAATTGGACCGGTAATATTTAATTCTCATTTATCAATAATTTAATTTTAATTTGCTTTTCTTCTCCTAGCACTAATTCTATTATAACATACTTACACCTAGGGATGGCAAACGGACGGGGTGGGTGCGGATATCCCCTCCCCACGCTCATACCCAACTAAATATTTTATATTCACTATCTACCCACCACCCACGGCGGGTATAAATTTTCAAATCTACACCCGTCTACGCGTGTATATTTTCAAATTCACCACACTCTCACTACCCAACTGGATACCTATTACCCACCTTGTACCCGTCTGTACTCGTTCATACCCGCTTGACGAACATCCACCAATATCAAATTATGTAAAAACAAACCATAGAATTTTGTAAAGAAGAGTAAAAATTCGTATACTTTATTGATTGATCAAGTGCTTATATATAATACATTTACATCGGTATAAATTTAATTACTGCTAACTAACGAACTATAACTAACTTAAATAAAGCACATTTGCAACGATATAAATTTTACTTAACTACAGCTAACTAACTAATTATGGCCAAAAAGTATATTTACACCGGTATAAATTATACTTAGCTTAACTAAAGGATATTTGGTTAAATTATAAGAAACATCCTTTAAAATCTTAGAGTTTACATAATAGTGTGTGAACTTATTCCTAAATTCATAATGGTCCAAAATTCATATGGTGGTAGTTAGTGGGAGGGCAGATGCGGTGCGATTAAGGTCTCAAATCCATCACCTACCCACTACCCACAACAGATATGACTTTTACACCTGCCCACTACCCATCAAACTCATACCCATCCCCGCCCAACTAGGGCGGGCGGGCGGGCGAAATCCGTGAAAACTGTACCTGTCGGCCATCCCTACTTACACCATATCGTTAATGAGATTAACATGATTCTTTTTTTCAATTTAAGACTTGGATTATTTTCTTACAACATTACTAATGTTATCCAAGCCTACCTTCCGTAAACATGTTCATGTGTAAATTACACGTTATTAGCAAAATCAAAATTCAATCTTAGGATAAAAATGTGGAGACGCAACCTTTTAATTTAAATATACATACAACCATTAATATCATACAACCATTAATATTTAATTTATTGACTGATTAATCTAGATCGAATACTATAAATGTTCATTGTGACGACAATCTTTCCAACCCAATTTATTCTTTTTACAATATCATAATTTAAACTTTAGATATTGTATAAGGACCTAATGTCTCATTCGTCTAAACTAACTTGGCTATTCAAGTTACATCTCCCCATACCTCCTTTGTAAAAGAACACTCAAAATACAAATGATATCTAGTTTCAAACGCCTTGCCACAAGTATACACTGGCTGTCCACTGTCGTGGTATTTTTTTCCCCTCCACAATTAGTTTTAATCTTTTACCATGTGTCCTTAATTAATATATATTGAAAAAGTTATTAATTAATATTTAAATAAATAATTAAAGATGTATAATGATAGATTAGAACCCTTGTAAATAAAAAAATCTATCATCCATCAATATATCAAATAATTTATTCTTTTTTATTAAATAATATTACAATAATATTCTTAATACAAATGTCGATGTCCGAACCCACACAAAAAGTAGAACGGATAAGTATCCATGACCATTAAGCCAATCAATGGATCTCTCAAATAATTATTTAACTATATACCATGTGTTTTCAGAGTTTATATTGTAAAAGAACAAAAGTTTGGTAGAAATAATTATTTCTTTTTTTTTGGGTAGAAGTAATTATTTCTTAAAAACGAAAGTAGTCATTTTAATACAAGGATGCACAACAATCCTTTAATGCATTTGATAATTACATAATTTATTTTGAAAGAAATATCGCCAAAATTAATTATAAAATAAATCAATGATTATTATCGGCCCGTTCTTTAGCTATCAAGATTTTATTTTCCAGAGAGACAACATTCAAGAAAATCAAGAGGGATAATTATTAAATTAGACGTGAATTTGGTTTAATATGTAATATAATATAATAATTTTGCTTTGTGTAGTTATAGATATAAAACTATTAATCTATTTAATATAAAAATAAACAGATCTATTTATTTAAAAAATGTATACAAATAAATAAAAGTAGGCGCATACTCGATTTGAAAAAAAGATTATAATGACCACTTACGCTTTCGATCTACTTTATTTTAGTCATTGTGCCGTTAACTCCCGTTAGTATGATGATGTGGTAGGTTAGTCAAAAGGGATAATTTTTAAATTAACTCCTAAACTCTCTCAACCTCGCTTTTAACCTACATCCTTTGTATATGTCATCTCAAAGAGAACAACCCTGCCCCCACGGTCACCAGTGGCAAAATGATTATCAGTTTTATCAAATTCAATTGCTGAAATAATATTAACTGCAGGAAGAAACGAAATTTCTTATGAAAATACAATTGCCTGCCGATAAGATTATTGGTAAATTCAGCAAGATTGTCAAGCTTTCTATATAGAAAGCACATTGCTTGGGATGAAACATGAATCTTTTAGTTCCTATCAAATAATCACAAATCTCAGTTTCTACGCATAATACTTGTTTTCTACACAACATCTTCCTCTGAGAAAACCAAAAAAGTAGCAATAATCTGCCCTGCCCTGCCCTGCAAAGAATAATCTGCAGCCATTGTAATGCCATTCAAAATGCCCTTGCATCGATACTATTGTGGCAAGCTTAAGGAAAAGTCCTTCTGGCCGTGACAAGCTCAATTTGGATACAACAGAAAAAGAAAATTCGAAGATTGCTCATGCTAGAGACTATCATTCATTATTGTCAGAATAGTATTTTGTAATTTTTAAATTTTTACTTATTGTCAGAAAGCTATTAAAATATGCAAATTGCAAGGCACCAGCAGGCGCTGCATCCAAAGAGTTTAGCTGTAAAAATTTCACAGTTCCAAAAAGCATATAGTTAATTAAAACAATTGGTTTGACATTCTATTAAGGAAAAAATAACCATCTGCAGCATCTGCCTACTACTTGCTTAGTGGACATTCTCACAGCACCTTTGGGTTCATATCCAAGTACATCATCAACTTGTTCTGGACATGTTTCATATGTGTAATTATAAGGACTTCCTTCCAATTGCAATGTAAAGACAAAGACCAGGATAACATTCTAACGTCTAAAAGTAAAAAGTTCTTCATGTTCAAGGAAGTCAATTCAGATTACAAATTATTCATTTACACGAATTTACAAACGAAAAAGCGAATTACGTAGGATGAATGTGCCACACCTTTAGAAGTCATATCTGATTTTGTAGTGCAATGACATATCCAGTGGAATCTTCATTCACCACAGCCTACACCATCAACAGGAGAAACTTTTAATTGAGAAAAACTGTTAAAAGTTAGTCTGAATCATACACATTTATGTTCAAGTTGAAATACTTGAAGTGTCAAAAATAGAAACCAACCAGATAGGGCTAACATTGGCAATTATCATTGTTTTAGAATTTCCACCGAGTGAATCCTGTACCACATTTAAGATGAAATGTGGCCACTGCGATGTAGTAAGGACAGAATAAAACAGAAACTGAAACTAACCTAAAGAAGAAAGCTAGAAAGGTGAGTTTTGAGTCTCTATACCGAGTTCCATTGGCTTTTCATTAGCTACATCCACAACAATGAAAATTACATGACTGCATATGATAATATGTACTTATAAGTTTGACTAGCAATGACTACAAGTTGAGCAAAGGAAATATAATAAAAATCATCAATATCTGTTGAAGAAAAAGGGAAGTAGTTTTAAGTACCCTAGTGTATTGAAATCAGTTGCTCAAGCCTTACCTACATATGCAATGACATGCTTTTGCCTTTCAGATTGTATTATTGATCCAATTGTGTCCACCATTAGGAGCCTTTGGTGGTCTGGTAAAGCTGGTGAGAGGAGCTGGGCACATGTGCCTTGGCAGAAGCTGTGTAGACCCAAAAAGGATGGTGGTTTAGGCCTTAGGGATTTGAAATTATTTAATTTGGCACTGCTTGAAAAACAGTTATGGAGGTTCATTGATAATAAAGATTCCCTCTGTTTTAAGGTCAAAAATACTTTCCTCATGGGAATATTTTAGATGCAAAGCTTGGGGATAAACCTTCTTTTATGTGGAGTAGTATTTTTAAAGCAAAAAAAAAAGTTTTAAAAAAGGTTTTCATTGGAGAATAGGTTTAGACATATGTTTAAAGATAAGTGGGGTGGTGATTGTCCCATTGATTTTTCTGGTTCTTATATGGATGCTGTTGTTCCCATCAAGTGCAAAGAGTTTAGGATACCAGGTCAGAATAAGTGGGATGCAAGAAAAGTGGCTCAAGTTTTTACAAGGGAGGATACTGTTAAGATTCGTAACTGTCCTATTGCTCCAGTTCATGGTGATATAATGGTTTGGAGTCATCACTCCTCCAAATCTTTTGTCACTAGGTCTGCTCATAATTAGCTAATGGTTCAACAGAATGTGGAAAGGGATATTTCTCCTCTCTGGAAATCCCTTGCTAAGATCCCTACTCTTTCAAAAATTAGAATTTTCGGTTGGAGATTAGGTTATGAGGCAATTTCTACTGGAAAGAAGCTTGCTGATGATGGTTTGGATTCAAGTCTGTGTAAACTGTGTAACGCTGAAGAAGAAATTGCATTACATGCCTTTAGAGATTGTCCTTTGGTGGTGGAGGTGTTTGATCTTTGTGCCTTATCTGTGATTCTCCCCCAAGGCTCCTTCTCCAGTTGCAAAGAGTGGTTAGAAGCAGCTTTAGGTTCCTTAGATAGAGATCAGTTTACCTTTTTATTGTCATGTTATGGAATCTGTGGAACAGAAGGAACACCTTTGTCCATGAAGCTGTTTTGCACCCTGCTTGTGTGGTTATTGACTATGCTCAACTCCTTTCTACAGATTATTTGCAGGCCCAAAAAGCTGCTGTTCATTCAGTTACAGGCGTTCGTCTCAAAGATGGACCAAACCCCATGATGAAGCTATAAAAATCAATTTTGATGGGGCTTTCCTTGCTGGTTCAGGTCAAGCTTCCATTTTTGTCATTGCGAGGAACAAACACAGCCTCATTATTGATGCATGTGCCTACAAACTTTTGGGAGCTCACTATGCTGAATCTGCTGAAGCTTGTGCATTTGAAGCTGGGATCAAATTGGCGTTTGACAATGGATGGCAGAGTGTAACTATTGAAGGGGTTTCGAGAGCAATCATCAACAAATTGCGGGCAACTGAGTTAGATCGATCTGTGGCTGCCTCTTTCTTGTCCGAGGCATTCTCTTTGCTGCACCAGAATGAAGATGTCAAAGTGGAGTATGTGAAAAGAGATGCAAATCGTGCTGCACATCATCTTGCGCATTGGGCTTTTTCTTTAGTTAGTCTTTATTATTTCTCGTCTCATATTCCAAATTGTATTGAACAAGTTATTTTGGATGATGCCATTTTCGGCTAGTTTATAATATTGGTCCTTCCTCAAATAAATAAAATTTATGTACGTCACGTTACTGGGCCGGCTAGCTCAACTGCTGAATAAAAGAGAGCATGGGAAGATTGGGATCTACCGTCAATAAAGACCCACTAACAATGATTTTCTCTGCAATATTTTCAGTGGTTTCTTGAGATGGGACCACAAAATTCTGGGCTATGAGCCTATGATATTGGTGTTGGATGGGTTGGAACTTCGATATTGATCAGAATATAATGACTAAAAAATTCAACTGAAATTGACAGATTTAAAAGTTGACATGAATAAAAGACCGACTGATTTTATATTGACCCGATAATAATTCTAATCGAAATCAATCGAATCACCATAAACCTAAACTAAACCGAATATAACCAGACCCGAAATAACTCAAACCGAAATGATCCGAACAACTCGTTTGCCACCTCTAGTTGCAACTATGAAATGTTTACGCTCCATAAGCAGAATTCAACAGTTGTAGAATCTAGTAAGAAAATAAATATAAATATATATATATTTGAATGTATAAAAATTATTTACATGCGAAAATTATCAAATATAAATGTCCAAGCATGAACATAACAGACTATCCGGCCCTGATCATAAGACCCAAAAGCCAGAATGATGCTTTGTCTGCCCAACCCACTTGTTAGCCCAATTACGATTTTTTTATTCAAAATGCCACCTTTTTTCGAGAATACAGTCATACAGACGTTCAGAAAACGAAGCCTGATGTTGAAGAATCCAGCCGTCAACTTTTGCCAAGCAACAAGATTCTCTTCACATATCCAAATCTTGAACACGTGGGTTCCTCTCATGTCCGCCACAGTAGCATCCTAATGATAAAAAGGGAGACAAATAGTAGTGGAAAGTGAGCCGAGGTAGAACAAAACAAAAGCAAATGAATGTTAAATCACACTTTGAACAACACGTGTTTATTTTCATCCATTTTCCATTACGTTCACATCACACGAGTAAAAGTGGAGGGGAGAAGACACTTTTCAACTCCTCTGACCCTGCCCATTGTTTTGTTTTTCGTACACCATAGTGGCTGCTGCAAATATATGCCCCTTGAAAACACCTTTCATCCCGGCATTGGCTCTTATCTAGTGTGCGGACGAAAGATGAGGTATCCTTAAATCAAAACAGTTGCCCACAAATTGGATGGTGGCTATAGTCTGAAAAGACAAATCGTGTTGAAAAGAATCCGTTTGATTGCGCAGGAGCCTATGCTGGGGAATAGTTGGGCTAGGACCTGGAGGAAGATGTTGAAGCTCTTAAGTCAGTTACAAGAATGCTTGTTTGGGGATACCGACTACAAGTAGATTCTACGAAGGCTAGATGGATCTAGAGGTGCTGGAAGTTGCAATTATATCTTTTAAAAATTTTAAATTTTTATATAATATGTGTATTTTTTATATTTTTTTTATCAAAATATAAGTTCGTACCTTAAAATTTTATAAATTCTCATATTCTAAAATTTTAATATAATTCTCTAACAATTTGCATTATTGATATAAAATCTTGCGTTTGTGTATGTGGGATGAAGATGAAGCGACTAACCATGCTTTTTTGTGATTTCTCTTTCTCAAGGCAATTATTCTCCGATAGGCATCCACATTTAAACATGGTATAGACACTAGACGAACATGTAGAGAAAAGCATTAGGGTTAATTTATTATAGTATAATATATGATTGGTAAGCCAAATTGGTCACTGCTATGCGACGGGCTTTCCCAACAACTCACACATGGCCATGTAACCAAAAAGCCAGGCATCTGACATGTCTCCATATCCAAGGCCTTTCCCATTGTTATCTTCCAGCAAAAACAAAAAGGAAGAAGTCTTTAAATTATTAATTACATTTCTAATTAATCTTCTTCTTGGCCAAGCCTTAACAAATCAGGAAACCAAAAATTTGTGGGCACGATGTTGTTAATGCTACATGTAGGGCAATGGTTGCATGGTTTGAATAGGCGCACCAATTCTTGGTTCATGCTTGCCATTAGCAATGCACCCGTATCTCCCTCTTTCACTCCACTTGCCAATTTGACATGGATGTCAAAATCAGACACAACTAATTCAATCCAATGAAATGTCGATTCATCTCACAATTTAACCATATAACTTGAATCAGAGAATTAATATTGATTTAATCATAAATTAGTCGGTCCAACATTTTAATCATATGAATTGAGAATTTTAAAAAAAAATAATAACTTTAAAAATGAGGCCTAAAGATATCAATATCATATAAGTTTTTGAACTTTTTAAAAAATTAATTGTCCTGATTTTTTTTTGCATCCAATTAAGTTTTTATACTCTAAAATTTTATCAATTCATCCCTTTGATCAAAGTTGACCGCTAAATCTAACATTTTTAAATCAATTGATGTAATATGCCGTATTACAATGTTGCAACTTAACATTTTCAGATTTTTTTAATTTTATTTATTTTTTTTTAAAATACAAAAAAAAACTTGTAAAATAACACAAGTCAATAAACAATGTTGAGTTTGTCAATGAAAAAAAACAAACATTTTTCTAAAAAAATATTATAGATTTTTTGTAATTTATTTTTTGGCTTAAGTGTCAAATAAGTGCTCAAACTATACCATTTTTTCAGATAAGTGCTCAAAATATTTTTCGGGCCAAATAGGTGCCTAATGTTTTCATAGTTATCCGTTTAGGTGCCCCACCATTAACTTACTTTTAAAAAATCTCTATATTTCTCAAAATCCACAAAATGACCCTACAATCCCTAAATCCCCAACGGCCACTGTTGTCGCTGTTCATCACGATGCCGACGATGGAATAAATCTCCTTCTCTTGCCGCAAGACTCGATCATCGTTCATCGGCCGATCGGTCGTCGTTTTTCGTTGATCGTTTTTTTCATTTGCGAGTTTGACTTTACTTCGACGATAGGCACGTCATCCATCGACTATCGACGACGGGAGGATGGGAAAATTGATTGTGGGGTCTGATGACAGAAGTAGTGGACATGTCATCGATGATTGATGGCGACAACAGCTGCAATCGAGACTTGAGACTTAAGAATTTAGGGATTTGAGGACTATTTTGGAGATTTTTGAGAATTTTAGGATATTTTGAAAATAAAAAATACCACATATCTGTAATCACTCATTTTTATCTGGTTTGTAAGTATCATGTTAATATATTAGTATAATAATTAATAGATATTATTATTGCATGTATGCATATATTATATTAGTATGGGTGTTACTTATGTACGTGTGATTAATATGTGTGTAAAACATGTGTGTGATAAGTGTGAGTGCATGTATATTATACATATTATGTATGTGTACGTGTTAATATTTATTATGGTATATGTGTGCCATGTGTTTGTTTATATTTTATGTATACATTGTTTGTATATGTACAATATGTGGAAATAAATATATATGCTTGTGTGTTATGTGTTTAAACGTATGTAATATATATGTTAATTTGCATATATGTGTGTATGTATGTTATTTAAATATTATGTGTATGTATATGTGTGTCTAGTATGTATGTATTATTTATTGGTTATATTATTGTTAATATTAATATTGCATGTATTAGTTATATTATGTGTGATATGATCGTTCTAATGTATTCGTATGTTGTATGTATGTGCATGTATTAAATTATAAGTTTATTATTATTATTATTATTATTATTATTATTATTGTTATTAATATAGGTATGTATAACAGACCAGATAATTATTAAAACCCAAATTACTTATTATAAGTGTCTAAGTCCAGTACAACTCAAAACCCAAACAAATAATAATAATAGCCCAATACGGCCAAGCCCAAACCCCATCTAATTAACCTAAAACCCTAGAAATTAAGTCTGATATCTCTTTTCTTGTTGCAGCCGTCGCCATCCTGACCGTTGGATCAAGATTTGATCCAACAATTCAGATGTCCCCAAGACTCTCTAGCTGGCACGTGCGAGACTGTTCGCTTTCCTGTGTGCCACGCGTCACGATCCAAGGCTGCCACATCATACTCCAGATGCAATCTCAGCCGTTTATCTTCAATCATCCCCAGCCGTTGGATCAAATCTAATCCAACGGCCAAGAACAGATCTGTCAAATAAAGATCTCATGCCTTCGCCACGTGGCCTCACCGCCGTTAATCCCATTGTCGTCGTATACTTCCCCTCACCAGCCGTACCGTCCAGACATGCAAAAAACGCAGAAAAATAAAGGAAATCAGATCACAATATCAAGAATAGTATTTTCATTTATTGTAACTTGTTTGTGTAAACAAAACAAAAATCAGAGTATGATATATATCAGTTGTAACCAAGCCTTTGGTACTCAGACTCAACATCCCAGAAATAAAAAGGAACTTTATTGGTAATTTTTTCTCTATTTTTTCCTTGCATGCATCCAAAAAAAAAAAAATAGAAAAGTGTTAAGCATTTACTCTCTCGACTTCGGTCGGCCGCCTTGCCCGGTGGGCGAAGTCGAAGATGGGTCATTGCCCAGTCCAAGGTTCGGGGTAACACAGAAGTGGGTCACTCAAGTGAGACAAATTCAAGAGTCGAGAGTAAAAGCATATCAGAATATGAACTTACATTTGAGAATGGCCAGTTCAAGCAAGAGAGGTATGATCTGAGCAAAAAACCGAAGAGTATACAAGACGAGTACCAGAAGTTGCACTTTGAATTCAAGAATACCGGTTTGGGTGACACCTCTAAAGAATGGGTTAATGGCATGATTCAGCTGAAAAACAATTTGGAACGTTGGAAACATAAATGCAAGACTAGTAAAAATAAATCCAGATCATTGTCGCAGAAGAAAAAAGAAGATGAGAGTCAATGCGACATCCTCCAAAGTGAGTTGGAAAGCAGTCTGGCTATGGATGAGATCTTGAAATCAAGTCTGCAGCAGAAAGGGGAGGAATCTCAAGCCTTTCAGATAGAAAATGCAGCACTCAAAAAACGGACAGAAAGGCTCAAGATTTCTTTACATACCAGCGAGATTCATGTGGAAGCGTACAAGCAGGTCGGGTATGAAAGTTTCAAAGAAGTAACTATCAAGCTACAGAAAATACAGGAGAAAGACCAAGACATGAAGATTGTTATGACTCAAGCGCGATAAGTAGCCCAACAGGTAGTAGATTTAGCTGATGCAGCAACGCCGATAAGCTAGAATATGGATCCAATGTTGGACCGCGAAGGAAAGCTGACGAGAATATTGAATGAGGTCAAGAAATTAGGAGCTAGAGCTCACCGCTATCTGTAAACTCCTAATACCTGATGTAATGAAAATTTTTGGTCTTAATGAAAGATGTTCTATGGGGACAAATCACTTGCGGAATCAATACCTTATTGCCTTCATGCATTGCATTTGCATCACATCCTTTGCATTGTTTAATGATTTTATCATTGTATGGCACTTCATCTTTTAATTTCTAGGGTTCGATGGCAGAACTAGTTGAGAAAATGGAACAAACTAAGGAGTCGAGGCTTGACCTGCTAGAAGAAAGAATCGATGAGCTAAAGAAGAAAGAAAAAATAGATGTTTCCTATACGAGGGAACTCTGTCTAGTCCCTAATTTGTTAATTCCTCCGAATTTTAAGATTCCCAGATTTACGCAGTATGACAGAACTAGCTGTCTGAAGGTTCACTTGACCATGTTTTGCAGAAAATAGAAGGATATATGAAGAATGAAAAGTTGTTGATCCACAACTTCCACGATAGTCTAACATGACCTATAGCAGTTTGGTATAACCGTTTGAGCGGAAACCAAGTTTGGTCATGGGATGACCTTGTTAATGCCTTCTTGAGTCAGTACAAATATGCTTTAGACTTAGCGCTTTGTCGTCAGTTTCTTCAGAACGAGAAAATGAGACCAAATGAAAGCTTCAAGGAATATGCACTAAGGTGGCGATGTTCGGCAACCCAAGTCCAGCCTTCTATAGCATAAGAAGAGTTGACTCCCTTGTTCCATGCAACGCTTCCATCTCCTTTCTTCGATATGATGTTGGAGAAATCAAGAAGCATATTCGAGGATTTTATGAGGATTGGAGAGAGGATAGAATACGCAATCCAAGAAGAAAAATTAGGGTCTAAGTCTAAGGACCAAACTGAAGATAAAACAGATGAAGATAAATAAGTACATGAGTGTCACCTCCAAGGTTCTCGTGGCCATAAAAAAAGCAGACAGAGTGACACTTCAGGGTCATCAAGGAAAATTCCTCGGATGAGTACAAATTTGGAAGTGTTCAGAGTATCCATCTTAGACATATGGCCTTATTTGGTAAAAGGTCGCTATCTTACTCTCAGACCGATGAAGATTACACCTGATCCATCGGCCCATAGCTTCGACTCGAGTAGCACATGTGAATTCCATATAGGGGCACCAGGGCATCCCACCAAAAAGTGTAGACCTTTACTAGAGGAGATCAAGAAGCTGATCAATAATGGGACCTTGACACAATAACTGATCCAGCAGTGGAGAACCAAGGTTTACATAGTGCTAAGAAAGCCAGAGATATCTCTGCATTAGAAGATTTTCTTGAAGTAATACGAGGAATCAACTTTACTACCTGTGGCCCACATGTGGTAAAGATCTTTTGTGAAGGGGCATGCGTCATGTTTGTTGGTTTTTATTCCAATAAAGAACTCATTTCGTTTAACATTCAATGTTCTTGAAAGTACATAGATGTGTATCTTTTCTTGCCGTTGTGGGACACTGGATATCAATTGCAAGATGTGACATTAGTTGGATGTTGTGATAACGATGATGTGTGATTTCCCCAACAGACTCTGGTCAGCAAAGAAAGACTACTACTCTTTCAATGACGTTCAAGGACGAAAAAGCTCCAAATGTTAACCATGTAGAGTGTTGCGCGTAATAAGTGCTACGCAATTGTGCAAGTATACACGTCGCAAGTTATAGTATAAAAGATATCGTCTCCACAGGGATTGGTGCCACTTCAAGAATCTAGTCTCTTGCCTTTGTAAAAAGTAAAAACACAAGTAAAGGATTATCAAGTTTAACTAATTACTAATCTAGAAAGCAATAAAATAAAATAAAAGATGAATTCAATTGAGAGAGATAGGCTAGGTTATCGTGAGTTGAGGTGTGATAGCCGATTGGATTGTCTTGGTAAAAGAGTGCATGGGCAACTCGGTTGCCGTGGCGACTTTGCACAATGGGGTTGCCTTGGCAACTAATTGATGGTTGCTTGGGCGACTAGTTGGGCAACTACTTGGGCGATCGGGCAGCAACTTCAAGGTTCGGGCGGAGCGTTCTTCAATGGTTTCTTCTTATCCCTAAGTCGAAACTCTAGCTACTTGTGCATGCCTTGATAATACATCCTGCGTGAATCAAGGGTGAACAACAACCAATCTTGCGCTCCTCTTAGCCGTTGAAATCCTTAACTTATTCCTAAGCCGGATTAATCTTCACCATCATTGGATTGCATAAAGATCATATTCATTCGTTTCTTGAATCTAACTCTCCCGATATTAGATAAATGGATGAAATCACGAGATCCTCTCCCAATTCACTCGCAAGCAATAATAGGAACCAAGAATGAATAAACCTTGAAATAGAAAAGTGCAAACTCTTATTACCTAAACAAAAACCAATAGTTTCTCACAACCACAAAACACAATAACCATAGCCAAGTAAATTTAGTTCATGGCTAGGTTCCAAAGAAACACAAGATAATTAATCCCTAGCATGAACCCAATCGAACAAAGATGAAGGAAGAGGCTTGTCGAAATCCTCATTGCCCTTGATGCTTGTCAAAAATTCTCTCCTCTTGCCCTACTTGGACTTGCCGAAATTTCCCTCTTGCTCTCTCTCCCGAATTGTCGAAATCTCCTTGATATTTATAGGGCTAGGCCAAAGTCCTTCTTTGAGGAGGAGTTTGAGTTGGAATTAAATTATCTTTAAAGAATATAATTTTATTCCTATTAGAACTTCTCCTATCCTCTTGGAATTTAATTCTTCTTTAATCTCTGCATGGCAATCAAATTCCTTTGGGCTTGGGCCTTGCTCCATGTCATCTTGGGCTTGTAAAATCATGAATTTCGATATCCATATTGCTTTTGGTCTTTCTCGACAAATGCCATGGCAACTGGCTCGGCGTCTCCTTCATGCACTGCCCTGGCAACTAGCTCGGCATATCCTTCATGCATTGCCCTGGCAACTAGCTCGGCATTGCTTTGGCAAGTGATCCTGCACATACACACACAAAAACACACCAAAGCAGCATCTATTTCCACAAAAATCACCAAGTTATGTAATCAAGCTCAACGATTGAATGAAACATGGATTAATGCATGAATGGCTAACTATGCAACTAATATGAGCCTAAGTCTAACAATAATATGAGTAAAAAGGGTAAGAAAAATAGTACTTTTGAACACTTATCACAGAGTTGCTTGAAATTGAAATTCTAAGCGTAATCTTCTATGCACTAAAGAGTTAACAGTCAAAACAGTACACATATTTGTGGAATAAAATAAAATAACAATATTAGGTGGATTAAATAAAAAATGCTCATATGTTCGAAGCCTGGTAATATGCTTATTTGGATAAGAGTGTGGAAATTTTAGGGCACTCCGCTGAAGCAATAAGGTTGCAATACACCATCAAAGTCAAGAAACCTTAGCTTCATGAGTGATGGTAATATTTTCAAATCGTGACTATGTCGAGTAACTTGGGGTAATGTTGTTTGCTCCATTATTGTTTTCAAGACAAAGGACTGTAACGAGTTGATTTCCTCAAAAATAATGATAAACACATAAAAAGGGAAGAAAAAAGAAAAAAAAAAAAAAAAGAGAGGAAAATGAACAATAGCATAAGTCTAATTAAAAACACACACACCCACTTAGAACTTTATTCTTAGAATGATATTTCTGCACTCGAGTGGTCAAACAAGTCCACTCTTTTTACGGTAGGGCAAATAATAAGAATTGAGAAAGAGTAGTATTCTGCAGCAATGCAGTAATCATGAGGATGAACCGAGTCATCTGGGAAGACTTCACAGCCTTGAATCTCCGCAACATTCAAAATCCTTATGGACTCAAGCTATGCTTGAAATGATCGATGAACGATTGAATCTAAGACGCTCTTCCACTTGATATCCAGAGCTCCTATTTTGTTGTTTGTTATAATAAGATGTTGATTTCAAGATCCTGTATGTTAATTTAAATGACACTCTTCAGTGGAATACCAATCGACAAATTAACAATTTAAAGCAACAAAAATTTCCATATATTGCTTCAGAGATAAGATCTAGAACACAAGGTCACGTATATTATTGGGCACCTAACCAGAGAAACGACCCCTCAATGTATAAGGTAAATATGATGACAAGAATATATGTGTCAGACAGCTCAAGAGCAGGAAGCGGGTTTCAGCTATGATGCCTTAGTTGGTTCAAGGAAATTAAGAACGAACTGAGACGAGAATGAGATCGCAAAAATACGGGGGAAGGTAAGAGATAAACATAGATTCTCCAAAGAGTTAGAGCATAGGGATCGAAAGATGGTTCCCGTCAAGAAGCAACAAGAATATTGAATTTAAAAATTAAGTTCAGAGCATGAAAGCATTTTGCTCGCCCCGATAATGAAACTGACAAATACTCCGAATGTTGGGTCAAAGAATTGGAAGATAGTTGAGCTCATGATTGAGTGGGGGCAATGCAGAACATGAAGAATGGTAATAATCCCGACACAAGAATGATATAGAGATTAGAATGAGCTTATTTGTAAAGTGGGTAGAGACCTCAAAGAAGAAAGACGGTTGCTTGTGCAAGAGAGCAAGAGTGGGTATTCAATTGATAAAGAAAATATTGATGAAAATGAAGATCAAAATTGAGTATATTGCAAAAAAAAAAGGAAATGAAGAAATCTGAAAAATGACTTTTCAGGGCATAGGATTTTAAAACATATTTAAAAGAGAGATAGAGAGAAAAGAGGAAAAGAGAAGAAATAGAGTACAAAAGCATTACATTGCATGCATCATACAGATAGATGCATGTTATTTTTTGCTTTATTTTAGACAAGTGTTTAAAAAATTATCGAAGAATTTTACGAAGTATATTTTATTAAAGAAAGATAAGGCAGCCATAGTAGCATGAGGCCGGATGACGGTAGCCATAGTAGCGTGAAGCCAGATATTAAGTCATTTGGGCCATCAGTAAGTCATTCAGACATGATGATAAGTTTTTCGGGCCACCAGTAAGTCTTTCGAGCATGATGATAAGTCCTTCGGGCCATCAATAAGTCCTTCGGGCATGATGCGGAAGTTATAGTAGCGTGAGGCCAGATGACGGCAGCCATAGTAGCGTGAAGCTGGATATTAAGTCCTTTGGGCCACCAATAAGTCATTCGGGCATGATGATAAGTCCTTTGGGCCACCATAAGTCTTTCGGGCCATCAATAAGTCCTTTGGGCATGATGCGCCAGCCATAGTAGCGTGAGGCCAGATGAGGTAGCCACAATAGCGTGAGGCCAGATGATAATAGCCATAATAGTGTGAAGCCAAATATTAAGTCCTTTGGGCCACTAGTAAGTCCTTCGGGCATGATGATAAGTCTTTTAGGCCACCAGTAAGTCTTTCGAGCATGATAATAAATCTTTCGGGCCATCAATAAGTCCTTTAGGCATGATGCGGCAGCCATAGTAGCATGAGGCCAGATGACGGTAGCCATAGTAGCATGAAGCCAGATATTAAGTCATTTGGGCCATCAGTAAGTCATTCGGGTATGATGATAAGTCATTCGGGCCACCCGTAAATCTTTCGAGCATGGTGATAAGTCCTTCGGGCATGATTCGGCAACCTTAGTACCGTGAGTCCAAAAAGATCGGTAGCCATTTTGGCGTGAATCCCCTAATTCGAAGATAAATGTTATATATAGGAAGAGCCTATATTTCTGAGTTCTCACAGTGGAAGGTTCTATATAGGAAATACCTGTAGCTCTAAGATCAGAAGGTGAAGAAGTTCTATATATGAAGAACTTACGAGCCTGAAGATTCGGTCGAGGAAAAACGGAGAGTTCCAGGAGAACACGTGATTCCGAAGCTACAAACAGGGAAATCGGATAAAAATGAGTGCTTATGATCTTTGTTTTGTTCCTGTTCTACGAGAACAAGCAAAGAGGGACAACTGTAATCACTCATTTTTATTTGGTTTGTAAATATCATGTTAATATATTAGTATAATAATTAATAGATATTATTATTGTATGTCTGCATATATTATATTAGTATGTGTGTTAATTATGTACGTGTGATTAATATGTGTGTAAAACATGTGTGTGATATGTGTGAGTGTATGTATATTATACATATTATGTATGTGTACGTGTTAATATTTATTATGGTATATGTGTGCCATATGTTTGTTTATATTTCATGTATACATTGTTTGTATATGTACAATATGTGTGAATAAATATATATATATGCTTGTGTGTTATGTGTTTAAACGTATGTAATATATATGTTAATTTTCATATATGTGTGTATGTATGTTATTTAAATATTATGTGTATGTATATGTGTGTCTAGTATGTATGTATTATTTATTGGTTATATTATTGTTAATATTAATATTGCGTGTATTAGTTATATTATGTGTGATATGATCGTTCTAATGTATTCATATGTTGTATGTATGTGCATGTATTAAATTATAAGTTTTATTATTATTATTATTATTATTGTTGTTATTAATATAGGTATGTATAACAGACCAGATAATTATTAAAACCCAAATTACATATTATAAGTGTCTAAGTCCAGTACAACGCAAAACCCAAACAAAAAATAATAATAGCCTATTTCGGCCAAGCCCAAACCCCATCTAATTAACCTAAAACCCTAGAAATTAAGTCTGATATCCTTTTTTTGTTGCAGCCGCCGCCATCCTGACCGTTGGATTAAGATTTGATCCAACGGTTCAGATGCCCCCAAGACTCTCCAGTTGGCACGCGTGATGCTCACTCTCCAGACTGTTCGTCTCCCACTCGCGCGAGACCGTTCGTTTTCTCATGTGCCACACGTCACGATCCAAGGCCGCCACGTCATACTCCAAAGCAATCGCAGCCGTTTATCTTTAATCATCCCAGCCGTTGGATCAAATCTGATCCAACGACCAAGAACAGATCTGTCAAATAAAGATCTCACGCCAACGCCACGTGGCCTCACTGCCGTTAACCCCGCTACCGCCGTACATATCCCGTCACCCGCCGTACCATCCAGACATGCCAAAAAAAACGCAGAAAAATAAAGGAAATCAGATCACAGCATCAAGAACAATATTTTCATTTATTAAAACTTGTTTGTGTAAACAAAACAAAAATCAGAGTATGATATATATATCAGTTGTAACCAAGCCTTTGGTACTCAGATTCAACATCCCATAAATAAAAAAGAACTTTATTGATAATTTTTTCTCTATTTTTTCCTTGCATGCATCCAAAAATAAAAAAAATAGAAAATAGTTAAGCATTTACCCTCTCGGCTTCAGTCGGCCGCCTTGCATAGCGATACAGATCTAAATATCTGACTTTCAAAAAAAACAAATGAACAAACGACGAAAGAAATGGGTTCGGTTTTAGAAGAAAAAACCTTTGGGTTCAGATTTTATAAAGCAAAAGGGGCTTTTGTTTTAAAAGAAAGAGGAGTTTCGATTTGGGTTTTTTTAGAACCAGAAGGTGGTGGTCGTTGGTGTTTAGCGGCGGTCGGAGTGGTCGAGCCGCCGTGGTTTCTGGAAAATGGGGCGGCCGGAGGAGTCTAGATTGGAAGTTTCTGATTCGGTTTCAAAGAAAAACAAAGGGGAAGGATTTTCATTTTTAAGCAATTTTTTTGAATAGCCAAAAGTCCAAATTAGACCTGAAGAGGTCATTTTATAGACCTTTATTTTTTAAAAATGGATTAATTACGTCAGTAATCCTTCTGCGTTTTTTTGGTTTTTGGCTTGCCGCATGGGTTATTTGCACCCTCAGTCCCCCACACTTTTTGATTTCTTTTAAATCAGTCCCTAAACTTATGAAATCTGTTTCAAAATTGCAAAATTACCCACTTAATCCTTCTGCGTTTTTTTTTTTTTTCATTTCGAGCTTGCCCCTTGGTTTTATTACATAATTAGCCCTTGTAAGTTTCGTTCGGCTTGCAATCCCGTCCCTAAATTGCATTTTTATTGCTTTTGATTTCTATTTTCTGTTTTATTTTTATTTCATTTCAGTCATTTTTCTTGTTTAAGTATTTATGTCATTTGCTTTTTATTACATGTTGTTAGCATGTTTATTTTGTTCATGTATGTTCTTGATATCATGTTTATTTGTTTTTGGGATTGTATCATGCTTTTTACGTTATTTAATTTGTTTGTTCGTATTGTATACATGTTTTTCCTTAGGTGTTATATTTTAGTTTAATATATACATCATGTCTACCTATGATTAGCATGTCTGTTTTGTTCTTGATGTTTCTATATATGTGTCGTCTTTGTCATGTTTATTTATGTATACTTTCTTTCATATGCATTATCATGCTAATGTGTTTAACTTTGTTTGTTCATGATATATATGTTAGCATAAATTTTTACATTCATTTCGCATCTTAGGCTATATGGTAGTGTGGTGATTTTAATTACATGTTAATATTTTGGGTATATGGATGTATGTTATGTGCATCCCTTGTGTCCTTTTCGTTTTTAGGACTTGTGCTAGTTTAGGAAATATGTTTATATGCATGTCATGCATTTGTTTTGTATGATAATATTTGATATGTTTAAGTATGCTATAATTAGTTAGTTGTTTTCGAAGCATGTTTTTTTCGCATGTTTATGTTCACTTTTTTGTATTATTATGATATGTCATGCTATCATTGTTCATGCATTTTATTTTTGTTTAATATTGTGATGCTCATGTTTTTATATATTTAATACCATGTCAATGTGTATGTTTTTTAAAATTGTTTTCTAAGATTGCATAACGGAATATTAATTTTTTTTTTAAATGGTGGTTAATCGGCTTATTCTCGAATAGCGGGGCTCTTAAAATTTACCCGCACTTATAACCAAATTTTAATTTAACTGTCACTTTAATCCGGAAAGTTTAACATTAATAAAGCGGTAATTATTAAAGTACCAATTTTGGGCGGTGTGGGGTGCTAATCCTTCTCCATCTGTAACCGACTCCCGAACCCAACAGTTTTTAAATCTCTGGTTTTATGGTGTCTGGCCTACCTTAGTGGCCAGTGGCGACTCTATTTTTAAATAAAATACGATTTTTCCTAAAACCCCGCGAAAAATATATTTTTAAATACCCGAAAGACCTCAAACATCTCAAAACCCCATTTTTTAGCGAAACCCGCTTCGTAGGAAGGGATCGCTACAATATCATATTTTTATTGGCTAATAGAATTTTTTAACGTCTGTTAACGGCAAGACACCTAAATGAAAACTTTAAAAATGTTAGACACATATTTAGTCTAAAAAATATTTTAAACATCTATCTAAAAAAATATATGAGCACTTATTTAAAACTTTATTTTTCAACAAAGAGAGAAATCAAATATTCGAATAACTCCCTAATAGATTTACTTATGGATTGGGGGGTTCGTTCAACCCAAACGATGTGATATGTTGCAGTCGGTGATGTAAAACTCAATATTATTTATTAGGAAGATTATTTAAGATTTTTTAAATAGTAAAATGGATAACTTGAGCCTAGAAAGGTTTATAGAATCGAACTTCAGCCTGACTCGACGCAGCCCATTAGCAACTCTACTCCCAAATATTATCACCTAAACACCCTTCCTTTTCAGATTTCCGTATCATCATCTAATAACCAAAAATATTAATTTTTCAGAATTACTCTAATCTAAAAAATCATTTACAAATCAACGAAATTAAGTTTAGATTTATTATTTTAACCTAAATTTTTTCAATGGGAGAAAAAGGGAGTAATTTTCCAAAATGTCAAGGGAATTTTTTTATAATAATATGTCATCATTTAATTTACAATAGTACATAAAATTATACAATCACCAAAATATCAAATATTAACTCTAAATTTATATAGAAAAATCTTGTAAACTGTTTTCAAAGCAATAACTTAATTTTTCATCTTAAATTTTAATTAGTACACATGTTAGATGGATGACAGTGAACGATTAGTTTTAGGCTTCGTTCGGCGTATATTTTAGAATGGACGTTGGACCGAAAACAAAAGTTTGACAAAAGTTGAATTTTTTAACTTTTGCGTTTTCAAGTTTTGAACCAAAATTTGAGTTTCAAACAATTGCCCTACATGTCTGGCATAACTGTTTGATATTATTTCCGTGTTTAACAACCCAACGACCGTTTAAAAAGCATTCCGAAACGAAGCCTTAGTTGATAACACAATTGTTAGCTTTTTAGCAGTGTCATAATGCCGTTCCAGTTAATCCAACCTTATATTACATCCGTTCAAGAAATTTATAAGTGCAAAAGAAAAGTTGAAAGGGGCACCAACGGGACAAAGTGCATGTTTACTAGACTTTGTCCACACTCTGTCTCCTACAAATGAAACCCTAATTTCTCATGCAAATTACATGATGTCTTTGTTATCATCTTTGTTTATAACTCTACCGACCATAGTCATTGGTTTCAAAGACTGCGGAGCCGCTAGGTCATTGCTCGGTTCTCACATAAAAAATGTTGGGAGACTTTCGATTCTTTACGGAAATTTTTTAAGTATTATTTGTCGAATAGTTGTTTGAATTCTCGACAATTAGTATTGTATTTTTAAATGTTTGTTTTAAACTTTGAGTATGAGATTTTGTCACTTGTACTTCATCAAAGAGTGTTCAAAGCATCTCATATGAGTACTTCACATGTCTTAACGTGTGAACCATCTATATGAAACGGTCCAATACGTTGTAATAAGTACGAGAGACAAATTCTATAGTTAAAACTGAACATATACACTTTAAAAATATTTTATCAATTATTGAGGATTCGTCTAATCAGATGATAATTTTTTTAAAAAAAATAAGATATTTTTAATATAAAAGAACGCAATTGCAATGACCACTAAACTGTTCATCAATAAATAAAATGATGATCCATCTTGGTTTCTACAATTTCGGCTCGTCCCATTAGTTCTAAAATGTCAGCTCTAGGCTTGACCATCAGAATTTGGATGCATGAAACACATTTGACCACACTTGGTATATTGTTTTTTGAATAATGAAAATTTTTTGATACACAGATAGTGTAAACTTTAGTTTACACGTGTTTTTTAGTTTTAGGGGTTAGGATTTTAGTTTAGGGTTTAAGGTTTAGGGGTTTAGGTTGTAGGGTTTAGAATTTAAGGTTAGTGTTTAGAATTTAGTGTATAAAGTTTAAGGTTTAGGGTTTAGTTTTTTAGGGATAGGGTTAGGAATTTAGGATTTGGATTTTTATAGTGTAAATACACAAACTTGTGTAAAATTAATTTTACACAGCCTGTGTATCAAAGTTTTACCCTTTGAAGAAAGGTATATAAAATGGAGAGAGATTATAAATATAAAGACTAAACTTTTATATGATTTTGATCGAACTTTGCAACTTCTGGTTGCATTACATGAGAATTGGATTAAACAATGTTGCTTCAAATTGGTGAGATTCCGAACAGCTTTTTGTCGCTGTAATCTTGGAATCGATAAAATCAAGCTGACACAATCGGTGGCGCCGCCACTGTTGGCGGTCTCCCAATCAATTTACCTTCGGTTTCTCCCCTATGTCATATGATCATTGAGTGCTCTTCGTTTGATCAAGTATACTACATTGCACCTTTAGCTACATATGTTTATCGTTTTAACTTTTTGTAATGAAAAATTTAGGCCTTAAATTTTCGTTGAAATAAAGTCTTGATTGATTTTTGTTATACCTAATATTTTTTTTTCATTTTTATTATTATTTCCTCCTCGCATAACATTTTCCCTCGTATTAAGCTTTTCTATTGACACTTTTCCGTTATCATTTACTGATAATATTTAAAAAAATACTAATTAAATATTAATTTTTATAATGTTTCTAATTTAGTCATCAAACTTTTAAAATCTATAATATAGTTTTTAAATTTCCTTTTGTTTTTATTAAGGCCACTCCCGTTAAGTGTTGTTAGAGAGCACTAACGTGACACATTAAAATCATTCATAGTCCCTAAAATCTTAAAATTTTCAGAATTAAAATTGACAACCATCGCTCCTTTCGTTTGCATTATCATCGTACGAAAAAACACCATAATCACGAGCCACATCCACTATCCACGACCAGACCAACCCCGAGCCATCATCACTAATCCCAGTCAGTCACCGATCACAAACACAACCTTTACACGATCTTTAATGAGAGTTTTGACAAAATCATGCATAATATTCTTTTTATTCCACTGAAAAACGGAAAGGTCGTGGTTTGCTCTTTATAGTTGTTATATGTATATTCTTTATCTAAAAAAAAAGAGAGAAGGAGAAAGATTATTTATTTCAAAAAAAGAGAGAAAGGGATTATATTAGATTAATTTAATTAAAATTAAAATAATATTATTTATCAATACATCACATACTTAATCAATATATAATTAGTATATATTATGAATTATGATCTACTTATACTAGTAAAATTCACAAAATTTTAATTAGTTTAAGATCATTTGATAAATAAAAATAAGATTAGAATACGTTTACACTATGTAGAATTCATAAAGTTCTACTGTAATTTATGATCTATTTATATTATGTATATTTTGTCGAAAATTTAATTTTGCAAATAGTACGATGTACTAACGTATAGGACTGCATGTAGCATTAAACATTTATGCCTATGAGACTATGTGGCCTAAAATCTAGGTTCCGATGGTAATGAGGAATTTATGTTTTTCCCATACTAATTATTATTACGTATTAAGTAGGAGTATTAAAATGGAAAACATTTGACATTGGCCCTACCTCACAAGATTAATTAACGTTTATTTTTTTATTTAACAAGAGATTTTACATTCTAATACCATACGAACCCTCACAAGATGGGACAATATGATCAATGTTTATTTATTTCTGTCAATTAATGGGTAAACTACAACATATATCACTCAATTATAGGTAATGTTACATTTGGATAACTCAATTATTAAAAGTTATATTTTGGTCACTCACTTATGGGTAAGGTTATATTTCGGTCACCTAATTATTAAAGGTTATATTTTGGTCACTCAATTATAAGTAAGGTTACATTTGAGTCACCATTCATATTTAAAAAAGTATATCAATTTAATCATTTTTTTCTTTCAAATCACATGTATATCCTCATTAACATTAGAGTACTTCATTTAAAATCATTAATTAATTTAATACACAAATTGATATATTTGTTAAAATATGAAGGGTGACCCAAATATAACCTTATATATAATTGAGTGAACTCCGTTAATTCACCCTTAATGTATTTTTTCACAAAAACAAATCAAAAAGAGTAGAATCCAAAATTCGGAGGGTTGGAGAAAAGTATAGAGTTGAATTTGTAAAGAAAAAGAGAAGGGCGGGCGGGTCCATGCATAATGGGGCAGAAGAAGAAGATGAAGCCGTGGGATTAAAAACTACGCCGGTCAGAAAGTGAAAGTGGGGGTTCATCTCTCCTCCGCTTTAAGCCTTTAACCTTCCCTTGTGTATACAACTTCGTTTGGTAATGATTGTGAAACGCTCGTCTGAATGAATCAAGTTTGTTTGGGAAAGAACTAAATTTATTAATTTTTGTAAGACATCTGTTTAAAACGTAAATCAGGCAAAAAAAATATTAAAAACTGTGCTTGAAATGATCGTTTAGTATATTATGGGTCATTCTCGTCACGTCATTTATGAGATCAACTAATAAAAATTATTCATTTCATTATTTTTATTCATGTCATATTTTTACTAAGTGAATCTTTACTCATATTTACTGTAAATTAATTTTAAAAATAGTTTTTACCAAGTAAAGATTCACTTGGTAAAAATATGATATGAAATAAATAATGAGATGAGTAGTTTTTATTGGTTGGTCCCATAAATGACGTGGCGGAAACGACCCATAATATAATTTCTCCACGTAGACAGAGTCAAAATTTTATTACATGAGTATTATTTTTTAATAATATTTAAAAAACAATTGTTTATAAAAAAAATTATAATTTTATTTATAAAATAAATGTTATATATATTTAATTATATATATATAAATTATATAGAAAAAAATTTAAAATCTTTTGAGTATCATTCTATTATTTCTCATTCTATAATTGGCTCTGTCCATGACCTCTCACAACCGTGGCAACATTCTTGGAATCTTGCCTAAATCATACTCCATCTAATTTAAATCCTTTAAACCACATTTAAAGCTTGTGAATAGAATAAATCAGTTTAAGATGATTGTTTTTATAATAGTCCTCTATATTATTAAATTTAAATTATTGGAAAATGAACTCTGATTATTAGAAATTATAAATATTTTTTTTTTTATAAGATTTGGATTAAAGGTTTGATTATGATTCATTGAACTGGTGGAAAATTCCTTGGCAGTGAAATCCACGTGCTGAATGGTTCGAGGAGAAATGGATTCCCTCCGATTGAATCTGGAGGCAGAGAATAAATCCCAAATAAGAAAAAGAAAATAAACTTAATTGGGAAAATTAAAGAATAAAACTTTGATAAACAGGTTGTGTAAAATTAATTTTATATAAACATGTGCATTTACACTATAAAAACTCAAATCTCAAATTTTTAACCTTAATCTTAAAAAACTAAACCCTAAACTTTAAATCATATACACTAAATTCTAAACACTAATCTTAAATCTAAACCCTAAAACCTTAACCCCTAAAACTAAAAGACGCGTGTAAATTAAAATTTACACGGCATGTGTATGAAAGTTTTTTCCAAAATTAAATGAACACCCCGGAATTAATGGCTCGGTTTTGATTCGGATCTGATCTTGGAGGCTGGCAACAGGCAGCAGCTGAGCCACCATTTTTTTTTTTGTTTCTTTGGTTACCGACCTTCGAACCTAGGAATTAGGTAGAGACTCAGCGCTACGTAACCACAAGGTCTAGAGGAAAGCCGGTTGAGCCACCATTAATTGGGAATGGAAAATGAATCCCCGGAATCTCAAAACTTAATACTGCCTCGTAACCAAGCTCTGACACCGTTACATAAGTACAAGAAAAAACTTTACAGAATCAGGTAAAATTGGCGCAATGTAAAAGTAAAACCTTATAGTTTATCCAGCAAATTAGAAACTGTTATATATATTGCATAAAGTTAAAAAAATACTCTTAAAGTTTAACTAAATATTTTTTTTATTTTTTAAAGCAATTTATCTATTAAGGTTTTATTTTAGGTCAAAATCTGCAGATAAAAACTATCAGTCAACTAACAGTAAATAGCTTAAAATGACGTAACAAATATATATGACAGTGCACACTGACGTAATAATATCATATAAACAAATATGTAGACTTGAAAATAATGTTACATCAATTAAAAAATAATTTTATAAAATCATATAAAATATAAAATAATTTTTTTCGCTGACTTGTAATTCTGTCAAGTTATTTTAAACTGTTTATCGTTATTTTTTTAAAAAAATTATCCTCAGATATTGGACTTAAATTGTTCCAAAATAAAAATAAAAATTAAAGTGAATATTTAACTTTATATTTTTTATTATATAAAAATATATTATATATTTAAAAAAATGAATACTCTTAACTATTAAACCAGAATAAATGTCCGAAACTGTTATACTTTTTATAGTCTTTGACACTCTTTCCTCCGTAATAAAGGTCTTTCGACCTATCAAAAGATATTTTCTGCCCTGAAATCCATGGCTGGAAGGCGGCAATAACACATTTGAAGTTTATCTCTCCGTGTCCTTTGAATGACGTTTATCCTGATTAAACCTTTTTTGCCAATAAAAGTGTTAATCCGCCAGGCCAAAGAAATGATCAGAACATCCCGAATCAACTCTCCCTTCTCTTTTTCACTCTCACTCCAGTTCGTCATACTTAATTCTGATTATTATCTACTACGATTCTCTGCTTCAAATTGAAAAAGATAAGCCATCACAAATCACCACAATAACCTCCGACTTAAATTACTCATCAACAGAAAACATATTAATTAACAAGGTGATGAAATTCTTAATTTAGTTCTTTGCTAATCAACAGGACAAACAAAATAGACGTTTGAAGTAGAGTTTGAGGAAAAAAGAGGTCTTTGTATAAAAAAGCAAAGGTGTTTCGTTAGGTTGAAACTCTTCCATTTGTGATGAGAACAACGTCTTATTCGTTTAGAGCTTTAATCATTCTCTTTTCACCCACCAAACCAAAACAGTAAGACCCCAAGAAGAACCGAATCAAAAGTGAAATAAATACACAGGGAATTTTGGGTTTAGTCACTCTCACACTTTTCCTTTCAAAATGCCCCTCATAATTAATGAAAAAAAATAGCTGCTCACTGCTCGGGCTAGTGAAAACTTTTTCAAACCCAAAGAAACTGTAGCATTACAGTAAAAGTATATTAAATATAAGTCCTACAGCTATATATAGCAGGTTGAATAGGAGTGAAAAGGGCCCTTCATTCAACTACTGCTTCAAAGAACATTGAATCTGGTTGGGCGTTTGAGGTGAGAGTTGAGACTTCTTTTTCTTTTTCCTGCTTTAAAGGTCTCCCATTCATTGGGTGCGACAGAGTTGTTCTTATTTTTTATGATTTCAGCAGAGAAAACAATGGTGGCTGCATTAAAGTAACAAGCTTTTACTACAGACGAAGAGGAGGCAGCAGAGAGATCCGTAGCTGGTTTTTCTAGCCAATTATTTCGCCTCTCTCTGGTTGATTCTCTTCAATCTTTTGCACGAAAGAGACAAGTCTCCGGTAAAGGTTGAGCTTCAATTCTTTCTTCTTTTGTTGTTTCTATGGAAATGGAAGTTTCAGTTTTTCTTTTTTCTAAAAGGAATTCTGGGTGTTCGGATCTGGATTCTGGAGTACTGTTTGACTTTCGTTTTCATGGGGTTGCTCTCGTTCTGATTATACTTTGTCTTTTTACACGTTTCAGAGAAGAAAAAACAAAACAAAACAATGTTACCTCAGAAGCAAGCAGAAGAAGCAATAGTCTCCAACGAGACAGGACATGAAACCAGAGAAGAAGAAAACGATCAAGACGACGAACCACAACATTCAATGTTCAGCATGAAGAGCATCCTATGGCACGGCGGCTCCGCCTGGGACGCCTGGTTCAGCTGCGCCTCCAATCAAGTCGCGCAAGTGCTACTCACACTGCCCACTTCCTTCTCGCAGTTGGGCATGCTCTCAGGGATTATACTTCAGGTGTTTTACGGACTCATGGGAAGTTGGACTGCATATCTCATCAGTGTACTCTATGTAGAGTATAGAAGCAGGAAGGAGAAAGAGAATGTCAGATTCAAAAACCATGTCATCCAGGTTTGTCCCGCCACCGCCACCGGCCGCCGCCACCATCACCGCCAATTCTACTACACTAAAATGTTTTCATTGATTGCAGTGGTTTGAAGTGCTTGATGGGTTGCTGGGACCATACTGGAAGGCAGCCGGACTTGCTTTCAACTGCACTTTCCTCTTATTCGGATCTGTCATACAACTCATAGCTTGTGCAAGGTTCACATCGATCTTTCTTCTTGATTTAACATATCAAACTGGGTTTCCATGTTTATTTACTTTTTTTTTTGTATGATGGCAGTAATATTTACTACATCAATGATAAACTGGACAAGAGGACATGGACCTATATTTTTGGAGCATGCTGCGCCACCACTGTTTTCATACCGTCCTTTCACAACTACCGGATTTGGTCTTTTATAGGTCTTGGGATGACCACCTATACGGCCTGGTACATGGCCATAGCTGCACTCATTCACGGCCAGGTCGGTAAAAAAATGAAAACAAAAGGCCATGCAAGTTGCAACCACCGGTTTCAATAGCTTTTTACTTGCAATTTTTTTTTCTGATGCTCAGGACGAGGGAGTCACGCACAGTGGTCCAACAAAGCTAGTACTCTACTTCACCGGAGCTACCAACATTCTCTACACCTTCGGCGGACACGCCGTGACTGTGTAAGCTTTTCAGTTTTGCCTTGAAAAAACTTAGATGAAATAATAGATCCTTGGTTTTGTTTTTTCTTTCTCTTGTTTCTACGCGGCTTCTGTTTGCAGCTTTTGCCGGCCATCTTGGGGTCCGAGTCCTAGACAAAAAATCATGCGAACTACTTTTGTTTGCTCGGAAACAAACATTATAATCCCACCCTTCTCTCTCCTTTATCCATTTCTCTAGGAAAATTCAAGAGTTAAAATAGTCATATGCTCAAAATTAATCTAGTTTACTGTCCTTTTATTTCACCCCAAAGGAAATTACTAAAAACAATTTTGATTCTTTTCAGGGAAATCATGCATGCAATGTGGAAGCCTCAAAAATTCAAGTACATTTACTTGTTGGCCACATTTTACGTTTTTACTTTAACGATCCCATCGGCTTCTGCTGTTTACTGGGCATTCGGGGACCAGCTTCTCAACCATTCCAATGCCTTCGCTCTCCTCCCCAAGACCAGCTTCCGTGACGCCGCCGTCATCCTAATGCTTATTCACCAGTTTATAACATTTGGCTTTGCTTGTACACCGTTGTACTTCGTGTGGGAGAAAGTGATAGGGATGCATGACACAAAGAGCATTTGTCTGAGGGCATTGGCTAGGCTGCCTTTGGTGATTCCAATCTGGTTCTTGGCCATAATCTTCCCTTTCTTCGGCCCGATAAACTCCGCCGTCGGTGCTCTTTTGGTTAGTTTCACCGTCTACATCATCCCAGCTTTAGCCCATATGCTCACCTTCAGAACCGCCTCTGCTCGTCAGGTAAATTTATTTTCTTCACATAGGCCATTATCTTGTTGTCCCAATTGCATGATTCTCTTGTTGTAGTTATCTTTATTTATCAATGCTATGTTGGGGATGTGGGGACTCTGCAGCAAATGTACAAAAGCATTTAAGGCTTCAGATTTGGGGAAAAAAACATTACCCTATCTTGTATTAGCTGGCTGACTTGACTCTTTTCCTTCCAGTTTGGTCATCTCAACCACTTTGGTCACACTTTTTATCAACAAATGCCAAATTTGGACTGATTCGTTTGCCTAACTTTGTAAACTTTGCAGAACGCAGCCGAGAAGCCTCCATTCTTCTTGCCGAGCTGGACTGCGATGTACGTGGTAAACGCCTTGATCGTGGTGTGGGTTATGGTGGTCGGATTCGGGTTCGGTGGATGGGCTAGCATGACCAATTTCATCAGGCAAATCGACACTTTCGGGTTGTTCGCAAAGTGCTATCAGTGCAAGGCTCCTGCAGCTGCACAGCACCACTGAGCTTAATTTTAATTCCATACGTTGTATCATACAAAGGGAGATTTTGCAAATCTCCCCTACATGTGATGTGTGCTAGATTTTGCATTTTCTCCTCTCTTTTAATGTATATCTCTCTAAATTAAAGCAGTGTGTTTAATTATACATATAATTGAGTTGTTTGAGCAGATATCTTGAATTTAAAATTTTGGATGTCATTTTCATTTTGGTTCTAAATTGTAATAGTGTTTGTTTTAAAAATTGACACTTGGGTTCGGTTGTGTTTGTATATGGACATGTTTTGACATTAAAATCTGTGGAGAGTGGGGCATGGATCACATGGGCTGCACGTTAACTCATCTGTTAATCACGTGCCACTCTTCAGTCCTAAATATTCCCTCCCGAATTTCGCATGTGAACACCAAATTCATGTTACCTCATCTCAAGTGGTTTAATGCCTAATCAACACATTAATAATCGTATCAAACCAACTAATAATTCTATTAAATGTTTGTCGAATCAAAGTTGGCCATATATATAGCCTTTTACATAACAAACAGAACATAATGCAAACAATAAAATCTAAACTGATTCAAAATACTTATAAATCCCTTGATAGAAGGAACTAATAAAAAACTACCTAACATATCCTCCCTTAAACTGAACACTACAAAAAATTAGTTTACATCAGTTTTTGAACATACTCCCAATAAGTCACGCAACTTCAAGAAGACATTCAACTTGAGAGGGTTTGTCATGATGTCAGCCAATTGTTCTTGTGTACTGCAGTGTATCAACTTCATCGTACCAGCTTTAGTAAGTTCTCCAGGAAATGAAACCGCACATCTATATGTTTACTTCGGTCATGCATAAATGGATTTTTTGCAAGTTTGATGGCCGAACTGATGTCACACTAAATGATAATTTACTTCTTCTGATTTTGACTCAACTTTCCTAATACCCTCTTCAACCACACAGCTTGACAAGCACAAGAAGTTGCAGCAACGAACTCGATGTTAGAACCAAACCATAATAGATATGAAATCTAAACCCAAGATCTATCATGTCAAATCATCAAAAACAATAAACTGAATGCGGACCTGAATTAATCGATAGATGAAGACCTTGAATCATTTGATGAAGATCGCCTAAAAGGTAGTTGAGATCTTCCAAGTAGATAGGTTAGACTTGTAAAAACTCTCTGACAGGGACAAGAGTAATACAAGTTAACCTATTTCTTGGGTACCACTACCTCTTTATATAGTTGATTATTAAATCAACTATTAAATATTTATAACTATGCCCCTCATTGAATTATAAATATATCTTACGGTATCTACGCTTTTATTTCCATGACACTTTAATACCTATGACACGCCTAACATAATTGGTCATTTGATTTTGTGTCATACTTTATAATAGCATCATACATTTTACATATGTGCCCACAATTATGGATTTTAATCCAACAATCTCTCACTTGGGCAGCATATGTTTCCTGACAAATGTACAACCTTATGAGCTCAAAAATTGCTATTATATAATAGGTATTCTATAACAATCTCGTCCATCAACTATATCCATATAGGATCAAAGCAGCCTTTGTCGTATTAATCATGACTAGACCCATCAATGGTCATGTATACAAATATAGTCAAATGACATAGATCAATCATGGATGCGTAGCATGGAAAATTACATAAAATGTGAACCAAACATGTCTATTTCCAACTGGTCCTCCTAAACCTTAGTGAGATCAAACTTTACTGAATTCAGAGTGTGCATAAACCAAAAGAACTTTATTTCTGCAGAAAATAATCTTAAAATAACTTTAAACTGAAGTAACCGAAATTGTGTCTAAACCAAATAAGCATTTTTCAAAATTACAAACTCTCACTAAAACCGAATATCCTTAAATAACATTACACCTACATGAGTAGTGTGCTCATGAAAGACCTAGGGTGATAATTTCTTAATAAGCGCGTAATTATGGAGTTTGTACCAGCATACTCTATAGACACACAACCACTTTGAATTTTCTTTAACAACTAGGAACTTAATATTTATGTGCTTTAAATTTGAAGTGTTCCAATTGTTTATAGAATAAATGAATGCATATTTATTGTCACAAAATAATCGAAGTGGTCTTTCTATTCAATCTATAATTAGCAGTCCATGTGACAAATTTCTTTTGCATCAATATTCTAATAGAATCGAAGTCTGTAAACTTGATGATCTCTAACTTACCAGAACTCCGATATGTGAGCATGTATTTTTTTTGTTCTCTAAACATTTCTCATAACCCTATTGGCTGTTATCCAATGGTTCAAACTAGAATTGCTTAAATATTTGTCTAACATTCTAACAATGTACGCAATATCCGAACGCATACATACTTGAGCATAAACTAAATTCTCAATAGATTATGCACTTGGAATCTTTTGTATTTTCTAAATTTCAAGGTTACTTTTAGGGCATTGAGTAAGATAATATTTGCCTTCTTTAGCAATATGAGTATCACTTGGTTTACTCCCACTGAACTGTAGTATATACAATTGTGAACCAAATTTATCTCAAAACCAAATGAGATGATCAATATGAAATTTATAATTTCATTAATGAGAGTCATACTTAAGCTCATAGATGAATTTATTTAATTTACATATCATTGATTTTGTATCATTAGACACAAATCCATGATTGTACCATATAATTTGTTTCTTCAATGTCGCCATAGAAAAACACAAGCTTAACATCCATCTTATGTAGCTCAAGATTAAAATAAGCAACAAGCGTCATGATTATCTTGAAAGAGTCTTTCAATGAAACTTGAGAGAAAGTCTCCACAAAATCAATATCTTCTTTTAGAGTATATCCTTTAGATACAAGACATGCCTTATACTTGCTCACATTATCATTTGCATCCCTCTTGGTTTTAAATATCAATTTGTCCAATTGGTTTGCACCATAAGGTAATGAGACAAATTCCTAAACTTTATTGTCTTGAATAAAATTATACTCTTCTTGAATGACATCAATCCACTTTTGAGAGTTAAAACTTTTATGGTTTGATGGAAAAATGATTAAGTCATTTTCTATCATTCTATTATTATCCTTATTTTCTTGAAGAAATGCAAAGTGATAATCCGGAATAGTATTTCTCTTTCCTCTCGTGGATATCTTTAATGACACTTGTTTTTGAGGTTGTTGAGTTTGTTCTTTGAAAACAATTACCTTATCTTAAATGGGAGTTGTTCAACGTTTTTTTGCTGAGGTACTTGATTCACTTCTTGATTAATGATAGGTGTAAAAACTTAAACATCGTCAAAAGTGATAGTAGAAATTAAATTATAATCCAATTCCTCCTCAAAAGCAATGTATCTAACCTTATTTCTCCCTTCAAACTCAACATCCTAAAAAAATTATAGATCTCTTCTTAAATAATTTCTAATTGTGGGATCATAAAACTTATAACACATGGATCACTCAAAATAATAGAAGTAGTTGCTTGCTTTTGAAGTTTAATTTCTTCACATGTGTCCTAACTTATTACAAAAGAATCAACCCTTTGTAACTTATCGTTGTTTCTTTTGAGTTGGACCTTTAGCAACTTTTTTCCTAATATTTTCTTTTATTGTCTTTATTCTTAGAGACACTAACTACATGAGCACTAACCAAATGAGTACTTTTACCCTTATAATGCTTCAACTTTTCTTCCTCTTTAACACAATGAGAAATGAGCTCAGTTAGAGCCTATTTCTCCATTTGACAGCTGTAACTATTTTTGAATTGATTATACTATATAGGAAGAGGTACCAAAAGCATAAGAACAAACAATTGTTAGAAAATTCGATCTTAGGTGCCTTAAGTTTTGAAGCAATATTAAATATTTTCATAATATACTCCCTCACATTTCCTTTATCTTTATACTTCATAGACATCAAGTAAGTCAAAAGTGATGTCATATTAACCTTAACATTTTTTAGTAAAATGTTTCTCAATTTTATCAAGGAAACCCTTAGTATGAGTAATATCTTTAGATTCGTGCTCCTAAAGAATTCTAAAGAAAGAATTCTAGAATGTTGTACTTTATGATCATTAAACTCATGCAATTTGAATGAACTCACCTCTCAAAATCCCTTTTATGGGTGCTTACCGCCACGAGAGGTGCAAGTTGTTCTTCCCTTAGTACAAGGTCTATGTTCATACAACCAAACACTTTATGTAAGTGCCTTTTCTATTCCTTGAAATTAATTTCACAAACATGAGTGTAGAATGTATTTAACAGATATTGTGACAACAAAGATAAATTACTTAACTATAGAATAAAAATAAGTAAATAAAATAAAAACAAGCTCACATAAATATTCATAAGTAAACAAATAAATTCAAAATAATGGCTAGTTCCCCTCAAGATACCAAGCACAACATTAATATCAAGTCTTTGGACAGTAATATTAACTGTAAGCGATACTCTTGTTGTAGCAATCAAACATTGACAATAAACTATGTCAAATAATAGATTAATCTTTGGATTGACGTATTGCTTACATAAAATACCTTATAATTGTCACACATTTATCGCCACAGTTGTCGTTGTAATTCTGCCAGATATTGCTGCCGAGCTTTACAATATCTCTGAAATTTTCATCAAGATTCATGAAGTAATTCTTCTTCCCGCGCATATGGTTGCTGCATCCAGAGTGTCTCTTTTGGTGAGCGTATGTGTATTTACTGACGCCATCAGCAACATTTTTTCTTGGGTCTCTACATAATTGGCCACCTTGGTTTGACACTCCCATTGAAAATGCCCAAGCTTATGACAATTGTAATATTCTATAGTAGACTTGTCAAAAAAAATGTCTCTTTCTTTCGCGTCCTCTTCCTCTATAACTTTCTCGGCCTCGGCCCTTTTCTTCATAGTGATCTCCAGTGGAGAATTTTGATGCATGTGTTTCTTCAAATAAAGCATTTGCATTGAGACGTTTCTCATGAACTAGTAGGCTGCTCTGCAATTCATGAATACTCAAGGTGCGACTCCTCAATAGCACACACAACATGGTTAAATTATATGGAGGATGGATCATACTAAGAGCTAGAGGGGGCTTGGCGGCCAAGGTTTTGGGAAAAAATGTATTCAGCCCTTAAAAAATTAAAAATATTAATTAAATCTTTTCAAAAATTTTGAAAATTCTCATTAAATTATTAAATGTTTTAATATTTTTAAGTAGTGCCTCGAAAATTTTTGAAAAATCTCATTATATGTTTTTTTTTTAATTTTAATTTGACTTTCCAAACTAGTCATCTATGACATCGAGGGAGAATAAACTCTACAACCTTTATCAATACCTCGTTGATTGTTGAGATCCTTTAATTGGTTGAGTGGTCAAAGATGGTCATACTGTCTCATTTTGTATAAGTTCGAATCCAGTTATATGCCTTGAGAATGTAAATACTTCTACTTAATAAAAAAAGATATAATGAGAACTTTCAAAAATATTGAAGGACTACTTAAAATATAAAAAAAACCTCATTGATTGATGATCGAGGGAGAACATACATCGATTTAACCAATTTTTTTGTTTAAACACATGTATCCGACTAATCTAGATTAAATTTTGCAGAAGCTCAATATGAGGGCGATTTTTTTATCCCAATTTTCTCTGTTTACAACACTAAGATTTAAATCTTTGACCTTGTTTAATGAACTTAGCGTCTCATCCTGCTAGACCAACCTATCGGTGATTTAACCAAATTTTAGGTAGTCATTTGAACCAACTATTGAACTTTTTATTCAATGATTGGGGACCCAATTTGCTATCCATGTGGGAGAGGTGGTTTCCAATAAGATAATGTTGGTACTCACCAAATTAGCACATGCTCACTTCCTCAACTCTCTGTTTGATCCAATTATTGCCATCCTCATTTCAAAAAAAAAAAAAAGGAAGGCTTTACAGGATTCGGTTAGGGTATTTCTTAGTTTGAATTTTTTTTGTGTTCGATAGTTAAAATAATTTCGATTAAGTCTGAAGTGTTGAGTTGGGTTAAAATCTATTTCTAGGTAGTATTTTTTTCATCCAAAATGTTCAAACTAAAATACTAAACTCCAAACCATTCGATCCAAGTTATGTTACTATTAAAGTTGGAATTTCAGTTTTACAAAATATATGTGGATTAATTTATCTATTTTCTTAATAGACTGTATAGTATCAGGACTGTGATGATATTTTTATCTCACAGTACCTACTCCTTTGGACTTGTGAAATTCCAGGATCAATTAAGTGTTTGAAAGCTTAAACTGACCCAAGATTTAAACCGGGCTTCCACAGGAAAGGAGTTATTGGAATTGGGCTCAAACTCGAAGCATATAAAACAAACTTAAAAAAATCATTAAAAAATAAATGGCTTCATACATTATTGAAACAAACTGAAAACCAGATAAAAATAAATGGCTTGATAATATTTTTGAACACCAAACTTTTTTTTAAAAAAAATTATCTTAGCCTCAAACAACTAGTTGAATTAGTGAGATGGGGCATTAAGTCCCTTAAATAAGGTCAGATGATTGAATCTTGATATTATCAATGAAGAAAAATTGAGTGGGGTAAAGTTTTAAAATGTTATTAAACTATTTTAAGTTGTTTATAACGAGTGTTAAATTTTAAATTTTGTCATAAAATGGGCACCACATAATTAGTTGTAACTAATTTTTTTTGATATTTTAAAGTAAAAATTTCAAAATAATTTTTTTTCAAAATATATGGGAATTCATACCTTGTTTTTAAAAATTATAAAATATTTATTAAAAGTATAATTTTATGAAAAATTTTAAAATAAATTAAGAATGAAAAGCAATTCTTCATATCCAATCAACTCAATACCTTGAAACATGGGAAGATCTTGGCAACTCAGGTTAAGTGAACTACTCAAAATTTTTAAAAAATTTAGATGTCTAACTTCAAATTTTCAAAAATTTTGAATTAATGAGAAATTTTAGAAATTAAAAAAAAAACTTAATTAAAAATATTTGAAATACAATAACATTTATAATTTTTTTGAAGGGTTTAAATTAAAAATTTTAAAAATTTTAAAAGACTAAAAGTTAGTTTACCAAATTTTAGGGTACCAAAGCCCCCACAAACGTTAATGAGCGTCCGCCCCTGACTCAAAACAATCTTATAAGACGAATCTCCTCCATTTAAAAACAATTAAAGGACATTTAAAAGGCATAAAGTCAAAAAATGCCCCAAATGTTTGATTGAATAGTCATTTTGACCCATATTTTTTTGAAGCAATTCAACTCTCAACGTTTCATTTTGGGTCAAAATGGCCCCTCTGCGGATGAAAACTGTCAGTCGAGTGACGGTAAATGGCTTGAAATGACGTGACAAACTTATATGGCAGTGTACGCTGACATGACAATATCATATAAAGAGATGTGTTGAATTAAAAAACGTTACATCAGTTAAAATTTTTTTTTATAAAATTATATAAAATATAAAATATTTTTTCCTATGACTTATCATTCTGTCAAGTCATTTTGAACTGTTTACCGTCAGTTTTCTAACAATTTTCATTCGCATAAGGGTCATTTTGACCCAAAATAAAACGTTGAGGGTTGAATTGCTCCTATTTCTAGCCAAAGTGACCATTCAATCAAACATTAGAGATATTTTTTGACTTTACGCCCATTTAAAACGAACTCATTTTGCTATGAAAACACTGGACTAAATCCTAAAACAACCAAATATTAAAACTTTTTAGGGTAAATATACCCAAGCAATGGAATGAACAAAATCTCATTCTAAATGTTACTCAGATTATAAAATGTTACAATTCTGGACCATACATGCTATCAATGCATAACGTAATACTAACTACAGTTGGGGAATATTGATCAAGACACATGCCAGCATGTCTCCAGCTTCGCATCATGTATTTATGAAAGATGTACAAGTGAAAACTAAAAAGATGCTAAAAGAGAATAGGAAGACTCTGTTTTAGTATTTGATAAAAAAGAGAGACTATTTTAGTAATTTACGGTGTGTAATAAGGATATTTCTCAATAATTTTAGCATATCATTTTAACATTTTTAACGGTGATTAAGAGTACGATGTTTATTTTATAATAAAATTTAATATTTCATTTCATAAGTTAGATGACCAAATTAAACATTTTCAGATAATGTAGTGATCCTTTTTAACTTTACTCATTTCAAAGATATCATATCTCTATATCTACAAGGAACTGATTTCTTTTCTAGATTTCCATATAATATATACGGAGAAAATATTTTATACAGTAACGGTGGAAAACTTATTTTTTACAACCGTCTAGTTTTAGAGTTTAGAAGTTAGTTTAATGTTTGTGGTTAGGTTTTAAGGTTTGTGAATAGTTTTATGATCTAAAATTTAAAGTTTAAAATTTAGGGTTTATGGCTCCTAAAAGTGAATACATTACAACTTTAGAATTTGCTTGTGGAAAAAAATTTCATTGGCGGTACATCAAATAATTACCCATATATATTATTGGTAATTATTCCATACATTGGTGGTGTAAACTAAAATTTTCTACAAGCATCTAAGGGTTTAGGGATTCAATTTAGGTATAAGGTTTAGGGGTATAGGTTTATGTGGTTAGAATTAAGGGTCTAGGGTTAGAATTTAGGGTTTATAAGTTTAAAACCTAAATTCATAATCATATTATCCTAACATCTAAACCTTAAATTCTAACTACTATCCCAAAATTTTAACCCCTAAACCTAATCTCATAAACTTTAAATTAAATCTCTAAATACTAAAACTGAAGTGCTTGTGGAAGTCTTTAGTTTTCACAACCAGTGTATTGAATATTGTTGATGTCAATTTTGGACGACACCAGACAAGGAGGTGGAGATGACGGTCGGAGAATGGTTGAACAACGAGGATTGGTAGTTCACCCGCCGTGGTATGGGCCGAGAGCCACAATAGACCATGGTTGGTCATTGAGTCAGGTGGTTCATCCCTGGTTGACTTGGGGACGAGAGTCGTGAACATCGTAGAATGGGTGATCGGAGTCATGATCAGAATCATGTGGAAGAAAGAGAGAGTAGTGGATGTCAGAGAGTTGTCCTTTTTGTCTTCGATCTTAGGAGTATTTATATTTCGTTGGTGCTGTAGAGGGAATAATGTTTGATGAGATTGTGTCAGGTTTAATAATGGTTATTGACGGGCTGTCAGGTTGCAGCTAGGCTACTATGCTGTAGGTCGAGCTGGCTAGTCAAATAGTCTTGATAGTGGTCATGTCAAGATGTCGTGGCTGAGTGGTGTAGAGAACAAAAGCTCCGGAAGTTTTGCAGCGGGGTTTGTTTGCGGGTTTCGAAGACTTGCGAACTCTAAAAATGTTACAAATTTCAGAAGGGAGTCTTTAGGGGAATGTCAGGGTGTAGTGCAGGGGTGATAGTGATTTTTCAGAGATTTTTGACGAAAGTACAACAAATATAGATCCATATATTATTCTATCTTTTATGTCCATTTTAGAGTAATGTTCGAGATTTATTTGTAGTATATAATGAAATGAATTCTTTATTTAGCTTGTTTATAAAGCAAACTTCACCCGTTATCTAATGTCAAATCCTTAGGTCAAGTTCCAGGTTCATTTCTAGATTTGCCTTAACAATTAAAACAAATTAACAGGATAATCCTTGGATAATCTCCAATTCTGAAACTGTCATCTAGCAATATAGCTTGGAACATATGCGGTAACACTAAACAAAGACTTTTCCTTTTGTCCCTATGGCCGGCTTTTGCTATTGTTTTCGGGCAGTTGTAGCCATCTGTGTTCCTGTTTTCTGTTTTACTTCTTCTTATGTCCGTATTGAGCATCACCATAACATACAACTCTGTTTCTAATTCTTTCATTTAGAGGTTCGCAACATTTTAGATTATGATATCGTCGGAGATAACCGAGGAGCTTGTCCCATCAACTCTGCAGCTCAAAAACAAAGCATCAGAAGGATAATCCAGCATCAGAAATCCCTGTATTAGTCTTCATTGTCTTCGTCTTCGTTAGCTTGCGCTTCAGAAGCGGCTTCGAGTTCCTCGAATTCCTCTTCTGGACGGAGCAGAAGTTTGTTCGAATTGATGAAAAGCGGAAGCACGTCTATGAAGAGATTATTCGAAATGGAACACACTAGTTTATTAACTCATTTCCAGGACTACAGTGGCTCACCAGTTCTAAAATCTATACCCTTATGGGGAAGTGATACAGATGGTGAAGCAGAAGATCCATGGGCATCGATTAAGCGGATTGGATCGTTAAATCACTTCGAAACTGGTAGCCTAAGCGGTTTCGCTTCGGATGGTAGTTTCAAGGAGAAACACTCTAGATTCAACAATAGGAACATAAGAAATGGTAAACATAGATTGACCAGGAAAAAGTCATATAGGAAGCTGCCGGGATTCAGATTCAGATTGAGAATCAGAAGACTTAGGATTATGATTTGTGGTAGATTGTTCTAATTTTACTCCATATTTTCTATAAAAAAAGCAATGATTTACAGATAAATTACATTTACAGTATATGTTTTGGATAAGCTCTACAGTCTTGCATTTCAAGAAGTGTATACCTGTTTACATAAAACACAGTGCTCTGATATTAGTCTTCCCAAAACACTTGCCTCTTCAACAATTAATTTGCTACTTTGTTTGTTCCATAGATGAACTCCATAACTCTTCACGTTTAACTGATGCAGCTTAGCTTCGACCCATTTCGACTCGGCCTGGTTTTCCGGCATCTTAAACAGTTTCCCTATCTTAATCCAATCAACAGGATAGAAGGCCATAGGTGGCAAGATGGTGAAATTGTAACCAGGTCTTCCTTCAACTCTATGAACCACCCTGGAAACCATATAAGGTCCATTATGTCCCCATTTGTTACCATCAAATGTTGAAGCGAATTCCTCAATGAACTTGAACAGGAGGGGATGGTTCATATCGAACACGAGAACTGCATTGTTCAATCTCGTCCAGTTCTTCGACGACGAATCGACGCTTTGTGCTCCGATGGTATTCTTTAACTCTTTGAAACTGTTCACCACTATGAAATCCGTATCCAAGTAAACGCCTCCGTACTTGTACAGAACCGCAAGTCTCATTAAATTGGATAGATTCTGAGCCAGTGGGATCACACCGGGATCCTTTTTCCCACTCCCGATATCATGGAACCAAGCTTCGGCCGGTGTGTTCTGGAGCAAAAACGGGAAGTCCGGCGTCACCGCTTGAACCTTGAAGCCGCGATCAAGTAGCGGTTGAAGGACCAAATAACCCTGGGGAGAGTCCATACTTCTTGATAGAATCATCAAGCAACCATTGGGATGGGATTTGAAAACACTTTCCACAGCTAAGATTTCTCTTCTACCAAAAGACTCCGCTGTTGAAATCCATGTCATGAAGAATTGCAGCTCACACTCGCGGTTGAAGAACTCAAGGACACGACCGTGGAACTTCTTCGTCAACTCGTCCGACCGGAAAACATCTGATTCCGGGAGTTTTCTCCGGATTCTCTCTTGAAATCGATTTTCACCATCAGCTTCAACAATCATATTCCTTTGTGTAGAAATAGTCAACGATATAGGAAGAACACCCGAATTCATTTTTCTCATAAACTTCTTAGTCTGCATCAGTTCAGAATCTTCTTTTCTAGTGAAAACAGCCGATAGCAGCGACACGTTAGAAACCATACTGTACGCAAACACGAAGAATACAAGAAGGGAGAACAAGGTAATAGAGATTACAGACGATTTGGCTCGGCTAACTAGTCGGTAACCGGAGATTTCATGATAAACTATTCTTTTAAATGACATGGTAAAATCTGGGGTTGAACTGTTGAAGCTTGAAGGGTTGAGTTTTCAGAAGCAAATGGAATTTAGAGGTGAAGAAATGAAGCTTTCATGGCGGCCAGAAGGCAGAGCAAAGAAATGGTTTTCAAGTAATAAAACAGACTCATTTTTATCCGGTCTGTGAATATTGTTAATATAATAATTAATAGATATTACTATTGCATGTATACATATGTTATATTAGTATGTGTGTTAATTATGTACGTGTGATTAATATGTGCGTAAAATATATGTGTGATAGGTGTGAGTGCACGTATATTATACATATTATGTATTTGTTATTAAAGTTTGATAATATTTATTAGAGATATTAATATGTTATATGTGTGTTTTATATTGCATGAATGTTTGTATTAATTTATTATGTTTATGCACGTATTAAGGTATGTATAAGTATTATATGTGTGTAATTTATGTATATAATGCGTGAATGTGTATGTACAAATATAAACATGTATGTTATTTATTGGTTATATTATTATTAACATTGCATGTATTATATAAGGTATGTATGTATATTATGTATGAACGTATTTGCATATGATGTATGTATGTGCATGTATTAAATTATAAGTTTAATTATTATTATTATTATTATTATTATTAGGTTATATAAACATGAAAGCAGATTATAAATAAAACCCATGTTATTAGAGTCCAGTCCATTTAAAAAAGGGTCTAAATTATTTTACAAGGCCTATTCGGCCAGAACCCAAACCCAATAGTTAAAATCCTAATCCATATCTGATAAAAACCCTAGTTTAATCTAACACCCCATCTTTATCTTGCAGCCGTCGTCATCCTGGCCGTTGGATCAAGTCTTGATCCAACGGTCCAGATCAGTCCAAGATGATCCAGTTGGCGCGCGTGATGTCACTCTCCAGACCGCTCGCCTCCCACTCGCGCTCCCTCTGCCACGTGTCGAGATCAGAGGCAGCTTTGCTCATTCCAAGACCAGATCTAGGCCATTCATTTTCCATGCAATCACAGTCGTTGGATCAGATCTGATCCAACGGCCGTGAGTGAATCTGACAAGACGGACAATGCCACCATGCTTCCTCTGCCGTCGTGCATGCCACCGCTACCAAACATGCAAGAAACAAGTCAGATCAAGCATGGGTTCTCAGATTTCATATCCAATCAATTGCTCATCAAACAGTAATGATCAGATCTACTCTTATTATTATTGGCATGTTGTAATAAAAAAGAAAAAAAACGATGGGATAAAAGAGGATTCAGTGAGACATATGGGGGCTCTTCATATCAAAAAAAAGGAAAAAACAGTTGTAAGGGGCTCTGATCGAAAAATTTGTAAAAGGATTTCGGAAATTAAAATAAGAAAAATTCAGATTAAAAGTTTCAAACTCTCTTCTATTCTATTTTCTTTCTTAGTTTAAATCTCACAACCAAAGCGGTTTTTCAGTCTTAAAACAAAAATCTTTGTTCTTGTTTCAAATTTCATTTCGAATCAAACAAAAATAAAAGGGAAATTCGAACCTTACCGGTCGTCCGAGGTTGTTGCTGTCATTCCCTCTTCGTCGGGAGGCTGAACCGCCGGTGAACGACACTGGAGACGAAGGGGTGAGCGGCGCTGTCGAGTCTGTTGAGAGAAAAGAGAGGAAGGCTGAGTTTTAGGTTTAGATTTAATCTCTTTTTACCGGTTATAAAACAAATAATAACCCTTTGGTGTTTAAATGGTCTAATTACATGAGAGGTCCTCTTACTCTTTCTCGCTTTTATTTTTGGTCATGGGATAATTTCATTTCCAATCCCTGTTCTTTGTTACCGCATTCTTTTGCACCCCTTTTTTATTTCAAGTCAGCATCTCTATTTTACTTTCGTTCAATTCAATCCCGAAATTAAATTGAATCAGATTTTAAATGGCATAAATACCTTCAAAGTCCTTCCGCGTTTATGTTCTTTGCATTTTGAGTGTGGCCCTTGGTCATATTACACATCTGGTCCTTCCCAGTTTATTCCAGTTTTCGAATAAGTCCCTAAATTGTATTTTTATTACCTTTTAATTTCTATTTTCTGTTTTCTTTATTGTTCATTTCAGTCCTCTTTTCATATCTAAATATTCATGTTTTTTTATATGTTGATGTGGCCCTTTTTGTGTTTTCATGTGTTTCTTTTATATATTTCATATTCTCATGTTTTTTATATATATGTTTAGTTTATGATGTTATGTGTTTTTATATTTTTGTTCGTTTGTTCGTATCATACATGTTCGATTCGCGTTTTTTAGTTGGCTCGTATATGACATGTTTTTGTATTTTAGCATGTATTGTATGTTCTCTTTGCTTTTAAGTTACGCGTTAGAGTGTTTTCTTGTGTCACGTATAATAACATGTTTTTATTTTATGTGTGTAAATTATGTCACGTGTTAAGCATTAAATACATGTTCACTTTTTTTTTTTGATTTATTAGTATTGTGCCATGTTACATGTATGTCATGTATATTTTGCATTAGGTTTTTTATATTTTAAGATGTATACATGTGTTCTAGCATGCTTTACTTTTGTTTTGGCATTTTAGATTATATGTCAAGAATGGGTGATATTTGCTACATATTAATGTCATGTTCTATTTCATTTTATTTTAAGTTGTGTTTTCTTTTTAGCATGTTGCGGAGGTTTAGTTAGTTTAATATCATGCTATATGTATGTCATGCATATGCTAGTTATGGTTCTTTTTAGAGTGTTTAAGCGTTTTAGGGTTAGTTAATTTAGCTTTGGGATCATGTTTTGTTCTTGTTCATGCCTATATTTCGTTTTTTATTGTTATGGTATGTTAGGTTTTTTGTTCATGTGTTTATGTGTTTTTATTCATTTTGTAATATTCATATTTTAGGGTTTTAATGTCATGTAGATGTAATTTGTTTGTTTTATATTTTTGCTTCCTAAGATTGCATATCAGAATATAAATTGTCAATGCGGTGCCCTTTTATCCGAGTGTAAACGAGGCCAATATCAGGCGTAGTGATGGTGGTTAGACGTTTACTCTCGGATAACGGGGCTTTTAAAATTTACTTGCACTTATAATCAAATTTTAATTTAATTGTCACTTTAATCCAGAAAGTCTAATATTAATAAAGCGGTAATTATTAAAGTATCAATTTTGGGCGGTGTGTGGTGCTAATCATTCCCCATCCGTAACCGACTCCCGAACCCAATATTTTTTAAATATCTGGTTTTACGGTGCTCGGCCTACCTTAGTAGCCGGTGACGACTCTATTTTTTAAATAAAATACAGCTTTTTAAAAAAAATCTCACGAAAGACATTTTAAAAACAAAACAAAAAAATAAAAATATTTTTTTTGCGAAACAGACATCGCTACAAGAGCCGAAGCACGTTCCAAGGAAACTTCTATCCAGTCAAATATAAATATGGAAAACTACGATTTTTCCCTTGGTTGGTGATGGTTTGTTTTTTCTTTTCCTTTTTTGTCAAATTTTGTCATTAGTCCTTGTACTATGCAAAATATTGTGAATATATTTTAAAATTTGAAATCTTAGTATTGACTAAAACAATATTGTGATTATATATAACTCAAACTTAAGCATAACAAAAGGACTGACAATAGAATATGATTTAACAAATTTCACTTTTACTATTTGAATCATGACCGATATTTTCAATTCTAAAAAGTACATGACTAAATATGTAATATTTTTCATAGTATAGGGACCTATAGAAGAATTTGTCCTCTTTTTTAAATGATTTATTATTGGTCTACGCCTGCCGTGTTTAGTTGAATAATTCCAAGTTGATATCCTTTTCTAGTCTTCATTGGCGAGTGATTGAGAAGCCGCCAGCCGCCAGGGTCCTTCCGCATCGGTTCAGGGAGAGAAAACGTGGGTTAAGCTTTACGGGAAATGGATCGACGCACAGAATCTTGAATCTGAAAAGCAAAATGGAACTTAAAGCGATCAGATGGGGCCTTTGATTTGGAATCTTAATGGGAAATTTGGATGAGGTTTTAAAGGAAAGGATGAGGCTATGGATTATCCTACAAAAGAGCCAATAATCAAGTCATGTCAACGTTTAGTTTTAACCAAATTTGGGGACCAAAGATTTTGATTCCATCCAATACAAATATCTGCTACTTTTTCTAGAGGCTTATATAACAAATAAGTACTTAAAAATATATTAATCTTTCTATTTAAGTATTTAAAGTATTTTTTTGATAAAAGTAAGTATTTAAAGTATTTTTTTTTGTAAAAATAAGTTCATATTGTATTTTTTGATCAAAAAATATATATATATATATATCAAAATAGGTACCTAATGTATTTTTTAATCAATGCTATATGTCAACTTTTAGAAACCTAGATGAAAAGCTATATTCTTTGTCGCAACCTCTTTTTAAGGAGGTCCCGACGGGTTTTTAAAAAAAAACAAAAACAACTAAACCGCCATCAATCTTTTTAAAAGGTGTAATTGGATCACCTAAAAGGGTTATTTTAATAAAATAGTTTTATTTTATTAAAATAACAGTTTGGTATGTGAAAACTCAAAAACAGGTTCGGAAGTCGGTTACGCGTGGGGAAGGGTTAGCACCCCACAACGCCAAAAAATTGGTACCTAGCCGATTACAAAAAAGTTTTAATGTCGTAATTTGCAAGTTCGTGTAAAATTTAAATTATTGTCCATTTATGAATATGACTCCATTTTAATGGCCCTACCATCCAGAGAGTAAACTTTAATCACAGCCAACACTTCTGGTGCTAACCCGTTACCTCCTTTTGGTAGGACACCGCATTAATTATATTTTTCTTTTTAACAAGCAATCACATAAATAATTAGTGTGATTAAGCTTTTATTTATTCTATGTTAGTGATTATTAGCCTGAAGAAATGTTTATATAAATTTTACATATTAGGGTTAAAATATGATTAAGTGTATTTTATGATATTTGGTTGAAGGAAATTTTATTAAACTTTAAGTCTCTAAATTAACTAAGGCTCTAACGCTAGAGAACCTAACCTAGGGGTTTTACCTAAACAAAAATTTAAATGAAGAAGCGGGCATTAAAGATTTTAAAACAAATTAAATTAACGAGATAAAGGTAACATTAAGTTAGTTTACAAAATTAAATAAATAACAAAAAAAGAATTTAACTAAATTGTACGTATCCTTCTCACGATCGAGTCAACACGCGGTATTCGGGTTATTAATTTGCACTTTATTATTTTTAAGAAAATATGTGACAAAAATAAGTTTGAAGTTTAAATTAGAATTAAAAAGGAAAAGAAATTAATATCTAAGTTAAAAAAACAAAATAAAATTAGATGCCCGGTTTGAAAAATATTTAAAGAAACTTTATGTGATTTTAAAAAATAATATATTAATCTTATAAAATTAAAAAGCCCACTTTTATTTGAAATGGGCATATGGCCCAAAAACACCAATTTTCAATGTTGGTTTTAAAACAAAGATCGAAACTCTCCACTTTAAAAACTCATCAAGTGTTCATGTAAAAAATGAAGAACAAGGTGGTGCTCCAAAAAATCCTCCTTTTTTGGTTGAAACGTTCGAGCAAATGTTTTTCGAAACTCGAAACAAGCGATAATAACCTCCAATATCGAATATATATTTGCGAAATAAAAGAAATAAATAAAGAACAAAAGAACAAGATACCTAAAAACCAAGCTTTTCTTCTTGTATTCAACTTGACAAATGCCAATACAACTTGAGAATTCTATGGGATTTTCAGATGCTTGTGGGTGTGTTACAAAGGATGAGGAATGGTGAAAAATGAGTGTGTAGTGAAGATTACAAAGGGGATGGGGTATTTATATAGGTATTTTACATACCAAAATTACAAAAAATTGGAACCAAAATCCCCTGATTTCCGCCGATTGCTTCCCAAATCTGAGTGATTTGGATTCCCCTTCCCATTTTGCTTCTTTGACCAATTTTGCCTAATTTGGGAATGATTTTCCCTTGATTCTTCCATATTTGATTTGACATCTTTCATTTTTTATTTTTTTTTTCTGATTTGGGCTAAAAAACAGTGACTACAACTGCCCCTCTTTGCTCATTCCTGTGAAACATGGGTAGAGCAAAGAACAAAAAGACACTGATTTTAGCCAATCACCAACTTGCTGGACATCAAAATAAGATTCCATCCTCCTTGCGCCTGAACGGATAGGCATTGTGCTGAAAAATAAAGGTTTCATTCTATTCGTGCCCAAACGGATAGGCATTATGCTGAAAAATAAAGGTTCTATTCTCCTCGCGCCCAAACGGATAAGCGTTGTGCTAAAAAATAAAGGTTACATTCTTCTCGCACCCGAACTGATAGGCGTTTACTAAAAAATGATGTTCCATTCTCCTAATGCCCGAACGGATAGGCATGTTGTGCTAAAAAATAAAGGTTCTATTCTCCTTGTGCCCGAACGGATAGGTGTTTACTGAAAAATAAGGGTTTCATTCTCCTCGTGTCCGAACGGATAAACGGTTGCTAAAAATAAAGGTTATATTCTTCTCGCGCTTGAACGGATAGGCGTTGTGCTGTACAATAAGGGTTTCATTCTCCTCGTACCCAAACGGATAGATAATTTGCAAAAAAGTAAGGTTCTATTCCTCTTACGCCTGGATGGATAGGTGGCTCCATTCTCCTTATGTCTAAATGAATAGGCAGATTCCAAAAATGGGTTCCATTCTCCTCACGCCCGAACGGATACGCGTTGTAAAAAGCGGTGTTCTATTCTCTTTATGCCTAAACAGATAGACGAGTTCTATTCTCCTTAGGCTTGAACGGATAGGTGGGTTCCATTCCCCTTATGTCTGAATAGATAGACGGGTTCTATTCTCCTCATGCTCGAATAGATAAGCAGGTTCAAAAAAGGGTTTCATTCTCCTCATGCACGAATGGATATGCAAGTTCTATTCTCCTCATGCCTGAATGGAAGGCGGGTTCTATTCTCCTCATGCTCGAATAGATAAGCATGTTTCATTCTCCTCATGCCTGAATGGATAGACGGTTCTATTCTCCAAGTGCTCGAATAGATGAGCAGGGTTCCATTCTCCTTACGCCCGAACGGATAGACGGGTTATATTCTACAAGTGCTCGAATAGATGAACATGGTTCAATTCTCCTTACGCCCGAATGGATAGGCGGGTTATATTCTACAAGTGCTCGAATAGATGAGCAGGGTTCCATTCTCCTTACACCTGAACGGATAGACAGGCTCTATTCTCCTCATGCTTGAATAGATAAGCAGGTTATACATCTGTCAAAATTTAACAAATGCTTTGATTATGATGAGCATAGTCCTAGGGATGCCTAACAAAATGAATGCATGCCATTTTTTCATGTTTTTTTCGTTTTTATTTTTTCTTTCTTTTTTTTCTTTCAGGGTTTTTCCTCTTCGCTTCCATGCACATTTGCTTGTTCAACCCAGATAGACTACCACGCTAGCTATTTGCTTCAGAGAAAATATCTGACCTTTGTACATTTGCTCACTGAATCTAGTTATCTTGTATTCCTGGTTGGGAGGACTGAATTTTTATCCTCATATTTTTCAACACTCTTTTATCCTTTGCCTGGTTGAGAGAACAGAATCTCTCACATCCTCCTAGAAGCTTGAATAAAAGCTTTAACATCACTGGACATCTCCTTCAATGTCTGTACAATTGTTCTCATTGTGGGAGAAGGTTTAGCAGTCATGCTGCCTTAAAAATATCAAGCATTCTCAAAGCTTCTTGTGAGTTCTTAGATGCTTGCCCCTGCAGGGCTCTTTGAAGTACTTGTATGTAAATCCTTGCAGCAAAGCTTATTTCTACCTTGAATGTCTTCGAATAATACTGCATTTTCTTATCTTCCTCTTACGCCTATTAACGTTGACGACCTTAAATCCTTAGCCAATGCAAATTGCCCCACTATGGGTGTGCCCCATTTAAAATTCAAATGTCACTGGCCAAAACTTCCCAAGTAAGAACACCAAAAATTGCCCTATGCTGCCTTTTCCTAGTCGACGAGGTGTGAGGACACGAAATTCCTTTCAAGATGCCAAGTTTCCAAGAGATTCATTTGCTTCTTTCCTAATCCATGAACTATCTGAGCCGCCCTTTGCGGGTTTTTAGCTCGGATCCTCATTTGGTTTCAAGATGCCCTTTGCGGGTTTTTGCCTTTCGATAATTTTTTTTCTTTTTTTTTTCATCTTCCTTTTTAGGCATAAAACTTATGAATTCATCAGATTATGAAGCTCATCACGATCCATCTTGACCAAGATCAATGTTCTTTTTGAGAATGCATTCTTCTCGTTAGTCGTTTATTTTTTCCCAAGAATCTCTTTGAATTGGCAAAAATTTTCCTAATACGAAATCACTTTCTCGGATAAACTTTCTTGTCGTGAGCTCGTGTCATTCTTCTCTGATTCACCTGACCAAGGCATATGACTTTCAACCCTTTTTTAATTGGATAACTCAACTGGTCATATATTGCTTGGACCCGCTCTACTTCTTCTAGTTTTGTTTCTATCAAGACATGGATAGATAAAATTTCAACCTTGATTGGAAATTCAAAAACTTTTGAATTCATCAGATTATGAAGCTCATCTTGATCCATCTTGACCAAGATCAATGTTCTTTTTGAGAATGCATTCTTCTCGTTAGTCGTTTATTTTTTCCCAAGAATCTCTTTGAATTGGCAAAATTTTTCCTAATACGAAATCACTTTCTCGGATAAACTTTCTTGTCGTGAGCTCGTGTCATTCTTCTCTGATTCACCTGACCAAGGTATATGACTTTCAACCCTTTTTTAATTGGATAACTCAACTGGTCATATATTGCTTGGACCCGCTCTACTTCTTCTAGTTTTGTTTCTATCAAGACATGGATAGATAAAATTTCAACCTTGATTGGAAATTCAACCTTTTATCCCATAAACTAATAAAGGCAGCGTTGCCCCTATTATTTATTGATGCAATGGTAAACAGATGCTTCTGTTTTTGGAATCAATACCAAAAACCTTTTTTCATGAATCTATGTCACTTTACTTGTAAGATGCAATAAAAGGGTTAGCGATGAGAAAAAAAGTCTAGAAATGAGGATTCAAAGAAAAATAAATGATAGAAATGAAGGTTCAAAGGAAAAAGTTATGGCAAACATGGAAAAGAGCAAAGTCAGATGCCCCAAATTCATAGTATGAATGATTCATGAATCCATCAACCGGATAGAGTCCCGCTTTTAGGTGGTTCTCTTTAACTCACCGACTCCCCAAATTTCAATTTTCCCACTTTTCAAATCTCAATCAGACATTAGAAGTTTGGGGTCCATGAAGAAAGGTTAACTCAATTGGGCGGAATGTATTCTGAAAACAAACTTTTTCCTTAGATATTCATGTGTGATCCAAATGATCTTTTAAGGCTTGTAATGTAGGCTAGGCTCGGGTTACAAAAAAAGATATATATGCTCAAATACATGCTTAAGGGTGGTTAAACCAATGATCAATCTCTCTTTATGAATTCTCTATTTTTTGGTTCTTTGGATCATTCTAGACTGCCCATTTTGGGTTTTCACCCTAGAGTTCATTTCCCTTTCTGGCACATGTCTCATCTGAAGGATTTCGCACATGTTTCATGTTTTTTTCTTCTTCCACCTTTTAGCTTTTATTTCTTCTTTCTTTTCTTCCTTTTTTCTTTTTTGTTCTTTTTTGCCTTTTTTCCTTGTCCTTTTTTATTTTAAATTCAGGACATTCAACTCGATATTTTCTTTCTCTCTTGCAAACAATTTTTCATCCTCTTTGCCCCCTAGTGTGGGGAGTGATCCTTGATTAGGGTTCAGACACAAGAAAAATATCAAGCTCAAAGGGGACAACAACGTATATTTTTTATTTTCTTATTCGTGAAGGGGAATGAAGGAATGCCAAATGTCATTTCACACAGAGATATCATCAAAGAGAAGCAGCCTTTAGTTGGTAGATGTTTTAGAGTTATCACTTTATTCAAAGACCTTAACAACAATGTCTGAGAGGAAAATCACTCAAAATCTTTTTATGGAATTTCCCATCAATCATGAACACACTTTACTGCCATTCTATCTCGGGATTAGATCTAAGAATCATTCATACAATAAATAATGGGGATTCTGCAAAGAAGATGTATTCTAAAAGAGAAATGGATGAAAAAAATTAAAAATAAAAAAGTGAAATGTTTTTCACTTGAGAAAAATAAAGGAAATGCATCTTTAAACAAGTAAATTAACATAGAAGCCCTTAAAAAGATCCCTAATGCTCGCGAGCAAAAGCAAATGGGTTGGTTCTAGGTATGACCCCAACATTGTTTGAGAAAATGCCTACATCTACCCAATAACAAGATTTTGTTGCTGGAGTAGTTCAGGTTATAGGTGTTCGTCATATTTTCTTCCTCGAGTCTCCCACTTTTGATGGTCGCCAATATCAGTTCCCCATCCATGACCATGTCTGTGAAACCTTTGGTGGCATGGTTTAACATATGGTTGTAAAAATGACCATTTAAAGTCTCCAAGAACATTGAAGTAACTTTGTTTTCTAATAGTGGAGGTTGAACTTGGGCTTCCATGTCTCGCCACCTCTGAGCACACTGACGAAAACTCTCATTGGGCCTTTGTTCCATTCCCTGTAGTACGATCCTGCTTGAGACCATATCTGTCACATACTCGTACTGTTTAAGGAAAGCTCTTGACAGATCTCTCCAAGCGCGTATGTTGACCCGACTTAATTGGGCATATTATCGGGTAGCAAACCCCGATAGACTGTCTTGGAAACAATAGATGAATAATAACACTTTTCGGTAGTACATGGTCAAATACGCCGAAAGGCAAGTGGTCCCATCATACTTCTCGAAGTCAGGAGTTTTAAATTTTAGAGGAACCACTAAGTCAGACACTAGACTTAGATCTCTAGCGTCTATGCCACCATAGCCATTGCTTCCTTTTAGGGCTCTAATGATCTCTTCGAGCATGTCACATTGATCTTCTAGCCTCTTATTCACTCTGAACTTGTCGGCTGCCTCATGGAGATCCCGCACCTTAATACCTTGGTTTTCTCCATGATTTATCCTAGACCTTTCTAGAAGATGAGTTGATGTTCCTGCCATGTGGATATGGAACCTACCCTTCGGTAGAAATGTCTCCGAAGTTATCTCAGGTTGGGGCGACAAAACATCAACAACTTCAACCGTCTTTCCTCTTTCTGGTCTTTGAATCCCAATATAGCCGTTATCTAGCTGACAATATTTTTTTGAGCTTGTGCAATTTCTTCTTTTAAGTCTTTTTCCATTCTATCGAGTCTATCTTGGATACTCTTGCAATTTATTCCTAGAGTTATCAATCTTTCCTCTGTAGTTATAGATCAAGTATCGTATTCGTGCAGAATCTTGCTAAAGAATAGAATTTACCATAATTAATCTATATGTATGTATGCAATGATCACAACATAAACTAATGTAAACAAAAAAATGCAAATACATTAATACATGCGAAGGGTCGTCGATTCCATTAAGGTGTTACTCTAGAAATAGTTTTTCATTGGATATCGAAGTTCCTTATTACAAAAGATTCTGAATTATACCACGAGTAAATCTCGGCCCGAGCGCCCAACTCTTTTATTTCTTCGATCAACCACATGAGTCTCAGTCTCACTTTCCATAATGGCCTGACATACTGACGAACAATAGTAGCTTCCTTAGCTAGCATTATCACATGCTTGGCTACTTCTTAAATCTGGACCAATTCATCTCGCTCTTGGAACCTTCAAACATTGTCTTAAGATGGGTGGACCAGTAATCATTGCCCCCTTCATTGGTATCTTCAAGGACCAAGATCTTTATTTTGAATGTTATTCTCAATGTGCCTGTTGGTTAACCTCGAACCAGCAACGTATACTCGCATTATCGTCTTCTTTCTGAAAGAGTCTTCTATCCATCGTGAAAATCTATTTTCTACATGAGCAATGTGCTTTAAAATATACCCCTTCTAGATATGAGATGTGGATGGAAGAAAAATATGCAAAACAATACAAAACAAGAAAAAGAAAGAATTAGTACTTCGAAAAACATAAAAGGTCCAAAATAATTTTATTGTACGAATAGTAACTGGGCAGCATTCCAACACTTCTGGACATGTCTCCACAGACTATTCCTACGAAATAATTTTGACCAAATTTCAAAACCTTGGGTTTTTCGCATAGCTCTAACGGGGTGGGTTTCTAGATTCACACACATAGTTTGGTTCTAAAAGGTTCCCGAATTGTCCTCGCTGTCCCCTACTAAGGATAGCAAGGCCCTTGATTCTCACACATTATAGGCTTCAATCGAATAAAGTTCAACTCAGGGGGACCCATTTTCCTATGCACATACGAAGGATCAATATCCTCACGAAGACATAGGCCATATGAGCCTCGAAGGTACTTGCTAGGCCCATACGGAGAATTAGTATTCACACGAGAGCAATAGCGTTTTCCCCCCACTTAAACGAACGAGACGAAGCTCGGGTGTAGAGCTTATAACCAAATTTTAAATGCGTAAAATAAGATCATATTCATAAATGGACAATTAAGTTAAATTTATACGAACTTGAAAATTCTGACATTAAAACAAGGTGTAACCGGCTTGTGGCCTAACTCTCTTTTTGTTTTTAAAAAAGATTCCCCAGCAGAGTCGTCAAGCTGTCGCAACCTCTTTTAAGGAGGTCCCGACGGGTTTTTTAAAATAAAACCAAAACAACGGAGTCGCCACCAATCTTTTTAAAATGTGTGATTGGATCACCTAAAAAGGGTCATCTTAATAAAACAGTTTTATTTTATTAAATAATAGGTTTGGTCTGCAAAAACTCAAAAACAGGTTCGGGAGTTGGTTACGCGTGGGGAAGGGTTAGCACCCCCACAACGCCCAAAAGTTGGTACCTAGCCGATTACAAAAAAGTTTTAATGTCAAAATTTGCAAGTTCGTGTAAAATTTAAATTATTGTCCATTTATGAATATGACTCCATTTTAATGACCCTACCATCCGGAGAGTAAACTTTAATCACCGCCAACACTTCTGGCGCTAACCAGTTACCTCCTTTTGGTAGGACACCGCATTAATTATATTTTTTCTTTTTAACAAGCAATCACAAAAATAATTAGTGTGTTGAAGCTTTTGTTTATTCTATGTTAGTGATTATTAGCCTAAAGAATTGTCTATATAAATTTTACATATTAGGGTTAAAATATGATTAAGTGTATTTTATGATATTTGGTTGAAGGAAATTTTATTAAACTTTAAGTCTCTAAATTAACTAAGGCTCTAACGCTAGAGAACCTAACCTAAGGATTTTACCTAAACAAAAATTTAAATGAAGAAGCGGGCATTAAAGATTTTAAAACAAATTAAATTAACGAGATAAAGGTAACATTAAGTTAGTTTACAAAATTAAATAAATAACAAAAAAATAATTTAACTAAACTGTACGTATCCTTCTCACGATCGAGTCAACATGCGGTATTCGGGTTATTAATTTGCACTTTATTATTGTTTTAAGAAAATACGTGACAAAAATAAGTTTGAAGTTTAAATTAGAATTAAAAAAAGAAAAGAAATTAATATCTAAGTTAAAAAAACAAAATAAAATTAGATGCCTGGTTTGAAAAATATTTAAATAAACTTTATGTGATTTAAAAAAATGATATACTAATCTTATAAAATAAAAAGTCCACTTTTATTTGAAATAGGCATATGGCTCAAAAACACTATTTTTCAATGTTGGTTTTAAAACAAAGATCAAAACTCTCCACTTTAAAAACTCATCAAGTGTTCATGTAAAAAATGAAGAACAAGGTGGTGCTCCGAAAAATCCTCCTTTTTTGGTTGAAACGTTCAAACAAATGTTTTTCGAAACTCAAAACAAGTGATAATAACCTCCAATATCGAATATATATTTGTGAAATAAAAGAAATAAATAAAGAACAAAAGAACAAGATACTTAAAAACTAAGCTTTTCTTCTTGTATTCAACTTGACAAATGCCAATACAACTTGAGAATTCTATGGGATTTTCGAATGCTTGTGGGTGTGTTACAAAGGATGAGGAATGGTGAAAAATGAGTGTCTAGTGAAGATTACAATGGGGGATGGGATCTTTATGTAGGTATTTTACATACGAAAATTACAAAAAATTGGAATCAAAATCCCCTTATTTCCGCCGATTGCTTCCCAAATCTGAGTGATTTGGATTCCCCTTCCCATTTTGCTTCTTTGACCATTTTTGCCTGATTTGGGAATGATTCTCCCTTGATTATTCCATATTTGATTTAGCATCTTTCATTTTTAATTTTTTTTTTCTGATTTAGGCTAAAAAGCAGTGACTACATTCTTTAGTACCTATTTTGACCAAAATATACTTTAGGTACTTGTTTTAACAAAAAATGCTTTATATATTTATTTTGACCAAAAATACTTTGTGTACTTATTTTAATCAAAAAATACTTTATGTACTTAAATGAAAAGTTAGTATTTTTATGTACTTATTTGTGATATAAGCAGTTTTTTTTCAATGTCAATGGTAGCAAATAGGGATGACTGGATGAGTCAGAATAAAAGAGATAAAATGGACTAATTTTAAAATTAACAAGGACCTAATAAATAATTAATCTAAAATTTAAGTGATAAAATTTAATTTGACAAGTATTCAAATTACCAAGAATTAAAATTATCATTAGACAAAAAAAATTGAAGGATCATCCGGTGACATAACTCAATGTTATTAATTGAGGGAACTATTTAAAAATACTTAAATTTAGTAAGGGCCAACAATATCAATTATATGTTTTTAGGAGACTAAAATATTATTTTATCATTATTCTAACTTAATTTTTTTTTATTTTTTAAAAGTTTTGAGCACCGTAATAACAACTATGGTCCCTGTTAAATACCGCCCCGAAACCACCTCTTCCGTTCTCTTAATAGCTTCTCCAATTACATCATATTGAACACAAATCTTGATCCAAGTTGATCCAAATAAAAAGCGAAAAATCCAAACTCAAAATAAAACCTCAAAGGTCTAAAATAATAAAAAACATACATTTAAAAAATTAAACTCAAAATCAATCCAAACGCAAACACAAATTTAATATTTAATTATATCCTAATCAAATAATTTTTATTTTATAAAACACAACTCCAATTATTAATTTTATTCCAAAATTTTCTTGATGATTTTGAATGTAATAAAACAATTATGATAAAATCGTAAGGTCAACATTAGTTTCAAATCTCTAACGTCATGTTATAGAATTTTGAATTTGTGACGCATTAAAAAAACAAAAGTCATAGTTTTGAACATTTCTTGCTAATTACCAAGCCAATGGAAAATTTACTCGGTTACTTGTTCCTTCCTCCATGTCTATGTTTACTTTTAAAAAAGTCTTTAATTTGAGAGACATCGTCAATATCTCACTTTTTTTTTCCTGATCTTTTACTTATATGACCCATTAATCGTCATAGTTTGCTTCAAATTGTTATCGGTGTAACATATAAAAAGTCATGAGATTAAGTATGCTTAAGTGCTCAATATTAGAGGTGAGCATTTGATTGAGTATAGTCGAGTCAAAAATTTTGAGTTTGACGAGTCTTATTTTATAACTCAAACTTTATTTAAATTTTTTTTCGAGTCAAGTCAAATTGAATTGAATTGTTCAAGTTTATGTTAGAATCTAATTGTGAGCATTTATAACAGGGGATGACGGTAACGGGAGCAGTGGGAGCCCTGCCTCCGAGTTTGGAAAATAAACTTTAATCCTTTAGAATATTTAAAACTATTAATTTGACCCCTTCAAAAAGTTTTAAAACTTAATATTTTCTGAACATTTTAAAGTAAATTCCCTCCTAATTTTGTAAAATTATTATTAAGTCTTAGTTTTTTTTTTTGAAAATTTTAATTTAGATCTTCAAAATTTTTATAGGCCCCCTCAAACCGTGTTGCCAAAGTTTGCCTCTAATTTATAATATAGCGGTACTAATTGGTTTCAATTTAACAACTTCCTATAACTATATATGATATACATATATATTTCTTTATATTTTTTCATATGTGATATACATATATCAAGAAGAGTTGAGAGACTCGACTTGAACTTGAAAACTGATACACTAATTACTAAAAAATTTGAGTTATTCGATTTATTTGAAGTTTTATTTTATAACTCAAACTTTATTTAAAATTTTTTCCAGTCAATTTGAGTTTATGAAATTACAATTCAAGTCTAATCTAATCAAAAAAAAATTCGATTGTTTCGAGTCAAATTTTGGTTTAAGAGTGAAAACGATTTTAATAGTCTAAACACTATATAAAAATAAATAAATAATTTTTTCTTAGAAAAATTAAGTACGCGTGATATACATAAGCAAATTATTTTTACAATTTATTAAGGGATATTAGGGGTAGCTGTACCTGAAAGTTTCAAATTCTTATATGTTTTAGAATTTTTTTCGTACTTTGTATTGATAATTTAGTTTTATATCCTATGGTATTTTTAAATTCTCATATAGTTAATAAAATTTTACACCTCTGATATAGAATTTTGTGCTCGTCCATGATAATAGTTAAAATTGATTATATTTGATAACTTGATTTTAGTATATTGATCTTTTATTTTGAAACATTATGATCTATATTATTATTTTTTGAACAATTCCTACTTAGGAAGAGAGGGGGAGAAATTTGCTCCTAATGAGTATTGAAGCCACAATTTAGGAAAGAGAAAATGTCAACTGAGAGCTTTTAAGCACTTACTCTAGAGATTGCTGACATAATTTAGATTATTTAAACTAACATTTAAATTATGATAATATATATGACATTTTTATTTTTTACCGAAATCCTATTACCTCTTTTAGAGATAATACTATTTTTATAGGAAATTATTTGATACACAAGCTGTCTAAAATTTAGATTATTCAACTTTATTTATTCCAATGTCCTCTATCTTATTTGGAGTTTAGGATTCAAGAATTTAGGCTTAGGGTTTAAGATTTATGTTTAGTGTTTATAGTTTAGCATTTAGAGTTTTGAGTTTAAGGTTGAAGGTTTAAGATTGAAATAATAACGAGTGTGTAAAATTTATTTTATACAGCTTGTGTATCAAGTAGTTACCTTGAAAAATTGGTATTTTCATTTGTCTTTTTATTATTTTTTTGAATTAATAATAACTATTAGTTTTATTAAACAGAGAGAAAAATATAATAAAATCATAAGAAACGTCTATAAAAATTAGAGTAGACAAATCAAAACAACCGATCATCTCTCCTAAAAATATTAAAGTTCACAAGCTAAACGCTAAAAAATAAAATAAGATCATAGAAGGGAAGGACTTTACGACAATATAAAAATATATACAACAATGATGACACGCAGACAAACTGACTTTTCTAAACTCAACCGTGATCTATCTTTGATAGTTGTTAGCATATATTAATATGAGAGTATTAGTTTAAGGGTACAAATAAGAGATAAATCATATAATCAAATAAATACCAACCGAAAAAGTAACACCAAATCTAATCTTAAAAAAATTGTTACACAAATAGAGGAAACGTAATATCTACAAAAAAGAAAAAATATCCACAATTTTCATTATGAAAATGAAAAACATATTAACCAAAATAAGATAAAAACTCAAATATACTTCAACAAAAATAAAAAAACATAAAAAACGAAAGAAGAGAAATTTGATGAAAACACAACAAAGATAATAACAAAACATGAGGGACAGCGATTTCACTAAAAGTCAATGGTGTCATACTTTTAGACAAACGAAAAAGAAAAAGAAAAAGAAAAAAAAAAAAAAAAGAAAAAAAAAAGCAGCATGATCCTCCTGATAAGTGAAAGAAAAAAAACTAGAAAAAAAAAAACTTAAAGATATAATGTCTTGTTTTTTTATTAATTAATTTGATCTAATAGTTAGAAAATTACAAATTTTATTGTTTTAAAGCTGACACTATCTAAATAAATAATTTATATGGGACCGTATTGGAGCTCTTTAAGACGAATTTTGATCCCTAATCGTATATTTGGAAGATGAGAAGTCGCTATTAAGGATTACGTACTATACAGAATACAAATTATTATTTTTTGAATAGCAAATTATTAATTACTAAAAATTATTTACAAGAAATATCCAGATTTTTTAAGAAAAGAAATCCGTCAATTATTATAAAAATTAGACATGAATCATGCCAATATAATATAATATAATATAATATAATCTGAATTGGCTTCATTAATTGTAGATAATTATATAATATCAAGTTGTGAATTGATTATCAAGTTTCTCCATACTTAAGGTGGACTTTAAGCACCCATGAGGCCATGACCCATCCCTTCCCACTTGTTTAAGCACGTTCCGTCCACATTAGTATAGGTTTCGGTTAAGATTTGTTAATTGTATTATGTGGGATATGAATTTAGTTTCGGTATTTAATTTTGACATTTCAATCCTAATCTAAGCTATAGATTTAAAACATATTCTTTAATTTAATCAACTATAAATTTATGTTATTTATTCATATTATCTTTTTTAGCTGTTTGAGTTAAATTTGACATTTCAAGTTTTAAAAAGCACAATAATTAAAATTGACTATATTAAAAGGTAAGGATCAAATTCACAACCACATATGGCCGGGGTGCTAGGGACAAGCGCACCCCTAAAAATATTAAATTCCCACATATTTTAAAAATTTTATTTATATTTTATATTAATAATCTAATCTCACACCCCTTAATTTTTAAATCCAGATGTAATTTTACACCAAAAGCATGCGTCCGTCCCTATCCATAACTTATACATAATATAAGAGCTAATGACAAATCTTTGTTAACCTATATATTCCTATCCTATTTGTATTATTTTTTAACATGTTATATTTAAAAATGTTTTTACAAGATTTTACGTGGCTGGATTAATTGTGCGTCAAACTTGAAAGTTGAAAGCAGAATATCGTTAAAATAAGAGTAAATGATATGTTAATTCTTTTAAGTTTGATTTTTGTTTAGTTTAATCCTTAATTTTTTTATTTAATCTAAAATCGACTCTTATTTAATTCATAATGGGTATTAATTTATTAAATAAAAATATTATAATATTACAAAAATTAGAAACAAATAGCAGTCGAATAAATTATTTTTTTAGACTAAACTAAACAAAATAAACTCGAGAAATTTAACATGTTTTACATTTTTCAATAAAATCATCATTTTTTTTTGCCAGAAATGTCATGTGGCATGATTAAACAAAAAATAATAATGGAATCAACAATTTTGGGGTAAAATAGGCATCGTTCGTGTATATCGCTAACTTTTTTTTTGTTGGTTACAACTACATGTTGAATTGTTTTTTTAGTAAACTACACCGAAGATCACTGAACTATCGATCTGGTCTTATTTTGACCACTAAACTATGAATTTTATTAATTAAATCATTAAACTATTAAAAGGTTTTAATCAAGTCACTGTACTATAAAGAAACGTTGATGTGAAAATTTAGTAAATTGGTATGACTACACATTTGGTCCTCATTACTTATATTTTTTATTAACTTAGTCATAATTCTAATTTAATTCAATTAAAAAAATCTCCAATTAGATGTTAACACGTGTCACGGTCTGATTGAAGGATTTAGTCCTAATTTTAATTTCTTTAATTCAATCAATTTAATCCTCCAATTAGATGATGATACGTTCCGCAATCCAATTGAAAACAAAATAAATGCCACAAATATAGTAGTAAGGGGAATCTAACCCGGGTGGAAAGGAATACTTAACCTAAAACCTATAAGTTGGACACACCTAACCACTAAATCAAATTTAATATTTGAATTATAATAACATTGTGTGTATATATATATTAATCTAAATTCAATACTGAATTTTACATTGAGTTCTAATAAATTAAAATATTTTTTTTGATAATGTGATCTAATTAAACCAAAAGAAAAAAAATTCTTTAAATAAAGATAAAAATAAAATATTTTTTAAATTACGATAATAATATAATATATTTTTTGATTAAATATAAAACTTTACGTTCCAAAGGTAAATGTCAAGGCTCTAACCCACACAAGATAGGACAACATGAACATCTTTATTCTTTAATCACTTTGCCAATTAATGGATCTTGTAAAATATCTTTTTTTAAAGTTAAGATAAGAATAAAATATATTTTTAAGTTAAGATAAGATTAAATATATTTTTAAGTTAAGATAAGACTAAAATATATTTTTTTAAGTTAAGATAAGAATAAAATACATATGTTTAAGTTAAGATAAGAATAAAATATATTTTTTAAGTTAAGATAGGAATAAAATGTGTTTTTAAGTCAAGTATAAAATATATTTTTTTATGTAAAGATAAAATTTTAAATTAACATATACAAAAAAATGTTATCAACTTTAAGTTGAATGCTAAATTTAGTTTAGTGGAGTGTTTTTCATCACTTATAGGTTTGAGGTTTGAGTCTCTCTCACACCCTTGTTTTCTTTAATTTTCAACAATAAGTTATAGTTTAAGATATAATTAGATGATGTCAAATATATACCAATTAAAGGAGAAATTATATTATAGCCTCGTCCTGTCACGTCATTTATGATCCAACCAATAAAAATTGTCTATTTCAATAATTGTTTTCATATCATCTTTTTACCAAGTGAATCTTCACTTATATTTATTGTAAATCAAATTTAAAAAACAGTTTTTATCATGTGAATCTTAAATTTAAAAACAGTTTTTATCATGTGAATCTTCACTTGGTAAAAAGATGACATGGAATAATTGATTAAAATTAATAGTTTTTATTGGTTGGGAACATGAATAATGTGACGGGACAGACCTATAATATAATTTCTCCAATTGAACGTCTTTGTTCGCTAACTGAGTGTGTGATTGACTTCTTAAGCCACCTAGGTTTAACTCTCTTTGCTGACATATTTGTGAAATTTATTTTTCTTCCAATCATATATTGACATGTGTCACTATTTGATTAGATGATTAAATTTATTGAATTCATGAAATTAAAATTATGATAAATTTTTTTAATAGGATGGTGACACATTACATCTCATTGAAGATTAATTTTTTCATTGAATTAAATTAAAATTGGGACAAAGTTGATAAAATGGGTAAGCAATGAGGACTAAATGTTGAATTATATCAATTTACTTAATTGTTATGTCAACATTTCTATTAATAGTTAACTATCTATGACTGAATTGAAACCATTTAAAGAGTTTAATGAGCTTTTTAACAAAATTTATAGGTCATCGATTAAAATAGAATCGAGCCAATAATTTAGTGATCTATAACAATTTTTTTTCGTTTCTTTACATTTCCTAGCTTCGTCTCCCTAGCAACTCTCCCTTAGCAACAATCTCAACGAAGCAAATAAAAAAAACAGAAGAAGACTACAAGCAATAGGATCAACGAGAGTTTTCGAAGCTTAAATATGATATCAATTGATTTGAAATTAAATCTTTTTAAAAGTCAGGCTACTTGCCTATGCTTGAATCCCCACACGATTTTTTTTCGTAATATTTGAACAAAATTATTGTTATGAGATAACGAGGATTATAATGATCACATAATAAAAGAGACACTAAAATTTTAGGTGAAAATTTAACGGAAAAACTACGAACAGAAAATGAGAAATTCGTTGTAATGTTAATATATTACATCCTCAATTTCATATCTTCATCTTCTGTTCATCACACCAGTGTTCTTACAATCATCCTAGAAGTAGACCTGAATGCCCAAATTGCATCAGCCCTAACCAGTCTCTTTTAGCAGCCCACTACAAGCTAACCAAATTGGACTGCCTTCAGAGAACGCTTTCCACTAATCTAACATCTAAATGTTAAATTTCAAATAAAATTTTTAAAAAATATTATCGACCACTTTTTTTAGAGGGTAGAAATCGTCTGCTCCTTCTATGCCCTCACATTAAAAATTAACTTTAGGGTTTATAATTTAGGGTTGAGGTTAATATTTAGGGTATAGAAAAATTAAAATATATATATTTTAAGGTACAGAGTTTAAGATTTAAATTTTAAAATTATAATTTAAAGTTTAATTTTTTAACGTTTTTAGTGTGAGAACATTAAAAAAAACATGTTTCGAGGCTGACGATTTTTATTCTATCACATGCACATTTCAAGAATCTCGTAATCTCATGGTATTCAAGAGAAGTGAACAAAGAAGGGCAGACCTAAATAGGGTCCCATCAAGTGATGCCAGAATATGTATGAATTGTGGACAATGTTAAAAGCCGAAAGCTTTATCAGCTGGACCCTGAAAACAAACAACTTTCCAAAACTCGTGGCCATAAATGGAGCTGCACGTTCCAAGTTTTTATTATAAGTTTGGAGTGACTCCATTAATAATGAGACATATGCCACCGCCCGTCTTCCAATCCAACGGTCTTGAGCCTTGAGATTCTGATTCAACTCTACTCCACCGCCCGTCTTCCAATCCAATATGAATGTTTTGGTAGCAGAATACCTTGGGGATAATGACAGAGTAGAAACTGCCGATGCCAAGGGAATTTTGGTTGCATATGAAGGTAACCCTGTCCTTGTGCCTGGCTTGAGTCCATTAGAAACAATGCCAGCTGAAGAACCAATTGTGAGTGAAGATGATAAGAATGGTACAACTGATGCATCGGTTAGAGTTAATCACAAATTGTCCGAGGTAATCGCCCGATGACTGTATTTGCTCCGTCCTTTCTGTTTTTCTTTGTCCTCTCTTCTATTCCTGTTAAGAAAATTCATGCTACTTCGATATTAGTATCTGGATACAGCTTGTATCTTCTTGAGATGATGTGTAATCAGCAATGCTGCTCTTTTAATTCCTTATCAATGAAGTATTGCACATTGATCAACATTTGCTATCAACAACAATGTTGCATTTTTCAGTTTTTCATTTATATGAAGCTCCAAATGTGAAGGATAAACTTCACCTGCTTGATCAGTAGAGAATTACCAATTACTTTCCCATTTGACAATCTGTGTGATACCTTGTTATGTTCTGCTGGTCTGGTATGTACCTGAGAATGATATGTCACCCCCCCTTGCAAAATCTGTCATGGTTGTTGCAACTGCAGCTTATACCTTCATGTCTTTCCCTTTTCTATTGTATTTTAATGCCAACGTGATAATATTTAGTTAGAAGAGAAGCAAGAACCCGAAGGTGCACCACAGGAAGAAGAAACAACGGCAGTAGTCAAGGACGACAAGGAGCAGCTCAACCAACATATTCAGGAGCCTCCAGTAGCCGAAGAAGATGTGGAGCAATTCAACCAACATATTCAGGATCCCCAGGTAGCCGAAGAAGAACAGCCTGATCCGGAGTCTTTTCGAAACAACATGTTGCAAAGTGATGTCCAATGGGGTCGTAACGCATTGCAGAAGCTTCTCAATGGTTTAAGATTTCTATAGCTCATTGAGACTAAACTAGATCTTACATAGTATGAATGCTCATTGCCGTGCTTCATTTCTGTTAAATGAGAGGGTTAGGTTACTGGTACTGCATTAGTGCTGTTAGTATGTACATACAAATATTGCTTCCTTGTATTCTGTTAGGTTCTTGTGTATTCTACCAAGTAACCATAATTTTGCACTATTCGTTTATGGTGAGTGCTGTATTAATAATACCTGGAGTTAACAACCAATCCATTTGGTGAAAAATAAACCTGGTTTCATAATTTTCCTTCGTCGACAATCTTCTACTTTTCTTTTTTCTCACAAACTTGTGTAGTTGGGTCACTTCAATGAAATCAGTGCAGCAGTAAGCACTTTGTTTTTTTCCTCCTAATGCCCTTGCTGTGTTTGTTTGAGGAAGAAAGTACTCAAATCATTATTTTAGATGACTAAGGCCTGTTCAGCAATACTTCTCCGATGGACGTTAGAGTGTTAAACGGAGAAGTAATGTCAAACAGGTATCTCCTGCTTATTGAACAGGCATTTGCCCACATTTTTCACCGAATTTTGCACTCAAAGGAACGTTTTTTCACAGTTAAATTTTCCAGCTTTTCTACAATCGTGCTTTTAGTTCTCAACGAGCGTTCACAACTCGTTGGTGAAGGAAGGCTAATTATTATTTTAGATTTGACAAGTTTTATTTAAAAACATTGGTTTAATTCAACAATATCTTCCTTTTTGATACAACAAAACACTTTGTTAAAATTTGTTTTAAAATAAATTACTCTTCTTGTAAAATTCAATTTCAATTAAAAGGCTCGATTTTGTTTTAAAAATATAGTCCTAAAATAGAGATCAATTACCAACACTACAAATTTACACGTCTTTCCCCCATTTTATAGAAAAAGAATCAAATAAAGGTTGAGCAAGAAAAGAGTTAGTCCAATAGAATATAGATAAAACAATAAAGAGTAAGAACTAGTCCAATAGAATATAGATAAAACAAGAGTAAGAACTAGTTCAAAAAGGTACTTATCCAAAAAAAAAAACTAGTTCAAAAGGAGCTATAAAGGCAGGAAAATAAACCAAACCAAACCAAACCAAATAAAATATCCAATGTGAATTTGAAAATGCATAAAAATATCTAATGTAAACATGAAGACAATCCTAGTCATCTTGAGGTAATTGCGGTTGAGGGAACTGAGACAAAAGATGAGCCATATGCTCCTCCAACGTATGCATTCGATTACTAATAACGTGAACTTCGTCTCGTAATGAACCAATCGCTCCAAGGATTGCTAAAGTCTCGGTCGGATGTTGAGGAGCTTGCCGAGGAGGTTGAACAAGATCACTTTCCTCGATATCTTCATCATCATCATCATCCTGGTGGTGGTTGGCTTGAGAAACCTTCACCCAATAAAAGAATCTAAGCACAAATTGACTCTTGGTAGTTAATAGTAGTTGATTTCTTGATGTTTCTTGATATCACTTAATCTCTCTCTTGGTGTTGTAGGAGCTTTGAAAGCTGGTATTTGTAGTGTCTAATTGATGTTGGAGACATGAAAACCAGAGCATTAATGAACTACAACAACAAAAGGTATCGATACTTTTGAAGGGGTATCGATACTTTAGACATTTACGTTAAAGCCTAAGGTACGATATAATAGAGAACGTATCGACAATTGCTATGAGATATCGGTACCTTGTAGAGGATATCAACAATCTGGCAACTTTTCTTTAATTTTCAAAACATCAAACTTGAAAACAGTATCAATACAAAGATAGAGAGGATATCGGTACTTTTCTGAACTTCGAAGTCTCCAAGCATCAATACCTGGATCATAGAGAGGATATCGATACTTGATCCCTGAAAGCAGTTTTTCACTTGATAAAATGTTTGAAAAAATTGTTTCACTTTTTGTTCAATTTAAAAATAATTCCAAGTGTTTTGAAAGATTGATTTTGAAAGTTTGTCACTTCTAAGTTTTATTCAAAAACATTATATTTGTTATATCAAAACATTTATCAAATGAAGCTTAACAAATGGTATCATTTTAGTATCATTTGCAAACAAGGTTCTCTAACAGAACTTTCCCACATTAAGAGGCCAAAGATCACGTGAGATGAGAATGTACAATTAAAACATTTGGTTATATAGCAATCTGCCAAACCGAACGGCAAAGCAATCAAGCATTATCGGCATCACTGCCACTAACCAGAGCTTCATGGCTCACCATGTAGTTGCTTCCATCAGGACCCAACACCTTAAACCTGCTCCACAGTTTACAAAAATACTATTGACAACATTTAACCATTATTATATGCAATCAGAAGAAATAGTGAATATGACACCTCTCAAGAATGAATTTTCCTTCTTTGTACTTCTGAGTCTTTTCACGTGCAGACTCCTAGAATCAATCACTCACAATTCACAACATTAGAAAAACGATAAGAATGCTCTACGGAATTAACTCATGGAACTAAGCATCGAAAGAAATCAAACCAGGAAAAACTCCGAAAATTGCAATACTATTTCTTACGTATTTCCATCCCACAATTGAGCCACACCCGACACAGAATATATCAACAACAGTGTGCATTCCAGTCATCATCATGCGGTCTTCTTTCTCACCCACTGAGATATTCACACTGTTATGCATTAAAAAGAAAACAAGTGAATTGAACAATTCATATCTACTGAATGCATATGACATGAGTAATGAAGCATGCCCCAACACTCCTAATTCCCTCATAAGCTTTTGGCATTTGCGTATTCCATGGTTTTTCTTGCAACAATTTGCATACTTCACTTATGGTCTAGAGGTTAGACAAACAATACGCAGGATGAAGGGCCATGATAGAAAAGGAATGACCAATGTATTGATTCTTGGCTGTCTGTATGTCAATACATTGTCTAGAATACAAGGTAGCTGGCTGGTTCGAAGTAAACATGTTTAGCGTGTTGGCATTTTCCTTTTCGTGCAAATTCCTTGTAAATACATAGCTTTCGCAGATTGCACCAAAGAGAGTAATTGGCTTAACAAAAACATGATCAAGCATAATTGTTTGTATGAGAAGAGAATATTTCTAGACAACACTCTACAGAGACAAAAAATTGGCTTTATAAAGCATGCAACAAAGAAACACTTACACCTTATCAAAGAGATAAGCCTTTCCATGCCTGCAGTGGAAAGACTGAAACACAGGTAAAGGATGAGGTTAGCATGTGTCTGTATTGCCGAAAGACACCTGATATAATGCAGGGAACAATGAGAACACAATTATTGATGAAAATTTGTGCAAGTTATATATTTCTATCTACATTAAAGGATGAGGTAACTCTAAATGTATCCAAAACTTAACATGATAGTCTGATGTACAACCTGCTCATTCTACAGCTTCCTTTTGTCTCGATTTGTTTAGGCTCGAATTTAGAATTTTCCGGTAAACGGAACAGCCTCCAATTCAACTACTCAGCTGGATGTTTAAGAATTTATCCATAACAAAAAGAGGCAAATATTTTGGTTCCACACTAATATCCAGAATTGCAGAGCAAAAAGGAATCACATTGAATGTTATGGTGCAACATTTTCATCTTTAGGAAAAAAGCTTCAACATTCAACAACCAAAACTGAAGAGGAATCAGCCTATTAGAGTTAAATCCCTAGTATTATTCAGATGATGGTTCAATCATTTTGTTCACATTTGGTTCATTTATCACAAGATTTACCAATTTCCCAGAACCCAAACAAAACTTCAGAAAAGGAATCTGGGATCAAATGTAACCCCCTAAAAACAACAATGTAGGAAACTAAGACGTGAATGGCGAAAAGAAACATGGGGAAAGATGAAAGGATTTCATTAGGAATTAAAAAGAAAGAACCTTTGAAATGATGTCTTCGAAGAGAGCCAGATGGGTATGGCAGTGCTTGCAGCTATAGACGCTTCCTTCAAGAGTAATCATGAACACCCTTCCCATTCTTTCTTTAATCAAACTATCAATCTTTCCACTAAACTTTGATAAAAAAAAAATCAAATAAATTTTAGAAAACGAAAACAAAATAAAAGGGGGGAAGGAAACAGCAACAGGATCGAGAAAGAAACCAATGAAGGAAAAGTAAAGGCAGACGTGTAATATATATATTATAGGATAAATTATGGAAATAGTCCCCCATAGGGAGTTTCTTTTTGTTGAGTTAAAATTTTAATTAGTTTAATTTTTTTTGTTTAACACTTCTCATTGACCGACTAATTCGAAATGGGAACTGCAGAGGCCCGTTATAGGACGACTTTACCTATTTTTTTCATTCACAACGTCATAATTCGAACCTCTGATCTTACTTAAATAATCTAGTGTCCCATTTTATTAGACCAACCGATTGTCGGTAATTAATTTAAAAAATGTAATTCAACACTTAAATATATATAATTATAAAAATAACTGATAAATAAAAACGTTAAATTTATTTTAAAGATAAAATGTGGCATTAAAATAATTTATATTAATTATAATTTTTGTCATTCATGAAATAAAAATTTGACTTGTATGTTTAGACTAAAGTCTTAATTTGAATATTCTTAAACTTATTTTTATTTATGAAAATATGTTGCATTAACTGTAAGTTAACCTATATATAAAATGTTGTCTACAAACCAAATATTGAACTTGATTCAAAACATAAAATTTGAAAAGTATAAATATTTTACATTTTGGAAACTTTTTCATTTTAATTTTTTCAATTTTCTAAATTAAAAAAAACAAAATTTCAAAAAAATCTGATTTTTTAAAAAAACTTATTGTTTTTACAATTTTCTTTATTTTATGATTTTTTATATTATAACAATTTTATGGATTTTATTTATTTTTAGATAATTAAGCTTAATTAAAATATTGGGAAATATAAATTTAAACCATAATTTTTTAAAAAAAATATAGATTTTCTAAGAAAATTGTTGATATTTTAAGGATTTTTTATAAGTCTATTTTAAAATTTTTTAAAATTTTATTTTATAACACATGACATGCTTTTATTGGGTCAAATTACTTTTTTAACAGAAAATATCACTAAGATAATCGGTAAGACAAAATAATAGACAGTTTTGGAAAAATAATTCAAATAGTTTAAATATTTGAAAAAATAAGGTATATTAGGGGATATTTTAGAATCTACGTCAAGTTTTACAGTGTAGGGGAAAGTCGCCACCTGCAGACGGCGATTTGGGAAAAGACGCCATCTGCAGGTAAAACTTCCCCTTGACTTTTACTAGTTCAATATTTTTCTTTACCGATTCAAGACAAAATCAGAGAAAAGTTGTCACCTGCAAATGGTGTCTTCTCCTAAGTCGCCACCTGCAGATGACAACTTCCTCCTGCACTGTAAAATTTATCGTAAATTTTAAAATATCTTTTAAAGTGCCCAAAACCCAAAATATTGTTTGAATTTACATTATCCCTAAAATACTTGAAAATAATAATATATAAGGTAACTAGAAATGAAATGATAATATAAAAATAACTGAGAAAAAGATGTAAAAGATAAATGGAGAATTAAACTAAAGCACGAAAATTATAAATTAATAGTAAAATATTATGTTTATCATTATTTCACCAAAGCGAGTTGGTATATATCACTCTCGGATGAAAATGCATTATTTTTTAATGATAAATTTTATTTATTTAGATGCAAGACATTTTTGTATGGTACTGTAAATTTTTACTTGACAAGAAAAAATGCATTTAATTTATGTAAGTATGATTATTATGGACACGGATGCTTGAAGGGATTAGTGGGGTCACGGTCTCTCCAAATTTTGAGAAATTTAAATTTTATCTTTAAATTTTTTGAAAATTTTAATTTGGCCTCATAAATTTTTTAAAATTCATATTATGATTCAAATTTTTAAATATTTTTAATTAAATTCTCTCAAATTTTTAAAAAATTTTGTTAAATCTCTCAAAATTATTAAAAAATTTAATTAAACCCTCAATTTTTTTGAAAATTTTCATTTAAGCCTTTAAATTTTTTAAAAACTTAAATTGAGCCCCTCACTTTTACTCCAAGCTTCCCACTATGGACACCTACTTACAAGCTATGTACTCACCACCAAACCGTACGTGAATGAGTCAATTTGTTGCTAATTATAACTTGGTTGAACGTGGTTTAGAATTAAACTTTAACCAATATTTCATCGCATGTAATTTGATTATGATCTTAATTGAAATCTAAACAAGAATTGATATAGCTTTACTATAAAACGAGACAATATGAGCTAATTTAGTAGCATTGTTTGCTGAAATTGTGGAAATGTAATAATTTTTTACAACGTAGATAGCAGCATACAAGGACTACATGCAGCAAAATCCACTCAAACCAAACGGATCCATGTGTTTTTAAGAAGTGAAGGTGTCGATAATGGTAGTGTGAAGAGGGTCACTCAAGTGGGTAGCCCAGTTGTTGAGAGGACCTTTGCCGGTCGCAGCAGCTTGGACTGCGAAACCAAGGAAAGCAACCATGGCAAGGCGAGCATGCTTGATCTCAGCCAATTGAAGAATGGCCTTCTTCTCTGGGTCTGCGGCCAACCCAAGCGGGTCAAAGAAACTTCCTCCCGGGTACAGCCTCTTCTCAGGGTCCAGCTCTGCGTTCCTTTGGAACTCGATGTATCCGATCACCAACACTTCAATCCAAATCAATGTTGTCATCGAGAATGGAAGGGGTTGTCCCAGGTAAGATGAACCCTCAACTAGCTCAACCTGAAATGATCAACACATTTTTAAGGTTTAACTTAAAAATGATTCGAACTCGAAATAATCTTAATTCAGTATCGTCCACAGGGTCGTACCTGGGCCTGGGCAGGAGGGACATCTGCTCAGGGCCCAAAACTTTTATGGTGTATTACACTTATAAAAAATATTTTTATATTAATTATATGGCTCAAATATTTTTAAATACTTGTTATTAAGGGCTAAATGTGTTTCTAATATTTATTATTAAAGGCCTAATTTTTTTCTCAATAATTATTATCAGGAGCCACTCTTAAAATTTAAATTTTTTCTAATATTTGTTATTAAGTGTACAAATTTTTCTCAATATATATTATTTTGACCATACTCTTGAAATTCAATTTTCTTCTAATACTTGTCATTAAAGGCCCAATCTTTTCAATACTTGTTATTAGGGGTTCAATTTTTTCAACATTTGTTATTAAGGGCATATTCTTAAAATTCAATTTTTTTTTCTAATATTGATTTGTTAATAAGAGTCTAATTTTTTCAATACTCTTTGTTAGGGACTCAATTTTTTTAATATTTATTATTATAGGCATACTCTTAATTTTTCAACATTTGTTATTAAAAACACAATTTTATTCAATACTTATTATGAAGCTACTCTTAAAATTAAATTTTTTTCAACACTTGTTATTAGGGACAATGATTTAAATAACGATCTACAACAACAACAACAACAACGATCGTTATATAGGGGTAGCAACATCGTCTAAAAATTATGATATCTGCAACCGTTATGTCCACGATATCATATATTATTAAAAAATTTACAGCTACGATACTCGTAGTGACCGCAATATCATCCATTACGTCAGCAATCACAGTAAAACATAACGGGATCAAAAATACGATCACAACCGTAATTTAAATATTTAATTAGGGGGCTTAATTTTTCAATTTACCTTAAAGCCACCAAAATCTCAAAAACGAGCCTGATAGTCCGCTTTCAGAAGGGGAATAACATGAACTCCGGTTAGAGCTCAACCTATCTTTATAGTTTTAATAATTTATCAAGTTATAATCATGTAAATGAGTAGTTGACCATTTATTAATAAAATATTAAATTAATTGTTCGAAAGTGACGATGCAATTCCGTTCTATAAGTAAATAAATAAACGAACCTTGCCAGCGTCTTGCCAGGTAACTCCGGTAAGCCACTCGACGGTGAGGGCACCGAGAGTAGCCAGCATGGCCCACCTGCCATGGATCAGCTCGCACTCGCGGAACCTCTGGAGGCCAAAGACCTCGCTGTAGGGCTGGAACGGTGTGGCCTTTACGTCGGCAATCTCTGTTCTGGTCCCGATGATCTCACCGGCCGAGTTCTTAGCCAGGTTCTGGTCCAAAGAATCCAAATCATATTGCAAGTACTCTGCGGGTTTCCCCAACCCGAAAGGGTCGAACCCGTAGTCACCGACCAAGGTTCCGTCAAGCCACTCGGGTGCTACGGCTCCAGGGTACCACAGAGGGCGATCGGAGGTTGGCGCCTTTGACTTTGTGACTTTCTTGGCAGCTTTTTTGCCCCCGAAACCGAACCTGGCAACGACTCTCCCCGAGCCTGAGTAGACATCAGGGAGGCGGGTGCCGATGATGGAGGATGTAGCGGCGACGGAGGCGGCCATCGGTCGACTCGAAGGTAGCTAACTTTTTTTTTTAACAAAGAAGGTAGCTAACGTTAAGTGAAGGCAACGATAAAAGTGAGTTTATGGAGTTATGTTTTGTGTTTTGATGATAAAGGGAAGTGGGTAATCCAAGGCTTTGAGATTTTATCCATGAGGAAAGATGGGGAGCGTTGGATGAAGAAGGCGGATCTATCTGACGGATGAAAATGTAGATGCCTTATCTGTTTGTGGGGCCGGAGATTTGATCGTTTTGCTGTTTCGCCATGACACGTGGAAATGTGGCTAATATATCCAATTATTTTATCTGATAGAACACTATTTTGTGGTTGATGTTGCTACCACAAAATCTATAACTTGAAGATATTAAAACAATGATATTGTTTTGCCAAGGACTGATGCTCGATGTCAATGATATTATTGCTCTAATTAGAACCTATCAAGTTTTCAAAGTATCGAATATAATGACGGAACTTAATATTATTTATAAAAAGAGTCATTTAAAATTATAAAGACAATAATAAATTATATTTTTAAAGCACAAAATAATAATTTTATAATTATACTAATTTATATTTTTTAAATTTTTAAATATTTTTAGGTTGTTGCCTCCCTCCTACATTCATCCCCTGATCAGCATGATATTGATTAAATTTTCTAATAATATAATCGTCCACTTATTTATTATTTTAGACGTTAATTGATAATTCATATAAGATATATAGTATATTTGAAATGAATAGAAATTCTCTGTTTTTTTGTGTTTCATTTTATGTCACGCATTAAAAATAATTAGGGTTAAGGTCAAGGTTAGAGAATTGGGCTATGATAATTTTTAGGGTTTAAGTTTAAAATTTAGAATTTAGGGTTAATGCTTAGAATTTAATTTTTTAGTGTTGAATGATAGAATGATATACTGAAATTTTAGCCTTTGAATCGTCTTCTTCCTGTATTTTAACTGCACTATGAAAATAACAATATTAATTTTGAGTAAATAAATGATTTTGTTTACCTATATTATCGATTTATAATGTTTTTATCATTGAGACGTTTTAAGTCATTGGTTTGATCATGTGACATGTTAGCAAAAGATGTTAGTTTTTAATTTAACCTCTCAATTTTAAATAAAAACTTAGTTAATCTTTGGGTTTTAGATACCTTTAATTTGACACCTAAATTTTAGATAATATCAATTTGACCCTTGAATTACATAAAGACCGCGACATCCAAATGTTCTGCTGTTCATGGGAGCTGTCACTTCTTCTCAACGTCTCTGCATTGTCACTGAATTCCTTTCACCGTTTGATCTCCATTTTCTGATTTTTCTTTTTGGTGCTGGTAGCCTTTATGTAATTCTCACATTTCATATCTATTGGTCTTTGGGACTGCAGGTTTAATTTTACTTGTTTGATCTTTGTTGATGTACAAAGGTGAGAATTCACTACATCCATTTTATCTTTACACTTATAGCCAAGTTTGACACCTACAATCTCTATAATATCAGATAAAACTTCCTTTTAACAGTTCTAAAACTATTTCGAAATTATCTATGCAGGGACGAAACTAAGATTGAATCATGAGTGGAGCAACATGTTTAATTTTGAAATTATTGATATCTTAAAAAGTAATTAGACTATAAAAAATTAAAGAAGATATGATTTAATTTCACTAATTTTAACATTAAAAGGTTTTAAAAGCAATTAAACCTGAAAAAATTTGAAGTCAATGCTTAACTTAATTAATTTTAAAACTAATAAAACCCTAAAAATAAATTATAATTTCAAAACTGTCCATGACTTAAAATATAGTTAAACTATTAAAGATGGAGAGCAATTACCCCACTCACCCACAACATAGTTCCGGTTCCCGTGTCTATGATTTTGTTCCTTCTCAACACATTAAATGTATGCACACCAAGTCACTTTCAGAATGAAAATCAGCAACGACTTCCCCGTCAAATATCTGCACCCTAATTCAATTCTTGTTCCCAAGTCGAAGTACCTTCTCTCAAATACCCCTAGAGAAAGGACACTCGAAAACAGGTGATCTCGAGTTTCAGTTCAGCAATTACAATTTCTGCGTTGACAATCCACATGAATATTCATTCTCAACCACCTATCTTTAGTACTCAACCTTTCAAGCATGGATAGACCGAAAAAAAGGCTGCAAAAAAAGGCTTCAGGGACGATCGCCTCCTTGAAATTTAAAATTTATATATAATTTAAAAAATTTCTATTTATTTTGTCTTAATTTTAAAAGGCATGAGGCATGCGAGGCGCTGGAAAAAACGCATCCGAAGGATGAGGTGAGGCGATGTGCAGGAGGCGCGCGCCTCTGGGCGCTTTCGCTTGAGGCGTGAGGCGCACGAGGCGACGCCTCTTGCCCCTGAGGCGTTTAAAAAAAAGCACATTATCCAGCCTCCCCGAATTCACGATACACCAAAGAAACCTAATTGCTCTGTCTCCCTCAAATTCCAGCCAGCCTACAACCATAGCCACCTTCGCCGGCAAGCCCAGCCACCGCCGCCGGTAAGTGCTGTGAAGAGCCACTGTTCTTCTTTTCTTCTAGGTGCAGTGTGACAAGCCCCAAATTTCCCTTTTTTCATGTTTTCTTTAATATGAGAGACGGGTGTTATTTTATTACTGTTTTTAATTCTTTTAATTCACACAATCACTGTAATTTTTTAACAATCAAGATTGAAAATCAAATATTATTGATTCACACAATCACATCAATTTTATTTACTTTTAATTCTTACTTTTAATTCTCACAATCACTGCAATTTTTTAACAATCAAGATTGGAAACCAAACATAATCAACTTTATCTAGTAATACTGATTTTATGGGCTAATAAAGAATTGATTTTCAATTTCCCAGAATCAACTTTCCACAGTCATGTTAGTAGTATCTGTCGAAATTTAATCACCGTTAGAGGGTTGGAAATTCAATTCACGTTAGAGGCTTGGAAATTTAATCACTCTTAGAGGCTTGGAAATTTAATTCAGGCTATTTTGTTTCAATTTTGAGCAGTTTTCTATCATATATTATTCTTGCTGAATTTAATTATATTTGAACTTTGAACTATGTTTAATACTTTGATTGTTTTTTATTTCTTTTATTCGAACTATGCTTGGTTGCTTTCTTACATCAATTTGTTTAATTTGAGACTTAAGTACAAATTTAAGTAGAAAAATATTACCTTTTAGCATCTATAATATAATTATAATGTTTTTAAGTACAAAATATGCTATATGGTTAATTTATAAATTTTAGAATAAAAGGGCGCATCGTCTACGAAAGGCGAGCGCCTTCACCTCTCGCGTTGTGCCTCGGCTCTAGGGACCTTTTGCGTCTCAGAGCACCTCGCGTCTTTTAAAACCAAGTTTTCTGTTGAAAATTTATTTTCGCCCCCAAAAGTTTATAAGTTCGCCTCCTCTAAAATTTTATAGGTTCACTCATCTAACATAAAATCATGCGTTCGTCCATGCTTCCAAGTATGGCCAACAAAGCAATAATCAAATGTTTAGGAACACGGAGAGGGAACATGGAGTCGTATGTTGTACCGTCTTTGAGTCATATTTGCCCTCTAGAAACTATTGAGCTTAGCAAGTCTTTGTGGCTCTGCATATATGAACAACACTGTATTTAGAATACTTGCAGTTGCTGGTGATTGCAACTATCAGGTTCATGAACCAAAGGCTTGAGATTCCAAAAGAATTACATCTAAGGCGGGATCCCAAAAGAAATCAAGACGTTTTAATAAAATTTAGATGAACCAAAGAAATTTCCAAGATCAATGACGCGTGGATATGGAATTTAAAAAGAAATAGAAAGGAAAATCGAAGAGAAATGAATTAAAAAATTATGTCATGGTTGCTTCCCCAAAACGTTTGTTTCAATAGAGAAGATGAACTTATTGTTGAAAAAAAGAATTTGGTAAAATAGCCACATAAGGGCTCTTGTTTCAGCGTGCAATTTTGGGTTCTAACAATCGCCGACAATGGTGGTGAGCAGTGGCGACTTGGTCGAATTCATGAGTCTAATTGATATTTATCTAAAGTTTAAGAGTTAAATTGATATTCATCTAAAGTTTTTAGGTCAAATTAATATTTTGTTTAAAATTTAAGAGTCAAAATAAAAACTAACCCCTATTACTAATATGTTATGTCATCAAACTAACAACATCTAATGTTTTATTGACGAAAACATTATAAATTAATAATATAAGTGAACAAACATTATTTTTAAATTTGATGAGAAAAAACGAACACTTTTAAAATAATCACATGGTACAGTTTACCATTGTAATCACTTATTTTTGTCAGAATTTTTAGTATTATTATAATAATAATATTATTATATAAAAAATGATTAAAGTGTAAAAAAAAAAAAAAAAAAAAAACAACAATAATAATAATAATAATAATAATAATAATAATAATAATAATAATAATAATAATAATAATAATAAAGGGGAAGGGAGTGGAGCACAAGGCTCCTCGTCACCCACCTCACGCCCCACATTGCCTATAAATAGGCATGCAATTGGAGGGCAAAGAAGCAATTGAATCAACAGTGGTGGCTGGCCGAATAAGAGAGCAGTGCTCTCGGATAGTCCAGGGCCAAGGGGTAGTCTCCTCGGTCCTAACGGGTTCGATCGGAATCTTATTTTGGGTCTGGTCTAGTTAATTTTTTGGAGAGGTCATGGTAGATCTCGGTGGGGTTCAGTCGGGGTTCGTCATTCAAACTCCTAGTTAGGTATGTTTTCTTTCCTTTTTATTTGTGTTGTAATTTTTATGATTTAATGAAGTAGTAGTTAATTTAAAATTATGTTTTTTAGTTTGTATGATTATTTATGTTTTATATTAGTATTTATTATGTTTTAAATTTATGTTTTATATTAATATTTTATTTATGTTAGATTTGTTTTTATTTTCGAGTTAGATTAATATTTATGTATGTATGTTTTAGATTAATATTTTATTTTTGTTTTTATTTATGAGTTAGATTAATAGTTATGTATGTATGTTTTAGATTAATATTTTATTTACGTTATATTGGTATTTTATTAAGTTAGTATTTATTTATATTTTTATCGCAATGTATTTATTTGTATTTGCCATGTTTTTTCTAAGATTGCATCTCAGATATATTTTGTTAATGCGGTGCCCTTTTATTCGAGCGTAAACGAGGCCAGTATCAGGCGTAGTGATAGTGGTTGGGCGTTTACTCTCAGATAACGGGGCCTTTTAAAATCTACTCGCACTTATAACCAAATTTTAAATTAATCGTCACTTTAATCCGGAAAGTCTAATATTAATAAAGCGGTAATTATTAAAGTACCAATTTTGGGCGGTGTGGGGTGCTAATCCTTCCCCATCCGTAACCGACTCCCGAACCCATCAATTTTAAATCTCTGGTCTTTACGGTGTCTGGTCCACCTTGAGTGGCCAGTGGGGACTCCATTTTCAAATAAAACACGGGTTTTTATAAAAATCCCACGGAAGACAATATTTTCAAAACAAAATCAAAAACATCTTTTTTTAGCGTAAAAGGACATCGCTACAGATGGTGACTCCGCTGAGGACATTTTTTGGTTTTCAAAAACAAATGAGAGTTGAGCTTTTTTCAAATAATTAGCGCTTTATTAATATCGGAAATTCCGGATTAAAGTGACTATTAAACTAACATTCGGTTATAATTGGCGTTTATTTTAACGTATTTTAAAATATGGCATATAAACCCATTTTTTAAGTGGGGGAAAACGCTAATGCTTTCGTGAGGATATCGTTCCTCCGTATGGGCCTAGCAAGTACCTTCGGGGCTCGAGTACCTTATGCTTTCGTGAGGATATCGTTCCTTCGTAAGGGCATAAGCGAATGGGTCCCCCTGAATTGAACCCGGTTGAAAGGAGCCTATAATGGGTGATGACCGGGGGCCTTGCTACTTTTAGTAGGGGACAACAAGGACAATTAGGGTACCTCTTAGCACCAAAACTGCATGTAGAGAATATATAGAAACCCACCCTTTTAGAGCCATGCGGATAACCTAGGTGTTTTAGACGGAATGTAAATAGGGTTGTTTTGTTTGTTTACCTTATCTAAATTGTTCTTCTATTTATTTGTTATTGATCTTATCCGGTACTGGCTCGTTTTCTTTTTTGTTTTACCCTTTTTTGCATACATCATTGCATTTGTATTACATTGGGGTGTTGGTTCAAGTGGTTTACCCGATCAGAAATATTTCATTTTTACCCTAATTTCAAATTGACCCATTTTGTGATCACATCATATCTGCTTATTTTGGCATTCACTTCATGGCATATCATAACGCTTTAATTTTTTGCATTTTACCAGCATGAAATGCTGATTCACGACTGGTTCTCAATTTAAAAAATTATCATCGGGAAAAAAATCTAGCACTCTAGATATCAAGGCAATATTCAAAGTTGCAAATGAATCTCGTGAGTTCGGAAGTTGAGCCATATGAACCATTTTTGAATCATTAATTTCACATTTAGGACATGCATTTTGCATTTACATGCATACATTTTGAAATTTCAAAATTAGTCCCTGAGTTACCCCATCTGATACAACAAAGTTGGTCGACCTAGCACTTTGCAGAACCTCTACAATAGCATGATCTTCGGGCATGTCCAAAAGTACCCTCCACATCTTTTACAAACATTATGCCTCTAACAAGATCTCAGTCCGGGGGGCATTCTTTGCCAAGGTCCAGCCTTCATTATCGAGTCAAACTCTTGCATCCTTGACCACAGTCTGCAAAACTGCACTTAATCCAAAATAATAATAATAATAATGAGTTGCCATGAACCAACACACAATTTATGAACCCAACTTAGGGGGCAACAGAATCCGCACTCAAAGTGTCAAATTCAAGAGTAATTTCAGACGACAACATAGAACGAACAAAATGTTGGGGCATGCACCCTGATGAAAGATTCAAAGAAAGGTAATCAAACCCAAGAAGAGGTTGGGGCACTGTCATATGAAAAAAAAAACCAAGATCCTGACAGGACCAGCGAGGAGTCAGGGGCATCCCATTAAAGGCCAAAAAATCATATCACATTCATGCATTTAGATTGCATTCATCTTGCATTAAACCATTTTTGCATACGTCATACATTTAGATTAAGTACATACACCAAAGTCACCATGCATTTAGGGTAGACACATGCATTTAGACATAAAATTAGATACATTCATGCAATCTTGCTTGTATATAACAGGTATACAGAAAAGACCGAGTACCCTCAACATGGGGGCAATGACAAGAGGGCCAACCCTAATCTTGAAGGAGGCCAAACACAGAAAGAATGCTGAAACATAAAAAAAAAGAGGTACCAGTGACAAATTTTGTGAACATTTATTGATTAATGTTTTTTCATTTTCAGGTCATACCTATCCGCCAGTAAAGCAGCATAAGTAGCCTTTTTCAGATCTTACCTTCGGCATTGTTGATAGGCCAACATTTCCAGATTTTGCTTTACCACTGATGGCACAGCAGTATAGACATCCTGAAGATCTCGTTTCTCCATTGATGGTGCAACAAATTTGAACCTTTCCCCAAGCAGATCGAATTTCTATTCAGGTCTTGTTTCTCCGCTGACGGTGCAACCAGACCTAATTTTTTCTTGAGTTTTACTTCTTTGTACAGTTCAAGAAAAAAGAAAAATTATATATAAAAAAAGAGAATTGAAAAATTTTGAAAAAAAGAAAGAAAGATAAAAAAATAAAAAAAATCAAAAGAAGAATTCAAAAAAATTGAAAAAATAAAAAATCGAAAAAAATCAAAAATAAAAATATCAAAAGGAAATTTATCAACTTTCATCATCTGATCTAGTCATCCGCTGATGGAGTGGCTAGGTCCAAGCTCTCGTCGTCCTCAGATTCTGCTATGCGCTGATGGTGTAGCCGGTTTCAGGTCGTCATTATCCAAACTAGTCCTCCGCTGATGAAGTGACCGGGTCCAAGCTCCCGTCATCCTCAGATTCTGCTCTCCGCTGATGGTGTAGTCGGTTCCAGGTCATCATTATCCAAACCAGTCCTCCGCTGATAGAGTGGCCGGGTCCAAGCTTTCGTCGCCCTTAGATCCTGCTCTCCGCTGATGGTGTAGCCGGTTCCAGGTCGTCATTATCCAAACCAGTCATTCGTTGATGGAGTGGCCGGGTCCAAGCTCTCATCGCCCTCAGATCATGCTATCCGCTGATGGTGTAGCCGGTTCCAGGTCGTCATTGTCCAAACCAGTCCTCCGCTGATGGAGTGGCCAGGTCTAAGCTCCCGTCGTCCTCAGATCCTGCTCCCCGCTGATGGTGTAGCCGGTCATCATTGTCCAATCCAGTCATCCGCTGATAGAGTGGCCGGGTCCAAGCTCCCATCGTCCTCAGATCATGCTCTCCGCTGATGGTGTAGTCGGTTCAAGGTCGTCATTGTCCAATCCAGTCCTCCGCTGATGGAGTGGTCGGGTCTAAGCTCCCGTCATCCTCAGATACCGCTCTCCATTGATGGTGTAGCCGGTTCCAGGTCGTCATTATCCGATCCAGTCCCTTCGCTGATGGAATGGCTAGGTCCCAGTTGCTGATATCCTACTTCTCCGCTGATGGTGTAGTAGGGTTCCGATTAATGTTCTGCTTCTCCGTTGATGGCGAGGTTAGATCTAACTTTGCTGATTTTCAAGTTTTCTTTATTAATGTTGTAGCTAGAAAACAAATCAAAAAGAAGAAAAAAGAAGAAAAAATCAAAGAAAAATAGAAAAATGAAAAAAGAAAAAAAAGAAAAAAATGAGCTTTCAACCAAATTTCGATCATGCCTCTTCGTCAGAGTCGTAGCTTGATCACACAAAAAAAAACACTCCGATCCTGCCTCTTCGTCGGCATCGTAGCTGGATCAAATCTTCAGACCTTGCCTCTTCGTCGATGTTGTAGCTTGGTCAAATTTAACTGTCGGTTCAGCCTCATCGTCGGTGTTGTAACTGAACCAAATTCACTAACTTCCGGTCTTGCCTCTTCGTCGGTGTTGTAGCTAGACCAAATTCACTAACTCTTGATCCTGCCTCTTCGTCGGTGTTGTAGCTGGATCAACATCACAAACTTTAGACCATGCCTCTTCGTCGGTGTTGTAGCTTGGTCAAAATTTACTAATTTTCAAATTTTATCAATGTTGTTTCTTGAAAAAATGAAGAAAAAGAAGAAGAAGAAAATAAAAAAAAAAGAAAAGAAGAAAAAATATAGAAAAAAGAAACAAAAAACAAACAAAAAAACAAAAAAAAGGAAAAAGTTGTCAGTTTTCTGATCTTGCTTCTTCGTCAGAGTTGTAGCTGGATCAGACATTAAAACTGTCACCCATCGGTCTTGCCTCCTCGTCAGTGTTGCAGCTAGATCGAATTTTATAGACCCTGCCTCTTCATCGGTGTTGCAGCTGGGTCAAGTTTTCTGTAGGTATTATCGCCGTCAATAATGTAGCAAGTGGAACTCATTTTGCTTCCCCAACAGACAACCCCCATTTTGAAGGTTTTGCTTCCCCTAGAGTGACAAGGTGAATCAATCAAGACAAGAAAGAAGGCATGAGTCGAAGAGAAATAAGATTTACCGAAGAAAGAAGACACGCGTCAAAAAGAGAGAAGTTCAGCCAGATAAGACAAAAATGAGTGCTTTTGATCTTTGCTTTGTTCTCTTTTCACAATAACAAGCAAATAGGGGCAACTGTAATCACTCATTTTTGTCCGAGTTTTTAGTATTTTTAGTATTATTGTAATAGTAATATTATTATATAAAAATGATTAAAGTGTAAAAAAAAGAAGCAAAATAATAATAATAATAATAATAATAATAATAATAATAAAATAGGGAGGGGAGGGGAGCATAAGGCTCCACGTCACCCACTTCACCCCTCACATTGCCTATAAATAGGCATGCAATTGGAGGGCAAAGAAGCAATTGAATCGGCAGTGGTGGCTGGCCGAATAAGAGAGCAGTGCTCTCGGCTAGCCCAGGGCCAAGAGGCAGTCATCTCGGTCCTAACCGATTCGATCAAAGTCCTATTTTGGGTCCGGTCTAGTTAATTTTTTGGAGAGGTCGTGGTAGATCTCGGTGGGGTTCAGTCGGGGTTCGTCATTCGAACTCCTAGTTAGGTATATTTTCTTTCCTTTTTATTTGTGTTGTAATTTTTATGATTTAATGAAGTAGTAGTTAATTTAAAATTATGTTTTTTAGTTTGTATGTTTATTTATGTTTTAGATTAGTATTTATTATGTTTTATATTAATATTTTATTTATATTAGATTTGTTTTTATTTTCGAGTTAGATTAATATTTATGTATGTATGTATGTTTTAGATTAGTATTTTATTTTTGTTTTTATTTATGAGTTAGATTAATAGTTATGTATGTATGTTTTAGATTAGTATTTTATTTATGTTATATTGATATTTTATTATGTTAGTATTTATTTATATTTTTATCGCAATGTATTTATTTGTATTTGCCATGTTTTTTCTAAGATTGCATCTCGGATATATTTTGTCAATGCGGTGCCCTTTTATTCGAGCGTAAACGGGGCCAATATCAGGCGTAGTGATAGTAGTTGGGCGTTTACTCTCGAATAACGGGGCCTTTTAAAATCTACTCACACTTATAACCAAAATTTAAATTAATCGTCACTTTAATCCGTAAAGTCTAATATTAATAAAGCGGCAATTATTAAAGTACCAATTTTGGGCGGTGTGGGGTGCTAATACTTCCCATCCGTAACCGACTCCCGAACCCATCAATTTTAAATCTCTGGTTTTTACGGTGTCTGGTCCACTTTGAGTGGCCGGTGACGACTCTATTTTTAAATAAAACACAAGTTTTATAAAAATTTTACTGAAGACAATATTTTCAAAATAAAAAATATTTTTTTTAGCGTAAAAAGACATCGCTACAACAATTATTCAAAAATTTGGTGCCAGGGCGCCTACTGTCCCATTAAGGTCCGCCGCTGCATCCAAGTAACAAAAGTTGGATAATCACAGGGTAAAAGAAAGACAAAACATGTTATTTATACAGAGAGAAAGAGCAGCACCGAGACAAAACAACAGCAGCAAGACTACAATACAAAAGTGAAACCAATGATGTATTTTGGCGGCAGGCTCATGAACATGGTCCACACAGCGCCTAATGAATACGATCATCTTCACCTTGTAAGAATCACAGAAAACCATGAGGTCTAGTCTACAAATGCATTTGCTGCGATTGTGTCGATACCCTTGCTCAAGGACGTTTTCGATACGAAAAAGCAAACCCCGATGACAATGTAGAGCAGTAGAAGAACCAGTCCTTTCATGTAATGTGAAGTGCCATCCTACAGATGTTATAGTACAATATGTTAGACTCAAGATGTTATATGAATGGTTGAAATGAAAGAGGAAATTGTTTCTGTTTACTTGTAAAGTGAAGGCAACAGCGATGATTGATAGAGCGAGAGAGCCGGTTTCAAGTAGATTGAAATTAAGATCCATCTCAATTCCCATAATCCAAGCCACGACAATGCAGAGTGGGACCTGTTGTTGAGAAATGTCAAGTTTTTTAAAACCAGAAGGGTCCAAAAATTTCTTAGTAAACGACAATGAAGGGTTCAATTATTAGTTTCGTACCACAAACATGGAAATCTGCGTTGCAGACCCTAATGCAACACCTAAAGAAATATCCTGCAATGTTTCAAAATTTGTGTCAGCAAATTTTCTTTATTGATAAAACAGTTGCTTGCTGATGATTACTCACCAGCTTGTTTTTAAAAGCAAAAATGATAGCTCCTGCATGTTCTGCTGCATTTCCAACAATGGGTAGCAGAATAATGCTGATGAAACTAACAGAAATCCCCCAAGAATCCGAGGCATCCTGGAATTTAGTCATGCCATAGTTTAGTTGATTAAATTTCGATAATCAGACTTTGTTAAACGGTCATAAATTCATAATCAACCAAAAGGTTACCTCAATTGTTTCCACAACATATTCAGAGAGGAGAGAAATGACAGCAGTCATTCCAACTAGCCATGCAAATCCACTCCAAAATCCAATCACTGGCTCTTCCTCCGATATTCCGTCGTCGTCGTCTTCCGCTTCTACTTGAGCTTCAAACAATTGCCGGTGTGTGAATAGTTGGAACACCAGGTACGAAATGTATGCAATCAACATCACAATGCTGCTCGCCCTCGACAATTGCAGTGTCGGGTCGGCCGTGACAGCAGCGGATGCCCCACTCATTCGGAACAACAACGGCAACGAATGGCACAACAATGCAAGCAGAAGAAGGAGAGAGTTCACATCGGCTTGTCTCTGTCAACGTTCATCAGTGTTTAACACCCAAATTAGCCCCATTAACAAAACTTATTAAGATTTGTTAGGTAAGATATTGCATGTTAAAGTTTGACACTTACTCTATCATACTTCTGTTCCCTTCTTAGGTTGGCAATACCGCCACAGAAGAGAGAGGTCCCAAGAACCAAGAGCAGGTTTGATAGGACAGACCCCAGCAAAGAATACTTGACCACATCTATTTTATATTGGCTTAGTGCAAATACTGCTATGATCAGCTCGGTTGCATTGCCACAGGTTGCATTCAACAGCCCTCCCACTGCAAATTTGAATTATGATCAGCAAGGTCGGCAGTCATGGATAAACATAGACCTGCGTTAGGGGTATTCTTGGTTAACCAAAATACTACAACAGTTAAGCTGTAGCCTATAGGTTCTGTTTTTAGTGTAATTAGAACACTAACTTACAGGTTAACCACCGTAGTATTTTGGTTAACCATGAACACCCCTAAGGTTACGGGTGCGTGTGTAGGATTATTGATAATTTACCTGTTGGACCAGTATAATAAGCAATCTGCCTGCAAATACACAGAAAGGAATTGTGGTTAGTCAAATTGAGTTCTGGAGATTAAGGATCAATGAAGCAGAAACGAATATGAATATGGCTTACTCGGTGAGGAAGCTGACTCGTTCAGCCAATGGTGTAAGTCCGAGTAAACTCAGTGCAAAAATCCAGGGCTGTTGATTATTTTACAGGAAAATTCATAAATTCATAATCAACCATATATCATAAAACGATGGTAAAAAAACAAATAAAAGAGGAAGAAAGGAACTCACTCTTCCGAAGCCATAGGACACGGCAGCAATGGCCAATGGAATAGCAGGGAAGAGAACTGAGAGTTTAGTCCCCAAAATGACCTCTTGAAGATTGGTGAGGAACTGCCTAAGCATAACAAATCTAACCTTGGAAACAAGGGTGAGATCAGACTTTTTCCTCAACGAGGAAGACGACATGTTATGTGCAGTTCTGCCATGGCGAATCTCCTTGCTGCAACCCTTCAAGTTGCCGTTCTCCAATAGCCATGGTTCATGAAGGGAAGCCATGTTTCTTTGCCACGCTCAAATATTTCACTCGCGACAAAAACAATCGGAGGACCGGGGCAAAAAGCAATTAAAGACTCGAATTCTATTTCGAGAGTTGAAGTGTGAGATGCTCACTGTTATAAATAGAGGACAATCGATGCAGCTTCCAGGAAGCTTCTTAAAAAAATAAAGACTTTGGCAAATAAGTACTCAAATTATATATTTTTTAGATAGTTAGGTGCTCAATGTATTTTTTTGGGTTAAATAGGTAACTAATATTTTTAAAGTTATTCAAATAGATGTCTCGCCGTTGCTGTCCGTTAATTTTCACCGTTAACTTCCGTTATTTGACACGTGTCAGCTTCTTAAATTTCTAAAATTATATTTAAAAATAAATAAAAATTAATAAAACAAAATAATCTCAAATTTCACAAAATAGCCTCAAAATTTGAATTTCCTAACACCCAAAAACTCAAATCCCGATTTGACTTAATTTCGCCGCCAATTGTCACGTTGCCGCTCATCACATCCATCGTCTGACCATCACGACTATTTACCCCACTACCTCGTCGTCGAGAATCGACCGACACCGTGCGAAACGCCGAAATCGTTGAATGGTTCTTTCGAATAATTCGCGACAAACAGTGGTATAATGAACGATGAACGGTGTGTGGGTCGCTCGGCGAGGGGAGAGCGCTTCATTCTATCGCCGGAAACGCGATTAACGCCGGTGGGAGTGACCGAATTTGGGGACTATTTTGGGATTATTTGAAAATTTCAGTATATTTTAAAATTTTTAATTTATTTTTTAAGAAAAATAAAATTCAAAAAATATTTAATAATGTCACATGTCATGTTTTTATTTGGCTAACGAGATTTTTTTAATAGATATTAACGGTAGGACACCTATTTGAATAACGTTAAAAACGTTAGGTACCTATTTAGCCAGAAAAATACTTTAAGCACCTATCTAGAAAAAAGATATAGTTTAACACTTATTTATCACTTAAGCCACAAATAAATTATGAAAAAAAGGCAATATTTTAATAGTAGAATTGGAGTTAATATTTTTTAATAGAATGGAGTTAATATCTATATATATATATATATTGACAATGAATATCTATATATATTCTTAATGTTGCATTATTGTATTGTATGTGATTTTGTATGGACGTGTTAATGAGTAAAATTTCTGAATAAACATTAATACTATGGTCATTTTTAATAACTAGTGAATAGCATATTATATTAGCTAATAGTAGAATATATTAAATGATTTGATTTTGCATTAATTGATTATATAAAAGTATTTATTTATTTAAACAAATAAATGACATATAAAGATTTATTAAAAAATGACATATAAGAACAATTTTTTTCAATATTTGTCTAAATAGTTTATCGGGTATCAATATTTGGTATCTATCCATATATATTAGATTATGAAAATTGTTATGAATATTATTAAATGTGGATGTCCTTTACTCTATATATCATATTGTTTCCTAATTTATGAAGATTTACTTACGGGAATATTCTTGTATTAAATGAGATTTTATTGTATTTTATTATTAGGGTTTCAATTAGGGTTTCCTCCTTGTGCCTATAAATATAGACTTTGAAGAAGACATTGTACACACTTCAAATTCAGAATACAATACATAATTCTCTCTTATTACTTTATTGTTCTTGTTCTTGCTTGTAACACCCTCGACCTAGATGTCACATTTGGGCCTCAAGCCCAAACCCCAAACCATAATTTTTTCTTTTCAAACAGGATCAACCCATCAAGTTGCAAAAGCATTTAAAACCAACGATCCAAATAAATAAATATAAATAAATAAAATATTACAAAGGAGCTCAAATTTAAATTTAAAACATTTTAAGGTACAATTTTAAATAATACAATAAATAATAATTACAGACTCCACAAGTAAGGTCATATGAACATATAGCCCACTAAACTCAAATACCGTACCCTGAAGATCACCATGTGCTAGAATCCTAATCTAATAGTGCTCCACGATCCAACGGTTAACCTACGCACGGAAACAACGATTCCGAGCGCTGAGCTTACAAAGCTCAGTGGTACACATCTACTCTACTATACTTCATGCTAATCATAAACGTAAGCATGCAAGCTAGTACGAACAATAAGGAAAGATAAATAAACATGTGGGGCTACCATAATCGCCTAAACACATGCCATAGAACAAACAACATCTCAACGATAAGGAGTGGGGCCCAATGTCACCCGACACTAGGAGACCCACCCATGTTCAGAATCTCACATCGAGCGATATACTCAAAATCTCGCATCGAGTCTTCGTTCAAAATCTCACATCGAGCGGGGCTCGAAATCTCACATCGAGCAAGTATCATCACCTGAAATCTCACATCGGATGGCCTTCATGTGTTCAACAGTCACTCACTGGGTATCTGAATCCCATCAAACAAAGACTTGTAACCAAACAAGTGCCCTACCTGGCACGTGACCATACATGATCCACCACGGATCCATACAAGTGCCTTACCTGGTACACAATTATCATATGACCCACCACGAGTCCCTATTGTTGCTATTACAACTAATCAAGCATTACCGAGTTATTACGTTTTATGGAGGAGTATTACAATTTATTTCCATCAATTATTTCCAATAATCCACATTATCACATTGATTACAATAATAATCGCTTGTTAAATATATCCATCAATTTTTACCTTAACTGGCAATTAAACCAATTAGTGTTAAATTACCAGTTCATAAGCAGTTTATCAAGTATTTTGAGGAATTAGTCCATTAATCCTAACAATATCAATATTAATTACGAGGCCCTATTCTACCCTTAAAGCTTATGAGAGTCATTATAGTTTGTTGCTAGTGTATTTAAATCCTTTATTATTAATTACCGATTTTTAAACATTTAATTGAATATTTATTAGCACTGCCCCTAACCAATATTCAATCAACATATTAATTCATTCTACTAGCACACAAGGCATCATCACATAGCAATCATAAACCAGATAATCATGCGAATATTCTGACAATCATATACGGTCTCTAAAGCTCATAACAGTCTCAACATTCTCAATAATTACCAAGCCTTGAATATCCACATCATTATATGCTTATTACTCATCTCCTAATTTGCAACTGCTAACATTCAAGGCAATTACACTTATGATGCTCGTGAAGCATTTTAGAGTTCGAGGTGTACTAACCTTATGCTGACATCGTTAAAATCCTCATCCCAACTTCCTGAATATTCCACTTGATCTGATAACTGACCCGATTAATCCTCGCATAACAACAATTACAAAATCACTTAAATTCATACACCTCTTATGCCAAGTGAAGGGTCAAACACGTAAAAATAGCTTACCGGGTTTGAATTTAGAAAAACAGACTACGCCATTAGATCCGGAGCGTAGAGAAACCCCAGGGCAGAGTCTCTAAAAAAAGTCAATGCCGGTCAACGGTCAAGGTCAACGACGACGGTCAACGAGCGGTGGTCAACGGTGGCAGACGACGACGATCGGTGGCAGACGACATCAATCGGCCGTGGACGGTGACTGTCGGCAGCGGACGGCTCGGTGCTGTGCAGCTTGGCTCAGCTCGGCGCGACTGGGCTTGGGCTGAGTCAGCTTGGCCTGACTCGGTCGAGTTAGGCCGAGTCAACTCGGGTGACTCGGTCCCCTAGAGCATGGGCACGCCCACGCGCAGCGGCCAAACTTCACCGGCCTACTATTTTTGAGCCGGTGAACTCGATGGTGGCCTCCGTTTCTTTATTCTAGCCCTCTAACTCATCTCGGCAAGATAAACACAAAGGCGATGGAAGTGTCACGATCGGACGGCTAGATCTCCGTAGATCGGAGTTTGAAGTTCTCACCCTAACTTTTTTCTCTTTTCCCTCTCTCCCACCATTTTCATCTTTTTCCTTTTCTATCTCCTCCATCATTTCTTTTATCTCTTTTCAACTACCCATTCCCTATTTAAAATTCAAACAACATTTTCATTTTTATTTCTTTTCCCTTTTTTACCCCTAAGCCCAAATATACATTTTTAATTGGGCCTTAAATCCAAGGCCCAATACTCGGTCCAAAACCCGATTTGTTAACCTAAAATCCGGATCGTTACATTACTCTTGTTCTTCTTTCGTTCTTAACATGTTATCAGCATAAGTGCTCTAATCAAGAAGAAAAGTTTTGCGTTTGAATCAAGGTATGCAATCCATTTATTATGATTTCTGTTTCTTTGTAACAAGTCTAAATCATTCTACTTTATTTACTTGTTTTCCAGAATTAAAATCTACGTGTTTTAATGTTTAAGAATTGAATTATAATACCATTTGTTTTCCATTTAAAAGAAACATAAACACACATCCAAATTATAATACAATATATAATCTTGTTTTCCATCTTCAATATGTTTTCCATTTCATCGGCCAAATTATCTACTTTATTTTTTTTCATCAACATAAATTTTGGTATTACTTTATTGGTTTATATTTGATCTAATTTTTTTTCGTTTTATGATAATATACCAATGTCAAATATTGCAAAGCTTGAATTTGTGGCTCTTGACATCTCTGGAAAGAACTATTTATCATGGATCTTAGATGCCGAAATACACCAGGGGCAGATGGTCTGGAAGACACTATTAAGGAAAGAAATAAAGAATCTACTCAAAATAAGGCCAAGGCCATGATCTTTCTTCGCCGTCACCTCTACGAGGGATTCAAATCTGAATATTTGACGGTTAAAGATCATCTTTTCTTTGGAATAGTCTAAAGGAAATGTATGACCATTAAAAAACTGTCATTTTTCCTAAAGCCCGATTTGATTGGCTACATTTGAGATTACAAGATTTTAAATCGGTTAGTGAATATAACTCAGCTATGTTTCGAATTACTTCAAAATTGAAATTATGTGGGCAGAATATCACTGATGAAGATATGTTAGAAAAAACATAATCTACCTTTCACGCAAATAATGTTGTCCTGCAGACACAATATCGTTAAAAAGGTTTTAAGAAATATTCTGAGTTAATATCTTGTCTTCTTGTGGCTGAGCAAAATAATGAATTATTAATGAAAAATCATGAGTCTCGTCCTACTGGCTCTGCTCAATTCCCTGAAGTGAATGCGACATTTTATAGCGATAGAGGCAAAGGTTATTCCAACAACTGTGGTCGTAGTTATGGACGCGGTCATGGTCGTTCTCAAGGCCAAGGACGTGAACGAGGTAGTCATTTTAAGAAAAAAGTATACCCACCAGAAGTGGAATTATAAGGATGTAAAGAGTGATAAAGATCAATCAAAGAAAGTTGAATCTTCGTGTTATCGATACGGTGGTTAAAACTACTGGTCTCGTACTTATCATGCACCAAAGCATCTTGTTGACCTTTATCAGCAATCATTGAAAGATAAAGGAAAGAAAATAGAAACAAATTGTGTTTGCGGCATTGGCGAAGATGCTAATGGCATTACTAATTTTGGCAAAGATGATGGCATTACTGATTTTGGCAAAGATGATCATGGCTTTACTGGCATTACTGACTTGGATGTCACTGATTTCTTCATAACCCCTGAAGGGAATATTTCATCTTTAATTATTGTTTTCGCAAGAATAAATCTTACGTTTACTTTATTATCGTCATAGTTGTTATGTTTTTTTTTCTCAAATATCTATATGTTTTGAATATTACAAGAATAAATTTTATGTTTACGTTATTATCATCATAGTTGATATGTTTTTTTTAATATCTATATGTTTTGAATCTTTTTGTGACATTTTTTTTGAAGAATATGGTTCCTTCTCAAATACAATCTGCAATAAATGATGAAGTGTTATTCTTAGCAGACAATGCAACTACTCATACTATACTTAAGTATAAGAAATATTTTTCTCATTTAACAATGCAAAAGAATAATGTGAATACTATATCCGGAAGTACTAATATCATAGAAGGCTCTAGAAGAACAATTATATTATTTCCAAATGAAACTAAATTCACAAAGAAATTTATTGAGTTTTAAGGATATTTGACAAAATGGATATCATATTGAGACCATTAGTGAAAGGGATGCTAAATATCTCCAAATTACGAGTATAACTCAAGGCAATAAGAAAACCTTTGAAAAACTACATGCACTATCATCCAGATTGTACTACACAAGAATTAGCACAATTGAAACACATGTAATTGTAAATCAAAAGTTTACTGATAACTTTATTATTTGGCATAACCGGCTAGGCTATCCCGGTTCAATTATGATGTGAAAGATTATTGACAATTCATGTGGTCATTCAATAATGAACCAACAGATTCTTCAAAGTAATGCTTTTTCATGTGATGCTTGCTCTCAAGGAAATTAATTATTCGACCATCACCACCTAAGATAGATTATGAATCTATTAATTTTTTGGAACGGATACAAGGCGATATATGTGGGCCTATACATCCTCATTGTGGACCTTTTAGATATTTTATGGTTTTAATTGATGCATCAACTAGATGGTCGCATGTATCATTATTATCAACTCGCAACCTGGCGTTTGCGATGTTACTTGCTCAGTTGATTAAATTACGAGCACATTTTACAAATTCTCCTACAAAGACAATTCGTCTTAATAATGCTGGTGAATTTACTTCTCAGGCTTTTGATGATTTTTTACATCAATTGGAATAAGTGTTGAACATCATGTAGCTCATGTTCATACACAAAATGGTCTTGCAGAGTCATTTATTAAACGTCTTCAATTAATTGCCAGACCGTTATTGATGAAGTCAAAACTTTCAATTTTTGCTTGGAGACATGTCATATTACATACAACATCACTAATTCGCATCAGACTAACAAGTTATCGTAAGTTCTCCCTATTACAAATGGTTTTTGGTCAGGAACCAAATATTTCCCATCTTAGAATTTTTAGGTGTGCGGTATGTGTTCCGATTGCTCCACCACAACGCACAAAGATGGGTCCTCAAAGGAGGTTGAGAATATATGTTGGATTTGAATCTTCTTCAATAATTAAATATCTCAAGCCTTTAACGGAAAATTTATTTACAGCTCGATTTGTTGGCTATCCTTTTAATGTGTCAGTTTTGCCAGCATTAGGGTGAGAGAATAAACAGCTGGGTAAAAAAATAAGTTGAAATGAATTATTATTATCTCATTTTGATCCACGTACCCAACAATGTGAACTAGAAGTTCAAAGGATAATTCATTTACAAAACTTAGCAAATAAATTGCCAGATGCTTTTACTGACCCTAAAAAGGTGACCAGTCGCATATACCAGCTACGAATGCTCCAATTAAAATTGATGTCCCTAGAGGAAAAAACTCTAGTTGCTAATGAGTCTAGAGAATGCTTGAAGCGTGGAAGACAGTAGGTTCTAAAAATAAGAATCCTCGAAAAAGAAAAAGAGTTATATCTAACGATAGTCCGATTGAAGAATCAATAAATTTTAAAAAGTCTCTAGAAGAGAATAATAAAACTCTAGAAGAGACATTAGACATGACTCAGGTACCTAAAAATGAAGATATCTCAATAAATTATGTCATGTATGGTAATAAGTGGAACTGAAATCAAATCGACGTCGATGATATATTTGCATGCAATATAGCACTAGAGATTTTGGATGATGATATGGATCATGAACCTATGTCAATTGGACAATGTAAACAAATAATTGATTGGCCAAAATGGAAAGAGGCAATTGAGGCAGAACTAAAATCTCTTTCGAAAAGGGAAGTGTTCGGACCAGTGGTCCGTACACCGGAAGGTGTAAAACCTGTAGGATATAAATGTGTTTTCGTGAGAAAGAGAAATGAAAAAGGAGAAATTGTGAGATATAAAGCTCGTTTGGTTGCACAAGGTTTTTCACAAAGACCTGGAATCGATTATGATGAGACATATTCCTCAGTGGTGGATGCAACTACTTTTAGATTTTTGAATAGTCTGGCAATAAAAGAATGACTTACTTTCTACCTAATAGATGTTGTTACAGCCTACTTGTATGAGCTTTTTGATAATGATATTTACATGAGACTTCTAGAAGGATTTAGACTGCCAGAAGCAATTAATTCAAGTTCTCGAGAACAATATTCAATCATATTGAATATACCTCTTTATGGATTAAATCAATCTGGACGCATGTGGTATAATCGCCTCAGTGAATACTTATTAGTGGAAGGCTATAAGAATGATCAAATTTCCCCCATGTATTTTTTATTAAGAGATTTAGCTCTGGATTTGTTATTATTGCTGTCTATGTTGATGATTTACATATTATTAGGACTCCTGAAGAGATCTCAATGACAATGGAATACCTAAAGAAAGAATTTGAAATGAAAGACCTTGGAAGGACAAAATTTTATCTTGGATTACATATTGAGCACCTAAAGGATGGAATCCTTGTGCATCAATTAACATACATAGAAAATGTTACAAAGATTTTACATGCATAACGCACATCCGTTAAGCACCCCAATGGTTGTTAGGTCGTTGGATGTAAATAAAGATCATTTTCCTCCCCTGGATAAGGATAAAGATCTTCTTAGTCCGGAAGTATCATACTTAAGTGCCATTGGTGCATTAATATATCTTTCTAGTCATACACGACCTGATATATCATTTGTTGTAAATTTGCTATTGAGATTTAGTTCATGTCCAACCCGAAGACATTGGAATGGGGTCAAACATATATTTCGTTATCTTCAAGGTACGGACATGAGATTATTTTTTCCTAATCTATCCAAAACAGAATTGATTGGTTTTGCAGATGCATGATACTTATCTGACCCTCATAATGCACGATCACAAACCGGTTATGTATTTATATATGGTGGTACTGCAATTTCTTGGCGTTCTATGATGCAGACAATTGTTGTCACTTCCTCTAATCATGCCGAGATTTTAGCTATTCATGAAGCTAGTCGTGAATGTGTATGGTTAAGGTATGTAGTTCATCACATTCGAGAAAATTGTGGCTTATGCTCTGGAAGAGTAGCTCCGACGGTCTTATATGAAGATAATGTAACATGCATTGCCCAACTTAGAGAATGATACATAAAGGGTGATAGAACAAAACACATCTCACCAAAATTTTTCTTCATTCATGATCTATAAAAGAATGGAGACATTGATGTCCAACAGATCCATTCAAATGAAAATTTAGCAAATCTATTCACTAAAGCGCTTCCTACTTCTACATTTGAGAAGTTGATTTTTAACATTGGATTGCGTCTTCTCAGAGATCTTAGTGATGCATAAATGAGGGGGAGTAAATACGCGTTTGTACTCCTTTTCCCTTAACCAAGGTTTTGTCCCAATGGGTTTCCTAGTAAGGTTTTTAATGAGGCAACCTGTTATGGGTATCAAAAGATAGTGCACTTTTTTTTCTTCACTAGGTTTTTGTCCCACTGGGTTTTTCCTAATAAGGTTTTAACGAGGCACATATTTTAGGACATCCAAGGGAGAATGTTATGAATATTATTAAATGTGGATGTCCTTTACTATATATATCATATTGTTTCCCAATTTATGAAGATTTACTTACGGGAATATTCTTGTATTAAATGAGATTTTATTATATTTTATTATTAGGGTTACAATTAGGGTTTCCTCCTTGTACCTATAAATATAGACTTTGAAGAAGACATTGTACACACTTCAAATTCAGAATACAATACAAAATTCTCTCTTATTACTTTGTTGTTCTTGTTCTTGTTCTTCTTTTATTCTTAACAAAAATTAGTTTTTTAATATAACACTATTAAGCATATTTAAAAGATGCATATATTAATTTTTTTATGTAATTATCTTTTTAATACAATTTTATTAATTATTAAATTTAAATAATTTTTAAAGTATATGTATTAATTTTATCAATTTAAGAGGAAAATAATTATTTAAATTACGCATGAGAATGTGTTTTACTTCAAAATCTTCTACTCCAAACTCAAAGAAGCTTTTTTCGATTTTAGATGATTCAACTCAATCTATTGTTACAATCATCTGTTTACCAAACAACCATATTAACTGATTTAATTGGTCAATCCTCTAAAATAATTCAATTCTTAAATTTTGGCTCAAAATTTTGTTCACCAAACATAACCTATATATAAAATCTTTGATTGATCTACTAGGATTGTTTGAAATTACAAAGTAAAAGAAATCAGTTTATCTACTAATAATAGATGGTGTTATGATTTTAATCTCTTCTTATCTTGTACAAACAGAATTGCACTTCCATTGACTCAATTAACCTTTGCCTTTTGGTTTTATTGAAGCAAGGGCAAAAAGGAGCCACGTAAAAGATTTTGAAGAATCTTTATAGATTTTCCAGACGGTACGATCCCCGTGATATTCTGTGGCTTTAACGTTGTCCTCACTGTAAACAAACATAGACGGCTGAGGGTGGGCTATAAGGCTCATCCTTATTTAAGGTCCATTGCTTATAATTATTAGTGTTTAATTTTAATAATAGTTTAATTTTTTTAAATATTTATTGTTATGATTTTATTTTTAATATTTTTAATGGTTTATTATTAAAATTTATTTTTTAATATTTGTTATTAATAGTCTATTTTTTAATACTTATTTTAGTGATTTAATTTTTCCAATATTTGTTACTAGGCCTACTCTTAAAATTTAATTTTTTGATATTTGTTATTATGTATTATAATTTTTGTTATTAAGGGTCTATTCTTAAAATGCATTTTTTTCATTATTTGTTATTAAGAGTTTATTTTTTCTCAATACTTATTATTAGGGTCTAAATTTTCCCAATATTTATTATTAGTTATATACTATTAAAATTTATTTTTTTAATATTTGTTATTAAGAGTCTATTTTTAATACTTATTTTAGTGACCTAATTTTTTTAAAATTTGTTACTAGGCCTACTCTTAAAATTTAATTTTTTGATATTTGTTATTATGAGTCCAATTTTTTATAATATTTGTTATTAAGGGTCTATCCTTAAAATGTATTTTTTTCATTATTTGTTATTAAGAGTCTATTTTTTCTCAATACTTGTTATTAGGGTCTAAAATTTCCCAATATTTATTATTAGTTATATACTATTAAAATTTATTTTTCCCATTACTTGTTATTAGAGTCTCGTTTTTTTCTAATACTTATTATTATAAGCTACTCTTAAAATATATTTTTTTAATATTTATTATTAAGAACTTAATTTTTAGTTCGCTCATAAATCACCAAAATTTCAGCTTGTAAACAAATGAGGTTGTACCCTTGGAGTACAAATGAGGTTGTACCCTTGGAGTTGCCGTCCAAGTTGATACATGTTAACGTGAGTTGATCTTTCGAGCTATAAGAAGCTTTTACGTATTTCTTTTTCAAGTGGATTTTGAAGAAGAGAAACTAGAGTTGGCAACCATGACTAGAATGTTTATGGAAGATGAAGGTCGTGCAGATTCCGTACCGATTATGGCCGACGAGCTTTCCTCGAAACTTCGTGGGGGGAAATAACAAAAACGACGGTTACGTTCCGAGAACAAAAAAACTATGTCTGTCTAGTGTGTTTTATTTATCTTCTAATATTAAAAAAATTAAAATTAAAATTTTAATCATAATTTTTAAATTTTAAACTAATTTTTAAATTTTAAACCTAAAAATTAAATCTTACACGCTAAAACTCTAAGCTTGATTTTTTTAAATGTGTGAGCATAGATAGGGATACAAAAAGATACACCGCTTGTATTGTATTCCATAATAGTACATTACGGTACATATAAATAGTGGTATATTGCGGTACATGACATCTACTGTAGAATTATCCTATATATATATAGATAAAATTCTCTTATACTATGTAAAACTTGAAAGTTTTACACTTTTTGTGGACTGTTGGATGAAGGTAAATAGATGAATGAGATTAACAGTAGAAAATGTGAAGATTATCACTTGAAAAAAATGAAATAATCTTAGCCATTCATTATCATCATCCAACAGTCTAAAAAATGTAAAAGTAATTGAGTTTTACACAATGTAAGTAGATTCTAACTCATATATATAGTATAATTTTTTCCAATAAATTATACTAACGTTTTTATTGCATATTTTTTTTACAACCACCAACAGTTGATCTATTAGCCGACAAAATCATCTATAATTATAACATAAGTCTCCTTACGACTTTAAATTCCGACGAGAAGGTAAAGGCAAATATGCACTTTACAAAGTGTCATCCGTAAACACGTATAATACCATAATTCCTTTCTGACAAGTATTTAAAAGCTGTGATATTTTAGTAATTCGAATTATAGAAAAAATCTATAACAGCTAGTATGTCGTGTTTTGACTATTGTAATTAATAATTTTGTTCCTTAGTGTCGTAGTTGTGTATGCATAAAACATTTCTGCTTTTTGTATCAACTAAATGTCAAACATAGAAGGTGGAAAGAAGTTTCCAACGTTAAAAAAAGTAACTAAAAATCCTTTCCACCACCTATAAAATTGAAGAAATAATCTTTCAAATTCTAACACTTATCCATCATGTCTTTGAAGTGCAATGTTGTACTCCTCAACACTGCAGTCTGGAGAATGCTTTCCATCGGGTAGGGTTGCTTCTACAAGTATTTTTTTTAAAGCAAAGGTTGAAAAAAAATCTTACAATTATTTGTTTATTTTAAGTGTTTTTTATTATATTTTTTATAAAGTTTGGTGGGCGTGGGCAGGCATAATGCATTAAATATTATCTTTGCATTTTGCAGGAAATTTATTATTTATATTTTCTGAGGATGATAAGCGGAGCTAAGTTAAAGAACAGCCGACTACGTGCGAGATTAATTGTGAGGTTCAAATTTGGCAAAACGACTCAAAACCCTACACTTGCAGCAGGAAGGTTTTATTTTCGTAGATATTTAGGTTTTGGAAATGTTGTGACCATTGATGCACCCACCGGGTTGCGGAGAGTCTAGCGTGCGACACCTTATATTGCGGTTAAAAATAGCGGTTTTAGGTTTCAACCTAAATTCTTACTATCTGTTGGATTGAGTAAGAATTTATGGGTAATATTTTAGGTTAGAACCGAAATTTTTGTATTGTTCATAATATTTTAGATTGCAATCGAAATTCTTACCAATTGGGTAACATTTTAGGTTGTAGGACTTTAATTTAGCCGCACCCTAAGGTGCCACACCCTAGAACACCCGCACCGGGTTGATCTCCATGTTGAACACTGAAGAACAGTTTGACTTATAGCTACCGTTTCTTCTTTTCACGTGTCGAGTTAAATTTTAGATCGTAACAATTCGTATCTTAAAATTTTTAGGTCATTTCAGATGGGGCCATTTCGACTTCTAACTGTTTCAAATTTAGGTCACTTTGAGTTTAGATTATTAACTTTTTAGGATCAACATGAAGTAAAAGCTAATTGATTTTGCTTTAACATATCAAATTGAATATTTGCATTGTCAAGTCGATATTTGCTGCAAATACCCGTTGGTTGTAGGCAAGAGGTAGGGAGCCAATTAGGGCAGGAAATCAGCAGGGAAGAGAGTGAAATGTTGTTGTCTTCATTAATATTTGGCAATGGCACGTAGCATCAAGCTGCTCCTTGTCCGTTTCTTACATAATCCCAAAGATGTTGCCCCCACAAACATGTGGTAAGAGGCAGGTACAGCTTCCGGGAAGTTTCCTCTCCAATCACATCCAAACCGTAGCGTTGTTTCATGCAAATAATGGAGGTTCTCAGCTGGTCCATAATAATGTTACTAAAAAAACAAGGTTCGTTCGAGATTTTCGTACTTTACAAGATATCAATGTCGTGAATTTGTTTCATTTTTTTTCTGAATTATTTGTTTGCCGAAACTAGTGGTTTGTGATTTCTTGATAATAACTTAGTTTCCAGTGTACATCAATGATAGGGAAGGGTGATGATGGCCAGTGCCGTTTCCAGGAAGTTTCCTCTATGCTTATTTTGATAATGGCAGCACAAAAATCCTGGTAGCTATGCCATGTCATTCATACACATTTAGCTCTTCGATTACTCGAAGATTTGATCTATATATTTGACAATTCAAGTTTAGAAAAATGACGTTTTAGATGATCAAGTTGGTTTAGATTTAGATATGGAAATGGAAATGATTTGATCTATTATTTGGACAGGTCGGTCAGTTTTGGTTGAAATATCTTGTGATTTCAGGAAAACCTAGGATTGGGAATCGAAGGGAAGCTCTAATCGGCCTTCACTTGATATTATCGAACATGAACATACTGATGTATGTATTCACTGGAGAAAGACCCTTATTGTGAAAGTGTTGGGGAAGCCTGTAGGTTATGGTTTTCTCAACAGCAGACCAAAATAGGCATGACACTTTTAAATGTTTTAGCGTGATTAAGCGGTAGTATCTATTTTTTAGTAGAACTTTGAATTAATAGATTTGAGTAATGGTTATTTTTTTGGTTAGGGTTCAAAACCATGATGATTACTGCTGTCTTGTTTGAGGTCCTTGGATTGTGGTAGGGCAATTAGTTGTTAGAAAATGGAAGTCATTATTTCGCCAAGAGATAGTTAAAATAGCTGTGTGGGTTGGACTTCTGGGTTTGCCAATGGAGTTTTTTAATAAAGAAAGGTTATGGCGGAAGGCAATTTTTTGGGAAGACCAGTTAAAGTTGACATGCCGACCGTTGAATCTTCTAAGGGGAAAGATGCTCGAATATGCGTTGAGTGAACAAAAATATTTCGCCACTTCTTAGCGTCTTTATATATGTCCTACCAATAAACCTACATTTTAATACTAAATCTTAAAACTTAAAAATTAAACATTAAACTCTAAACTTTAATCTTAAATTCAAAACTTACTCTAAATTCATTTTTTTAGTGTTGGAACATATATAAAGGCACTAAAAAAGATAAAGAATTTCTATTTACGTTGAGTTGGGGTGTGAATTAATACTCATGTATGTTCCAACATGGCGAAGCCACAAAAATTTTTAAAAATTGTATTTTTCTATATAATTTATATAGAAAAAACTAAAAAATATATAATTGACACCCGTTTATAAATAAACTGACACCCTTTATAAAAAAATAACTAATCTTAAATACCTTGTAAAAAATGACACCCCTTAAATAAATTTCTGGCTCCGCCCTTGTGTTCTAACATTAAAAAATTGGGTTTAGGATTAAGAGTGAGGTTTAGTGTTTAAGATTTAAGATTTAGGGTTAAATTGTAAGGTTTAGCTTTTTTTAGTGTTGGGCATACATAGTGGCACCAAAAGAGCATATGATTTTTGTTCATAAAAAACTGACTCGAGTTGAAAACTCGACTGAAATCAACTTGAGTATAAATTGGTTGTGATCCGCACTCGATATTGTGATAAACCCGGCCTACTCATGACCTGATATAAACCCAAACTCGAAATTAACCTAATAAATATATGATATATAATCCGACTTAAAACGACCCGAAACTTGATTTTACCCGACATGTTATCACCTCGGCTTGTTGTTGCTCAATCTATAAATAAGTAGAGTAAGTTGTACCTTTTTTATTTAGTTTAACCTCAAAATTCTTAATTGTTTGAGAGGTAAGTTATCCACTCAATCTAAAATTTATTTATTTTTTTCCATTTTTTTCAATTTCTCATATACTCAAAACTCTTAATTGTTGGAGATGGAAATTATCCACCCAATTTAAAATTCAATTTTTTTAAAAAAAATCTTTTTTTCATATACCAAACTTTATAACCCAATTTCTAAACTCATAATCCTAAACCTCAAACTCCACTGATAAGTGTAAAATATTGTATATTATTAGTGATATTTATTCCTCAATTTTTACTTGGATATTCCTAATTCATCTTTTTTGGGCTTCTTTTGGTTAGGAGCTTCATTAGACTATGTCAGCCGTAAACCAACAAATAAAGGTAAAATCTGGATATTCACTGGATGTCAAGGCATGAGTCGTGGGCATGATGCAGTCCAAGTCTGATGCAGTAGAATTTGGAGGTATAGTCAGCAGCTTCTAGAAGGCGGACCAAGATTATCTCAAAGTCAAATTCGAAATTATCTTGAGGATAAGTGCATGGAAGATAAATATGAGATTATCCAGAAGACAAAACAATATTTAAATGAGAGCCACATGATTCAAATTAATTACATTTATCTTTTGTGATAAATCGTTGATTTAAATGAGGGTCACTAGTTTAAAATATTTATTCTTTATTTTATCTTTGATTTAAGAGATTTGTTATTTTATCTCTTTAAAATCTGTGTATAAATACCCTTTAGGCTAGTTTATTCAACGGGTTAAAATTTAAGTATTCTCTTCATTTCAGTAATTGAAGTTTTTTTCTTTTTCATTATTTTTTACTTTCTTCATTTACTTTTCCATTATAAATATGCTTACCATTATAAATATGCTAAGCATGATCCAATCCATTCTTAACTAAATTTCCACTTAGCCTAAAGTTTTGTGATGACTCAATTCTAATCGTGAAAATTGAGTTGCACCTCACAACTTCATAAAGTATTCTTCGATTCTTTGGAAACAAGGAGTGGCAATCGGCCATTCCTTTAAAGTTGCTACATCTTCAACTCAAACAGACATCGTTGATTTGAAAGGTGTTTTGGCTTGCTATTTGAGAGACGGATCGATTGGTCGTAATTCAGCTTACTGTGAACAAACTTAGCAGCGGTTCGCTAAGGGAAATCAAGATCGAGTTCGACTCTTAGAGAGACGCTATAACTCGAGTTGGGCTCTTTCAAGAACTCAAAACTGTCTTGGCTCTAACGGCGATAAACGTGGTTAGACCAACAAGGATCGGATTTCGAAGATAAACTTAGAAATCTCGATTAACCGAAGAGAAGATTTAACTGCATGGGTTAGGCCCTGTTGACTGTAACCAACATACCATCTAGAAGGAAAAATTATTTCGATGAATGATCGAAACAAAGGCTAGCAAAGCCTAAAGCTAAACCGTATCATTGAATTGTTTCTTTACAATTTACTGCTTTTATTTACATTTTATTTTTACTTAATTATTTCTAAACCCCTTTTTTATTTTCGCAATTAAAGTAAGGTTGAAATAAAGAAGCGATGTAAAATTTTCTTAGTTCCTGTAGACCGACCTTACTTCTCTATATTACTTTCAATATTAATTGAGAATAGAAATATATTTATTTGACAATTTCGGCCATTGTCATCCATACTCTAAAAATGTATTATAATCATCATCATTATTAAAACTAAAAATGTTGTTATTAATTATTATTATTATTTAAAAAATAAATATAATTTGTTCTTGTTCACTTTTTTTTAATTTGTTCTTGTTTTTAGTGTCATTATTACTAAAATTAAAAATATTATTTACTTTTAAAGTGATTATAAATTTACAATTTAAAAATTATAAAAAGTATATATTATTTCCTTGCGTAAATGACTCATTTAAATTTATTGAATATTAAAACTTAAGAAATTAAATCTTCACCTGTTGTCTGAAAAGAGTCCTAGCCAATAGCCATCTTGGTATAAGCCAAGACCTGATTTGATTACGACATTTCCAAAGTCCCCATTCCACTACAGAACAGAACAAAGAGGTTTATAGACAAGAGAAGACTGTTCTTTTATTCCTTTCACATTTCTTCTCTGGTTGATCAAAGTAAGAATATTTTGGATTTTCTTTTTGTTTCCTACATGAATAGTGTTGTTTTTCTATTCTATGAAGTAAATAAATTGGAGAAGAGGAGATTAAATCAACGTGTACTTTTGTTTAATTCATAGTATTATTTCTTCTTAATTTATCCATGTACTTTTGTTTAATTCTTTGCATGATCCATGTACCATTTTTTTCTTAATTTATCCATGTATTAATACATTATGTGTATCATTTTGTCTCAACTGTTATTACATTAAAAAAAAAAACACAATTTTTAAAAAATCCTAGAAAAGAAAAGCGCCGCTTACTCTCAAAACCCTAGCCTTTTTTTTTTCTTTCGATCATAACCGTTTATTTTTTTATTTTTTCTTTGTTTAATATTGATTTTTTTTATATTGTTGTTGTCACGCATTAATTCATATTTTATTTTTTATTTTTTTTATTTTTTTCTTCGCACATTTTGTTGCGTTTTCCTCTGCCTCTGTGGCACGTTTTCTCCGCCTTATGACATGTTTCTATGGTTACTTTTGCAGGTTTTTTGTGTTCATACGGTGACCCTCATAACCCTTGTTCTGATTCGTGTTTGTCGGTGTCCACGTGGAGTTTGATCCCCTTTTGGGTTGTTTGCCGATGTAATCTATAGCGAATCGTCGTTTCTGAGAATAGGTGTGAAAAGTGGTTGCCGATTTTTGGGGATTTCATTTAGATCTTATTTCGACAACTCCCCAGTGACCCTTCCTACAATGGACTGTAGAGATTTCTTTGGTGCAAAGAGGAAGTGTCTATCTGACTGGTGCAACCCTTATCTTTTCTGTTTAGATTTTCTATTTTATTTTTTTGCTATTTTTGAATGTTCTAAAACCTGTAATAGGGGTTATGTTCTAATTTTATTTTATTTATTAATAAAGCTGTCTGGTTAATGTTAGAGGTGTTCAAATTTGGGTACCGGGTATTTGGGTACCCGAAATACCAGGTACCTGAAGCGTCGGGTAGTTCAAAGTGCGACCCGAGTTTTGCGGGTACCCGAAAATTTGGGTATTTGGGTACCCGGATATAAATATATAAATTTTAAATATAAAAATATTTTATTAGTTTAATATAAAAATATAAAAAATATGTATTTATTAGTATAATATAAAAATATGTATTTATTAAATATAAAATATAAAAAAATTAAGATTTTTATTAGTTTAATATAAAAATATGTATATTGAATATAAAAAAATATTAGTTTCAAATATATCCGGTACCTGAAAATTCTTAATTTTGAGACCCGGGCGAGTCGGGTAAAAAAAATTTCGGGAAAGGTGTCACTAGTTATGATAAGAAGCTCACACAATAGGATATCACTTGTTATGATGAGGTCCCAGTCAGGTTCAGCGGTTGGAAAGGTGTCTCCCCGTGAATCTGAAAAGCATTGACATTTTAATTTAAACAATAGTCCATGAAATTAATGCTTCATATTTTTTCTCCTCAGTACTTGATTGTATGAATGTTAGGTTGTAAGAATTAAGAACTGATAATCACAATGACTAAAGGGAACTGACGCCTTATGTGAGGAAGAACAGGTGTAATTCCATTTGTCTGGCAATTATGAGCTATGTTCTCTTCAATTTCCTGATCATCATAATCTGATGTTGTTATGTCAAGATTAAATGACTTTTGGAGAAAAATAGCCAAAGCTCCAGTCCCACTGCCAATGATTAAAGAATCAAGATCAGGAAAAATATCATAAAAATTCGAATTCAGGAACACATGGATTGATTCTTATTCAAGAAACAGAACAAATTAAAAATGATATTTGGACACTCTTGAAGCGGTACAAAGAAAATATATAATGGACATAACTAGAAAATTTCAAAGAAAATATATAATGGACATTAGTTTGCAGATAAGGCCACGCCTTAACGTGGAAACTATTCAGAAAATATGCATCAGAAGAGCAACGTATAGACACGATTAACAACTAACAATAGGCTCAGCTCAATATTCAACAAACATTAATGATAAACATCCCTCTTGAGTATACAACACCGACAATTAAGTGAAAGAGTTACAGGCTAGATAGATGGACTAAAACAAAGGATAAACAACTAAAATAAGGGTGCACTCTCATACAATTGTACAGGTTTTTTTTTCTCTGGCAGCCGAAGGTATTACCTTCCAAGTTCAAGGCAATGGCGACCTTCTATCCATGATTGATGATGAACTAGCCATTCTGCAAATGCAAACGTACGTGGCCAGAGTAGGTTAGCATTCAACTGGTGAAAGGAAAATTCTCGAATAAGCAACTCCTGCACACAAGTCAAAAATGCATACAATGATATAAAGTAAAAAAAAGAAGGCGAACTTGGGTGAATTCTAAAAAACAAGTACTCAAACATAAGTTTCCACTATATTTCTACGGACAAAATGGATTGCACTAATTCTAAGAGCTACAGCTTCCAATAAAGGTATGAAAGTAGTAAAGTTGAATAAATCCCAATGTGATACAAGGAGATTCAGGAAACAATTACAGTTAAGCTCTAAGAAGCTCAGTCAAATAATCATCAAATTTACTTCCTATTAAGTTCATAGCTAGTATAATTTTTCCTCTAACACTTATCAAACATCATGCTACGAGTTACATCTAAAACTCAACCATCTCATTAGGGCTTTCTATCTGTCAGCAGTCATACGATTTCACAGTATTTAATGAGATCAAATGAGAAAATCCCATTTTTCAAAAAAAAACCATTTTCGCCCAAAAAGGTCAGTACTTTTACATGAACTGTGCTATCTACTGTGTTTAGAGTAAAAGGGAGGGTTTGTTTTCTAAGATTGGGCATCTCCAAATAGATGAAAAGAATGCCAAGTATTATTGGAAGAATATTTTACAACTAAAAGTCCATTAGCTAAAGCAAAACAATGAAACGGATGAGAAATATATTGTAAAAGAAAAGGAAGAAACTTACCATTCCAGGAAACTGGTGTCTCCTCTCCACAAAGCTCTGTTTCTCATCTGAAAGGGGGAAAAGAAGGGGTGAAGAGTTATTTTTATGTAAAGCCATCAAAGTACAATGATAATAGCAGCAAATACAAAAAGAAAAGGAATACCAACAGCGACATCTTCGTCGTCGGCAAAAAGTGAAGACGGGGAAAAGAGAGCTATGTCCATTCTTTCTTAGGTTCAAGCTGAACACTGTACTGTGAAAAGAAAGAATCCTCCGCGAAAACGAAGACCAAAAAAGCTAAGACTTGGTTTTTTCAGGCCCCGTTTTATCTGATACGAGCTTATCTGCTCCATTAAAATAAGTCAGTCAGCTCGAACACTAGTATTACTGGCCTTTTTGGGCTTCGTTGGCCTATAGATTTAGGCGGGTTTACTGGGCCAAAAAGATTTTATACTCGATCAGATTTTATAGGATGGATTTAAGAGTGAGTATTTGATTGAGTTGATTTAATTTTTTTTAAATTAGTCGAGTTGGTAAGTCAAAATTTATCATTTAAATTTTATTTACATTTTTTCGAGACTGAGTTATACAAATTTTTGTTATAATTTAATTATAAATATTTATAATGTTTGATACTGATTGATTCTAATTTAAATGGTTTTCTATAATCATATACAATATACATGACATGTATATCTCTTCGTATTATTTTACAAGTGAATGTTATTTAAAATAAATCAAATATCATCTAAAAATATATAATATATTTATAGCATTATTTTTTAAAGAAGAGATTTTGGAGAAAAAATGTTGATGAGAGTACAAATGTGTAATTAACTCTAGAAATAAAGCTATATGCAGTAGATGAACGCCCAACCATGCTGGAATTAGCATATATCTTTCCCAAGTTCTCTCCTCTGATTTCTCAAGGATGCCAGCTTGCCCTTCACTGATTCTATTTCCTTGTTCACTCTTCTCCACTGATCTTTCAGTCCCACGCAGTTGTCATAAGAGGTTATCATGTTCCTGACCTCTTCAATGAGAGGCTCCAAACAATTAACACTGAATCCTGTTGCCTTAGCATCCTCGATGGACCGAACCGTGCGTACTAATCGTCTTGAGATAATGTACACCATGGTGTATTAGACAATGCCAATGCATCACCAAATAGCATCAACAAGGAAGAGATCCACTCTGAACTTTGGATGGCACAACTCTTCCAGAAAACAGCCTCAATGCCATGGATCACTTCTAAATATGGCTTGTGGTTTGCTGACACCTGAAAACCATAGAAATCAACAATACAACAATAGATATGCTGTGCACTAAAAGTTGCTGACAAATTGTGTACATTGTGACACGTGTGAAGCGGAAAGGAGTCATGTTCCTCTAGGTAAATTGGAGTAGTGGTGTTTATGGGGTCTGCAGGATCTTCCATGTCACTTCCACTTTTGATGGTAACTTCCTCAATCTTAACTTCCTTCTCCATTCTGCCTTCATCAGGGTCCCAGACAACTGCCTCAATCTGGACTTTTGTTTCTTGATCACGAGCAACCTCATCTTCCTGGTCATAATGAGAGTGTGTATATTCTTTAAGGGCAAACAACAAAGAAACTCAGCATGATGACGCAGGCAAGTGTTTCAATTTCAAAATCTTTGGCCAATTGCTATCAAAACGGCCATCTTTATAGCCTTTGAAGAATTGATGAAGATTGACCTCAACCTGCATTTCATAGAGAGCTGATTTAAAACCAAACTCGAAGAACTGAAACTGCAAAAGGCATCTAAAAACAACTTTAAAACTAACAATAAGATTGTCAACTTATTACCATTATCAATTCCATGCTTTTGTTGCAATTATACATCTGAAGTAAATTAACAGCTTTTGTTTCATGTACTTTCAAACATTTACCAAAATAGATAATAAAAGGTTTTACTGAAAAAAAGAGAGGCTATGCTGCTTTTACAATAGAAACCATACCATGTATCAGTTAACACAAAAATCACTTACTTTACAATGTAGTAAAATATCATAGTGCAAACAACAACAACATATGATGTACAGAACCTTGAAGGGGATATGAATACTGATTTTGATTTCAACAATCCATAAACATGGGTACAAGAAATTACATGCAATGAAGTTTAGAGGCGCATATTTATAACTTTGAGCCTCGACAGTTGACAAAAACGCTGACCTCCCACCAATACAAGAAATCGATGGCCTTCACATTCAGATGTTGCTCAAACTATGTGCTTTTACCCCGACGTAAGGCACCGCCACAAAACAAACGATTCCCAGCTCAAACCAGGTGTATTCTCAAGCACATTAGAAACAATGATAGACTCACCTTTACTCCAGTGCATTTGGACAATATAAATAGTTATCAGTGGAATCTTCTCGAGAAAATGCTTTCCTTGGCTTACTGTTGGCAAAGTCAATTTCATCAGTTGGGGTGTAACAAAGGCACTTCTGTTTAGGAGACTTAAGCATGGTCTCATGATTGAGACCTTTGGCTATTGCCTCTGCTTTTTCTACCAATTCAACAACACTTTCTGTAAACATAGATCTGAACACTAAAAGGCCATTACCACAACCAACCAAATCTTCTAGGGGAAAGAAATACTACCATTTTCATTTGCCTTCCATCTAGCTGCTAGACAGCAGTATTCTCTTCAGAATCAGTATCCTTTTCTCCCCCCTGCAAATGCCCCTCACGAATTTCCCGGCAACAAATAAGGCAAGGAACATATTTACAGTTGGGACAACTTTGATGATAATCAGCAATTGAAGTTCTGCAGTTGCCAGACTTGCCACTGCAGAAGAATACATAACAGCATCAAGAATCTGATAAATACCTGGAATTTTAAGTTTTAACAACAAACCAAGCGATCATATATGAAAAATATTTAGAACATACCAATGTACACGGTTATGATAAGAAGGAAATTCCTACCTCGAATCTTGAGCAAGAAAAGCATCAGATTTCAAATGAAGAAACCCAACAATGACTAGGAAGATGAGGTTGCTCGTGATCAAGAAACAGAAGTCCGATTGAGGCAGTTGTCAGGAACCCTGATGAAGGCAGAATGGAGAAGGAAGTTAAGATTGAGGAAGTTACCATCAAAAGTGGCAGTGACATGGAAGACCCTGTAGACCCCATAAACACCACTGCTCCAACTTATCCAAAGAAGCACACCGCGTCTCCGCTTCATGCGTGTCACAATGTACACAGTTTGTCAGCAACTTCTAGTGCGCAGCATACCGATTGCTCTATTGTTGACTTCTATGGTTTTCAGGTGTCAGCAAACCACAAGCCATATTTAGAAGTGATCCATGGTATTGAGGGTACTTTCTGGAAGAGTTGTGCCATCGAAAGGGGGGTTTTGGATAGGCACGATAGGAGCGACTTCTCTCGGGGCCCAAAAATAGAGAACTTAAGTTAAATAATTGTAAAAAAAATATAAATTTGTATATATAATTATATAACAATTATCTAAAACTTTAAACATGCAAAAAGAATGACACCTTTTAAGTGAAAATGTTTGATTTTTAAATATTTATAAGTCAATTTTTTGTTACTCAAGAGGATAATATAATAATATTTTTCTATTAAGGTAATTTTTTAAAAGAAAAAGTTTATATCTCTTACCGATTATAAATTAAGGGCCGCATTTTAAAAATTGCACAGGGCCCCCAAAATCTTTGAACCGCCTGCCATCCAAAGTCCAGAGTGGATCTCTTCCTTGCTGAGGCTATTTGGTGATGCTTTGGCATTGTTAGATACATCATGGTGTGCATTATCTCAAGACGATCTAGTACGCATGGTTCGGTCCATCGAGGATGCTAAGGCAATAGGGATCAATGTTAATTGTTTGGAGCCTCTCATTGAAGAGGCCAAGAACATGTTAACCCCTTATGACAACTATGTGGGACTGAAAGACCAGTGGAGAAGAGTGAACGAGGAAATAGAATCAGTGAAGGGCAAGCTGGTATCCTTGAGAAATCATAGGAGAGAAACTAGGAAAGATATATGCTCATTCCAGCATGGTTGGGCGTTCATCTACTGCATGTAGCTTTGTTTCTAGAGTTAATTACACATTTGTTGGAGATCGGGTATTGCTTTCCTTTTGTTTCTAGGATAAGAATAATCTAGGGAGTGGAGACATATGCTCATACGAAGGCAATATCTAAATTATTCTTATCCTTAATAACCTCCTCTGCTTGAGCAATACATGTCAAGCCTTTCTCATCAGCAGCCACCTCATCTTCAGTTTCACTGCAAGGTCTCAAATATGAGGATTTAGCCTCACGCCTACGAACAGAGCAATCATCTTCAGTTTCTTGTGGCTGGTTGAAGTCAAGTTGCATGTCTTCCTTCGAACTTTTAGCGACATATATCTGTTCATTTGAAATAAATGCATCGGATCAAATCCTAATGAGCAATATTAAGGAATAAAACAGGAACAACATATATGTGATCAAATCCTAAGAGTTTGGAGTACCTAAAGTTTGTCAAGAAAGACTATGCCCTTGCATCTTGGTTACTTTCCGCCGTCAGCTATCTAGACTGTGCCCTGGATAAAGCATGCCTTCGAATATTTAGGATCCACTTCAATTGCTTTTGTAGCATCCTATATGGCATTCTGACTATTTAGTTCTATCTATTGCTTGTGTGTACAAGTCAATAGCCTGACCATACTTGTGGGCTGGAAAAAGGAAAATCAACAACTTTAGCACAACCAAACACGATGAAATTGCAAAAAACACCATACTTGAGTTATTACTTGTTTTTGAGTTCATTTAGTTGCATTTAGCATGCATGTTAGAGTTTATTTACCAGCATTAAAGATTTATCAATTGGTGTTATGATGAGGAAAGTAGTTTTTGGTGGTGTATGTGCAAGTTCTACGCCCAAAGACAAGGTGAAATTATGTTGAAGCATTCGAGAGCAAAGGACTGCAATGCTACAGCAATGCTGGGAAGCTAGAGAATAAAAAAGTTGTTTTATCGTTACACACTCAGCACATGGTCCCCCTTTTGAAAGTCGTTATTCAACGCACGTGAAAAGAAAATATTCTAGTGGATTTAATGACAAGGCTGAGGGCAGCAAACCCTAAAAGTCCCCACTATATAAAAGACACAAATGACACTTTTTCAAAAGAGCCGAAATTAAAGAAAAATTGTCTGTCTTTCTTCTTCAGTGGACAATTGTCATTGTTAAGGAGAAGAAGGAGGTTCTCTAGCAGCACAAGCCATTCGAGAGAGGCTCGGAAAGCTGAAGCAAAGCTTACTTCCACGCTAGGGTTCTTAGAAAACTTTGATACTCTCTTCGTGTAGCTCTTGTTTTCTTTTGGATGATTGTTAAGTACTCTTTTATGGATGAATTTAACTCAGCTATGAGCTGATTTCTCTTTTGAGTGAGTTTATTGTAAAAATATTTTATGTTTATCTGCAATTAAACGTCACAACATTTCTGGTACTGTTTATTTTATCCATCGTTCTTCATGCTTAGATTTGTATGAGCTAACGAGGGCGGCCATAATTTATTTTATTAATCTAATATTCGAGAGAGCTAGGTTAAATCATATGAACAATAAGATTTAAATTGAGAAGTTTAGGTCCTAACTCACTTTAGATGTAAGGAAGAATTTAAACGGCTAAAAAGAGTAGGGTTTAATAGATAATAACTTGTTAGTTTTTATGTAGACATGTAAAGGCTCTTTAGAACACTCTGTTTAGTAGGTTAAATCATAATTTATTTCATTGTTGTGATGTTTCAATAGCAATTAAGCATAACATTTGACAGTAAAAATTCAACAATTCATTCATTTTGATATTTTTGTGTGAGCTTACTTTCGTTTGGTTTATTCTCTAATTTTCAACTGCTTGATCTTTTGTTATAGCATTTCTCTTATTGCTTGTGTTAGCTTTTTATCATACCATCATTCCATAACTATTTTCATCGAATGCAATTTCTTTGAATTTAATCATTTTAATCCCTGTCAGGCTTGTTCCTGAAATTTTGGTGGCCTATGGGTGAACCTAAAAATTACGTCCCTTATAATAAACTTTAAAAATGAATTTTAAGAGTATGCTCCTAATAATAAGTATTAAAAAATTCGCGATTCTAATAACAAGTAATGGAAAAAAATAAATTTTAATAGTATGTACCTATTAACAAATATTAAAAAAATTATATTTTAAGAGTAGAGTCCTAATAACAAGTATTAGAAAAAAAATGATCCCCTAATAACAAGCTTTGCAAAAAATTATACCCATAATAACAAATATTGAAAAAATAAATTTTAAGAGTATGCCTAGTAACAAATATTGAAAAAACGGATCTCTAATAACAAGTATTGAAAAAAATAAATTTTAATAGTTGACCCTTAATAATTAGTATTAAAAAATTAAACTCTAATAATAAATATTTGAGAAAAAATAAACTATCATTAAATTAAACACTTTTGATAAAAAAAATTAAACACTTACAATTATGAACGGTGAGCCCTGAGCTGTCACCCTTATAACCCACCCTCAGGGACGACCCTGATCCGTGTGAGGACGATATTTTTATTACTTTATTTACTTTTACAATGTGTATACTTGCACACGTGTGCATCTATATACAATACAACATGGACCATCGAAGTGAATTTAGATACGTGCCCACAATCGTCGTTTTTTGTTCGTGATTGAGTTATGGTAATGATTGAGTTATCAATGTGTCTTATTGTAATATGCATTTTCATGTTATTTTACCTTTCATCTTCGATCTTTAGTGATGTTTGTATTTATCTTTTGTTTCTTGTCTTTGAGTTGAGTTTTTACTTTTTCCTAGTATGATCTTTTGAAACGCTAGTTTCTTGTTTCAATAGTTATAAGAATATATCCGAATTAAGTATTTTGTTATTAGAATGTAAACTTTCATTTTAATTTTGATATATCATCATGTAATAAAATTAGCGGATTTTAATTTAAAAAATTATTCTTCAAAATGAGTTAGTTCAGCACTTCAGGTTCCCAAAAAAGCTGTCGTTATTACATTGAAACTTCCATTTTTATTTCAAAATCCAAAAGTACCGTAACCTCAAAGCTCAGAGCTTGTACTTATCTAAGAATTCATTTTAAAGAAAATCTTCAAATGCAGACAAAAATCAAGTGCAAGTTCAACAAATCTGAAACATTATCCAAAAAAAAAAAGACTGAAACATGACCCCAAGACCTCAAGCTAGTCGAGGAAATTATTATTAGTAAAACCAACAACATCCGGGAAAAATGCTGAGAGATAAACAAATGAATTTAAATTTCACAACCGAAACATAGAAGTAAAAAATCATAGCATACCTTTAACCAAAACTTTCTATGCCCTACGAACAGCCCTGAATAAATGGGATCAAAAGTAATTTTAATTTTTTTTAAATTATTTGGTTTAAAATTTGATTGTTTGGAGAAACAAATGACAAAAAGAGTTAAAATCTTTGATAAAAAAAAGTTAAAGTCAAAACCCCAAAAATAAATGTAAAAAGAGAAAAAGAAATGCAGACACATTAAAGCAAAACTAATCTAGTGATTATCATAAGGATAAAATTTGTCTTTTTCGGACAAACGAGCTTTTCAACTGTAACTGCATAGGACTGAAAACCCACCTCTAAAAGCACTTTTAGATACTGTTCAGTAATCCTTTTAGACTTAAATAAAAAATAAGTGCTCAAAGTATATATATTTTTTTAACTTTAGGTGCCTAAAATATTTTTTTGTAAAAATAGATGCCCAAAGTTTTTAAAGTTATAATTTTAGGTTTCTGATAGTTAATGAGTGTTAAAAAAACTTTTAACCAATAAACGAGTGACACGTGGCATATTTAATTAATTATATTTTTTCAAAATTAAAAAATATAAAAAAACTTTCAGTTTTTAAAAAAATCCCAAAACTTTAAAAAGTTTTCAAAACAGTCCCGAAATCCCTAAAATACCTAAACTCAAATCCCCCAATCGCCGCCGCTTCCGCCACCTATTGTCTCCGCTGAGCACATCGGGTTGGTCGCCGGACCAAGTCAGTCATTTCCCCTCACTCACTGTCGCTAGAAACGACGAACGGCGTGCAGTCGAACGTCGAACGCAAAATCGACGTTTGCGCTGGCACGTTGTTCGCCGGTTTCTGGCGACGGTGAGTGAGGGGAAATGGTCGGCTAGGTTCGGCGACCAAAAGGGAAGGGCCGGCGATGGCGGACGGCGGCGGTGAGAATTTGGGGGTTTCGAATTTGGGGATTTTTAGGGATTTATGGACTATTTTAGAAAGTTTTAAAATTTTTAATTCTTAAAAAATAATAATTTAAAGAAATTAAAAATGTCACATGTTGTATTCTTAATGGCTAACGGTTTTTTTAACAGCCGGGCACCTATAATTCTAACTTTTGAAACTTTAGGCACCTATTTTTACAAAAAAATACGTTAGGCACCTAAAGTTCAAAAAGGGTATACTTTGAGAACTTATTTCTGATTTAAGCCATCCTTTATAGGAAAAAAAATACTTTTTGAAGCTAATAAGCTATACTGAAGGTGGTGGATAAGCACTTTTACCCACCCAAACCTAAAAGTTTTTTTTTTAATTTTTGTTGTGTCATATTTTTATTAGATAATAAGATTTTTTTTAAATAACTGTTAAATACTATAAAGATAAAATACTTGTTTGATGCGAAAAATACTATAAGCACATTTAAAAATATATAGTTTGAACATTTTGTTTTACTATTAAGCCTCGTTTATATGCCAAAGAGAAATCGATGCTTGAAAAGACTGTCGTGCAAGTGATCCTATCACGATTTTGTTGAATGCAACAATTTTTCTGAAGCTATATCTAGTAACAACGAGGAACCAAGATTGTTGGTTAGATGGCAAAACCCTCCTCCTTACGTCATTAAACTTAGGGTAAAATTTTAATAGACAAGCTGTATAAAATAAATTTTACACAAACGCGTATATTTGTACTATAAAACTCAAAATTTAAATTTTTAGCCCTAACTCCTAAAAATTAAACCCTAAATCTAAATTTTAAACACTACAACCTAAACCCTTAAATCAAAACACTAACTCTTAAAACTAAAAGGCACATGTAAACTTTAGTTTACACAGTCTGTGTATTAAAATTTTTCCCATAAACTTAATTGCGATGCATCTTTTGAAATGGGTGCAGCTAGAGCATGAATACCCGTTGTGTGCCGTGACTGTAATGGAAGTTTGATCGATGGCTTTAATTTGACTCAGCTGGGACTACAGAAGCTCTTGCAGTTCCGTAATCCTTGAGATAGACTGCAAGGCACTATTTGAACGTTTAAAGACAACAAATGCTTTACTACCATGGGTAACTGCTGCAATTGAAATGGATATTAGTACAAAACTGATGCTGCAAGTCCCTTGTGTTAAAATTAGTACAAAATCCGATTCTAACAAAAGCGTAAACTGCTCGTTAATTTTTCTGATCGAAGGATGTATTACATCAAAGACGAGTTCTACAGATGTGTTAGTGTAACATTTACCAAACAAAAATAATAACAGTACTACATACACAAGGTGCCTATAAAGCAAGAATAAAGAAAAGCAGCAGCGACACCCTAACATGCTCCTACTACTTCAGGCAATCAGTTTAAGTACGACGGAATCGCCACCACAATGTAAGCATCCGAGCATAACAAGCACGATCCAAAAGGGATCATAAAACATAGAAATTTGATTGCTCGAGGGCTGCTGCATTGTCTTCTAGGGAAAACATACTTAGGAGGAAAGCTGGAACTTGCCACTAGGTTTTTTTCTTCTCCATCCCTGAAAATTTCAGGGAAAGAACAGAATCAGACCTTCGAATACAGGAAGCACACAATTTACTTGAATGAAACAGAGAGAAATGCAAGGATGACTGAAAACTTACAAAGGCAATGTAATACACGAAGGTCAATCCTGCTAGAACGATGAATGCGATTTGAAATACATTATACCTGAAATGCCAATATTCCCAACAATATCATCAGACACATCACTGATCCGAACAAAACTTGGAATTCAAAAGGTTTAAAAACTCACTTATACAAATATTTAATTCCACGAAGGGACTCCAATGTGTGGCCGAATATTTCCTGGGCAGCAGTTGCTTGAGCATAGTACCCAAATGCGGTGGCACAGAATTGTATGACACTGAAATTGCAAACACAGATGATATTTCATCAAATACTGTACAACGCCTGATTCCCTAATACAATTTTCAAAAACCTAGAAATTCAACATGTTCTAATAAGAGATACCTTGAGATAAAATAGAAACAAGATGGAGTAAATTAGCTAAGTCACCAACCTTATTGAGCACAAAAGAATAAGTCCCACATTGAACAGAAAAGAGTTCATCAAAGTAGCTCCCCACCTACAAAAAAAGTGCAGTAAACATACGTCAGGCAGCTAGTCATTTTCTCAGCAACGATTAACCAAACTGCAGTCAACATAAGATCCATTACTTCATAGGATGAATTGTAATGAAAACTAAACGCAGACCAAGCATCATTGCACCAGCAATCACAGCAAGCAGAAGGTAGAAGCAAAAGAATGCAAATGCAGCAGTACCCAGAAGACCTGAAAAAAGAGAAAACATATATCTCCCATATTTCATAAAATTGAAAGATCATTTAAAAATGGTATAGGAAGTACCCCATATATCGTCCAGCTTTATGAAAACCTCATTCAGGAAGGGAGAAAGTGGTGGATCAATCAGAAGGTATATGACAATATGAGCAACCCAAGCCACCGAAACAATCAACCTAACAAACAGCCGAACAAAGGCATATTAGATAATTACTTTTAATACATTGATGGTAACCTCGTTGTTTAGAGAGAGACTAACAGTTTTATCCTTTTTTCTAAGGATAGCAACAATATATTTCTCTTTGGTGCCTATATAGGACTCACACTTTGAAATTACCTGTTGTTAAAGCCTTTTTCTTAAACTTATTTACGTGAAGCACCATCTTCCAAACAGTGTGATGCAAAATATACAAACTCCATAGCTAATTAACAACACAAAATGCATGATGTAAGCACTCACCCTACGATTCCCAAAAAAAGTTTTGCCAAGTATCCAAGAACAGTCAAGGCCCAGGAAGTTTCCGCCTGAAATGTCATAACAAGGGGGTGATGTGGATGCTTTTGCTGGAAAGCAATATCAAAGAAGGAAGGCAATAAATATACAGAGCAAAATAGAGTTTTTTTCCTCTATTACATTAGATTTTTATTTTTGTTTCCTTTATAACTTCAGTTTTCTAGTAAAGATCCTATATGTTAGGGATCTTTATTTTATGTCCATTAGGACTCTTTCTTTTGTCACTAAAGGCCTATAAAAGGCAGCTAATATGGAAAAAAAGAAGAAGAAATAAGCAATTATTCTATCATAAAAGTTATTCCTGGAAGGGGTTCAGTCAAGGATGAATTTGCCTCTCTAAAGAACCATAGGTTAGAGCAAGAATTCTTTCACCTCTAGACATGTGACTAGATCCTACGCCACGGCTCATAACAGGGGGTTAATACAGGATTATTGAGGGAGGGGTAGGGGCATAGGGTATGAGACTAACCGAGTGCCACTCCCACACAAAGTTCCCAAGTTAGTTTAGATACCTTTTCTCCTTGAGGGTACATCTCTTCCAAAAGTTTTACATCTTCTTCTAGCTGAAGCAATTCCTGCAGAGTTAATAAAAAAAAGGTAAACAACCATGAGTAATGAACAATAGGATATATGTGAAAAATCAAGTGACAACTACTTTTATCACTCATACCCCTAACACCCAGTATATCAACTTCAACTCTTACCAAGCAACTGCTAAAGAAACTGCCACGAACTAATACAATGATTGAAATATACTTAAGCTTTGGAATCATAAAGATTACAGCAGAAGCCAATTATGTATAATCTGATATTTCAACCCAAAAAGGTAAGTTACATTAGAACTAGAGGGGCCAACAACTTGTTGACTAAAGATCGTTTGGACAAAGTAATTATTGCATAGAAAATTGAACTAAATAGAATTCAGAGACAAATGTAACTTTAGGATGTCACAGCATACCTTTTCCACAGCCTTAACATTTTTACGCCACTTTCTACCCTTAGAGCCACTTTTTTCTTCCTGACGAAGGGAATCAGCTGCTTTCTTCACTTCTCTTGCCCTTTTACCAAGTTCAGTTGCTTCCTACATATTGATTAAACCTATGGCCATGAGCTATTACAACTTAATCTGCAAGTATCAATACTATTTTCCAACTCTATTGCATGGTTTGATATGGCAACATCATAAGCACTAAAAAGGGGGAAACCTTAATATATTGTGAGCGAGTGATAACAGCCTTTGGACGGCGTAAAAATGCAGCAATAAGCCCAAGAGGCAAAGAAGCAATCCCTACACCACCAAATATCTGCCGAGAAATTTCGAGATGTAATCAATATACTCTACCAAAAGAAAGTCAACATTGACTAGAGCTCCTAACCAAATTCCAATACAAATACAATATTGAAATTAGCAAGAAATTCAATACCGAGAAAAGAACTGATCCAACAATTGTGGCAAGAGCAACAACATATTCTGGAAAAGTAGTACGCATAGTCCATGTTTTCTTTGATGAAGCATTTGCAGTATATGCAGAGCACTGTAACCAAAGAGAATAAGTAAACAAATGGTAAAATGATAAGCTAAAAGACACTGATTAAGGGAAAAAAACGCAATATTCTACAAGAATAAAGAACGGATAACACTGCATCTTCAATGGGAAAATTAATTACTGACCGCAAGTGCTCCACTGCCACCAATACATGGCTGAGCACTAGTGAAATCCCAATTACTTGGGAAATTAGTAGTGGCAGAAGACAAGTGCCTAACAGTAAAATCCACCTTTCCAGCTAGACCTGATATACCATAAAAAGGGATAAAATCAATGGTACGCCTGCTAAAATAAAACTGATAAGTAACACACTCACAATCAACAAATGCAAAAAACAATTTGCTTAGTTCAGCCATGTCTGCCTGTGTAAAACTTGTTTTCTTTTTTGCTAAGATCTTCTAATTGTAAAACCACCTTCAATCAAAACTTGTTTTCGGAACATTAACAGAACAGTCCAGTGATCAATATTGCTCCTATTCCTAAATTAACATTCAGCTCAAATGCTCAATGTTTCCATGGCATGTAAAACAACTTATTGATGAAGAGAAAACACAATTAAAATTGATAAAAAGGGGACATAAAGAAAACCAACCATATAGAATTCCAAGCAAGAGAGCACAAACAATTGCCGTTGTCACAACCCATATCAACGCGCTCTTTGTCCGTTTCCCAACACTCCTGCAACCAAAACCCAACGGATAAACCAAATTAAATAAAAGAGAGAGATGAATCATTGGATCCTAACAACCAAACTCCTGCAAACACATACTTGTCCTGGTCTCCTTCGTAGTAGAACATAGAGAAGGGGATAATGAAAAAAACGAGCACAGCATCGACGATATAAACGGCGAGCCAAAGCTCTTTCATAGGCAAGGTGAGATTACACGCGCCATTGTATATCGCGTGCCTACACGCCTGCCGGTTGGCTACATCGGCCGGTAACATAAGTATGGAAATAGCAGCGATGGAGAGACCAAAAACGACGACGAATTTAGGGAAATACGCCTGGTTAGCGTCGTCCGGGTGCTGGTAATTGATGAGCAGGTAGACATTGAACAACAACACTAGCACACACACGACTACGGCGACGATCACCAGAGCGAGATTGAAATCGCCCATCGATTCGAAGCTATCGGCGTTTCAATTTTAACCCTTCAAAGTTCGAAATTCAAATTTTTGCGACTTTTTGTAGATCGGATCTAAAGCTTTGTTCTGAGAGTGGTTTTGTTTAGAAAAGGGAAGGGGGGAGGTTGAGTCCGGTGAGTGGGGTATTGTTTTGGCGTGTTGGAAGGGAAATGACGTTTTAACCCTGATAAATTTTGTTAATGGTGGGATAAAAAGCTCGTGAAGGAGAGTTGGAATGGGGTTTGATGTAAAATCCGCTTGTAGCCCCGTTACAAGTATCGAACCAGGCTGTCTCCAATGAAACAAAACAATAAGCATTGTTGTTAGTTTGATAAACAGAATGATTAAACAAATTGAAAATTTATTAAGCGCCGCATCCTTTTTCTTCCTCATTTATTTAGGTTTAACGATAATAAAGCTCCTGAACTAATCCAAACAATTCAATTAAGTCCTTCTTCATCCAATTAAAATCTAAACTGATAAGTTGAATCAAATAAATCATTTTTTTTGGATAATTCGGACAAATAAATCATTTTACCAATTTTAATACTTAATAGTTAACTTTAACGAGTTTTTTTACAATGCCAATGTGGCACTTTTAGATTTTAAAAAAATATTTATTATTCTAAATTATATATTTTTTATATTTTTTATAAAATTTTAATGCTCAATCAATTTTAAAATATTTTTATATGTTTAATTTTTTATAAATTTTGAATATTTCTTAATATTATTTTTCTTATAATTTTAATATTTTATAATATTTTAATACTTTTAATATTTTTTATAAAATTTTTATATTTTATAATTTAAAATATTTAAAACTTTTTTATTTTTAAAAATTTTATAATTATTTTAATATTTTTATAATTAAAATGTTTCCTACTTTCCTTTAAAAGCGGGTACTCGTAAAACCTGGGTACGCAGTTCATATTTTTATTTTTTAAAATTAAAAAAAATCGCATAGAAAACACGTGAATTTAAAGGTCCATAATACATAATCTAAACACCTTTAAAAACCACAAACTTTTTTATAATATATTTGCAACTTTAAACGATCAAAATAATAAAAGAAACTTTATAGTTAGGAGTGAGCAAAACTCGACTTGAGAAAAAAATTAGACTCGTCTTAACTCAACTCGAAATTGCGTAAACTTGACTAGAAAAAATTCCAAATAAAATTTGAGTTGTAAAATGGAAATTCGAATAACTCGAAATTTTTAGTAATTAATGGATTAATTTTTAAGTTCGAGTCGAGTCCCTCAATTTTTCATTATATATATACCGATATACAAAAATATGAAGAAATATATGTAACGTATGAAGAAATATGTATGCATATCGTATATAATTAGAGAAAATCGTTTAAATTGGAATCAAATTGTACTATAACATGACAAATAATTACGATTAAATTTGTATAGGAACTTGAAACCTCGACTCGAATTTCATAAACTCAGCTCGAATCGAAAAAATTTCAAATAAAATTTGAGTTGTAAAATATGATGTGTCAACTCGACTAACTCAATTTTTTTAACTCAACTCGATTGAAAGTTCACCCTTATTACAGTGATAACACATAATCCAAACAACTTTAAGAACCACAGCTTTTGTTCTAATATATTTGCAACTCTAAATGTTGGTGCCTTTTGCAGTGTTGTATTCGTTAAGGTAGGTTGTGTATGTTGCCTATCTTTAGTTACTTCTGTTAGCGTGACTGAAGGGATAGCTTCGGTGGTTTTTAAATTTATTAATAAATTGTCTTTTTTATTGGAAAAAATTAAAAATTAAAATTACATAATACAAACAAGGAAAAAATTTAGTGATTTAAATTTAATTTTAGAGTAAACATTCTAAGAACCTAAAATAAAAATAAATTTTAAAAATATATATTAAAAGTATCGGGTCGAGTACCCGGTTATCAAAAAATTTTGGTCTAGACTCGGCCCGACTTCCGGGAAAATTTGTCGGTATAGTACCCAACCCCGATCAGATAATTTTTTTAATAAAATACTCAAATTTTAAGGTTCGTGTCAGCGGGTCAACGGGTTAAATATTTTCAAATACCCTTATTTTTAACAGTTTGCTATAAAAATTGTTGACTATTCATAACACTTGGTTTAAAAAAAAAAAAACTATTACTAACTTGGATGTTTTGTCTAATTTGTTTTTGACTATGGCAAAAACATTAAAGTTGTCTGTGATCACTTTCTTACCGTTACTTAAATTATGAAAACTGTCCCTGTAAAATTTTACTATTTTGTCCCTCAACTATTCTATATATAACAAGACTTCCCCTCATTTGATACACAATAAAAAATACAAGCATTTTCCTTTATTTTCTCCTTTTTTTCGAATGGAAACGAGGCGGATGCCGTTACATCAAACGTTCAAGTAAATGTGGAGGACCATGGATATCTTGATATAAAATCGCCATGAGAGAGACTGGTGGTGAGCGAAAGAGCGGCGAGTACCGTCAAGCTTAGTGTCACGGGGCTAGACTTGACCCTAGCGGATCCGTGCGGCCTTAGACGTCTTTGACGCAAATCGGTCGATTCCTACGCCTAAGTCAGCCTTCAACCATCCTTGTGAGTACTCCTGCTCGACAACGGCTCCGACAAGCCCTCCAGGTTTCGATGGATCTTGTCACGGGCTAGACCTTTGCCAGACGAATCGTGTGAACCTTAGTCGCTTTCTCAGTTGAAACGTCTGCTAAGTCACCCTAAAATCCCATGTCACGGCCTTAGGTGAAGCTCTCTCGACAAACACCTAACTCAGCCATGATTCTCGCTCCGGAAGATCAAACATTTCCTGAAGCCTTTGAGCGAAAGATCGTTCTAAGCGAAATCTAATCAAAGAACAACGGAAAGAGATTGGCAACACGAACAACGAAGAACACTCAAGAACAATGAAGAACACTCAGAGAGTTTAGAGTAAATGCTTCTTGTATTACTCAAAGTGAATGAATAAGTGAAGTGATTTACAAGTGAGGAGGGAGCCTCTATTTATAGTTGAACTCCCCTACATCCAACGACTCAGTTTAAATTACATCGACGGTCGAGATTGATCTTATCTAATCAAATCTCTAATTATCACAAACATTATCTACAAATTATATTTCAAATAAATAGATGATGCTTTGACCAAATTACCCTCCTGAATCCTCCATGGATTTGGCTAAGTCCTGTGGGCTTGCGGGCTCTTTAGCATTCTCCAAGTGCCGGGCCAAGTGTGATGGTCTTGGCAAGCCCGTTACACCGCGCAAACCTTTTTTGGCTGATTCTTGCGCCAATGCCTCGGTCCCAAAGGTTTGGTCCACTCCTTTCTCCAAGTGTTGGGCCATATTTGGCAAGCCCGTTACATTGTGCACAACCTCCCTATCTGATGCTTGTGCCAATGTCTCGATCCAAAAAGTTTGGTCCGTGACATGCTTAGCCATATGGTCAGCAGCAAAGTTTGCTTCCCTGCGGATATTCTGAAATGTCACATTCCAACCAGTAAAGCATAAAGCAGCAATGCAACGGACAAGCGTGAAAGGACTCTCCATTGATGGGGGGAGAGGAGGTCGAAGACGTCATCATAATCCGTTTGTACCTCAATACACTCATAGCCATTTTGCCGGGCTAGATTGAGACCTTCATAAACTCCCCAAAGCTCGGCATGAAGGACCGAAGATATGCCTAAAGGGCGTACGAAAGCGGCCAGGAAATTCCCATTATGATCGCGGAATACTCCTCCACATGAACCATGCTTTGTCGAGGAAGAAACAGCTCCGTCGGTGTTGAGGCAGACTGTTCCCGGTGACGGTGGAGCCCATTGAATGAGATCTGCAGTGTGTGAATTCAATCCAAAAAACTGCAGATTCATTGTATGATTTAGCCCAGGATATGCTAAGGTGGAGAAGCGAATCAGGGGCAATGCTCTCTCCTTGAAAAATCATATTATTCCTCCATTTCCAGGCCTGCCAAACTAGAGATGCAAATAAGATATTCCATGGGCAATCAGCATACAAGGGCACGTAGCAGTTGAGATTTATGAGTAACCATTCGGTAAGATCAGCACCAAAGAAAGTTGCAACATGAGATGAAGGTAGAATAGTAGATCAAATACCATGAATACCAGTGCAATCACGTAAAATATGGAGAAGGGTCTCATCCGGTGCATTGCAAACTGTACAGCTCGAGTCATATTGTGATTTGAGAGGAGTTTATCACGCACGGCCAGCCACAAGAAGCAGCACAATCTCTCAGGGACACGAAGCTTGCAAGTCGTCTTCCATCGAGCATCTACTGGATTCCAACAGTGCTGAGAAAGGAGGACGTAAGCACTCTTAACCGAGAAGGATCGCCGGTTCGCCTCAGTTTCCACCCTCTTTTGAGAAGAGCATTTTCAATCAGGTGTACGAATATTAAAGTATGTGTTAATTTCGAGGGACAACACCCATTTCACAATTATATCTATTAAGACAAAATCACTTATAAGACCACAGTTCTTTCATGACATAATTATTATTTTATTTATTTTTCATTCCGTTTATTTTTTTCATATATGTTTTATAGAGGTCTATCTCCAACAAGGAGATTTATAGGAGTAGACATATAATGAACTCTTCAATGCATGAGTTCGCCTAAATAAGTAGATAACAAGCTTCGTAAAAGTACCTTTCCAATCAAAGGGTTTGTTTGAATGGATAGATAATGAGCTCTTTCAAAGTAGATATATAATGAACTTTCCAACAAAGAGGTTCGTTTGAACACTAAAAGAATAGATATATAATAAGCTCTCTAATGAATAAGTTTGTGTAAGGGTAGACATGTTTTAAGGTCTTTTGTTGAAGCCTTAAGAGCGTTACACCGAATGGAGTTGGTTGTTGCATTGAAAGCCTTAAGATTTATTGTTTATTTTAGTTATGAAAGTATTAAAACTTTAACAACATTAACGATAAACTATCTAGTTGATCATCTAATTTTTCGGCACTATTATTTTTGTCACCAAATTTTCTTATATGAGTGTAGTAAAGGTTTTTTTTTTTAACATGAGTTCATATGTTCATCATACATTTACTAATACAACATATCAGTATGAACATATGAGATTCCCTTATCCAACCTCTTTACCATATAAATTCTTTAACATAGGTTCATAATAATATAACACTTATCCATCCTTATATATGATTCATTTATCAAACCTTTACTGTTGAATTTAACCAAATAAACTCTTTAACATATGTTCATATGTGATGGGTTTGAAAATTGTAGAGGTTTGATCGGAACTATGGTAGCAGGCAATATGGTTGGTTAATGAAAGATTGGAGTGAGGTTTTATTTGCTCAAAAGTCATGGGAACATATGTTAAATGATTTAATGTTGAATGACTAAAATGTCAATTTTTGCGTCCAAAATGGAAGGCATATGGATCCCATAAAAAGGAGTAGCGAACAAAAATCTTCTACCACTCTTTTATCACTTCGTAAATTGTCTCGTTCGATAGAGACAAAAAAATTTATGAAGGTCATTGAGTTCTTTACATGTTGAATGTCACTCTCAAAGAAAGATTTGGTTTTTCTTCGTATCTTTGGGTTTAATATAGTTGTTTTATGTATAAGTTTTTTTTTACTATTGTCCCCAATTTTCTCTCTATACTTGGATGTGTTGTAATTCTAATTTTTTTTATTGTTTTTATTAATAAAATTCAGTTATCATTGTTCAAAAAAATTATCTACCCTTTTTGACGCATTTTCATGCCACAACACTAAAAATTTAAATTTTAAGTTATAACCCTGAATTTTAAATTCAAGCCCTAAAAATATATCATACACAAACTCTAATCTTAACCCTTAACTTTATACCTTAATTTTACCTCTAAACTTAATTTTTTAATACAAATACATAAATAGAGGTAGGAAATTTCTATCGGCTCGTAACTCGTCATCATAGACTTAAGGGTGTCTATCTATCCACATTCGGAGTAATATTATAATGGGCCATAAAAGCATAGAAAAGTTAAGCCAGAAGTAATTCGATAATGGGCCTAAGGAGGTTAACCAGCTTTTCCTGTCCCGATCCGAGCAATGGCCTCTTGCGTTTGGTGACAAAAGAGATGCGAAAAGAACGAAATCGGTAGCTTAGCAGCAGCAGCCAAAGAAGAGTGAAGAGGAGAAAATTGAAGAATGGGCGTTGATTATTACAAGATTCTTCAGGTCGATCGAAATGCAAAAGATGAAGATTTGAAGAAAGCCTATCGCAAACTGGCTATGAAGTGGCATCCCGATAAGAATCCCCAAAACAAGAAAGATGCTGAAGCCAAATTTAAGCAAATCTCCGAAGCTTACGATGTAAAAAAATTCTCTTTTCATTTAAACTTTTGTTACCTTCTTTCTCGCTTTATATTTTTTTTGGGGTTAAAAATGGATTTTTTTTCAATTAATTTTAGGTTTTGAGTGATCCCCAAAAGCGTGCAGTGTATGATCAGTATGGAGAAGAAGGGTTAAAAGGCCAGGTGCCTCCTCCCGGGGCGGGGGGTTTTCCGGGCGGGGCAGATGGGGGTCCGACGACGTTCCGGTTCAACACTCGGAGCCCCGACGATATTTTCTCGGAGATTTTCGGGTTCTCAAGTCCGTTTGGAGATATGGGCGGGTCACGTGCAGGGGCAGCTGGATTCCCCAGGGGCTTTTTTGGGGACGATATATTCGGGTCATTTAGGGGTGGACCTGGAGATGGTTCTATGACCCGAAAAGGACCCCCAATTGAACGAACATTACCTTGCAGCTTGGAGGATTTGTATAAAGGGACTACCAAGAAGATGAAGATTTCTAGGGATGTTTCTGATCCTAGCGGGTAATCCTTTTCTTCTTTCGAGTTAGTTAATTGAGTAATGCTTAGTTTTGCCATGGATACTGAATTTTTAGCTGGATTCATGCTGTAGATTTAAATTCAATTTGTATTGTCTTTGAATATGTCTTGTAGTTTACTTAAAACAACAGTAATTGAATGGCGCTGAAGGTTTTTAGGCATATGAGAATAAATAGTATACAATTACAATTTGCTTGTTGCATGTGAGCTTAGGTCGCAAAGGACAGTTACAGAAGCTGCCAAGTTTGACTCTTTTCTGCTGAAAGTTACTTTATTACTTGCTAGGATAATGGGATTTTAGTCATTTGAAATGACTGGATGTTTCCTTAATGATGACTGAGGTTGCATGACAGTTAGTTTGGAACCGAAAAGTTTTTATATTGAGATCTTAGTAACGTAGTACGGTTGAGATTCTTTCTCGTTTAAGGACTTAATTCAAGACAGATTTAGATTGGTCAGCGTTTAGTCAGATATTATGAAACATATATTAGATTTCCATATTAGGAATGTTTTTCTACGAGGGATTTGACACCTAGGTACTCGTTCATTCCTTCCTTCCTTAGTAAAATGATTTTGTTTTCATTCCTCTCGCTTTTCGATTTTCGGTTTTGGTTCACCGTTATTTTTGTCACTTGAAATGTAAGTACTTATGGTCAGTTTTAGTTTACATGAGAATTACCTTTCATGGTATTGTATTCTCTGTTTTGGTTATTATGATTGCTTCCTGCTATATTGGTGCTCCCTCCTTGCTATTTTGCTTCAGTTCTACCAGATTATCCATAGTCCGGTAGTCTATTTGGTCAGCAGAACTAATGTATATAAGTTTAATTTACCATGTGTATTCAACTTTAGGAGTCTGAGACTGAACGTTTGCTTAAAACTGTGAAAGCTGACGACTTTCTTTAGAGCAGTGTTGTCAAGGTGTGCGTCTGCGCCTTTGCATTATTAAACAAAAGCGCCTCGGACCGTTTCAGGCCACTCCTAGTGCACCACTGCACCTAGGCATGCTTTTTTGTAAGGCGATGGCATAAAAAAAGCCTGCCTGATTAATTTCTTTTATTTTTCATTTGATATGCCCGTACCAGTATGGAAAGGATAATTTCAAACTCTATGCCTCATAGTATTTGAGCATTGAACAACAAACATTCCATAAGGAAATAATGCATATTGATCAATAAAAAATTGCATGTTCTGTCGATAAGCTAGACTCCAGTTTAGGGTTTATTATATATCTTGAGCTTTATATATATATTTCAAAAACTCACGCTTATACATATTGTGCTTCACTTCACTCATGTTAGCCCTTTTTAAGCCCTTGTGCCTGTGGCAATATAAGGGTTTAAGTGCCTAGAGCATGCCTTGTGCCCTTAACAACATTGCTTCAAAGTATTTTATCATAAGACGCAATTGGTCAAATTATGATGGGTGAAGTTCTGATTTTTAGTCATATTTATTTAATAATAACGCCATTGTTTCAGGAAACTTTTGATATTTTTCGTTTGCTTTAAAACTGTGATTTTGTTTCCTGTTACAGGAGACCTGCTACGATGGAGGAAATTCTGACAATTGAGATTAAACCGGGGTGGAAAAAAGGTACAAAAATCACTTTTCCAGAAAAAGGAAATGAGCAGCGAGGGGTTATTCCTTCTGACCTTGTCTTCATCATTGATGAGAAGCCTCACAGTCTGTTCAAGAGGGATGGCAATGATCTTATTGTTACTCAGAAAATCTCTCTGGTTGAAGCCCTAACTGGCTATACAGCACAGCTGACGACCCTAGATGGAAGGAATCTGACAGTCCCCATTAACAACATCATCAGTCCAACCTATGAGGAAGTTGTTAAGGGGGAGGGAATGCCCATTCCCAAGGAACCTTCCAAGAAAGGAAGTTTGAGAATCAAATTCAACATCAAGTTCCCCACAAAGCTTACAGCAGAACAGAAAACTTGTCTGAAGCGGTTGATATCATCTCCCTAAGAATCAGTGGTAGCCCTCACTACCATCAGCCATCTTGTGTGAGTTTACATTTGTTTTTACTTTTTACTATTGAAAAGGAAGTCCATGTGTTATGAACTGGGATATCATAACAGTTATCTAGGTGTTGGTAAATTATTTTGATTGTTCTCTGTTGATTTCTTTTCTCTTCAAATCTTTCTGTTGGTAGTTGCTTGATTTGGCTCAAATCTTCCATATTCCACTTTCGGCAAGTCTTTTGGCGTTTGAGAAGTTCATTTGTTGATTCCTTTGTTGTGGGGAAAGTGGATTGGGGTGGTAAGAAGTGGCTCAATGCCCATTGGGGACTGCTTTATCTATATAAACAAGGAAAGCGATAAGTTATACATTAGAGTTGAAACCAGGTCGAGGATGAATCGTGTTTCACTGCAGAGTAGAGTGTAGAGTAAACAATGAGAAGAGTGCATGCATGGATGACGATTCTTTTCAGCTTATGATGGAATTCCTGGTGCAACATGCTAAATAGCAATCTGAATTCTGAATATGCAATTGAATGGGGAATGCATGCATGATTGTTGTAATCCTGTTTTGAGCATTGGTGTGCACATATCATGGGTTCAAATTGCCATCAAGGGATCACCATCTTTTAGGGAGCTTTATTTTGTTTGTGATGTTCTTATTGAATGAAAAGGATAGAATGTCGTAATCCATCATCCATGCCTTGCATTGCATAATAATAGAATTTATAGGATGATTTTGTTTTCTCAATGATCAAAAACTTATTTCATCAGGTATTAGGTGTCTACTCAAATTTCTATATTTATGTATACCTTTCAATTTAAAAATGAATATATCAGCTCAAGTTTTAGAAAATTGCATCTTAGAAAAAATAAATAACAATAAAAACAAGGGAGTAGTAAAATTTGTGTGGTCGTATAGACCTAAAAATGAAAAAAAAAGTACAATGGATGTAACACTAGCAAATTCCCCTCTAAATCGCTCGGCGAAAAGTTCGTTTGTGTTCGTGTATTTATTACACGAGCGAACAAATCATGAACAAGATTTTTTGTTTGTTTAATTAAATGAATGAACACTAATAAAGGGCTCGTTCAATAAGGTAATATCTGTTTGTACATATTCTTAACACATGACAAAGTGCACATATTTTACAGACAATATAATTGAACCTGGGTCCCTTAAGATGAATATCATCTGCTTTTTCACTGAGACTACTTGTTGGGTTCTAACTTTTTTATAATTAAATTTGAATTAATAAAAAAATCAGTGACTAGTTGAAGTTCATAGTCCATGTCATGAGGTGGGAGAGTTGAATCAAGGGGGCTCTACAATCTTCTTGTTATTGCAAAATGGTTTTAGGAACGTGGAGATTCTCGCCAAAAGAGTTGGAACAAGGAACCTAATCTTTGAATTTGAATTAAACAAAATAAAAAAAGTTTGGATTATGGGAAACCTCTGTGTTCTGCAACAGCTAAAAGACATTTCAAGGCACCCATTCATCCTAATATCCTATCAATCTATTCTTAGTGCTTACCGCTACCTTAATATATAACCTTTTTGGTTCCCAACTGTACTCTGTCTCCCTCCCAACACAAAGGGCGTGTGCTCCTGATACAACCGAGCCATTGTCTTCACCAAGCCGCACCGATGGTTCTGCCAAGGAACGCCTGAGATGGACTCAGGAGCTCCATGATCGATTCGAAGAAGCTGTTAATCAGCTAGGTGGTCCAGACAGTTTCTTTTTTCTTAATCTCTCTTTGGTTTTATGGTGGGTGATGTTTGTGTGAATTGTGGTTCTCAGGGGCCACGCCAAAGGGAATTCTCATGGCAATGGGCGTTGATGGGCTCACCATTTACCATGTCAAAAGCCACTTGCAGGTTAAACTCATTGATTTATGATATATACATTTATGTTTATTTATCATCATCAACTGATTCCAAAAATGTTGTTTTCCCCCAGAAATGCAGGATTCTAAAGTTTGTTCCAGAAACAAATACTAGTAAGTTGAATGGACTTTAGGAAAGAAACAACTAATCCATAGAATTTTGACATATTCTTGTTTTTAACCGCAGAATGCAAGTTTGAGAGGAGAAATATTTCAGAAATACTGCCTAATTTTGGCACAACATCGTGAGTTATCGTTTCTTTTCTGGGGAATTCTTCCACTGTATGTATGTATGTATTCACTCTGATTATTTACTTCTTGTGTTGTTGCTTTGAATGAAGAGCTGCACAGCTTAATGAAGCTTTGCAATTGCATAATGAAGCAAAAAGAAAGGAAGGGGATGATAAACTCGAGGTTCGAAGGAATTTGAAGATCAAGATTGTAGCACAAATGAGATATTTCAAGGGAATTTCAGGCCCAAGAAAAGCTACCAAATCAGCGTCTGCCTTCTCACTGCCTTCATTATGTGAGGAGTCTGAGTCCAACATAAAGGATTTCGAAGCCGATTCCGAGGCCGGAATACTGGAAGATAACTCCGCATCATCATCATCATTCGCATCGTCATTCATCTCGGATGCCTATGAATACAATGATCCAAACATGCAGGAAAGACTTTCTTACAGTGCAAATGATATCGGCTTTACCTGAAATATCCCAGTTTGCTCATCACCCTTGGTGCCCAGCTTTATGTGAATCCGGCTTTGCACAGACAATATAAATTTGTATAATAAATCAATGATCATATCATGTGTAGCATCACAAAAATGCTATGTTATTATTAGGTAATAAAAGGGTGATGTGATATATATGTAGAGCATATATTTGCTCATATGTATGGTATTTAGAAAAAAGAATATATATGGAATTCTATAGAAATTCCCCATAGGAATATTTAAAAAGGGGAAAAGAGCAACGTTTGAACTCACGGGAGACAAATTTATTATTTTTAAAAGTAAAAATTTAATCATTCAACTAAAACGATTAAAAGTTTGTATTAAAATGTTCCGTCTTTTTCTTGATTAATTATTAGATGGACACGACTTACCACGTCATCCGTAGTCGCAGCCAATAAAGTCTATCTAACTCATTGACATGTAAGAAAGATGTGAAAATTCACCTTGAAAAAAATAATATAAAAAAATATTATTAGATTGGACTATAAATGACGTAGTGATTCATGCCCATTTTATAATTTCCCCCTTTTCTTTATTTCTATCGTGAAACCTTAATTTGTTTCCTTTTGAGGCCAGCTATCTCTCCATCTTTCTGGCAATTGGCCTCTCCCCCTCCTATTTCATCACCCCTACTCTGCCTTTTTTTCTGACCTATATCTTTTTCCCTTTTGCTTTTGATCCGATTGCACCCTCTTGTTGGCTCGTTGCTGTCTTTTGTCCCCGACAATTATGGTTCAGGCAGCCCGAGCTCGCTTTTGTGAGGAAGAGGATGGACCCTCCTTGGGGTGGGAGTAGCTAGTGGCCTAATTTTCCCCATCCTCTCCTATGGTTTTGGCTTTCGTATAACACTCTAATCTGATATGGATACGAAGTGTCACATTGGATCACCCAAGTGACCGGCCCTAGTGACATGCATGTTTCAATTTTAACGATAGAATAACCTATTTATGATAAAAATTTAATTGAGTGTTTAAATTATTATTTTTAAAATAAAAGTGACTTGTTTATTATTAAATTTATAATTAAGTGACATGTAGTGTACTTTATTTTTTTATAAGAATTATGAAAATATTCTTTTCTCAACAATAATGAATTATGAAAATATTGTGCGATCGAGATCGAACCAAAGATCTAACGTCAATCTAAAACTAAAATAATATTATTTACTGGTACATCACAAGTCAGTCCACAATCTTTTTCAAATTTTATATATCATACGGTAGTGATTAACTGTAATTTGTTGTTTCGGATTAAGAAATAATTAGCTTCAAGAAATTAAAGCATGAAACTCATTTTTTATCACCTAATTAAATCAACTGTACCCTAAATTATTAGTAATATTTAAATTTTATTTCAAGTGAGGTGATAACTGCCTCAGACTGTTTTATCACATAACATAATATTTTCAGAATGGAGATTTTGTATTGGATTTCAAGGATTCGATTTGTGTTTTGCCACGAGGACCATTCATCCTAATATAAAGCCTATACTTCTCATATGTCATCGGACTGTACAGCGCCGGCTGGTCCACACCCACCAGCTCCTCGGCCGGTTGAATCAGTAGATCACTCTTGGGGTTGTAGAAGAAAGCTAGGGAGACTCGATCTTTTTCCGAGTTCACGATCACACGATGCTCGACGCTCTTGTAAATCGCATTGCTGAGTACCTAAACATGCATCATGGAAGCATTCACAAGTTAAATTTTATTATTTTTACGAAAACATACGACATTGACGTTGTACCTGAATTTGATCTCCGACATTGACAATGAAAGCATTGGGGACAGACTTCACCGTAATCCACTTTCCACTGTTACGAACTTGGAGTCCGGTTACGTCGTGATCGGGCAGGAGAACAGTGATGCCACCCGGGTCTGAGTGGGAGGAAAGACCTAGTGTAAGTTCCGGTTGAGGGCACTTTGGATAGAAATTGACCCTTAAGCAAGCCCCGACGTCATCTCCACCAAAAGCATTTTGTAGGCAGTCTTCATTGAGCTCAAGGTTCATAGACATCGCCTTAAGCAGCCTTTCACATAGCTTTGTAACTTCGGCACCGTATTCTACGACCAGTTCCCTGAGTCCAAATTCGAGTCCCATCATATATAATCATCATATGCGTTCGAGTTCTCTTTATAGTTCATTATGAATATAAATCTGGATTTCAAATATTTCGAGCATAGGGACGAGGTAAAAGAAAACGAATACGTACGTAAAACATCATAGTAAACGTGTTTTTAAATTCGGTCGTACCTGCATGATGTCGGCTGTGCAGGCCACTTGCTTTCATTCCTTAAAACAACCGGTAAGAAATTAAGAAAAAAGTAATCGCACCAGTCGAGTATCGCTCCTTTCTCTACTCCCAGCCGACTACCGTACCCTTCGTAGGTACTCGAGGAGTTGGCGTACTGTTGCTTCGACTCAAGCGGCGAGTCGAAGAACTCATGCCACGCATCCCGGGTGCGTTTCATAAGCTCATGGCTAACCCCATGGTTCACTACCTGGAAGAAACCCCAGCCCTCGCACGCACTAGCGATGCGTCTCAAGGTCTCGTCATGGACGGCTGGGTCTTTTCCGAACAGGTTCCGGAGATCAATGACGGGAATGTCAACGTGTTCGTCGATTTCGGAGCCGGGTTTCAGCTCAGGCCTGTCAGTTATAGGCTTAATGTATTGGCCCGGAATGGTACGTATGCCATTCTCAGACAAAGACTGAACTCGAACCACTGGCTCAGGCCAACTCAGGAGACTATTCATTATTCAATTTATATATATATATATCAGGGTTTTCTTTCTTTGAATAAACACAGAAAGAAAATGCAAAATTTAGATAAGAAAACAAAGAGAGGTCGAGTGATGGTGAAAAGAGAAGAATGAGGGGGTTTATATAAGGATTGGGACTAAGGATGCAATAATGAAAAATAGGAAATTAAGGAAATAAATTGGAGTAAGTGGCCAATATAAAAGCATTAGAATCCGATCATCAGTGATAGTGAGAACTCAGCAAATTTTTCTGTTTTCGTACCCAAACAGCCACATGAATTCAATTATATTTAAAATTAAATAGTCAAATTTTTAAATTTAATTCTACAATGTAAAAAAACTAGTTTTATATTAATTTTGAATCATTAGATTAGTATTGAAATTAAAAGGTTGAAAATAAAAAGATTTTTAAAAGATAAAAAGAGAAGTATATAATTTTAACCATAAATTTACATTCGTCCAATAATTCAAAATTAGTGTAAAATATTTAAATTTTTTTCACCGTATAAATGAATTATGCAACTTTTATTAGTTTTTTTATTTTTCAAATTATCCACTAAATCGAATCTAATAATTAATTCTTCAAGTTCTATAAACTTAAATTTTATAATGTTATTTTTAATTTTATAAACTTGATTTTTTTTGAATTCATAAATTTAAATTTTAAATCTTACTCTGCTTAGTACAATAGATGTGAGCAGATTGAAGATTGTATTTGTAGTACAACCAATTAAAGACAAGTTTGCTTCTGCCTCTGTTTACTGCTTACTGGAAAGCCAACAAAATTAGACGGTTTTTTAGGACAGAAAGGAATCAGGGTAGGGTTTTTTTAAAAGTAATCTATTAAGCACGTGTTTCTTTTCCTTTTTGCATTTGTTACTGACAGCAACATTTCTATATCGAGGCAACTTGAGTCTTGAATTTCAAATGTGCACGTGGCAATAGTCGGGCAATGTCCCATTAAGTAATTCAAAAAAATAATATAAACATATACTATTTTAAGAGATTTAAATTCAAATATTTGTATCTATAAAGTATACTATTTTATCAAAGAATTAAAATAATATAAACATATACTATTTTATAATTATCTTAAAATTATTAAAAATGAAAATATTAACTTAATTAAGCCTAGTTAGAACTAATTATTTAACCCTCCGTGTCGATATCACGATGAAAGTTCAGGTTTTTTTAAAGTGGCGTTGGGTTTAATTTAAAGTTTAGAGTTTATGGGTTTAAGTTGTAGAGTTTATAATTTAGGGTTTAGTGTTTAGAATTTAGTTTTTGGACAAATTTGGAATCCATGAAATCTTAAAAGTGAAATACCATTAGCTTCAATAAGAAATTTTACTTTTTCATATATAGATAAACCTCGCATGCATGGAAATTAAAAATTATGTTAAATAGCTAATGCTTCGGCAATAAAATATTAAAGATGGAAAATGAAATCTCCATCAAAAAAAATGGAAAAAAGGAATCTGATTACAATCTTGGTATCTGATGTTGATGGACTAACCTAAGAAAATAAAATATTAAATTCACATATAAAGTAATATATGTTTATATTTTTTTAATTTTTTGATAACGCGTATACTTTACAGGTAAAATTGATTGAGCATAAATCTCCTAAAATGAATATTATATATTTTCTAGTAAAACCATTCATTGAGTTCAAATCAGTATGATGCGGTTGAATAGTTGTTTTAAGAGAGAATTTGTATTATTATTTTAACCATACGAATTAAATAATATTAATTATTTAAATTAACTGATGGTATTATAAAAATAAATGAATTAAATTATACTAAATTAAAGTACAAAAACTAAATCCAAGAATTAAACATAATTTCATCCTGCCTATCCCTAATTACACAATTTCATGTTGCTTACGGAACTACCTTTAATGCAAGAAATATTGATTTTTTTTTCTATTTTATTCAAAACAAAAACTGATAATATAAACAAGGTTAAAAGCGACAATAAGGTGGGGTTGTTATTATTTCGAATTTGGAAAAAAGACGAGTTCGGTAAGATCAAATTGTCGGTATTTTTTATCAAATATTTAATTTTATTGTATTTTTAAAAACTCAAATTCAAAACTTTAATGAAGCTGAACAACTTACGCCAATTAATCCGAGTGTTTGATGTTTTTTTGTTGTCATTTTATCCGAATAACAATTAGGGATTTCAACATTTTGTGATGTTTATGTGTATCATTATTGTTGTCGTAATATGTAATTAAGCTCACGGGACCACTGATGGGCGTAATCAGAGGCAGAACGTAACAAGGACCTGTGAGACCATGACCCTGTGAATTTAAAAAAATTTATAATTTAAACTCTTTAAATTTTCAGAAAATATAATATTTTATAAAAAAATTAAAAATTCATATTAAGCTTTAAATTTTTTTAATATTATAGTCTGACCCAAAATTTTGTGGGAAATGTAAGTTAAATCCTTCAAATTTTAAAATTCTAATTTAAATATTTATTTTTTTTTATAAATTTTAAGTTAACTCTCTCAAATCATTTCACCAAATTTCGTCACTAGACATGATAATAAAATACCCGTATATATTAGGAAGCCAATAAGTTTTACTTAAACAAAACGTAAGCTGTAAAAGATAATGCTATAAATAGAAATGGGAATGGTTAATAATGGATTTCTCTTGTAGCGTTCACGTGATATTTGTGTTTCCAGCGAAGAGGTTTGGCTCATTAATTTGTCAAACAAAGGATAAAATATATAAATACACGTGATGATTTAATTGGGTGATTAAAACTTAATTAAAATTATCTTTTTTTCTTTTTTCCTTTTTTTTTACATTTTCATATCAGCCTGTTTATAGAGAAATTATATTATGGGTTTAGCCTATCACATCAGCCATAGTCACATCTAATAAAAATTATCTACTTCACTATTATTTTTTATGTCATTAATCCAATAATATAATAATTTTTTAAAAAAATATTTTTTTAAATAACATAAAAAAATATTAGTGAAGATTTATTGGTTGGAAAAAATGATGGGAGAAAATAATGGTGAAGTGAGTAGTTTTACTTGAATGGGACATGACTGATGTGGTAAACCAAACTCATGATATAATTTTTCATGTTCGTATGAACTAAAAGTTGAAAAAGTCTGATCCTCAGTTATGTTCTATCCAAATGAAAACAACATTTTTCGAATATTCAAATTTCACTTCATATTACAAAATTAAAAATGTGTTTGCTTTTAAAAGGATTCAAACCTGGGTTATCTAACGTTTAGCAATTCATATTTTTCCGGATCTAACATATGATTCAAAATTTAATTTGTTTTACATATTCAAATATCTGATTGATAATATAAATAATAATAAATTTATATTTGAAGAGTAATACTCCGATAATCTATTCATAAAAAATAAATTTAAATTCCAAAACTGATTTACGAATTCATATAATTAAAAAAATATAGGTTTTTGACATGTTGTCATTCCTAATAAAAAAACATTATTTTTAATTTTTTTAAATAAGAAGTTAAACAATCTTATTTGACCAATAAGTTTACGTAAATGAGGAATATATGAAGGATGACGTGGCAGCACCATCAAACTGAACTGAACTGAACCACAAACAGGTTTTGGCCGACATCAACTGAACATGACCAAACTATAGTTGTTTACCTTACTGTAACGGAATTAAATCACGTGTCAAACATTTAACCACAATTCAGAAAACAAGTATAGTATGAAAAGGCATCTCACAATTCAAAAACACGTGACCCTATTATGTTCCCGCTGTTACCCGCCGCTTCCATTACTTGCTAGCTACTCCATTATATATCAGTATCACACTACAATTTTGACCTGAACTTCATAATTCCACTCGAATATCCGAAATTAAGTTTAATCCAATCTAATTTCAGCATAAAAAATTATAATCTGGACTTGTCCAATTTAAAATTAGATAAATTTAAATTAATTTTAATCCAAAACAATTTGAATACAAGCGACTCGAACTCAAATTATTGAAAACTATTTCTTAAATTTAAATTGACTTTAATCCAAATTCAGTCATTAAATGAAAATACTGAAAACTATTTCTTAAGATTTAAATGTTGAGAAAGTTTTTACTACTACATTTATTACCAGTTGGGGTTTAATTTTTCTAATTATTTTTTCACACAAAATATGTTTAAATTTTATAATTAAACTATTTTTACTATTTTATATTAATTTTAAAAAATCTTTTTTTTCTTCCAGAGCTAATGTGGTAAAATAATAATAATAATAATAGAATTGTGTTGAGTTATTTATTTATTTATTTCTTAGTTTACACGATTAGAACACACTAAAACTAGGCGTAAAAGATTAGTGGTTGGCAGTTGAGAATTCATTAATTGCGTTGCGATATATAATCTTAATCATGATTTTTATTTTTTGTAAGAATATTTTTTGACAAGAAATCGAGCATCGTTAAAAATTCTTCATAATCAACTTCGAAACGAATTTTAAAAGCGAAAAGCGAAAGGGGAAAAGAGTGTCCATACCTTTATCGATGATTATAAGAATATTTCATTTGATGAAATATCTAGACATAATTTTTAAACTCTTAAATTAAAATTAATGTATATTTAACTAAATTTAAATTTATAATGTGCATATGATTATAACAACAATGTCAACTAAGCTAAGATTATATTTATTTCTTATTAGAGTACTCTTGGAGAATAAACAAAATGTATATAAAATTGCTGAGTTGTGCAATGTTAAAAAATAGCAAACTCAAATAGCAAAATAGGACGGAGGGACTTCTTAGGTAATTTAACCATTTAACATTTGATTTAATTAAATCTAAGGACTAAAGCAAAAACTTTATGAAACATTTAAGGACCTAATAAAAAATACAAGGACCACAAAGCCAATTATACCATACAAAAGGGTTACAGGTGCGATTATTTTAGGACGAAGGAATTTATGTGGGTATTATCTTTTTTAAAAAATTAAAGTATAAATAACAATATTTGATAAAAAAAATAACCCTTTTTTCGTATTTTCTACAAAAAAACCCTTTTCCCCTAAAACGGAATCTTCTGAAAATCAAAACAAAAACATAGAAATTGATGGCCTCAGCCGTGCCGACCGCCACAGGCCATCACCGACTGTCATTCACCAGGGGCGGTAAAACTCGAAAATAACTCTAAAACCACTCTCTCTTTTTCTTAAACTCGAATTCGGTGTCAGTTTTTCAAAATAAAACTTCATTCCGTTTTTATTTTTAAAACCAATACTTTTTTTGAAGGGATAAGAAGAAAAATGGATCAGTGTTGCTTATCGTCGCACCACCCTCGGTCACCAGAGACAACGGCGGCCCGAAACATAGAGAAAGGTATCACCTTTCCCTTTTATTTTATTTTCTATTAGAAAAAAGTACTGATAAGAGATAATTTTTTACCTCTGAAATTTATTCTTTTTTTGCATTCATTCGAATCTGAGTATAATATTGAGGCTTGATTACATATATATATATCATTTTTGCTTTTGATTTGTTTTTGCTTCTGATTGCGTGAAGATCGGACGACCCAAATGCGATATTAAGAGTGATGTGGCAGCGCTCGGATGATGACACGTGGCAAGAAGGAGATGAGCGGTCTTGTGCGTGCACGCCACGCACGCGTGAGAGTCAAACGGTTCGCGCGTGTTCTTCACTCGCGCCAGCTGAAAGATCGCCTAATTCGATCATGGCCGTTGGATTCAAATCTGATCCAACGACTCAGATGAGGCGGCTGCAAAATAAGAAGATAAGATATTAGATTAAATTAGGGTTTTATGTTATTTATGGTTTTTAATTATTATATGGGTTTGGGTTCTAGCAGAAATGGGCCTATGTAATTAAATTAGTTTTGGGTTTGAAAAGTAAATGAACTCTGTATAATAATAAACATTGGGCTTTCATATTTAGATATATTTTTAATTTATATATACAACCCATTAATAATAATAATAATAATAATAATTAATACCTTGATAATAATATATATAATATTATATACATACATACATTAACACGCACAAATTCACACATATAAACATATATAATAAATATTAAACATATAAATACATATATATTCACACACATACACTTAATAAATATTAGACACATAATAATACATAACATGTCACATACATATACATAGACAATACATGCAATATTAATTCACACATGTAACACACATACATATTTAGTACATAGTAAACACTTATATTAATAATATTATACACAGCCAGACAAAAATGATTGATTATAACTCTACATATTATTACTAATTAATATAGCATCATTATTAAAATTACTACTATTATATTATTATATTATACTATTATATTATTAATTATTGTTATATTATTATTATTATTATTACATATAGATATATACGTATATGCTATACGGCTATATCTATAGTATATTACATATATATATTTCTCTTTTTCTTTTTAATATAAACTATGGTATGTATATATGTAAAGTATAACATATATATATATGGCATAATTTATTATTTATTTTTTAAAATATATGGTATAATTTTGAATCATATTTATATAAAATTTATTACATACATGTTAAGTATTTATCATTTATGTATTTGTGCAAAATTTCCTAATTAGTATACATATATATAAAGTATAATTTCGAATTACGTATTTATGTAAAGTTTTTTTAAAAATAGTCTATATATAAATTATAATATATTTTGTTAAACGTATATGTTAACTGTTTTTTTATATCTATATATATGGTATTCTATGCTTATTAATTTTTAAATCTGTACTAACCTTTTTAATATATATATATGGTATTCTTTTTTATGTATTCATTATATTTATTAGATCAATGTAAATGTCACATTTTATTATATATATATATATAAATAAATAAACGTATCTTTCAACGAGACACCAGATGGAATTTGAGTTCAGATTGTTCTTTCTTTCAACGAGACCCTGTCACTTTTTACCTCGCAGCTTTGCACCAAGAGCCCTCTCCAGTTCAGATTGTTCTTTCTTCCGTAATATATATATATATATATATATATATATATATATATATATATATATATATATATATATATTGCGTTACTATTTAGCTTCAAGAATTTTTATATTCTTTAAATTTTAAACTCATTTTAATATTTGAAAGATATTTTTCAGTTTATTTCAGGAATTGATTAAAAAGTGGTGTCTTGACTTCTTCAGGTGTCATCTTCCTCGGTTGTCGTAAATAAAAAATATTCTTCTTAGACCGTTTTTTTGTATTAAATTTTAAATTACAATTCAAATTTTTATTTTATTGCAATGACAACATTAAATCAACGCGGTACCAATTTTAGGTGCCGTGGGATGCTAATCTTTTCCCACTCATAATCGACTCCTGAACTCAAATATTTTAAAATCTCTGGTTTTATTGGTATCCGACTCACAAATTTCCATTCATTTTAAATTTTTACGGAATTCTAGCGGGAGTGTCATCTCCGTTGATGCCGTAAAATATATTCTTTTTCAATACGTTATTTAAAAAAAACCTTTATTACAAACCCAAATTCAGAATCATTAAATAAAAGTACTGAAGACTATTTTTTTGATTGAAGAAGGCTATTTCTTAATATTTAAACACGAGATTAAATTGCATGTTGTGTTCCATAAATGAATAGCTTTTAATCTACTCGTTCTAAAATATATAAGATAAAGTAATGACAAAATGAATGCGACTTCAAACAAAGATATTATCAAGTGAAAAGACATACAAAATCTGACCTAATGAAAAATAATTTATTTTCAGCATAAAACTCGGCGTTAAGTTTGGAAAAGTATTGTCTGGTGGTAGGTTATTTGGGTGAGATAAGAAGTTTTGAATTATCATGTGTACAAGATGTGGGTGGTGAATGTTAACAAGTTTTACAAGTAACCACACGTCAAGTCTAGAAGGATGAGTTACGTTAAAAGTTTGACGGATTCAATCTTTTTCTCTTATTTGTGGTTTGTGTGTGTTTAGTTGACTTTTTCACTTAAAATTGCTCCTTGCACATACATACATTCATGTGTGTGCTTTGGTGTGAATATATACATCGGTTTTTAATCCGGCGAAACTAAAAATTTATAAAGAATAGATTATTATAAAATTAAAATTGAAGAGACCATAATAAAATCTTAAAAAAATTGAAGGGTTATAAAATTAATTTTATTTTATTTCTAAAAATACTATTTTATTACTATTAGAAGAAAAAAATTGACAGGAGCCCACACCCTAAAAAAACTCCCTATGTTCTGCTTTTTTTGACTTCATATTCAATGTTAGTGTAGGCTTTTTATGTCTGTTTGCTTTCTCCTTTAGGACTGTTAGGATTAGGGGTGTTTAAATTTGGATACCCGAGAGTATCTGCTACCTGGATCTTCGAATAGTTCTTCGATCGGCCTGTGTTTCGGTCCGTGTGTTGCGGGTACCCGGATCTTCGGATAATTCTTCGACCGGCCTGTGTCCTGGTCCGTGTGCTGCTGGTACACGTTAGTCGAGTATTCGGGCGTGGCGAATACCCGCAAAATCGAATAATTGTGTACCGGAATTTTTGTCATTTTCAAATTATTAAATGTAAAAAGTAATTAATATGTTTTGTTTATATATTATGTTTTATTTATATTTAAAGAAAATGTTTTTTTAAATAATCCAATTTCAAACAACATAAATTTAAAAATACAAAATTCATAATATAAATAAAACGTAATATATAAATAATTAAATATAACAAATAATTTAAATATAAAAGGAATTGGGTGAAACTGGAAGTCTGGGAACGTAATACGGTAATAGGGGGAGGGTTTTTTTTTTAAATATTTTTTAATTACTTTACTTAGATATATAAATAATTAAATTTAAAAAATAATTTAAAATACATTCGGGTAGTCAAATACCTGAATTTTTGTGATTTTGTGACTTGGGCTCGACTTGGAACATGATTTTTTTTTTAAAAAAAAACCCGATTTTTTATCGGGTCAACGAGCCGGTCATCCGGATCGGGTACTTTTAGACAGTGCTAGTTAGGATTGTTGGCATTGCAGGTTCTGTTTTGTGTTTTTATGGTTCTTGCTTTGGGTTGTATTCAACGCTGTTCCTCGTGATAAATAAAATATACTGGACACTCTTTTCTTCCTCTTAATTATCGGAAAGAAAGTCTTTAACAAGGTTTAATTTCTTTTTAAATAAAAGTTTTTGTTTAAGTAAATATATGGCTCCGATGGTAAAAGACTTGTGAGACCACAACTTTTCTGTGCCCGCCGAAGACAGAAAAATGTAAAAATGTACATACTTAGGGCGTAATCGAATCGAGCATGATAAATTCAATTTAAACTTATGCTTAGTTCAATTAAGCTCGAACTTGTACCCTACATCTAGAGTAGTTTGCATATAAAAATGACTTACATGTCAGGCAATAAAGCTATCCGCATAAGATTTTTTTTACCTTGGTTTATTATATGCCTTGTTATAAACATATATACCTACATACATATATTATTTAAATATTTCTATTCAAAAATATATTATTTAAATATTTAACATCTTTTAATAGATGATATAACGCGGATTTTTTTTTTGAAAAAAATGTTAACAAAATAAAAAAGCTCTTTCTAAGTATCGAAAACAATTTGTGGTAAATTAATAATTTATATATAATATATTATATTTAGTTAGTAAACTGCTCAAATTAAATATTAAGATATTAAAATGTATTCAAAAATAATTGAATCGAACTAAAATTTATTCCGAATCAAATTTAATAGCTTGCACACGTTGATGTCACATTTACACCCTTATATTCAGTTCCATAAATGGACCAATACACGAATTCTTGTTGGGCCAAAACATACGGTCAGGATAAAACTGATCAGACCCACCAATTCTACAACCAATCTCTGGTTTTGTGGACTACCATACAGTTTAAACTGAAACCACATAAAATGGGCTAAGCCTAGCTACAACACCATGCCAAGGCTTTGTTTTTTTTCTTATGTTTTGCAACTCCAAATTCGTTGCGGCCGTAATTTTAGTACTAAACAGGGATTAGTTTGACGTAAACGGGTTATTTAGCGCCTAAAGGCCATTTGCTAGCAACTGAAAAGTCCAATTTTTGTCAATGTTCGTTTGCAACCCAACGGCTATCTCCCACTCCAATGACAAAAGTGAGCCTATGTTTGGTAAGAGTGTTAATTTCTCTTTGTGTTTTAATATATGAATTAGTAATAAACTAATTTTATTCGGTAATTTACTCACATGATTTAGTTTGAACACGAATGAATGTTTAATGCTTATTTTATAACGTAATAATTAACATTTTTTTCTTGTATTAATACTTATATACTTTTTTTTGAATAGATTAATACTTATATAACCAAACACAACAACGTGTCATTAATTTGAAACTTTCCCTAAAATTTTGAGAGTCATACCTAGATCTACTCAAGGGTTAGGTTAACCACTCAAGTTTAAAGTCTCGTCCAAAATTCCGAAGGGTTTGAACAAAATATTAAGGTTGATAATTGAGGTTGAATAAAGAATTTAACTTATTTAAAATATGAGCTGGACTCGAGCTTCAATATTCAAGGCCGGAGTCCAATCTATTTTTCAAATTTATAATTTTATACATTGTGTGATTTATATCATATAAAAGTAATTCCATAATAATATATAACACTATAAAATAAGGAAAAAAACTTTGATACACAGCCTGTGTAAATTTTAGTTTACACGTGTCTTTTAGTTTGAGGGGTTAAGGTTTTAGTTTAGGGTTTAAGGTTTAAGGGTTTAAGTTGTAGGGTTTAAAATTTAAGGTTAGTGTTTAGAATATAGGGTTTAGAGTGTGGGGTTTAGCTTTTTAGGGTTAGGGTTAGGAATTTAGGATTTAGTTTTTTATAGTGTAAATACACAAATTTGTGTAAAATTAATTTTACACAGCCTGTGTATCAAAGTTGTACCCATAAAATAAACATTAAAATGCTTATTTTTGTTCCTTCTTGAAACTTAATCCTATCATAAATCAAGTTCAGAGATTGGGCTCAAAATCTGATAGGCTGAATTTATTCTCTTTGTTATGTCTGATGATGGCCCATTGTTAATTGTTTATGTGCCTTGTATTTCAATGTACATTAGAGGGGTATATAACATGTGGTATTTATTGGACCAAAATTTAGGCTAAAATTAATTTTGTTAACAAAGAAATTATTTTTTAATAGTCTAAAGGTGATTACAAGAGTGTATCTGTTTACACATATTCTCAACCATTTGATAATGCACATATATTTTGTAGACAAAATCGCATCGACCTTTATCAGACTGTTAACCTATTGATTTCTTCATGTCTATAAAAGTATCAAAACATAGTAAAGCTAAATCAGCTGTCATTAAATGAGTTGATGTCGGTAGGCATATCGTAACTGTAAAACTAAAAGACAAAATTAACGAGGAAAAAAAGTGGGATATTTTGGTTTTTTTTCACTCCCGTCAAAAACAATATACTAGGTTTAGTGTTTGTTTTAGATTTCAACGTTATCTAAATTGTCGTCTTTCATTGGAAGGAGAGGGATACAGACAGAATCTCATCATCTTTTGTCCGATTACTTTTTTTAGGTTGTCTTTCCGGCTTTTTTAGGGTATTGTACTGATTAATTCGGATCGACTTGTATTATGTACTTGATTTTAGTAGATGGTTTTTTAGCGAGGATTTTCTATATATATAAATTTTGAACTAAATACTTGATTAAACGATACCAAACTACTTATCACTTGGATCAACTAATCTCGTTGATTTGATGTCTGATTATTTTAGTAGCACCCCACGAAAGGGATAAGAAATTTACAATTAGGAGCAAGGACAAAGGACATAGGACAATGGAATTTGACCATTTATTTTCCAGTATTACTTGTGCAAATTGGCAAACCCTCAAAAACCAAACGTGTACTATATGCATTGGGGCAATAATGCTTGTTGAACAACCCCTTATAATAATATATGGAATTTGGAATTGAGATGGCAAATGTTGAAGGGTTACCTTACCAGGTCCAGAGTCAAAGGGTCTCCCCTTTCATTTCCAGGCAATTCCCAAATGGAACGACCCTTGTTTTAGAATCCAGGTTCAAAGACTAGTAAAATTTGATTTGATCAAAAATCAAAATAAAATTTTGAACCTTCTGTTATTCAAGTTTTCAAATTGTGTTGTTTGAGTTATTTAATTTTTTGAGTTTGAGTTGAACTGAATTTTACGATTCGAATAAATCGAATACAAATTATATTGGGTTGTATTTGGATTACCATTCTAGAATGGTTGTAAAAGTAGGACAAGAATACAAGCCTTTGGGCATGTTTTTTCGCATTTCCATTGCCTCGTGTTTGGATTGAATACAATTTCTTTTACACTATTGACCATCTGCATGTGCACGTGTCTGGTATAGTTAATTCAACGATAGAAGGTTTAAAAAGCAATTCAAATTAATCAACATTTAGACCATTAAAAAACTATTTAACTGTACTAAAAAATGCCAACAAATTCTAGAGCAGGTGATTAAAGTTTTCAGTTGACACCTTATCCTTTCTTTAGATTGTGAATTCAACACCCAATAGAAGCAAAAAAAATTTCTCATAGGTAGAAATTGTTCAAAAAAAGACATAATATCAAAAAATGCCCCTAATGTCTGGTTAAATAATCATTTTGGCCCATATTCTTTTTTGAACCAATTTAACACCTAACATTTTATTTTGAGTCAAAATAGCCCATCTGCGGATGAAAATTGTTAGTCAACTGATGATAAACGGCTTGAAATGACGTGACAAACCTACATATCAGTGCACGCCGCGATAGCAGTGTCTTATAGACAAATATATTGACTTTACATAATGACACATCAGTTAAAAAATATTTTTATAAAATTGTATAAAATATAACATATGTTTTCTTCTTACGCGTCATTTTGTCAAGTTATTTTAAGTTGTTTATCGTCAGTTGACTAATAATTTTCTTCCACAGAGGGGTTAGTTTGACCCAAAATGAAATGTTAGGGGTTAAATTGATTCAAAAAAATAATAGAGGTCAAATAACTATTCAATCAAACGTAAGAGTATTTATTTTGGCTTTATGCAAAAAAAAAAACTATACTCCAAAAATTAATTAACATTTGACTACATACAATTGAGAGATAAATCCATTAAACTAGCCCGACCGATCATTTTTGTTAATTTTTCGTTGCATTCGTTAAATTGTATTAATATCATCGTTAAATAATATATATATACATTTTCTACTCCTTCCGGCCCACTAAAACTATCAAATGTTGATATTTTTTTATCAAATTTTTTTAACTTTAACTTCTTATAATTTAAAATTTATTATTGATAAAAATGTATTTTAAAAACTTTCAATCAAGTAGTTTTTAAATATATATTTTATAAATTTTAATTCATTAAAATATTTAAATAAGTTATAGTCAAAATTGAAAAAATAAATAACCAAAATAATCAACATGTGATAATTTTAGTGGGACAGAGAGAGTATTATTTAATAAATAATATATATAAAGTTTCAAATTGATGTTACTAAACGTAATATTAAAAAGTTCATCTAAACTTCTATGTTTTTAATTGTTATTTTTTTAACAAATTACCGATGCTTGGAAAACCATATGGAAAGAAATTAAAAAGAAAAAAGTTACAATTTAAAGGTAAAGTGTGATCATATTAATATTTATCTAATGATAAAATATGATTTTTATCCCCAATTTGGAATATCTTATTGGAGTATTTTTTTAATAGAAATTGGATCTTATTAAAAGTCTTTTTCATAATCAGATTCAAATAAGATTAAAATTCGAATATTAGGAGGAAAAGCAGAGACAGAACTATGTTGTTCATGGGAGGGGCTGTTGCCCCTGGTAAGGATTTTTTTTTATTCTTTATATTTTTTTAAAAAAAATTGGAATAATTGTGAATTCCTAATTGGATAAAAAAATTAAAAATTAAATTAAACCTTGAAGTTAAAATTAAATATTAAATTAAACCTTGAAGTTAAAGTTAATTACCAAAATGTATATTAACTATATAATTATTTATAAGAAAACTGGAAGAAGAAGAAGAAGAAATAGTATCCAAGATAGGAAGTGATAGGAGGGTCAACGGAAACAAGTTAGACCACCAACGCCGGCCAATAGAAATTGGAAATTTAAAAAAAGATAGTCAAAGGTCTCGAATTCCTCGCCTTTCTATCCACGTATTCTTGCCTGCCCACAAATCGTATATATCACGGTTCCACATATCTTCTTTACAATTTCACCCTTTTCTCTTTTGGTGTAATACCAAAAAAGCCCCTCGACTTTTGTCTTTTCTCCAATTATACCCTTAAAAGTTTTTCTTTGGAAATTTAAGCATAATGTAGTAAAGATTCATTTTTTTAATAAGTTTTTTTAGATGACTAACTAACGATTAATATTTTTTTGACATGATAACGTTAACGAGACAATTGAAAAAAAAACATGCGTTGAGAGCTATTTTATTATTATTATCTCGATTTATAATTTTATATCATCTTTATATAAAAATAACTGAAAGTCACCGCTTAGTGATCATACACAAGACTAATAGATCTATAAACAAATCATTAATTTTATCCCATTTTTATATATATAAAAAAACAACTGAAAATCACTGCTTAGTGATCATAAACAAAATTTGTAGATCTATAAACAAATCTTTGATCACCCGTGATCATCCATTGAATAATTTCTATAAATATATATTTTTAAAATGTTTTTTCATCCACGAGTACAATTAAATCTAGTATTTAGTATTTTTTAACTCTTGTGTAGCATTTGTTCAGAAAAAAAAAACTCTTGTGCAGCACATTACATACTAGCCAATAATAAATTTAATATATAATGTCATGGAGGCGGTTACAAGAAGTTTTCAAATTTTTTTAGAATTTTTTTTCTTCGTTAAAGTTTTTCTTCTTCGGCGGCGGTCTTTAGGCCGTTTTGCTAGTTTTGTATATAAATAAACATTTATCTATGTTGATGAATCTTATTTGCATGTTTTCTTGTTTTTTACTTTGCCAGTTTCATTTTTATCTGCTTTTTTTTGCAATTTTTTCGTTTGCTTTTATGGCAGTAGTTTCGTCTGCTTTTATGGCAGTGTTCGTCTGTCTTGTGACAGTGTTAGTCTATTTGTGTGACAATATTATCTGCTTTATCAGTTTAACGTTCGTATGACGAATATCACTCGAGCGTTGTTAGCAGCGAAGATCGGTGGTCAGTAAAGTTTGATTCTCTTTTGTGGTGTTGTCATTTTGCCTAAACCAAGTAGCGAAAGAACTTGTTTTCTTCTTAGAGCACTATGGTCAAAGTAGTAGTATTGCTGAATTTTTATCAGAAGATTGTTTAATCTTTTGTAAGTGATAAGCTTAGTTCTTTATTGACTTCACACCTTTAGGGCTTTATTGTTCTATTTGATGTATAGAAATTTCAATATTAGTGGTGTGATTTTTTTGTAACCTTGTCACTTTGAATACAATCCATTTTTCAAAATATATAATGTCATTTAAAATAAAAACATTTGTTGCACACATAAATAAAATTAAAAGAATATTGAAATATAATCCACAGTTTTTTAGGGTTATATTTTGATACACAAGTTGTGTAAAAAATCACACAACACTATAAAACCTAAAACCTAAATCCCTAACCCTAAAACCTAAATATTAAATCATAAACCCTAACCTCTAAATTTAAACCCCTAAACCACAACCCAACTCTCTAAACCCTAAAATCAAAAAGCTTATGTAAATTAAAGTTTACGCAAGCTTGTGTATCAAAATATTTTCTATTTTTTATTTATAATCTAATCATACTTCTTTAGTTTATTTTTTAAAATTTTTACCATTGAAAAAACAGTATTTTATATAAACAAATAATAATATAAAATAATCACACATATTCAAAATAAAATTATAAATCAAGCGTAAAAGAAGACATAATAGCAAAAAAAACCCTCAATGTTTTTGGTTGTTTCAATTACGTCCTTAATATTATTATGTCACGTTAGCAAATATATTGACCATCAGTCAACCATCCAAAAATAACTTATTCGGAAGAAATTGAAACAATTTGGTTTAAAATTTTAAAGAAAAACTTTAATGGAACTATTGATAAAGAAGGAAAATACTGTGGGATTTTTTACTATTATGCTTTTATCCTTTTAATTGAGGGTTGATTTTGCATTATTCTTAAAATATGCTTTTAGTACACATTGCGAAATCTTTTAAAATGTTACAAATGTTTATTTCAGATATTAATTTTTTAAAAATAAGAAAATTGATTATATAAACAAAAAATTTTAAAAAAAATTTAATTCCAGAAGTTTTTTTTCCCAAAAAATAACCGTGAAAGCGTGCTGTCGTTTAATTACTTTTTAAAAATAGAAAACTTTTAGTTTTATGGGTTAGGGTTTTAGTTTAGAGTTTAAGGTTTAGGGTTTAGGTTGGAGGGTTTAGAATTCAATGTTAGTGTTTAGAATTTAGGGTTTATGGTTTAGAGTGCGGGGTTTAGTTTTTTAGGGTTAGTGTTAAGAATTTAAGATTTGAGTTTTTATAGTGTAAATACACAAGTTTGTGTAAAATTAATTTTACACAGCCTGTGTATCAAAGTTTTACCATTTTTTAATAGTCTAAAAGTCTGTTCATAAATATTTTAAATTTTTTGACAATAAACATACACCATGTTCTGACTTACCACATCAGTCATTGTATTGTCAATAAAAATCACTTACTTCCCCATTTTTATTTATATTATTAAAGGGGGAAATAAAAGTAAAAGGAATGTCTACTATACTTGGGGAAGGGGGGACTAGCGGTGGGTCCTTGGCTTTATAGGTGTGAACAATAGGCCAAGAGGGTCCCATTCTTTTTTCACCATATTGAAAAGGATCTGCATGCATGCCACATGTACGACTGTGGGAGGCGTCTACACGTGGGACATGACTGAATAACGCGTCTGTGCTGATCATCGTTCAAACAGCGAAAACATTAGTTTAATTACACGAACGGTTTAATAGGAAAAATCAAACCCAAAATTGCATATTTTGATTTCTTTTTTAACCTTTAGATTTTGGGAAATCCATGCAAAATTCTGTAAAAAGCGTTACCACGTACATTCTGGGAAAAGCAGATCCATTCCTCACTTCGAAACCCAATGGACCACAAAGTTGACAATATATTATTCCCCTACTTATAGTTTTGATCTTTCTACTCTATTAAATTTTAATATTTTATTTTTTAATTGATATATCTTTTACTTTAATAATATTACTTGTATATCCAATTAATAATATCATTATTTATCGTTAGAAATGATAACAGTTTTTTTTTAAACAATCAAGTTCCGAAATGACATAAATTTATTATTTGTTATACATGGTTTAGACTTAGACAGTCATGCCTTATGTCCGAGCTCGACTTTTACCTTACATAAATAATACATGTAGGGACGGATATAAAATTTTATGTAAAAGATGCATATTATTAAAATGCATATTAAACATATACAGGGGTGTGGAATTACATTTTCAATAAAAAAATACAAAGAGATTATCTAAATTATACGGGAATTTAAATTTTTTAAAGGCTACGACTACCTCTTTCAGCATCTCCTCGGTCCATCTCTGTATACAAGGATTATCTTCAATTTTTATTCTAATTTTTTTTAGTGGTCTAAAGGTGATTATAAAGTAGTGTCTGTTTATACATATTCTTAACCCTTTGACAATGCACATACACCTTCTAGACAAAGCGATTTAAACCTGTTTCTCATGAGATAAACACCATCTGCTTTTTTTATTTGACACTTGTTGGGTTCAAATTTTATTCTAGTTTAAATCTTACCATATGTAAATCTACTATGAATATATTTATGTTCTTAATTTAATTGTATGTCGTAGCGACCAATTAAAAAATAAAATTATTATATTTTCACATTATTTTTATTGCGTAACCAAATAACAAATTAAAAAAAATCATTGACATCCCTTAACCTAGAAGAACTAATCACATAATCAACTTAAACTTACCAATAACAATATGTGTAAAAGTCAAGAACGATGTTAGGAGACCAGGATGGGTCATAAACAACCATCAATGGTACGATTTCACTTTTAGCCCCTTGTAAATCAATATTTTACTTTAGTTCTTAGTTAAATAGAAAGCTGTATTTTTAAATAATTTAATTTATTTTTTTAAAAAATAGTTTTTAATTTTTTTAACTTTACCATCTCAAATACAAAATTTATTAACTTCTGTATTCAAAAAAAAAAATTATTAACTTCACCCTCTTATAGAGTTATGCTAGTAAGAATTTCAAAATTCAGTCTCAACGTGCAACTTTTATCCATATCCTTCTGATGTAATTAACTGATCGTAAATTTAAAAAAAAAACTGATGAATAAAATTATATATTTATTTAATTATTGATATAAAATTCACTAATCAAGTTTTACAAAGATAGAACTTATAATTTTATTTAAAAATTTAATATTTTATTTCGATAAAATAGAAAAGCATCAAGCATCAACAGTGAGACTTTGTGGACCGTCAGCGTGACGCTGCTTGAACGCAAATGGGAACAGACAATAAAATATAATAATCCCCGAAATATAATATTTTTAAAAAAATAAAGAAGAGAGCGATTACGCGTAGAGAGAAAGAGATGGGGAGTAGGGAGAAAGAAGAAAAGCATTTCTTTTATTTCATTTTCTTGAATTTGAACGGATAATAAATAATTAAAAAAACTCTCTTTTGACACCTAAGCTAATGGCAAATGTATCCGTCCTTTCCCTTTCCCTTTTCTTTTTTTCTTTTCTTTTTCTAGTTTTCATCAGGATTTTTCTTTCTTTCTCGAGGGTTCACACTTGTTGTTCACACCATCTCCATATAAATCCTTCCTCTCTTTATCTTCCCATCTTTTCTTTCTTTCGGATTCAAACAATCCTTTTGGTGGCTGCAAATTAAACAACAACAACAACAAAAAAACAATTCTTTGCGTGGGATACTTGTAATGGAAGGGCACCCGCACCATCACCATCATCATCTCCAGCAGTATCAATATCATCATCAACAACAGCAACAACAACCTACCAGCAGTGTTAGCGTCGATGCCGATAGATTCCCTCAATGGAGTATTCAAGAAACGAAGGAGTTTCTCATGATCAGAGCAGAGCTGGACCGGAGTTTCATGGAGACCAAGAGGAACAAGCTGCTCTGGGATGTTATCTCCACCAGGATGAGAGAAAAGGGTTATAATCGGAGCGCCGAACAGTGCAAGTCCAAGTGGAAAAACCTATTCACTCGTTACAAGGTAACCCTCTTTTTTTTATCCGTTCCCCGGCTATGTTTATTTCTCTGTTTCGTTTAGCCTGAAAAGTGAAACCCTATTTTATTATTATCACAATTCAGGGATGTGAAACGATGGAAGAAGAAGCTATGCGGCAACAGTTCCCGTTTTACAATGAGATGCAAGTGATATTCTCGGCAAGGATGCATAGTATGCTGTTATCGGAAGGCGAAGGAGGAGCGACGGGGTCGAAACGGAAGGCGGCGGTGCAGCTATCTTCGGACGAGGAAGAAGATATAACGGAGGAGAAAGAGTTAGAAAAGAGTAGCGTTAGGAAGAGAAAGCAAGGGAAAGCCATTGGTATCGGTGGAAGTACAAGCGGGAACAACACTAATAGTATAAAGGAGATTCTCGAGGATTTCATGAGGCAACAAATGGAGATGGAAAAGCAATGGAGGGAAGCGTTCGAGGCGAGGGAAAACGAGAGAAGATTGAAGGAGATGGAATGGAGGCAGAAGATGGAAGCTTTGGAGAACGAGAGGTTATTAATGGACAGGAGATGGTACGAAAGAGAAGAACAAAGAAGAATAAGAGAAGAAGCTAGGGATGAGAAACGAGATACCCTTATTACAGCACTGTTAAACAAGCTCAGAAGAGAAGATCACATGTAGTCTTTAATTTGTTCAATGTTTTTTTTTTGCAGAAGATGAAGCTGTATTTGAGAGGTTTGTCCTAGAACTCTTGTTCTATATATCAGAAATCGACGTGTTCTTTTAGTTCTATGGATTGTTTCTCTCCTTTCTGTTCTGCCCATCGAACGAGGCTTCATCTTTTGCTATTATAAAACAGATAGTGTTATTCTTTTTCTTCTTCATTGCCATCATTTCCAAAGCACCATGGATAAAAAGCTAAAAGCTCCAATGGCTAAGCATTATCTTGTCCATTCTTGTTAATGCATCTCAACTTATTGAATTTATTCTATCCATACACATTCAAGAGGGATTTGGGGTTTTGGTTTTATTACAGGAAAACATGTTGTTGATTTTCCCATATCAGAAGGTTACTACAAGTGAGTCATCCTCTCTAAAATGATTACCCTCCACTCAAAACTAGAACAGGCAAAGTATGTCGATTAGCAGTTAAGGTGAAATGAGTCTAGCAGATTTGTGACATGTTTTTTAAGGTCAGGTTACTCCATTTCTAACTAGAGATGCACTGCTTTGCTTATTTGTTAAGTCACTACTTGTCTAGTAAATTATACACATATGCTGACTGTACATGAACCTAAATTCTATTTATGTTCATACTTGTTAAATTAAGTCATTGTCTAACTGATGTATTTGTCTCACTGTAAGTTGATGGAGTTGGGTGGCTTGCAATGCGTGCTTTCCTTGTTCATATTTGTCACTATGAGAAATAATTGAATATGTACTCCCATGTGTTATGTGATGTGAACCTAAGTTTAGCTTTAAGCTTTGCTATCTATGTGTTTAAGTGTAGCAATATCATGTTATGGATTAGCCATATTACTTTACATTCATACATGTGTGTTTTAGGATTTGGTTTCATTTAATATCTTATGATTTAAATATTAACACTATTGAAATGATACGAGGATCTTTGTACAATAATTAACTTAGGATTTCGCTTACAATGTGTGAAATGTTTTGTGTCAGTGGTAGAGATCATGATAACAAATGGATCATGTATGTGGGGTTGATTTTGTAGGGTTATATATGTTAATATCTGCCTGGCTAGCATCTTCGGACATGAAAAAAAGAAACATCATGGGAATTAACTAGCTAGGAACAAGAATACAATGTACCGTATATTCATGATATATTATACATTTTTCATCCTTCTGAAAATAGTGGTAGCATTCTTAGGCTGATCTGATCTTTCATTTTCTTCTATTAGACTAATGTTCATGCATGTGATGTCAATATCTATGTTACTCGAATTCGAATACGATGGAGTAAAAGAGAATTATGGGATCCATGTTAGTTATATGATAGTACTTATTTCAGACATTGAAATACTTTACAATATATGAAAAAGTGTTGAAGCAAGCAATGAGTCTTCATGTGATGGCAACACATTTTTTTCTGCAAAGTGATTCAAGCAATTAATGTCTTTGCTGACTCTAGTTTACATCAGTGGGGGGACTCATGCATGAGTTATGTCCTATTTGTCGACAACATTCTTTGCAGGTATACTAAATCACAATTCCTACTGCAAACTCACTTGGCATGTACGGATGTAAGATTTTATGTTAGTGGACGAATTTATAAAATTTTACAGGGGCGAAAATAGATTATTAATTGAAAATACCTAAAAAAAATTTAAAAATTTTCCAAATCATATACTCCCTCTGTCCCACTCAATATGTCTCTTTTGTGTTATGAAATTGTCTCACTTAAAATGTCTCATTAAAAAAATCAACAACTTTAATAAGTCACGTTTCCCTTTATACCATTTTTTTAGTTTCCCAATAAAACAAAATTCAACTTTTTAATGATAAAATTGCCGTTTCAATTATTTTACATCATTTTTCTTACACATTTTTACACAAACTTTTTCTTTCTAAAACTGTGTGAAAAGTCAACAATGGACAAAATAAATAGGACGAAGGGAGTATGAGTTTTAAATTTTTAAGGGGGCGACTCCCCTCTCCGGCCCTCTAGGTCCATCCCTGCAATTTGGTACTAATAATGATGATATATTTTCTGGCGCGCGCATATATATATATATATATATATCTTGTATTCATACCATTTCATTTTTCCCAGTTATTGCAAAACAGCTTCTTTGTTTTTTTTCTCATCATCACAGCTAGATGTGTTGTTTCGACAACCATAACGGTGAATAAATTGTACTGTGTGTCTTCCAATAATATTTTCTGATTTGATTTTCAAATGAATTTGACTTATTACAATACTTGGTTGGATATTGAAAATGAAGACAAACATGCTTCAGACAATTTCATCAGGTACTTCAGATATGATTTGAAAACATACATAAACAGGAAAAAGAAAACAACAAAAAGAAGCTTCATATTTGCTGGACACAGCTCTCGTTGTAACCGTGTTTTTCATAGGGGAAATAGAGATACTTATAAAATTCACCGACGTATCTGTGTATATATATATATATATCACGTATGCTGTCTCGTGCATGGATTTGTCAGGAGAAAACTTTTCGATCTTTGCAAAATAGAAGTGGTAAATTTTCAATCAGGTTCAGATTTGGCTCCTCAGCTAAAGATTGCTTATGGTGGTCCCTTGATTGCATATAATTATGAATACTATTCCTTTCTAAATTTACAAGTACAATTCGTATTAATAATCATAATATATATGAGCTAGAATGGTTCGACTTAAACCAAACTTAAATTTGACCTGAAAATTCACATATATTGTATATGTTACAAAGAGTTCATTAATATCATATGCAATCAGCGGCATTATGCATTTTATCAGACATAATTTTGAGAATAAAATAATAATTTCATATTATATATATATTGACTCTCAAAATTGAGATATCAGGATTTTCATAACTTTAACCTTGCTCTACAAGATTTGGTTAAATGAAAGTATGTTATGTGGGGTTTTCGATTATCTTAATCAAAATATGTTGTATTTCCTGATATTATTATTTATTATAGAGTTGGTTAATCAATATATTATTTGCTCTATATATAGCATATATAATAACTTATTCAATTTGCTCTACATATAGCATGTTGACTATTATTGAAATGTTTTTTTTTTTGGTGTAAGCCAGCTTAATCTATACATGTATAGCGTATTAATATTAACCGTGTGAACCAAACTGTTGTTTGACCACCTTTTAGTATTTCAAGAAACGACAGCGATAGCAAAGCATTATATCCTAAGTTTTTTTTCCTAATAAACTGTGGTTTATTTAATTTTTTTATTGATAAATATGATTTTATTAAGAGATATTGAAAAACAATCATCGAAAAATCATATATAAATTTATAAACTTATTAATATTGATTTGTGCCCCGTCAAAAATTTTCTCCATATCAAAAAAAGAAAAAGAGTATAACACAATTAACTAAGAACATAATTCGAAACGAAAGGCAACACCAAAACACACCAATAAAAATCTAAACTCAAGCACTCACAACCTACCCAAAAACATAACGCCTACGTAAAAAAAACATAACAAAAAGCCAACAAATCACTCTAGCACAACAGAATAGACTCAAGGGTAGATAACCCTCTAGAGTTGAACCACAACCTTTAACGTGTTCATCAATTACAATTTTTTAAATGACTTTTTTAAAAAATTCACATTTAATTTTTCTTTTTTAGCATAATCAATCACATTTTATTTAATTGATTAATTTGGATTGAACAATATAATTCATAAATATTTATTATAAAAATGATTTTGTTATCCAATTTATTATGTATCCTTACTTAAGACCTAATCCGATTTAAACAATATTTAATAATTAATCAACCCATTATTCTTTTTATTTTTCAGCTTCTTAACCTACAATCAAACTTTTGGAACTCGTGATACGAGAAAGATCTCAATGAAAGATAGGAAAGAAAGTAAAAGAAAATGTATTAGTAAAGGGTAAACTATATAAATGGTCCCTCGACTATGACCCAAATCTTTGTTGAGTCTCCTAACTATAAGAAGTTATAAATACGTCCCCAACTAATCGCGGCTAATAAATCGGTCAAATTCTGTTAAAAAAACAAATGGCTGATGATGTGTTAGTTAATAAAATATGTATAATAACAAATATAACCCTTAACCTTAACATTTTATTTTAATTTGGTCCTAAATTTAAAATTTTAACTCTCAACATTTAAATATTGCAACATTTTAGTCCCTTAAATCTTAAACTTCATCTTCTTCCCTTCTAAAAGCAAAAGGTATCATCACCTGCTGTGGGTAGCTAATCGTAGATGGCTACTATAAACATCAATGGAGGTTTTGATTCTCCAATGGTTATTCATTGTTCATACAAATGGGGTTGCAGATGGCTACCGTTAACATCAATGGAGGTTTTTTTAGAAGGGGGAAGAAGATGAAGTTTAGGATTTAAGGGACTGAAATATTGTAATATTTAAACATTGAGAGATGCAATTTTAAATTTAGGACTAAATTAAATAGAATATAAAAGTTGAGGGTCAAATCTATTATTATGCAGATTTTATTAAACTGCCACATCATCAGCCGTTTATTTCTTAACGAAATTGGACCGATTTATTAGTCGCGATTAATCAGATGACTTATTTGCAACTTATCATAGTTAGGGGACTCAACAAAGGATTGGGTCATAATTAGGGTACCAGTATGTAGTTTACCCTAGTGATAAAGCAATTAAGCCATTGGCCATGAAATAGCTATAAACGTTATTTTAATTAGCTAAAGAAAGCAAAAAAGCAGCATATCAGTGAGCAATTAGCAACAGTCACATCAGGGGTCACAAAAGATATGTAAGGCGAGAAAGCAAGATTCGAAGCAATTCACAATTATTTCAGTACCGATCCCGATGCAATAAGATTCACAACCTTTTCTTCTTTTTCTGGTCATCAACTTGACAATCTTTTTTTTTTTTCTGTCTGTTTTTTTTTTTAATAAATACTACTATTTTTATCTAAAGCGGAAGGAGGAGACTCTACTCTAGAAAAAGAATATTTCTGTTGTGTCTTGAATTCGAAATCTAAAAGAAAAGAATGAGAATAGGTGAGCAGCTCTGACCAATCGATCATTAACACTTATTTTTGCCTGTTAAGATGTTATTTTCAGTTTCTACTCCCTCAATTTGTTATATTAAGGATTATGGGTGTTAATTATTCTCAACTTTGTCGAGTTTTTGGATCAAATTATGACTATGCTACTTTTATTTAAATTTAATATTTAATTTTATATTTTAATTACATTTTATAATTTTATTTTTTACAAGAGCTGAATCAATTTTTTTAGGCTTAAAGTAATTTTCCACTTAAATTACGTATTTTTTCTTTAAGTATATTTTGTTAAAAAATTAATTTAGGTATTTAAAGTAGAAAAAAGACAGTTTAGGGGCTTATTTTTAGTTTAAGATTTTTTATTAGGAGTCCAATATTAAATTGTAAATTTTTGAAATCAAAATGTAACTTTACCATGTAATTAATAATTAACAAGTTTATTATTCATTTGATGCGTGGTAAGAAGGGACGCAAGGGGTAGATGGCCATCAAAATAGATCTTGAGAAGTTTACGACCGTCTAGAATGGCATTCATTAAGGATACATTGATTGATGTGGGTGTTCCGGTTTTTTTACGGGATGTTATTATGCGGTGTGTCTCCTCTGTGTCCACCCAAATTCTGTGGAATGGATCAGTCACTGATAATTTTTATCCTTCCCGTGGTCTTCGTCAGGAGGATCCTTTATCTCCATACTTATTTATGCTCTGTATGGAACACCTGGCACAAGCAATTCAGTTGGAAGCTCGGGAGAAAGCCTGGCATCCTTTTCGTACTTCTAAGAGTGGGCCTGCGATATCACACTTGTTCTTTGCGAATGACATGATTCTATTTGTTGCGGCTTCGCCGGATCAGTTTGAGGTTATTCAGAGGGTTTTTGGTCGGTTCTGTGAGGTTTTCGGGCACAAAGTGAGCATCGCCAAGACTGCTATTTTCTATTCTAAGAATGTGCTTGTGTCTCTTCGTCAGGATATCAGTTCGGCGTTCAGTTTTGTGGAAGTTGAGGATCTAGGAAGGTATTTGGGGGTGCCACTTTTACATAATCGTGTCACTACTTCCTCGTATAAGTACCTAGTCCAAATGGTTCAAAATAAGTTGAATGGATGGAAAGCGAAGGTTCTGTCGCTTCCTGGGAGAATCACTTTAGCTAAATACGTACTCTTTGCTACTCCTACGTATACTATGCAATCAACTGTGATACCGAAGAAAACGTGCCTAGAGATAGAGAAATTGATTCGTTGTTTTGTTTGGGGGAACACCTTCAGAACTGGGAGAGTACATCTTGTCCGTTGGGATAAGGTGTGTAAACTTATGGTGGCTGGCGGTCTGGGATTTTGGAATTTGTCAATGTAGAATGACACTTTCTTGATGAAGATTGTTTAACCTTCTTGCGTGTAAAGAGGCTTTATGGGTGTGATTCTTACGCGCGAAATATAAATGTGATAAACATGTTATGCTCTCTCTTCATGGTTCTCGGTGCTCGAGGTTGTGGAAGGGACTAAGGGTTATTTGTGAGGATGTTCGGAATAATATTGTGTGGCACACTGGACATGGGCGGGATGTAAGTTTCTGGCATGATGCATGGATCCCGGACCTTGGTCTATTGATCGACTATGTTACAGCTGATCGTGTTGATTCCCTTGGCAATAATCCAGTCGCTAGCTTTGTCGAGTATTCTGGGGAGTGGTGCTGGGTTGAATTGGAATTGTTGCTCCCTCTCCATGTGCTGTTATGGCTCGCGGTGATCAGGTGCCCATTGCCATGGCTTGGGGATGCTCGGATTGGTTGGTCTAGATCAAAGGACATGCAGTTCAATATGAAATCAACATATTTGTTTCGTAATATTGCGAACACTGGTGCAGTCAAGATTGTATGGAAATTGATCTATAAATATCGCGGGTTACAGAAGATTAAAATCTTCTTGTGGCTTACATGTCAAGGGAGGCTAATGACGAACAATGAACGCTTCCGGCGATATTTTACTACTGATCCTCGATGTCCGCTATATGTTGCCCTGTAGAGGATGTTAGTCATGTTTTGAGAACGTGTCCCGCTGCGTATTCGACATGGTGCGCGTTGGTGAAGCACGATAAGTTGGATTGTTTCCTTGCAATGGATATTAAAGACTAGGTTGCTTTAAATCTCTCCAAATCAGAGCTCTTTGTGAAGAAAAAGGAGGACTGAGACCTAATGTTCGGTGCAGTGTTGTGGCATCTTTGGTTGACTCGTAATTGTATTGTTTTTTATAATGCCCCGGATTCCAGGAATCGATTCTTGACCGCAGCTGCAGGCTTGTTCAGATCGTGAAATCTGCATTGGCCGGGACCTCTGCTGGGAACGCTTTGGGCAGCAATGCTTGGCACGAAACAATCATTTGGTTGCCACCCCAATCGGGCTGGGTTAAGGTCAATTCAGAAGGTGCACAATGGGGAACGGATGGTTCTTTTGCTTGCGGTGGCGTCTTACGGGACCAGGCTGGCCGATGGGTGATTGGGTTTAATAAGGCGCTCGATATTTGTTCAGTTATTGAGGCTGAGCTTTAGGGTATATTGATTGGTCTACAGTGTGCATGGGAGGCTGGATATAGACATGTGGTGGTGGAATCAGATAGTTTGGATGCGATTCGTTTGATACGTCAAGGTGACAGGATGTTTTCTTCGATTATCTTACATATTGAGGAATGGCGTAAGCACCCGTGGACGTTGAAGTTCATCCATGTTCGGCGTGAGGGTAACCGAGTCGCGGATCGTACGGCGAAGTTGGTGAATCATGATAGCTTTGATGTTATGCGCTACCCGAATCCTCCTCCTGAGGTCGTTGATTTGTTGCATGGTGCTATCGGGTGTACTTTTTTCTTCTATTTAGGTTAAAGAGGTTTTTAACGAGAACCTCGATAGTAATTTATTTTTTAAAAAAAAAAATTACCAAATTTATTATTTTAAAAGGTCAAAGAATAATTTTATTTAATCAAGTGGATTCAGACTTACTCTATCCTTAATTAGTTAGTCCAAATAATTAAGGTTAACTCATGTCAGTATGATGAATTAGAACTTTTTTTTAGATAAATAAAAAGATCCGCTTGGAATCGGGAATAATGAATTAAAATAATTGAAATAATTAATTATTTTAACTAAAATTATAAAATAGACAACAAGCACAATATGCTAGATTAATATAGAATGATTATATTAATAAACTGAGCGTAATAATGAAAACTGAACCACAATTTAACTTTTTTATGTATATAAAAAGAGAGGAACTATGTAGAAGTATTGAGAGATTAATATATTTTTTGGTTTTACTAAAAAGGACATATGGCATGAAGTCGGTGACCCTACAAATCCAGGAAAAATGTATTGAGAGTGATTTTAATATTTATTTATTTATTTATTATGGCTTATGGGGTCCAAATCAAATGGGAAATGAATGATTTAATTAGTTATTGCATCATCCAATAGCTCAGTTGGTTGTGCCTTGGAGGGAAAGAAAAAGATTACTCCTCTTTTCCTTGTAAGTTTTGGACCATCCCTATCCATTTTATTATAGGATCTACATTTAATTTTCTTTGTTTTTAATAATAAAATCACTTTCATTGATTATGAGTTGGTTGTGCCGAGTACATGAACCAACCACACCCTATTCCAGGCCCCCAAAGCCACAGCAACAGCGAAACCAAGTTCCACGTTGACGCTGGTCTTTGGACAATAATCCTCTGCCCTTTTTCGTATTTATTTTTATACTTTAATATTAAAGAATTAAATTTTAAGTTTTAATATTAAATTCTAAATTTTAAACTATAAACTTTGAACCATAAAAAAAGTATATTTTACCCTTAATTTCCTAAATGTCAACCCTAAATTTTAACCTCAAACCTTAACTCTAAACCCTGAATTTAATTTTTTTAGTGTGATAGTATAAATAGGACACCGAAAAGGGATATATAATTTCTATTCCCAATGATCGGGTTGAGAGGAAAAAAATCGAGTAAAACGCCAAAACCTTTAAATCAGTGATGAAAAGGGAGGAATCGAGCCAAACTCAATGGCTGGTACGTGTATATGTATGAGAATATGCTCATAGATCAATTTTAGTGCAGCTAAATGTCAAATGTAACTGAATGTACCATAAACATTGTTGTTGGATATACCACAAATTATATATATATTTAAACGAGATTTGTCTCTCCTACATAATGAAAGTAATATCTTGACTCTCGTAATAAGATTAAAATATATAATGATTCTCAAATGAGTTTATATCAAATATTAAATCTATTTGTATATCTTAGTCTGGTCGAAATTCTAAAATTAAACGATTTGATTATACAAGTATAACTATTTCAATTTAGATAATAGACAAAAAGATTGACTACATACTACCCAAAAAAAAGATGGACTACAAAGTAGCATTATCGCAAAAAGAGTAGAATTGATGCAATGATAGACTTTCCTTCCTATTTGTAATATTACAAGTAGCGGTGAGAATCGGATGGAGCGGGAACAGTTTTGTATTTTCTATTTCGTCCTCAACATATTTATGGTTATGTTTTTGAGGAATTTTCATTAAATGTTTCGGGGATTTTTTCGTCTCCATACCCTGCGGGAGTCCCCGTCCCCTAAAAAATAAAACAAAATTACTATTTTACTGGTCAAAATAAATGACCAATTCAGTTCAAAACATAAAGTTTGGATCTTCGATTGGAAGTAGCTACGAGATGATGGATATTGAAAGGGTGTTGTTTTGGGGAAGATTTAGACGAGAGTTTTGTTGGAAAATATGTGAGGAAATGATAACTTTGAGCCATATTACGAAAGGGTAAAGGTGGAGATTCGAATAATGATTCTATTAGGTCTTATTCTACTCTATGAGACCTTGACAAAGGTATCTCATATGCTCAAATTGGTTGAGTGATGAATGAGAAATTCATGCTCAAAGTATGGTAGTTGTGAATTGAGTAAGGAAGTGAAAACCCCCTTATCCCACATTGGTGAGATAAATAGCATGGGAAGTGTTTAAATATACTTACCCTCTTGATGGTCATTAAATGACTTAAATGGAAATTGTGCTTTGTGTGCAAGCATAGGGGTGTAGATTGAAGCTTGTCAAACCTATTTGAGTTTGGGCCCACTTGTAAAATGTGGGCATCTTGAATGTCTACATCAATTGGGTTTTTTGTGGACTTGTGGGATATTTTTATCCACTTCAAATAATTTTTTCCTTACAAATAAAATATCTTTTGAATATTTCGAATATAAGAGGGAAAATTCGAATATTAAAAGGTATTATATTCAATTCACGGGAATATATCCGTTTGAAATGGCAGTATTGACTATTTTCGAATTAAATTGAATTTTGGCCATTACTCCATATTTTCCTCCTCCATTCCCCTATATATACCGAGCCAATTTTAAGTTTTTAACAACTTGAAAATCTTCAAACTCTTCGAAATTGTATATTGTTTTCGGTGATGGGCAAAGGCAAGGTTCTGCTCGTGATCTCTACAATCGTGCTACTGTTGAAGATCATCCGTTGTTGTATCCTGGGAGACTGACGACCGACGAACTCAAGCATCAGGGAGTGGTCGAATATGTCTTAAGAAAACTGCGTAACTGTAGGGCTCAACATGATTTATTTTGGTTTATTTTGAATCTGTAAATTTACTTTAAAGTATGTTTGATTTATTTTCGTTTATATTTGATTATTCGTTTTGGATTAACCCATTTTCCTACAAGTTTTAGCTATTATCTCCCTTCGAGTACTATCACTAAATGCTTGATTACAACATTGAAAAAAAGGAAAAAAAATGCTCAAATTTCCTCACAAAGTGTTATTAAGTAAATAGATTAAGTGTTGAGTTACATAATAAACTCAACACGACAATATCGACCCTTAAATTAACAAACTACACTTTTCAAAGTAACTTTTAATACAACAACAATGAAGAACTAAGCCTTAATGCATGGAAGTTAAACACGGGGTAGTGAGCAAGAGACAAGGGATTTGTGCAAGAAGCTAGATAGGCACAAGTAGATTCATGGTGGGTGTTTTTTTTTCCGACTCTATGTTTTGACAACTTAGTGGTGCTTTTTTCTTCTGAATTCAATGAAGCTTTTAATCCAATCTGCAGTTTCAGAAATCAGGGCATCTGTGTGCACCATTTCAGTGGGTACAAAGCAGCCCAATTTCTTCTAAAGAAACAAACGTCTTTATTTACATTTTGAGTTTTGTGGCATTTTTTTATAAAAATAGAAAAGGGATCAAATTTAAGGTCCATGTCAATTGAATGTTTAATATCAAAGTTTTTTTTTTCTAGATCTAAACATCAGAAAGATGCCCAACCTATAATTTTTTCTAGTTTGGTGTCTAATATTTTTTCGACTAAATTGGGTTCTAACGTTTTATTCCGTTATTCATATCAGGTTTTTTTCGTCGATGGACGTTAAAAAATTTCGTCATCCAATCAGAACATGATATGTGGTTTTTTTTAAAAATTTTGAATTACTTCAAAAATCTGAATTTCTTTAAAAATTTTAAAGTTTTATTTTCTTTCAATCAAACCCTCAAATCACATCTCCCTCACAGCCCGACATCCCCACATTCGGTAATTCATTGTTCACTGCCCAAGCGTCATGTACCTCACCGTCTGGCATCTCCTACCCTCTAGCCGTCGGTTGAAACTCAATCAACCGCTTTTTTCGTCATTGTTGGGTGTTCATTGACCGTACAATCGACAATTCATTCATTGATTTCGGCGACGGGATGATGGGGTTTTCAAGAGTAAGGGTCCAAAGAAAACAATGGTAGCTGGTAGTGGTTGAATTAGTGGTCAAACGGGATGAATTTAGGGATTTAGGATTTGAGTTTTTTAAAAGAAATCAAAGATTTTTGGGTTTTTTTAATAAAGTTAAAGATTTTTCTGAACTTTTTAAAAATAAAAAAAATTAATAGAAATAATTCATGTCATGTTCTGATTGAATAACGAAATTTTTTTAATGACAGTGACGGAAAAGCTTAATTTGAGTAACATAATGAAATATTATGACTCAATTTGACTCGGAAAAAAAGTTAGGCGCCAAACTCAAAAAAATATATAAATTGAGCATTTTTTTGCTGTTATTTTTTTTATTAAGGGAAGGTTTAGGGTTTAACAAGTGGTCCTATTAGTTTCTGCTTCGGCCTGACAATAGACATGTGCATCAAAATGCTTCCCATTCTCTGCTTAAAATAGCAGAATCCAACGCTAAAAGCCATCACAATTCACAAATCAAACCCCAGACCAGAGAGTTTTAGATACTTAAACAATTCTCAAATTCATGTCAAACTCAACCACAATGAACATCGGAAAATATATATTCTCCCCCTAAAGCTGCAAAATGAAACCCCATGTACGTTTACAGAGAGGAATTCTTTTATTTCCCCTAAATCTGTTCCTGCTAATTTTTAATGACTAAAAAAGTTTTACATTTTGCAGAACATGAATCGTACACGTATTCCCACGTGACACTAGAATCTTGTTGCAATCTTGTTGCAGAGACAAGTTGACCAGAAATCAGAAATCGGTGAACTTTCTTTGCATAGACAAAAATTGCTTCTTTTTTTTCTTTGCACAAATTTACAAGTCATGGTATGAAATCTCACAAAGCTCATCAGCTACCTGGTGCAGCATGAAATCCAGTATTTGCTCCCCAAACTCTGCACAAATCTCTTCAAAACTGAAAACTTTCTTGGTTTCCCAGTTTGCGAATTTTATATCTTCCTCTGTCAGCTTGCTAAGCTTACTAATCAACTCCATGTAATACTCAGTCTCCTCCAAGTCCGTTGACTCGGCAATTGGAATTTGGACATTAATATCCGAAGTGGGGGAGTTATGTTTCACTGCCTTTGATGAGCATTTCTTCTTTGACTTCAGTTCCAACGACCTTGAATCTTGTTTACAAAAAACTCCCCTTGTCTCATTTTAAGCTTAGATATCTTCTTGTTTTTCTCTCGAATCTGCTTCTTGCAAGCTACTTTCTCTCTTACATTGTCATTTGGCTTAGCTTGCTCAGTACCCGATCCATCTCCTTTCTCGGATTTCCTTGGCTTGAACGCCGCAGCTTCATTGCTTTTAACCTCATTATCCAAGTACACGACCAAGAATTCCTGTTTCTGATTGTGCTGGAATAGTTGCGGACGGTGAGGCACCTCGCGAAACGACAACGATGTTTTGAGACGGCGATGTTTGGCTTGTGCTAAATCAAACTCCAGCATGTAATCCATGAAATTCACAGACCTACTCCGGGTACCAGGGCCTGGAATTTTAGCTTTGTGAAGCCGGTTGTTGTTCTCTGGCAATGAGTCTACTCCCATGAGCCTTGCCACTATCCCAGGACCACTTTCCGAAGCTGGAACTTGAACCTTGGCCACTTCATCTTGTAGACACTCAATTTTGTCGGGTTAAATTAAATGCTCGAAATAAAATCAGCCCACTACCCCATTAAATATATTCATATGTATATATATTATACCCAGTAAATATTATACATGTTATATCATAGTTTATTTCATTTTTTTATATATTGCTATGTATGTATATATATATATATAGTATATTCTATTATCATATGGCATATATATACATCTATATATTTATTTAATTTCGGTTGTTCGATCACAATTTACCTTCGGCCTTACGGTGACCCGTAACGGAATATGATCCGTATTATACATGGCACGTTTAACTTAACTAGCATCTAACTCGTTAACCTCTAACTTTTAATTACCTCATTTATTTATTTCGCTCGTTCTTTTGTGCTTTATTTTATTCGCCTTTATTTATGTTACTTCTTTGATCTTGCCTTGTTCTTCTTTTGTTAGCTTTTTGTGACATGCTTTTAATTGTTATCCATCTAATCTTTATTATTTAGTTCTACATCCACCTTGATAATTAATCAACTTTTAAAATATAAAAAAGAAATATTTATTAACTCGAATATTTGTGTCGTAATATCTTGACTTAATGGATATTAACCAAATATTCGAATTAATTTATATTGTCTAAAAGTAAACTCAAAATGAATAAAATTTTGATAAGTCATAACATCATATTTAATTGCTTGCATCATGTATAAAGGTGATGTACTTGATTCGAACCATAAACTAACCTAACAGTTGGTCTTATTTGATGTCGGTTTAATCTATGATCCGAATGTATAGTCACCCTTATTAATTAAATGACTAATTAATACAAACTCACCAAGCGTTAAAGCCCACTTAATTGAAAATTGTATTCAACTAAGGACATTTAATTAAATTCAATTTAAATTTTAATTATTTCCATCGACAAAAGCAACGTATGATTTAGTACCGATTTCAGGTGTTGTGGGGGTGCTAATCCTTCTCCACACGTAACCAACTCCCGAACCCATTTTTAAATGAATCTCTAGTTTTGTGGTGTCCGGTCTACCTTATCCAAGTGACCGGTGGCGATTCCAAGTTTTATTTTCAAATATGATTTTTAAAAGAGATCCCCAAAATTAAAATTTCCAAAATGTGGGGATACCTCGTATCGATTTCAAATTCGTCGCTACAGCATGGCGACACCGCTGGGGACGAGATTTTATTTTTTACAAAACAAAAAGAAAATTAAGCCAAAAAATTCTTACGTTACTTTTATCGATGAAAATTTTGAAATTTAAGTTAACTTAAATTAATTTGTTCTTTCTTAAAGACAACACTTTAATTATGTGGGCTTTGGTAATTGGTGGTTTTGTGTTAATTGTTCATTTAATTAGTAAGGAATTACCGACATGTGTTGCATCATGATCATCGAGCTTTTAATACCTCGTGAGTAACCATTTTTGCATGGTCCGACTGAGCTTCTCTCTCTTTTGACGTGTGTCTTCTTTCTTCGGTAGATGTTATTTCCTTTTGACGCAGGCCTTTTTTTTGTCTTGGTTGATCACCTTATCACTCTCGGGGAAGCAAAATCTTCAAAATGGGAGGTGTAGGGATGCAAAATCAGTGCGACTCACTACATTATTGATGACGATGTGATTCCTTAGAGAATTTGACCTAGCTGTAACACCGATGAAAAGGCAGGGTCTGCAAAATTTGATCCAACTGCAACACTGACGAAAATGCAGGATCGATGGACGAAAGTTCTGATGTCTGATCCAGCTACAACTCTGACGAAGAGGCATGATCGAATGATTGAAAGTTCATTTTGATTTTTTTTTCTTTTTCTTTCTTCTATTTTTTTCTTTTCATTTTTCTTCTTTTTTCCTTTTTCTTTTTCCTTTTTTGATTTTTTTATTATTAATAAAGATAACTAGTTGAAAGTTAGTAAATTTTGACCAAGCTACAACACCGACGAAGAGGCAAGGTCTAAAGTTAGTAGCGTTGATCCAGCTATGACACTGACGAAGAGACAAGATCAAGAGTTAGTGAATTTGGTCTAGCTACAACACCGACGAAGAGGCAAGACCGAAAGTTAGTAAATTTGGTTCAGCTACAACACCGACGAAGAGAGGCAGAACCGAAAGTTAGATTTGACCAAGCTACAACACCGACGAAGAGGCAAGGTCTGAAGATTTGATCTAGCTACGACTCTGATGAAGAGGCAAGATCAGAGGGTTGGTTTTTGCGATCAAGCTATGACTCTGATGAAGAGGCATGATCGGAATTTGGCAAATTTGGTTCAGCTACAACATCGACGAAGAGGCAGAACCGAAAGTTTAGAAAGTTAGATCTATCCACACCATCAACAGAGGGGTAAGATCGAATTTCAGCATTTTGTTCTCCTTTTTGATCTTTTGATTTATTTATTTATTTATTTATTTATTATTTGATTTTTTTGATTTTTTTGTTTGATTTTTGCTACAACTATGAAAAGGTAAATTCTGAGGAAAAGTTTAGTCTAGCTGCAACACAGTCGAAGAGGCAAGACATGAATAGGTTTTGATCTGTTACACCACTAACGGAGAGACTAGATCAACAACACACGAGATCCACTACACCATCAACGGAGAAATAAGATCTGGATGGACAATTTAATCTGCAACACCATCGACGGAGGCAATATCTAGATAGGATTTGATCTGCTACACCACTGACGGTGACAAAATCTGGATTGCTGCGCCATGGAATGCCTGGAAAAATTCGCTATGCTTTTCTATCGACAGAGGGTAAGATCTGAACTGGTTGTTTTAGTGAGAGTCAGAATTTGAAAAATGTTGGCGTCCACCACATTATCGTTGGATGAATGAGATTCTGAAAAGAAAAAAAAACATTTGTTAGAAGCTGTTCAAAAATCATCACTGATACCTTTTATTTAGATGTTTCAGTAATTTTCTATTTTTTTGTGTTTGGCCTCCTCCACGGCTAAGGTTGGCTATCGTGTCGTTGCCCCCTGTTGAGGATGCTCGGTCTCTTCTCCGGACTTGTTTGTATGTACAAACAAAAATGAATGAATGTATCTAATTTTATGCTTAAATGCACGCGTCTATCCTAAATGTATGGTGACATTAGCATATGCACTTAATCTCAATGTATGATATATGAAAAAAAGACTGAATACAAGATGAAGGTAGCTAAATGCATGAATGCGACATAATTTTTTTTCAAAAGGATGCAAATGACTTCTGCTGGTCGGGTCGAGTTCTTGGTCTTTTAGGTGCGACAGTGCCCCAACCTCATTTGGGTTTGATCACCTCTTTTTGAACCAGCTCTTATCTGGGTGTATGCCCTCAGAATTTTTATTCATTCTACATCGTCATTCAAGACTGATCTGGTAGCAAATTTGAAATTTTGGAGCATATTAAGTCGTCTCCGATTCAAGCCCGCAAGTTCATGACAGTTCATCATTACGAGACAAAAATGTAATTCTGTAGGAGTGATTTGAAGATGTCCCAATTTTATCCTTTAAATTTAGGTGGCTCAAAAATTTAAACTTTGTAGTGATGTTATTTATACATTTTGAATGTTCAAGACTCGGATACGAATAAAATATATTTGCATTGCAAATTGTAGTTTTAATCCCTTACAAATATTCTCACTACCATTGTGCTTAAGTCAGTGAGATTGGTTCACAAAAAAATTACTCTGAAAGAGATGAAAACTACAAGGGGACTTACTATGGTCAAGACAATGCAATATATAAGCCTGGTAAACATGGCTCAATTTAAAAAAACATCACTGACACACTCCTAATTGACATCTTCATGCTTTGGTAAAAGGTCTTTATTCGTATATGTTCCCGCTGAATTATCAAAGCTTACTACCCCGAGCTTAATAAAAATTTCCACCAATCTTTTGAAACCAATGCAGTTTTCAATCGTGTAACCCACTTGTCCCGCGTGATACTCGCATCTTGCATTGGTATCATACCATTTCGAAAAATGAGGTTGTACCGGATCTTGGTAGAAAGGTGCCACCATATGGATATCATACAACTGTTTATACGGTTCTTCATAAGAAACTGGTAATGGAGTAAACTCCATATTATCAGTATTCTTCCTCTGACCAAAATCTTGGCTTGAGGAACCGTGAGAACTTGTGGCTTTGGGTTGTATTACCGTCACTGGCTTTAAATAGCTGTAGCGATGTCCTTCTTTGCTAAAAAACGTGTTCTGGAAGTGTTTGTGATTTTTCGGATATAAAATGTTTATTCCGTGGGGTTTTTTTTTGAAAACCGCATTTTATTAAAAATTAGAGTCGCCACCGGCCACTTAGGTAGGCCGGACACCATAAAACCAGAGATTTAAAAAACTGTTGGGTTCGGGAGTCGGTTATGGATGGGGAAGGATTAGCACCCCACACCGCCCAAAATTGGTACTTTAATAATTACCGCTTCATTAATATTAGACTTTCCGGATTAAAGTGACGATTAGTTTAAAATTCGGTTATAATTGCGAATAAATTTTAAAGGCCCTGTTATCCGAGAGTAAACGCCTAACCACTATCACTACGCCTGATACTGGCCCCATTTACGCTCGGATAAAAGGGCACCGCATTGACAATTTATATATCATTATGCAACCTTAGTGAGCAAAATACAAAATATGGCAAATAATTTAAATACAATACAAATAAATATTAACATAATAGAATACTAATCTAACATAAATAAAACACATAACTAAAACATACATATATACATATTAATCTAACTCATAAATAAAAAGATATCTAGCATAAATAAAATACTAATATTCATAAATATTAATCTAACATAAATAAAAACAAATTCAACATAAATAAAATACTATTCTAAAACATACATACATAAATATTAATCTAACTCATAAATAAAACATATCTAACATAAATAAAATATTAATATAAAACACACATTTAAAACATATTAAATATTAATCTAAAACATAAACATACAAAATAAAAAATAAGACTACAATTTTAAAATAACTAATACTTCATTAAATTATAAAAATTACAACACTAATAAAAAAGGGAAGAAAATATACCTAACTAGGAGCTCGAATAACGAACTCCGACTGAACCCCACCGAGATCTACCGCGACCCCTCCAAAAATATTAACTAGATCGGACCTAAAATAGGACCCCGATCGAATGTTGGATCGAACCAACTGGGGTCGAGGGCACTGCCCCCAACCCCGGCCAGCCTTGCGGCCGGCCTAGCCCCCACGATTTGGGGGTGCCAATTGCATTGCCAATTGATTGGCAAAATTGGCGCGGATTTTTCCCTTCAAATTGAGCGCCCATCTCCTGCCTGTTTATAGGCAAAGAGGGTGGGAAATGGGTGACGTGGAGCACCCTGCTCCACACAATTTTTCCCTTTTTTAATATATTTATTATTATTATTTTTTATTTTTCATTAATTTTATATTAATAATAATATTATTAAAATAATACTAATAACACTAAAACCCGATAAAAAATGAGTGATTGCAATAGCCAACATTAAAAACTCTTGAAGAATTCACTTCATTGTCATTCCTTCCATATGACGGCCTCTTGTGGGATGAACTTCCATCAATATTGATTTTTCCATTTTTAACGGCATTCTCTATGAGCTCACCAGACAGCACCAGATTGGCAAAATTGGTAGTGGCATTGCCTATAAAGCGATCTAAGATTGAACCCTACAAAGTTTGGATGAATATGACAACTATCTCTTTTTCACTAAGAGAGGGTTGGACTTGTGTAGCTATATCTCTCCAGCACTGCGCGTACTGCCTGAAGCTTTCATTAGACTTCTGCTTCATGTGTTGTAGAGTCCAACGATCTGGCACCATATCACTGACGTGTCGGTATTACTCCAGAAATACTTTAGTTAAGTCTTTCCATGACTTTATCTGCTAACGGCTCAATTGATTGTACCATCGGGTGGCAGATCCTGATAGACTACCTTGGAAGTAATGTATCAATAGCTTGTCGTCTTTGGCGTATCCTGTCATCCTCCAACATAACATAGTAAGGTGAGTGTGAGGGCAGCTTGTTCAATCATACCTCTCAAACTCTAGAATCCTGAATTTATGGGGTAACACCAAATATGGAACAAGGCTGAGTTCATTGGCATCGAACCTACTAAAGGTGTCCACTACCTTCATGGCTTCTAGTTTTTCTTCGAGTCGCTTACAACGCTCTTCGATCTCTTTAGATGTCTCAGGCCTTGATTTTTCGGGTTCGATCAATTGGTCCATCTTGGAGAGACAAAGTTTTCAGCCTGATTGCCCCCGACTTAGCTTCTGATGCGACATGCAAATTCACTGTAACAGAGACACCTGCTTAAGATGGTCAAGGTTTTTCCATAGAAACCACAACTCGAGTGTTGGTTTGAATTTTAGCCTGTGTAAGGGTGAACTCTGGAGGCTATAAAAGATCTTCGTTTTCCTCCTCGGGACCTGCCCCAAGGCCGATAGTAGAAGCCTCTCATTGTTCATGAAACTTCCATCCTAACATCTGCGACAATTTACCAAGTATGTCTTGTTGAGATCTCGTAAATTGTTCCCTTATATTTTGTTGGGCCTTGACTAACTAGTCTTCTAATTTTTGGGTTAGATCTGCTTGCAAGTTCTTCTAATTCCACTCGATCCTGTCTAGTCTATCTTCATTTGCCATCTTTGTCTTACTTCTTGTTCTGTGGGGATGTTGAATTGACTGATCTTCCGTCTTTCCCAGTATTGCTGTCACAGGGCATCCCGGAGATCAGTCTCAAAATGAATGCCTAAAAACAAAGTGTATATCCTAAATGCGAAAATCAAAATGCTATGATATGTAATGCAGTTAATGTAAAATGAGTAAATTTAATATAATATGATTGCAAGAAAAAATGGGTTATTTTGGATCAATGAATAAATTAAATGGTAATTAAGGTAAAAACAAAACAGGTAAAACTGTACATAAAAACAAATAAAGGCATCAAAGCCTAAAAGGGTAACCACTAAACGGGCAGAGTACTGGTATGGCTCTAAAAATGTGGCTCCTACGGCTCATTATATGCGGTTTAGTTCTAAGGTGATGGTACCCAAACTGTTACTAGGACATCGATTCGGGGAAATACGAACCTTATACCATACGAGGGTGAATACCCTACGAAATATAATGACCGAATTCTGAAAGTGAATTACAACACTATACGGAGGTGAAGACCCCGCGAAGCAAAGTAATCACTCCCACTTAACAAGGTGAGGAGCCCGGGTAGAGAGCTCATGCATGAATGCCCAAGTATTAAAAATTAAATTAAATCGAATTTTAATTTTTTTGCAAGACAACACAAATTAATATTGGCCCGATTCTTAAAAAAAATCCCTAGCGGAGTCGCCATCTGTCATCAAGGTTTTTTTTGAAAATTTAAATTAAAAAATATTTAAAAATGTAGGGAAATGTTAAACAAAATATTTGGAATTATTTATTCGGAAGTTGGTATCAAAGGAGATGACACCCGGAGATCGGGATGACACTTTTAATAGAATACTGGGAAAAATTTAAAAATAAAAAGATAGGTGGATAGAGTCGCCATCGACCACTTTGGTAGGCTAGACACCATTAAAAAATTTAACCAGAGATGTTAAAATTAGGGCACGGGAGTCTGTTACGTGTGGGGAAGGATTAGCACCCCACAACGCCCGAAATTAGTACCGCATTGATTTTGTGTTGTCATTGCAAGAAACCAAAGTTCATTTTAATTTAAAATTTAATTCAAAAAATTTATAAATGTGAGCATGTGACTCGAACAACCTAACCCGCAACCCACGATACCAAAAGAGATGACGCCCGAAAAATCGGAACGACACTCCCACTAGAATATCGGGGCCTCGGGTACTAAACTACATCAATGAAATAAATGAAATATGGCTTTTGAATATGTATAACCAAAACATGAATAATTAAATAAATACGAAAATATAAATCACGTAAATTAAATTGCAAGAAAAATAAATGCGTAAATTAAAGTGCGTGAAAATTAAAGGCGAAAATTAAAATATCCGAAAAAGGACCGGATTGAGATCAAACAAAATAATAAAATCTAAACATAAATAAACAACAATATAAAAAATATATATACAATATGCATAAAACTAAACATTATAATATATACATACAAAATAATATATAATAAGCATATATTATATAGTAACGTATAATACCCCTAATATTAGAATATTCATTACATACATGTAACATATGATACATATAATATAATAAACATATATATATAATATTTATAATGTAGTTAATATACACATAATTATACCCAACAATAATATAAACATAATATATATTAGTCAAAATAAAAGAAACAAAATCATAGGTGATAAAAAAGCAGCAAATTAAAGTACTCAAATTTAAAAGGAAAAAATAGAAAGGGACCGAATTAAAAGAAAACTAAAATACAAGGTAAAAAAAGAAAATAAAAAATGCAGGGACCAAAAGTGCAATTGGCACCTGGATGAAGATATAAAAGGGAACAAAGGGGAGAGACTGAGGAAGTAATTAACCCATTACCAATATGCGTGGATCCTCCCCGGATCCGAGTTATTGCGCGGGTCAGGCGCGCCAAAACGACATCGTTTTGAGCAACCGGTTTAAGTGTTAAGTAGGGTTTTATTTTTGATTCGAAGCAGAAACAAATAAAAAAAACATAAACTGCTCTATTTTCTCTCCTCTTCACAGCCCTAGAACAGCGTCGCTCTCCTCACCCTCGGCGTCATTCATCGACGATGACAGTCTCGCGGCAGCCGTAGCAATTCCCCTCTACCTGATCGGCAGGTAAGACCCGTAAACCCCTTTGCTTTATTTAGATTTGGGGTGTAAAGCAATAAAACAAAGTTTTTATAAAAAAGAAGAACCCGATTTCGATTTATTTTTTATTCAAGATTTAAAAAAAGGTTTGCTTTTGATTCGAAAAAAAGCTCCAAAATTTCTTATTTTGTTTCTTCCTCTTTTCAATTTTTTCGAATCTGAGAAAAGATAGAAATTTTTACCTTTGAAAAAAAATTTATTGATTTTTCTCCCTTTTACATTCAGTTTTCATGGGGTATATAACCCGATTTTACAAAATAAAAAAGCTAACCACTCCATTTTTGCTGCAGATCTATCATTATAGAGATTGCTTGTCTGGATTTTAGGGGTATGGTGATGACAGATTGGGGTATGGGGTGATAACAGGGTTGTTGGTAGGGTTAGGTTTTAGGTTTTGATTAAAGGTTGGTTTGGATAAATTTAGGGTTTTGGGATTTAATGATTTACTTAGGGTTTAATTTTAGGGTTTTGATGGCCAAAAATGATGAACGGTGGCAGATCGACGACGACGGCAAAAACATTGGAGGCGGCGACTCAAGTGAAAGGGTGGCTATCAATATTAGGGTTAGGGTTATTGGATTTTAGGGTTTTTTGATTGATGGGTCGGGTTTGGTGTGAATTCAGGTCGGGTTACCCAGTTGGGTTATTTTAATGGGTAATAGGTGTATGATTTTGGGTTAAGGGTTAGGGGTTGTAGTAAATGGGATTGAGTTGGCCCGGATAAAAATGGGTTACTACAAACATACGCATCATTGCATCATAAAACATTTCATGCATCTTTGCATTTCCATGAACACATGCATCTTTGCATCATAAAATATGTTCATGCACCATCTTAATTGTGACATTATCATAAAGCTTTCATACAGAAAGTTGGACAAGCAATATTTGAGAAAATAACTTTGATAAGAATTTCGTGCACCTTTGCATAGACCAAGAAAGCACGTGCTTGCATGTCGTCTACATTGTTAAATTTACCTTAATGAAGCTTGCAAGTCCATTGCTTAAAATCGAATTTCACTCTTTGCTTAAGGATTTTTTCTTAAAAACTGAATTTCTTAATTCGATCATTTCTTAAGGCTGTTTTTCTCAAAAACCAAATTTCTTAATTTGATCATTTTACAAGGATATTTTTCTTAAAACCCAAGTTTCTTAACTTAATCTTTTTATAAGGATATTTTTCTTCAAATTAATGTCTCAATTTGATCATTTCATAAGGACATTTTCTTTAAAACATGAAAGAAGTTGTTAATTCTATCCTTGCTTAAGGACATTTTTTCAAAAATAAAGAAAAAAAGTAACAGAAAAAATGTAAAAAGAAAAATTAGCATGATCCTTTTATAGGGATTTTTTCTTCACAAAACCAAATTCTTAATTTAATCATTTCATAAGGACACATTTTCATAAAACGAGAATTTCCTAATCCAATCCTCTCACAAGGACGTTTTTCTTAAAACTAAAATAATTTCTCAATTCAATTCTCTCATAAGGATATTTTCTCATGAAACTTTTAACTCGACCCTTCCATAAGGATATTGGTTAAAAAGGGAGAGAAAAAAGTGAAAAAAAGAGAGAAGAAAAAGGAAAGGGAAAGAAAAAAAAAAGACAAAAAAAGGAAAAGAAAAGGAAAAAGAAAAGAAAAGTAAGAAAGAGAAAAAACAAAGAAAAAAAGTGAAAAGAAAATGAAAAGGAAAAGAAAATAAAAAGAAAGTGAGGAAAAAAGAAAAGAAAAAAATAGAAAAAACCAAAGTAAAAACTCGAAATGACGCTTGAGAAAAATAAGTCTGAAGTGAAAATTTGAAAATGCGCTTAAAGAGCAAATATTCAAAAACCCTAAAAGAAAGGAACAAAGATGGTTGAACTCGAATAAAATGGGGTACCGCTACTATAAAGATTGAGAAGAAGAAGATGAAAGCAAGGGAAGGTCATGATTGACCAAATAGAAAAATATTCGAAGACCAGTAAAGATTTTTGATATACAACTTCACATATGAAGGAGTAGATCTCAACAAAGATTTCAATCCACCACTTCATGTATGAAAATATGGATCCTAGCAAAGAATCAAGAGTTCTTGAACTTACCCAATCTTTAGAAATTTTCTAACCTCTAACTTTTTGGGAGTGATGCACATCTTTTTATGTCGACACGACAAGAAATTGGGACATTAATTTTAGGTTTTCTGATCTTCAACTTTTTGGGAGCAGTGAAAATCTTTTGGTATACACACCATGAGAAAATGAGGTGCCATCTCTAAGTTCTGTGCAGAAAGAACTTGAAGATTTCAAAGCAAAGAGTTCTATATAGGAAGAACTCGTAAAGTTCTGCGCAGGATCTCAAAACCGGAGGGTTCTATATAGAAAGAACTTTTAGATCCAAGGCTCCGAAAGAGAAAAATAGTGAAGTTCTGTATAGGAAAAACTTGCAACTCGAAGAATTTGCCGAGGAAGATGAAGTTCTATCTAGGAAGAACTTATAGCTCCAAGGCTTCAGAAAGAGGAAGAACAAATGGTTCCATATAGGAAGAACCCTGATAGGCTTTTAACACGCTCGAATCGATCTCCTAAATAATCTTCAAGAGGGTTGAAAGTTGTTTCTCGAATGAATTGACTAAACCAAAAATTAATGGACAATTCGCATAATAATTTAGAGTGGTTCAACTACCCAACCGAGTTTACATCCACTATCTTAGCACACCACTAAGAATTTTCCAATTAACTATTGAATTCTTCCCTTATTCTCGGGATTAAGAGGCAACACTTACAACCCTATATTTTACAATGTCTAAGATAGAACCACTCTAGTTGTTACTTAGACTAAACTAGAACCTCTATCTTTTACAAGATAATTTGTGTAAACTCTAAAACCTCACAAGGTGGGTGTTTACAAGTTTGAAGCTCACAAGAGTGTAAAGAATGAAAACAATGAAGAACACTCTCTATACAATATATACAAGAGAAATAAAGAAATAAATACTTAAAAACAATTTCTCTTGATCATGAAGCTTGGATATTGTCTCTAACCATCTTCAAGTGTCCCAAGCTTGCTTTATAGTGTGGAATGATATTCTAGCCGTTTATGGTCGTTGGAGATGTTTTGGAGCCGTTGGAAGCCATTAAAACCGAGCATTAAATGCTCACTTGTACAAAGGTTTCGAAACCATTGTAGGGGTTTCGAAACCATTAGGGGTTTTAAATGAAAAACTAGATGTTACAGGGGCCTGGTATAGAAACCAGGCATGGGGGTTTCGAAACCATGAAAGGGGTTTCGAAAACTGTTTCCCAGGTTTGGTTTCCAGGCCTTACTGCCTCACTGGTTTCGAAACCACTTATAGGGGTTTCAAAACCTGCATTAAAAACTTGTAAAACCGGCTAAAAATTGACTTTAAAAGATATATTCAATATAGGAACAAAGTCAAAACATTTTAAACATATTTTTCAAGTTTTGTGGACTTTGGATTATTTTTTAAATATGTTTAAGTCCAATAACATTTTTCAATTTGTTATATCAAAATCTTTATCTAAACAATCTCCCCCTTTTTGATATAACGAAACCACTTGAAAAATTGTTTTTGTGAAAACTACCCCTTAAAAAATAATTTTAGAAAAAGGAAATATTTTAGGAAAATATTTTTAAGCTTCCTTTTTTTCTTTTTGAAATTGAATTTTAAAACCTATCTCTCCCCCTTTTTCTTATATAAAAAATAATTCAAAACAATGTTTGAAATCACTTTAAAGCATAATAACAATAGAGAGCAAGTTAAATCTTTTTTTAATCAAAAGCTCCCCCTTAATCAAAGCATTCAATTTTCAAAAACTAGTTCAAATGCTTGACACTTAAAAGAATTGAATTTCAATATTAAATTAAATATTTTTAAAAAAAACTTTAAATTCAGTGTATCCAAGACTTTAAAAAATCTTTATGCAAACATATGAATGAAACCATTAGACTCATATGCATAAAGCACTCAAGTAATGTCATGCTGTTTAGATATTAAAATAAAAAGCACATAAATAAATGAACATTAATCAATCAAAAATAGATAACCAAAAATATAAAATTAAAAGCATTAAGCTTAGAGGTTACCCATTTTCTTCACTTGTGTGACTGGAGCATTCCCATGTCTTTGCATTTCTTTCCATTGCTCCAACACACCTACAAGAGACATTTACTTGATTTTTGGTATCTAAATTGCTTTGGATCCTTTGACATTAGTTTTAATGTCCCTAGTTCCTTTAGGAACCCATACTTGTCTAACCCTATAAGAATTTTTTTCTTTATATGACAAGTATGCAAAGAATGACCATGATAATGACAATGTGAGTATTTTGTCATTATGGGATGAGATGATTTATTTGAAATAATTTTATTTTCTTTAGTTAAGCTTTTAAGCTTAACCTTTAAATCAAGATTTTCTTTTTCCAAGACTACATTGCTCATTTTTGAAAACTCTAAATCATTTTTCAGAATCTCATTTTGGTTTTCAAAATCCAATTTTGTTTTCAAAAGAAAATCATTTTCAAATTCAAGTTTTGAAATCATTTTCTTAAATTTGGAATTCATGGTCTCAAATTTCAAAAATAATTCATCAAAAGCATCTTGTAACCCATCAAATGAATATGAATTAAATTCAATTGAGTTAGAAGATACCTCGAGCTCATCGAGAGCCAAAACACCATCAACCTTAGGGATTGAAGAGGTTTGCACAAGATGAAGCATCATCTTTCTTCTCTCCCTTCTTGTTGCCATAGAGTTTCTCAAGCTTCTCTCACATTTCTTTTCACTTTTGCATGTGGAGATCTTCTTGGAAACATCTTCCTTGAGGTCACAAAGAAGAGTATGCACGGCCTTGGCGTTTAGCTTTGCCTTCGTGTCATTTACACTCATTTGCTTATTCTTCTTCTTCCTAGGAGCTTCCAAGTAACCATCTTCAATGATATCCCAAACCTCAAAATCAAGAGATTTGATGAAATACTTCATGACATTGCACTATTGGAAGTATGCTTCTCCTTCTAAGAGTGGAGGACACGATGTAGAGCGGCTTTCTTCAAATCTTGCCATTTTCCTCGATCAGTGGACTTCGAGCAAATGATCTTTACTCTCGGATGTTAGTCATTTAATGGAGACGAGGCACTGATACTAATTGATAGGCTTGTAGCACGCTCGAATCGATCTTCCAAATAATCGTCAAGAGGGTTGAAAGTTGTTTCTCGAATGAATTAGCTAAACCGAAAATTAATGGACAATTTGCACGATAATTTAGAGTGGTTCGGCTACCCAACCGAGTCTACATCCACTACCTTAGCACACCACTGAGGATTTTCCAATTCACTATTGAATTCTTCCCTTATTCCCGGGATTAAGAGGCAACCCTACCTTTTACAATGGCTAAGATAGAACCATTCTAGTTTCTACTTAGACTAAACTAGAACTTCTCCCTTTTATAAGGTAATTTGTGTAAACTCTAAAACCTCACAAGGTGAGTGTTTACAGGTTTGAAGCTCACAAGAGTGTAAATAATGAAAATAATGAAGAACGCTCTCTATACAATACATACAAGAGAAATAAAGACTTGAAAACTATTTCTCTTGATCATGAAGCTTGGATATTGTCTCTAACCATCTTCAAGTGTCTCAAGCTTGCTTTTATAGTGTAGAATGATATTCTAGCCATTTATGGTCATTTAGGATGTTTTGGTTGAAATAGGTGCCTCAATTGACTTTAAAACAAACAAAAAATAAAACTTTAGGCCCCTATATCAGCAAAACAATATTTTAGTATATATATATATAACCTACTACTTCCGTCCTCAATAGTTTCGAAAATGGCCTATAATGTCTCCACGCGTAGGAACTCTGGAAGTGACTTCATGACAATTGTCTCGGAAACATGCTTTTGTCAAAAGCTACAGTGCTTTGGAAGACCACTGTCTCACTGAAGGCTTGAACTGTCTTGGAAACATGCTCTTGTCAAAAGCTACAGTATTTTGGAAGACTCACGTGATTGAACTGAAAAGTCTATTAATTTAAAAGCGGATTTAATTTTGCCGACCCATCAATAAATGTCACTAAGTCTAATCTTATACCATCAAACAATAACAGAAATTATAAATACCCCTAAAATTAGAGAGACCGGGGCATGAAGACAACAAGGAGAAAACCTCCATTTTCTACCTTTCTCTCCCTCCCTCTTTATTGTTCACTTTTTCAACCATTATATTAACCACGACTCTCTGTTCATATTCACCGAGATGAATTGTTTGAAACCACCACCAATCACCTTGATATTGAGAAGAGGCAATCATGTTATTGGATTCGACGGTGGACCTATAGAGATCGATTTTACACCACCTTTCAGGTAAATATACCATGTATTTTGTAATATTAGATAGGTTAGAAGGCTGAAAGGATTCGGTCAGAAATTGCTTTCGAAGTCCGGTTATCCTCGTTCCCCAACTTTTACAGAAGGATCGATTTAATAAAGGAGCTGGAGTTCTAGGTTACTGTTCTTGAGGCTTCATTATTTTACTTATATGGAATTCAATGCAACACCTATGGAGTGTGCTTATTTTCTTTTCAGGAAGTTGTCCTTTTTCCAGCGATGAAGCCTCAAGATTAGACTCTAATCAATTGGTCACCTGATTTTGAACCAAACACAGAGATGAGAGATTAGTTGGCAGTATGCTGTTTATATTGTTGCCCTACTTACTAGATTTGAGAACTTGAGCTCGATTTGGTTAAAATTCAGTCAACATTTAATTTGAGTTGATTCGATTGAGCTCAACTCGAAATTTTAACAAGTCTAGTCGAGCAAGGTTTAACTTGACTCAATAAGTTTGTGAGCCGTTCATTAATTTTTTATAACATGTTAATTTGGTGTATTTGTAGATTGTTACTTTGAATTTTTAGATATTGGAATTGATTCACGTACTATTTTATTTTATTTTTTGTTAAATTTGTTAATTTATGTTTATATTAAGCTATATATAATTTTACTAGATTTTACATATATTGAAGAAAAAAACAATGTAAAAGTTTTGACGAGCTTAACGAGAAACGAGCAAAGTTGAACAACGATTTTTTTAACAGATGCGAATCTAATTTTTTTTATTAAACTTATTTAATATCGAATCGAATACTAATCAATTAATTTTTAAATTGAATCGAACACTACTTATATCGTAATTGACTCGCTCGATAAGTACCTTTGTCTGACACTAATTGGCTAATTGGAGTTTGGTTTTTAAAGCTCGTGTAACAATAATGCTATCAAGTAATTATGATATTGAATTCTTTCGTTCGGCTAATATTTTTTTCAATTTTTTTAAAATTTATTATTTTGTTTGTTGGTTTGGCCTTTATTTTTTTTAAGGCTCGTCAATTTCCATGTGTAACCGGTTTATTTTTTTAAAAAAATAGTAATGATATTTATGAAAATAGTGTAATTAATGTAGTTTTTTTATAAGTGATGGCACTCCCTGTCTATTTGTTTAATGTTCTCAGACAATAATTAGAAAAATATTTTTATACATAAGCCCTTTGATTTTAGGGTTTAGGGTTTTAAGTTAGGGTTTAAGGGTTTAGTATGTATGGTATAGAACTTAGAGTTTAGGGTTAGAATTTAGAGTTTATGGTTTAAGGTTTTAGGGTGCTAGAATTTGGGATTTATGTTTTAAATTTATAGAAGAGTTGTGTAAATTTTATTACACAACTCGTGTATCAAAATATAACCCTAAAAATTAATATCATTTTTAATTGTATCTATAAGCCTTATTAAGCAAGTCTAAAGGAGCGTTTGGCTCACACAAAAAATTATTATCAAGGATAATAATTTTTTCGGGTTGACATTTGTTTGATTTGAGAGCATTTTCTTTAGGGGTAATAGTTTTTTTAAATAGTGTTGCTTTTTCTCCTAAATCGTGAGAATGCCATTTTCACCAATTTCTTAAGTATTTGTCAATTCTCACTCATTTAAATTATATTGCCTCTAAATAAACGAATTTGGTTCATATGAATCATTTGTTAAATTTTTAATTAAATAATTAATTATTTGTGATGTAAGATAATTAAATATTTTTTTAATATTAATTTAATATTTAAATAGAGTTACAAATCCTAAATTTGCGTGCCAACTCTACCATTCTCCTCCCTAAATTTAAACTCTGATACATGGGTAATGGAGAGGCCTCTCAAAATTTTAAAAAATAATAAATTTTCTTCTAAAATTTTAAAAGTTTTAATTTAACCCCTCTAAAAAATCTAAAAATTCATATTATGGTTTAAATTTTTTAAATATTCTTAATTAATTTTTTTCATAATTTTTAAAGTTCTCATTAATTCTCAAAATTTTAAAAAAATTTAGTTAAAGTCTATTCAAAAAAATAAATTTAAAATAGTTCTGCTACATTAGGTTTCCAATCACTGCTCTGATAACAATTACCCCTCTTAATTTATAATTTACTAAAAAAATAAAAAAATGCCTTTCAAAATTAAAACCATTATAATATATATCATACAAAAACTATTCAACAACTTAACTCGTATTATTTTAATTTTTTTAATACTCTTAAGTAGGGGTGAGCGTTCGATCGAGTCGAGTCAAATTTTTTTGAGTTATTCGAGTTGACGAGTCATATTTTACAACTCAAACTTAATTTGATTTTTTTATTTGAGTCAATTTTATGAAATTCAAGTCAAGTTTTCGAGTTCCTATACAAATTTAATTTTAATTATTTATCATTTAATAGTATGGTTTGACTCCAATTTAAACATCCTTCTCTAATTATATGAGATATGCATATATATATATATATATATATATATATATATTTCTTCATATTATTTTTCACATAAAAAGTAAGATTTGTAATGTTATTTAATAAAAACAATATCATCTAAACTTCTAACATATATTTATAATATTATTTTTAAATAAGGAACTTTTGGGGATAAAATCTTGATGAGAGTATAAATCAGTCAATGAATTGATGTGAAGAAAAAACTTTACAAAAAATATTAGTTGAATGATCAAATTGAATATAATGTAAAGTTAAAGGATTAAATTGATATATTTGTTAAAAATATGAATCGAAGTTATATAGATATTATATAGTGTTATTGAATCATGTGGTTTAATTTTGGTCAAAAATAGACTTAAAACGAAAGAGGAATTGAAGAAATGGAAAATCATTCAAAGTTGAGGGGATAAATTGCAAAAGTAGAAAATTCAATTTAAAAATGTGAATTGAAGCTAAATAGGTATTCTACAGTGGTTCAGGAGCATGTGGTTTAAATTTGGTCAAAAGTTGACTTAAAACGAAGGAGGATTGAAGAAATGAGGACATCATACAAGGTCAAGTGGCTAAATTAAAAAAAAATATGAAATTTATTTTCAAAAATATGAATTGAAGCTAAATAAGTATTATACATTGGTTTAGGAATATGTGGTTCAAATTTGGTCAAAAATGACTTAAATTGAAGGAGGAATTGAAGAAAAATGAAATCAGGGACTGAATCGTAAAATTGTAAATTTTGATTTTTTGTTTTTTCGAGCTGGGCAAATTTCAACTCGACTCGAATAAATCAAAATTGAAAAAAGTAATTTTTCGAGTCGAGTCGAGTTTTGCTCACCCCTAGTCTTAAGGTGATTACAAGATAGCATATGTTCATACATATTCTTAACCCTTTAACAAACAAACACTTTGCAGACAAAACGATTTGAACCCAAGTCTCTTAAGATTAATACGCACCGTGCACATATGGTGCTTAAATCCGAATCACCTGGATTAAATATGTCATTCTTTACTATTGGTATGACTCTACGGATTCAACTATTTCCTTTTGATTTCATACAATACAAAAGATATTTATTGTTTTAACCAATTACAAGTTGGTCTAAAGGGGATGCAATATTAGATTGGATGCGTTTTTATGTGATTTAATTTGATTTAATTAACTAATAAATTATATAGCAATAATTATATACCGACCAGTAAATTATATGCAGATAATTACATAAAAAACTAAATTTTAAATTCCATATAAAAAAGGACAACAAATAAAAAAGATGATAGACCATCTAATCTACTCAAAATCCTACTTCCAAACAAATCTACTAAATATCTAATAAAATATAATAAAAACGAACCGATTTAATCTGTTTTTGAATTTGAATTTAACAAGTAGTTTCAGTAAAAAAACAAATGATGTTTATATTTAAAAATTTAAATTTAATTATTTTAACTATAAAATATGTATATCTTATCAAAAAAATTAAAAAATATATAAAATAATATTATCTTATAATTACATTTAAAATATTAAAAAAATCCGTTTTCGAATTTCTCCATTTTATAATATGGACCCAAAGTTAAAGTTTTCCATAGTTGACCCCATTTGTTCATCCCCTCTATACAAATCCTAAACTTGCGTGCCAACTCTACCTTTCTCCTCCCTAAAGTATATCCCATCCTTCTACGTTTTCTATTATTTTTTCGATCCCAAAAATAAATCCTCTCATTTGATCACAATGACTCTTCACTCCCGGTCTCAAGGTTCGTTTTTTTTTTCTATCTACAAATTAATCCTGCAAAAGTTTGTATTTTTTTTCCAACATTTCGATTCGTATATTTGCTCTTAAATGATATAGGGACCAGCTATTAGTACTTTTAAATCGAATTGATATTAACTATTTAGAATACCAAGCAATTCCTAGCTTTTATTTTCTAGAAAATTAGGAGCTCTACATATTATTTCTGGGTCTGTACAAAGAAATATGTAATCTTGGATATTTTTTCTTAATTCTTTTTTGCGGTTTCCTTTTCACCCTTGGTATCTGCAAAGTGACGGTATTTATGATTTCTTTTTTGGCTTTAATAAATTTGTTGCCTTTGGTTTCTCACAGATGAAACTGACAAAAGTGGTAAGCCTTCTTATTATTACTCACCACCTTTGGATGTTTCTGTTGCATTCCCTCAGGCAACTCCAGCATCTGTTTTTCCTCCTCCTGGTATGAATTCCTTTTCATTTTTCTCTGTTTTCAGCTCTGCTACATATTTATATTGCTTATGTTTATGCATTTAAACTTTGTTTAAGTTTGATTGTTTTATGGAGAACAACAACAAATTATTGCCTCTGATTATTAAACGATTTGTGGGTTTGTGTCGATTTCTAATTCTGCTCATGTTTTTGTGATTGGGAAACAATTCAGCTTCTGATTATTATCAATTTGGTGATCTATTGAGGCCTGAGGAGCAGGCTGTCCTTAAGAAAGTAAGAGAGTGCATGGAAAAAGAAGTAGCCCCTATAATGGTAGAGGTATTTTCTAATAATGAACCTTTCTCACTGCATGATTGATAACTTTGGTTTGGTAGATGACAATTAAATGCTGTAATTTTTTGGACTTGGTTATGTTTTTTTTCCTCGTTTACTCGTATGTATATGTTCACAAAGAAAGTAACCAATATGTATATGTTCACAAAGAAAGTAACCAATTTGCAAATTTTCTCAGTATTGGGAGAAGGCAGAGTTTCCGTTTCAAATTATTCCCAAACTTGGCGCTCTTCGTATTGCTGGTGGTACTATCAAGGTTATTCCTATATGGATTTTGGTTTTTAGCTTATTTGTTCCTCGAAGTGGAAACAAGTGTGACTTTTTTGTTATTTCTGCTTTGCAGGGTTATGGATGCCCAGGTTTCTCGCTTACTGCAAGTTGTATTGCAACTGCAGAGGTTGCTAGGGTTGATGCAAGTTGCTCAACTTTTATCTTGGTGCATTCATCTCTAGCCATGCTTACCATTGGTGAGATATATGAAACAACCGGCATAAATTATTTCTAACTTCTGGTTTTACCGTTTTTATTAATTTTCTTAAAAACAAAAGGCTAACCAATTAATTATGATCTTGCATACTTGTCTGGACCGTCAATGATAGCATTATGCGGGTCAGAGGAACAGAAGCAGAAGTATTTACCTTCTTTGGCACAGTTAAAAACTGTAGCTTGTTGGGTAGGTTTTTCTTTTTGGCATTCGTACATATTTAGTGTCTTTTTCAGCCATAATTGAAGAAATTTAATGTTATCTTTAGGCTTTAACTGAGCCTGACTACGGAAGTGATGCTAGTTCTCTGAAGACAACTGCAACGAAGGTCCATCCACAGCCTTGTATTTTAGTATTCATATATCTTCTTTTAGTGTAGCTAATTTCAATCACTGGTCAGCATTCTAAATTTCGTGTCGTATCGTGTTTGCTTTCTTCTCAAACATTCAGGTAGAGGGAGGTTGGATACTCGAGGGACAAAAACGCTGGATAGGAAACAGTACTTTTGCAGATGTGTTAGTTATCTTTGCCAGGAACACAACAACGAACCAGATAAATGGGTAAGTGAAACATCATATAAGAAATAGTGATTAGCATTTAGTCGTATGCACAAACCACAAAATAATCCATTTAACGGCTTTAAAGATACACATGATCATATGTTCACCAGAACCTACAAAGTTTTAAAGAATGGCAAGCTACATATTCGGGTCTTTGGTCCATACTGAGTTTTACAACTGTTAAAATTTTAATGAGCAAAGGTGGCAAGATATATAGTTAATTGGAAGGTGGGTAGATTAATTGCCTGCCCTTTTTACTTAATCATGGAATGATTCTGCCTTCTGTTTCAGATATTTAGTTAAGAAGGATTCTCCTGGATTGACGGCTACAAAAATACCAAACAAGATTGGATTGCGAATTGTTCAAAACGGAGATATTCTCTTAAAGAAGGTCTTTGTTCCAGACGAGGACAGATTACCCGGTGTGAACTCTTTTCAAGATACAAATAAGGTTGTTCTAATAACCTTCCTCAAAAAATCATATCTCAACCTAGTCCTTTTGGTTGGATTTTTTAATTTATCCTTTTGGATCTAATGTGATATTAATGCATGTATGAATTTCCACCATGGCAAGCAGGTACTGGCTGTTTCTCGAGTAACAGTTGCATGGCAACCTATTGGCATATCAATGGGTGTATACGATATGTGTGTCAGGTATTGCATGGATTCAGTTTTTCTCCAATTTGGGAAATGAAATTTCAAGTACGCATGACAAGACGTTCTGCATTTGCTATGATGTAGGTATTTGAAGGAGAGGAAACAGTTCGGAGCACCATTGGCAGCATTCCAACTTAACCAGCAGAAACTTGCTCGCATGTTGGGTAACATTCAAGCAATGACCCTCATTGGTTGGCGCCTTTGCAAATTGTATGAAGCGGGTAAAATGACTCCCGGTCATGCCAGCTTGGGAAAGGTATTTGACATTTAAGTAATAGAAACTCAATGATTTCATGTAAGGTTTTGTTTTGAATTCTCAGCCATGACAATCTGTTATGATCTTCAGTCTTGGATTACCATGACGGCAAGAGAAACAGCTGCTCTCGGGCGGGAGTTACTTGGCGGCAATGGAATTTTGGCCGATTTTCTTGTTGCAAAGGTTTTCTCTCGCTACAAAATCACTTTCAATTTCTTCCTCTGCCAAAATATAACAATTTAGAATAGATGCCTGTTTTTTTAGTAAATCTGGTACATCCAGGATTAGTAACAAGATCTGCCTTTGCTTTTGAAAGAAGAGAAAGAAAGAATTATTGTGGAAACATCTTTGAATTTTCTTGGCTTGGTCACCATGCAGGCATTCTGTGATTTGGAACCCATTTACACATACGAAGGCACGTATGAAATCAACAGCTTGGTAACCGGTAGGGAAATCACTGGTTTTGCCAGTTTTAAGCCAGCCTCAACGAGCCAGCGAAGCCGCATGTGAAAGCATAGTGTAAACGTTCGTCCGGGACCTGTATGGATGATTCTAAAATAATTGGGAAAAAAGGACTATGGCTGAACAAAGTCGGTGAACTTGTTACAGAAAAATAAATTGCTGTTTCTGTTTGGAATTAAAAAAGCCATTACTTGCTTGATGCTTTATGAGCGTGAATCGGCCTTTGTACTATGAAATATTATCAACTCGACAATAAAATTACTGAAGCTGCAAGTGACTATATTATTATTGTTGTAAAACTTGTACAGTACAAAGCCAAAAGAAATTTCATTTAGCTCTAGTTTTTTTAGGGAATCTCAGCTCTTTCCTTTGGACAATCTTTGGCTAACTGCTTAGAAGAAAACCGAAACCCCATTACTATTTAAGCAAACCAGCAAGCTCACCCTTTTCGTACATCGAGGTCAATATATCACACCCTCCAACGAGTTCTCCATTCACAAAAATTTGAGGGAATGTCGGCCAAGTACTATACTGCTTCAGTGTCTCTCTCAATCCACAGTTATGCTCTTCATCCAGCACATCGACACTCTCGTAATCCACTCCTTGGCTTTCAAGAATGGCAACTACTCTCTGCGAGAATCCGCACATCGGGGCACTTCTCGACCCTTTAATGAATGCCACTACCTTGTTCTGTTTCACCAACTTATCGATGAGTTCCTCGAGTGGAACCGTCAATTGGACATGACGACCGGGAGTAAGGCTGAGATCCACCTTCTTTTTCGGAGGCTGCCGGACCCAAGCAGTGTTTCCCATTTCATTGCCTGGTGGGACCTTTTCTGTGTCTTGTATATGCTCTTCCATCCATGATTTCCAAGCTTGAGTTAGAGCAGTTCTATCAGGTTGACTGACCACGCCAACCTACACAATGCTTAAAATGACATAATAAATATCAGGCAAATTCTTTGATTCTCATCAGTTCTATCAATATAAACATGAGCAGTTTTACCATATCATGATCTCTCAACAAAGTGGATTAACAAAACAACGTCAAATCGTATGAAAGTCCATTGGTTCACATAATGTAATATTAACCATGGGAATGACATTACCGAAATGTAAGATTACTTGAGACATTGTTGAGAATGTCACATTTCCTTGTTTAGTTTATAGGACTGAAATGTAAGATTTCTTAAAATTACTTTTTACTAAATTGTCCTTGTAATAAGTTTTTTTTAGTAAGGTTAACCTTCACTATTAAATTGAAAAATGTTGATATGAATGTTTATTGAGCTCTTTCCATTAGAATCTAACTACATTTTACATTTAATATCTTATTAATTTAATTAATAAAACAATCAGAACTTTGTAAACATAAGTGTGCTAAATATGTATGCATATGCAAATATGTTCAATATCAAAATTAAACAAGCTGCACATTTCCAGAACCCAAAAAGGATTGGTGTTTAACTCGAAATTTGAAGCATGGCATTGGTTCAAACATCCTACCCATCAACCCAGATCTTAAAAGTCTTATTCATTTCATTCACTTTTTAATTAAATATCTTGCACTGATCAACACCCAAAGGATGAAAATAGCAAAGAGGAAGAATGTTAATAAAATGTACCTTAACGGAGCAGCAAGGTCAGGCACTGATTTCTTATGAGTAAAAAGGCTGCCAGCAATGTTACGCGAGATGCCGATGAATTGAAGCTCGTCGTTCTGATCAAGAACAGCGTAGACTCCGGCATCGGAAGGGAATTTAGCGGCGAATTCCTCGGGAGAGGGAAGGGGTGAATATGAGGAAAGGGTAGGGATATTTCGGGAAGCAGAAGAGAGTCTGGGAAGTGAAGAAGAGGAGGTGAAAAGGGGATAGACATTGTTGATGGTGGCCATCGGAAACAAAGGTGTTGTGGAATGGCTGCTTGTGTTGGGAAGTTGGAAGGGAATCCAAAGTCCAATTCGTAACGGAAGAGACAAAGATTGCCCAATCTACCGTGTAGATGTTAAAATACGGGCTTCAGAACTTGGCTCAGACAATATCTCCGTAATAATATGTCAGCTCCTTGTATTGTTTTAAACTTTAGAATTTAATCTCAGGTATACGGTATAATAACCTAATTTAAGACTAAATAACGGTAAGTTTTAAAACTTACCCAAACAACCTAAAACGTTATACTTTTTTATAATATTTTAGGTTATTTTTTTATGCTTTTTCGATAAATTTTAAAACTTGTCGAAAAATCACCTAAAAAAAAATCAAGTTTCGAAACTTGTGGAAAAAAACACCTTAAAATGTTATAAAAAAGTATAACATTTCAAATTGTTTGGACAAATTTTAAAACTTACGTTTTTTAGCATTAAATTAAGATGTACCATAGACTCATCCATTTAATATTTGCGCGTTATTTTTACAAAATTAAATTTATATATTATTTTATTTGAAAATTTTAGTTCATTCATCAATTTTTGTTCAATTTTACTCTTAACGGTTGATTTGAAAGTTATAAAAAAATAAATTTTAGTTTCATATATTTCCAATTTTTAGTAATTAGACTTTTAATCTTAAAAAATGAAAAAAATATAATTATTTGAATAATATAATTTTTCGGCAAAATTTGCCGGATAATCCATTCCAAAATTATATTTTAGAATATTGGGTACCCACGATTGTATTTTGGAAAGTAAGCCAATTTCTATAATAAATGGGAGAACAACGCCATTTGCACATGGCGTGGTGCATTTGAGATAAAGTTTGGCTGGATTGGCTCAGCCTTGACTCATCGATATTTTTAGCATTTTAAGGTCAAATTGATAAAAATATGTAAACATAGAGGATTAAAAAACATTTACTGTTTTTATAATTATTAGATCAATAATTAACCGTAAAATGTGACAAAAAGTCGGAGAAGAGTAATTTTTAAATAAAAATAGTACAAAGACTCAATTTTACAATAATAAAATGTACAAACTAAATTTTAAAAAGTACAAGAATTTTTGACATATTTAAAACCTAATGATAGTCTATATAATATTTATTAGTTAAAACTCTGACTGAATTAAAGTCACCTAATAAAAAAATTTACTTACAAATCACTTCTAAAAATAATTAATATTATTAAAAGCGTTTTTATATATTTTTTACTTTTATATAATAAAACTCTTGATTCGTTAACCAAGTTAGTTAAGTATGGGATGTTCGAGGTTATTCATTTTGCTATTCCTCCTATTGGAATCGATGCTCTTCTACACGAGGACGCGGCTCATAGTCTAGTTTAGTGCATGTAAATTTCAGACAGAATTTTTTCAGTAGTCATTGTTCTTATTATCAGATATACTCTTTTATTCAGATTAAATTTTAAAAAAAATTAATCAGTAATTTCTCTTTTCATTAAAAAAATCAGTATTTGAGGATTAATCATTCCGTCAATACAAACTTGTTGACATATACAATAAAATACAAAAAATAGGGCACGAGTAGCGAAGAATGGAAGAAGCCGAGTAAATCAATCCATGGCGCATGCATGTTAAGGTTCTAGGAAAGAGTAGGTCAAAATTTATCATGCACTCTGCCCTTTTTGCCAATGGCATACACTGTAACACTAAGTAGTAATACTATAAAAATCCCCCTTAACCTAAAGAACATAAGGCATTATTGTTTGTTATTATCTCGATCGGTAAGTCCATGATTTGCTTCCTCGTGTTATATTCTGTATTTGAATCATTTTTTTGGATACACTATGCTCCGTGTCTAGGGACTAACACGTTGCAGATGTCTCCATTTCAAAAATTCCATCATGTACATGATTAACCACTGGCCTCGAACCATGTTAACTTTGTCATCACATCCCTGCCATCTCTCACTTCCATTACCCCTTTGACGGTACAAGGCAGGTTCTTTGCCTACTGCAAAATGTAAGAGAAACGGAAGAAGGTAAGCCAAATGGAAAAGAAAATTAGCAAGAAACTACTCGAACAATATCAAAAGGAGTCAGATGGATACCGCCTAAATATGCTTGTAATGGTCAAGAATGGACCCTTGCGCCTTATGTTTAACATTACTTGTCAATTACTGAAGGGATATTGGCCTTGCTCAAGTAAACCAACTGCATCTCCTCTTTCCAGATCTACATAAGCATAACGTTGTATATGTTTAATAACTCAGCAGGCAGAAACCAGAAAGCAGGATTGATTGAAAACGACATTCAGAATGGGGTCAAAGAAAATATGCTTTTACACAGCTGTATTCAAGTTATTCTAACAGTCTGCTTAACAAGTTACAGTTAGGCTCGTACCGTGTCACGAAATTCCAGCCGGATATGAGGTACATTTGTCTTATGTATATCATTTCCGTCAGGCCCTCTCTTGTAGTACTCCTTTCCAATCCAGTGCGACTGAAAAACATACGTTTATACAAACTAATTGCAGTTTAAATCAATCATTAGAGAGAAGGTTTGTGACACTATATCTGTGCCATTCCCAACCATCACATGTTACCTTGAAAGCATGAGAAAAACCTGACTGGTAGACTGAATTACGGGCAATCTCACATAGATCACATGAACTCAGCTTCCACACCTGCAAGTCCACAGCGTTTAATTTAATCGAACAGTAGATAAAAGTAAATTCTGTAGATTATTGCGTAGAGAGAGAGGGAGAGAGATTACAGAAGCAGCTATGCTATACTCTTCCACCAAAGGTTCCTTTGTTAAGTGTATTTGAAGTGGATCATCCGTAGAAAGGGAAACATTTAGACCCCGCAAGAAAAACGATGGGAAAGGGTTCCGATGGTAGTCCAAAAACAAGGAATTGTTGCTCAGAGGAGACATAGCCAATCCAATCTGGTGACCAACATGCCGTGGAAACAATTAGAAATCCGTGCTTATTGATTAACTACATTAATTTCAAGCTTCCATTTGCTCTTACTTGTGCCAAATAATAAAGATACTGTAGGACAGGAGATTTTCTCAAATTGATTCCATGTGCAATATTATGAGCAGTTAGAAATGTTGCCGCAAGGTGGTCAATATCACCAGCCTGAAAACACAATAAATATGATGGGTACATAAAAATGAAACGTTCATGATAAGTTAGCATATAACTTCCATTACCTCCCCAGAGTGTGGACGGAATTTGATGGTCGACATGCCCTTGGACTCACGAAGCTGGAAAAATCATGCCACAATGGTAAGCATTCATATACCAAAAGCAAAGCGGTTGCATCTAGAGCTGATTTAAAGAAGCAGGTAAAAACAAAAGTTGATTTATTTAATTTATTTGAGACTGATAATTTGAAAATATTTCAAATCTAGTGGAGATGAAACAGTATAAACTTATATAATGCATACCTTGTTTAAGGTGTAGAGGTTCGCATAGCAGTAATATGCATAGTAGGAGAATGCAGGATTAAATACATTAGTCCACTGATTTGGTGTTGGCATGTGTTTTGTGGGGCGTCTTTCAGGCTTGCTTTCGTCATCTACCAAATCCAACCCTACAACCTGAATTGCCAACAAGCAGATGTCATGGCAAACACCACAAACTGAGGCGGAATGAAATCCAAACAAAACCATCGCACCCCCCCCCCCCCAAAAAAATAATAATAATAATGATAAACCTGTTTCAAGAAAACATGTAACTGAGGATGTGAATCTGGATCCACAGTAACCTCAAATAGGGGAATAAAAATGTTGTCAAGAAGGGTCTGGAAGGATGTAACAATTCCCATGTCCTTGTACACATTGTAAAGTCGAGGGATCTGATGCAAAAAATAGCAAAAATGTCACATAATCAAAGGAATAAGAAGTACTGCCCAGCCAGCATTCAGCAATTTTCTTTTGGGCAACCAGAGCAGCATATTCTATGAAGGTTATAATCCCCATATGGACCGATAACAGACCATTTTACGTAAGGTTCACAAGATATATCACAAAAGAAGGTAGTGGTCATGTATTGAGAATTTGAGATATCAGAGATTATTAGCACCTGAATTAACCAAACAACATTCTCACTGTACAATTCATTGTTAACGATCCAACTGGCCAGTTGATCCCACTCACTTTGCTTCCTGCCGTATATTGATATTCTGTATTCAGCCATCTGCAACAAAAAACATGAACATCAAAACAATGAAAATCCAGAGAACATTGTTTGGTGTGCTAAAAGAGAGGGAGCATCATGCAGATTATTATCAAAAGCAAATATTAGTAATTCATACTATGGTTCATTGAATACATATAACTCCTCAAAGAATGAAGTAAAACATATTAAACAAACTTATAAAGGAATAATTGACCTTATAATGGTATTACTCAAGTGCTCCGAGCTTCTATATCCAAGAATGAAAAGCCAGAGCAGAACTTATCTCAGGGAGAAAATGTATTCGACAACTAGAATTATGATATACCTGGTATTTGCTTGCAGCAAGATCGGAAAACACCTGCTTTGTCAGCTCACCAAGGAATCGACCTGCAAAGTTACAAAGTCAAACTGTAATTTCACAATAACAATCATCAGGAAGTAAACATTCTCTCAGAGCAATAACTCAATTAAAACACAAACATGGAATCATGTTTATAGCAAAGATTCTCAGAAGCACCTTACAATGTATAATAATGCACAGATATGAAGAAGAGACAATGATGATTCATTCAATTAAATATTGGCAGGGCTATAAGCACCACATCTGAATTATAGTACATATTAGAAGCAAACAATATCCAAGGCAAACATTTCCAAAGAGTACTTGACACAGTACTATTGCGTCCTCAAAATCAAGGAAATAAACAAGATATACCTTGGATAAGATTTTCCTGCTTGAGAAAAATTTCCCTGAGCCTACTTTGACCACAAGGATTATACTTGAGGTTAAATTTGTCAAAACGATGGAATGTACTCTTGTCTGCATGAACATCAAGAAGGTCCACATTTAAATCATACCTGCTCAAACAAAAGCAAAAACAAATTAATTAGTTGCATAGTCTCTTCCTCCCATTTTTGAGCATTAAAATAGGTGAAAGAATGTCATTACCCAGTTAAATCCAAGCTCTCAAAAACTTCTTTCAGGGTCAAATACGTCCCATCTCGAAATATTACAACCTGAACAAAGAGAGAAGAAAGTAAACACTATTTTTGGCCAAAAAAAGCTTCTTCACATGCACCACTTTCATAAATCTTTTCCACAATTTCATGCTATTCCTGATTTATGTAGTTATAGTTGGTTGACCACACAAGTAACTGGTATGCAATTTTCATATAAGAGAGAATAAAAAGGGTCACATTGTTCAAGAAGAGTGGCACAACACACGCAAGCACATTTATATAACACCAAAGGACCCCTTGATAAGAATAAGGGCTAAATTATAGTGTAAATGCGTGAACTTGAAAAGAACTCAGTTTTGAAAGGACATTAGCAATTTTAAGGACCCCCGTCGAAGAACGCCAGAGGAAATCAACAAGGATGAAAGTTACCTCATCTGGCTCCTTCCTCAACTTGGACTTTATAAACCTCAAAAGGTGTTTCTGGTTCATGCACGCTGAGTGATGAACATGAGTATCAACTTTCCTAACATTATACAAGTCCCTATGTGGCGCACTTTTCTGAGCAAGAAATTCTCTATCCGAATTAAGCATCAAATGAAGATTGAATTTCTGAAAGAAATCAAAATGAAAAAGAATTTTAATAATCAAAATAGAAAATTACAAAATTAGCATGCACTTTATAAAAAAGGAGGAGCATTTACTTGTTCTAGAAGATTTAGCCGGTGATGACATAAAGTTCTGATATTCCCAGCCGCTATAACTCGAAGTATGTGATGCAAGTCGGTGAAAAAGGTTGTCGCATCGGCTACAGGAAAGAGCTCTTCTTTTGCTGAAATAAGACAGATGAAAAATGCCTAAGGGAGTAGCTCCGATCATCACAAGAAATTCCATATCAGGCATCCTGATACTTACAGTCTTTATTGGCATATACATGTATCACTCCGTCTTGCATATCAAAGTAATGCTGCAAAAAAGGATTCGCATCTTACAACCCCAAGGAAAAATGAGGTCAAATACAAGTAACTTGTGGTGTAGAATTAGGGATTGCAAGTATAAACTTACTTCAGATTTTCCCTCAGAAGCATAAAAAAAGGGTGCTGGATTAGGTCTCGGTGTACTTGGGTCTGATATAACTTCTTTCTCCCAAGGAGCAACAGCCTCCTTGAATACATATCTTTTCCGCATTTCTAGGCATTCTTGCAGAACTACATAGACCTCAACTTCGTCCGGTGATGGTACCTCTGGTTTAAGTAGAATATGAAAAAACGATTTAAAAAAAAGATCAGCAAATTATGTTTATATAATCTAATATCAGGTCCTTAAAATAGGAGCTCGCAACCTTTTAAAACAAGGGAATGACATATGCTATCTTAGACTATTATCAAGGACACAAAAGAACCTTTTCAGTAGTTTATATCTTATAAAAGAAAGATAATCATGTTTTAATAAATTGTACAGGAATGGATTTTAGGCATACTTTGAATAATAGAATTTTTATTTAAATAAATTGATAAATATATAAGGTGTTGAAAACTTTGCACACACAATTTAAGTGTTAGGACACATGAAGTGGTAAAAGTCATATATGAAGAAAATCACCTAAAAACATAATGTAGCACACATTAGAGAGTCAATACCAGAAGGGGAAATTTTAAGTCGTTGAAAGGTCTCGTGCTCTGGCTCTTTTCTAAGGATATCAGCTGCAATAGGATCAGGCTGAACACCATGAAGGTCACCTGATACACTATGGGATCGAATCATGCTTGAAGCAGCTATCTGAATTGCATCTCCATTGGCATTAATGTGGTCTGGCAAATTTGGGCCCTGCACAAGAGAAATTTCTATTACTCAAGATTTTGATCAAGTTTCCAACAAACTGTACAAGCATAGCAGAAGCAAGCTCATCAAACAAAGGAAACAAAAAAATATATATGTACTCACAGCATTTCCATTAGTATGCAGATATGTAATGTCAATCTTAGAATTGTCAGTCATATTATCTTCATCCTCTGATCCTTCCATGCTCTCAAAGGCACTTGAACTGGCAGCAGGGGACTTGGGAGAAGTAGGTCGGTTAACACTTCCAGACCTCTTGGGTGTAGTTGCATGGCTACCAGACTTCCCTGAAGCCAAAAAAAACATTAAACCTAATAAAAATACACAATGATACAGGGAAACATAAAAAAAATATTAGAAAGAAAAAAGAACCCAAGACAATCATTTTCTTTCCAGCATCTTTCTCCTAAGTGGAAGTTGGGTTAAAGTCTCAAAAACATGTTTCCAACAATCTCAAATGGTCTTCAAATATCTTGATCGCAGTTTTGTCAGGTTCCAGCAGGTCAGAAAATTTTAGAGTAAGATTCTCTAGAGAACAAGGCTGATCTTCCTCAAAAGTAGTTCCGTACAAAAAGTGCCATTAAAGGTAGCCTTTTGAAGTTATCTTATTTTTTTTTCATTTTAAACTGTAACTTGATTACCCCTTTTCCCTTCACTTAAGCGAACAAAATCAGCAATCATTTTACCAATTAATCTAGTAATAAGTTCCGTCTACTTTCATAAAATAAGAATTAAAAAGAAATGTATAAAGAAATTTCTGTAATGTGCAAAACTTTGTTTAACAAAATGATAAGTTATTTACTTTCATACATATTATTCAGCAACTCGTCAAATCTCTTGCTTTCAAATCCCATGATTACCTTCCGGAAGCATATGGAGCTTCGGCAACAAAGGGGGCATCCCGTCAACATGGATAGTGTCGCTGCGTTTCTCTTCTCCATCAATCCCGCCGGACATCATCGACACATCAGGCAAAGACGCCGATCCACGGCGGTAATATCCGCCCCCCTTGGGGCGCGAGTGATGGTGGCCGCGCTGCTTCTTGGAGTGCAGCGTCGAGTTACCGTCCGAGACATCCTCCCTCTCCCTCTCAACCGACTTGGCGAACTCCAGCAACTGATTTAGGGTTTTCCTGTGCATATAATACGCCGACACGGCCACCAGCGAAGCTCCAACCAGAGCCGCCATGGCAATATGGACAGTGTACGTGTCCATTTAGAACTCTCTATAAATCTTTTCTCACACAGATACACACGTTTGATGCTGTTATTTCAAACTTTCTAAATCCACAGCCAAAAAGAGGGAAATGGAATAAGAAACCGAAAAGCCCTAGTGAAAATCTCAACTCTCTGTGGCGAATGGAGAGAGAAGCTCTGGTTTTATGGGGGACGAAAGTTGGGCTTATTCCATTATTTATAGGGCAAATTAGAAATTAAGAAAGAATAGTCGCGATTATAAGTTAAACAGAACAGCACCAAACCAATGGGTAAACAGTAATAGGCCAATAGGGACAGGATCGTATTCTCTGCTTTTCTGACCCAACTTTCTGTTATTTATAAAAAGTATTAATCCATGTTGTGGACCGAATTATTGTCAATCTAATCCTAAACCAACTTTAATTTAATAGAATAGCAAGTGTAACGTTTTTAATTTATTTCTTACTTAAAATGCATGGCTAATTAGAGTTTAAAGATATTGAACCGAACAAGGTCACAATAGAAAAGATGATGATGTTTATTTTAGGAGATCCGGGTTTAAATCGTTTTTATCTGCAAAATGTATATGCATTGTCAAATAGCTAAAAATATGTATAAACATACATTACATTGTAATCACCTTATGTTTTGTGCTTTAGTGAAAGTAAAAATGAGAAAGAAATTATAACAATTTGTGTATATGATCCTGCTATGTTTAATGGTTGATATTGGATCCAAAATACGTAAATCTAATGTAATAAATAATGTGATATGTGAGTGCATAACCTGATACACGACGCATCAAAATAGATTATAAACTATGTCATGGCTCAATCCATTAAATGTGCCATGATACGTTATAACTTATAAGACGTTGAAAAGTGGTCGTTATGAATATATGATGCATGAGATGAAAGGATGAACATTGACGCTTAAGGCCCAGTTTTGTATTTTTTTTAAACAGCCAAAAGTTAATTTGAGACGAAAAATAATAAAAAAATATGTACTATTTTAGGCCAAAAGTGCTTTGAAAAGTGCATTTAAAAGCTGAATTTTTTAATTTTTAATTTTTTCAAAAGCATTTTTAAATAAATTTACTTATATATCATCGTTTATTTCATCAATCTTTTTATATTTTCAAAAAAGTCTAAAATAAACATTTTATATATTTAAAAATATTTTTAACAGCAATACTAAACACTATTATTTTAAACTAAACAATCCAAAAATATTTTTTAAAATTACTTTCCTATCGCATTGTTTAAAAAAATGCCAAACCCTAAAGAGATTTCATATTTAGTAGAAGTCATATTAATAGATTTACCTAGTAAGCTAGTTATAATCATTCGATATAAGTGACATATCATAGGTTTTTAACAATAATGCATAGTAGCACTTCGGTGCATAGTGGTATTTTGCGCATATTATCACTTCGATGCAGTTGTCAAAAAATTTATTTCTTTGAATCGTCTAAACTCTAAATCAATTTGGAGAGAGGGGAAGGGAAAGTGTTAGGATAATTTTGTTGGGTTAACAGTTTAGAAATTACATAAAAGGATTTTAATTTTACTTATAAGGTAGTATATGTTTATAGATATTCTTAACCCTTAGACGATGAACATATACTATGTAGACATGACGATTTGAATCGGTATCTCTTAAGATGAACAACATCCGCTTTTCTACTGGAACACTCGTTGGGTTCACTTTTAATTATATGTATTTTTAATAAGAAATATGATTTCATTAAGAAAGAAAATGTACAACTAAACACATTCCGAAACATGAAGAGAGACTTGACAATCATATTCCCCAAGAAATTTCATAAAAAATAAAACATGAAAATTCAAAGGCGTAAAAAGAAAAAAAATCAAAAGTTTTCATTTATCCTGCCTCATCCATGAAAATACAATCATTAAATCTCCATGTCAATCAAATTAGGCACTTGAGTAGTGAAGTAGGAAAGATGACTAACAAATTTAATCTAATTAAAAGACTGTTCCATTAATAATTATGAAAATATCAATAAATATCACAAAATGACATCTAATCATACGAGATCATCAACCTTCCCTCATCAGGAACATATATCATCATGATTGTAATAACCTGTTTCATCCAGGTTATCCAAACCCGAGACCAAAACCCATCAAACCCATAGGTTGACCCATTAACCAAAAATCCTAAATCAAATAACCCTAACCCTAACATCTAACCAGTCGTCGCCTCTCCTCATCCGATCGCCGCTGCCAAGCCGTCGTCACCGGCGAACAATTCAAAACCCTAAAACAAATTCTAAGCTAAACCAATCCAAAAAATCCATAAATATGTTACCCCTAAATCCAATCAAAACCCTAAAATTAAAAATAACCTAAACCTAACCCTCTGTCAACCCTACAACCTAACCAATCTTTGCTCATGCCCTGATATCCCACAAAATTTGGCCGTCCGAATCTCATCAGATCTGCAGAAATAAAAAAATATGAGAGTTGTTATTGTAAAATGGGTTTATAAAACCCTAAAAATCGAAAAAAATAGGGAGATGAGAGAGAAAGAAAAATTAGAGATTTGAAAGGGGATACCAAAGAAAAATTGTAAGTTTTTTAGAATCAAATAAAAAATACTTCAAAGCCAAATCATCCTAGTTTTTCTTTGCTTACTTTTTCTTTAAAATTCGAAACAAAATCCAAAGGATTTCGGCTTTAAAATCAAAAGGCTTTGTTTTTTTTTAATCTCAGTTCGAAACAAAAAATAAGAGTAGGATTTCGAAGTTTACCTTTGTTAGGTGTGGGTCTCCGTCGTTGCTTGCGCCGCTCTTCGCCGTGAGGTTGTGGCCGGTGACTGGCCGTGAAATTGAGAGCGTGCCGCTGTCGGTCGAAGCCTTGAGAGAAAGAAGAGAGGAGAGGGTTAGGGGCTTTTAGTTTTTTAGGTTTCATTAGCTTGTTCGAAATGAAAATAATAACCTATATTATGTTTTTGCCTCAGCTTCAAAACAACGCCGTTAGGCGACCCGACCCGCGGTGACCCGGACCCAGGGAAAGGATCCGCATTTTTTGTTTATAGGAAAATTACCAAGCCAGTCCCCCCTTTTCTTCCCCACATTAATTTTTTTCATGGTTTAATTCTTCATTTAGTCCTTGCATTTTTATGCGTCTTTAATATTATCCTTTTTAGCCTTTAACTTCTGTTTTATCTCAATTTGGTCACTTATTTTGTGTTTATTTAATTTTCAGTACCTTTATTTATTGTCATTTATATTTATGCGCATGTGTGTTGCATTTGTTTCATTTCAGTCCATGTTTTTTGTATTTATATTATGAAAATTATGATATCATGCATTTTAATCACTAATTCATGCAATATTATTTTGATTCATTTATTTTAGCATTATTAGTATTATTATTATGACGAATATATATTATATTTAGTATATTATAATTATATAAAATATTATAATATATTTAGTATATGTCGTATTATGTTTATTATATATGTATATTTTTGAAATGTAAAATATATTTCATGGCATATTATGTACATTATTATATGTTATATATATATATATATTTAAAAAAATGTTGAAGTATTATATATATAATTATTTGTACATATTATTATTATATTAATTAATATTATATATAGGTTTTTTTATAAGTATAATTATTAAATATATTTTACATTAAATATTACATTTTTAAGTATATTTTTTATATGTTGCCTCATAATTTTGCATCATATATTTAGTGTTTTTGAATCATCAAAAAAATATTTTTAAAAAATAAATTTTGAATCAACGTTTTTTAAAACCTCGACATATCATATCCCGAGCGCACATGAATGTTATTTTTTAAAATTTTCCAAGAAAGCGGGAAGTCGTGTCCTGGGCGCAAAGGGATGCGGTTCTCTCGATATTTTTGGCATTAAAGAATCTTATTTTAAATTTTAACCGAATTTGAAATTTCCAACGTCAAGACATTAAATAATCGACTAGGTACCAATTTTGGGCGGTGTGGAGGTGCTAATCCTTCCCCATCTGTAACCGACTATCGGTCCCTAATTTTTGAATCTCTGGTTTTATTTTGGTGTCTGATCTACCATTTAAATGATCGGTGACGACTCCACCACACTTTTAATTTTCAAACCGGGTGGGGTTTTTCAAATACTTCAAAAATAATTTTTTAAAACGAATAAAGAGAGCGCCAAACGGATTTGGGTGCTTACAGCTGGCGACTCCGTTGGGGACATTTTTTTGAAAAGAGAGTCAAGCCACGAGTCGATTATTTTTAGTCTTGGTCGTTGGAAATTGGCGAATTCGATTTTAATTTAAAATATGATTATGTCTTATTTTACAACGAGTCATGCATTTTATTTTCTGTAAGTATAATTGCCTTTACTTTTACTGCATTCCATGAGCTTTCTAACCCGAGCTCCATCCTTTTTAAGTGGAAGTGTGATACCGCCTTCGTGTGGGCTACCACCGTATAGGTTAGGGATACGCTTTCGTGATATATTTATTGTGCTTTCGTGTAGGTTACCTTCGCATAGGCATAATGTATGTGTCCCCCTGAATTGAACTTGGTCCGTTTGAAACCTAAAATGGGTGAGGATCAGGGGCCTTGCTACCTTTAGTAAGGGACATCGAGGACAATTCGGGTACCCTTCCCTAGAACGAAAACCAGCATATAGTGAGTCGTATGAGCTAATCTTTTAGAGCCATGCGAAACTCTGCTCGTTTAGCGGTTACCCTTTTAAGCTTTAATGCATCTTTCTATGTATAGATTTTATCTGTTTTATTAATTACCATTTAATTTGTTCATTCGATTATTTTAAATTTAAACTGACCCATTTTTTGTGATCACATCATATTAAATCTGTTCATTTTGGCATTCATTGCATGACATATCATAACATTTTAATTTTTTCATTTTACTAGCATTAAATACTTATTCACGACTGGTTCTTAATTTAAAAAAATTATCATCGAGAGAAAATCTAGTACTCTAAATATCAAAGCAATATTCAAAGTTGCAAATGAATCATGTGAGTTCAAATATTCAAAATTTTGGGGCATGCACCCAGATGAAAAATTCAAAGAAAGGTGATCGAACCCAAGAAAAGGTTGGGGCACGGCCACATGTGAAAAACCAATAGTCCGACATGATCAAGGGAAAGTCAGAGGCATCCCTTTAGGGGCAAAAAAGGAGAAATCAGATCACATTCATGTATTTAGCAGTATTCATAAAATCATCTTGCATTTAGGATAATTATGTACATTAAATCATCTTTGCACACATTGAAAACCATCATGCATTTAGACTTAGTGCATATAACAAAGTCACCTTACATTTAGAATAGACTTATGCATTGAAGATGCATTCATTTTTGCTTGTATATACAAACATGTTCGAAGAAGATATCGAACTTCCTCAACATGGGGAGCAATTATACAATGGCCAACCTTCAGTCCTGAAGGAGACCGAATATACAAAAGAACTGGAACCTCCAAATAAAGGATATTATCGACAAAATTTTTGAACAATTATTAATTAATGTTTTCTCTTATTTTGCAGGTCTTGTCTCTCCGTCGGTGGTGTAGTAGATCTAACATTTTAAAGATCTTGTTTCTCCGTTGATACTGCAACAGATCGAAACTTCTTCCCAATCCCACTTTGCTGTTGATGGTGTAGCATATCAAAATTTTGAAGATCTCGTTTCTCCGTTGATGGTGTAACAAATCAAAGTGTTCCTACGGATCTCGACTCTTTGCCAGTGATGTAGCAGATCCTGTCAAATTTTCCTTTGAATCTCGTCTCTTCGCTAATGATGTAGCAGATCCTGCATTTTCCAAATCTCACTTCTCCGTTGATAGTGCATCGGATCAAATTTTTGTCAAGATCTCGTTTCTCCGTTGATGGTACCACTGGACCAATTTTTTTCTTCTTCGGATCTTGTATCCTCCTTATAGTTGTAGGTCAAAAATTGAAAAAAAAAAAAAGAGAGTAAAAAAAGTCAAGAAAAATTCAAAGAAAAAATTCAAAAAAAAACAAAAAATCAAAAAAATCAATCAAAAAAGAAGGAAAAAAAGAATTCAAAAAAAATCAAAAAATTCAAAAAAATTCAAAAAAAATTCAAAAATTAAATCAAAAAAATTGAGTTGTTATCATTCGCCGATCATGCTCTTCCGTTGATGTGTAGCAGGGTTCCAGTTGATGTCCTGCTTCCCCATTGATGGTGAGGTAGAATCCAAATTATCATCTGATCTTGTCCCTCCGTTGATGGTGTGGCTGGGTCCAAGTTGCTGCTATACAATCATGCTCATCCGTTGATGGTGTAGTAGGATTCAAGTTGATGTTCTACTTCTCCGTTGATGGCGAGGTAGAATCTAAATTATCATTCGATCTTGCTCTTCCGTTGATAGTATAGTAAGATCCAAGTTGTTGTTATTCGATCTAGCCATTTTGTTGATGGTAAGGCTAGTTTCAAGTTGCCAATTTATCCGATCATGTCGCTCCATTGATGGTGTAGCTAGGGGTTCAAGTTGTTGAAATCCAGTCATGATCTTCCGCTGATGGCGTAGTAGGATTCATATTACTGTCATCCGATTATGCTTCTCCGTTGATGGTCTAGTGGAATCCAAGTTGCTGTTATTCGATCTAGCCTTTTCCGTTGATGGTAAGGCTAATCCCAAGTTGCTAAAATCCAATCGTGCTCCTCATTTGATGGCGTAGTAGGATTCACGTTGCTGTCATCCGATTCTGCTTCTCCGTTGATAGTCTAGTGGAGTCCAAGTGCTGAAATTTGATCTTATCCCTCCGTTGATGGTGTGGATAGATCCAACTTGATTGACTTTCGGTTCTGTCTCTTTGTCGGTGTTGTAGCTGAACCAAATATGCCAAGTTTCGATCATGTCTCTTCGTCAGAGTCATAGCTTGATTGCAAAGAAACCAACCATCCGATCCTACCTCTTCGTCAGTTGTAGCTGGATCAAATCTTCAGACCTTGCCTCTTCATCGGTGTTGTAACTTGGTCAAATCTAACTTTCGGTTCTGCCTCTTTGTCGGTGTTGTAGTTGAACCTAATTTACTAACTTTCGGTTTTGCCTCTTCGTCGGTGTTGTAGCTAGACCAAACTCACTAACTCTTGATGTTGCCTCTTCGTCGGTGTCGTAGCTGGATCAACATTACTAACTTTAGACCATGCATCTTCGTTGGTGCTGTAGCTTGGTTAAAATTTACTAACTTTCAAGTTTTATCAATGTTGTATCAAAAAAAGAAAAAGGAAATAAAAGAAAATAAAAAAAAAAGAAACGAAAAAAAGAAAAAAAATAGAGGAAAAAAGGAAAAAATCAAAATGAACTTTCAATCCTTCGATCTTGCATCTTCGTCAGAGTTGTAGCTGGATCAAACATCAGAACTTCCATCCACCGATTCTGCCTCTTCGTCAGAGTTGTAGCTGGATCAAACATCAGAACTTTCATCCACCAATTCTGCCTCTTCGTCAGAGTTGTAGCTGGATCAAATCTTCAGACCTTGCCTTGTCGTCGGTGTTATAGCTTGGTCAAATCTAACTTTTGGTTCTGCCTCTTCGTCGGTGTTGTAGCTGAACCAAATTTACTAACTTCGGTCTTGCCTCTTCATCGGTGTTGTAGCTAGACCAAATTCACTAACTCTTGATCTTGCCTCTTCGTCGGTGTCGTAGTTGGATCAACATTACTAAATTTAGACCATGTCTCTTCGTCGATGTTGTAGCTTGGTCAAAATTTACTAACTTTCAAGTTTTATCAATGTTGTATCTAAAAAATGAAAAAAATTCAAAAATAAAGAAAAATAAAGAAAAAGAAGAAGAAAAAGAAGAAAAAAAGGGAAAAAAAAGAAAATGAATAAGTTTTCAATTTTATGATCTTGCCTTTTCGTCAGAGTTGTAGCTGGACCAGACATTGGAACTTTCATCTATAAATCCTGCCTCTTAGTTAGTGTTGCAGTTGGATCAAATTTTGCAGACCCTGTCTCTTCGTCGGTGTTGCAGTTGGGTCAAATTGTCTTTAGGTATTAGCTTATCATCAATAATGTATCAAGTTGAACTCATTTTGCTTCCCCAACAGACAACCCCCAATTTTGAAGATTTTGCTTCCCCGAGAGTGACAAGGTGGATCAACCAAAACAAGAAAGAAGACATGCATCAAAAAGAAAAAAAAGATCTACTTAAGAAAGAAGGCATACGTCAAGAAGACATGACCAGCCAGACTGGATGAAATGGGTCATTTTTAGTCTTTGCTTCATTGCCGTTACACAACAACGAGCAAAGAGGGGCAGTTGTAATAACCCGTTTCATCCGAGTTACCCAAACTCGAGACCAAAACGCATCAAACCCATAGGCCGACCCATTAACCAAAAATCTTAAATCAAATAACCTTAACCCTAACATCTAACCACCCGCCGCCCCCGCCTCTCCTCATCCGACCGTCGCTGTCAAGCCGCTGTCACCGGCAAATAATCTAAAACCCTAAAACAAAACCTAAACTAAACCAATCCCTAAAATCCTTAAATCTGTTACCCCTAAATCCAATCAAAACCCTAAAATTAAAAATAACCTAAACCTAACCCTCTGTCAACCCTACAACCTAACCAATCTTCACTCATGCCCTGATATCCCACAAAATTCGGCCGTCCGGATCTCGTCAGATCTGCAGAAATAAAATAGTATAAGAGTTGTTATTGTAAAATGGGCTTACAAAACCCTGAAAATTGAAAAAATAGGAGGATTGAAGAGAAAGAAAAATCAGAGATTTGAGAGGGGATACCAAAGAAAAATTGTAAGTTTTTTAGAATCAAATAAAAAATACTTCAAAGCCAAATCATCTCAATTTTTTTGCTTACTTTTTCTTTAAAATTCGAAATAAAATCCAAAGGATTTCAGCTTTAAAATCAAAAGGCTTTTTTTTTTTAAATCTCAGTTCGAAACAAAAAATAAGAGTAGGATTTCGAAGTTTACCTTTGTTCGGTGGGGGTCTCCGCCGTTGCTTGCGCCGCTCTTCACAGTGAGGCCGTGGTCGGTGACCGGCCGTGAAACTGAGAGCGGCGCCGCAGTCGGTCGAAGCCTTGAGAGAAAGAAGAAAGGAGAGGGTTAGGGGTTTTAGTTTTTTAGGTTTCATTAGCTGGTTCGAAATGAAAATAATAACCTATATTATGTTTTTACCCCAGCTTCAAAATGACGCCGTATAGGCAACCCGACCCGCGGTGACCCGGACCCAGGGGAAGGATCCGCGTTTTTTGTTTATGGGAAAATTACCAAAACGGTCCCCCTTTTCTCCCTGCATTCACTTTTGTCCATGGTCTAATTCTTCATTTAGTCCTTATGTTTTTTATGCGTATTTAATATTATCCTTTTTAGCCTTTAACTTCTGGTTTATCTCAATTTGGTCATATGTTCTGTGTTTATTTAATTTTTAGCACCTTTATTTATTGTCATTTATATTTATGCGCATGTGTGTTGCATTTGTTTTGTTTTAGTCCATGTTGTTTCTATTTATACTATGAAAATTATGATATCATGCATTTTAATCACTAATTCATGCAATATTATTTTGATTCATTTATTTTTAGCATTATTAGTATTATTATTATGATGAATATATATTATATTTAGTATATTATAATATATTTTGTATATATTTAGTATACGTCGTATTATGTTTATTATATATGTATATTTTTGAAATGTAAAATATATTTCATGGCATATTATGTACATTATTATATGATATATATATATATATATATATTTTTAAAATTTGTTGAAGTATTATATATATAATTATTTGTACATATTATTATTATATTAATTAATATTATATATAGGTTTTTTATAAGTATAATTATTAAATATATTTTACATTAAATATTGCATTTTTAAGTATATTTTTTATATGTTGCCTCATAATTTTGCATCATATATTTAGCGTTTTTGAATCATCAAAAAAATGTTTTAAAGAAATAAATTTTGAATTTTGAATCAACGTTTTTTTAAAACCTTGACATATTATATCCCGGGCGCACATGGATGTGATTTTTTAAATTTTTCCAAGAAAGCGAGAAGCTGTGTCCCGGGCACAAAGGGATGCAGTTCTCTCGATATTTTCGGCATTAAAGAATCATATTTTAAATCTTAACCAAATTCGAAATTTACAACGTCAAGACATTAAATAATCGACTAGGTATCAATTTTGGGCGGTGCGGGGTGCTAATCCTTCCCTATCCGTAACCGACTCCCCGACCCTAATTTTTGAATCTCTGATTTTATTTTGGTGTCCAGTCTACTATTTAAATGATCGGTGGCGACTCCGCCACACTTTTAATCTCCAAACTGGGCAGGAATTTTCAAATACATCAAAAATATTTTTTAAAACGAATAAAAAGAGCGCCAAACGGATTTGAGTACTTACAATGATCATTACACAAATGCCAACTACCATAAACTATACAAGAACCGTGTCATAAAACAAACAAAAAAATGTGTCACCATACAAAGAAAAAACGTGTTACAAAGGCAGACAAAACAAAATACAAAGAACAACAATAAGATAAGAAAATAAAATTTACTAACGTTCTACGGTCAACATAAATTAGTGCTGGCAACAACACAAAAAATAAAAGGAACGACAATAAAAAAGAAAACAATTAATCCCAAAGAAATATCGATGTCACTTGAAGAAAATATAATAGTATTTTTTTATAAATCTTAATAATAAAAATTTTATATTTTAATAATATAATCTAAATTTTATGACTCCGCCTCTATTAAAGTCTTTGCCTACGTTTTAAATTCATGTTGAGAGTTTGATTCCCCTACACTCCGTGTTTATTGTTGGTCAGCTCGAACCGTCGCCTCTGTGAATCTGTGTCACGACTTTATGAGGACGGAGTCATGTAGAATTATTTGAGAGGAATAAGAGTACTTACTAAATTTTTTAGTATAATTATATTTGAAGTGTCTTTTAATTTAATTAGCAGTAAAATAAAGTTTTTATCCCTCTATAATTTTATAAAAGGCTTAATAAACTTCTACCTTTTTCAATGTCAGATTCTAACTCCGTCCTTAAAGCTTGTGGCCTGTTGGTTTAGCTTCAACTTCTAGTACCTTTTATTTCAAAAAGAAAAAAAACTTCTTGTACCTTTGCCCTTTATTGTCTTCCTGGTTTGTTTCTTGGCTTCCGATTTATGTAGTTAATTCCGAATTCTAAGTTTCTTTTGCTAGGAACACGAAAATCCAGTTCGACGTGTTTGCCACAATGATCTGAAATCCGAATGCATACACTGTCTACGGTCTAAGTCTTAAACAATTGAAAAAGATTTATAAAACGTGGGTAAATTTGCTTTGTAAGAACATTTTTTTCACTTATCATGAGTGGAAAAATACAGCATTATTTTGGCATGTGCGTACAAGAATATTTAAAGCAGGGACGTGTCTTTCAAGCATATATATAGGAATATTATATTGCAAGCTGCAAGTTGCAAGTGGCACGGGCATCATTGATTAGCTATAAAGAGAGAGGATTAAGATGCCACATGGGAGGATTAAGATGTTCAAGCTAATCAGATCAACCACAACTCCTATATATACTCCAACATAATTAAAAACATAAAAATATTTTTTTATGTAAAATTAAATTTTAGACTTTAATTATTAATCTTAAATTCTACTAAAATTTTAAACATTTAAAAGGATTCCTTCTTTTAGTTCTTATCATGTTGAAACTTATATGGAGTTGGGAATTACATTCCCTTATGCTACAATGATGGAACAAATAAAACTTATATCATGGATTGTAGAAAAGAATGAAAAATTAGAGATTCTGAGAGAGAAACAATGGGTTCAAGTGGAGCACCTAAAGGAACAGTGGGACACGAACACCTTCATATGGTGTTTCTTTATATTAAAAAAGAATAATTGGAAATCCTGTGTATTCTTGAGCATATAACCATGAAAACTACACGAGGTTTAAAATAACAGTGACAAGCCAGCAATCTACTTTAGGATATACCGACCATCTTTTTTAATGCTCGAATCTTGATGCAAATAGAAGCCGAGAAAGATTTCAGATAATTTTTATGCGGTGTCTAAACAACATTCTATCTGTAATTCAAATCCAGAGTGCGCTTTTCTCTCCAATCTCTCTAATGTCATTAGAGAATAATTAGAACAAAAGATTCTTCAAACATAGTTTAAATCTGAATTCTCTGTGATAAGCTTTAAATGCGTACAGAAAAGAGAGGCACCGGTAAAGTGGAAACCTATGGGATCCCACTTGACTGGGAGAACTGAAAGAAAAACACTACCCAAACATAAGACGAGTGTGTTTGCCGAAATCAAGTGTCGAAATACAGGAGTATTAAGAAACTCGACTTCAGCAAATACACGAGAAGCGTACACTGAAAGCATACACTTATGGGGTATTAATCCTCCTAGTTCTGTATTTGGACTCGTCAATGTCGATTCCTTCCTCAGCCGCCAGCTCACCTCCGGACTTGTCGATAGTACTGAGTCCGCCTTTTCGGCCCATTTCCTGGTACGCTTTGCTCCCTATCTGCTCTTGTTTGACTTCCACGGCTCCTCCCTAATATAGGTCAACATCAAACAACTGCTCGCAGGCAAGGCATTGAATAATAAATGAACACAAAGCAACACAGAGTATCACCTTGTGCAAGGTGTTCTTGAGCTTCGAGACTCTTGCCACCAGTTCCACCGGGAACAACCGTCTCTCCCTGCCTTGCCCTGGCGTCGAGCTCCTCTCTTTCTTGGTGCGATGCCATGTGCTTTTACTTCTTCTTCTGTCGTTAAAACTTGAGGTGAATTCACGTAACGATGCATCTCAAACGTAGTGCTTTATATAAGAGGCAAGCTACGAAGATGAGAGCACGGGGGTGCCGATCAAGGAAGCCAAGAATAAACTTGGCGAAGGGGGAGAAATGAAGCCATATGCCAATGACACGTAGGTGCTTAGTCCTTCAAATTCCTACTTTGGGTTCAGAGCCAACTGACACGAGTTCAGTGCTTGCAGAGTTAAAATGGCACTCGGTATATTAAAAAAATAGTTTGATATATAAGCTTGTATATTAGTTTGTACAATCCTTCTAATCTTAAGGTTTAAATATTTAGGTTGTATATTAGAATTTTAGGGTTTAAGTTATAGGGGTAGAATTTAAATTTTATGGTTATAATTTAGAGTTTAAGATTTAGGGTTTAAATTTAAGGTGTTATAGTTAAAGATTTAAACTTTAAATTTTATAACTTAAATATAAATGATGGTATAAATTTTTTCACACATGTATTAAATATAACCCTTAAAAAATACTACTATTTCATAATTTATTTGTTTTCTTAAACTCCTAAGTCCTAACGTCTTTCGAAAAAACAAAATCTCACGATCAACTGATTTGATCAAATGAATAGGTATGTTTTTTTTTTAAATAAATTTTTATTTTTTTAAATTAAATAAATTGAACTGAAAAAATTACTCTTATAATATACTTTTATACTACTCGATTCAAATTATTAAATAATATATTGTCGATTACTCATGTATTACTATTTTGTCGTATTGGTTATCTAGTTCTATTTTTTATTTAAAAAAATCATTTCATCCTATCAAAATGTGTCACAAACCATAGACATAAAAAACCCATAAAAACTGAAAGCTCTAAAAATATTAAAATTGTTGAAAATGTCAAAATTTTAGTATTTATGATTTAAATTTATTTATTTTATAATTAAAATTATTACGTTTTTTTATATAAAACCGTTAACAATGTAAAAAAAAGTAAAATAGAGAAAATCAAGAAAAATATTAAAAATATTTTTATAACAAATAAACTTATATTTTTTTTCATTTTTATTGTTTTTTCTTTTTAGATTTTTATAAAATAAAAAATTATAAAAATCCTAAAAATATAAAAAAATCTTTAAGAATTTATGTTTCAAACTTATATTTCCTCATTTGTAATTCCGATTAATTTAATTTTTAAAATAAAAAGTATTAAATCATTTAGAATACCATAAAACTCGAAAAAAAATCCCGAAACTCCTTAAAATTTGAGTTTCAAAAATAGATTTCAAGAGATATCTACTAATTAATTGAGCGGTCAAAAATATTCATGTCATCTCATTTTGTATGAGTTCGAATATCGACATTTACCTTAAGGATGTAATACCTATCTATTTAATAAAAAAATTCAAGTTTTTCATATTATTGGGCATTTTTATGATTTTGTGATTTTTTACTTTTTTAATAATTTTAATATCACAACGGGATTTATCTAATTGATCCACATAATTTTTTTAAAATAAAAAATACCACTAAAATAACTAGTAAGACATAACGATGTATTACGAGTAAAATAAAATGACAATACAATGAATTATGATAAAAAAAATGTACATAATATAAAGTAAAAATAGACTAATATATGAGGTAATGGTATATTAAGCCTTAATGAAAATTTTAACTTTAGATGAAAAATTGTCAGAACATAGTGAAACCTAGCGCCGAAACCAACTTTATTTCTATAGAGCACCGAAGTTTTTTTTTTTCAACTTTGTTTAGCAGGCTACGACACCAGTTTTAATGTAAGTCATCAATCGTCTATTCTTTTTTTGTTTCTTTTTAAATTTTTAATAAAAATAATTATGTCTTTATGGCATATTTTTCTCTATTTTTTGTGGCATATGTATTTCTGTCTTTAGGCATATTTTTCGTCTTATTTGTTAGTCGTTTTGACTGTTCTTTTATGTTTTCTCAGGGTTTGATTTGACGATGCCATAATTGATCAAGATGGTGCTTATTGTAATTATGTTGATCTTCTCCGCTATGGTGTAACACCCTCGACCCGAGTGTCACAATTTGGACCTCAAGCCTGACCCAAAACTATAAAATTTCTCAATCTGGGTTTAGCCCAAACAAGTTATTTTCCAAAACATTTAGGTCTAACAATTGAAAACATATATAAACAATTTAAATCGTTACAAAAGAGCTTCACTTTAAATTAAAACATTTAACATTCAACTTGATAAATACAATTTCAAAAGTAAGAATTACAAACTTGACCACATAAAGTCATAAGAATACATAGCCCACTAAACACAAGTATCGTACTCTAAAAACCTCCATATGCTGAAATCTCGTACTGATAGTGCTCATCAATCCCACGATCCGACAATCAACCTACGTACGAAAACAACGATTCTGAGCGCTGAGCTTACAAGGCTCAGTGGTACACATCTACTCTACTATACTTCATGTTAATCATAAACATAAGCATGCAAGCTAGTACGAGGAATAGCGATAGATAAATAAACATGTGGCACTACCACTAGTTGCCTAAACACATGCTCTCAACAGCAACACATCAGACATGACACACAAGGCCCAACCATACTCGGGATCTCACCTGATCAACCGAGCAAAAACACACAAAGTCATACCACAAAACTAGAGTGAGGCCCGGTGTTACACTGCCTAGGGAACATACACTCTCTCTCTGGGTGAGGCCCGGTGTCACACAGCCTCAAGAACATACACCCATACTCGGCATCTCTCATCGAGTATCATCGGATAAGGCTCGATGTCACACGACATCAGGAACGTACATCTTGCATCTTTAACCATGATGTTGCAACACCTTTAATCTGGGTATCTAGATCTCATCAATCAAATGGTGACACAACCAACCAAGTGTCCAAACCATACACACCATTGGCACGATTACCATACGGCACACAACATAACTCGATCCACCAAGGATCTCCTATAGTTACCATTACCACAAGCCACCCAATTAAGTTTACCAACTTGTTAATACATTATGTGAGAGTACATTAATTATCCTCATTAATTATCTTTATTAAACCATATTATCTCATTATTATCCCACGTCATTTTCTCATATTTATATTAGCATTATAGATTATCTCGTTCAATAGGTATCGATACTCAAACGCGAGTATCGATACGGTACCCTTAGGTGTCAGTACTTACACGCGTACCGATTTTAAAATAGTTCATTGGAAATCCTTAATTTCTACAAGTACTGGTATGGCTAAAGCTCGTACCGATACCCTATTCACAGGTTCATACAATTTTCTTGCATTACAATATTACAATGTTTATTAAACCCTAAAGCTTATAAAGATCATTAGGTTTGTTTACTAACGCATTTAATCAATTAATATTAATTACCGACTTCATAGTCATTTAATTAAGTATTTAACCCTTAAGCATAATTCTCATCAAATCTCATCAATTTATTCAAACAAGCATACAATACATCATAATTATATCAATCAACCTAACAATTATCAAATAATCATACGAACATCTCAACGACCCTACATGGTCTCTACAGTCTCTATGAGTCCCATCATACATGTAACATCATCATGCATCTCATATTTATTGAATCTCATAATACTGATCTCTACTCATGCTTATTTATTGTCTACCTATTTTGCAGGTACTAACACGCAAAGCAATCACATTTATGATGCTCATGAAATAATAGGAGTTTGAGGTGTACTAACTTTAAGCCAACACGATAAATCCCCATCCAAGATCCTCCAAACATCTCTTTAACTTCAATATTCGAGTCCACCAATTCCTTGAATAAAACAAATACGACTACGTAAGCCATTTCATATTATCAAACTACTTTAGGGGATAAAACGCATAAAAATAGCTTACCGGTGTAACACCCTAAAACCAGGCCTAGTCAAAACTTAATTTTGGCAACCTAAAATTTTGCATCAAAAAGTCAAACTATAACATTGACCTTTGACCAAGTGGTCAATTATTGGATTATTGAACCCTAATTAAGTATTGTTATTGATCAATGACCTTATTGCAAGCCTTGAAAACTGTTCTAGTGACTAAATTGGGAAAATTGAAAGTTTGGGAGCAAAAGTCTAGAAAGTAAAGAGTTGAGGGACTAACCTTGCAATTAGCCTCTCCTCAAGCCTCATCACCAGACACGTGGGTTGCTTGAGTTAATTTACTTCAATTAAAGGAAAGCCATGTAATTGAAATTGAAAAGAAGGAAAAGAAAGAAGGATATGAATTCATTGGTTGATGTTGTAAGCACACACCACACTTCATCGTCTTCTTCCTTTTCTCCAACCTAAGCAAGCACCTCCATTGGAGCCTTAGTTAAGCTTTGCTTTTCTTCAAGTTATCATTTCCAAATTATATATATTGATCGGGTAAGCAATACCCCTTAATTAACTCATCGATTCCGTGGCTAAAACCATGTCTAAATCCAAGTTCAACAAGTTAAGAACCCTGGAATTTCCTAGGGATATCAAGGCTCAATCTCTATTGTTTTTCATAGCTAATAAGTTTCTATGAATCTATTATTGATAATGAAATCCTTGTGATTTCTATTTTTTTGTAGCTCAAGAGAATCAAGGTAAAGAATCACCAAATCTCTTAAATTCCAACAAGTTAAAGAATAAATGAATTGTCATCCGATAGCCCTAAAAGTTTCAGGAGTATTGATGAGTGTAGTCAGAGTCTTGGGATTGGCTATGTGCTATTCCCAATTTTATTGTATTGGTTTATTGCATTTCCATCACTAAAATCAAGGTATAGATACATGAAAACCTTGTTAAAGGTATTATTGGTAAGCTTTGGTAAGCTTATTGCATTGTTATATTGATTAATGATTCATGGTATTGGTATTGATATCATTGGAACATTATGAAAAGCCATATTGATCATGATACACCGTTATTGACAAGTTGATATTGTTATTGTTATTGCAATTGTTATTGTTATTGGCCTAATTATAGAATTCTTGGATACGAATGGATATTAGATACAATTGGCATGCCATAGAATTCATGAGCTCATTGGTACGGAGTGGACTACGGTCCTTAAGCTAAGGCTCTATTTGGCGATGTTGGCGGGATGTGTTGGTTTTGGTCTTATTGGCAATGTTGGAGGATATTGACCATTTATTGTTGGCGATATTGGTTGGGAATTTGCATATTCATATTCACATATCGATCTAAGGAATTAAGTTATTGAAATTCTTGTTAAAACATGATTTGAGATGCATTTACATTGATGTACATGTTATTAACATTATTGCCATTCATGTTATTATTGTTGACTACCTCACTAGGCTATATAAGCCTAATGTATCTCATTTCCATGTATTTTAGGTTAAAAAGAGTGTGTCGGATCAAGGATCGGAGCTATGAGAGTTTTGAAGCAAGTCACACAAGCTATAAGTAATGTAAACCTAGCCTTTGAACTCCTAGTATGGTGGCATAAGGTCTAGACATGTTAGCTTAGCCCCATTTTGTGTATATATTGCTCACCATGTCAAAATGGTTAAAATATGAAATATGGCATGTTGAAAGTTGGTACAATTGACAGACTTGACTTATAATGCCCTAACAAATGAAATCATGGTAAATGAGTTCTAAATGCTATGAAATTTGACGTATAGGTGGATAAGTTGTTCATAAACTTGCTTGTAAAAATTGGTAATAATTGGACAAGGTTAAGACCCTTAAAATGATTAAAAACCAGACTAAATCTGTTATTACAAGTTTGTCTGTACCGATACGGATAATGGCGTATCGGTATGGGTATGCATTATGGACATAGGTAAAACGGGCATACCGATACAACTAATGAAGTATCGGTACAAGTAAATGAATCTGGAAAAATCACTATAGCACCATATCGATAGCGTATCGATCCTTTAAGTTGACATTTTTACGTTGACTACGCGTACCGATACCCAGTATCGATACGAGCTTACTGAATTTAACCATTTTAATGGCCATGGTAAGCGTATCGATACGGCCTAAGGCGTATCGGTACGGTAATTTGATACTGGAATTTTAATTTAATTAAGGTAAATATAACGTACTGATACGGCTATACCCGTATTGGTACGACCCTTATTGTTTATAACCATTTTAATAACTATGACACAGGCATACTGATACGGCCTCTTCGAGTATCGGTACCGAGATAGACAAGTTGGTTAATAGATGACTAAAAATGTTTTAAAATCTTGCGAAATGGTCGCTGAATTTTTACAAGGCTTAATTGATGATACAAATGAACTCTGATTATAATAAAAATTTGTATGCAAGACATTCAAGCATTGAATTTCACATTGGTAACCCTAATTATTAATAATCCCCCGTAATTTTCTAAAATTACAATTTAGTCCCTAAATTTGCGTAAGTTACCAAATTACCCTTAACTAGGGTTTTGATTAAGTACAAGAAGATCATTGATAATCATGGTTTCGTATTATTGAATTGGCTTACCGTTCATTGTACAAGTCATCATAAATATTGATTCAATCACCGTATTGTTTATCGGTAATGCTTTCTGACCCGGATTCCTACTAGACCGGGAAGGAGGTGTTACATTTGTGGTATAAGAGCTAGAGTTTAGTCAATTCTAGGACTAAACTAAAGTCTATTGTATTGTTAATCCATTGCATATGCCGCATAGGAGTTTATTGTTGTGTATATTGTGACTTACAATTAATCCAATCATTTTTCCTTTTATAGTATATGATGTCTGACTCCGTGAAAACTCACGAATAAGTTAAGCATACTACAAGATCCTTGACACATGGCGAGGAAAAAAGGGGGAAGACCTTCCGAATCCACAAATTCCCTAACAAGAACCATTGAATCCCGAACCCATACTGTATACTGCTCAATTTGAATGCTACCAGAACATGACTCAGATGTTCAAATAATTCATGGCTACTTTTAAGTCTGAGCAATCTGCAAAATCTTCTGTAGCTGCTATTAAGTCTGAGCAGTCTGCACAATCTTTCGTAGCTACTATTTCCACGACCCGAGCCCCTATCGATAAGCTGGCACAACATCGAGCTACTATCTTTGCAGGTAGGGTTGGTGACGACCTGGAAGTGGCAAAATATTGTCTAGATAGCACATTGAGGATATTGAATAAGCAGTTACAGTGTTTGGATGAGCATAAGCTCGAATGTGCCCTAGCCTTGTTGGCAGACGAGGCTCTACATTGATGGTAGACCATTATACTTATTGGTATCGAGAAAGCTGTAACCCGAGAGTTCTTTATGCGTAAGTTTAGGAAGAAATATATCATTGAGTATTACTTGGCTAAAAGGCGAGATATTTTCTTGCATCTCAAGCAAGGCGGAAGACTGGTGGAGCAGTACATCCACGACTTTTGCAAGTATTGTAAGTACGGAGATGAGTATATTAAGAAATAGAGGAGAAATATAGAATGTTTGTCGCAGGTTTGAGTGATGAGCTTCGACCATTGTTCACTACATTGGGGATTACATATTTCCAAGAGCTTGTGACTTGAGCTATCTCTACCGAAGCTGCTCAAAGATCGTAGAGGACTAGTGGGCTAACCTGATCTGAAAAGAGGCCCTGAGATAATTCTCGTCCTCATTTGCCGTATAAGAAGGGCAAACAACAAGGGTTTAAGCAACAATACTACCAGTAGCTCTCCCAATCAGGCAATTTTGCCAAGCCACAAACCATGTCTTAATCTATTGTAAGAACCACTTCTATTGAGAGTACAAGAGGTTCAGGTCGAGAATCCCAATGCCCCACATGTAATTTCTGTCAAAGAAGACATATTGCGGGATAGTGCTGTAGGCAAACTGGAGCATGTTTCTTCTGTGGTGAGCAAGGTCATTTTATCAAAGATTGTCCAATGAATATGTCCAACTCTACTGCACTTGTAGGTACAACGTCCTCTGCTCAGTCCTTCAAGGGCAAGGGATAGAAACAAGCTACAACATGAGCTTCCGAGAGACTTGATGGCTCTACAAGAACTCCAAGCTGACAAGAATCCAATGCCTCATCTCAAGTTTACCATGTGAGGAGCATGGAGGATGACGAAGATCCAGATATTATAACAGGTACTATTGAATTGTATACTCACCCTGTCTATGCATTGATTGATCTTGGATCCACTCATTCCTTTATTAGTACTGTATTGATTAAAAAATTTAAGTTGACATCCTAGATCCACTCTTTCTTTTTAATAATACTAACGGCTTCTATTCAAAAAAAATTAACTACAAAATTAAGTTGAAAAAACATTCCATTAAGAAAACATATTCATTCCATAAAAATACGGAAAGACCAACTAGACCGTAGTTATCTTGAAATTGCTCATTTTTGCTTTAGAAGGAAAGCAATAAATATCAAGCCGTTTAGTTATAGAATGAAATTTGGATTCATTTCCAAATATTAATGTCTGAATTTATGTTTCCACTTATGTAAAAATAATCAAAACACGAGAGCGGCGGGTCCATCCATTGCTACGTGTTTTTTTTGGGAATGCTTTTTTTTTATAAAAAGCATTTTTAGCTACATTAAAAATGGTCACTAAAAATACTAAATTTAGTCATTAAAATTTATAGTGATTATTATTTTAAGTCGTAACTAATAACTCTTTCGCTATTATATTAGTGACAATTTTTATGCATTTTGTCATAATTAGTTATATTTTTTATGATTACATTTTTGACACAAAATATTAATAACAGTGACTAAAATTTAGACACTAATATTATTCTTATTAGTGACAAATATTTTTATCTCAAATACATATTGAAATAGTGTCTAAAATATGTTGTCACTTTCAATAATAAAAAATTAATTATATCTTAATTTTATTTTTAGTTGTAAACATCTTATATTTATGCCCCTGAAATTTAATAGGGTATTTTGCATCATAGTCAACAAACACTTTTAACCTTTTCATTAGGTCACTGAAGTTTTAATTATAGGTGATGTGGCACCTTCATATGTCAAATTTTAATAAATAAATACAATGCATGGCTTCATGGATGATCGAACCTGAAACCTTTAGGGGAGAGTGCAATATCTATCCATCAGGCTAGGCAAGAAATTTAATATTTTTTTTGAAAGAAAGATAGTATTTAGGATAAATTATAATTGAAATTAAATTTATTTATTTAAAAAAATGTATTAATTATAACACTAATTATTATAATAATTATTTAATTAATTTTTCATGGTTTTTTATATGAAATGCGTTTGTTGAAGAAAATATATAAAAACAATTGAGTTAGTTTTAAAATATAAATATATGAATATTAAGATTTACACCTAAAATATTAAATATTAGATATTAAGTATTATATTTTCATTAATCACATAAATTAATTTAATCTAATTCAAACTATTAATAGAATTATCTTTTATGTAGTAATCATTTGATATTCTGACAATGCAAATTTTAACTCCACAAGCAAAGTTAAAACAAATATAAGTGTAAAGTTTTTCACAAGGTAAAATTTTGCTATCACATATTATGGCAAGATTACATATTAGTCTTTTTACTTTAATTTGGTCACTTTAAATTTCTATATTAAATTTTGAAATTTCGATCTTGACATGAATGATAGTCTTTAAATATGTTAAGTAAAATTTTGTTTTTAGCTCATTTGTTATGCATAAGTTGCATATTTGATTTTTGTTCTTTTATTTGACCATTTTTAGTCATTGTGATTTAGTCATAGTGTCATTGTCCCTTTTGGATTAGGATTAAAATTTTAAAAATTGAAAAATATAGGGACTAAAACTGATCAAAATAAAATGAGTAAAACAACAATTTACACATAGTATAGAGACTAATAGAATTATTTTACCTTTTGAAAAATTATTTTATGGTAACTTCAATTTTTTATAATTATTATTATTACTATTATTATAAAAATAAATTTATTATTGTGACAATATATAATTTGTCATTAATTTTATTTTTCTGTTGGTGACAAAATTTATAACAACAAAAAGTAAAATTTTAAGTGACAAATGATTTCATTGTCACAACATATATCAAATAATAGTGACCACTTTATATATCGTCACTATCATGTGTCAAAGTTTTAGTGACAATGAAATTTTTGTCACAATTATATACTTAAAGTGAGAATTTAATTGTGTAAAATGTAATCGTCACAATTACTACTATAATAGTGACCGAATAAAAATACATCACAATTATTTATGCTAATAGTATCGCACAAAAAAATTATCACCAAAGTTTAATATTTGTGACAAAATTACCCCTAGTCATTGTCAATTTGTCACTAAAAGCCTATATTGTTGTAGTGTATGAAATAACTTTTTTTTGACAAATCTTAATGTTAATCTTAATCCTACATAGAAGGGAGGAAGAAAGGGACTATGAAAAGGAATGAGGTATTCCTAGTACGTCTAGAACTCATAACCTAAAAAATGAGGGAACAAATGTGAGCAGCTTGGCCAATTTGCTAAATGTGCTTGCTCTTTTTTATGGAATATTTAACATTATGGTAACTTTATATAGGTCGTTATTCAGTAACGCTAAGGAATAACCATAAATATACTTTTTTTCCATTAAACTTGTTTTTATTAATTCTTTTCTAAAACCTGTGAAGTGGTCCCAAATGTAAAGGATGATGTATTTTATCCAGGTGACCCGGGTTTAAGCACCATGTGTGCACGGTGCGTGTACCTTATTAAAAGGCTAAAAAATAGATATTACCTTGTAATCACACCAACATATTCAAAAAAATTAATTATTTTCTTTATTTTTTTACCTTTAACTCATTATCATTTAAAATATATTACAAATAAAGTAATTTTAAAATATTTATTTTTTAATTTAACTATTTAAAACAATTATAGTTCATTTCATAAAAATAATTATAGTTAAAGTTTTAAAAGTTTGACGTTTAAAAGTCAATAAAAAACAATTTTAATGGTGCAAATGAAATAATTATGATTATATATTGATGGAGATTAAATTGTCTAAGGACCCAAAAATATTTTAATTTTATAAATTTGATGAGGACAAAAAATTAATTTTACAAATTGTTAAGAAGTCACCGACTTCTCCTTCATTTTCTCTAATGTTCTAGAAGTAGTCAATATTATAATATAAAAATCTTATGATCTAGAGAGCTCCATTACTATAGAATATAATAATATTATTATATAAGAAATATCCCACGGTTAACCGACATAGCATGGCTATATATAGGCCACGCCATTTTGTGTGAGTGTGAGTGTGAGTGTGTGTGTGTGTGCAAATTAAGTGCAAGTTGAGTGCGAGAGTAAGTGACGTGAGCTAGTGAAAATTAAGAGTGTTGAGTGATTGTGAGAGTAAGTGAGTGGGTGCAACAGTGTACGTGAGGTGTGAGCAAGTTTAGTGTCGAGAGAAATAATCTAGTGAGGTATGTGTGTAATTTATTTGTATTAATAAAAAGTGTTATTTATCTTATAATTAAAAGTTTTTCGGTTAGGCCTTAGTTTATGTATTTTTTTAGTGCACTTGAATTGGTTACTATATGGTCGGCTATGCTGCCTAAATGATATACAGTCGGTACTGCCGCCTGAATAGTATATGGTCGGTTCTATTGCCTAAATGGTGTATGGTCGGTATTCGCGCTAAGTTATTGTGCACTAAGAAATTAAAAGATAGAAAGGCTAACCAACCCATGGAGTTGGTGTAGTACTAGTGGTCAGTCTTAGGTCCTCCGTAGTAGGTGTGTTGTGTCCGTCGGGTTTCCAATAATTGGTATCAGCGGGTGGTCCGGGACCGTTACCAGTGGAGAAGGCTTCGGTAAGCGTTGAACGCTTACATTGGTCGACGTTGCATCAAGGTGCTAAGGGGAGACTCTGCCGGAATACAGTCAGGGACTGTAAAGCTATTGGTTTGGAACCAAGCTTAGAGGACGCTGGGTATCAGTCAGCATGATAGACTTTGAAAGCACAAGCAACAGGATTAGGAAGCTCAATGACCACAACTACGGTTATTGGGAGACATGCATAAAGTCCTACCTACAAGATCAAGATTTGTGGGACATAGTCGCATGCACCGACACAACTCCTCCACCGAGGGAAAATGTTGAAGCCTTGAGAAAATGGAAGATCAAGGCTAGGAAGGCTTTATATATATTGAAGACCACAATCGAGGAGGACCTATTGGAGCATATTCGTGATGACAAGACATCAAAGGCAGCCTGGGAAACATTTTATTTTTAAAGAAGAATGAATCATGCCTCCAACTCTTGGAAAATGAGCCCGCGGGCATCTCACAAGGAAATTTATCTATTTCTCAGTATTTCACCAAGGTTAAATCTATTTGTCGTGAGATATCTCAACTTGCACCAGAGAAGAGAAGGTGGCGAGGCAAGGATGAAGAGAATTATCATCCATGGCCTAAGACTCGAGTACAATACATTTATTGTCGCCGTAAGAGGATGGCCTACTCAACCATCCTTAGTGGAGCTAGAGAACCTGTTGGCTAATCAAGAGGCATTAACCAAACAGATGAGTGTCATAACCATAAAAGACGAAGATGAAGCACTCTTCACCAGTAAGAGGAAAGGCACGTTACGCAGACAAGAACTGACAAAGGAAAAAGTGCCATAAGAAGGCAAGCATTATTCAAAAGAAAAAAGTAACACTTCAGGGGGAGCTCGACACGAAAGGAAAAATTAGCGTCAATAAAATAAAGAGGATGATAGAAGGAAAAATGGCGAATGCTTCAATTGCGAAAAGAAAGGTCACTTTGCTCAAGAATGCAGACTCTCTAAAAGAAGGACTTTTCAAGGAAACATGACCACCACAAAAGAGGAAGAGAATGAGGTCATGTTGGAAGCTTCCATCAACGAGGAAGAATGTGATGTAGAAAATGGATTTTTTGTTGAAAAAGATTTGATAGAAGACATAGATGAATCATCTCTTGTAGCAACCACAAATTCAAAGATGAACTACGAGAGTGAAGAAGAGTTCGAAGAAGACATAGAGGCACCAACTCTCGTTGCAAATACAAATTCAAATATAGACTACAAGGATAAAGAAAAGTTGGAAGAAGATATGGAGGAACCATCTTTTACAACAACCATGTAGTCAAAATTTAATTATGATGAGGATTGGATCATCGATTTTGGGTGCTCCATTGATAAGAGATTCATTTTAAGGAATGTGATATTTGATGAAGCTTATTCTTGGTGGTCACCTCAAGAGATCGAACTTCCAAAATCTCATGACTTAGAAGAGATTTTAGAAGATGAAAAAGAAAGTGAAGAGCAAGCATCAAATCCAAGTGAAGAAAGAGAAAGCTCACCCTCGAAAGATAAAAGACTATGGAAGACGGTTGTACATCAACCTACATATGAGGAGCCTTGTCTAAGCCAAATGGAAGTCGACGAGTTTCGCAAAGAAATGTTGGAAGTCCTAAACGAGGCTACTAGTTAGTGTTCACAACAATGTAAGACTTCTTCAAATTCTTTTTTTAGTGAAATCCTTGTCCTCAAAGAAGAGAACAAAGCTCTAAGAAAATAGCTTAAAATGGTATATGGGGAATTGAAAGATATAAAGGAGGAGATGGTGATTCTTAGGAATGCACTAGCTCATGCTGAAAGAGCTACCTCACCCGTCCAAATTCCAACTTCTTCAAGTGTAGAGGTTTCTAAACACAAGTCTTATAAAGAAGCTAAGAACGTGAAGAATGAAGATAACTTCTGGTGGAGCTTGGAGCAATACATCCAAGGCCCAAACGTCATGGAGGATTCTAGGAAGATTGAACATGCCATGAAGATCGACCATGCCTTACTTTATTTGGAAGATATTGCGTTGTTATGGATTGTGGCATAAGCATGATAGAATAAAGAAGGCAGTTGCACCATTGCTACATGGGAGAAATTGAAAAATGAGCTACAATGTCAATTTTATCCCAAGAATATAAAGAAATGGGACTGAGCAAAAGAATTTTCCAAAGTGCTAATGGAGATCTTTGACTATCCCTATAAAGAGCCTTTCTATGATGACTTACAAAATTTTGGCCAAGTTAGAGATCCAGAAAAGAGGTACACAAGACCTCGCTTCTATCATTGCTATTGCTGAATCTTTCACCAATTTTAAGAAAAGTAAGAGCTCCAAGAAAAAAGAGAACAAATGCCATGATGGGAAAAGAAACAATTCAGAAGAGAAAAAAAAAGGAGATCGAAGCTAGCTTAAAAGAAAGAAGTCTTTAAGGGAAAAATAGACGACAAACTAGAAAGAGAGCAAGTTACTCAGCAACAAAGAGATACGAGTATGCGATCTCTCCATATCATCAACTCCATCAAGTCTAATGTTAATGTGCCTAAGTTTGAAAAGAAGAGATTGTTGTTTGAGCAAGTGAAGATTGGAGGACAAATAGTACGTGATTTGGTCGACAATAAAGCAACAAACAACTTCATCGAGAGGTCATTGAAGGAGAGATCAAAATGGAAACCAACAAAGATAGATGAACAAGTTGCAGACATATTCACAAAGAGTCTGAGTAGACCAAAGTTCGAGAAGTTCAAAGAAACACTTGGAATGGTTTACAAATCATCTGAAGAGAGAAGTCGTTGAGGGGGAATGTTAAGAAGTCACCGACTTCTCCTTCACTTTCTCTAATGCTCTAGAGGTAGTCAATATTATAATATAAAAATCCTATGATCTAGAGAGCTCCATTACTATAGAATATAATAATATTATTATATAAGAAATATCCCATGGTTAACCGACATAGCATGGCTATATATAGGCCACGCCATTTTGTGTGAGTGTGAGTGTGCAAATTAAGTGCAAGTTGAGTGTGAGTGTGAGAGTGAGAGTGAGAGTGAGAGTGAGAGTGAGTGACGTGAGCTAGCGAAAATTAAGAGTGCTGGTGAGTGATTGTGAGAGTAAGTGAGTGGGTGCAAGAGTGTACGTGAGGTGTGTGCAAGTTTAGTGTTGAGAGAAATTTATTTGTATTAATAAAAAAATGTTATTTATCTAGTAATTAGAAGTTTTTTGGTTAGGCCTCAGTTTATGTATTTTCTTAGTGCACTTGAATTGGTTACTATATGGTCGGTTATACCGCCTAAATGATATATGGTCGGCACTGCCGCCTGAATAGCATATGGTCGGTTCAACCGCCTAAATGGTGTATGGTCGACACTGCCGCCTAAATTGTTGTGCACTCAAAAATTAAAAGATAGAAAGGCTAACCGACTCAGAGAGTTAATGTAGTACTAGTGGTCAGTCTTAAGTCCTCCGTAATGGGTGTGTTGGATCCGTCAGATTTCAATCACTAATATTCAAAACTCTACAACCTAAAATTGAATTGAGCAAAAGAATTGACATAAATTATTATAACTGCCATCGAAAGTAATCACACAAAACGTTATCTAATTACATAAATTATTACAACTTTACAATATTTTGTTTTTACGCATTTTTTAACAGTTTTAATGTAATTATAAAATAATACATATTTATATATTTTTTTCTTAACATTATGAAATTACACAAAAATATTATTTAATTATATAAATTATTACAACTTTCCTACTGGTTTGTATAATTATACAAGTATTACAAACTTGTAACGTTTTGTGAAAAATAGATTACATAAAACATTGAGCAATTGCATTAACTGTTACAATCTTTGTAATGTTTTAATATTTAACCTCGTGATAACGTTACATTGGGTCACTTATTAGAAAAACCCAATGGAGGGGTCAAAATGATTGAAACACATACTTAGGGGGAGTGTATATGAAATTTGCCGTTATTTTTACCACAAAGCATACAGAACCCTGCAAAGCCAGCGGCAAAATTTGTAATTTGTAAAACCGAAAATCCTATATCAGGAAACGATGTCGTACGGCAAGCACTGAGCACCGCAACCCTACTACCCTCCAAGCTTTCATTTTTTTCCACATTTTGTAATCGCCTCTCCAAAACCCTAGCTCCTTGCCGCCAATTTCAACCAGTGAGCTGCTTTCTTCTCTCCAAATCTCCCTTTCGTGGCTCTCGATTATCATAACTGATTTTCGTAGATTGATTTTATTTTTTTCCCCTTTCCAGGAATTCAACAGATTTTTTCATTTATAAGCTTCGAAAACGATGTCGGACGAGGAGCGAGAGGAGAAGGAATTGGATCTCGCCTCCCCTGAAGTTGTTACTAAATACAAGAACGCTGCTGAGATAGTTAACAGTTAATCTCTTTTTAGTTTCTCACTTTTGGCTTATGGGAAATTACTTTTTTTTTTTAATTTAATATTATGTATTTTTTGGACTTTTTTTTTTTTTGTTTTATGTTCGATAGTGTTTGTAAATTTGCAGAGGCTTTGCAGTTAGTTGTAAAAGAATGCAAACCAAATGCTAAGATTGTTGATATTTGCGAGAAGGGTGATGCATTTATCGGAGAGTAAGTGTTTAGTCTTTAGTGCCTTTTATTATATGTTTTACAATTGATGATAAATTAGTGATTTTGGAATGTTGTTTGTTTGTTTATGTAATTTGAAGTCAAACAGGCAATATGTATAAGAATGCTAAGAGGAAGATTGAGAGGGGTGTTGCCTTCCCCACTTGTCTTTCTGTGAACAACACTGTTTGTCACTTCTCTCCACTTGCGAGTGACACCTCCGAGCTGCAAGAGGGTGATATTGTGAAGATGTAAGCTTCGTATACTATTTTCTTTATTCTTAATTTGACCTTTTTGAACATTTTGTTGGGATTTAATGCCTTTTTTCTGTTTATGCAGTGATATGGGTTGCCACATTGATGGGTTTATTGTTGTAGTTGCGCACACCCATGTTGTTCATGAAGGGCCAGTCACTGGAAGGAAGGCTGATGTTGTTGCTGCTGCAAATACTGCTGCTGAAGTTGCCTTGAGGCTTGTCAGGCCTGGGAAGAAGGTAATTGTTCTGCATTTCATGCTGTGACATTCTTTGTTATTCTTTAGCTATAGTGCTTATTCCATTTTATAATTCTTGAGCCAAACTTTTGATTTTCAAGTTGAATCTGGGGTTTGTCTTTGAAATGTGTAAAAACTGTTCTCAGATATGACTCTTAAATTCTGAATTTTAATCCCCTAAATGATGAATGTCTTTTATTAGCTATGGATCTACATTCAAATGAAGCTTTTTGTCATAGTTACTCTGATAGGGGAATTAGTCTCTCGACACTCTTTGCCTTTTGATTTAATTCATGGAAGTGATTGAAAAATGTATAATAGAAATTTGAAGGCTTGACAACTTTGCCGAGGTGATCAATCTCTTGTCGCTCTCCTCTTTTCCCTGTTGCCTATATTATGTTTGGTCATGTTAGCCTGCCTTAGGCAGGCTAGTACATCTTTTATTGGTTTATGCCACTTGCCCTACATGACTAACGTTTTCTTTATCACTAAAGTAAAGTGGGTACAACCCTCATGGCTGTTTTTATTGAATTGTTGAGGAATACTATCAAGTAAAAATATTATACTACATTTCTCATTGTTTCAAAGCTTTATTTCAGCCACAAATTAGTTGCGACTGGGATTGGTAACTCTTTTTTTGATCTTTTGTGCGTAAACATGATTTATACGTGATGAAGATAATCTTGGGCTATGGATTTAGTTCAAATGTAGCATTTGTTAGTCATAGTTACACTGATAGAGAATAATTTAGTTCAATGGTTTCTTTTACATACTATAAAGTTATCTAACACATTTTGTACTTTCAAAATTTCCTTCTATCCTATTTTCCCTATGTGATGAATAATTTTCAAAAGCTGTGGACCCACATCCACGTGAGGCTTTTGTCAGAGTTACTCTGGTAGGGGAATGTTTTTAATATTCCTCCTTTTGAACAAACTGGTGTGGACTGGTTTTCTGATGAATGCATTACTACTTACTAGTTCCCTTTGAAATTTGTAGAAAAGCAATTTTCTAGCTTTAGGAAAAACTAATTAACGCATAAAAATAAAGCAGAATTTAAGTTTCTGCAGAAAAGAAGAAGAAAACAGAATTGATTTTCTGTTATTGAATATTTTTCGAAAAATTACATCCCTTTACAGTGAATTTATAGACTCAAGTATTGGACTTTAGTTACAATTAGGAGTCCTAAGTACACAAGACATCTAACTCTATCTTTTAGGAAGTAAACTTTAATTTAAACTACTATTTACATGAGGACTCTAACTCTATCTTTAAACTTTAATTTAAACTACTATTTACATGAGGACTCTAACTCTATCTTTAAACTTTAATTTAAACTACTATTTACATAAGGACTCTAACTCTATCGGATAATCTAACACTCCCCCTCAAGTTGGAGAATATACATTGTATAATCCCAACTTGAATAGAAACTTGTCGAAAGAAGCTTTTGGTAGTGCTTTTGTAAGTACATCTGCCACTTGTTCTTCTGTAGGAACATAAGATAAAGAAGCTGTCCCACTAGTAATCTTTTTCGAGATAAAATGCTGTCAATCTCCACATGTTTAGTCCTATCATGGTGGTGATTTTGAGCAATTTGTATGGTGGTGATTATCACAAAAAATCTCAAACTTCTCATCTTGGTTCACATTTAGCTCCTTCAATAGCTTTAACAACCAAATTCCTTCACACATTCCCAATGCTAAAGCCCTATATTCTCGCTTCAAAGATCGCTTCTAGATACAACTGTTTGTTTCTTACTCCTCCAGTCACTAGATTTCCCCAAACAAAGGAGCAATAACCACTAGTTGATCTCCTTTTCGCGCGATTCGTTTGCCCAACTTGAATCAATAAATCAACGAACGATCCTTTCTTGAGTCTTTTTAAATAGCAATCCATGCCCGGGTGTCCCTTTCAAGTACCTCAAAATTCTAATTGCAGCTTCCATGTGATCTTCCCTTGGATCAGTCATGTGTTGTGATAATATTAAACTGGAAAAGCAATGTCCGGGTCCAGTTAATGACAAATAAATCAATTTTCCCACTAACCTCTGAAATTTACCCTTATCGCTTTTAGGGCTTGTGTCCTCTCTATTGAATTTTAAGCCTGCTTCTATGGGAGTATCAACTGGTTTGCATCCCAACATTCTCGCTTCATTAAGTAGATCAAGAACATATTTTCTCCGGTTTATCACTAGACCTTTGCTCGACCTAGCAACCTCCATGCCTAGAAAGTATCCGAGCTTTCCTAGGTCTTTTGTTTCAAACGTGTATTTAACAACCCTTTCAAGTGACTTATCTCTTCATCATCATCACTGTCAGAATAATGTCATCCACATATACTATTAAAATAACCCTTTTATTGCTAGAGGTTACCTTAATGAAGAGAGTGTGATCCGCCAAGGATTGTTTGTATCCATTTTCTAAAATCACCTTGGTGAATCTGTCAAACCAGGCTCTAGGTGACTGCTTCAAACCATAGATGGATTTATTAAGTCTGCAAACTTTTCGATCTCCTTTTTATCGACTTCAAGCCCAAGGCACTCTCATGTACACTTCTTCTTCCAATTTTCCATTAAGAAAGGCATTCTTAATGTCAAGTTGATGAAGCTTCATCCTTGTTTACTGCCAAGCTTAAGAGAACTCTAATCGTATTTAGTTTAGCTACAGGAGCAAAGGTCTCATTATAATCAATTCCATAGGTTTGAGTAAAACCCTTGGCCACCAACCTTGCTTTATACCTCAGATATCGCCATCGAGTTGTATTTTATGGCGAACACCCATTTGCATCCGATTGGTTTCTTGCCTTGTGGAAGATCTGTAATGGTCCAAGTATCATTCTTTTCAAGTGCTTCAATCTCCTCTTTAATGACCCTTCTCCACTTAGAATCTTTTAGAGCCTCCTCAATAGTGTTAGGTATCATTCTTTATCTAAGCAAGTTGTAAAAGCCTTAAATGATGGCATTAGATTACCATAAGCAACATACCTACGAATGGGGTGTTTTGTACATTGTCTTACCCCTTTCCTTTTAGCAATAGGCAAATAATCAAATTCAAGTAAATGAGATGGAATCTCGGCTAGAACATTACCTCCATCATTTTCATTGGCAAATGAATTCAAGTCCAATTCTCGGCAAGTGTCGTTGCAAAAACAGTCTCTGGAATAGTTTTTGTTTTCTGGTATAAACTTTCAATTGCTTTAGAGGTTGAGGGGTTTGTGAGGAAGGTTTGGGTGAATTTCGAGGAGTAGTAACAATAGGTGAAGGATGGGAAGTCAGACGTGTAATAATAGGTGAAGAAGTAGAAGGGTTTAAAGGAGTATGGGGTTCAAATAACAAAGGATTATTAGTAGGTAATAACTCAAGGTAAAGAAGGATAAACCTGATTGGTAGGAGGTGAAAAACATCACAATTCTCCCCGATTTGCAGCCGCAGGAAATAAGGTTCTGTTCAAAAAGGTGAGATCCAAGGAAGTAAAAAATTTACGAGAAGGAGGATGATAACATTTGTAGCTCTTCTTAAGTGAAGAATACCCACCAAAACACACTTCAAGGATCCGGGGTCAAGTTTTGACCTAGAGGGAACATAATCTTTCACAAACACAGTGCAACCAAAAACTTTGAAAGGGAGAATAGAGGACAAAGGTTTAAAATTGGGGTAACTCTCAAAAAAAAACAGCTCTAGGTGTTCTCAGATTGCAAAACCTCATTGGGCATTCGATTAATGAGATAGGTTGCGATTAACAAAGCCTCACCCCACAAATACTTAGGAATATTACTAGTGAACATCAAAGACCTAGTTACCTCCAACAAATGCCTATTTTTCCTTTTCGCAACCCCATTTTGTTGTGGTGTATCCACACAAGTGCTAAGTTGAACAATACCTTTTTGTTAAAAATTCCCCCAAGGACTTGGTAAAATATTCACTCCCATTATCGATTTGAAGATCTGAATTTTACTTCAAATTGGGTTTCAACCATATTGTAAAATTTCTCAAAAAAGAGGCTACTTGATTTATCCCTTAACAAATATGCCCAAGTTGTTCTACTATGATCATCAATAAAAGTGACAAACCACCTACTACCACTTACATTCTTCACTCGAGAAGGACCCCAAACATCACTATGAATTAATGAAAAAGGTTGGGAAGGTTTGTAGGAAGATGGTAAATAGGATGCTTTTGTCCATTTAGCGAGAGGACATATATGGCATTTAAAAGAACTTGGTTTTCTATTAACAAATAATTCAGTGGAATAATTTAGCAAGATAATGAAAATTAGGATGCCCTAACCTAAAATGCCATAACATTATATTATCAATTTGCCCTAAAGAAGTCAAAGAGCAAGAAGTATTTGGTAGGGTAGATGGTTGATTTCGAGGACATAAAGACCATTTTGCAAGCTAGCAAAGTGCCAAGCATCTTCCTCGAATTCATTGCTCGCAAAAAACAAACAGATTGATGAAACTGTAATGAACACTTCAAATTCTTGGAGAGTTTACTAACAGAGATGAGGTTGCAGGCGAGATTAGGCACAAACAAAACATCTTCAAGCAACAAATTATCGTTAATGAGGTGAGCCACTTCCTTTGATAGGAGAGAAAGAGTCTGGTATTTTGTTTTAATAGAACTTGTAGAAGATGAATCGAAAAACTAAGGAATAATTCCTGTTACAGTCATGTGATCGGATGCTCCAGTCGATGATCCATCCGATGCACCTTTGGTAGAAAAAGTGCGAGAGGAGAACAAGTATTCTCAGATGCTTGTATCCTCCACGAGGGCTAAATCGCTTCACACAGTTCTTGTCGAAACTGAAATTTTTGAAAAAACTCCAATCCAAAGACTGCTCTCGCTATGGATAGCATCTCAAAGGTTGTCGAAGGGGATCCCATTAAGAATTCTAACTAGGATCGATGTTAGACTGATACCATGTAGAAAAGCAATTTTCTAGCTTTAGGAAAAACTAATTAACGCATAAAAATAAAGCAGAATTTAAGTTTCTGCAGAAAAGAAGAAGAAAACAGAATTGATTTTCTGTTATTGAATATTTTTCGAAAAATTACATCCCTTTACAGTGAATTTATAGACTCAAGTATTGGACTTTAGTTACAATTAGGAGTCCTAAGTACACAAGACATCTAACTCTATCTTTTAGGAAGTAAACTTTAATTTAAACTACTATTTACATGAAGACTCTAACTCTATCTTTAAACTTTAATTTAAACTACTATTTACATAAGGACTCTAACTCTATCGGATAATCTAACAAAATTTATATTATTTGCAACTTGCATGCTTCTTTAATTATATTTTCTGTTGTACTCAAAGTCTTTTATTATGGTTTTAATGGCAGAATAAAGATGTATCAGATGCAATTCAGAAGGTAGCTGCAGCTTATGACTGCAAAATTGTTGAAGGTGTTCTTAGCCATCAACTGAAGCAGTTTGTGATAGATGGAAACAAAGTCATACTAAGCGTCTCCAATCCAGATACTAGAGTTGATGATGCGGAGTTTGAGGAGAATGAAGTTTATGCAGTAGATATAGTTGCTTCAACTGGCGAAGGCAAGGTAATTGTCTCATTTTGCTGTCCCAATGCTTCTGTCTATTGATCTTGCCCTTAAAATTTCCATTTGCTAAAAAATTGCAGCCCAAGCTTTTGGATGAGAAGCAGACAACTATTTATAAGAGAGCAGTTGACAAGAATTATCATTTAAAGATGAAGACCTCTAGATTTATTTTCAGTGAAATAACTCAGAAATTTCCCATTCTTCCATTCACTGCTAGGTCTGTTTTGTTAAACGTATTTGTTATGAATATGCGTTGATTATTTCTGCCGTTTAATGTTTCATGTGGATTTCCTCTGTACAGGGCTTTGGAAGAGAAACGAGCTCGTCTAGGGTTAGTTGAATGTGTGAACCATGATCTCTTGCAGCCGTATCCTGTTCTTCATGAGAAGCCTGGTAAGAAATGATGGCTGACAATGATAGTAGGTGATGGAATGGTATCATGTCGACACTATGTGCTTACACAATATGGACTCTAATTCTGCAGGCGATTTTGTTGCTCATATAAAATTCACGGTGTTGCTGATGCCTAATGGATCAGATCGGATCACATCTCATCCGCTGCAGGAGCTGCAGCCAACCAAGACAATAGACGATCCTGAAATCAAGGCATGGTTGGCTTTGGGAACCAAGTCAAAGAAGAAAGGTGGTGGGAAGAAGAAGAAAGGTATGGTGTAACATGTTCATTCGTCAGATAAAACATTTCGATAGGTTAAAAGCTATATTTTTTTGAGGATTATGTAGTAACCCAAGGTGTTACTGCAGGTAAGAAGGGTGAGGGTGATAAAGCTGATGCAGAGCCTATGGATGCATCAACAAGTGATGCTGCTGCATCTTGAGGAAAAATACAGAACAAACTCTTGGTTCTTCTACTTGCACTCCCCAGCATTTTCCCCACCTTAAACTTTCAATTTTGGTACTTTGTATCGGGTTGGTTATGAGTTAGTACATGAGACATTGATCCTATTCCTAATTGAATTGGGTTTTACTCGAATGTCATCCTCTAATTATAATCGTGCATACAATGAGTTTTGAAGGAAAGATGAACTACTATTGCTGTTGGTTTTAAATTTTGGTTTTAAGTGGTATTGCACAACGTATTTGGGTTTAACCATGCTACAAAGTAAAGAGTATTTTGTGACAAATTTGTTGCAACATCAACTACACAATTCTCTTGGCTCAACTAAGTTTTCTATTTCTTCTTTTCGATCTTAGACAACCGTACTTTGTACTTCATTCCCTTATAATTCTTACTGAACATAATAAAAATAATACGTGTGAGTCAAGACATTAGAGTATGTTTTCCATCAAACATCATAAGAATTCAAGCACACACTCACACATAGTAGTTAAAAATTTCACACAATGTTAGGGCATAAGGTAAGACGATTGAAAAAAATTTCACATCTTGTTGAATTTAGAAGACTGGTGGTGGGTACACGCTAACAACATCTTAGGACATAACCCCGCGCTTAAGGGCTGCATTGTCCTCAATATGAACCTTTTTATCAATAACTACGATCTTATTCAGATAAGAAAAATTAAATGATAAAATACTATCATGTGCCTCATTAAAAATCTCTCTAAACTTAAAATGAAGGAAAAAAGTACTACATGATAGTAGTAAACATGAATAATACTACAAGGCATAAACAAAGGAAATACAACACCAAAAATAAACATAAGGAACAAAACTCGAATCACGACTCGCGCAGTAAGGGAACTACTACAACACATTGATTCGAGCAGTACAATGACCACAACAAATTTAAAAAAGGTGAAGAAATCTTCATGTGGTAAAATTAGGGCTCTCAAGTCTTTGTAATGCTATGGAAATAGTCTCAACAATTTGTGGTTTAGCTTTTGATGTCCCAATTAATGCAATCACTTTTCCTTTAGTTGAAGCTGGGTCTTCAAGCATTTGCGTCACATTCTCGGCAGTGATCATTCGTAAAATAGAGGCATCATTGATTTTTCCTTTTTCCATTTCAACATCTCCCTGTAATGTGGCCACATTTCTTAAGTGGCATAACTTTGTAGTAATAAGGGATGGAAATTGTAAGGCTTGTAGCACGCTCGAATCGATCTCCCAAAATCGTCAAGAGGGTTAATTTTCGCTCTTTAATGAATTGGCTAAAACCGATAAAAATAGTAGACAATTTGCACAAAGATTTTAGAGTGGTTTGACTACCCAACTGAGTCTACATCTACTACCCTAGCACACCACTAAGGGTTTTCCAATTCACTACTATGAATTCTTTCATTTTTCTAGGCTCAAGAGGAAACCTTTACGACCCTATCTTTTCAATGGCTAAGATAGAATCACTCTAGTTTTTACTTAGGCTAAACTAGAATATCTCTCTTTTACAAGGTAAAATATGTAAACAATTAAACCTCACAAGGTGGGTGTTTACACAAATTGAGCTCACAAGAAAGAGTGAAAGATAAAACAAATAAAATCATTCTCTACAAATATTTACAAGAGAAATAATGAAAATAGGACTTGTAAATTAATTTCTCTTGAACATTTAAGCTTGGATGTGTTCTCTCACCATCTTCAAGTGTTCCAACCTTCTTTTTATTGATTGAATGAGCTTGTGGCGTTACTAGCCGTTAGGGGTAAATTGGAGTTGTTGGAGACATTTTCCAGCCGTTGGAGGCAGTTCTAGGCAGAGGGTATCGGTATACGCGATGTCTGTATCGGTAACTGCATTTAAATTAGAGAACTAGCCGTTATAGGCCGTCGGGCGTATCGGTACGCGATATTTTCATATCGGTACAGCTCTAGGGGTATCGGTACGCTGCATAGCGTATCGGTACCAGAATTTCTCTCTGGAATTCTGGAAGCAGTCCTGTATCGGTATAGGCAAGGCCTGTATCGGTACGGTTATACTTTTTTTACTATTTTGAGTAATTAAACATGGATGCAAGTCAAAAACACTTTACAAAAATAATTTTACTTTGTTATATCAAAATTTCATTTCCCATAATCTTTCCCGCAAAGATCCTTCGTTTCTTCAAAATGGAATCCGCCAACATTAATTTCTCCTTAGAGATTGTGCTAGTGTGAAACGATGGTATAACCTTGTGCATATAAAATGGAAGTAGACTCGAGCTCCCAGTTTTAATTCACCCTTTTTGACGGACACAAATCCTTGTGCCGATTTGGTCCACTTTGTGTCCACATTACAATGTTCGATTATCAATGCTTCCAACTTCTCATCCGTGTTGCATTGTGCCACAAACATGGAGTAATTATCGGCCTCTTCAGCAAGGCCAAACGTTGCGTTAAAATCTATGGCACTCCACCGCACCAATTTGTCTCTTACGACGACACTAGCTTGGTGTTAAGTAACTAAGTGCGAGTAGAATTTTTTCACCATTATGAGGTTGGTTTTTTCTTGAAGATCACAGAATTTCTCCCACTTTAGTGCTTTGATGGGTTCCGCAAGGAACTTGTAGTTTCAGAGCTCTGGTTCAACTTCGAAAATGAACCCTTACTCCTGCAGAATTCTCTTTTTTTGAATGTTTGAAAAGAACTTCTCATGAACTATATCATCGTTAAAGATGATCGGAGTTGGTGAAACATGCTTGATAGGTTCTTGTTGATATGGTTGCCTCGATGAGGATGAAGAATCCTTCTGAATAACTCATTCCTTGATTTTCTTTGTGGGTGCTTTTGTTGCCATTGATTTCTTCTTCACCATAGATATTTCCTCCCGCGCCATAAAAATAGGTAAAAATAAGAGCTTTTAATATTTGTTTACTGGTGATTCAAAGAGTTGGATAAAATGAAGTGTTGAGGCAGAAATAGAACTTTAAATACTCTTAAATACTAACGATTAAGGGAAAGAAAAAGGGGAAAATATGCTTATGAACTCAGAGAAGCTTAGAGTATTCAAACGGCTATAATAACAGTATTATGTTAGAGGTATCCTTTTATAGTCTAATATGCCAAAGATGCAACAATAATCAAATAAACATGTTGATATCTACAAAAAAAATGTTACGTAAGTCGGGCTTTTTCAGTCTATAAAACATTATGGCCTCGTTTGGCAATTAGTGAATAGATAATAGCTAATAGCGGATTATATTAGCTGATAGTAGATGACTGATTGCAATAATTGATTTGATTAACGGATTGTATTAGCTGATTGTATAAAAGTATTTGGTAAAATTAACTGATAGTTGTTTGATCATTTAAACAAACAAAATGACATATAAGGACATGATTATATTTAATACTTGTTTGAATAGTCTATTAGTTATCAATATTTTGTATCTATTAATATTAATTAAATTATAAAAAATAATTTTTTAATATAACATTGCTAAATATATTTGAAGGATCTATATATTAATTTATTATTTATATAATTATTGCTGTAACTCATTTTTGTCCGGGTTAGACCCAAAATAAGCCCAATATCCCTACCTATTATGCCTAATTAAAAAAGCCATTTATCCAGTCCAAGATGCCGTATTTGTAGACTCGAAAAACAGGAAAAAAGACGCTATCACCCAAAAATTTTCGATTTGTAAAATTAATGTATTCATTTTTTAAAAATATTTAATACCCAAAATTTTTTGTATAGAAGAACTTTTATCGAATAAAATAAAAAAGGTAAAAAGTAAAAAAAAAAGACCCACTTCACGTGGCTCCAAGTCCCTCACCCCCCATATGCCAAGGCTATAAATAGCCACATTTGGCAATTGAATTGGGCAGCAAAAAGGCATTTCCACATTTTGGAAATGAAATGGCCACTTTGAGTTGGCAGAAGCAAGTAATTTGTAATCCAAGTTAATTTTTGAGTCATGATAAAGTGATATTAGAATTTTGGTGGAGTTCGGTCAAAAATTTTCATTCGAGTTCTTAGTGGGGTAATATTTGATATTTGTCTTTTTATTTGTTTTTATTAATAATATATAATTTTGTTGATTATGTTAGTTTTTTTATGTTTTGTATATTATTTTTCTTTTAATTTTTACATTTTTACTTTATTTTCAGTCCTTTTTATTCGATGCATTTTTATTGTATTTGTCATTTATGTAATATATATAATATTATTAGGTATATTCGATAAGAATAATATATACATATATAATATGTGTAATATATATTATAATATGTATATAGTATAATATTTGCTTTGTATATTATTTGTATAATATGTATATTTGTATATAAGATATGTATAAAATATTATTTATGTATTTATGCTTACATGTATATATATATATATTGTATATTAAATAGTATTTTATTTGTTTTCTTACTTTATATTAACTTTATGTTATTTATAATTTTACATAAATATCGTATATAGTATTTTGCCCCATTGTTCCAATATTTCTATTGGGAGTGTCATCCTGGCCATCCGAGTGTCATCTCCTCTGAATATCGTGGATATTGAGGCAAGCTTTGAAGTTTTTCGATATATTCAATTATTTAATTTTTATATTTTTTATTCTATTATTTTATATACATTTTTTATTAATTGTCGCATATAGTGTTTAGCCCATGTTATTCCGATGTTTCTGTTAGGAGTGTCATCTCGGCTATCTGGGTGTCATCTCCTCTGAACGTCGTGAATACAAAGGTAAATTTATATTGTTATGCATGTATCTTGGAAATTAGTTATTAAATTAAATTGAATTTTTATTTTCCTTAATAAAAATAATGCGAACCTTTATGTACCAATTTTGGGCATAGTGAGGGTGTTAATCCTTCCCCACTCATAACCAACTCCCGAACCCATTTCTGGTTGACTTTTCGGTGTCCGGTCTACCTTATCCAAGTGACCGATGGCGACTCTATTTTTTACCATTTTATTATTTTAAACACGAAGTCCCATACCAAAGAACGAGCCTCCAAGAAAAGGCTCGGACGAAAAAGGTCGCTACAATTATCTTTAATGCAATTTAATTGATTATTAAATTTAATATAAATATAAATGTGTGAAAATGAAAAGAAAAAATATTAGTCTACAAACGTCACAATATAAATACGTGAGGGTGAAAAATTAAAATAGAAAAAGTTAAATTTAGGTTATTTGGAGATTTTTTTTTATAATTGTTAAGGGTAAAAGGGTCTTTATAACGATAGTGTCAAAATTTGTAATTTTAAAAAGCTCATATTAGCAGCTTTTTTAAAATTAGAAATTTTACCCCAATCCGCTATTCACCAAACATCTAAATTAACAGATTTAGCCGGTCAAAATTAACAGATTATAAAAACAAGCCGATTACAATTTTCAAAATAGAAATTCAATCCTAAAACAAGTTGATTTATTCTTTTGGGAGAAAGCGTTAAGAATAGTACCCAAGCCACAATGCAAAAGATTAGGAGCCACTAATTTATTAAAAACAACACAAAAACAATTAATACACAATATGATTATAATAGTACACGCTTACTTCTAGCTCTCTCTCCTTCTCAAATAAAAACAATGAAAACTCTCACCCTATTTATAGTTTTAGTGGCCATTTGATTGTTGACATATATTAATATTTTAGCCATTTATTTTACAAATATTTAGACTCTTCTATGATTGTTAAGAATTATCTAGAAAGAGAAAAGTTGAATATTTAACATTGTGCATCTAAAGTTGGTCACCTCACATGATATAATATAGTTAAAAGGGGAAAACAGTGGCGACTTACATATTAATGTTTATATATAAAGATTATAGAATAATTTGTTTATTTATTTAATATTATATTTACATTTCATGTAATTATTTAAAGAATTAAAATATATCAAATACTTTGATATCAAATATATCAGATTAAAATATACCATGTTAAATATTGTCTCTTGTGCATGTCTTGGTCTATGTCGTTATCGTTTTGGTTATTTTGCCACATACCAAATTCCTAACAAATGCAAATTGGCATCAGAGCTTTTGAGGTTACTAAAGATAATGACGACGGTGAAGTATGAAATTTCGCTGCTGGATCGTAACGTCAGGTTTTCACTATGGCAGGTGAAGGTTCGAGATGTTATTGTTCAGATGGGTTTAGATGATGCATTAGATGGGTTTGATAATATGCCGAAAGAATGGTTGGATACAGAAAAGTGCCGCAAGGATAGGAAAGCTGCTTCCCAGATCCGTTTGCACTTATCAAACAGTATTTTGCAGGATGTTCACATAGAGAAGACAGCTATCGACTTATGGGCAAAATTGAAACAAATTTGCACGAAGAAAATTTTGACCAGTAAGTTGCTCCTGAGGCAACGCCTATACTCCCACAAGTTAGCAGAAGGTTCGTGTCTTGACGACCACCTAACTGATTTCAAGGAGATCATCTCAGATTTTGAAACGATGGAGGTAAAGTACAATGAGGAAGACTTATGTTTGATTTTACGTTGCTCATTGCCCGCTTCATATTCGTCTGTTAGAAGCACCCTCCTACACAGTCGTGATACTCTTACTCTTGAAGAGGTACATGATAATTTAATTCACATGACAAGTTGCAACATCTTACCGGCTCCGAGTTCTAAGCAGAGGGTCTCATGGTGCATGGATCGACTAGTTCAAACCGTGAAAGAAAAGATGATCGTAATTTCGACAGTCAAAATAGAGGCAGGTCCAAGTCGTTAAATCGAGGTAAAACAAGTTATTTCTGCAAAAAGAAATGTCATATTAAATCTGAGTGTTACAGATTACAGAATAAGATAAAGAGAGAATCTGAGAATCAGAATTCCAGTGAAGATAACCAAAACAAAAAAGAAATGAAGTATAAAAAATAATGATCTTCTGTTATAGAGTTTATTTACTACAAGATGTTGAGGAGTACTCCGGCTCCTTTGTGAGAAGCTGATATTGTAGAGGAGTATAATGATGGTGAACTTTTAGTTGCTTCCGACGAAAACTCTATAGCGAGTGAGGAGTGGATTCTTGACTCTGATAGTAGTTTTCATATGAGTCTAAATCGGGATTGGCTTGCGACGTATAAACCTGTGTCTACATGTGCTGTCTTGTTAGGAAATAATGTCTCTTATAAAGTTGCAGGTATTGGCACAATCAAGATTAAGATGTTCGATGGGATTGTTCGAACACTTGGTAATGTGAGGCATGTTCTAGATTTAAGAAGAAATCTGATTTCGTTAGGTACTCTGGATTCAAAATGGTACAAATACTCCAATGAAGGTGGAACTATGAAAATTTGCAAGGGCGCTCTCGTTGTGATGAAAGGGTATAAAAGAGTTGCCAATTTTTATGTTCTGCAAGGTTCAACTATTTTAGATGATGCATCTGTTGTTTTCTCTTGCGTGTCAAATGTCGATGTTACTGATGAAGGCATCTTGATTGAATCAAGTAAAAGAGAATTTTGTGTTGAACATAACAACCGTGGGCATAACGGTTCTGGTAGGCAGAAAAGAGTTCAATTTTGTGGGCATAACGAATTTGAAAAGAAGAATAAAGATGAATTTCGTGGGTATAACGGATTTGAGAAGCTTAAGAGAGTTCGATATGCTTCAAAGATAAATAATTAAAAAAGTAGTAGTGCCATTGATGATCGGGGTCGTGTTATTGCTCGTGGTGATATAGTTGTGAGCAAAGTTGGCACTAATGTTGATTTACCGACGTGAAGACTAAATTACCTTGTACATCCAAGCTTAAGCAAGGCTTGGATTCGGCCGGTGTTCATTGCTGAAGACTACCCCTGAAGGGGTTTCGTGGAAGAGATGGAGATATTGTTCGACAGGAATTTGTCTCAAGGTGAAGATTGTTAGAATTGTGATCCAAATTCTTTTGAGATTTGGTTTAAAGTAAGAGTCATACTTTTAGTAGATCTTGTTTACTTTATATTAATTAAAGGTAAGAAACTTAGTTTGAGTATAATTTGTTTCTATGCAAGTTTCCTATGTAAATAAGGAATCTATCCCTATAGATAGATACTAGGGATTAGAGGTTTAAACAGAACATTATAAATCAGTTGTAATCTTTTTCTCCATTATAGTGAAAGTTCTCATTATCTGCTTGTAGTTTTTTTCTTTTAATTTTTTCACATAATTTTTTGGTATTATTTTTCTTTTTTGCGTTTGCACTTATTTATTTATATCGCCATTATCATTCCTATAGTATAAAAGAGATCATTCGAGAACCATTCTAAATTTATAATAACAGAATTTGTTAAAAATTAAAAGAAGGAAATACAAGGCTAAAAGAAAACCAAATGGCGTGAATTTTGGGGGTTCTCATTTAAGGACTCCCCGCATTCCAATCAATCACCGCATGTGCTCCTGCTTCTCTTTGCGACAGATTTCGCCTCCTAGAAGTGGCCGCGTTTTGCGTATACCGCCCGCCATCCCCTTTTCTATGGACTCTGAAATCATAAAAAACGTGGATCTCTTTTCTTTCTCCCCCCCCCCCCTCTCCCCCTTTTTTTTCCCCTTTTGATATTAACCCCTTATTTCCCGTGATTATCGTTCCACAAGGAAAGAGAAAAAGAATATCGATATTATTCATTAAAAATTTCTCTAAATTTAAATAGAAAAAAAGAATATTAATAATAATATTAATCAACAATAATGAAAAAACTAAGAAGCTTATAAACTAACAGAACAAAATGTCAAAACTATAACCTTTCTACAAGTCCATTGAACCAACGATAGACCGGTCATGCTCCAACAAATACAAAATCGCATCAGGCGATACAATCCAAAATCATCATGTGTGACAAGTTTGGCAATTTTATCACGACTTGGTTTCCATTCCGAGAGATGTGTTGGAAACAAATCTCAATTTAACACTCGCAAGATTTTTTTTTTCAAAAACAGTTTTTGTCCTTTCGTTTGATTTTATTTAAAAATCGTACTTTTATTCAATTAACGAATGACATGGAAGGGTCAATTAAGAATAAAATATAGTTTGAAGATTAAATTGAAAAAATATAAAAATCTATGCATAAAATACTAGATTATGACAAGTTCTAAAATGCTTCCACCACCATGTTTCGGTTTTTTTATTCAATTGGTGCATCATAATTGTCGTTATCTCCACTTCGCCCCTAATTTGTCTTTAGAATTTTTAAAAACCAAATTAAAAAAATCATGAAATCAATATTTTTTATGAACATTTGAATTTCAATATCCAAATTTAACCGTCGGATCGAATTGAAAACTTCATTCGTGACATAGTCATGTCCTTAATCGTTTTTTGTTATTTTTTTAATATGTTTTTTTTTATCTTTTGATTTGTAAAAAACATTTCAAAACTCATCAAATTGGTTCAAATACAAAGAATACAACTGAGAAAGAATCAAGAGAAAAAACATTGTAAAATGTTTTAAAACCTTTTCAGTTTGACCCGTAAAAGCATAGTTTGTTTCCAATTTGAATCTTCCTATGTCATTCATTAATTGAATAGAAGAGTTGCAATTTTTTTGACACGTCAGATGAAGGGGTCAAAATCATTGACAAAACAAAACTTTAGAGATTCTTTAAAACGGCTCGTTACTAAAATAAGTGCCTAAACTATCCATTTTTTCTCTTTTAAGTATTTAAATTTTTTCCCATTTACGTGCCTAAATTAGCATTCTTTTGGTCAAAATAAGTGCCCAAACAATCATTTTTTTGTCAAAATAAGTGTCTGAGTTTGACCTTAAATAGGGCAAAAAATAATAGTTTGAGCATCTAAAAGGGACAAAAAAAAAGTTTATGTGCCTAAAAGAGAAAAGCATGATAATATAGACACTTATTTTAACATTAAACCTAAAAAAATTAAAAATCAAACCATGTTTTGGCCCAAATTATCTATCGAGCCTAATTAAAAATAATGATTCTATATGGTTATTAATATGGTAAACTACAGTTAAGATCACTTTATTATAGGTTTTTATAATAAATATTTTATTTTTCTTCTAAAAATTATAAACATGTCACTTAATTAGCATATTGTTATAAAATATCGCTCCATCGTTGAAATTGAAACGAACGTCTAATGCGACATGATATAATAACATCTTTAGTCCATAAAATTTATGTATTATATCATTTTTTTACTTAATTGAAACAATTCAATAAATTTAATTATTCATGTTTCAAAATTTCATTAATTTAGTCTATCTTTTTTTGCGATATTATCAAACAGAATGGGTCCATCATATTAAAGCAGTAGTTGGATAACTGCATTTTGACATAAAACAACAATAAGTTATTGTTAAATTGTTACTATACCAAGAAAGTAACACAAAAATAAATAGCATTTATGGGAGAAGAATAGATACTAAAAGGATGAAATTTTTAAATATGAAGGGTTAAATTTATTGAATGTTTTGAATTATGATCAATTTGATAGAAGTTTTGAGGACTAAATATTATTATATTAGATCATATCACTATTCCATTTAATATTTAGCGACCAATGACATATTTGTAACAACATATTAATTGATTTATTTGTATAAAAACATAGAATCAAGCGACCTTAGATATAGTTTACTGTTTACCCTTATTAATATTAATAATAAACTTAACCTAGAGCATTTCCTTACGCTTCACGTTCCTAAAACGATATCAAATTAGATTTATTATGAATATAACTCTTTTAATTTAATTTGTTCCATTTATAACATCGAAATTCAAATCAAAATTTTATTTAAAAGTGTTGGGAGGCTCGAATGATCAACCGAGATAACCAAGAGGGGGTGGGTTGGATTTTTGCTTTGGCGGAATAATGGCTAAGTAATATAAATTGTGACACGATGATTTACAGTGGTTCGACTTCTAAACCAAGTATACCTCCAGTACCTTAGCTATCCACACTAAGAATTTTCTCAAATCCACTAGATTTGCTTTCCTTTTTTGGGTTCAAGAAGATAACTCTTACAACCAAGATTTATATCCCAAAGTCTTGAAACACTCTCTTATAAGAGAAAACAAATTTAGCAAACTAAAGAAACCTCACTAGGAAAATAAGTTTGCACAATTAAGCTCCCACCCAAAATCCTAAATACTTGAGCAAATGTGACAATTTGGCTTACTAGTGTTTTCTACAAGAAATATGACAATTTTAGCACGATGATTTATAGTGGTTCGACTTCTAAACCAAGTCTACCTCCACTACCTTAGCTATCCACACTAAGGATTTTCTCAAATCCACTAGATTTGTTTTCTTTTTTTTCCCGGGTTTAATGAGATAACCCTTACATCCAAGACTTATACATCAAAGTCTTGAAACACTCTCTTACAAGAGGAAATAAATTTCGCAAACTAAAGAAAACCTCAGTAGGCAAATAAGTTTGCACAGTTAAGTTCTCACCCAAAATCCTAAGCACTTGAGCAAGTGTGACAATTTGGCTCACTAGTGTTTTCTACAAGAAATATGACAATTTTAGCACTAAAACAATTTCTCTAACATTGAACGTTGGCAATGATGTTTCTTGTTGTTGCATGGCTGCTTGATTGAGTCTTTTAAACCCTCTAAGGAGTTTGTGGCCGTTAGTAGTCGTTGGGGTTAATTTGGAGCCGTTGAAGTATTTATTTCCAGCATTAAATGCACTTCTAGAGCAGGAGTATCGGTACGCTTGCATGTGTATCGGTACTTGCCTCAAAGAAGAAAGAGCCGTTGAGCAAATATTACACTGGGTATCGATACAAGCCCTAAGGCATGGGTATGGCTGATGCCGTATCAATTCTCAATTTGGCTACTGAAAATCTGAGTTTTGGAGAAACAAAAGGACGTACCAGTACTTTAAAAACAGTACCAGTACGGGCTTTTTTGAGTATCGGTACGGGTCAAACTGTACCGGTATTCAAAGCTTGTTTTTGACACATTAGCTGTTTAAAATCATTTTAGACATGTCAAAAATCGTTTGAAAACATATTAGTACCATCTTATAAGACCAAATGATACGTTTGCTGACATTTTAAATTTGTATAAAATATAAGGTAAATTTCACAAATGGTTAATAAACTTTGGTAAATTATTCAATTTGGTAACCAAACTTTCAATTGTTTCAATGTTATCATTAAACTTTTAATTTTGTTCCAATTTGGCCACTGACCCGTTAACAACTGTTAAAAGAGTGATGTGGCTGTTCAAATATTTTGTATAATAACACATTTAGTCCTACATGTTTACACATTCAATCAATTTAGTCCTAATTTGAAAGAAATAATAAATTTAACCCTCATTATTTCAATTTGACCCTATTTTTAGTTAGAGATAATTTAATATTTTATTTTGATCCCTCATTTATAACTAATGTTATCTTGTCCCTCCCAAGTCCCAACCATACCCAATCCATCCTTTAATTTACCAGAAGTTCAAATTGTAGCATCTAAGTTCAGAATTTTCATAAGAACTGAATAAGAGCAAGCAACACAAAGTCAATCAAAAACACGAATATAAAAGCCTCTTTTGGACTTGAACGAACCCTTTTGCATTAAGCTAGTCCTAAAGCTGATAGGAAAAGTGTTAAAAGTTTATATCAGAATCAACATTTTCCCCAAAATAAAATCCACTAGTAGCACAGTAACCGTGGATTCTATAAACAGAAATTTCGTGATACCCACTAATATTCTATATTTAAAATGAATTATAAAATTTTGAGTCTTACTTTTTCCTAAGCATCATCTAAGCAAATTTAAGCATTTCCACGTTCAAAAACCAAAGCTAAAAATAAACAATAAGCTTGCAAAGTTGTTAAAAAAATACATAGAAAACATTCCCGATAAGGGAACTCTCGCAACTATGAGAACAACATGTAGATCCCAAGCATTTCCACTGTGGGTTTGGGATTCTTTTCTGATTTTTATAAATTTGTAGCTAGTGATTTCGATAAATGGAAATAATTTGTTGCTAATTTAACTTCTGGTAAATTAAAAGGGTAGTATGGAGCTAATAGATGATGATACAAGAAGAACAAAATAATTGAGATGTGGGCTGCGAACATGGCTTTGTAAGCAGAAAATTGTTGAAGACGATGATGATGGAAAATAAAGGGTTGAAGGGTTTTTAGTATTTTTATAACAAATTTCAATTTAATTTATATATATACATCTTTTGAATAAATTCATGAGATGATTATGATCTATTCTTTATGAAATTTTAAAGGATGGATTGGGTATGATTGAGATTGGGAGGGACAAGATAGCATTAGTTATAATTGAGGGATTAAAATAAAATATTAAATTAACTCTGATTAAAAATATGGTCAAATTGAAATAATGAGAGTTAAAATTATTATTTCTTTCAAATTGGAACCAAATTGTTTGAATGTGTAAACGTGGAGGAATAAATGTGTTATTATACAAAATATTTTAACAGCCACATCACCCTTTTAACAGTTGTTAACGGGTCAGTGGGCAAATTGAAACAAAACTAAAAGTTTAATGGTAACATTGAAGCAATTGGAAGCTTGATTACCAAATTGAATAATTGATCAAAGTTTAGTGACCATTTGTGAACTTTACCCTAAAATATAATTAGTATGTTTTTTTTTTGTTGACGGCGGAATATCTAATTAAGGTAACATGGATATCCATAATTAGTTTAAATTATAGTAATAAATTGAATCCCAAGATCTTGACTCCACATGGTCGTGTTGTTTATGTTATGAATCTGAGACCGAGTATTCTCCTTGGAGACAAATAGATAAAAATGGAACTCCTATGGTTTTCCAAAACCGGGTGGGATTATCAAAATGAAGAAGTTGGTTTTGCTCCTAGTTTTTTTTTTCAACTCAAAATAGGTTGTAAGTATCAAAGATTGTTAAATATCATTTAAAAATTAATCTAAAATATTATCTAAAAATTTAATATTTTAAATATTTAAATAAAATTTTAAATTTATTATTTTTTAATCGTATCCTAAACCTGCCGCACTCTAACTCACCTTGTATACTTTAAATTCAAAGGAAAGGGACTGAGTTCCACAAAGCACGAAGCACGCGGCAAGTAGGGAGAAAAATCTAAGGAAAGCAGTGGCAAAGCCTTCAAAAACCAGGGTCACAGCTGACAGCTCAACACATAGGACGCTTCTGTTGACGCTCCCTTTTCTTTACCAACCTTTTAACAATTTGGTTAACATTATTGATTATTTGATCTTGACTCTCCACTCTCTCCCCAGTATGTAGGGGTGAGCAAAACTCGACTCGAAAAAATCAAATGACTTGATTCAACCCGAGGAGAAAATACTCGACTAGTCTTGATTCGACTTGAAATTTTATAAACTCGACTCGAAAAAATTTCAAATAAAGTTTAAGTTGTAAAATAGAAACTCGAATAACTCAAAATTTTTAGTAATTAATGGATTTATTTTTAAATTCGAGACGAGTCCCTCAATTTTTTATTATTATATATATACCGATATATAAAAATATGAAGAAATATTGCAACATATGAAAAAATGTGAAGATATATATATATATATATATATATATATATATATGCATATCTTATATGATTAGAGAAAGTGATTTAAATTGAAATCAAACCGTACTATAACATGATAAATAATTACAATTAAATTTTTATAGGAACTCGAAAACTCGACTCGATTCGACTCGAATCGAAAAATTTTCAAATAAAGTTTGAGTTGTAAAATATGACGCGTCAACTCGAAATTTTTTGACTCGACTCGATCGAACGCTCACCCCTACCTGCATGGCATCTCCTAATTTACTAACAAACCTTTTTATATTATTATTATTATTATTATTATTATTATTATTATTATTATTATTATTATGTAAGTAATTAATTAATATGGTAAACTACAACGAAGGTCACTCAATTATGAATAAGATTATATTTGGGTCACCTAATTGTTAAAAGTTACATTTTGGTCACTCAATTATGGGTAAGGTTACATTAGGGTCACCCTTCATATTTAAAAAATATATCAATCTGTGTATTAGATTAATTAATGACTAAATTGATATGTTTTCTAAATATGAAGAGTGACCCAAATGTAACATTACCCGTAATTGAGTGGCCCAAATATAAATTTTAATAATTAAGTGACCCAAATGTAGTTTATCCTAATTAATACAAATCTTCATCCGCAGAGCCACGTGGTGAGTATGACTTGACACATCACACCCTAATTATTTTTTAATTTAATCACAAGTATTTAATTTATTAATTGATTAATTCGAATTGAGTAATATAGAGGTCCATTATAAGGCGATACTTATAATCCTATAGTTTCATTTACAACATGAGGATTAGAACTATGGGTGTTCATAAAAACCTGAATCGATATACCATACCGAAAAATCTTATTACATGATAAGTAATCGTACCGGTAAAAATTGACTGAAATGGTACGGTAATCGTACCAACAAAATAAGCAGTTAAACGGAACATAAACTGTTACAATTTTTGGCTAAACAGTTAATTCAAAAAACAGATAAATATTTAAAAATAATTTTATAATAATATTAAATTATTAATTATTACTAATATTTGTGTGATTATTATTGTCGCGACCATGCTTTTGAAAAAAAAATCGGGAATGTGTGAAATAGCCTGACGATCGATCTTTTATAAAATTAGGGTTTTTCTGGCCAGTTTTAATTTAATCTTGAAAATTATGGGTTTTTATATTAAATCGAATTTTCTCTTATTTATCTTTAAAAACACTTTGGAGTCGCCACCGATCACTTCGAAGTAGACCGGACACCGAAAAACAAACCAGAGATTATGTCTTTAAAAAATTGGGTTCGGGAGTCGGTTACGTGTAGTAAATGATTAGCACCCCCTACGAACGCCCGTTATCGGTACCTTTAATTTTACGTGGCATTTTGGCATTTCGAATAATTATTTGAATTTAATTTATCCCATAATTATTAATTGAATTTAAATTCCGAATGCAAATATCCTTTTATAAGGAAATCCATTTTGTTCGAATACGATATTAAAAGCACCCCGTTAGGTGGCACCCACATTCGTATTTTAAAAATGAATTTCTAACATAAAAGGTTTTTAATGAATGATATTTTATTGTCTTGTCAATTTTAAGTACTAATCCTAAAAATGCTCTAATTAATTAGTTATTTAAAACTATGACTATTAATTAATTTAATGGCTTTTATGTGAAAATGCCAATTTCTTGAACGCCTTCCATATATTTAAAGCCCTTAAATTAATCATATTCCTAATTAATTAATTCCTCTAATTAATTAAAGTTCTAGTCCTAATTACGGCTCTAAAAATTATTTTTAATCAATTTTATAAGTGAAAATGTATATCGAATATACACCTTTATGACCAAGGCTGAGATAACACTCCATTATAAACAATGGAACACCATCCAGGTTTGAACCTCAAAGATTCTATTCGATATATATTTAATTAACTACAATGTATTAATTATTAATTATTTGATTTTAGCTAAAAAATTAAATTAATAATCAATTTTAGGTAAGAAATATATTAAATATAATTTAAAGAAAAATACCCTATTGTAAACAATGGAACACCATCCATATTTGGATTCTAAAATCATATTTAATATACTTTTAATATCTATAATTATCTACCCTATTTAATTATTGAACCCTAATTAAATAAACCTAAACTAAAGGCTCTATTAATTAATATCTAAGTGCATTTAATTATCTAACAAAATATACTATATGTTAATTTTAAAACATGCAAGCAAACATATAAATTAACTACATTTAAATAAAACAATTAACTAAAATAATTAAATTGAAAATAATTGAAACATAAATCTGATTTTATTATTACAGGACTAAGCTGGTAGAATTACAAAACCCAAATGCCCAATTACAAAACACATGTGAACCAATTGCAAGAATTCAAGCCTAAGGGATACAATTATGGGATTAGTGGGACTAAATTGCATGAACTACAAAGATTTGGGCTCGAATCAAGAGAGATAGGGACTGAAATTAACAAAAACAAAGTTTTGGGCCAAAACCAAATGATATTCACGTAAAAACACGCAGGTTACCAACCCGACCCGGGTTAACCTCACGGGTCTTCTCATACCCGCTGCCAAAACGGCAGTGTTTTAGAATACCTATAAAGCCCCTCTTTTCAATTTCAAACTTCATTTTTCCATTCTTTATTCTCTCTCCTATTTTTCTCACTCTCCAAAATCCTCTCGCCCAAAACACTTGAAAACCCAGAAAACATCACCAAATTGAATCAAAATACCTAGTTCACCATTGTTCATCCAACATTTAATTCAAATCTTCACTTTGATCCGTCCCAAACACCCCAAACCAAATGTTTCATGTTTGTTTTCGATCAAACCTTACATTCTCCCAAAGTTCAACCCTTGTTCTTCGTAATTCCCCCTTTTGATCTTCAAAAACACTAAAATCACCCCTCAAACCTGTTCCTAAAGATTAAAACCCCAATTTTCTTAAAATTTAACACTGTATTGCTTACTCTTCCCGTTTTGATCCCTAAAAACACCAAACAACTTCTTTAACCTGCTTCAAAATATCAGAAACCCATATAATCCTTCCAAATTCTTAGCTATTTATCCTGAACCATTTCGAACACTATAACTCAAGCCTAGCTCCGCCCTAACCGTCGTCTCTAAATCTAGGACCACCGTCCCTTAACTTCTCTGGCCTGTTTGCCGGCCGCCGTAGGCGATACCGACCACCTTCGATCATCGTCTCATGTCGCCTCTGCAACTCTGATCACTTTCCACAGTTTTCGGCCATCGTCTGGTTCTCCTTCGGCAACCGGTCACTGCCGTGAGATAATTTTCGGCCGCCGTACACCGCCGCCTAGAAACCCTAAAACCTCAAAAAACCCCATTTCCCCTCTTAAACCTAGATCTAAGCCCGTATTCGACATAATCTTCCATCTTCCCCACTTAAACTTCCTACCCGAACCAAACTCTCGTTTTCAACTCCACCAGAACCGAATCCTCACGGGTTCCTAACCCTCCCCGATGGCTTCTCTAAACCTCTCCGATCAACTCAAGATAAGTCACAAACCGCCGTGACTTGTATTTACTTTTTTAGATCTAGGTTTAATTACTGTTTTTATATTTTAGCCCTAGATCTGACTTGTTTTATGCGTTTTGCAGGTAAATGAAGAATGGAGAGAAAAGTATACCTCTCGGTATATCTCCGGTGACGATGTAGCTCCGATGCCGGCTTATCTTCTCTGATGTCTCTTAAACTCCCAGGTAACTTCTCAGCTTCCTTCTCTTTCTCCAATTACTCTTGTAATGATTGAGTAATTATTATCCTCATTAATTAACTAATTTTCTCTCTCTGCAGGTATTTATAGCTGGGATAATGGCTGACGTCACAACCATTAAGCTGTTGACAGCTGGTCTGGGTTGGGGTTGAATTCGGGTGAAATGCGAAAGAACCAATGACATGGTGCCACGTGGCCTAGTTTTGGTGGGCAAAAGAAAAACATATGTGTTTCTTGGGCCATTTATCTGATATTATGTTTGGGCGGGAATCTTTTTTTTTGTAACGGGCTTAATCCACTTGTAATTTGGGCTTTAGATATCTATTATGTATATGGACTGAACTTTATTTTTATTTGGGGTTTTGTAATATTATATTTATTTATTTATATTATTATTTATTTAATATTGTACCTTGTCAAAATTCGGGTATTACAATTATCATACTTAGACTATTAAATTATAATGCTATTAAATTATAATAGTAAGAAAATTTTATAATAATATTAAAATATTAATTATTATTAATATTTGTGTAATTAATATAAATTATTAATTATTACTTATATTTATGTAATTAAAATAATTTTCATAAATTTTTTAATTGCTTTAAACTTTGAAGATTTTTGAAATATAAATATTGAATACTTTATTTGAATTTTTTTGGTTGATATTTTTAAGTTATTAAAATTAGTAGTAATAAATATATATTATTTATTATGTTAGATGCACAACGGGTTTATGGTTAACCGACTAACCGTACCGAATAAACCGATTAATCGTTTAGGCGTAATTGATTTAAACGAGATGATAACGATTCATCAAAATGTCAAAATTTTTATTCCGGTAACCGTACCGAGGTACGGTTAACCGTCCATGAACAACCCTAACTAGAACCTCTTATCTTGCTTAAAGGATCCGGTGGTTTATCTTAATAGACTAACTAATTGTTGGTAATTATTTTTTAAATTTTATATATAAATATTTTTAAAATAAAATTAGCATATTTTTAAGAGAATACATTTTTAAATTTTATATACAAATATTTATAATTTTTAAATTATGAAACCAATATATATTTAAAAAATACATTTTTATGGTTAAAGACAGCAATAGATAATTAATAAAGTACGGACTGGAGCGTGATTTCACGCCATTCCTGCACATTTATGAACAAAACATCCCTTCCATAAATAGTTAAAATATTCGAACGAATGGAATCCGATCCATAGTAACTAGTAAGCCGAAACCTAATCCCGGCCGGTCTCACTAAAAAACCCGCCCCCAGTTTTAGTCTTACTTTTCCCTCACTCTCTCTTCCTTATAAATTCCACCGCCACCATTTTCCCGCTCCACAAACAAACATTTTCAATTTACTTCGAAAAACAAATCATCCAACTTTTTGTTTCCTTTTCTTTTTTCTAAGTTTCTTTGAAAAAATGGATACCAAGATCGGATCGCTTGACACTTGCAAGCCTAGCTCCAACGACATTGGCTGTCCACCAAACGGCACCGTTTCCACCATCCAAGGTTCCGTTTCCCCCACCGTTGTCAACAGCGCTGAAGCCACTCTGGGCCGCCACTTAGCTAGGCGGCTCGTTCAGGTCGGAGTGAACGACGTTTTCTCTGTTCCCGGGGATTTCAACTTGACTTTGCTTGACCACTTGATAGCCGAGCCAGAGCTCAACCTAATCGGCTGCTGTAACGAACTCAACGCTGGGTACGCCGCTGACGGTTACGCTAGATCACGTGGCGTCGGAGCTTGCGTTGTGACGTTCACCGTTGGCGGGCTCAGTGTCTTGAACGCCATCGCCGGTGCTTATAGTGAGAATCTCCCGCTCATTTGCATCGTCGGCGGACCCAACTCCAATGACTATGGAACTAACCGGATTCTTCATCATACTATTGGCTTGCCCGATTTTACTCAAGAGCTTAGATGTTTCCAGACTGTTACTTGCTATCAGGTAGTGTTCTTTTTTCTTCATTATTTTTGTAGTTTTAGTTCAATCCTAAATATGGGGTTTCCTTTTTTACTAGGCTGTGGTGAATAACTTGGAAGATGCTCATGAATTGATCGACACAGCTATTTCAACCGCTTTGAAAGAAAGCAAGCCTGTTTATATCAGCATCGGCTGTAATTTGCCTGCAATTCCTCACCCCACTTTTAGCATCGATCCTGTTCCGTTTTCACTCGCTCCGAAGTAATTATGTTTCCCCTCTTTCCAAGCTCAAGATTGTTTAGTTATTAGTTTTTTGCGTTGATTAATTTTGTTTTCCGTAATGGGTGTAGATTAAGTAATAAGATGGGATTAGAGGCGGCGGTGGAGGCGGCTGCAGTGTTTTTGAACAAGGCGGTGAAACCGGTTATAGTGGGTGGACCGAAGCTGCGTGTTGCAAAGGCATGTGAGGCTTTTGTTGAGTTAGCCGATGCTAGTGGTTATGCCGTGGCGGTGATGCCATCTGCTAAAGGGCTTGTCCCCGAGCAACACCCTCATTTCATCGGGACATATTGGGGTGCTGTGAGTACCTCCTTTTGTGCTGAGATCGTTGAATCTGCCGATGCTTACTTATTCGCCGGACCTATTTACAACGATTACAGCTCTGTCGGGTACTCTCTGCTTCTTAAGAAAGAGAAGGCAATTATTGTGCAACCGGAACGGGTAGTGATCGGTAATGGCCCTGCATTTGGGTGTGTTTTGATGAAAGATTTCCTTAAAGAGCTTGCTAAGAGGCTCCAGCACAATAATACTGCTTATGAGAATTACCATAGGATTTTTGTCCCAGAGGGACATCCTCTGAAATCGGCACCTAAAGAGCCTCTGAGGGTCAATGTTCTGTTTCAACATATACAGAAGATGCTTTCCGGTGAATCCGCTGTCATTGCTGAAACCGGGGATTCTTGGTTTAATTGCCAGAAGCTGAAGTTGCCTACAGGGTGTGGGTGAGTATTAGTATTTTAGTCCTCAACTTAGAATATGAACAAAAGGCCAAAATGTGATATTGATATTGAATTTGATGTTTTGCGCAGGTATGAATTCCAAATGCAGTATGGATCAATTGGGTGGTCAGTTGGTGCCACTCTCGGATATGCACAGGCCGTTCCGGAGAAACGTGTCATTGCTTGCATCGGCGATGGCAGTTTCCAGGTACGTACTGTCATTTTTTTTGCCGGTAGTTGAGATATTTTTGAGTGGGAAAAAGAAGCCATATAGAACAACCAATGCCACTATAAAATTGATTGACATGTTTATAATGTTCTATAGGTGACCGCACAAGATGTGTCCACAATGCTGCGATGTGGACAGAAGACCATTATCTTCCTCATCAACAATGGTGGCTACACCATTGAAGTTGAGATTCATGATGGACCATACAATGTGATCAAGAACTGGAACTACACTGCCATGGTCGATGCAATTCATAATGGTGAAGGCAAGTGCTGGACAGCCAAGGTGAGCCAAACCCAAAACTTGCTTGCATGAATCAAATCAAGTTCCTGTCAGAGAAATTCCCTGATATAATACTAAAAATTTGTTATCGTTTTAGGTATTTTGCGAGGAAGAGCTCATCGAAGCAATCGAGACGGCAACAGGAGCCAAGAAGGACTGCTTATGCTTCATTGAGGTGATAGTTCACAAGGATGATACTAGCAAAGAGCTGCTGGAGTGGGGCTCTAGGGTCTCTGCTGCCAACAGCCGACCCCCAAATCCTCAGTAAACTCTTGGCGCTGCCTTAAGGGATGGGATGCTTCATGCTTTAGCCTTTTCAAGTTCATGAGAACTTCTAGTATGAATTATGAATTAAAAATCTGTTCTTCCCCCCAAACATTTTGCAGAGTTCTTGTTGATATTTGTGTACATTCACTTTCAACTTCCTCTCTAGTAATGAATGTTTATGTCATGTTTTCATTTCTATTTGTCCTTTGCACACAAGTACATATGGCTGCTTAACCTGCCTATTGAAATATCTTATAGATCTATTTCTTCCTTGAAAGATTTACGTGGATCATATGAAGCATTTGGAAATTCTGGGTCCTGTGAATAGAATGTGTCCCAATACTATGAAACGACGCAGCATAGTCGGACAAAACGACAGTGGGCTGCATGTGACATGTCATTCACGTTCGGGTGTCGGTTGTTGAGCAAATGCAAAAGACCTAAGAGTGCGAAAATGGTAAACGCCAACTCGACTTTTTTCAGTGTATCTGCGGCGTAAATATTGTTTGAGAAACATGCATGGGTTCTGTTTTGACCATATTCTGTCATCTGATGTTTCCTCTGAGAAGGTGAAAATTTGCCAGTCCGCAGATAGCTTACTCACACTCTAAATCCTAAATTATAACTATAAACCTTGAATTTTACATCCTGCAACTTAAATTATAACATAAATCTTTAAACACTAAAATTATAATATTTGTGTAACAGATTTTATTTAAATTACCAAATGATATAAATATTTTTTTTATATATTTTAATCAATTTTGTAATATAACTTATAATTAATTTAAATCGTTTGGTGATCGATTATCTGATGTTTACTTTTTTAAATTATATTTTATAGATATGTATTAACCAGCAAGTGTCACATTAAAAAATTTCCTTAAACTTAAATGGAGGAAAAAAAGTACAACATACTAATGAGTAGATCGTTACACTACAACTGTTAACAAACCTTTTACTTGATTGCTTTACATGCAATATTAGGTTTGTGAATAATGTTCACAATAAAGTGAATAAATAACATATATATAAATTTTATTTATTTTAATCAATTTACATGAATTATTGCTACATATCGACTTAAATTTTATTAAAATCCTAATAATCGAACATTACTTAAGTAGTTAATTGACTTCTCTTTCTTATAGTGGCAGAGCCACATGCATGATTAAGTGGGCATATGTCCACCCTAAATTTTTTAAGGTTCACACATTTGGCTTTAATTTTTTAATTTTTATGATTTAATCTTTAAATTTTATGATTTATTCCCACCCTAAAATTTTAAGATTTTTTGACTTGTGTCCGCCCTCAAAAATATTTTGACTTGTGCATGTCCTCAAGATTTCTAGATCCGTCCCTGCTTTCTTATAACCTTAAAGACAAGGTTCTTGTGAGAGGAGAGATAATGTTGATAACTTAGGGTTAGTTTGGCATTGCTTTTGAAAAATGCAGTGAGAAAATAATTTTAAAAAAAAATTTAAAAAGTGTTTTTGCATTGTTTGGTTTAAAATAAGAGTGTTTTGTATTGTTGTTAAAAACTATTTTTAAGTAGATAAAATATTTATTTTAAACATTTTTTTTGAAAATATAAAAGAATTGGTGATATAAAAAAATATATGAGTAATTTTATTTAAAAGTACTTTTAAAAAAAATTAAAACCTAAAAATTTTAGATTTTAAAAAGTACTTTTCAAAAAAAATAAATCAATTTTAACCTAAAAATTTATTTATTTTTATTATTTTTAGAGCTAAAAACTAATTTGAAAAACAAGACGAACCAACCAAGCAATGAACCGTTGAGAAGATCATGGCATGGCTGTGAGGGGACCAATGAGGCGGCTGAAAATTATCGTTAATAGCATGAAACACCACGTGTCAGAAGTGTAATTAAGGGCGTCGGATGATTAGGTGATGCAAGAGGTAGGGTATTTATTTATATATATATATATATATATCTAACGTACAATTAGTTAATCACTTTAATTTTTTTTTGAAACACTTTAATATTCATTAATATTTTATTTTAATAAAAATAGTTCATTCATAAATGAAAACTGCTAACACCAAATGCGATAAGTTAACACCTTTGTTTAGATGGCGTTATCAGGTCAGTGTGTAATGCCAAATACATTTTCCACTTCATTTCAAAAGATTTATAATTAGTTAACTAACAATTTTCATGCACAAAAAAATTATTTAACCCAAAATAAAACGTTGAAGTTTACAATGCTTTAAAAGAAAATAGAGTCCAAAATAATTATTTAGTAAAATGTTAGGAAATTTTTTGGGCACGATGCCCAACTAAAATAGTGGAAAACTTTAGATGTAACTGTGGCCGTCTTCTTTTATCGGTTAAGTATTCCTGTATTAAACCTTTCTGTCTTTCTTCTCTTAATTTCTCTGCTTTCTAATTCTAGTGCCTTTATTTCTTCATTTGCTGGTTGAGTGGCTGTCCATGAATTTATTTAATTTCGGCTGGTTCTTTTGTATTGGACTTAGATTTGCGGGAGGCCTGGTCTTTAGTTGGACAAATTCCTTATTTGCGATTTCCTCATGTACGTAGAACTGGCTACTACGATCAAATTGACTCAAGCCAACGAAAATGCAGGAAATTTCTAAATTAAAAACCTTAAATCGAGTAAGTCCAGACTCCGGACATATTCTATTAAAAAACAAAGACTTCAGACATATTCAATTACATGCATTATCATAATTTTATACTCCTTTGTCCCTTTAAAATTGTCTCTTATTGATTTTTTATCAAATTTTTTAAATTTTAACTTTTTATTATTGATAAAAATATAAAAAATATATACTTTAATAACCTTCAAGTATTTTTGAAATAAATATTTTATAAAATTTAGTTTTTTTTAAAAGTATTTAAACTAATTATGGTCAAAATTTTAAAAATAACTGGCTTTTAAAAAGTTAATAAAAACAATTTTAGTGAAATGGAGAGAGTAATAATTTGTCGCAATTGTAATAACTTATCGTAATCAACAAATTGTGTGATTATTGTAATAATTTAAAAAGGGTGACATAACGCATATAATTTAAAATTTTAGTTAGCGATTTTTTAATAATTATTAATATTTAATTTATTGATCGAATAATTTAAAAGGATATTGTAAAAGTTAATATGAAGACGATATTTCTAATCTAATTTATTTTATTCATAATACTAAAATTTAAACTCATAACCTTATTTAAAGAATCTAATATCTTAATTTATTAGACTAATGAATTATTATTAGTATATACATGTGTATATATACAGTATATTTCACATTTGTCAAAATGTCTGGCCAAAAAAAGGCGAAAAATGGGTGAGAAATCTTGAATTGAATGGGTAAGGTCAACATCTGTGTTAACATGTGAGGTGATCGTACGTGTAGTTGTAGGCGTAGCACATATTTTTCGTTAATAATTAACGTCTACATTATTTTCTAAGCTCTTAGCTTTAATTAGTTGACATTTTTTATGTCATGTAATTTAAAATAAAATAAAAAATACATTAAAATTTATTGATGTAAAAATAAGAGGCACCAAATAAGGAAGTAAAGCGGACGGATTAAAATAATTGTGACGGATTCAAGCGGTTCATCATTGTAAATTTGGAGCGAAAAGCCGTAGTCAGCATGGTTATCTGAACCATAAAATGAACAAAAAAAAAGATAGAGAAGAAAAGAGTATTGCTCTTATGATCCGGCATACTTTCTCTATTTATTAGCATGGATATTTATAGTTTATTGGACCGTTAGTAACTAAATGGTGCCAAGCTTAGTTATGACCTATAGATCGGTTGATAGAGATATGTCAATCGCCCACCTTTCAAGTATTTAGGCATTACATATTGAATACGTAGACACCGTGCAGAGTAGTTAGGCTGAAACGTCCAGGATTATTAGTCTTTGAAGAGGCCTTTCTTTATAGAGGTAACCGCCATAAATCATCTTTGGTGCTCGTGAGATGCGAAGGAGCATAATGGTATTTTTAGAATTGTGTGAAGATGCCAGATTTGGGTGTAATAATTACTATATAATTTGTTATTAAAAATATTAAATTAACCAATTAAGTCATAATTCGATTGATATATTTATTATTATAATATTTAAAGGAACCTAAATTCTAACGCTTAAGATATCATAGCAACTTTAGATTAACCGAGTTAAGTATATTTTATCGTTTGATTTAGAAGTAAAATGAGATATAAATAATTAAGACATCATATTAAAACGGAAAAAGGCAAGTTAACTAACTGGCCGGAAAATCATTTGTCAAATGACCACGAAAACAATGGTAATAAATCGGTTTGTGTAGGGATATTAAAAATATTATTATTGGAGTAATAAATTAATAAAAATTAACAATTTTTTATAATTAATGTTTATTTTTCTGTTCAATAGAATCTATTAAAATGTTTAATATAATTAATTGTAGATATAATTAATATTTAGTAAAAAATTATTCCATTAATTTAGTTGATTTGCTAACATTTAATTAAAACCCTAAACCTATATCTTAAAACCTTAAACTCTATTTTTTTATAAAGTTAATCCCCTTGAATATTTTTTTTGAATAAGTACATCTAAAATTAATCATATATTAAATATTTTGTTAGATTACATTGAAAAGAAAAATAAACATTAATTATAAAAAATTACTAAATTTTTGAACAAATTTTGTTTAAGATAACATACTGATATATAAATATACAAGAGATTAATTTAATTTAAATTATTTTTATATATTTACATAATATTGTTACATCCAATCTGTCGTTTCCACACAATGTCAGAATTACTCTTCTGAACCTCCATAATTAGTAAGTGCAAGATATGATCTACAATAATTATTTCTTCGGATGAAGGACCTTTCGGAGAGTAATAGTTCTGGAGACTGTCATAAGTCTGACAACATCTAATTATCAACAACCCTAAAGACTATAAATACATGGACAAATGAAGAAAAAAAAGAAGATTTTTGGAATAGCCATGCTGTTTGCGGTTCTCTGCCCCAAAATTTATATGGGAAAAATTGCCTAGAAACGTCAACAACTGTCGTGTTCTTTCTTTTCACCTTCTTTATCGGTGCCTCCTTATTTCGATATCAACAAATATTAATTTCTAACAAAACGTCGATTAAATTTAACAATGTAATTATTCTACATGCTCGATCCGATAATATAAATAAAAAGAAAAGTATTAGTTTTCTTTATGTCAATCAATTATGCGTGTGTGGAAAGTCAAACATTGCATTCGAAGCATAAATGAGTTGAAGTAACTGAGGAAGGGAAGATTCCAAGATGTGGTTGGTTGGTCTGATTGTATTAATTCAAGGGCCACCTCTGCATCAACCCGCCAATCAAGCCTTCTCTTTCGTTTTGTTTTGTTTTCCAAATCTTAGCTCAAAAACATGGCGCTGACGTTCACCAGAAAAGTCTGACTCTAACATAAACAAAGTAGCCGACAAAACCAGCAAGCAACGCGTTTTCTATCAACTACCCTGCTTATCCTCTTCCATTCTTAAAAGAAGGGTGTCTTTTGATTGTTTACAACTCAAGCAGGATATGCTAAAACTTCATGCATTCCTGCACCATTTGCCACTCCTATCTTCTTCGTATTAGTTGTTTGGATATTCCTCCTAACTTTTACAAATGAGGATTTCAGTTTCTTCGTTTTCGTGGGTTTTCTTTAATTCATTTCTAGTTGCAGCTTTCTTTGGAATCCATGTAGTTTCGGTTTCCGGCCAATGTCGGATCGATCAGGAACGGTTGTTGCTCGAGTTGAAAAGCAGCTTCAATTCTAGTTCTACTTCAGCAGGGAAGCTAGCGACGTGGGATCAAACTACGGATTGCTGTTCCTGGGATGGAGTAAAATGTGCTGGTGCTGGTCTGGTTATCGGTCTTGACTTGAGCCATCAGTCGATTGCGGGTGTAATGAACGATTCGAGTAGTCTTTTCCGTTTAGAACATCTTCAGCAACTCGATTTGGCTTACAACAGACTCAAGCCTGCTATTCCTTCTGCGTTTGACAAGTTGGGGAACTTGAGGTACCTTAATTTGTCAAATGCTGGCTTCACAGGGCAAATTCCGGCTGCCATTTCGAGCATGACAAAGTTGGTTAGTCTTGATTTATCTGGGAGTTTACTTTTTGGACTGTCATTGAAACTTGAGAAGCCGAACTTAGAGATGCTTGTTCGAAATCTCACAAAACTAAAATTCCTTCATCTTGACGGGGTGAATATTTCAGCAAGGGGAAATGAGTGGTGCCGGGCCGTATCATCGCTGAACGATCTGCAAGTGTTGAGCATGTCCAGCTGTTATCTGTCAGGACCTATGGATTCTTCACTTTCCAATCTTCAATCCCTCTCGGTAATTCGTCTCTACAACAACAGTTTGTCTGCTCCAGTTCCGCAATTCTTCGCAAAATTCCCAAATTTGACATCCCTGCGTCTTAGTAGCTCTGGTTTGAGTGGAAGACTCCCAGAAGAAATCCCCCGGATACCTACGCTGCAGATTCTTGACTTGTCATATAACAACTTACTCGAAGGTTCGTTTCAAGAGTTTCATCCGAATGCTTCTCTTCAGACATTGGCACTTAGTGGCACTAAGTTTGGGGGGCAACTACCAGAATCTATTGGTAACCTTGGGCAATTGACAAGAATAGAACTTGTAAGTTGCAATTTCAGTGGAACAATACCGAAAACAGTGAGTAAACTTACTCGGCTTGTCTATTTGGATTTTTCTAAGAACAATTTTTCTGGTCCAATGCCATCATTCTCATCGTCAAGAAATCTTACAGTGCTAAACCTTGCTTCTAATCAGTTAAACGGCTCAATTCATTCCACAAACTGGTTTGTTCTTTCTAATCTAGTAAGCATTGACTTACAAAACAACATGTTAAGTGGAACCATTCCATCTACTTTGTTTGGTATTCCATCACTGCAGAAGATATTTCTTTCCCAAAACCGATTCAATGGCAGCCTTGGTGACCTCAAGGGTAAGACTACTTTTCTGCTTGATACCCTTGATCTAAGTAGGAACAAGTTACAAGGACAATTTCCAATGTCTGTTTTTGAGCTTCAAGGTCTTAAGATCCTGACAATGTCTTCGAACAATTTCAGCGGGTCCATACAATGGACTGACATTGGAAAGTTGAGGAATCTTTCCAGTCTTGATCTGTCATATAACAACTTGTCCATTGATTCAACTTCTACTGATTCTTCCTTGCCTTCCTTTCCCAACATTACCAGATTGAAGTTGGCTTCTTGCAACTTGAAACAATTCCCTGGATTCTTGAAAGCTCAACTCAGGTTAAACCATTTAGACCTTTCGAAAACCCAGATTTCGGGGGAAATACCCAATTGGGTTTGGGAATTTAAAACCCTTGCTTACTTAAATCTTTCTCAGAATTTCCTTACAAAATTTGAAGGACCTTTGCAGAAGAATATTACATCTTCACTAAGTGTTGTCGACCTTCATGGCAACCAGCTCCAAGAGCAAATAGACCATCTTCCACCACATGCCACCTATCTGGATTACTCAGGAAACAATTTTAGTTCTAGTTTGCCACATGATATTGGTGACTTCCTCCAGTTTGCCTATTTCTTTTCCCTCTCAGGTAATAACTTACAGGGAGGTATCCCAAGGTCGATATGCAACGGTTCATATCTTCAAGTTCTTGATCTGTCTAATAATTCCCTGAGCGGTCAAATTCCTGAATGCCTGATTCGGATGAATTGGTCTGTTGTACTGAATCTAAGGCGAAACAATCTTAGCGGCATCATCTCTGACACATTTCCAGTAAACTGCAGCTTACAAACTCTAGATCTCAGTCGGAACTTACTGCAAGGAAAGGTTCCAAAATCCCTGGTCAACTGCAAAATGCTGGAGGTTCTAGACCTTGGAAACAATCAGGTCAATGATACATTCCCATGCCATTTGAAGAATATAACAGGATTGCGTGTCCTCGTCTTACGAGCCAATAAATTTAATGGGAAGATGCATTGTTCAGAGAAGAGCCCCTGGCCTATGCTTCAGATTGTGGACCTATCTTCAAACAGTTTCAGTGGTACACTGCATGAAACATGCTTGTCGACCTGGAAGGCCATGCAAGTTCCTGAAGATGAAACTCTGTCAGAGCTTAATCATCTCAGTTTTAAGGTTCTAAAGTTCGGTCAACTTTATTATCGGGATGCAATAACAGTTACCATGAAAGGTTTAGAGCTGGAGTTGCTGAAGATCCTAACTGTGTTTACCTCCATTGACATTTCGCGCAACAACTTCGAAGGGCCGATACCAGAAGTGATTGGAACTTTCAAAGCACTTTATGTCCTTAACTTTTCACATAATGCTCTCACAGGGGTGATGCCATCATTTTTGGGAAACCTACTTCAGCTGGAGTCTTTAGACCTTTCAAGTAACAATTTACATGGCCAGATCCCTATCCAGCTAGTAAAACTCAATTTTCTTTCAGTTTTTAATGTTTCCAACAATAAGTTAGTGGGACGGATCCCAACAGGCACCCAGATTCAAACGTTTTCAGAAGCTTCATTCGAGAACAATCCAGGATTGTGTGGGTTTCCTCTAACTACAAGCTGTGCGAATCAACCTTCACCTGTACCCCATACAGCACAAGAAGCAGATGAATTTGATTGGCAATTCATATTCATTGGAGTGGGGTTTGGTGTAGGAGCAGCTCTATTTGTTGCACCCTTGATATTTTGGAAGACAGCAAGTACATTGGTCGATGATAATATTGACAAATTCCTTAGAGTGATGCTTCCAAAGGTGGGCTGGACTTACATTCGCCCGGATGATACGAAGGTTGATACAGATGAAAATCTTGAAGAAAACAACACAGAAAGTGATGATGAAGAAGATAAAGAGAGCGAGGAGACGATCGAAGAATATCGCGGGAGATATTGTGTGTTTTGCTCGAAACTTGACATGACCAGGAAGAAAGCAATTCATGACCTAAGTTGTACCTGCCATGATTCCTCATCTTTATCTTCTCCTTCTTCCACCTATTCTCACTTTTCTCCTTAGGCCTTTTTTTTTATTTGTATATATAGAAGAGAAATGAACATTTAATTTCGTAAACTCTGTATACTCCACCCACAAACTCATATGCTCAATGTGCATGTTACTCGACTTCCCTCACAAGCAATTACACCATGTGGCAAAAAAACGATCATTTTTGTTCAGGCATGTGTCTACTTTAAACTTTATAGACTTTATATATTTAACTTAATTTTTATAAATCAATTTATAATTTTTTTAATTTTTATAAATTAAATCTATCTTTAAAATTTTATATATAATATTTTTAAAAATATTTTTAGATTCGTCGCCGTAAACTTAGTACACGTAATAATTTCAAAACTTCGCTTAGGATGAAATAATTACTCATGTAAATTATTAAAGCGTTTCTGTTGTTTCATGCTAAAAAAAAAATCTGCTGTTTCAGTCTTGGTCAAATTCTTACCAATTACCATCCATCCCTTTTCTTACATGAGGTGGCGATCTAATCCCTTTATTATTTGTGCGCGAATATTATATATGTTGAGTAATTTCCTTGTACCTTCTTATTTAGACTGCCTCAAACTGACGCTTTCTTGTGTAATTATTGTCTTCATGCATGCACGGGTTAATCTTCCTGTGGGCGGTAATTGGAGCAATTGTTGTGCATAAAGAACAAATAGCGTTCAGGGTTTGTTTTATTCCTTCCATATGGGTACCGGAGCTTCCACTCCCAAGACTGCTTCTGGTATTACCATTAGAATTCCCAATTTTTATTAGTTTTTAGCTTCAATTGTCATGTTTGTAAATGGAATCTCGTCATCATCCTTTGTTTCTTCTTTCTCGGAAATTTATGAGCATTAATTACCTGTGCTGCTTGAAATTGATGTGCTGTTGACTTTATTTGGGATGATTGCAGGCGAATTGAAGGATGAAATTGCTGGAAAAATTGGTTTACAACCTCATAAACAAAGGGTTTTTGGCAGAGCTGGAGAGATGACAGCCGGCAAAGCAAATACGGTTGAATCGGCGAGGGAAAGTGAAGAAATTTCGAGGGCTTTTGTAGCAGTTGCTGGAGTCAGGAAAACAGTTGACAAGCTTTCTGAAAGAGTGAGTTTGTTTGCCGGTTGTATTTAACTATTTATAAGCATGGACAGGGAATTATAATTCTGTACTCCTTTGGGGATTGTATTAGATTTTTTTCCCCTCATTCTGTTTTTGGTTTATTTGGATAGGTGGCTGCATTAGAAGTGGCTGTGAACAGCGGGACAAAGGTTTCCGATGAGGAATTCGATGTATCGGCGGAGTTACTCATGAGAGAGCTGCTGAAATTGGATGGGATTGAGGCCAAAGGAGAAGCTAAGTTACAGCGGAAAGCCGAGGTTCGTATTGTAGGCATTGAGTTTCACAATATTTGGTTTGTGGACAATCTTGGCATGTTGCATCATTTGCCATGTAAATATAGCTTAACCAATGGCTAGAACAGTTTAAGCCTAACTGATTATGGATGAGTATCAAAGTGTGTTTATATCCTCTTAACTAGTTGGGTATGTTGTTTCTTGCACATGACCCGTATGAATATATTAATTTTTGGAAAATATTTTGAAAATGTTATGGACATTTAGGGGTTTGAGCTATTTGGGATGAATAATCAGATATTGTGAATTTGTTGGAACTGATTCCTTCTGTTCCTTGCATAGTTGTTTCTTATTTGGCATGTTAAGCTTTAAACGCTTGTATTTAATGCCACTCGACACTAGGACCATTATAGTTTGATATTTCAATGATATTGCCGAGTAGATGGAGAAACTCAGTCATCGGTTCCTGCATCTTCTCATTTCGGAATGCCGTGTGAGGCCTTGCTGTCACCCGCCTATTGTATGAAGAATACTCTTAGTTTTCCTTAGAAGTGCTTTTGTTGGTTATTCTGGAACACTTCCGATTATGACCGAGCACCTGTAAATACATGGTGGATCCTACTCCTCGAACGATTATTTTGCACTATAATCCTGTAGGCATAATTCTAACAGAGCATGGCCGTTGTGCTGAAAGAGGAAATGGTTTTATGCAGCGAGTAGGTTAGGCAATGCAAACCTTGAGGGACCATGTTTCAAGTTTTACAAAATTGCAGATTCTGTATCTAGCCTATGATTAATGTCTATTCTGCTGCATGCTGTTGTATGTACTCATTGCTCCCTTGATCAGGTGCTTCGTGTCCAAAACTTCCATGAGACACTGGACAAGTTGAAGACAATAAATTCCAGATTTTCTTAGCAACATTGCAAAGCTCTATCATAGACAACAAAATGGGAGACATTCAACCTTGGACTGAGAAGCTTGACTGTACCTCAACTGTCTCATCTTTGTCAAATCCGAAGCAGGATTGGAAACATTATGTTAGTTAATATTTGCCCGATTCTTTATCGTATAAAATTTATATGCGGATTATTACACGTATGACTCCCTTGTTATGATTTACCAGTGCCTCTGTTAATGGGATTGTTCCATTACCTGAGCTGTGACCTTGACTCTTTGTGATATATGATGTACTTTCTATATTCTTCTTATAAATTATGATTGACAAACACATTGAAATCCTAGTCATTGATGACTGGCTGATGCTTCTGCATTGTTGGACCTGTAAACAAAGCCATTTGCAACTGCTGAAAGTCGGGGGATCACTGGTGAAACACGGAGGCTAGGGACGGAGCAAGATTTTATATAAGGGGTGGGAAACAGATTGTCTAAAAGGAAATATCTAAACTTAAGAGAATTTAAAATTTTCCAGCACCCTTGGGTCCGGATAGAGGCAGCTATTCGGTAAAAGCTCCTTGCACCGTTTAAAGTCAAAACAATGGAAAAAGTATTTGGAAAAAGTATTTTTTTCCAACTATTCCATGCCCTTCCTTCACATCTATGATTAATCTTCCTGGATTCTTTCTATGGTAAAAGCTCCTTGCACCGTTTCAAAGTCAAAACAATAGAAAAGTAATTCTCAATGAAAGCATATTCAGTGGAATATTAGATTAAGATTGGAATTGTAATCAATAGGAATTTTGTTCAAGTTGCAGCTGTAACTTTATGTGCTTGATTTCATGATCCTGAATGCGGGATGGAAATTGTCTTCCCTAAATATTTTTATTTTATGCCAGCACTAAAAATTAAGTTTAGGGTCTAGTGTTTAAGGTTAGGGTCTAAGGTTCAGGTATAGGAAATTTAGAGTAAAGTGTATTTTTTAGAGTGTAGGATTTAAGATTTGAATTTTAGGGTTATGGTTGTTAATTTAATTTTTAAGTGTTTTTTAGTATGAGACATAGAAAGGGGTATACTTTAGGGATAGGCCTGTAAATGAGACGAGACAGATCGCGAGCTCGTCTCGGTCTGTCTCGGTCAACGCTCGGTCAATACTCGACTCGAAAAGCTCGCGAGCTACTTAAAAATATAATATACTATTTTTTAATTTTTAAAATTAAAGTGAACTAAAATGTAGTTTGGATGATTTTGGTTGTTATGTTATGTTAGTTTAATTTTTAGTTTAACTTTATGTATATTTTCATGTCTACTATTTTTCTCTGACTAGGATTAGGGTTTTTTAATGAGGCACATGAAAATATTTTTTTGTATGATTCTATCTATAATGAAATCATGCAATCTGATCAATAATAATAATAATAATAATAATAATTATGAATAGGGTTGTAAATGAAACGAGTCAGATCGCGAATTACTCGAGTCCGACTCAGTTAAAGCTCGATCAATACTCGACTCGAGTTTTTAACGAGCCGAGTCGAGCTCAGCACTACTCCAGCTCGACTCGACTTGTTTACACCCCTACTTAGGGGGAAATGATTTTTGTTCCTGAATGCGCCGGTAAGGTTATTGTTTGTAAATTAAAAGTATTAGATTATATGATAAACTATTTAAATAGTCATCCGATTATATAATAATCTTTTGGGTCCATTAACTATAAAAAGTTACAAAATAATCATTCTAGGATGGGCCAGTTAATCAGATTTGATACAATAATAAAGATAACCCTCAATTATTACACTATTTTAATTTGATTTTAATTTTAAAAAATTACTAAATGTTATTTCAATTTGATAACTTTTCTTTTCTATTTCTTCCCCTCTATCATCTTAGCCCCTCCTCTCTTTCTCCATTAATAAACACAATAAATATTCCTAAGATTCTTCATCACCAGGTTATTCTCATAATTTCATTAATCTATTTATGAAATTCCATATGTTCATCACCATCGAGCTATTCTCATCATTTCATTAATATATTTCTAAAATTTTCTTTATCCCCCCCAAACTTTCATCCTTTAATCATCATCATATTGTTCTCTTCCTCCCGTTAATTCATTTCTAATATTTAATCATATAAATCATTCAAAACTAAATAAACATAAATATCTACACAAAACATAGTCTCAATCTCTTGAGAAAACGAAACAATAATATTCAGATTATCTAACAAAACCAGCCAATGAATTAAAACATGCAATCAAATCTCGATTTTAATGAAAGTCGACGGCGATTACAATGATAGAGGAAGAAGGGAGGTTATGGCTCCTTTAATGAAAGTCGACGCCTGGCTTTAAAAAACCAGATCGTTTGAAATCGTTTAAAACATCATTTACTCCTCACATTCATTCGTTGCTTCACTTGGAAGAAAGGGGGGAAATTGTTCATCTTCTTGCTATGAGGGAGGGAAAGCGTTAGCCTGTTAGTTCAACTGATTCCAACCAACAAATCATTCATTCCCAGAAATTGTAGCTAAAATAAAGCAGCCCACAAAATTCTTATTCAAATGGTAAGAATTTAGGTTATAATATATGAATTTATGTAATTACACAAATTCTTACCTAGTTAGCAAGAATTTCGGTTCTATCTAAATTATTACACAGTCCTACATAAAATCTGACCAAAATGATAATAATTTGTGTAGAACCACATTTTAACCTCACCCTAAAGTGCCGCACCTTAGCATGTCCTGCCCAGATTGGAGTTCCCTTGGAAATTCAAAGCAATGTCATCTGGGTCAATATCGGGTAAAACCAACTCCTTTTTGGACCAAACTTCAGATCCTATATATCTTCTTAGGGGTGTAAACAAGCAAAGTAGTGCTGAGCACGACTCGACTCGTTTAGAACTTGAGAGTCGAGTTGAATATTGACTGAACTTTGATAGAGTCAGATTCGAGTAGCTCGTGATTTATCTCATCTAATTTACAGCCATATCAATAATAATAATAATTGTTGAGTGAATTTATTCAACAACAATAATAGAATATTATTATTATTACCAATGAGTGTTGGATGCATTGTCAAGACACTTTGCACTCTCTATGCGAGTTCAAACTTTAGAGACAATATTGTTGGGAGGGACAATCTCGTAGCTCGAACATACATCGTAAAACGGACATGCATATTACCAACAAATTATTATTATTATTATCCAAAAACATATATTTTTGTTCACTTTAGTTCTAAAAAATTAAAAAAATAATATATCACGATAAATTTATTACCGAAAGTAATCTAACAATTTCTATTCAGACGACCAAAATTGGTGAAATTAGGTGAGGTTTGAAGGATCACGAGGTGAATTAGTAGGTCCCAATAAAATTGGGATTCCTTATTAGATAGCGAGGTGAAAACATACCTGAAAAAGTAGCTGAATGTAACTTTCTCTGTCTTCTACTTCTCACAATGGAACATTGTTATGGGGATTTCTCATGTCGTTATCGTAGGTTAAACTAACACTTGTCTAAAACATCATCATGAACTGTAATATATTTTGATGCATTGCTTTTAGTCTGCTCTTTCTACTCATCCGACGGAGTTATGATTAAACAATATGAATGAAACATTCGTTTCATTTTAAAATTAATAAAAAAATATTAAGTCTTTGATTTAAAATTTGAAGCTTTACTTGGATAAGTATTCATATTAACATGAAATAAAATTGTTATTAAAAAAACGGAGGACATATGCACCTTCCGTTGCCTTGCCTTAGTAATTGTATCCATGACTGAGTGCTTCCGATAAAGAGTGAATACTGTTAGTACCTACAAATATCCACCGTTACGTGTCAAAGCTACACAGCCAACAATAGGCAAACGGGGTTACAAACAGTGTCATACGAAGGCTCTGTGATATATGACAAACATGAGATCGCAGACAACATCATGCCCAGTGATCTCATAACAATGTAACGAGATCGCTGCGAGTGACGATATGAATCTACGACATCCCATCATAACCTGTCCAATCAACACTTCATGACTACTTAGTCGTGACACCTGTCCCAGCGGTATATATAAGAAATGCAATGAGAGGAACGAGGCATCCCAGACCAGGGAGGCACCACAAACCACTATAGCAAGAGCAACAGGCACATTCCTACGGAGGACTACCATCCAAACCTCCGTCGAACCATCGTCTCTGACCCCTGTTGACTTTGACAATCAACAATTAGTGCGGTGAGCGTGGACTGAACACCTGACCTTCAGATCTTCAGTTTGATTCTCGAAGGAGTGACGAGGAACAGCCCCTAACGAGAGATAATGGAAGAAACCCCCACTCCTCAAGCCGAAATCAACTAGCTAGCTACATGAATAGTAGACTAGAAGTTATGGAGGAATACATTAGTATCGCGCTAAAACATCTTTTGCAGCGACAAGAGCATATTAAAAAGCAAATGCAACACTCAATAGTAAAACACGCTGGTAAGATGATAGAGGAATCGCGAGCAACCACGACCGGAGTGACTGAAGAAGAATACATGTATGCAACAAGAGTAAACCAAAATGCCCTAGCGGCAAGTCCTTTAAGAACTTCGATCGAAGACATGTGGAGCTCATATATATATATATATATATATATATAGCAACAAACCCTAAATCCTAAATATATATAATTAAATCTAAAATCTTAAACCACAAACCCTAAATATAAATAAATAAATCCTAAATCTCAAACCCAAACCCTAAATATTATTTATAATTTATATTACAAATCCTAATATATATAATTTATATTACAAATCCTAATATATATTATAAACAATATTTAATTTTAGGATTTTGGGTTTAGGATTTAGTCATATATATTTAGGTTTGGGTTTGGAATTTTAGATTTAATTATATATTTAGGGTTTAGGGTTTGTAGTTTAGTTAGTTACATGTATGGTTTAGGGTTTGGAGTTTGTAATTTAGGATTTAGTTATATATATTTAAGGTTTAGGGTTTGGGATTTCATATTTAATTATATATTTAGGGACTAGGGTTTGTAGTTTAGTTAGTTACATGTATGGTTTAGGGTTTAGTTGTATATATTATAGATAATATTTTAGTTTTGTAATATAAATTATAAATAATATTTATTTGTAAAGTTAATATAGTTATAAAATTATATCATGAGATAAATGAAATTTAAGTTAAACTGCAGTATTATATACTATTTTCGTTAGGATTGTATTAAGTCTTTAAGTTGGCATGCTGGTTTGGTGTAAACCTTTAATCTTTGAGGTTTTTGGTTTGAACCTCTCCAAATGTAGTATTTTTTTAATTTTTTTCTAACAAATCGGCGTCGTTTTGACCTATTTTAGACATCAAAGCAACTATACCAAAACAACGCCGTTTTGCATTTAACAGTCCGTTACAGTTTAACGGTCGAGTGGCATAATAATAGCAAAAAACAAAGTTCAATGGTATAATAGTATCATTTTATAGTTCACTGATATTTTTGATAAAAAGGTTAAAATTTAGTGACATTTTGTGTAGTTTACTTTTATAAAATTTATGATTAATTTAGAATTTGGATCGTGCAGTTAACTCTTTAGATTTTGTTTGATGTAGAAAATCAATTAAACTGGAGGCAATGGAGAAATTCATTGCGTTTGTAGGTAACATATGACAAACGGAAAGCAACCGGGGATTTGGTTGTATTGCTAGATATTTTTATGTACAAATGTTGTGTTGATTTAGGGTGTTTATCGAGCGAGTCGATCATGAGTTGAGTAATGCTCGATTAAACTCGAAATTTTTTTTATTTATACTTAACTCGACTCGATATTCAATAAGATTAATAAAATTTTGCTAAACTTGGCAAATACATAAAATTTTAGAAATTTGAACTTCAAAAATTTTATGTAAATTACTTAGTAAGACACTACACTTTTTCAGAGTTTTTAACTAGCATTCATTCAAAGTTTTTGAAAGATAATTTTTTTAAGGTAGCCACCAAAAATCATAAAAAATTATAAAATAAATTAACGAACTGCTCGCAAACTTATCGAGTCAAGTTAGGCCCTGATCTAGTCGAACTCGAGTTCGAGTTAAGTCGATTTATGCCAAACGTTGATCGAATTTTGATAGAGATAAACTACTTACGAGCTGCTCAACTCAATTAACACCCTAATTGGACTACAGCTTGTTAATAGTTCAATTAAGAAGGTACTTTGATAACGTATGTGATTTAGGAAATATTATTAGATGGGTCTGGCTCACCACGTCATCCATGTTCTCACCAATAACAAATTTTCATCTTATTTTTTTCAAGTTAAATCTTCACTTCTTTTCTATATGTCATTAAAGAGTGGTAGTTATTTGAAAGTTAATCTAAAACGGATGAATTTGACGTAGATAAATGATTTGCAAATGGCTATGGGCCTGACAGTGCTCACCCTGTTCGGAAGGTCAAGTGATGTATGCACAATGGTCATTATATGGCCCGGATGCTTCAGGGCCTTGGCGATTTCAAATTTGCTTACGTGGGCTGTTACAAATAATAGTAAAAAATCGTACATAATAATTTATGTACTATTGTATTTTAGTCCTTTAATTGAAAATTAACAAGTTGATCCTTGTACACTTTGAAACGAGTAAATTGATCTCTCCATTAAAATTTTCATTCAATTTTCTATTAAGTGTTGATGCGACATTTCTAAAATGTGCAAAATTATAAAAAAAAATCATAAAAAACTAATTATATAAAAATACATATAAATTCTAAATTTAATTATATAAAATTAAAATCCATTAAAAAATCTAAAAATATATAATTTTATAACATATATATATATGCAATTTATACATTTGATAATAGAAGTTCCCTCGCTGCTAAGATTTGAGGCTAAATTAGATGACGTTTGAACAAGTCTATGAAAACTAGAAAGAAAGTGATGTTGGCAATTTCCGTCCTTGTATGGGATATAAACGACTATTTTTTTGCGATTTTATTAAATAATCATTTTCATAGCTTTTATAGGCTAGACGGCTTCAATTCGACTGTTTTATCATGCAACTTGTGCCCGATATCAAATTCCAGCTATCCACTCTTTTCAGAACCCTTGGTCCCCAAACTTTGACAAATCGGGAGAGAAGAAAGCAACGCTGTTTCATTTACTCTTGCAATGGAAAGTTGTTCCTTGTCAAATACACCAACTCGGTTCCTTTCCAAGTGCAAGGAGAGAGTTCCAATCAAGGATTTAATTAGCGGTCCACAATTGTAATGACGATTTTTATATAGTAATTTTAGCATCGTCCGAGACCGTGATACTTGTAATCATGATATTCGCAATAGTATATGTTCTTTGAAAAATTAATGAGCACAGTCCTTGTAATGACCACAAAACATACGTATATACGCAATTGTGATAAACACAACACGACCGAGAACAATAAACTTTAAAAATGTTTCATGCATTCGTTGACTTATACAAGAGTAGGCAGAGATTCCTCAAAAAAAAAAAAACAATAGTAGGCGTAGACCATAAGCTTCAAAACCGTTTCATGTTTAAAACAATGATCGAATCTTCGACCCTAGGTAGGAGTTACCCTTGCGATCTTGCCTAAAGTTTTAGCCCATTAATATCGGGATCATTTTACTTTGTAATAAGATTTAGGGATAAATCTCAAAATTATACTTAAACTTTTGTTAAATGTGTAATATACATGAATGAATTTGGTTGCAATTGTATACATAAAATTTTAATTATATTAAATTTCTCAGATTACATCCATAATAATCAACATAAGCACTATTTTACATATATGTATGTATATACACACTACTCATACATACGTTTACATTCATTTAGTATATATATGTACGTATAATTAAATCAAAATTAAAGATTAATGTGTGGAAATAAGTCTGAATCGCGGATCTAAGATGCCACCGATGGATAAGATTTAGTGATGGTATGAGAAGAAATCGTTTCCAAGAACATTGAGTAGATTCCATCACTAGAATCAAAGGATTCCCAGTTATCAATCGAAGGAAGATGTTCATCTCCATTGAGGTACCGCACAATTTTCCTCATGCTAGGCCGAATTCCAGGCTTCGGATGACAACAAAGAAGACCCAACAGCAACACCAGCTTCACCTCTTCGATTACATAACTGGAATCCAACTTAGGGTCTATTGCATCGAGAACACGACCCATTTGGTGGCACTCTATCACCCAGTCCACCAAAACGAAGTTCCTCGAATCAACCGGCTTTCTCCCGGAAACAATTTCCAGAAGCAAAACCCCATATGCAAAAACGTCCGAGCTTGTAGAAGCCTTGCCGTTGCGAGCCAATTCAGGTGCGATATACCCGATAGTTCCGACAACGTTCGTGGTGTGCCAATCCGTGCCATGATCGTACAACCTCGCGAGACCAAAGTCCCCCAGCCGGGAATTCATGTCGGCGTCTATTAGAACATTGCAGGACTTCACGTCTCTATGAACTACGACCAGCTCCCATTCTTCGTGCAGATACAGTAGTCCGGAAGCAATGCCTTTAATGATGTTGAATCTTTGTTCCCAGCTTAAGACAAAGCCTTGTTTTTGATCGAAGAGGAGGGAATGAAGGCTTCCGTTGGGAATGTAATCGTAGATTAAAAGAAGATCATTCTTTCGCTTACACCATCCTTGAAGATAAACCAAGTTCTTGTGCCTTAATCTTCCTAGGCTTTCGATCTCGGCTACGAATTCTCTTACACCTTTGATTGAACTTTGAGTTTGAGTTATCTTTTTAACGGCGACTTCGGTTCCGGTCGTCGGCAACACGCCTTTGTAGACTGTAGCAAATCCTCCAACTCCGATAATCTCACTCTGCTTGAAACCCTTCGTTGCTGCATAGAGATCCTTGTATCGGAACCGGTGAGGACAGTCTAATTCCCAATCTTCGAGATTCTCGAACCAGACATTCTGTTTGTACAACGTAAAATAGAACAATATTCCCAACAATAAAACAGTCACGGTCGATAAAGCAGCAATAAGACTGATGACTTGACGATCAGGAGAAAATCCAACTTTTTCTTTAGACGGAACCATGGGAAGCTCGGAAATATCGAGCGGCGGCGCCGTTCCGTTCGTCGAGAAGCTCCACCCTAAGATGAAATGGGAGCTTGACTTTTCCCCGGTAGATGCAGAAAAGCCAACGTACATGGTTTCTTGAACAAAAGGTGTTAAGTCCACGGCATAGAAAATGAGAGGCTTAGAGGGTTTGCTTACGTTCAAGGGACAGATTGTAACATTCACGAATTTCCCATCATATTCAATCCAAGCCTGGATCGGATCGCCGCTCTCCAACACCATATCCTCCGTTCGGTCCGTGTTATCGATGAAATAGTAGGCCGGTCTCGACGCGTTCGAATACATGCCATTGATGTTAATCCCGACATGGTTTCCATCACTGTCCACAGCGTTATTGTATCCATTGACGGTATCGAATTCCACCGCAAATATGTAGTTGGAGGGTGATCCATCATTCTGCGGGTTAAATATTCCCATGTAATGCTTCGCTGCGGCTCCCGGGAACTGCTTGGAAGGGGATAACGTGAAAGCAAGTCCATGACCTCCTCGACCGGAGCTCGAAGGAACGATGACTAACACGAAAGTTGTGCTGAAAGAAGAAGATGAAGAGCTGTTCTCCATCAATATTTGTATTGGTTCTGAATAGAATGCATGGCCAATAGTATAACTTGCTTTGTTTGTAAGCTTCAGGGCGCCACTAGGCCTACTAATAGTAGAAGCTCCATCAAGGGTGAGCTCTGATTCACTTGTATTAAAACCATTGAAGATGAAACTTGTGGGCTGAGGTTGAGCAACAACAGGGAAGAAGATGAAGCAGAAGAGAAGGAAAGCCATGTTAAATGTTTTCTTTGTTGCAGCTAGCTTAGGTTCGTATGATATTAATATTATAAAGTATAAAATCATGTGAATAGAAACAAATAGTCCTAAATGGGAACACTTGAGGATTTCAAAGTCAATGTCGAATGGAAATGTTAGGGCACGTTTGATTGGCTCAAAGTTGATGATGTGAACAGTGCGTGGGTGATAATAGGGCAATTGCCGTAAGCTCTAAGCAGGCGGAGTTTGAATTTTTTGGACTGCCTAGAAATATTGTATTATTAGTAATGTATCGTGGAATTTGATACCATAGTAACTATTAGGGTTGAAAATAGAGCTTATTTTTACGTGGAAAAGGATTAGAATGTTGTGACAATTTTCTAAAAGATGTTATTTCATAAAAAAATCTAAAGGATGCAATAATTTAGTAATGAATGGGATTGCATCAAGTAATTTAGTAGTTTTGGAGTCCTACAAAGCGAAGAAGTAATCGTATGAAAACGAGAATATTGTTTTTTTAAGAAGATTTGAGTTCAATCGAACATTTTTTTTTATCTTTTTTCGGTGCTCTTTTCTATGTCTCAACACTAAAAATTAAATTCTAACTCTTAATCCTAAATTTTAAATCCCAAATCATTAACCGTAAACTCTAAAAGATACATCATCCCCCAATTCCCTAAACACTAATACTAAACTCTAACTCTAAACATTAATTATAAACCATAAGACTAATTTTTTAATATGAGAGCATAAATAAGGACATAAAAAAGGGATAGTGGATTTCTATTCAAGTTCAATCATCTTTAAATGTAAGAATAGAAATCCTTTACTCATTTTTGGTGCCCCTATTTATGCTCCCACACTAAAAAAAATAGGTCTAGGGTTTAGGATTATGGTTTACGAAATTTAGGGTATTTTTTAGGGTTTATGATTTAGAATTTAGGATTATGGCCTAAATTTTTTTTTTCAAATGTAATGTGTGTTGTAAATTTATATGAAGTTAGCATTGGAGGGGGATCCTGGGAATGAATTAGCCTTGGAGTGGAGAGACATTACTCTATCCAGAGTCTCCTCTTGGAGAAATGAGAGCTAAACTTCATGTACACAAAACTGAAGGATATTTTTTATGTTGAAATTGTATACAATAAGTACATATATGATTTCTACATAGTTATTAACAGAATGTCTGAGCATTGTATACTATCGAAAACCAGACGGTCCAAATTAACTACAATGTGCCGAACGCAGCAGCAAGGCCGAACTCTCGAACATTAATGAAAACCAGGATTCAAAGAGGTTGTATCATAACCAGATTAGCTATTGTGTTCATGTAAAACTAAGAGCCATCATCTAGTCAACTAGTACTCGAAGATCAATGACTATTGTTCAACAAAAACAGAGAGAAGCAAAAGTGAATCCCATAAATCAGCAACAATGTGATCGAGTACGGTGTATAAGCACTCGGCAACGATGCCTACATACAAGGGTATCGACAAAAATTTATACATATTCTCAGTTTTTTCTCGAGTTAGCGTAGCAAACCGGATAACCGGGAGTTGCCTTTTCCGATGTATTGTTCTTTAGTGGAAGTGAGTGACAAGCCTCGGGCACTTGTTTGCCCTTGTATGCATTGCAGACGTAGGTAACAAAGTTCTTGAAGTCCTGGTCTTCACACAAAGCACTAGGATCAAGACATGATGCAAACATAAGAGATACATTATAAGACAGAAAATGTAGTGACCTCTTGTAGAGGTTGACCGTTAACAAGCACTCACGGGACGAACTTATGCCGCGGATTAAGCCGAGCAGTTTCTGCAGCATACTGGTTTTCGAGCTGTAAACATAATCACACAATGAACAGTATAGAGGAAGAAAGCAACATGAAAAGAAAGATCAAAGAGAGAACAAGCTCATGAAACTAAACTAACCACATTTCCATAGCCACTTTTATAGCACCAATCCAGTCGTATTAAAACAATTAACCCACTCATTCAGCTTGTTCTCCAAGACCAGACGTTCTACGCAGAGAATGAATCTGAAATGCTGCTCCTGCATTATGAAAAAGGGTAAGGACCAACCGATAAAACTTTGTTAAACAATTCTCTTGCCCTAAGAAATAGAGGGCTTACCCCGTTGGAATACATTGAGATGATGCAGGCTTCAATAGCATTTAAGAGGCATTCATCTGGGCCATGCTGCAAGGTAATATACTAATATGTGTGTTAAAATGAAGTGGACAGCAAAGTTTGTTGGGAAAGTGGGATTTGAAAAGGACATGGCATTAAGAGTGTCAATTGACACCTATTTTTTTTAAAAAAAATTATATAAATTTTATATGAAAATAAAGTTTTATTATAAATAAAATTTACATTTTCTAATAATTGATACTCCATAAAAAAAAATTGACACTCATAATTTAATACTATACTCCTTCGACATAATTTTCTACCCCGCCCCTGATATATCCAAAATGAGAATCACTTTTCATTACAACAATCTTCTTATTTCAACTCTTCACATTCATAAATGAATGATACAAATTCTCTTTTTTTTTTTCTTTTCTCTATAAGAGAGGGAGTACAATTGATTAAAATTAAATTTGAAATTTAATATTAATTAATTTTTATTTCAACATGATCATTTATGGTTCTATATTTAGAGTTTATATATGCCTCCAACATTTAAATTAAATTCTTTCGATAAGGCTATAATGTGTTTTATCATTACACTCGATATTTTTTAATATTGTGTTTCAAAATTATTAATAAATATTATTATTTTACACTTTTAACAAAATATTATTCACAAACAAACTTGAATCTAATATATATTTATATACTCCATATAATTATTATTTAAATAAACAGGTAAGAACGTACGTCATTGTCCAAATATTTTTTTATTAAATAGTGAGATATTACATTTTTATGTCGAGATTCAAACTCATATAAGACAGTCAAGTGAATCTTTTTGTTCAAATATTTTATTATAAAATCACAAACAAGCACGAAAAAACGAAAAATCTTGCATTTTTGGGCTATATCAGATGCAATATTCCAATGTATTGGGCCAAAAAGATAATTTGTAAAGTACCGAATGTAGTTCGAAAAGGGCCGGATTACGAACAAGGCCCAATCCTCGTCAATATAAAAAATTGTGAAGTACTAAACCGCTAGGGTTTTCTGCTAGCCCCTCGCACCATCTTCTTCAAAGAGCGGTCTACCATCAGAACAAGTCTTTGAGCTAAGACAACCGCACTTCACCAACATGGTTAGTTTCTTCCTCCCCTAATCTTTCGTTTTCCGATAATCTATTATGTATGCCAACTCTCTGATTTTCTCCATTTGATTTTCTCTTTCGTCTTTTTTTTTTAGTTTTGAACTAATGAAGTAGTCTTGCTTTGTTTATGAAAAACTTGCTTCATTGTCTTTCTGTTATTTCTCTTATTCGTAATCGGATCTGGTAAGCTGGAGATCTAATTCCTCTCTGAAGTGATAATTTGTTTAAATTGGCGGTGTAATTATTGTAATGGAATCTTAGATCGATTCACTCTTCCTTTTTTGCTGTATTACACTTTTTAAATTGCTAGATTGTTTAAATATGCTTGGATTAGTTTTATTGTGTAATACGTGAATGTGATTTCTTGCTGCTGTTGATTTAGAAGTGCCGTACTTATAAATCTTCTGCGTGGGAGAGTAGAACACGTGAGCTACATTAACACATTTTATTTTCCTTGGTTGTGCAGGCTAGAGGGTTGAAGAAGCACTTGAAGAGGCTCAATGCCCCTAGGCATTGGATGCTTGACAAGCTTGGTGGTGCTTTTGTATGTTTTTGTATCGATTCTTTTCTTCCATACTAATCTACTGCACTCTGTTACAATTTTAATTTTGTTTTTCTTATCTTTCTATCCTGCAGGCTCCGAAGCCATCATCTGGACCACACAAATCCAGGGAATGCTTGCCACTGATTCTCATTCTGCGAAACAGATTGAAGTATGCTCTCACATATAGAGAAGCTATTGCTATTCTCATGCAGAGGCATGTTATGGTAGATGGGAAGGTTCGGACCGATAAGAACTATCCTGCTGGTTTCATGGGTATGTGTCCTTTCTCTATATTCCTAGATTTATTTGGTTCTGTTGGTACTTGGTATTCAATTGAATGATTCATTTTTGGTTTGGTTACTTTGTTTGATCCTTACATCCATTTTCTCTGTTTAAAAATCTCATTGATGACAGACTTTTATTATAATTTATGAAATATTTGACGAGATAGGGAATGTTCATTGTCATGTGATATTTTCTCTGGGGTTGTTCTTAGTTTATGCTGTAAGTGTGCCACTTTTAGGATTTAACGCCTATCTCTCTGCCATCCTGTAATTATTGTATCTTATGTAACATGCTTAATCACCTACTTCCAGATGTTGTGTCCATCCCTAAAACTAATGAGGACTTTCGTCTCCTTTATGACACAAAAGGACGTTTCCGTCTTCATGCCATCACTGGTGATGAAACCAAGGTTTGAACTATAGCAGTCAAATGCTTGAAATATATTTTCTGATTTTTATCACTTTTGAAATGTAGCGGTCAAGTTACTTTCTTCACACTGTTGGTATAACAATATTGTTCATTTTTCTTGTGCCACAGTTTAAGCTCTGCAAGGTTCGATCTGTCCAATTTGGCCAGAAAGGTATTCCATACCTCAATACATACGATGGGCGTACTATCCGCTATCCGGATCCTCTGATCAAGGCTAATGACACCATCAAGCTGGACCTTGAGAGCAACAAAATTGTTGATTTCATCAAGTTTGATGTAGGAAATGTTGTCATGGTGACTGGAGGAAGGAACAGAGGCCGAGTTGGAGTGATTAAGAACAGGGAGAAGCACAAGGGTAGCTTTGAGACCATCCACGTTCAAGATGCCGCTGGGCACGAGTTTGCAACTCGTCTTGGTAACGTCTTCACCATTGGAAAAGGAACAAAGCCATGGGTTTCCCTTCCCAAGGGCAAGGGTATCAAGCTATCCATCATTGAGGAAGCTAGGAAGAGGCTTGCTGCCCAAAATGCTGCTTAAAGCATTAACATAAGGTATCCAGATATGTTTTGCTGCTATAGTTTATTCTGGAGTTCATAGATTGCCTGTTTTTGGTTGAGTACAATTTTGAGAACTTTTTGCAATTTTTTTGTTCTGTTTGGATAATGCTAGTGATCTTGTTTATAAAAAAACAAAAACTAACAAGCCTAGGGGAACAAAGCTTTTTATTCCGTCTTAAATTGCATAAACACCCGAATCCTTCCATGTTTTCTCGAGGGAAAACTCGGAGTTGATGAAGGAAAAGCAGAGGAGTCCCTAATGGAACAAATTAGCTTATTCCCATTCTTGGATCGGACATAAACGATGAAACTGATCTCAAAGCATTGCTTTTCGCTGGGAAGGGGATTGAATTGAAAGAAGTGAAATATTTTGGTACCGAGGGGTGATTGCTGGGAGGGGATGTATAGAGTTCCGGAGATGATGGGGTTTGTTTTCGACCGATAATAAGGAAATCAGGTGGACGATCATGGTTGGAACATGTGAGCAGGTCCGTGCCGAGCTCGTGGTTTATCCAATTGAATACCCTTCAACATCCGAAATCTTGTCAACCAAACCTTAGAACCTTCAAAAACTCCAACAACTTCCTACACGGCTCTCAACGCTACCTTATAAACTGTCACCAATCTTCAACCTCTACTAAAATACCAGCAAGTACATTTTTTTTGTCCTAATCTCATATTGCTTTTATTTCCGTGTGGGACACGTATCTTTACCAGGACAGTGGAAAGTAAGCGTAAGCCTGCAAGATTGGACATTTTGGACAGCCTTAATCTTGTCATTAGCAATACACAAAGAGCTCGCTTTTTTTCCAGTCTAGACAAAGCTGTGCCCATCTTTCTTTGCAGGGAAACTTCCCTTTGTAAGAAAGAATAATAATAATAATAATGCATCTCAAGTCGTTTCACTGAATGTTCTGGTATTTCACTAAAAGCGAAGCTTTATATTCTCTCTTACATGGCAAGCTAATACATATCTTACAACAGAACAGTTTATTCGCTCATATATAGAGTAGAGCTCTGAAGCACTAAAACAACAAAAACATGCAGCATTTAGATGTAGATTATACAGCATCACGCCCCCTCGTGGAGAAGCATTTGGTCAAAGTGCCACACTCCTGCAAGCCAGATTGCATTCAGTTATTACAAACAGATCAAACATGAATCAAACATCAAGCTTCCAAAGCTTACCATGTCCTTTCCCCACCCGCCGCAACTGAGAAACATATTCTGATATCTTCTTGATGGCTTCAACCTATAAACTTTAAACAGTTAGAAAGTGGGATTGTTTGAAAGGCCTTTTTTTTGGATACTAAGAATGAAAGTTTGAGGGTTGAGCTCACCTGCTCGGTTAAGAACTCGGTTTCGATGAAATCTGCCATCTGAGGGTCATTGTTTTGCTCTGCTACCTGTTATTCATCAATCGCAACAGATTAGTTGCAGAGTCAAACACCTCATCTAGGCCTATGGTATGTCTATTAGTTTCAAAACAAGTTGTATCGTATTACATTGTGCAGGCTCAAAAGCTTCTCGTTTGTCAGCTTCTCCAAGGACAATGCTAATTCCATAGCTGAAGTCAGAAGAAATAGCAGAAATAATGAGATATTGTCGACCATGAATCCATAACCATGGTTTTGATTTGTGAAAAGGAACAGTGACTGACCATATAGTGCATCTCCCTTCTCATAATGATCAAACTCTGATGGGGGCGTCAGAATAGAGTGTAACTTCACTCTTCCTCCTCGTATGTTCTAATTAAACAGGTGAAATTAATAATTTATTAGTGACTAATTTAGTGTTTGGGTCATATAATTAACATAGACATTAAAGAAAACCTGATATTCCATAAGCTTCTCCGCGTGCTCCCTTTCTTCTTCACTGGATTCCTTGAAAAATCTGATTCCAACAATATCAAATCTATTCATTATCTCATACAGTTACACAGAAATAAAGAAAAATTCGCTTCTATATTCCTTCTTACTTGGCTAAGCCTTTGAGAGCAACGTTGTCTCTGTCGAAGTACGCGTACATCGAGTGGTACACATAGGAAACATTGTATTCCACACTGTCAAACAAAATAAGTAAAATTAGAGCATATTATACCGAAGATATACCGGCAAAAAAACCATAATAACAAACAAACAAAAAAATGGTGATTAGTTGATTGCAACTACAAAAAGAAAATAAAAAACACCACTTAGCGGAGAATATTATCTCTTCCGAAATAAATTTGCTCACAATCAAGGATCGACCGAGAGGTACCGGAGACCAATCGCAGCTCTTAAAAATTTTAAATTCTTATATTTTTTTATATTTTCTATCAATGATTTATTTCACACCCTTAAAATTTTATAATTTTGCATCCCTATTTTTAATCTCTTTAACATTTCACACCCCGACAAAAAATTCTTCTTTGTCCCGGTCATAACCCTAATAAAACATAACAAGAAGACGGATGAAAAGTGTAAAACCAAAAAGTACAACTCACTTGATTTGCTCATTGATGGCGGCTTCACAGTCGTCGGCGTATTTCTGTCGAGCAAGTGAAAGGCCAGGAGCGATGGGAATATCGAGCTCCTCCTTCTTCACCTCTTCAAAGGGCTGGAACACTACCCCGGTGAGTGCAGAATTGTCGCTTCCTATGGATGCATAAACACCCAAATCCCTTCCATGTTTCCTCGGGGGGAAACCCAGAGCGGAGGAAGAAGGAAAGGCAGGGGAAGAACCCCCAAGGGAACAAATTAGATTATCCCCATGCTTGGTTTGGACATAAAACGATGAAACTGATCTCAAAAGCATAGCTTTTTCACTGTAAAAGGGTTGAAAGAAGTGAAGTTTTTGGTAGTAATCTAAGGAAAGGGGGAAGATGGTGGGTGATTCGCCATTGCAGGGAGGGAGGGAATTTATAGAAGAACAGGTGGGTTGGCAAGAGTTCTAGAATGGACGGGGATCGTTTTAGACCGTCGGATAGGAAATTAGATGGAGGGTGATGGTTGAAACACGTAAGTAGGCGTGTGGTGAGCTCGTGGTCTATCCAATTGAATAAGCTTTTTGTGGAAATGTTTTAGCCCGTAGATTCTTTCCACATTGCAATCTTTATCATAGTTTATTTTTTTCCCGCAGTTGGTCGAGTCTTCCCAGTAATTATTCACGCACATATATGAGAAGTTATTAGATGGACCGATTCACTACGCTGAATTAAGTTTATCTAATAATTTTTTTTATAAAAAGAAAGTTATAAAAATATTTTATTTTATATATCTTTTAAAATTATTAAAAGTGAAAACGAATGTATAAAATTAACACTATAAAATTGATGTATATAATGACGATCAGTTAGGATATAATAATTTTAATAATAAAAATCACAAATTATTTTATTATATTTAATAATAAATATCTTATTTTTATTTTAAAAAATAATTAGTTATTTAATTATAATTTTATTACAAATAAATTACTCTGTCATTAAAACTAAAACGGACAACTTGATATAATAACAATTTTAGTTCACAAAAAGTATACACTCTATTAATTTGGTCCCCATTCAAAATAATTCAAAAAAATAACAATTCATATTTAAAGCTATTACATATGTCAATTAACGAGCTGGTGGACAATAGTATGAAGTGCAATAAGTGATAGGAATGTGTGTTATGAGTGTGTAGTGTCAAAATTTTTAAATACGAAGAATTGAATTTATAAAACTATTTTAAATTAGTATTGAATTAAAATGCATTAATTTTAGAAACTAAAACTACTATTACACCGGACCATGTTTGAAGTTTAAAGACTAGTAATTTAATTGTAATAAAATTTTAATTATATAACTAAATTATTACTTTTAAAAAAATAACAGATATATTACTAAACTTGTATTTAATTATTTTATCCTTTAAAAACTAAAAGAAAAGAGCACTCCACGTGACAATTTAGAGTCGTTGGATTGATAAATGTTGATTGACAAAACATGTATCGAATAAAAGTATGAAACGTATGCTTGGTTGAAGCTATCCAATTCTGAACTTTTGTTCCCTTATCCCTTGCTTTGAGTAATCAACATCGCTTCCATATTTGCTTTGAGTAATTCAAACCGTAAAGTCTAACAAACTTAAGGATTAGTGGCAGGGACAGAGTCATGTTATGCATAGGAAGGTCCAATTTTTTTTGATATAATTGTATTTAAAGTCCCTTTTACTTTAAATAGTAATAAAATAAGTTTTTTTCCCTCAATTTATAGATTTAAAGTCTTAATAGACTTTTGTCTCTCTTAATGTTTAACCTAATTTCGTCACTGACTAGTGGTATAATTCCATCATTTTGGTAAATATGTAAACGGACATGTTGACGGACATATAAACGAACATGTTCGTAACACTATCAAAAATAAACAAACAAACACGAACATAATATTAAAATTTAAACAAACACAAATCGAAAATAACACCTTCAAAAACAAATAAACGAATATAAATATAATCTTATTCGTTCAAGACGATTCATTTACACCTTTGTATATAGGCCTAGTCAAAATACATGCAGCATTAATCCAACTCATCTAGTCATCTGCTTTGCAATGGCACAAACTATTAAAAACTCAGTAGAAGACAAATGATTTGGCTGAGGGCAAAAGCCGAAAGTGCACTATCAAACTGAGGTAGGAAATAGCAAATAGGGTTCTTCTGTTAGAAAAAATAGCGTTAATCAGAAACAAACAAATAAATATAATTTAAAATAAAAAATTCAAAAATATAGTTTAATTGAAAATTAAACCAGTTCCGAATAAACCAGTAGAAAATATGTTAAGGCCTACACGAACGCAGTTTTCTTAAGACAAATTCGACCACTCTTTTGTGCTTGAGTTCGTCGATCGTCAGTTTCAGAATACCACAATAGATGATATTCTACAACAACACTTATGTAGAGATCATGAACAAAGCTTTCACATTTCACTATCACCGAAAATACTGATGCAATTTTGGAAGAGGAGAAATTATTGAAGATGTGTTTAAAACTGAAGTGAACATCTTTTATATAGGGAAAATTATGTTAAACCGTGGGAATAAAAAAAATATTTCGAAGGGTGGAGTAAGAAATATATAAAAAAATATTTTGAACTTAATGGTCATTGATACTTTCCTATTTAATTCGGAATAAAAATTAATACCATATTTTAATCAAATATTTTTTCGTGAATAAAATATTCAAAGGTCTAATCCCCAAACCATGAATCTAATGGAAGCAAAGAAGAAGAAGTCGAAATTTCCCCTAATGCTCTCTATCGAAATTTCTCTATTTTTCTCTACACATTATATTCAAATTATTGAAGATGTGTTTAAAACTGAAGTGAACATCTTTTATATAGGGAAAATTACGTTAAACCGTGGGAATAAAAAAAATATTTCGAACTTAATGGTCATTGATACTTTCCTATTTAATTCGGAATAAAAATTAATACCATATTTTAATCAAATATTATTTCGTGAATAAAATATTCAAAGGTCCACAAAGAACTCAACTAGTCTAGACATTCCCACATCGTGCAAGTCCAACCCAACCTGAATGAGATTGGACTTGCACCCCTACACACAAGGCACAATTTTCATTCAAACCATTCAATTATCACAAAATGGGTAAATGTATATAAACACTTCCTATTCTATTTATCCTATCAATATGGGATAAAGGGGTTATATTTTTCTTAGTCAATTTACAACCACCTTACTTTGAGTATTAATTTCTCATTTATCACTTAATTATTTTAAGCATATAAGATACCGTTATAAAGAATTAAGATCAAGCCGACACACAAAGCAGAGACCATGGATTTTATACTTGGAGCTCCATAGGGAGAGGAGGGGGGACCTTTCCGCCTTTGGCCATACATGAAGACAAACGCAGAGCCTCGCAAGTTAAATCGGTAGAGTGACTTACGGACATCACGCGACTAGATATTTAAATTGTAATTCAATCGTATTGTGTTTATCGTGATTACGCATTTAACGAATATTATTATGATCATTGTAAATGTAATGATCATAAATTTTTAAAAAACATATTTTATTACAGACATAATAATTACGGGTATCGTAATTTTAGATAATACTGAAATTATGAATATAACGGCTACAATAACGACTGCATACCGCTACTTACATCCCTACATGCAACTATAACAGCATGATGTTAAAGCCGCCCTTCATGTCCTCTGAAATCTCAACCAAATCAGTTGTAACATACACTAATTATAGGAAAATTTTCATCGAACTAAGTTCTCGAATACCTGAAATTAAACGAGTCTAATAATTAATCTGCAATGTTTTACATATAAAAGATAAAATTTGACTACAAAATCTAAATTCTCTTATTTTAAGTGAGGGTCGAATCTTTTACTATTAGTTAAGGTAAAAACAAAAACTATTATCATCTCGCTTAAATCGACATGATGACATAAAAAAGTTCTTCAGTCTTGTCACGAAATGTTTCAAGAACAAAGTAATTCTGAAGTAGATGACCCCAAAAAAGTTCAGAGCATATATACTCCGTCGTATATTGTATACCGGATGAGATTGATTTGCTTTCCTTCCTATCGTACAATTGTGCAACTTTGTAATTAATTATTAATAAAACATTTAATAGAATTGTATGAGTAAGTTAGGTTATGCTGGGTTTTTAATCAGGGTAGATCTAGAAATTTAAGTTTAGTGGTTTACCTACTAATAATTAATACAATCGCATGTAATGTAAGCAAATAGTAAATTAGATAAATAATCAAAAGCTACATTTAAAAGTTATAGGAAATTAAGCAAGCATATTTGGCCGGTTGATCGAGTTGGTCATCTTTGTTCCTTCATTTCTCTAGGTTATAGGTTTTAGACCCACTAGAGTCTCCTTTCCTTCCCCTCCCCTCTAAGTAGGATTGAGATTAGATAAAATTTATCAAAAAAAGTCATAGAAGATTTAAATTAAAAATTACTAATACATGAAAATGACTATAATTATTTACGACGAATTCTCATATTTTGTTATTGACGCATAATAGCTTTCATGCTAACATCCAGGAACAAATATTTTCCTATAAATGTAACCAGTCATTCAAATACCAACAATATAGGCTTTAATATGAGAAGCCAATAACTATAAATTTTCCCTTTTAATTCGACCAAGGATAATTTAAAATATACCCTAAATTAAATAATTGTTATCATTTACAATTAAGAAGCTTTAAACTACAATATAAAGTAGAAGAGAATTCAATAAATAACTCAACCATAAGAAAAATGATATAGAAATATATATTCTTTAAGGGAGAAAAGATAAAACTATTGTCTTCCATTTTTTTTTCAAAATATGGTAGAACCCAAATTATTTTTTAAAATATTACAATTTTTACAGTAATTTAAAAGATGAAATCATCGAGTTCCGTCTATGAACAGTAAATTCTATATTTCAAATAAAAAATAAAGTTAAAATCATTTGGTTCTGTTTTTAATAGTGTCTAAAGGAAGATGATCCATAAATCCAACTTCAAATAGTGGCCTTGGAGACATGTGGCGCGCAACCAGCTTGCATGACACTATTCGAAGACGGAACCTCCTGACAATGACTTTATACAGTGTCACCATGTGACCGGCCTGTATGGCAGGTCAGCGTGGCAGGTGCATGCATGCAGGGTGGCAGGGTGCAGTGTGCATGCATGCAGGGTGGCAGTGTAATGAGAGCACCAAGAATTGAATGATTTTTTTATTGGAGATGTGTTGGTTGGATGAGTGGTTGCTTGCCAAGTGAGTATAGGCGAATACGGGTTAGGTTATAGGCATCCAGTTAGGTAGTAGGTGTGAGGGTAGATTTAAAAATATATTCGCTTGGACGAGTGTAAATTTAAAAAATAATACCCGCCGTAGGTGGTAGGTAGATAGTGAATATAAAAAATTTAAATAAATATGAGTATAGAAAAAGAAATATTCGCTCTCGCACCGTCTATTTGCCATCCCTAATCAAGTTAAAATTCAAGAGTAAAAAGTAACTTGATAAAGTAAAACAATGGAGAAACATCTCTGAAAAATTTTATTGTTTTAATGATAGGTCGTGTTTAAGAGTAAAAAGTGATTTGGGAATTGAAAAAAATAAAATAATGAGGGAACCGGAAACATATCTAAAGAATTGTTTTTCCTATTTTAATGGTGGGTCACCCACCAGGCAGAATATCAGATTTGGTCCTGTTTTTAATCATAATTTATTAAACATTCAATAGACTTATGACTTGTATTCAAAAAAATATATATTTATCTTCATAACACGAAACTACAGTTATAATTATAGCTTTTTGTAATTATTTTAACGTAATAAATTATTTGAAAAATTATTCATAAAATTGTATTTTTTTTTTGATAAATTTTAAATCTAATCTTAATCCTACTTAGAAGGGAGAGGAAGGAGGGAGATACTAGGAGTGAGCAAAACTTGACTCGACTCAAACAAATCGAATTTTTTGACTTGACTCGTCTTGACTCGAATTTCAAATAAAGTTTGAGTTATAAAATAGAAATTTGAATAGCTAGATTCTTTTAGTAATTAGTGGATTAATTTTTAAGTTCAAGTCGAGTGCCTCAATTTGTTCCTGATAAATATATATTGATATAAAAATATATGAAGAAATATATGCCATATATGAAAAAATATGAAGAAATATATATACATATTTTATATGATTAGAGAAAGTCGTTTAAATTGGAATCAAATTGTACTATAATATGATAAATAATTCTAATTATATTTGTATAAGAACTCGACTCAAACTCGACTCAAATCGAAAAATTTAAATAAAGTTTGAGTTGTAAAATATGATGCGTCAACTCGAATAACTCGAAATTTTTTGACTCAACTTGATCGAACGCTCACCCCTAGCGGATGCTCCTATTGGGTCTAGAACCTATAACCTAAAAAAATATGACTATATGAGAGAACAAAGATTAAAAAAAAAGTTGGTCAACCGACCAAATGTGTTTGGTGACAAAATATATTGTTACTGACAGCTATGAGATTTGCTGATAGATATTAGATATATTAATAATGTGATTTGTTGTTTTTGTGTAACACCCCTTCCCATATCTGTACATTGAACACGAGTCAAAGATGTCACAGACTTTTAAAAACTTCTTTTAACTTAAAAATTTGGGTAATTTAAAAATTTTAAAATAACTTCCCAGGTGGTTACCCATCTTAAAATTTCCTTAATTCAAACACGCTTAATTTTATCTAATTTATAAATAAAATAATAATTTAATTCCTGATAGTAAAACTTTTTACGTAAATAGTATAATCCTATCAAAATATATAATAATAATAATAATAATAATAAGCAGTATAAACGTTTAGCGTCTATGAAAGATTTATAAAACTATTACATACCCGATTGACATATTTTAGCAAAGAGACAGATTTAGTTAGTACATGCCACTATTAAACACAAAAACATGGATGTCACAAGTACTGAAATTAACATGTCGATTAGGTATTCCTCAAAAGAGACAATGATGCAAAGCTCCATTCATACTTCTGTTTACCTACGTGTACAACAGAACTACACGCTGAGTATAATTCAATGAGGCATAAGATGAGAACATATATATATATATAAATATTTATTGTAATACATGATACTTTCAAAAGCATGATCGTCATTAAATCATATGATTATGTAATGCAGGAACATCTGTATAAGAAATCATTTAATTGTACTGTATAATCATGTAGCCCAAGGTAAATATCAAGTGGCTAATAAACTAATCGCGTACTTGAAAAGTACTATCATTTTCTTTAAACTTATGGACACATTAAAGTGTCAGACACAATGAAGTGCCAGATAACTTGTAAGACACAATGAAGTGCCAGATAACTTGTATGACTCTAATGGTATACCACATTATTGTCCAACTTAATATTATACTACCAAGAGACACTTTAAATTCAATTCCTGCAAAATGGCAAGCAACCCATATGCATTTCATATCATGTAAAACATATCATATTGGAGCAGTTCATACTTCAATATGCTCTATAACTTTCATGGTATACTGCCATAAAAATATATGTATCAAGTAACTTTGTCATATATATTTTATGTTATAAATCATATGACATTGTTTATAAAAATACTTTACCTTTTTGGGTGAGTTATCGCAAGTCTCCCTATAGTAAGTTAATACATTTAAAACTATGCATGCACTCACCTTAGCCTCGATAATTAACCTTGTTGGTTGATTTCACTTCTGATCATTTTCTTTTCCTTTTCTGCTGAAACAACATTGATTTGTATCGGGATCTACATCAAAATAACATATACCGTTTTAAGTATATATTAGTAGATATTCACCTCATATAATAATGGAAAGTAGTTAAAATAACTATCCATTATATAGAAAATTGATCCGATAAAGCTTTCTATATTCGAATCGCAATTTCCCATACTTTTTTTAAATCTCCAACTTTTCCCAAAAATTCTATTTTAGTCCCTAAGGACTCTTTTAAACTTCCAACCAAAATTTTCATGTCTAAACCTTACATTTCTCATCCTTTACTCTTTAGGACCTAAACTTTAAAAATTTACACTTTGGTCTCTAAAGTAACTGAATATTCAATTTAACCCAAAATGTTGATTTAAACTTCAAAATCAACATTTTAATCACTAGACTTAATTTTTCCAACATAATATACCTCAAATACAAGTTCAACATCAAATCCCTAAACTTTTCATAAATTCAAGACTAATCCCTAATTTTCTTCAAATTGCCGAATTAGTCCTTGTACTTCTAAAAATTTTCATTTTGATCCTTAAACATCAATTCAAGAGCTGAAATAAATTTCCAATAATTTCCCCTAATTTCTCAAAATTTTTGAAATGGTCCCTATAACTTCAATTGGGGAAATTATTTAATCTAACATCAAAATTAAACTTCCAACATTATAATTCATTCAATATCATCCTCAATTTAAATTCCTAATCAAAACCCCCAAATCTTAGGGTTAGGGTTTATAACTTCAAACATGGAATTAATCCAATTCCAAGCTTGATTCCATGTTTATAACATTAATTCTACACAAAACAAGCTTAATTTCATCATCTACTATCAATTTCCATAATCATCTTCATCCATAACATAACTTATACTCAACTTAATCAAACAAAATTACCATCAAAATGTAGAGAATCAAGCATAGATCACTTTACCTTAATCAATTTTGTTTGAGAATTAACTATTTTACCCATTTAATCCAATGACAAATATTCAATCTTATCAAAAATCAATGGCCATGATCTATTCCAAGTGTTATTCACCATCCAAATTTGTCCTCAAAGTTTTAATATATTTCAAAAATGTCATCCATGGCAAATGTCCAATTTTCCCTCCAACTAGTCTTTATTTACAACAAGACTTAAAAATTGTCATTCCATTAAAATTGAACCAAATTGGTTCCAATCCAACTGTCTATGTCCCAAAATATCTTAGATTTTTATTTATGGCATTTATTCGATCCAAATATTCAGATTTCATTCAATACGATTTCCAAATTTTCTTCATACGAACTTTAAAACTTTGCAGCCACTAATACACACTCCGTACGAAAAAATTGAGTAACACGAAAGTGCCACTCTTGGGGATGAACTATTCATTTATGGGGTTCACTTACATAACTTTTATAAATTACAATATAGTCCCTGAACTTTTCCAAAGTTTATACTTTGACCACTAAACTTTCAAAATTTCATTTTGGTCATTGAACTATAGCCACCAGTCTTTAACTCTTTACATTTTAGTCACTAAGAAAATATTGGGGTATAACAATTCTCCCATTTAAGAAAATTCGTCCTCGAATTTTCAATATATACATGTTTTAAACAAGTGTGGATACTGCTTTTCCATTACATCATTTGTTTCCTACGTTGCTTCTTCCACTTTGTGATTGCGCCAAAGGACTTTCACCAATGGAATTTGCTTATTCCTTAATTCTTTAACACCACAAGCTAGTATCTTTACTGGTTCTTCTTCATACGTCAGTCTGATTGCAACTCAATTTCCTCCGGTACAATCACATGTGATAGATCTGATATATATCTCTGGAGCATCAAAACATGGAAAATATTATGAATTTTACTCATCTCCGGTGGAAGAGCTAACTGATATGCCACATGACCAATCTTTTTCAGTATTTCATACGGTCTAATATATCTGGGACTTAACTTACCTTTGCGACCGAATCTCATTATTTTCTTCCAAGAAAAAACTTTCGAAAATACTTTTTCTCCAACTTCAAACTGAATGTCCTTTCTTTTCAAATTTGAATAAGATTTATTTCGATCAACGGCCTTTCTAAGATTGTCTTGCATAATCTTAACCTTTTCCTCCATCCATTGCAACATATCTGGCTTAATCAACTTGCGATCATGCAACTCAAACCAGTTCAATGGTGATCTACACTTCCGACCATAAAGAGCTGCATAAGGTGCCATTTGAATACTTGCCTAATAACTATTATTGTAGGCAAATTCTGCTAACGGCAAGTACTTTTCCCATGATCCTTCAAATTCAATTATACAAGCTCTTAACATATTCTCAAGTATCTGAATTATCCTTTCAGACTGACCATCTGTTTGAGGATGAAATGCAGTACTGAAGTTCAATCTTGTTCCCAAAGCTCTATGCAATGCTTTCCAAAATCTTGATGTGAACTTTGGATCTCGATCAGATACTATGGATATAGGCACTCCATGTAGTCGGACTATTTCTTTAATATACGACTCAACATACTTGCCCATCTGATAATCTGTTCTAACTAGTATAAAGTGAGCAGATTTAGTTAACATGTCCACAATTGCCCAGATAGAATCTTTCTTGCTGGGAGTCAATGGCAATCATGTCACAAAATCCATAGTAATTCTATCTCACTTCCATTGCGGAATAGAAATAGGTTGTAACTTTCCTGATGACACTTAATACTCAGCTTTTACCTATTGACAAGTCAAACACTTGACAACAAACTCTGATATTATTCTTTTCATACCAGGCCACCAATAGCGACTCTTCAAATCTTGATACATCTTGTTTTCCCCAAGGTGCATAGTCAAGGGACTATAGTGTGCCTCAATAAGCAAATCATGTTTCAACTCAGTATCTTCAGGAATATACACTTTATCTTTATAATAGAGGCACCCATCAGGTTTAATCTCAAAATTTTCAATTCCACCTGATTATACTTGCTTTATCTTGGTTTCACAAACTTCATCTCGTTGCTGATTTTCTTTAATCCGATCTAATAATGATGATCTCAATTACAACTCTACCAACAACGAACCCTCTGATTTTCCCTTTAACTGAGCATTTAAAGCTCGTAATGTAGCAAATGTTTTCCGACTCAAGACATCTGCTACAACATTTGCCCGGCCTGGGTGGTAATCAATGATCAGATCATAATCCTTTGTCAGTTTCAACCACCTTCGTTGCCATAGATTCAATTCTTTCTGTGTCTTCAAATATTTTAAACTTTTATGATCAGTATGTACATGGCAACGTTCACCATAGAGATAATGTCGCCACACTTTTAGAGCAAAAACTATAGCTGCCAGCTCTAAATCATGGGTTAGATAATTCCTTTCATGTGGTTTTAACTATCGAGAAGCATAAGCAACCACATTTCCCTCTTGCATTAATACGCACCCTAATCCATTATGAGATGCATCACTATACAAAGTAAACTCCTTTCCCGATTCGGGTTGTACTAAAAACTAGAGCTTCTGTTAAAATTTTCTTTAACTGATCAAAGCTTTCTTGACACTTTTCAGTCTAAACAAATGGAACATTCTTTCTCAATAACTTCGTAAGTGGAGCAGCTATCATCAAAAAGTTTTTCACAAACCTTCGATAATATCTATCAAGTCCCAAGAAACTACGAACTTCAGTAATATTCTTGGGAACCTTCCACTCCACAATAGATTGTATCTTTTTAGGATTCACTCTAATCCCTTTAGCTGGAGCAATGTAACCCAAGAAAGCCACTTCAGATAACCAGAACTCGCATTTTGAGAGCTTAGCATATAACCTTTTTTCTTCAAAATCTGTAACACTATTCTCAAGTGTTTATCATGATCCTCTTTAGTCTTCGAGTACACCAATATATCATCAATGAAGACTACAACAAATCGATCGAGATACAGCTGAAATACTCGATTCATTAAATCCATGAATGCTGCCGAAGCATTTGTAAAGCCAAATGGCATCACTATAAATTCATAATGCATGTACCTCGTTTGGAATGCTATTTTTGGAATATCCTCCTCTTCGACCTTCAGTTGATAACAACCAGACCGAAGATCAATCTTAGAAAATACTGATGCTCCTTTTAATTGATCAAATAAATCTTCTATTCTTGGCAAATGATACTTATTCTTTAAGGTCACCTTGTTCAGCTGTTGGTAATTAATGCGCAGTCGTAGTGAACCATCCTTCTTTTTAACAAAAAGCACCGGAGCTCCCCATGGTGATGTGCTAGGTCGTATAAATCCTCTATCTAATAACTCCTGCAACTGTGACTTTAACTCCCTCAATTCTACAGGTGCCATTCTATATGGAGTCATGGATACTGGTTCAATACCATGAATAACCTCAATTCCAAAATGTACTTCTCTCTATGTAGGTAATCCTGGTAACTCTTCCAGAAATATCTCAAGAAAATCTCGAACTGTCGAAATTGCACTGAGGTCAGTATTAATCTTCTTAGTATCTACTACATGGGCTAGAAAAGCCTCACAACCCCACTCCAATAGTTTCTTGGCTTTAAAAGCCGAAATTACATACTTTATACATTGGAACCCTTCGCCCAATGCTATAATTTATGAGCTATTTGCAGTATTTAAAATCAATTGTTGTTGGCGGCACCTTACTGTAGCATTATAGGCATGAAGCCAATCCATGCCCAAAATGATCTCAAGATCACTAAATGGCAGTTCTAACAAGTCAGCTGGGAATTCAATTCCCTGAACTTTAAGCAGACATTTCCTACTTACTTTAGTTACCCGAGCACTTTGGCCTAGAGGGTTTATGGCTATCATATCACTCTAAGTTAGTTCTAAATGAATTCCTCTTTCCCGAACTAATCTAGAACTAACGTAAGAGTGTGTAGATCCAGTATCTATCAGAACAAATACAGGTTGACCATAGAGTTGGAAAGTACCTGTAACAATTTTAGGTTCTTCTCTGTCATCTCGGTCGTTCTGCGTACGGATGTAATATACCCTCGCTGAAGCTCTATCATCTCGACCTACGAAAGCTTCAGTCTCCTTTCGAGAATCCATTCTAGATAATCATGCAGATCCTCGACTTTTGCCTCTTTGCATTCCAACATATCTTTCGGTTTGAATCGATCTGCCATCTCGATTTGGACAGTTGCGTATAAAATGTCTAGTTTCACCACAACGAAAACAAGCTCTCGTGACCATCCGACACTCTTCTTGATGTTTTCGGTTAGAAAACTTACATTGAGAAGGTCATTGTTTCTTTCCAGAGCCTTTTTCTGATGTCGAAGTGTTTTTAGACTTTCCAGCTTAACTTGATTGTCCCCGAGATGCTGAAATTCCAGATCTCCCCTAAACCTTTTTCATAAATACTAGTTCAACATCAAATCCCTAAACTTTTCATAAATTCAAGACTAATCCCTAATTTTCTTCAAATTACCGAATTAGTCCTTGTACTTCCAAAATTTTCATTTTGATCCTTAAACATCAATTCAAGAACTAAAATAAATTTCCAATAATTTCCCCTAATTTCTCAAAATTTTTGAAATGGTCCCTTATAACTTCAATTGGGGAAATTGTTTAATCTAACATCAAAATTAAACTTCCAACATCATAATTCATTCAATATCATCCTCAATTTAACTTCCTAATCATAACCCCCAAATCTTAGGGTTAGGGTTTATAACTTCAAACATGGAATTAATCCACTTTCAAGCCTGATTCCATGTTTATAACATTAATTCTACACAAAACAACCTTAATTTCGTCATCTACTATCAATTTCCATAATCATCTTCATCCATAACTTATACTCAACTTAATCAAACAAAATTACCATTAAAATGTTGAGAATCAAGCATAGATCACTTTACCTTAATCAATTTTGCTTGAGAATTAACTTTGATTCTTCAATTTTGGACTTGAAATTTGAAAGCTCTCTTTTCCCCCCTCCTTTCTTGGTTTCGAACAGCCTAGTAAAATAAGATGAGGATATTTTTCTCATCTTTTTAATTAATCCACATGTTTTAAAGTAAAATGAATTTTTAATTTATTTTACATAGTGAAATTACTAATTTCCCCCATTTAATCCAATGGCCAAGATTCAATATTGTCAAAAATCAATGGCCATGATCTATTCCAAGTGTTATCCACCTTCCAAATTTGCCCTCAAAGTTTCAAAATATTTCAAAAATGTCATCCATGGCAAATGTCTAATTTGCCCTCCAACTAGTCTTTATTTACAACAAGACTTAAAAATTGTCATTCCATTAAAATTGAACCAAATTGGTTCCAATCCAACCTTCCATGTCGCAAAATATCTTATATTTTTATTTATGGCATTTATTCGATCCAAATAATCAGATTTTACTCAATACGATTTTCAGATTTTCTTCCTACGAACTTTAAAGCTTTATAGCCACTAATACACACTCCGTACGAAAAATCAGAGTAACACGAAAGTGTCACTCTTGGGGGGTGAACTATTCATTTACGAAGTTAACTTGCATAACTTTTAGAAATTACAATTTAGTCCCTAAACTTTTCCAAAGTTTATACTTTGACCACCAAACTTTCAAAATTTTCATTTTGGTCACTGAACTATAACCGCCAATCTTTAACTCTTTACATTTTATTCACTAAGCAAATATTGGGGCATTACATTTTGGGTGATAAAAGTACCATAGTAAATTGATTATATAATCTTTAAAATGATGAAGTGACAATTATAAAATGATAAAATTATATAAAATTAACTTTTTTGTCTTAATATTTATAATTTTATCAAATTAATCCTTATAATTAGAAATGCGTAAAATATTAAATGTTGTGACGCTTAGGTTAGAGAAAATTTAAAAACCCTAGAAAAAAACTAATTGATTGGGAAATTTATTTTCTCATTATCACATGATCGATGAACAAAAAATAGATGAAATTTTTAACAAAAAGATATTTTCTTTTTTAAAGTATACAGGAACTGATGTACTTATTTTTTAGGCTATGTTTTTTATAATTATAAATTATTATAGGTCTGTAAAACATGCATGAAAGCTCCAATTCGATTCTCTCCCATTGATAGCTGCCTCCAATAAATAAAAAACCTCTCCTTTTTTATTTATTCCTTTTTCTTTTTAGTTTTCAAACAAAGATATTCAAAGTAAAAAATTCCGACCACAGCGACAACACTGCTTTGTTCAACTCACTCTTTGATTATATATCCGGACCCCATTCCCCTCTTGTTTTTGCCACCATCATCTTTAACAATGGTCATCGACGCTTCCCCTCAGTACCGGCCAGTGTCACCTCCTCCAGACTTCCACCCCGAAATCTCACTTTCCCAGTTGCCAACCCACGATGGCCTCCACTTTTGGCAATTCATGATCGCTAGCTCCATTTCCGGCACTGTCGAGCACATGGCTATGTTCCCTCTTGACACACTCAAGACACGCATGCAAGTTCTTGGTGCTTCGTGTTCGGTTCTACCTTTCGGCGTTCGTCAAGCCCTTGGTTCCATCTTAAAGCTTGAAGGTCCTTCCGGACTTTACCATGCAATAGCCGCGATGGGACTTGGCACAGGACCCGCACATGCAGTTTACTTCTCCGTTTATGAGCTATCTAAGCAAGTTTTGTCCCGTGGCGACCCTAATAACTCAAGGGCTCGTGCCGTTGTCGGCGTGGTAGCCACTGTGACAAGCGATGCGGTGTTTACACCTATGAATATGGTGAAGCAGAGACTGCAGCTGAAGAGTAGTCCGTACAAAGGTGTAGCCGATTGTGTGCAGAGGGTCATAAGGAGGAAGGGATCAGAGCCTTCTACGCTTCATATAGAACTACCGTCATTATGAATGCCCCATTCACCGCGGTTCACTTCGCCACGTACGAGGCCACAAAGAGTTGATGGAAGTGTCGCCCGATACCGTCAATGATGGGAGTTTGGTAGTCCATGCCACCGCTGGTGCTGTTTCCCGGGCCCTAGCTGCTGCTGTTACAACGCCGCTTGATGTTGTTAAAACCCAGTTGCAGTCAGGTGAAAAAACTTGTTTAATGAAAATTATTGCTTGTTCCACTCTGTTTTCCTTGCTTAGAGATATTGATATACTGGTTTTGCGTATGGGTTGATGTTAAACAAACAGGGAGTTTGCGGTTGCGATAAATTTTCGAGCAGTTCAATCGGGAATGTTATAGAAACGATAGTGAAGAAGGATGGATACAGAGGCCTGATGAGGGGGTGGATTCCGAGGACACTCTTCCACGCTCCGGCAGCTGCAATCTGTTAGTCTACTTACGAAGCATCAAAATCCTTCTTCCAACGGCTAAATAGCGGCTAATAATACTAACGAAACCAAGTGTAGAGATTTCTGAGCTTCATCGCCTAATTACATGCCGCATTTGAATGTCTATTGGGCACATGAAAAATTCACAATAAATCCTCTAGTTTATCGGTCGTGAAGCTGCATTTAATATGATGAATAAAAAGGATATGTTCCACCCTCGATCAAATTTAGTCACTATAAGAGCTAATTTAACATAAGCTGTGCCAACCGAGTCTTAACTCGGTTTACACCTCCTAAACATAATTAGAGTTTGCCGGAGGATACTCTAAAGCACCTTCCATACCATATATATGATCTTAATACACAAGGTTCACGGCATTGTCAACATAATAAACCCTTACCACAATAACAACCATAAAGACAACCAGTCTTTGCACTTGAATACTAAAACTTATTAAAAGTGTGAAGGATCATAAGCTATGAGAAAGGAGTGATATGGTCACCCAGACATTCTGACCACTTTAAAACTTATCTACACTTACTCCATCCCTTGAAACCTCATACGCCTCCCTACTCCTGCTTTTCTTCATCCCGGCAGTGACATAGAGCTTTGATCCTTCACATGAGATGCTGGTTACTTTAACCCACACAATCATTTTTGTCTTCATTCCCTCTATATCAGCCAGTTTTCCTTTCTCCAGATACCCAGTCACAGTGGTGAAGAAGCGCAGAACGGATGAGTCCTTATATCCCACTTCACATATTGCTGGAATAAAAACAGTGAGCTTCCCAGTCTCTTCATTGAATTCATAGTTTGTGGCATCACAAGGGAAGATTCCTATTGGCAGGTTATACTCTTTTAACAGCTCCGGCAACGGCTTTTGCATTTTTCCTGTAAAAAGCCACCCAAAGACAGAAGAAAGGCTTCATGGGAATGTCTGAATGGTAGGTAGTGTTGTTAAACTTACTATAAGGACCAATATGTTCATTGTTGACATATTGCGATTAGAGTTGGCCATGGCAAACACTAGAAGTTTTCTATTGGTATTCTCTACATCAAGTATTATCACAATTTAGTTGTCCACTTGGTATTCCAAAACCGATTCCTTCAGGGTAATAGTTAGCACATTTTTCTAACAGCTTTATGTACATTACCTTTGAATAGCATAAGCAATGAACTGCATACACATTTTATCCTTCTGAATAGCATAGCACTAGCAATCAATAACGAATAAAACACCAACAAAAAGAAAATAGAAAAACGGTTCTGCAAGAGAATGACAAACCTTTGATTTTATTGACCAACCATTTGGCTCCTCCTTCAATACTGGTGGATAATGACTGTTCAAACGAGAGGGAAGATGATATTAACCTGAAGAATGCTAATGGGAAAAGATAGACATGCAGAATACGAGGCTATTCATCAACATACCGCTTTGCAGCATTTGGTGAAAACATGAAACCAGTCTATAACATACTTCTTCATAATGACCTAATAGTTCTTAGATGCTACGAAGCACGGGTACTTCAGTCTAAATACGTACCTCCTATAGTGTGTGATGTCATGCTGAGATTATTTTTTTGACTTTTTATTTGTACGTTTTTTTTAGAATTTTGGAAGCCGTACTCATACCCCGTTTCCGTACCGTATCGGTACAACATAGCTTAGATGAACAACATTGTTTTAAACGTTACAAAAGACTGCTGGTCCCCCAATTTTCTAAGAAATCTCTTAAATACCATATAAAGATATGAAATTTGGCACGCAACTGGATGCAAAACAGACCCGGGGAAAAAAGAGTTCCGATCATTCGTGGGTTAAAATTTCCAGTAACAATGGGGGATAAACAGTTTTTGCTAATTACCTTGAACAGTCTTAATTTCGAGAACAAATTAACCGTCACAGTTACATGAATTAATAAAAGAAATCCGCATAGATCAAAAACTGAATCAATTCCTAAAGAAACCCTAGGCGAACTAACGATTTCACAAAATTCCATGGCAGATGAGGGTCAAAATCGAAAATTGAACTGAAAAAGCTGAAGAGGAAGTGAAGAGAAAGAAAGTGAAAACATACGTTGAGGTCGTCGCCGACGGAACTGATCTCCTTGTTGGCCTTCTGGCCCAGCCAGTAAGAGCCTACCTTGTTCAATATCTGATCCATTTCTGCTGTGGGATCTCAAATCTCGATTAACCCTAAATTTAGGTTTTATGAATTTATCCCTTCCTCTGATTCTCTTATCTTGTCTCTCCGCGTCAAAAGAGATGGAAGAGAAAGCTTCGTATCGAAGGAATGAGAGAGCGAGAAGTTCCCTCCAACTTCAACTCTTCCACCGCACTTCATACATTCCTATTTGCCTAAAGTCAAACTCATAACTCAATTTAATGCCTTATTTATTATCTATATTATATTAAAGGATAAACTACAAAAATAGTCATCAAACTTTTAGAGCTCTTGTAATATAATCACTAAACTTTTAATTTATTTTGTTAAGACCACCGAACTATTGGTCTGATCATATTTTAATACCGGACTATAAATTTTGTCAATCAAGCCACTCAACCATTAAAATAATTTTAATCAATTCATTGACCGTTAACTTCTAAAAAAAATAATGATGGGAAATAAAACGATGAATTGCACATGATGGGATTTGATCTCAAACCGTTGGCCCAACCCATTTCAAAAGTCATAATTTGATAATATATTTTATACTTTGTTAGCGAAAATTAAAGAGGGTAAAACAGAATTCATAGAATTTTTTTTACTAAAAGAATTCGTTAGAATTTGAACCTGTAACTAATAGGGTATAGCAATAATACAAAACCACTATGCTAATTATATTACTTAGATACATATGGCAACATACTATATATAGATTAAGCTAAACAAATTAAGTCTTACATCTTCATATTTTGGTCATATTACTTTTTAGATCACTCTTAGCCTTGAAATTAGATAAATTAAGTCATGACCCTCTATTTTTTTCAATTTAAATGCTTATTGTGTATCTAACAATCTTAAAAATTAAACAAATTAATTATAATATCTAACTTTTAAATTAATGACTTAAAAATTAAATTCTAACTCCTATTTTATTACCATTTATATTTAAATCTTATGAAATTTTATCCTAGCTCAGTCACTTATTTTTTAGCTATAATTGTGCCAATTATCTTGCCTGATGTTCTACATTTCCAGGCAATTCATAAATCCAAAATAAATTGTCCTTTAAAAATTAGGAGGATTTATATTTTTAATAAATATTTAAGCTCAAAGAATAAGCATGGGAAATATCCATTTAAAATAAAAGAAAGTAAGACATGGAATTGTGGTAGAGAAGTGTATACTGTTAATTATAAAATAAAATTTTAAGTGGGCTTGGGTTTTAATAATCTGACCCAAGCCCGATTAACCCAATCCATTCTTTAATCCTATCATATATTATTTTTATTTTTATATTATATAATTTACATCATATGAAAATAAAAGTAAATTTATATTGTTATTTTTAAAAAAAAATAATTGTTTATGTTTAAAAGTTTAGTAATATATATATATGAGTAAATACTAAGTAATAAAAGCAACATATATTTTTTAAAATAAAATAATATAACAAACTAAAATGAATTCGGATTAGTCAGTTACTAATATGACCAAGTTTAACTGAAATTTAAAATTTATATTTAGAAATAAGATAAGCTTTGACAATTATTTACAATGTAAATACTATGCATGAACCTAGCTCAAGTCAAATAGCTAATTATATTATAATGTTAATATTATACATGAACCTAACTTTAATATAATATTAATACTTACCTATTTAAAAAAATATTAATACTTTAAAATTATACATGATATTAATACTATACAATTGCTTTTATCCCATCGGGAAACCTATAACCCTAAATAAAGAAGAAAAGCTCGGAAATCCTAAAGTAATCTAGGAAACCCTAAAATGTAATATAGAGACCGAGTGATATCCAAAAATTAAAGAATAGGGATCTAAATTAATTTTTTTCAAACGCATATGTATATTTCTGTTGTCGGTTTTGGACGACACCAAACAAAGAGGTAGAGACAGCGGTCGAAGGAAAAATTGGGGACGAGGCTTAGTGGTTCACCCATCGTGGGACGGACGGAGAGCCATAATGAACGACGGTAAGATATAGAATCGAACGGTTCACCCTTAGTTGACTTAGGGCTGAGAGCCGCAAATAGTGTAAAATGAGTAAACAGAGCCATGTAGGAGAAGAAGCAGAGAATTATCAATGTAGAATCGTCGTCGAAAGATCGCCTTTGATCTTGAGAGTATATGTATATATTCTCTTGGTGTTGTAGATGGAGATTATAGAGTGATGTTTAACGAGATCATATTAGGTTTAGTGATAACTATTGATGAATTGATAAATAATAGCTCGACTATTAAGCTACGAACTCAGTCGAATTTGATGATTATACTGTCTCGGCATAGTAGTCTTTGAAGCTAATAGGTCCCAAAGTGTAAAAATGTCCAGAAAAGGGCTCTGAACTCCATGATGCGAGGGCGTAATATAGAAACGAAATGTTTCCTAGAGACATTTGACAGACGTACAACAATTTTCATTTTTTTCTCTCAACGCACTAAACTATTTTTTTTAGAAAAAAATAATATTAAATTAAAATTATTATCCTCAAGTTAGGTCTGCAATTGCTCTCGTCCCTGACCTATACATCCTCCCCTGGAACTGACTGAATTCGTAGGTCTAATTTCTAAAATTCTGTCCTGAACCATGCACATAGCTATCGCTAATATATTTTTATGTTAACCTTTGAGTTATTAATTAATTTATTTTAATTACTATTGTGCATTAATTTAATATGTTTTAAATTAGCCTGATAATTTTATGTGAATATTTGTGATGTTAGCTAGCAATAGTTGGGGTGCAATGTATAGGGTCAATAATCAATTTATCAAAACACTTACATAGGAAGTTTATACCAAACTGACTACCGATCTTTGAGTTGTGCTTTTAATTGTACACCGAGTTGTTAGACTTGGTTTCATTGTTGGAGTTTATATAAATACTTATGTCCAAAAATTAATTTTGAACAAAAGAATCTTACAAGTAAAATTTAATTATTTTTACATATTTTTTAAATAATTGGATGAGTGTAAATAAGTGATTAAGATTATTTTTTAAATTTTTTTTTGTGATAATCTTCACATTTTATACTATTAATCACAGTCATCCATTTACATTCATCTAACAGTCTAAAAAAGTATAAAACTTCAAGTTCTATGATTTAAGAGGATCATATCTCTCTATATATGAATTATGATCAACTTATACTATGTAAAACTCAACTAATTTTGCACTATTTATAATTATTAAAGGAATACGATTAAAAGTTAAAAATAAAATAAATTAAGAAAAAAAATTAAATATTTAATTTCATCTATTTATTTTACTCATTTAATAATTATAATTAGTATAAAATTAATTAAATTTTTATATAGCGTAAATAAATCTTATCCATCCGTATATATGAATTGTGTTACCCATCCATGTCAATGAAAACTGTAATAATATTTCAAAATAAGGTTAAGTGTTAAAAGCATTACCTTTCCTTAAAAAAAGTAAAGTTGGAAATCCTAAAATAAGATGTAGGAAAAGACTGAATTCGTAGGTCTAGAGCTAAGTACTGTACCATGCACGTAGCTCTTAGCTCATGCTATGCTATGCTATGAGCTATCTGAACTCTGAATAGAGAATATAGCTTTTGATTTATTTTGTTTTGGTCGCATGACCACGTCGTGATTTTGAAAGGAGCTAGGACGGTCCTCTTTTAAAAAAATAATTTTTTATATAATTTAATTTTTTTAAAAATATGTATTTTTATTAAAATTTATTTTTATTTTTCTAAAATTTTATAAATTCATTCTCTTAAAATTTTATAAGTTCACTTCTTTACTATAAAATTTTGTGTCTGTCCCGAGAGCATCACACCTTTTTTTTCATCTCATCCATTAATTTTCAATTAATTATTATTATCGGTATCTATTGATTTAATTAGTCTCTAATAATTTTATATGAACCTGTGTGATCTTATCTAGCTAGATAGCTAGGTACAATGTATTGGGCTCATAATCAATTTATTAAAACACAATACGGAGTTTTTATATCAAATTATGTATATCAATCTTGGGGTTGTGTTGTTTAATTGAACACTAGGGTTTATGATTTCTAAATTCATAGCATCGATACATTCTCAAATGATTTTGTTTTTATTGGACGGATGGACCGACCCGATCATTTGATTTCATCGTTTGAGAATTTGTTTCCCCCCCCCCCCCCCCCCCTCTAATTGTAGGTTCGTCACGTCGTTTTCCTTGTCTAGAAGCTTATTACACAATATCCGGCATAAAACACCATCTTCAACTAATGTCTACCTTTTAGACCATATATCAAACCATGCATGCCACAAGAAAACCATACGACATATAGAGACAGAATTATATAGAACTTGGAAACGTTTCTCGCTTCTCAATTTTTCTGGTATAATAACAATTTAAGTTAAATTAAATATTGATTATGTAATTTTTCATAATGTTTGATTCTAATTCGATTTATGTTGACATATTTTATGTAAATAATTTGGTTTTCATATGCAACATTTTAAAAGCTAAAGTGGAGGAAATTGTTTGCAAGATGATGATGGTGACGAGTTGGAGATGATATAGAAGAATCGATAAAGAAGACCAATTTGATCAAAAAGAAAGAAAGAAGAGCAAGTGGGCAAGGGAAGAGGTCATGGACGTGTTCAATCAAGGATTAAAAGAGGGTTAAATGGATGAATCTAGGACGGATGCAGTATTCTATGTTAGGGCGAATTTATAAAATTTGAGAAAATAAACTTATAAAATTTTAAGGTAATGAAAATCTATTTTTAATAAAAATATATAAAAACTATTTAAAATACTTATAAATTATATACTAATTTTAAACCGTTCAATTCATCCCAGATGAATCCATAGGTACAAACCAACCAATCATGGTGCCCAAACAACACAATTTGACCCCAGGCTCCCACGTGACTCCTACCTGCAATACCCCCAGGATCATGTGCTAAAGTCACCCCAACTTGTTCTTCTTTATACTGATTTCTACTTTTCCAAGCCACCAATTTCTCTTTTAAATGCAAAAAACCTAAAACGTGATATATTATATATCTTATATAAGGACGGCAGTTGGTTGTCTAATTTTGCCACACCAAATTCTCTTTTAAATGCAAAAAACCTAAAATGTGATATATTATATATTTTTCTTATGAAAAACATATGATGTTCATCTTAAAAAATATAGTTTTTAAATTGTTTTGTCTATCAGATGTATGCGCATTGTCAAAAAGGTTTAGAATATGTATAAACAGATATTATCTTGTAATCACTTTTAGATTGTTCAATATATATATATATTTATATATTTATATATAAACTTTTTATCCTTCTACATAAAATTATTTATTAGAGAAATTTTTATAAACATGTTTTTGTTGCAAAATATTTGTTCACTCAAATTTTGAATGTAATAAAACTTAATAATATATATAATTTTAAAACTCAAATGCACTTTTCTATCTATATTAAATTCAAGCATTAGTATTCGATTTGAAATCCATATTAATTAAATTATCTGTTAAATATTCAAGTTTATTGAAAATTCACATTTAGTAAGTATATAGAATCGATTAAAATATTAATGAGTGTTATGTATAATGGTAAGACAAATTACATTATCGATGAAATTTATGTTTAAATCCCGGATATGATATTACTCGAAATCCAAACAGATACTAAAAATTTAGTAAACACTTTTAAAAATAAAGTAATTGGAACGGTATATACTCACGTCTAAAAACTGTACCCAGTCTAATCCATATATATGAACATCTCATTCAAATCCATTACAAATAAAAACTAAAATATTTTTACTTAAATAATATTCGAATTCGTAATAATTTTTTGACCAAAAAATGTTGGATTATATTCAAAATAAAAGATTGCAAAAGAATTATACTACAAACATTAAACAAATTAATATAAATAAAATAAAATCAATGTAAATATTTTTACTTAAATAATATTCGAATTTGTAATAATTAAACTTATAAAAACTAAATAGAATATATAAGCGTTACAGCGGAATGGTAGAGAAAAATAAACACGGCTGCTTTGGGAGGGGGGTGCCATTGCCATTAGCATGGATCTTATCCTTCGGCGTACGACTCTCCCACAACTTGATCCTCTATTTGACTGCTCTCTATTCTATACCTCTGGAGTCCTGACCCTCTCTTTCCTGCACATTTACAAAATTTGACACACTCTGAATTGACATCCATGCCCTTCTGTCAATATTTATATAGCTTTTAATCGTGTTATATTATAATTCATATTCGAAATTTGAAACTATTTATCTCAATAATTTGATTTTTTAAGATTTGGGTATGTTCATTAAAAAATAATGTATTTTGTTAACATGTAATTTTTTTTATAAACGAGATTGGTTTAAGTGATAAACAGTTTGATATTATTTTAGCGGATCTCGAGTCTGAGGCTTTGTGTATACAGAAAATTCTCGATGAGAGACACACTTACTAAAATTAGATGTGCGACGTGGATATGTTCGAATTAGTCAGGACAAAACCTTGAGAAACCAAGATAACAAAAAAACCATGTAAACTTTTTTCACTACAATTTGTTATAGGCTTAAGGGCTACTTTTGCTCCTATAGTAGTCTAAATTTATCGATTTCACCTCTATAATATTTTCGCATCAATTTGGCCCCTGAAGTAGTTGAAGTGTATCACCGCTTAGGGTTTTATGAATAGTTTTATGTTTTATAATCGCTTTAGATCGATAAATTTTTATTAGGATTTAAGATTTATGGTTTATGATTTAGACCTTAGGGTCAAAATGTCAGTCAATGGGCAAATAGTGATACAATTCGACTACTTTAAAGGCAAAATTGATGCGAAAATATTATAAGGGCGAAATAAATAAATTAAGACTACTACAAGGGTAAAAGTATCCCTTAAGCCTTTGTTTTATATGTATGTATACATATTAGATTCATGATGTATAAAAGGTGCATGAATGACTTAGGACCACTTGTCAAGTTGCATGGTGCCATGTTATGGCCGAGGAAGCTTGAGACAGGATCCCCTTCTTTATCCTGTCTTGGACATCATTGTCTATAATGTCATGGGAAATGGGTTAATTTCATTTTTAGTCACCTCCTAATTTTTGTCATGTTTTCTTAAAGTCAAATTCAATTTTTGTAATAGCTTAAAGGTGATTATAAGGTAATATATCTGCATACATATTTTTAATTTTTTGACAATGCGCACATACTTTGTAAACAAACGATTGAACTCGGATCTCTTAGGATGACCACTAGGACCACTTGTTGCTATATTCGTATAGATCATCTCTATACTAATGCAAGTTAATAAATTACTAAATAATTAATTTTATGTTTATAATAGCTATGTTAATGCTATAAACAAATATATAAATTTATATTGAGGTTATGAATTTAATTTTTTTATATAGTTTGATAAATTAAAAAAATAAAGTGTTGAATTTACGTATATGCCACGCCATCACGTGTTTAAAATAAAACAAATCATGTAATTTTTTTTGACAAATTTGTAGAAAATAATTAACCTCAAGATAAAAAAAAACACGTGTAGAAAATAAAGAATTAAAAACAATCAAATTATAGTAAAATAAATAAATCTATAGAAAAAAATTCCACACATAATGCAAGGTCAAATTATATCATTTGTTCATGTAGTTTTAGCTTTTGTAGTTTCCGAAATTTGAAACTATCAAATAGGAAAATATAAAGTAATCGAAATTTTAAAATTTAAAAAGTATATAACAGAAAACAACCAAACTAAAATTGAAAGACTAAAATGGAATTGATTAGAAAAAAATGACCCGTAAAACAAAGACCAATAAAATTTGACCGAAGAAAATTAAAAGCTATTATTTGACCTATAATTCTAATAATAATGAAGAGAAAAAAGAAAAAAATACAGGGGCAGTTTAGTAATCGCAAGGCAATCAAACGTAAGGAGCAGTTGGTAAATAGAGAAGAAACAAGTAGGCATAGTTTATTAATTATATCTCGTTCTCCACATGAACTTTATTTATAGTATATCACAAAATCAAACCCTCTTGTATTTAGTACACAAGAATAGAAATAAAATAAAACACCTCCTTCTCTCATCTCCAGACCTCTCCCAGGTTGGAAAGCGGCTAACCCAACACCTCCGCCATTTCTCCATTCATATATACACGCACAGTCTCTTTGTTTGTTCTTTGTTCCCCTTTAAACAGCGAAAGAGCAAAACAAGAATGCCGGCGAATCCTCCGAAATCATCCCTACTGATCCACAGGATCAACGGTAACTCCCGCGCCCCAGCAATACCTTCATCCGATGATAATTCCTTCATGCTTTGCCAAAAGCGGTATCCTTTAGCCTGCACTATGCCCGTCCCCGACACCGTCGCTCGCCACCACACCCACCTCGTCGGTCCCAACCAGTCATGCTCCGCCGTCGTACAGCAGATCGCCGCCCCGGTCTCCACCGTCTGGTCCGTTGTCCGCCGCTTCGATAATCCCCAGGCTTACAAGCACTTCGTCAAGAGCTGTCACGTCATCGACGGGGACGGTGAAGTCGGTACCCTTCGTGAAGTCAACGTCATCTCGGGACTCCCCGCGGCAAGGAGCACGGAGCGCCTCGAGATCCTGGACGACGAGCGTCACGTTCTCAGCTTCAGCGTCGTGGGTGGAGACCATAGGCTGGCTAACTACAGGTCGGTCACCACCCTCCACCCTTCGACCACGGGGAACGGAACCGTGGTGGTGGAATCGTACGTAGTAGACGTGCCGCTGGGGAACACTAAAGACGACACCTGTGTGTTCGTCGACACCATTGTTCGGTGCAACCTGCAGTCATTGGCTCAGATCGCCGAGAATTTAGCCAGGCGCAAATAGCAAACCAACGGAAAACAAGTCATTCCCGTGAGTAGATTCACAACCCTCCATCAGAATAGATTCATTGTTAAACTATATATCCACTATTTTCTGTCGTCGCCATTGCTGCCAATTGTTTTCTCCAGTTCGCATATAACTTTATAAAATTAGACAGAATAAAGATAGAAATTTAATATTCAAAGTGATGAATGGAGTCATGGAGCAATTTGGGGAGAGTATTATTATAAAATTAACAACTGGTTAACTTAAGAAATGAGATCTATAATATAATGGCAGCGTAGGTATTAATAAAACAGCGGAGTTTGAGTGTTTTCATTATTAAGTTTCTGTGAAATCATCAAGTTTGGGCAAAACAAAGAAAAAAGAAACATTTTATGGAGTTCCAACTTGTAGAACTGGAACATGTGGTTTATGGGGTTTGCTTTTTAATGTCGGATGTAAAAAAAAGTGGTAAAAGATGTCGAATGGATTTCTTGAGTGCTCGAGTTATTTATGGCATGAAACAACTCGGGTTTAACTATTGATACGTTCCAGAAAAATAACTTCCACTTGAATATATTTTATTTTTTTACTAAAAATCTCGTGCTTAAAAAATCTTCTGAGCGTAGGTTTTTTTGGTCCAAACTTATCTTGTTTTATCCTAAATTATTTCTTTTGGTTAACAATAATTGTAATTTTATTAATATATGACGGTTCTTTAATTTTCTTTCTTATAGAAAAAATAAATTAATTAAGTGGTATACAATGTGTATTCGAACTCTTTGTAAAACTTATATATTTTGTTATCATTTCCGATTGAATGATCTATAAAGTAAGTGAAGAATTGAAAATAAGGATAAATGAGGGGAACAAATAATTACAGGGAGTATTTTTCGTCTCTTTAGCCTTCGATGCAAAAAAAAAATTACATATCTATTTTTGTGTCGAAATAATAACAATTATGAAACCCATTCATCAAAGATTTCTATTCTTAGTTTAGATTTTTTTCAAATTTTTTAAAATCCTTTATTTTTATTTACTTATAATAGAATAAGCAATATGAATAATATAACAAGTATAAAATAAGTCTAAACTAAATAATTAGAATATAAGTTAATAGAAAACAAAAAAAAAGAAAGAATTTTTTATATTTTTTTAATAAAATAGAATCAATGCCATGAACTTATAAAAGAATTTTAAACTTTGATGAAATAGTAAAATAAATAAAATAAGATTAGGCTAATTTAAAAAAGATTTGTTTGAAATCTTATAGACAAAATTAATATATAAATTGTGTTATTCAATTGAGTGATTTTTTTTCTAATTTTAAAAGTCTCGATAAATATTATTGAAGAACAAATGTTGAATTAATTAATTAAGTTTATTTTTTTTAATTTATTAAAAAAGTAATCTATTTATTGTCATTTATATGACCAAAATATTATGATCATGATGCTAAACGTATGGGGTAAAAAAGCCAGCCAATACAAATGACCATAGCTGAAGCTGTAAAACAACCTAGAAATTGCCGGTTGAGGTAATGCATGATGTTGACAAGCCAACAGCTGCTTCTCTTTCTTCTTCTACCACAACTTGAGTTTGGCCGTGCAAGTTGCGAATTGTTTTATTTGATTTTGTGTTAAAAAAAGTGCAAGTTGGGGTGCAAGTGGGAGGAATTGAGGGATGCTTTTTCTCATTATCTTCGTGTTTACTGTTGTCTACTTTTGACTGCATTCACGTCAGCCGATTAATTTAATATTTTATTAATAAATTATTATAATTATAAATTATAAATACGATCGTAAAGTAAACTTGTAAAATAAAAAAATACACTGTCAAAATTAAATTTTACATGTACGACTCGAGTTCGAGGCGTAAAAAGAAAAAAAAACTCTAAATTCTTAACTTGGTCAGCATTTTGAATTTTGAATTTAAATTATTTATATAATAGGTATCTGCATTTTTAAAATTTGATTATATGTCTTGAATATGCTCCATAATAAAATTAAATTGATGTTTGGTTAAAGGAATGATCTGATTAATACTTCATATTTTATGAATTCAATTAAAATAATTTGAAGTTTAGAGCACAATTTAACACTTGGATTATAGTTTACAGATATTTGATTAATTCACTTACAAATACATCTCAAGTAATATATATTTAGCTTTAACAAATGTAAACGTAATCCTATATGTTTATGAATTGTTACTTTAGTAGCTTCAACCTTGCCAAAATCTCAGTCTCTAATAAAGATTTAAAATTTAAAGGCCTGATGTTTTTATTTTCGGATGAGAAATTAAAACGTTATAGCAACAATTATATATTTAGGTACATGGCAAATTTAACCTGTAACGGCAGTACAGTTTTGGACATGTGCGAGATAAGCGACCGCATAGGATCCCAAGAAAAGAGGACCATAAATGAGTTGAATTAATGTTTATAGGGAAAAAAAACAAAATATATTGGTTTAAAAATTATAAGAAAAAATAAAAAAAATAACTTTAATTAGGAACCGTAATATATTTTTTAATAAGATAAAAATATCTTTAAAAAACTTTATATATATTTGAGATTATAAATTAAAAGATATCATTTTAATAATCTGCACAGGATCCCGTAAACCTTTGAACCGACCCTAATAACAATTACACTATTTTTGTTAAATTAGTTTTATTTTGTTTCTTTGAATTAAAATTTATCCTTAATCTTTAAAAACAGTTAAATCACTTTGTCTTTTAATGAAAATGTAGGTAATTTACATTTTAAATCATTGAACTTCACATTCACTTTCATTTACAGCACAAACCTTTAATTTAATCAAATTATATTATTCAACTTTCACTTTTAATAAACTATGTTACTTATTATAATATTGTTAACTAGTTCTAACGAAAAATAGAAATTGACACTTTTCACATATACTCATCAAATAATGTTTAATTGATAATTCTAGCAATTTAATGTAAGATTTTTTTGAAACATTTTATTTAAATAAATTCAAAAGGAAAATAACTAAATTTCATATAAGTTCTAACAAAAAAATATTTAATTTACCAATTAAATATTATTTATTGATGATATGAGGAAAATATGTTAAATAAAAATGTCAATTTTAATTTTTTTCCATTAGAATTATTTAATAGTATCAATATAAATTACTTAATTTATACGCAATAAAAGTTGAATGATATAATTTAAGGGTAAACTACATAAATGGTCACCAAACTTTTAGGGCAAATTTATTTTGGTCACTATACTTTTAAAATATTCGATAAGGTCACCCAACTTTTAGTTCGATTTTAATATAGTCATCGAACTTTTAGATCGCTTTTAATATGGTCTATCCCGTTACATTCCGTTAGAAGCTGACGTTGGTTTTTGTTTTTCCTTAAAAAAGGTAAACTACACCAATCATCACTCAACTTTCTTCTCACTCCTATTTTGGTCACTAGAGTTTAAAATTTTTAATTTAATAACTTAACTTTCAAATTGTTCATTTTGGCCACTCTCAAATGACATGTTTATATAAATAGAAAATTTTGATTAATCCTTAAGAAGTATTTTGGTTAATTCGTAAATTCAGATAATTCATTTCTCTATCTTATATTGTACCAATTAAATCAGATAATCGATTAATCAGTTAACCGAAATATTTGACTTTGGAAATGATTTTTTTACTTTGTTTATTAAAATATCAAATATGATAATATAATAAATTTAATAATTGTTCGATTGTGATAAAAGTGTAAAAACAACTAGAAAGTTAAAATTTGAAAGTTCACACCTATTAATCCTACTCAAAGCCAAAACTTTTGAAAAAAAAATCAGAAGGGTATCAAAATCACTAGACTATAAGATATTGTAATGCATAAAATTTAGAAATATTGTATATAATAGTCATATCAGTTAATCAATTTTGCTTAAAACTATGAACCGTAACCGAATCAAAATAATTTATTTTAAAAATTTGTACCGGAATCGGGTTCGATTAATCCTTAAAAATTATTTTGATTAATTGCTAAATTCAGATTATTCAATTCTCGATCTTATATTGTACCAATTAAACCGATAAAAAAATTAATAAGCAAAGTAAAAAAAAAGCATTACCCATTTTTTTTAATGATTAATCGAATTTTTCTATTTGTATAACCATGTCATTTAAGAGTGGCCAAAATATGAACAATTTGAAAGTTAAGTTATTAAATTGAAAATTGTTAAACTCTAGTGACCAAAATAGGTATGAGAAGAAAGTTGAGTGATGATTGGCAAGGATTTAAATCGCGGTCGCGTTTTCGGTTGCGGCGTTTTATTGCGGTTGCGGATAATAGCGGATGAATTACTGTTATTGCATACCGTTATTTTCCACAATAACAGTTTCAGAGGGCGACACTACCGCTATATAACGACCGCTATCGTGGTCGCAGTCCGCTATTTGAATCCACGATGATTGGCGTAGTTTACCCATTTTTATTATGGAAAAATAAAAACTAACGTCAACTTCTAACGGAAGGTAACGAGAGGGACCATATCGAAATTAAACTAAAAGTTGAGTGACTTTATCGAATATTTTAAAAGTATAATGACCAAAATAAATCTCCCCTGAAAATTCGGTGACCATTAATGTAGTTTACCCATAATTTAATTAAATTAAAGATTTACGATGTAAATGAAGCCGAATGCTAAGTTTAGTATCCAAAATATAAATTATTTCAACTATTTGAAGCGGTAATCTTATTCCATGTGTACTTTATGTTAACACATAACCTTTTATCTTATATACGACACATCAACAAATAAATTAAAATTGTATAAATATTTAATTTTTTTAAAAAAAATCCATGCAGTATACATGGAATGCCATTTAGGATTCTATGTTAAGACATTGAAAATTTAATGTTTTAATCAGTGTTTCTGTTAAAAGAAAATTGGTTTATACTCTCTTAGAAAGACCGAGGTCAAATTTTACTATTTTTAAAATATTGATAGTTAAGTTTAACTTAAAAATAAAAGTTAAAATGATAAAAATAAAAATGTTAAGAACTAAAGTTATCCTTATGTTTGTGGATTTCCTGGCCAAGTCTACAGCTCCTACAGATGGTTCATTTATGGTCTCGAGTGCCCCTCCACAGGGTCTTCTTGGTTTATTGCATCACCCATTGTGGTGCCTGTGGGGGCGTGACTCCCTTAAAATTTGGTAAACTAATTTTTAATCATTTAAATTTTTTAAAATTTTTAGTTTGGCCCCTTCAAAAATTTTAAATATATTATTATTTAAAAAAAAATAAAAACTTTCAATTAAATATTCTCCTATTTTTTTAATTTTTTTTTAATTAAATCTCAGAATTTTTGAAAAATTTAAATTAAATATCCAAATTTTTGAAAAATTTAAATATACCCTCAAACTTTAGTTTCCAAGATCCGCCCCGATTGCATCGTGATATTTCTGGTCCACTATATGCTCGCTTAATGGGCGTTTGACATAATGGCTTTGGGCTCCTTTATAATTCTAAAAAAAGTTATCGTTATGTATGTATTTATATAAGATTACTCATGCATATTAAAGTCATGAAATGTGTTTGATAAAAAGTATGTGCAATTCTATTTTTGTTATTGGAACGAATTTCAGATGTAATAAAAGGAAAAAAGGAATGAAATGTGTGGATTATATAATGTAACATAATCTTGAAGCAGTTGACAATTAATTAGTTTATTTGTGTGAGATACAATATGGATGGAGAGAAGAATTAGTCACCACTCATCACATACATGCATGCATGTATATAATACAAGTCATATTCCCCAAATGACACAATCAGAAGAGGGGGGAAATGGGTGTTTGATGTTACACATATGTGGTTAGTATTGTAGTTGAAACTAAATGGACTTCTAATCAAATTTGTAATTGATATTACGAGGTAGTATCTGTTCATAGATATTCATAACCCTTTGACAATGGGCATACACCTTGTAGACAAAGCGATTTGAACTCGTGTCCCATAAGATGAACATCATCCGATTTTCCACTGGAACACTTGTTGGGTTCTGATATTTCTGATAATATATGTAAAAAATGAGATTTAGTTTTATCATAAGATTACCTATTAAATAGGTCCATTTACAACACTAAAAATCAAATCTCTAATGTTGTTTAATGCGTCACTAAATAGTCTACTTGATCTTAAGCACGTGATTAAACATATTTATCAAAACCACATTTTTGTTAAACATTTTGGGCCTCAATATACGGGTTTCTTTTAATATACTGATGTGAGTTATACATACCTTGTAAACATATATGCTTGAACTCGGGTCTCTTAAGATAAAAATTATTTTTTTCACTTTGAGCCACTCGTTGGATTTCCTTATACGGTTTTAATAGTGCATTTAAAAAGCATGATTAAAAAATCGCATGTTCTAATAGTATATTTAAGTAACATAATTTGCGAACAAAATGGAATGAATCAGTTGGTTGAATGCTTAATAAGAATGCGGCTATCAATAGTTGGAGTACATGATAGGAGGTGGAAGGATCGGAGTATGCAGAGGAAGAGACGGCTAGGTTTTGTTAAATTTTGCAAAGGAAGAAGAATAGAAGTGGCTGGATTGAGAGATATGAAGCTGTTGTTAAATTTCAGTGTAAAAAAGCTTTACTAGTTATGGGAAAGAATAGAAGGATTAAATAGTAAAATGATAACTGAAAAATACCACTTGAAGAAAAGAATGACATTGAACTGTGGGTTAATGTTTTGGCCTTAGATTATGGTACTTTCTGTCATTTTTACTCAGGTTTGCTTTTTATATAACTAGTTTCAAGCTTTTAATGATGGCAGCATAGTTCTCCATAAATAAAAAGAAAGAATATTAGACAAAGAAAACACTTCTCCAAAATAATGAACCAAATAATCACACTAGTATAACGATGCTTATGAAAGGCAGCACATAAAACTCCTAAAATCCACTCTCAGTAAACCATAGATCAGTGAATTTCATGGCTTCTAGGAAGTCCAAATCAGCCTCGGGCCTCATAAACTCCATACTGCAATCTAAATCAAGAGATGATGGAGTATTAAGTTGTTGCTGGCAGTTCAAATCTGGGGGCTCATCATAAAGATTATACAAACTGTTATAGTTATAAAAACCATTAAATCCCCCAGGTTCAAGTTCAACCTCCACTTCTGTTTTCATTACATTTGAAGGCTTACAATAAATATCTGAACCTGTATGCTCAGTCTTCAAGTTATCGTCTTCACCAAAGATACTATTAGTTACTGGCATCTCAACTTTAACATCCTTGCAAGGCTCCGACTCCGAAATCGAAATGCCGGCATCTTGGTCTTCATTATCCAGGTAATTGTGTCCAGAATGGAAGCCATTTGGTGTTGATATAATATTTTGCGCTAACTCTAGTTCTGATTCTGATGGCTCTACTTCAATTCCACTCTCTTTACTCGAACTGCAACCTGTTCTGTTGGCTCTGGCTGCTGCTGCGAATTCGAAGTCCTCTGCTTCTGCTATATATTCAGCTTCCTCCTCCATAGTAACTCGAGAACAATCGTGTTTCTTGGTCGAAACACCCTGTAGGAACAACTTTGATTCTTCAACAGGTTCTACTGCAGGGAACTTATAAGTAGTACTCGATTCCTTTTTAGCTCCTTCACTGTTCAAATCCGATGTTGAAGTAGACTCGATTGAACATATTTCTACCGATTCCTTGGAATGCTCATCGGGGAAATTGAGGCGAGCGTAAGGACCATACATAGCCTTGGCTGCTGCATCATAAGCAAGAGCTGCATCAATGGCAGTCGAGAACGTTCCGAGCCAAAGCCTGTTGTTGTTCCCTTTACTGGATAAACGACCACCACCGTTGATGGGTTGTCGGATTTCCGCCACCCACTTCCCCCATATCCTTTGTCTTACACCTCTATACTTGCACCCAGAGTTCTCCGGCCCTCCTTTCCCTCTCATACACCCTTTCTTAGAACCTTTTGCAGGAACCTTGGAAACCCTTTGGAGGCCATCTTCTTCACTTCCATGGTTGTACTTTCTCCACTTTTCAATGGCGTCCTCTACTGATTCACGTCCATTCCTTCTTTTTCGTGGATTCTTATTTCTTCTAGCTCTAAAACTATGATCGATATCGGAAGAACTGCGCTTTACTTTCATTAGGGAACTCATACCCTGATTCAAGAACAAGTGAGCAAAAAGAGAAAATCAAAAGTATATGTACCCAATACTTGTAATTCAATGAAGAAAAGAAATAGGAGCAGAAACTTAGTAACAGGGGAGAGCAGGAAAGCATGAATTATGAAACTGTTGACGTTGTAATCTATTTTTGGTAAGGGTTAGCTTAAGATTTCTTGGGAGCGAAGGAAAAAACACACCTCTAAGCGGCATGGGGAAACACTTGGGTTTATTTCTTTATTTTATATTTGTCTTTATGGTGAAAAGGGGACGTGGCATGTTCTGTATGGAGGAAAAGACGGGGAAGTAAGTCGTGGCCAAACCCCAGCAAACGTAGTTGAGTTCCCATCCTCAATCGTTATCTTCAAGTTGAAGAGTTGGGTGTTTGATTAGCATTCATAAAGGCCGCGGCTACTTTTGTTATGTTGTAGGAGAAGTATTTATTTATAGCTTAAATAAAAAATAGGTGTTTAACGAATATATTTTTTGAATTTTAGATGTGTTGTAATATATTTTTATTTGGGTTAGATTCAAAATAAGCTTAATATTTTTATTTATTATGCCCAATTAAAAAAAATTTTTATCCAATTCAAGATGCTTTATTTGTAGACTCAAAAAGCAAAAAAGAAGACGTTATCGTTCAAAAAATTTTGATATGTAAAATTAATATATTTACCCTTTTTAAGTATTTAATACTTTTAAATTTTTTTATATAGGAGAATTTTTATCGAATAAAATTAAAAAAAGATAAAAAAAATTGCGTGGCTCAAATTAAGCCACGTCTCCCCACCCCCACCACCTTGGGCTATAAGGGGAGGGCCGGCCAACACACAACAAACGATGGAAATTGGCCCTGGCCAATACTTGCCGAGCAAGCTTATGCTTGCAAGGAGAGCAAGCTTATGCTTGCAAGGAGAGCAGTGCTCTCGGGTTTTTAACTTCCGCGGTGGTTCGGTAACTACTCGATCGGAAATTTTTTTATGGTCTGATCAAGTTATTTTTTTTGAGGCTATGATAAGATGGCGTCGAAATTTTAATAAGGGTCGGTTAAATTTTTTTATTCGAGCTCATAGTGAGGGTAAAATTCGGTCCTTATTTTTGTATTTATAATAATATATAGTTTTGTTGATTATGTTTTTATATTAGCATGTTATATATATATATATATATATATATGTTTTATATTTTTTTTTATTTTTTGCATCGTTTTTTTTGTTTTTTTTTATTTCAGTTTTTTTTATATTTAATGTATTTTATTTTTATTTTATTTGTGTTTTTTATATGGTATTATATGTAATGTGTAATATATATTATATTTATAATATGTAAATAGTATAATATTTGCTTTATATAGTATTTGTATAATATGTATATTTATGTATAAGATATGTATAAAATATTATTTATGTATATTAAGATATGATGTTTATTATATAATATTTTATTTGTTTTTATTTTATTACTTTATATTTACCTTATTTATATTAACTTTATGTTATTTATTATTTTGTATAAATATCGTATAGTATTAGGTCTTATTGTTTCGATATTTCTGTTGGGAGTGTCATCCCGGCCATCCAGGTGTCATCTCCTTTGAATATCGTGAATATCAAGACAGATTTTAAACTATTGTGCATACATGCATCTTGGAAATTAATTATTAAATTAAATTTTCATTTTCCTTAATAAAAATAATGTGAACATGTAGGTATCAATTCTGGGCGTAGTGGGTGCTAATCCTTCCTCACTCGTAACCAACTCCCGAACCCATCTTTGGTTGACTTTTCGGTGTCCGGTCTACCTTATCTAAGTGACCGGTGGTGACTCTATTTTTTTTTACCATTTTTATCATTTAAAACACGAAGTCCCACTCCAAAGAATGTGTCACCAGGGTAAGCCTGGACGAGAAGGTCGCTACAGCTTGACGACTCTGCTGGGGACATTTTTTTGTTTTTTTAGAAAAAAGAGTTCGGCCTTATTCAGGATTCGCATTGTAATTATTAAAGAAATTTTATTTTAATTTAATTTAATTTTTAATTTTTAATTTTTGTTTGATATAATCTGTCATCATATGTTAGCTTTAGAACCCTTAAGTGGAAGGGATTACTTCACTAAGTAGGGTTTTCACCTCCTTATAGTGTTGTAATGTACTTTCGAAGTACCGATCCTTATATTTTATGGGGTTTTCACCTCCGTATGGTATAAGAGTCGTATTACCCCGAATCAATGTCCCAGCGACAGTTCGAGTACCCTTACTCTAGAACCAAACCGCATATAATGAGCCGTAGTATCCCACCCTTTGGTCACGCCGGTACTTTGCCCATTTAGGAATGACCTTTTTTAGGTTTTGTTTTGTTTGTTTATATTCTTTATATATTTTAACCGCTTATTTTCTTTATTTTTCATCATTTAATTCATTTTATTATTTGATTATTCTATTACACTAACTTATTTTCTATGTTGTTTTTTTCTCCTTTTTTGCATGCGCATTGCACATCATATCGTACCATAAGTGTTGATTTGAGAATAATCCAATTCAGAGGGTGTACACAGATATGAGAGAAGTCAGTGATACAAGAGCGATAATGCAAACAGTATCGGGTTAGGGTGAATAAAGACCAATGAAAAAGATGACTCGACTGCGAGATACGAAGCAAACAAGAGACGATGCAGCTTAGGCCCTCTATTCGAAACCTGACTCATTGGCATCCAGGTCTACCAAAGAAGAGACATTTGCCTGTATTCTCCATGCATAGGCTAGCTATAAGACTTTTGAACAGTAGAAAAAAAAATGATGAGACTGTCTCGTAAACCGAAGATGATGCTAAGACGTAGAGTGTGAATCGTACTTTACAAAATCAAGATATCAAGACAAGAAGCTACCCATTATCTGTAATTCATTTCAGCTTCTTGTCAGACATTTGCCTGTATTCTCCATTCATTTTTGCATTACATACCTGCAAACACATTTCTTGGGACCCAATAGAGTAATTCGAGAATCAGCCAAAATTTTGTCGTAGATAAAGAATAAAAATCAAAGGTCGAGACCCGCGCAAGTATTACAACAGTTGAAGTATTGAAGGGATAACAGTATATGAATTTTTGCTCAGGACAGACTGAAGTTTTGCTTTTTTGTCTTATCCATGTTTTGACCACAGCTTGAAGTAATGCATCGAATCAACTTTGCTATCCTTGGTCCGAGTGTAGCAAAGATCTTTTTGTAAAGGGCATATGTCATGTTTGGTGATTTTATTCTAACGAAGAATGTATTTGGCTTAACATACAATGACCTTGAAAGCATGTATATGTATATCTCTTATCGCCTTTGTAGGTCCCTAGATATCAATTGCAAAATGCGACATTGAGATCAATTGAATATTGTGATAATGATAAGATTTAATTACTCTCCTAATAGACTTCGGTCAACAAAGCAAGATTACTACTTCTTTGATGAAGTTCGATGATGAAAAAGCTCCAAAGTTAACCATACAGAGTTGCTTGAAATTGAAATTCTAAGTGTAGTCTTCGAAGCACTAATTGATCAAAATATAAGGAAATAATGAAATATTGAAAGAAAAAAAACACTCACTCATTTGCTCGAAGCCTGGTAATAGGCATGTTTAAGCCTAGTAATAGGCATGTTTAAGCCTGATAATAGGCATGTTCAAAGCCTGGTAATAGGCGTGTTCATAAAGAAAATAAGGAAAGCACACACATGCATCTATAATTATATTCTTAGAATGATATTTCTACACTCTAATGATTAAACAAGTCCATTTTCTTGGATGAAGCAAAAATGAGAATTGAGAAGGAGTAGTCTTCTGTAGCAACGTGGTAATCATGAGGATGAACCGAGTTATTAAAGGGAATTTTGAGACTTAGAATCGCCATAATATTCAAAGAATTCACGGACACAAGCTATGCTTGGAATGATCACCGAAAGGTCAAATCTGGGATGCTTTTGCACTTGATGTTCAGATATCCTATTCTAGTTTTTTTTTATTTTGATTTTGGTTTCAAGGTTCTGTATGCTAATTCAAAAGAACACCCTTCATTGGAATGACAATTAATAAAATTGACATTTTAAGAAAAAAATATTTCCTTGTATTACTTTAGAAGTACGCCTCAGGATACAAGGTTATGGATACAAATGATCGACCTAACACAGAGGAATAACCCGGTAACGATTGCAGCGAGAGTAAATACAAGAGTACATATGCCAGACAGTTTGGGGATTTAAAACAAGTTTCTCCCATTTAGAGAAATAAAGAATGAACCAGTGACGGGAATAATATCTCCAAACACAACGAAAGTTTACGAATCTGAGGCATTCACTCGCCAGAAGGTCAAAGATAGAAGAAGACTCATGTAATAGGTCAGTGCCGACAAATCAATTGTGCCCAAAGCTGAATAAGGAGAAGTACCGAAAAAGTAATAATAGTGTATGACAGGAAAATAGTTAAGCCCTGAATCGAATGGGGCAATGATGAGCAAAAGAATGGTACATGTCCCTACAATAGTACAGGGACAGAAGGAGAATGTTCACAGAAATAAGAAGTGACTCTGGATTAAAAGCAGGTGTGGGGCATATTTGAGATAAATACTCAACTAATAAGGAAATTTGAAGAACATGCAACAAAGGAATGAAGCGAAGAAGAAATCCGAGGATGGCCTTTCAAGGGCCAAGAGTTTTTAAAACAACCTTGAAAATGTTCCATATCATTCAACATATAAATAGACATCCCTAAGATTAGGAGCATGCTAACTCACATTATTCAAGTTTCTTGTCTGTTTTCTTGATAGATGTTCAAGAATTAGAGGAATATCATATATTTTATTCTTTGCAGCGGAAGAAGCAACTCTCAACAAAGATTCAAGAATTTTTTTTACTCAAACGTTTGTGATTTGATGCCTATGACAGTCAGAAATCGGGGCATCTTTCAAAATTTTCCAGTCTTTATCTTTCATGGAAGTAGTGAAAACCTTCTGATAATCTTGTGACGAGATACCCTTTCATGCCCATGACGATCAGAAATCGGGGTATGATCTAAAATTTTCCAGTATTTATCGTTCACGGAAGCAGTGAAAATCATGTGGTAGTTTCGAAGCAAGTTACACTTTGATGTCAAGACGGTCAGAACCCGGGGCATCCTTTCAATTTTCCAGTCTTCAACTTTCACGGGAGTAGCGAAAATTTTCTAATAGTCTCACAGCGAGATGTCGTTTTGATGTCAAGACGGTCAGAACCTGGGGCATCTTTTCGATTTTCCAATCTTTGTCTTTTAGGGAAGCGGTGAAAATCATGTGGCAATCTCAAAGTGAGTTACTCTTTAGCTTTCGGGGAAGTGGCAAAAATCTTTTAGTCGTCTTGCAACAAGATACCATTTCATGCCTATGACGATCAAAATCGGGGTATGATTTTTCAGTTTTCTTGTCTTTATCTTTCATGGAAGCAGTGAAAACTTTTCGGTAATCTTGTAGCGAGATACCCTTTCATGCCTATGATGATAAAAAATCGGGGTATGATCTTGTAATTTTCTAGTCCTCAGCATTCTGGGAAACAGTGAAGATCTTCCGGCAGGGAGATATCATACCTATGACGATCAAAAATCAGGGTATGATCTTTAATTTTTTTGGTCTTCAACAGCAGAGAAGACTCGTTGAAGGCTTCCAACTCTAGGATTTTGTCTTCTCAGCAAAACATTCCATTTTGAAGAATTCAAGGGCAATCGAGCAGATCGATGCAGAAGATCAAGAGAGCGGGTAGTACCCTCAACCTACCCGGACCAAAATGGTCACTATTTTGTCTTTGCTCTATCCCTGTTACACAACGATGAGCAAAGAGGGGCAGCTGTTGTAACCTATTTTGTCCCGGTTAGACCCGAAATAAGCCTAATATCCTTACCTATTGTACCCAATTAAAAACCCTTTATCCAGTCCAAGCTGTCGCATTTGCAAACTCAAAAAGCAGAAAAGAAGACGTTATCACCCGATAATTTTTTATTTGTAAAATCAATGTATTCTCTTTTTTTAGGAAATTAATACCCCAAAATTTTTGTATAGTAGAACTTATCGAATAAAATATAAAAAAATAAAAAACAAAAAAAAGATAAAACTCACGTGGCTCACATTGAGTCTACCCTCACCGTCACCCTCACCCTCACCCTCACCCTCACCCTCACCCCTTTGGCTATAAATAGCCAGGGGAGGGCACCCAAAATTCAGCCAACAATTGAAGGCAAATTGGCCAACAAAAATTTCAATTGTAAGCCAATTTGAAATTGGCCACAATCGGCACCCAATATTAGGGGAGCCAAGGCCGGTCGAGTAGGCTGGCCAGGGGTATGGGGGCAGCGCTCTTAGCTCTAGTTGATTTGATCCAACATTCGATCGAGGTCTTTTTTGTGGTTCGATCTATTAAATTTTTAGGTCATGTCAAGGTGACACCGAGATTTTGGTGAGGGTCGGTCAAAGCTTTTTATTCGAGCTCTTAGTGAGGTAAAATTCGGTCCTTATCTTTATATTTTTTATATAATAATATATCGTTTTGTTGATTATGCTTTTTAATATTGGCATGTTTTTTTAATATGTTTTGTATATTACTTTTAATTTTTGCATCGTTTTTTTACTTTCTTTAATTTCAGTTCTTTTTTATATTCAATGCATTTTATTTTATTTGTGTATTTTTTATATATATGGTATTATTATGTACATTATATATAATGTGTAATATATATAATACTTATAATGTGTATATGGTATAATATTTGCTTTATATAGTATTTGTATAATACGTATATTTATATATAAGATATGTATAAAATATTATTTATGTATTTATGTTTATTAAGATATATTATATATTATATAGTATTTTATTTGTTTTTATTTTATTATTTTATATTTACATTATTTAACTTTATGTTATTTATTATTTTACATAAATATCGTATATAGTATTTTGCCCCATTGTTCCAATATTTATATTGGGAGTGTCATCTCGGCCCTCCGGGTGTCATCTCCTTTGAATGTCGTGAATACCAAGGCTGATTTAAACTGTTGTGCATGCATCTTGGAAATTAATTATTAAATTAAATTAAAATTTTCATTTTCCTTAATAAAAATAATGCGAACCTTTAGGTACCAATTTTGGGCGTAGTGGGGGTGCTAATTCTTCCCTACTCGTAACCAACTCCCGAACCCATCTCTGGTTGACTTTTTGGTGTCCGGTCTACCTTATCCAAGTGACCGGTGGCGACTCCATTTTTTTACCATATTTTTTTGTTTAAAACACGTGACTTCTCACCCGATAACGAGCCTCCAAGGAAAGGGCCGGGATGAAAAAAGTCACTACAAGATGTTTAAAATATTTTTTTAATAAAAATAGATATTTAAAATTTTAACTGTTATAATTTTAAGCGTTTAAAGTTTTAACAGTTAGCTGCATGATCGTTAAAAATATTAAAAAACTGTTAACCAATAATACTTAACACGTGACATGTTTATTTTTTTCAAACTTAAAAATTTAAAACAATTTTTTTTATTTTTCATAAATTCCCAAAATTTTGCAAAATAATCCTCAAATCCCTAAAATCTCTCAAACTCAAACCTCAATTTACCATCGCTTCCGCCGCCGATTGCCGCCCCTAAGTTTACCTCTTCGGTTGCCGAATTTAATCGATCATTTTTCTTATCATGACGTTGTTAGAAACGATGAATGGCGTGACAATTAAACGTCAAATGCGAAATTGACGTTCGGCTGTCACGCCATTAATCATTTTTAGTGACGCCGTGATAGAGAAAATGACCAACGATCAAAGGGGTAGACTTAGGGGCAGCAGTCTGCGGCAAAAATGACCACAATAAAAAGATTTGGGTTTGAAAGATTTTAGGAATTTAAAGACTATTTTGTTAAAATTTTAAAATTTCTGAAGTTCACGAAAAACTGATTTTTTAGATTCAATGGGGAATTGTATAGATTCTCTGTTTATTCTTTTATTGTTTAGTTTTGTTTGATTTGGTCGTAAAGGGATAGTAGTTCTTTTTTCGGATGAATAAGAAAACCTCATTTATTAAAAAAATTGGATGTTTTTCTTTAAAAAATAAAATAAAAAATCGAATTAATGTCCCGTGTTAAACATTAATTGATTAAAAAAATTTAACACACATTAATTATCAGCATCTAAAATTGCAATTTTTAAAACTTTAAACACTTATTTTTATAAAAAAAAATTAAAAAACATAAATTAAAAAAATAGATACTTTAAACACCTATTATTTTATTTAATCCTTATTTATACAACATTACGTCTGTAACTTGTGTTTCTTCCTGTGGGCTTTAGTACACGGAAGCTTCTTATTTTCCATTCCCGGAAGGTAGGCTGTTGCCTTGCATCGGCAAACATATGTCATCTGATAACGTCCTTGTCAATGAAATCCTCACCGTATTATACTACACCTGAATATAGAAAATCTTCATCTTATTATGTATATAAAATTTTATGTAAGAAATTCAAGACTTTTTCCTCTTACTATGGCGGTAAATGAGACGAGATAGATCGTGAGTTATTTGTATCTAATTTGATTAGACTCGATTTGAGTTTAAATTCGGCTCGAATTCTTAACGAGCCGAGTCGAACTATTTGACATTCGACTTGAAAACTTTAAGAGCTAATAGAAAATATAATATACTAAAATTTTCTGTTTTTAAAATTTAAAATCTAAATTTCTAAACCTAAAACATAAATCCTAAATCTTAAAATCTAAATACTAAATTCTAAACCCAACAACCTAAACCTCTAAACTTTAAAATCAACATGCTTGAGTTTATACAACTTGTGTATCAAAGTTTTTTTCCTAATAGTGTTTTAAATGAGACATGATAGATCGCGAGCTACTCGTGTCCGACACGATAAAAAATCGATCAACACTTAACTCGATTGGGCTCAAATCAAACTCGAACTTGACTCGAATTCTTAACAAGCCGAGTCGTACTCAAATTTCTCAAGCTCGTTAAAAAATACTAGACTTAAAATCTTAACGAGCTGAGTCGAGTTCGGCACTATTTAAACTCGACTCGTTTACACCCCTACCTCTGGCATCACTTACTCCGTCCTTACTTCTTATAGGAATATTAGCTTTTTCCCAATAATAATTTGAGACACAAACATAGGAGGGAAGGCGTTAGACACCATAGCAATTCACTAAAAAATCGATCAACACTTAACTCGATTGGGCTCGAATCAAACTCGAACTTGACTCGAATTCTTAACAAGCCGAGTCGAACTCAAATTTCTCAAGCTCGTTAAAAAATACTAGACTTAAAATCTTAACGAGCTGAGTCGAGTTCAGCACTATTTAAACTCGACTCGTTTACACCCCTACCTCTAGCATCACTTACTCCGTCCTTACTTCTTATAGGAATATTAGCTTTTTCCCAATAATAATTTGAGACACAAACATAAGAGGGAAGGCGTTAGACACCATAGCAATTCACTAAAACAGGGTGAACTTTCCTTGTGGGAAGTGATGATAACATTTTTTTTTTAAGTGATGGTAACATTTGAACGGAGAGAGATTACACAAACTATTCTGGTATCTCTAGTAACTATTAAGGGTGAGGATAGTTGAGTAAAAAAATTTAAGTTGACGAATCTTATTTTGTAACTCAAATTTTATTTAAAATTTTTTTGAGTCGAGTTAGTCACGTTTCTGCTAAAATTTAATAGTAAAAATTAATATAAGCTATGGTATTAATTAGTTCCAATTGATTTAGTTTTTTATCAAATAATTTAGTTTTATAATATAGTAAAATAACTCAAAAATATAAAATAAGTAATTTATATTTAAAATAACTAAAAAATATCATAAAAAACGATTAGTTACTGACTTTTAAAAACAATATTTATGAAATAGACTATAAATCAATCGAATTATCATGAACAGTTACAAATATTTATAGAAAAAACGAAGTCTGTAACTTTTACTTGTTTTAACTAAGACTGAAAATGGATCAAACATTCACAGATGACTGGGTGTGTTTGGGATTTTGTGGTACAATCTGTAACGTATCTTTGAAGTCCAACATCATCATCATCATGTACAAGTAAAACCAGGCAATTTGTTCTGATTAAAAAAGAAAAGTAGGCAATTCGAATATGAAAATATGCTCTCTTAGAACTGCAAAATACCATTATTCTCATAATAAAAAAGAATATCTCCTTTTTACATTTACATAAACCACACATAACAAACAACAAATAGTAATTAAGAATAAAAGAATATGTTTGATTAAGTAACACCTTTCTCTGTAATCAATTTCAACCTTTATATTATATCTGCATCCTAAAAATGCTGTATGAATAAAGAAGTTCTATTGACTTGTTGCTGCAACTTTAGCACCATCATCACCTTGACCGGCAGAGGCAGCGGCCACCTCGGGTTTAATCTCTTCCAATTGCTGTAGAACCTGTTGAGCTTCTGGCCGTGCTGCAGGCGAGGGATCAACACAATGAAGAGCTAGTTTCAATGTGTTAAGCAACTCATCATTTATGGTTGGTGTATCTCTCATGAGCTCCAAATCAAAGACTTCATTAGTCCATTCCTCTTTCACGATCGATGCCACCCACTGTGGCAAGTCCATGCCGTTCATCGGCTCACCCGGGGATTTCCCCGTAAGAAGCTCCAGTATGATCACTCCGAGGCTGTACACATCGGTCTTTGTGCTGGCATTCTTTAGCTTCGAGAGCTCGGGTGCTCTGTAGCCAAGTGTTCCTGCAGTGGCAATCACATTTGTGCTGGCAGCAGCGGTCATCAGCTGAGAGAGTCCGAAATCTGCAATGTGGGCATTGTTTTGCTCGTCGAGTAGAATGTTGCTCGATGTGAGGTTTCCATGAATCATGTTCTCTTGTGTATGTAAGTAGTCCAATCCTCTTGTAACCCCAATTGCTACTTTCATCCTAGTTGGCCAATCGATGACGATTTCTGGCCCTCGAGCTGCCAGAGAAAATAGACATTGTTATTCATGGCGAAAGACGTGTAGTGGATATAGTAATTCTCAATGCGGTTGAATTGAATCTACTTACCATGGAGGAAAGATGCAAGACTTCCTTTAGGCATGTAATCAAATACAAGAAGCTTCTCTCCCTTGGGTCCCAAGTAATAAGCCCTGAGAGCAAGGAGGTTTGGATGTCGGATCTTCCCGAGCGCAGCAGCCTCGGTCTCGAACTCCCGCAGTCCCTTTGTAGTCTTCTCCCTCAATCTCTTCACAGAAACTTGATTCCCATCTTCCAAAGTTGCCTTGTACGCCGTACCATAAGTGCTCTTCCCCATAATCTCAGCAGTGGCACACAATAGATCATCAGCTGTAAACACAAATGGACCGTCAAAATGGACTAATTTCCCACCCATTTCGCCGCCTGCTTCGACTTCAGTGCCGGCCATAGGAGCCCCCTTCTCAGTTTTTCCTATGGCATCTCCCATTTTCCCACTCTTTTGCTTCAAACTATCCCTTTTCTTCAATAAGCAACAGAGCAAGATTAAGCATAATATAAACAAAATTGCTAGAAGGCCACCGACAGCTATGAGGATGATGTCCTTGATACTAAGTTTTCTGTGACGACGACGATGCTTCGGTGCCTCTGCCGGTGCCGGCGAAAGAGTTAGAGGGGCAGGAGAATGACATATGGTTGATGTGCTATAGCCACATAGCTGAAGATTACCCACAAAAGAGCTTGAATTGAATTTTTCGGCAAGGAGAGACGGGACGGCACCGGATAGATTGTTGTAAGAAACATTGAAATCACTAAGATTGGTCAGACCGGCAAGCGAATCCGGTATTTCACCGGAAAACTTATTCCCGGATAAATCCAGTTGGTTGAGGCCAGATATGTTGGCAAAGGTTGATGGGATCTTGCCACTTAATCTATTATTTCCAAGGTTCAAAGAAACAAGAGATGCTAGGTTGGAAAACCTAGAAGGAAATGTCCCATTAATAGAATTATTTGATAAATCTAGTAACTGGAGCTTTGAAAGTGTCCCAATTTCATCAGGAATAGCCCCTGAAATCTGGTTATGGCTCAAAGAAACCTGTTGTAATAAACTCAACTTGCTCAAAGAAACTGGAACTGTTCCAGTTAGGAAATTATGATCAAGGGACAAGACCTGAAGTTGGTAAGAAATGTTTCCTGCTCCAACCCAAGTATCAGGGACAGAACCAGAAAGAATGTTATGTTGCAAAGCAAGAATGGTGAGTGAAGGTAACAGAGTGAGACCAACCGGGATGGAACCCGACAAAGAATTGAAGCTCAAATTAAGTCTAAACAACCTAGTCGAGTTAACAAGACTAGGAGGAATGTGACCGGTGAGTGAGTTGTTGCTAAGATCAAGAGTTTGAAGAGAGTGGCAATTACCAATCGAAAGAGGGATAGAACCCGAAAGCCGGTTGTTGAAGAGATAGACCCCTCGGAGATACGGCAGAAACCCGAGAGACCGAGGGAGCGGACCGCCGAGAACATTGTCGTGAAGGCTAAGCTTTTTAAGAGCTCGAAGCTGACCGATTTTTTGGGAAATTCGACCACCTAGTCCCCTCCATGGAAGATGGATTGCCACGACCTGTCCCTTAACACACCTGATTCCTGCCCAGGTACCATAGCAAGCTCCATAGCCGGTGTCGTTCCAGGTGCGGAGGAATCCTTTCGAATCGACAAGTTCGTGTTCGATGGCCCGAAGAGCTTGATAGTCTGCTTGGGTTACATTGACACCATCCCAATGGTGTTGGGGTGAGGCTGAAACAAGGGAATGAGATGAAAAGGGCAGCAGAAACAGAAACAAGTAGGCCAAGAGAAAGGAAGTATTTTCCATGAAAATGTCGCCTTTTCCTTTGCAGAATAGATAGATTGTAGAAGAAATGAGAGGGAAAGAAAAAGGGGGAAATGGGTTTTAATAAATCTGGTGTTGGAGATGAGAGGACAAAGACGGTGGAAATGAATTGGACTGGGTCTTCTTATTCAGATGGGATCAAAATGTGTAATAACGGCTACTTTTATATATGAAACCGTTGGGATGGGGAAGTTAACTCTAAAATTAACATCCCTCTCTTTTTTTTCTTCGTTTTCAACTGAAAGAAAACAACGACCCTGATGTAGTAGCTAAACGGCTATATTTCATGGTTGGGACTTGGGACCACCTCCTTCATGCAGGGTTTAATATATCTTTATTTTTTTAAATGATCTAAATGTGATTATAAGGTAGTATCTGTTTATACATATTTTTAACCCTTTAATAATGGTCATATACCTTGTAGACAAAGCGATTTGATCTTGTGTCTCCTAAGATAAATATTATCTACTTTTTAATAGGACACTTATTGGGTTTATATATCTTTATTTTAAGAAAACTATGAACAAAATAAAATTGAAACTATTGATATTAGAGTTATTTTTATACAAATGGTGTAAAATAAATGTATATATTATTTTACATTTAATTATAGAATTTAAACTCTAGCTTTAAAAAACTAAAATATTAAATAGACATGTTTTTGTTTATACTGTTTTTTAACCTTTAGATAAGGTACATTTTGTAAATAAAATTAGGCTAAACTATAAAATAAGTGCACAAATTATGTCTTTTTTTGTAATAAGTGCCTAAAGTATTTTTTTTTTGAAATAGGTGCCTAAACTTTCATTTTGGTTGAAATAGGTGCCTAAACTATTTTTTGGCTGAAATAAGTGCCTAATCTTTCATTTTTGACTTGTTTTAAAGTCAATTTCGGCATATTCTTGGGCACCTATTTCAACAAAAAATGAAAGTTTAGGCACCTATTTCAGCTAAAAAAATACTTTAGGCACCTATTTCAGCCAAAAATGAAACTTTAGGCACCTATTTCAGCCAAAAAATACTTTAGGCACCTATTGCAAAAAATGCATAATTTGGGCACTTATTTTGTGGTTAAGCCATAAAATTATTTGGACCTCATTTCTTGGGATGAACATTATTCTCTTCTCCACTTGATAATATGTACGGAATCCAAAAATATTTCTCGCACATTAAAACTCTACACATATTTTTTTAAGAGAAAAACTTCAATAGTTTACACAATCCTTTTAATTTTAGAAGTTAGTGGTTTAGTTTAGGGCTTAGAGTTTAGGGGTTAGGGTTGTATGGTTTAGAATTTAAGGTTGGGGTCTAAAATTTAAGATTTAGAGTTTAGGGTTTAGGTTTAATTTTAATTTATAGTACAAATAAGCAATGTTGTGTAAAATTTATTTTACACGGTCTGCGTATTAAATTTGAACTTTTTTAATACAACTCTTTTTATTTAGATCAATACATCATTTAAAATGAAGGTTAGATTAATATCAAATCTCGAGTTTAGTTTCAATTGATCGATTTATTTTTATTATCAAAATAAATGAATTAACTCGACAGCCCCATATCCGGGTGAGTAAATAGTGACAGGCTCGAGATGCGGCACCATCCGAAAATGTTATAAAATACGGAATTTAAAATTGAAAATGTTATATTTTTTATAACATTTTAGGTTAGTGGTTAAATATCGAAACTTAGCTTCGAGTATCGATACTTATAATTTTTGATAATATTTTAAATTTTTTATAAGTATCGAAAGTTGTTTATAAATATCGATATTTATCGTGAGACCACCAACATAAAATGTAATAAAAATATAATATTTTAAATTTATAAATAATATTTTAATTTTTAAATTTTATAATATTTCTATTAATATCGTACCGTAATCTTACTATAAATGCTACATCGTAGATCTACCTAAGATCAAATCATCAAACAATAATTTCTCTCTCCAATTATTCCGCAGTCTCTGCCACTCTTCTCTAAAGTTTATGGCAGTCACATTTAGTTGCCCCAGTTTTACTTCAGCTTTACCCTAAGGTTAAGGTACGGAATTGATTGCTTAAATGAAGAGGGTGGAAATCAACTCAAATAGTAATTGGATGCGAAAAAATCTGTCAATATGTTTTAATTTACCGTATAAATCCACGAATCGAAAAGTTTCAACTAATTTGCTTTAGAAATAATGTCAGGGAATACGTTTGATTAAATAATTATTTTATTTTTTATTTTTTTTGAAGTAATTTAACTTTTAAAGTTTTATTTTGAGTCAAAATAGTTCTTCTGCGGATTAAAACTATTATTCACCTGGCGATAAATGGTTTGAAATAACGTGACAAACATACATGGTAGTACACACCGCGATATCAGTGTCATATAGATAAATAAGTTGACTTTACATTATGACACATGAGTCAAAAAAGAATTTTAAAAAATTATATAAAATATAAAATATTTTTTCTTCTGATGTGTCATTCTGTCAAGTATTTTCAAGTTGTTTATCGTCAGTTGACTAACAGTTTTCATCCGCAGAGGGGTCATTTTGACCCAAAATTGATGGTTAAATTGCTTCAAAAAAAGAATATGGGCCAAAATGACTATTTAGTCAAACATTAGAGGCATTTTTGGCACCATTCCTTTATTTTAATGAGATGAGGTACTAGATCCCTTAAGCAAGGTCAGGGGTTCGAATCCTGATGTTGCAAATGGAGCAAATTAGATTGGGAGGGTTGCCTCTATAATAAGTCTCTGCAGTACCCGATTTGGATTAGTCAGCCAATGGGTTGAATACCGATGATTAAACAAAAAAGTACATAAATAATCACTAAATTATCCTAAAAAAATAAAATATTCATTGAACATTTAAAAATTATATAATAGACATTAAATTTTAGTTTTTGTTACAAAGTGGTCATTAAACCACTAACTGTCGTTAAGATGTGATGTGTCAGTTACAAAAATTTGTTAATAGCGCATTTAATCATCCATGTTTATACATTCAAAAAATTCAATCCTAATTGAAAAAAAAAACTCAATAAACTTAACCTGTAACATCCTAAAAACCGGTCTAGTCGGAATCAGGTTTTGACGATCGGAAACCCTACACCTAGAGGTCCAAATATTGCATTGACCTTGACCGTGTGGTCAATTATATTGACATTGGAATCTAATTGAGTCAATTTATTGATTAAGGACTATATTAAATTTATCGAAAAACTATTTAGTGACTAAATTATAAAAATTGAAAGTTTGAGGGCTAAAGTATAAAATTTGAAAAGTTGATGGACCATTTTTAAATTTCCTTATTTTCAGGGTGAATCACCTAGTAGCTTATGAAGTTCACGTGATGTGCTTCACCTTTAATTAAAAAGATGACAACTCTTTTGGTGGAGAATTGCTTGGTAATTGAAAAGGTTATAAATTAATTAAGTTTTCTCCCATGAAAGAAACCTTCTTATTGGTTGGTTGAAAGGTGATGTGCGGTGAAAGATGACAATTGATTTAGGCTATCAAAGAGCCTTAAATTCTAAAAAGAGAAAAGCAAATAATATTTGCTAACTTTCTCAAATTCACCGGGTTCATTATCATCTCCTAACCTCACCATCTTCTTCCTCCAAGCAAGCACTTCCCCACCTTTAAGCTAGCACTTCCATTGCCAAGTTTTTCAAAGCTTAAGTTTTCTTTAATCCATCGATTCCATTGGATAGCTAACTCCTTGGTAAGTTAAAGTTTTCAAACGATTGATTGATTCCATGGATAAATTATGTATAATTTCAAATTGAAGCTATTGAACATAATAGCTAAACCCATGTCTCCTAAGCTCAAATCCATGGAAGTCTTAATAGCAAAATAGCTATTTTAAGTCTTAATGTTGATATCAATATTTTTGTGTTGATTTTAACATTTCTTATTGTTTTACCTAGCTCAAAAGTTGGAGAAAGAAGGGTCACCATCTCCATCAAAAGTTAGGAATAAGAGAGTGGTCATTCGAGAGCCTTATGAGCTTCGAAAAGCAAGATGGGTGTAGTCAGAGTCTCGGAAATATGTTAGGTGCCTTTTTCGATTCCATTGTTATTGAATATTGCATAGGTAACATTGTGTCTAAGGATATCGCATTGAATCTCTTTGAAGATTATATTAGTAAGCATCGGTAAACTATTGCATTGAAATATTGTTCATAAAAACATTGCTATTATCATTGACATCATTGAAGCATTGAAATATAAAAACATCGATATTATCATTTCCATAGCCATTTATAGCGATATTGTCATTGTCATAGACATTGGATATTGATATTGCCATTGTCATCGAAACATTGCCATAGATATTGCCGTTGTCATTGAACATCGACATTGATATTGTTATTGCTATCGAAATATTGACATTGACATTCGATATTGCCATTGTTATCGATATGGTCATTGTCATTGTTATTGCCATCGACATCATTATTGTTATTGAATCGTGGATATGAAAAGACGTTGGATACAATTGCATTGCCATAGAATTCACGAGCTCATTGGTACAGGTGGACTACGGTCCTTGGGCTACGGCCTTTATTGTGGCGAGGTGAAGGGATGTTTGTGTTATTGGTTAATTGGCGGGGCAGAGGGACTAGACCATTCATTGATTTGGCGAGGCGTAGGAATTCGTGTATCCACTATCTCATTTCGATTCAAAGAAACATTATTGATATATGTCCAATATGTTATTGAATATGGTTACAACATTGATATTGTCATAGCATTGACATTGCCATTGATATTGCCATAGCTTTGGTGTTGTCATAGCATTGACATTGTCATAGCATGATTTGAATTTCATACCATCGTTATTGCCACAATGTATGACTACCTAATTAGGTAAAGTATGCATAATGCATTTCATCTCATGCATTTCAGGTTGAAGAATATTTTTGCAAGAGATCGAGAAGTTAAAGGTTTTGGCAAGTCACAACGGTACCTAGAATAATGTTCACCGTCCCTACAAACTCCTAGTATGGTGGCATGATAGTTTTTAAGTCGCTTTTGGCCATTTTGTTGTATATATGTTGTGTGTGGTTGTGTAAGCTTAAGTGCCTAAGATGACACTTTTAAGATTGGCTAAAGTGGTAAAATTGCATATTTGGCCTAAAAAGGTAAAATTATAGTAAATGGATTCACATAGCTATGAAATTTGGCATGATAGTAGAGTATGGTTAATTAAACTTGCTTGTAAAATTTCATAGGATTTGGACACTGTATGATAGGTCAAAGTGGATAAAAATCAGACCAAATTTGTCATTACAGACCCTGCCGTACCAATACGGGTGATGTAGTATCGGTACGAGTATGCATTTTTGGACCAGGTCAACGCTGGTCAACAAGGTGTATCGATACTGCCTTGGGTGTATCAGTACGAATTTTTGACACTGAAAATTACTGTAGGTGGGTATCGATACAGTCATGTAAGTACCGATACCCTGTTTAATCCATTTTTGAAATTAGGGCACGCGTATTGGTACATCTCAGCCTATACCGATACCAATATTGAGTTCGAAGGAAGTAATATTCATAATAATAAAGGCGTATCAATACTGGTCCAAGTGTATTGGTACGTATATTGGTCATTGGAATTGATAATGTTTGAATCATGCATGGTGTACCGGTACGACCTCTCGAGTACCGGTACTGATACAAGTAATTCTGTTAAAAACCATTAGAGTAATTTTGAGAAATTATAGAATGATCACTGAATATTATAGGGATTAATTGAAGGGGTAAATGACCTCCGATTGGCATAAAAATTTATACGTACACTATTTATTGATTAAATTTCATATCAGTAATTTAATTTTGGGAGAGGACCTCCAAGTTACTAAAATTGCAGATTAGTCCCTAAAACTTGTAAAAGTTTAAAATTAGCCCTAAATTAATGAATAATAACTAAAACATTCTACCGATCACCGTATTAAACTTCGGTAAATATACTCCGAGCCGGCACTCGACCAGGCGGAAAAAGGGTGTTACATAACCCTAATTATTTTAATATTCTTTCAAATTTATCCTATTTTTGTAACTAACAATGTCATCATCTATTTGGAGAAAAATATTAAATTATTTTTAATTTAAAATTAATGTTTAATACCTATTATGTAACTTTTGAAATTTCAGCGACCATTTTATATTTTTGAGATAGTTTAGTGACTATTTCTGTATTTATCGTATTTTAATTTATCTTATAAAATTAGTGCGGTTAAGGAGTTGGTCTATTTTTTTTATATAGAAAAAACCTCATTTGCTTTACTCCATTCCAGTCTACCATACAAATTGAATGGACTGGACGCAGCCCGTTATTCTACCCTCCTGTTACAATCCAAACCAGGAATTTAAATTGGGTTAATAAACATAACAAATATTATTATTATCACTGCGACTACCACAGTCATGAATTTTTCTAATAATATGTGATATTACAGATATAACGATTACAAGCATCATATAGTTTCGGACAATGTCAAAACCGCTATATAAGCATCGGGACTACTTTCAATAATCAACAACACTAAACTTTCGATCCAGTCATCTAACAACGGAAACCAGCAAATGATCTGCTAAAATAAGAAAACCAGCACCAATCTTTCAACCTAGTAGCATCCGGTTCCCATAATCTACACTCTTGTGCACTATTACAATTTACCCTTTTTCATATGTTTCACGTTGGCAGTTGCTACAAACAATGAACGCTACGATACCAATTTACATCAAAGATGAAGGATTAAGCATTCATCCATTAATATATATACATTCATGCTCTACAAACAGATATGATACAGAGAATTCTGGGAAACTTTTCGTTGAATCAAAACCAGATACAAGATAAACGAAAAAAAAACAATATGATTTCTGTGTATGAGCTGTGCAAATGAAATGGATTTACATTTCACCAATTTTAATACAAAAAGCTAGTCAGGGATTAAATGGAGGGGCAACGAAACAAAAATGGGTAAATTTATTGTCTACAAAAGAAAACAAGATTGAATCAATCAAGAATGAAGCGATATTGTATTACCCTCTCGAACGAGATTCAGAAAGACCGATCCATGGATAAGGTTCAGAGGCGAGTGGTAAAGCTTGGGGCAGCGGCGGCAGCACCACCGAGGAAGGACAAGAAACCGGGGGCGGCGGGCTCTTGCTCGTCCAAGAAGAGATCTTCAGGGGTCCTGAATGCACCGTGAGCGCAGACGAGACCCAAACCAATCATAATAGCGGAAATGATAAGAGATCCGACGGAGGTGAGGAAGATAACGAAGACGCTAAAGATGATGAGGATTCCGAGTGTCTCGCGATCGGAGTACGTGCGGCCAAATAAGACGAGAGGCTGGTCGACGGGACGAAAGAGGTAGAGGAAGATCCAAGAGAAGATGAGGACTAGAAGGAGGAGAAGGGAAAAGGGATTAGAAAGAAGCGAGAAGGCGAGAATGAGACCAACGGCGAAGAGATAATTGACTCGGAAGTAGGAGTAATTCTTGCGGATACGGAGGGTGGCTTCGGAGAAAGACTCGGGCTTGGAGAAGGCGGACCTGTCGGCGAGCTCAGCCCAGGGACGTCGCTGGGAGAGGCCATTGCGGAGGTAATCGTTAATGTGGGTAAAGATGGCGCGGAATGCGGAGACAGCAACGACGGGAGGTTGGGATTCGGCGGAATGGCCGGTGGAGACGGGGAGGACGGGGGAAGCGGAGGAGGACATGGCGGCGGAGGAAAGGATGGCGTTTTTGGTGAAGTTTAGGGGGTGGGGATATTAGATTATTAGAGTATGGGACTTGAGGTTAGGCTTGGAGAGATTGATGGGATTGGGAACCTAACATAGAATAGGATTCAAGGACCCGGTGTTTTCTTGCTTTTCCTAATTTACTTTATGGGTAAACTATATAAATAGTTATCGAAGTTAGGATGTTTTCATTTGATCACCAAATTTTTTAAAATTTATAATACAGTCATTAAATTTTTAATTCACGTTTATTACAGTTACCATTACTAATTGTTGTTGAAAACAGCTGACGTAACAGGGTAAAATAATAGTATTCATCTTTTTCCTCGCATTAACCTTTTCATTTCTTCAGTTCCATCAACAAAGGTAAACTTTAATGGAACAAAAGAATTCAAAATAAAAAAAAAAGAAAAAACCAGTGTTACCTAATTCGCCCAACCCCAGGATGTAATTCGTTTTCGTTTCAATTCGATAAGGAATACGTGCTGGAACTATAAAATTGGTGTACCAAAACAAAACATGCTTACTTCTCAGCATTGGTTTACAGCAAAAAAGGGGGAAGCAAACGAAAGGGAGGGTTTTGATCGCAGCAACTCATGGATGTCCGTGGTGTTGACGGTGAGAGGCACGGACGACGAGATGAACGGCGGAGCGAAGAAAACGAAGGGCGATTTCGAACCTTTCTTTTCCGATAATATGATAACGGGGAACGACGAGGATGAACGATGGACGGGGTTTTGAACGGGTCGACGAGGGGTTTTGATTGGTGGCGGTGGTGAGAACCACGGTCGCCGGACGATAGATAAACAGCGCTGCAAAATGACTGCCAAAAATTGTCAACGGGGGAGAACGACGCTGGAAAGAAAAAAATGGCTTTAGGGTTTCTGAAGAGTTACAAGGGGTATTTAAATGCCAAAATTTGGGTAATTTTCGAGGAGGAGAGTCCAAGTTTTAGTAGGCTTTCCGATTGGTTTAGAAGCTTTACTCCACCTACGATTTAGTCCTTTAAGGCGCATTTTTAGTTTAATTAGGATTCAAACTGTTTTGTTTTATTTCAATTAAGTCCCCAAATCCATAATGAAACTTCCAATTGAGCCTCCAAGTCTTATTTCCTTTCAATTAAATCCCTCAATCCTAATTTAACCGTATAAGATTTAAATTATTTTATCTATAAAAACTTTCAAACTTATTAAATATGATGAATATTTAATATTTTTTAACTATTAAAAAAATTGTCATCGAACTAAACAAAGTATTATCACGAATCATGATCCCAAAGTCCGTTCCAAGGAAGTATACCCCCAACGAACCGCAAACGGTGAAACTAATGAATTGCAATCTCGTACCCGTTCCGCGAATCAAAGCGAACCGCGAATTAGGTAACACTGGGAAAAACTCAGATACAAAATGAAACTTCTAAAACTTTACCTTTGTTACAAACCAAATAGACACAATAAAGATTTCGATATAACTACACTTTGATAACAAGAAAAGAACATGTAACAAAATCTTTAAATGAAATAACATCAATGTCTTCTTTTTGTGCTTTTACTAATTACCTTCTTATTTGACCTGGTTCAGCAATCTTATACCTACACCAGAAATTCAACATGTATATTTTTTTGAATCTTGGAGTGTCTTTGATGATTCAAGCTGTAATTCTGATGAGCTCTAACTTGTTTCAATTCATGTTTTGTAAGGATAGCATTTTTGAGTTTTAATGCCTTCATTTACATTCTTTTCATCATCCAGTGGCTAGATTTTCGTTACGAGATGGAGAAGAAAATATAAGTACATCTAATCATTTTGGGTACTCATGCAGATGATTGATAAAATTTTCAAAGCATCACTTTGTATTTGGGTTTTTTGTTTTTTGAATTATTTTGTTCTATTAAAGTTTACTTTCGAATTTACCTTTGAATTCTTTTGTTGATGAAGCTGATGAATGAGGAGGATAATGTGAGGAAGAAGCTGGATAGTACAACTTTAACGTGCCGCATTAGCTGTTTTTAACGGTAGTTGATGACAGTGACCGCAATGAAAGTAAATTAAAATTTTAGTAATTATATTGTAAGTTTTGAAAATTTGACGACCAAAATAAAAGTACCTTAAAAGTTTGGTGAATATTTATATAATTTACCCTTATTTAATTTTACTTTTTACAAACAAAACTTTAATTAGTGGGCATAAATTAAATAAACCCACTATTGTGCCAATATAATATTAATTCTCTCTCTTCTATCAAAAAAAATATTAATTCTCTCTCCTAATTATCATGGTTCATGTTTGGGTTTTTTATACTGAAATAAATTATTTCTTAAAATTATTTATTACAATAATATTTTTCTAAAATTATTTATTAAAATTATACATATTTACAAAAGCCTGTTCTATTGGTTGTCTTTCGAAAGACATGTTTAATATAGATTTAATATACAAATAAGTGTCTAAATTATACTTCTTGTTAATTTTAGGTGTTTAAATTATATTTTGGTAAAAATAAGTGTTTAATGTTTATACCATTAGAATTTAATGTCTGGTCTTTAAAGGTCTTTTAAAAAATCACTTATCCAATCAATGCTTGATAAGTGGTATGTTTATTTGATTTTTATAAAAAAACTGAGACTATTTTTTCCCAAAATTTTTAATTTTCAGAATATCTTAAAATTCTTCAAATTTCACAAAACAACTTTCAAATCCCTAAAATATTTCAAACCCCACATCTCCACTGCTTCCACCGTTGATCTTCTCCCCTAAACCCACCCGTTCTATCGTCGAATCTAGCCGATCACTTTCCCCAACATGGTGCCGCCGAAAAACAATGAACATCGTGTCAGCCGAACGTTGATTTCGTGTTCGCCGTTCAACATTCAGTTGGCACATCGTTCGTTGTTTTCCGATGACAGTATGTTGGGAAAAACTTGGCTAAGTTCAGCGATAGAAGGGGTGGGCTTAGAGGCGACGATTAACAGTAAAATCGGTGACGATTTGGGGTTTGAGATATTTTAGGGATTTGGGGACTATTTTGTAAAACTTGGGGAATTTTGGGATTTTCTGAAAAATTTAAAAATTTTGGTAAAAATTATTTTTAGTTTTTATTAAAAATAATAATAAACATCTTGTGTGTCATGTTTTGATTGGATAACGAATTTTTTAAGAGTTGTTAAAAACTATACACTTAAAATTAATGAAATAAAACGTTACATACCTATTTTTACTAAAATAATTTAAACACCCCAAACTAATATATATATATATATATAGTTTAAACACTCATTTTCGTATTAAGGCTTTAATATAATACACATTTATCTTACGTCTGTAAACAATTTCTAAAATTCATTCCGACTTCATGTAAAATGAACATTCTTTTTTTTCTCATGACACCTGTTAATAATACCTACTTAATAATAATATAAACATAAATAGATATAAAAAACGCGTGATAATTATCGACAAGTGTTGGGTACAATGACATGGCACATTGCTCTTCTAAAGAGAGAATCTGAACTCGAACTTTAGAGAAAATACCGTTGAAAGGTAGAGTCACGAATCTCGAACATAGACCCATAAAATGAACATGTATTATACCAAAAATAAATAGTCCGCACAGTGATTTTTTAAAAAAAATTAAGTACACTATTACCTTTATTTTCTCATGTATTTTTTAGAAAACCATTTACATTTTTTTTTCTTTTCTTGTTAATTACAATTACTTTCTGTAGCGACCATTTTTTTCTTTTTGGAGATAATGGTTTGAAATGCTTTGCGGCACAAAAGGAGATGGCACCCAAAAAACGAGATGACACTCCCAATAGACTACCGTTAATTTTTAAAACACAGGGTGGAGTCACCACCGGCCACTTTTGGTAGGCCGAACACCGAAAAGATAACTAGAGATGGGTTCAGGAGTTGGTTACGAGTGGGGAAGGGTTAGCACCCCCACTACGCCCAAAATTGGTACCTAAAAATTTGCACTATATTTTTTTAAGGAAAACAAAAATTCGATTTAATTTAATAATTTAATTTCCAAAATGAATAATAGTTTAAATCCGCTTTGGTATTCACGACATTCAAAGGAGATGCCACCCGGAGGCCGGGATGACACTTCTAGTAGAAATATCATAATAATGAGGCAAAATATTGTGTACGATAATTATTAAAGAAAAATAAATAAATAATGAATAAAAAGTAAAAAAGATGGAAATAATTAAATATGCGTGATAAATCCAAAAATGGCCTTTGTATCCACGACGTTCAGAGGAGATGCCACCCGAAGGCCGGGATGACACTCCTAATAAAAATATCGGAATAATGGGGACAAAATAGTATATTTACGCGAAATGACAAATAATATAAAATTAATGTAAATGAAAAAAACAAATAAATCACTACATAATATATATACATAATACTATTATATATACATACATAAATAATATTTTATACACATAAATACTATATAATATGTACATATAAATACTATATTGCATATATACATAAATACATAAATAATACCTTATATATGTTATATAAATATAAATGTATATACACATATTATACATGGTAATATACTATACATTACATATAATGAATACACCAATAAGAAATACAACAAAAAATAGAATAAATAAATAAATAAAAGCGGAACTAAAAAAATATGGAATGAGAGGGACCAGATTCACAATTATCCATTAAGCATGATTAAGACTTGATTTTAGGGCCATATTATAAAGCTATCAAAACTATCAGGGATTGAAAGTGGAATTTTACCATGCGGCAAGCCCGAAACAAAAACACGCTAAGAGCTGAGGTACCTAGTGAGTAATTTTACCACTTAAAAAGAAGATTAAATCTGATTTAAGGACGGGATTGTAAAGATTTAATAACTTCCAGGGACCAAAAGTGTCATTTTACCATGAGGAATGACTAAAAGAGCAATTTACCCTTTTATTTTTATGCGCGGATCCTGGAGCGGGTCGGGTTGGATATCCAGGTTGAAGCTTAAAACGACGTCATTTTGGGGCTGGAATTCAGACGCCAAAAACGACATTGTTTAACACACCTATATAAGTGTTTTTTACACACACAAAAATTCATTTTCCAGCTTTGAGATAAAAAGGTTTCATATCCTCTCAACTCTTTCTTCACCAGTCTGGATGTCGACCGGTCAGCCGCCGTCCCAATCGCTGAAGATGCCCAAAATTTCCCAAGGTACGTATCTTTTAACTCTAAACTCGATTTTTAAGTTAGTTTTTCCAAAATCCTTCCCCAAACTCGTAGATCTAGGTTTTATTTGAATAGTTTTTTTTTGTTCAACATACTATTTTTTATTTTATTTATTTTTTAGAAAGAGTAATAAGAAACGAGGGTTTTTTACCTTTGCTTGGCTGATTTGGACTGAAGATTCGAACAAACTAAAACTCCCTTTGTGTTTTTTTCATTCAAAGCTTTCGTCCGTAAGAAAAAAAACTTACAATGATTTTAGGGTTTATAAATACCCAGGAAAGATTTACAACTTGCATCTTTTTTTTATTTTTGATTTAACATCTAATATGGTTCTGTTTCTTGCAGATCTGATAAAGACGGCTCGTGTTGGGCGGTGGAGCAGGGTGACAGGCGGCCGAACGATGGGGGTGACCAATGGCATCGCTCGTGGCTGTCACGGGGCAATGACGCGCCGCGCGTGGCTGCCACCAGGCAATGACGACCCGCGCGTAGAGGCCACACGCGGGGGAGTTGGTGGGTTAGGGGCGGCAACTGCAGGTCAAGTTGGGGTTAAGGGTTTACCATTTTTTAGGGTTATTTCCGGGTTGGGTTGTACCGGGTATGAGATCCAGGTATTTTTTGGGTGCTGGGTCTGAGTCTGTTTATTTGTAATGGGTTTGGATTTGGGTCTGTCATGGGTATTGTAGGGTTAATGGGCTTGTTGGGTAGGCATGGGTTTAAGTTATTTGGGTAAGGGTTGATAAGAGTTGAGCTTTTGTAATTGGATAAGAAGATAATGGATTTGCATTTTAATTGGGTAATTGGGTTGGGCTTATTAGATTGGGACCCGAACCAAATGAGTTACAACACTCTCCAAAAACAAATCGTCCGCACAGCAAATTTTCAATATCATCATATGTATGTCGTTTGCATCAATTCCAAATATATATATTTGCTAAAACAAAACTTTAGATATAAAAAAGAACGGAATTAGAATCAAACATCCCCAAATCGAATTATTTAAAAACTTGACAATTTTGAATCTAATTTTGTATGTAGCTCGGTTCCCGAATGCAAGCCATAGTGTGTCCCGACATTGACAGGCCGGCATAATAATTCCATCTCAAATAATTAAAGGAGAAAAAGCGAATTGATGATATAGATTGAAAACAAATCTTGCATTAACGTTACATCACTTGTCTGAACATGAACAAGTTGAGCACTAATAATTTACACGTGATTGCCACGTGATACTCGAACATTTAACTGATTAAAACGATACAGAAGTAATGAATATCCGTTAGCCCATTTGTGTGTATTTGTTTATATTTTGGAGCGACCAGCACTTGTATCAGAAACCTTCACAACAAACCGAGTTCTGGGAATAGACAAGTTGTTCTCTAAGATGGTGCCCAAAATGGCTATCAACTTTCTCTTCACCTCCCGGTTAATGCCGCCCATCGACATAACCTCGGCGTACGCCGCCGGCTCCGTGTTCCCGTTGAACGATATCGCCACCGACCCCTTGAGGATCACCATCACCAACTGCATGCATGAAAGCAAATGATCAAACTGAATGTATAAAATATTATACAGAAAGAAAGAGAAAGTTGCAAATCCTATCATTAAGTAATGATGATGATCAGCTTAGTTAATTAAGTTAATTAAAACCCACTCTTGTCGGAATGATAAAGGTGATGTGTTTCATTTTGGTGGGATCAGATTTTTTTTATAATAATTATTAGTATTCGATCCAATCGTCGACTATTGCGGATTGAATTCTAGGCATAATAATAAAGAAAAAGAAAAACTTTATTGATCAGATCTAATTCTTATCCAGTGGTAGAGCAAGTAGATTAGATTAGGTATAGTTGCCTATCATCTAAAAAATGAAGATGGAAATGAATGATCCACACAATTAGGGGCGTGTAAAACTGGACTCGATTTATAAATATTAAAATTTTAATTTGATTTGAATTGACTTGAATCGTAATTTTATAAACTCGATTCGATTCGAAATTTTTTTAAATAAAGTTTGAGTTGTAAAATGAAACTTTGAATAACTCAAATTTTTAATAATTAGTAGACTGATTTTCAAGTTAGGTTCGAGTCGAGTCTCACAACTTTGCATGATATATGTATATCACATATAAAAAATATGAAGAAATATATATATATGCGGTATATGGTTATAAAAAATCGTTTAAATTGGAATCAAATAGTACCATAATATTATAAATGCTTACAATTAAATTTGAATATAAACTCGACTTGACTCGAATTTCATAAACTTGACTCCACTAAAAAAATTCAATTGAAGTTTGAGTTATAAAATAAGACTCGCCAACTCAACTAACTCAAATTTTTTTGACTCGGCTCGACCGAATGCTTACGCCTCACCCCCTACCCATGATACCCAGGAACAGAAGAAAGATGCATAAAATGAATAGGAATATAACAAATAGTATGCACAGAGTGGGGAGAGCGATAGAGTTACGTGTTCGGGTCTTCCGATGATGGAGGCGAGGGCTTTGGTGGCTTGAGAGAAGACGGGATCGGTGTCGACCTCGTCTAGGTTGAGGTTGGTTGTGATGTAAACGCACGGCATATCTGTTTTCAACTCAGTTGCAGAGCGTAGTACAGGCACAACAAAGCTTCTCCTTGCGTTTATTTATATAGCAAACGAATTGCTTGGATATATGTGTAAGGACATGTTGGAAAAGGTAAACGGGGGGGGGGGGGGGGGTCACAATCTTGGACGAATAAACATATTGGGGCTGCGCACTCTAGCTGCAATTCTTAGTTTTCTTTTACACACCAATGGACCGGGTCCGAAACGTCCACTTTTGACTTGGATTTTTTAAAATATATATTTTGAAAGAAATACATTAAATTTCAAATTGTTAAATAAAATAGTTGTATTTCACAAATAGCAGAGATAAAATACTTTTGTTGACTTTATATGGGAATATGGTAAGTCATATCCATGGTTGTTGGAACCGGATTGGACCGGTCGGTTGGATTCGAAATCGATGAGGCTTGTTCGAATCCGAATCGTAACTTTGATAAAAATTAGACAAGTAGTAACCAGCTTGGTATCGCTTAATTAGGCTTCAAGTTTGAGGTCTTGTGTATGCAGAAAATAGGGGTGAGCGTTCGATCGAGTCGAGTCAAAAAATTTTGAGTTATTCGAGTTGACGCGTCATATTTTACAACTCGAACTTTATTTGAAATTTTTTCGATTCGAGTAGAGTCGATTTTAAAGTGCCTATAAAAATTTAATTGTAATTATTTATCATGTTATAGTACAGTTTGATTCCAATTTAAAACACTTTCTCTAATCATATAAGATATGCATATATATATATATATTTCTTCATATTTTTATATATCGGTACATATATATATATATATATATATCATAAAAAATTGAGAAACTCGTCTCGAACTTAAAAATAAATCCTCTAATTACTAAAAATTTTGAGTTATTCGAAATTTTCATTTTACAACTCAAACTTTATTTGAAATTTTTTCGAGTCGAGTTTATAAAATTTCGAGTCGAGTCTCGAATTGAGTTGAATTATTCGATTTTTTTTAGTCGAGTTTTACTCACCCTAGTAGAAAATGCCCACTAAAAAACTCAGCCACTTGTCATACTCGTATGTTGTCCAAGCCCAAATATTACCATTATTATTATTATCATTAGTAGTAGTATCATTAGTATTTTGTTCAAGACCAATTATTACCATTATTATTAGTAGTAGTATCATTATTATTATCATTAGTATTATTGCTCTCTTAAAAATTCGTTTTAAGACTGAAATCGAGATCGGTCATTTTAGTACACTGGACACCATAAAAACACCATAGATTCATTAATTAAGGTTCGGGAGTTGGTTACGTGTGGGGAATAATTAGCACCCCATAATGCCCAAAATTTGGTATCTTTTAATTTTTTGTCGTATTTTTGCATGCAAAATAAAAGTTCGATTTAACTTATCTAATAATCCCAAAATATATTTGTGTGATGAACTTTGAAAATCGAATTTTGAAATATTAAATGACAACCCCCAAAATATATTTGTGTGATGAAAAATGAAAATCGATTCTAACTTATGCATGTCTCAAATTCGAGGTCTTGTGTATGCAAAAAAATCCCGACTGAAAGACTCGCCTACGAAAATTAGGTGTGTGACAAAAACTTATTCGGATTAGTTAAGGCAAAACCATGAGAAATGAGAGTACAACAAGAAAAAAATCGTAAATTGTTTGCCCAAAGACTTGAACCCAAGAAAATAGGTTAAAGAAAACACTATTCAACGACCTAGGTCATATTATATTTATGAGTAAAGAATATGTTTAGCTAAAAGTACTTATAATTTAAAAAGAAAGAATAAAAATACTTATGGTAGGATTTGAACACAAAATCCAAAGACAATCGGCAGTGGGTTTAACAACCTAAACAACGTATTATAATTTAATTCAATAAATTAATCATTCAACCCAATATGTAATTAACATGACCAAATTAAATTAAATTAAATTAAAATTAGGACTAAATTAATAGAATGTGTAAGTAATGTGGATCAAATGTACAATTATACAAATTTATGTTGACTCCACGTCATCCCTATATTAGGTTTTAATGGCAGGTGGCTTGATTGATATCAATTAAATAATTAAATAGTTTTATTGACAAAATTAAAAGTATGATGGCAAAATAGAACCCACCCCATTGTTACGTAGTCATTCATGTATTTTATCCTTTTAAAAAATATGTTTTTGCTAAAAGTGTACCTAACATAACATGCTTTCAGTCTATGGGACACATATTTATGCTATTTTTATAAATAATTATGAAAAGATATTATTTTCAAAAATAATTTTATTAAAAGATGATGCTTGGATAAAAAAAAATAGACTAATTTCTATAAACAACGATGCTAAATTTGCTTGCACTTGCAAAGAGCAATTCGTTTTTGTATGAATAATATTTTTTAACTATTTTTTTAACAACGAGTCTTTCTTTTCGTTTTCTATTTTACAAGTCCTCGAACTATAGACATATTGCATGAGTGCTTTGAACTAAGCACATTGAAGCCCACAAGCCAAAACAAGGGCGGGTATGAGATTATAATTAATTCATTGCTATCGTATAATATAATTAATACATTAATATAAATTAGGCTAAAGGGTTTATTTTGCCCCTGAGTTCGACCCCAATTAGCAATATTGTCACTCGCGCGAAAACGCGTTCAATTAGGTCCTCTAGTTCGCACATTGAAGTAATTTAGCCAATTGACTGACGGAACCGTTAAAATGGGCGTTACTACGTTAACGAGTTAGCCGTCTGCGCCACATGGCATCATATGATTGGTTTAAAGTTAAGAGTTAAAATATCTCTTGATATAGAGGGTCTGGGAATCGAACTTGGATCTTGGTGGGGAAATACTTATTGCTTTACCATCAAACAAACCTTTTAACCTTGTTAATAAACACCAAATGTAGTATATAACTTCATCCAAATTGCATGCTTGCTTCTTCTTCATTTCCTTTGAAAAGTCTGCAAAAAAGAACCTGGGAAACGATTCATTTCCGTGATGTTTTCGTTAACGGATTATTTAAGTACTCTAGATATATTTTATTTAAAGCCAAAAAAATTCTCCAACGCTTGACTGGATATTCACTTTAGCCCATATTCTTTTCTGGGCCAATTCAACCCTCAACGTTTCATTTTGGATCAAAATGGCCCCTCTGCGGATAAAACTGTCAATCAACTGACGGTAAATGACATGACAAACTTATATGACAGTGCACACTGACATGACAGTATCATATAGACAAATGCGTTGACTTGAATAAACGTTACATCAGTTAAAAAATAATTTTATAAAATTATATAAAATAATTTTTTATTGAGTTATCATTCTATCAAGTCATTTCAGACTGTTTACCGTCAGTTTTCTAGCAATTTTCATCTGCAGAGGGGCCATTTTGACCCAAAATGAAACGTTGAGAGTTGAATTGCTCCTCAAAAAATAATAGGGGCTAAAGTGACTATCAATCAAACGTTTGAGGTATTTTTTGACTTCATGCCTATTTTTATATAGAAACTAAGGACATTTTTCTCTTTTCTACTTTTATACATATAATAATAATAATAAACATTTTAATAAAAAAAGAAAATGCTAATTATTATAATTTACTTTTTTATCCACACAAATTAACTTTTGAAATTCTCGGGAAATTCAAAATATTTTAGAAATTTAAAACTAAATATTTTATTGGTTAATTATCTAGCAAATTGCTAAAATTTTCTAGAGTTTTCAGCTAATATTTAAATTTATTAGAACATAATTTTTTAAGGTAGTCACAAAAAATCATTAAAAAGATATAAAAAATAATGAGTTGCTCGCGAACTTATCAAGTATAGTTAGGTCTTGCTCGACTTAACTCATTAAAATTTTGAATAGAATCAATTTAAATTAAAACAATTTGAGTCGAATATTTGATCAAGTCAATTTTGAATTATTTGTGAGTTGCTCAACTCAATAAGTACAATTTAGGATGAAAATGTGAACATAGTAGTGGACCCCTCTGTCGTCATTCATGATTCCACGATAACATTGGTGCGATATTGTGTACGCCAGATTGGAGGTGGCATCGGCAGGTATGCGAGGTCTAAATTAATTTATCTTATTTGAGATTCGATATAAATTTAAATATAATGGTTTAAAGTTAACCCCAACCCAAGACAAATTGAACCGAATTAAAATGGACTCGAATTTTGCCTAAACCAAAAATCAACTCGATCCAAAATTAACCGAAATAAAAAATAAACCAAAACTGACAGCAATCCAAATAAAAAATCAACTCGAATTTAATTTGTTGAAATACACATGGTTTATTTTTTTTTTGTATTTTATTACTAATTAACATCCACCTTCAGTAGCAATTTAATGATTTAACATAATTTTTTCTTTTTTAAAAGATCATCTTCATATACTGACCCGACCTGAAAAAGTAACTAATTCGATATTAATCTGACCCGAAAAAAGCAATTGATTACCGAAATCAATCGATCTGATATTGACCCAACTCAAAAATCAACTGGTCCAATACTAATCTGACCCAAAACAATATAAACCAAAAGAAACGCGAATCGAAAATCAACTCGACCAAAAATTAACCGAGCATATTGTCACCTCTATTCAAAGCTTCTTTTTCCTCTCAGTTTTGCTGATTTATTCACTTAATTTATATCAGATTATATCATATTTCTGATTTGACAAAAAAATATTTTATGTAAATAATGTTTTATTTAAATTTCTTCAATGAATAATTATAAGTAAAATAATAAATAACTTATATATAATTTCTTAATCAAAACATGTATCCAATTCTTATACTTAATATATTATATAGTATGAAATCCATTAATTTGTCAAATAGTTAAGGGTTTTCATATTATCATATAATACGTAAGTTTTAATCTAAATATTTATCTTTAAAATATTAAAACTCCGTACTTAATAAAAAATATTGTATAGTATAATATGATACGGTGTATAGTCAACCTGTCAAATTGAGAAAAGTCAAACTGGATTATCCATTATTATAGAGTCAAAATACGAATTTAACCAATATCACTTTATTACTTTACTTTTTACTATAATAAATAATAATAATAATTTTGATAAATACCATCACTTTCAAAACCATATCACATAAGTAAATGTCACATGAACAAGTTAATGTTGACTATGTTAATAAATTAAACAGAATAAATTAAATAAACCTTTTTGCTTTTTATGAAATTTATTACTATCGTTAAATGAATAGTTTTATATTGGAATTATTAAATAATGACTGAATTCGAATTTTTCTTTATAATTACTATTATTATGAATGTTCGATGCTTATAAAGTATTTTTAGCATTCAATATACAATATCCATATTATTCAAGTCTTTTTCTGCTTATAAATGGAAAGATTTGAGCACTTAAGTATACTTAATTACACATCCTCATGTATATTGTACCGAAAATAATATCAATCTAGCTATACTCAACCGACCAATACCTATAAAGTTAAAAACCCTAGCCGCGTAATATTCTTTTTCTTTAGGTTTGTTCTTTGCTTACCGGCGGCAGCACCTGCTTTAATGTTGGTTGTCGATCTATATTCGGGATCCATCATTTTCTTTGTTTGTTTTTTTTATTTTTTATCTTTTGTCTTTTTTTTAATTTTGAATAAATAACTCTGTCCTTGTGACACGTTTTACTCTACCTTTTGGTATGTTTTTTGCCTTTTGGCACGCCTTTTTCTTTTATTTATCGGTCGTTTGACTGTTCTTTTATTTGATTTTCTATCATGGTTGGATTTGACATCGGCACAACGGATCAAGATGGCGCTCTTTTGGTTATTATGTTGATCCCTGTTTTGGACTCTCGAACTGAATTTGGATACGTGCTCACAATCACCTTTCTTGTTCGCGATTGAGTTGTGGTAATAACCGTATTGTCAACGTGCCTCGTTGTAATATACATTTTTATGTTGTTTGTTGATGGTTTTACATTTAATCATCGTTCTTTGGTGGTGTTAGTATCTATCTTTATTTCGAATCTTTGGGTTGAGTTTTTTACCTTTTCTTTGTATGGTCCTGTTATAATCTCGAAACGCTAGTTTCTTGTTTGAATTGTTGTAAGAATATGTTTAGATTAGACGCTTTTGTTTACTCATATGTAAACTTGCATTATAATTTTGAATATATCATCATTCAATAAAACTAGCGGATTTTAATTAAAAAAAGTGTTTTGAATATCAAACTTAATCAATTTGGACAATTTAATTATATTATCCAAGAACAGATGACCTGCTATAAAAACAGCAGCAACCTGTACAGTACAAAATTCAAGCCAGAAAAACAGAACTTAATTAATTTATTGATTATTATAATTTTATAATTGCACTTGAATTAATAGTGATTTGATTGCTCTTTTCATGCTCTAATAATTTTTTGACAAGTACTAATTCTAATATTAATCCTACTAAGGGCGGAGCTACATGGGTGGAGAGGGGTAATTGTCCTCCACCCCTAAAATTATTTTTTCTCCTTTGTCCCCTATACTTTTTAAATTAGTTTATTTATAAATTTGCTCCCTACTTTCAAATATTTTTATTTTGCCTTCAACCTCAAATTATGTCTTTGTCCCTATCTTACCTAGAGATAAGAGAAAAGAAAACTCTAGGGGGAAGGAAGGAGGTGTTCCTAGTGAATCTAGAACACATGACTTAAGGGAAATGAGGGAACAAAAATAAATAACTTGATCAACCGACCAAATGTGCTTGCTCATGCCCAAGTATAATTATATTCATCTATTCCTAATTAATTGTATTTTACTTTCCTAATATGATTATGTATATCTAATAGTAACTATTATAAAATCTACATTGATTTTTATTCATTAAATGCAATGGCCTCTCCTACCTTAAGCAATAGTTAAGAGTTCGATCCTCATTCAAGATATACATCAGTTCTAAAATTTATAGTATGCGTCTACTCTAATATTAATCAACATAACAAATAAGATTAATTATAAGACTCATTCAATGAATACCTTGAAAAAAATAAAAATAAAAGACCGGCTTAATACCTAAAATGATTCCTTTAGTGTAGTAAAATTTCCCCTTTAACCCTTTTATTATTTTTTTAATTAGTTTGTTTCCTCAACTTGTTATCATTTTAGTTGTTTAACATTTTCCAATCAAATTTTGTCACGTACAATAAATATTTTTTAAATTATCTTTTTACACGTGATAGAATTTGACTGGGCCACATTCATTATTCTTAAAATCAAACATTTTAAAGTGACCACTTTAATGTTTTATTTTGATGTCTTATAAATTAATAGAACTTGGACGAATATCAAAAAGGCAGACAATTACATAGATAAGCTACAAAACCACGTTTAAATATGGAAAACAAGAAGCATTGGATTTGGTCACCATTTGGCTCACCGCCATAAAACATAGGCGGAGCCACGCCTACAATAGGAGTGTCTGTTAACATCCCAAAATTTTTAAAAAATTATACTCTTCTATATAATTTGTATATAAAAAATTAAAATTATGTATAATAAATACTTTTTTATAAATAAATTAACACTTTAAAATAAATAATTAATTATTTTTAAAGATTGTTTTAAAATATAAAACCCCTTAAAAAAAATTTAGCTCCGCCCTTGATTGAAAGAAAAGCAAACCTCAAGCAAGAGTTGCTGGACATAGCATCATCCTCTATAGTAATCACATACAGTATTCTCTGTGTTTTTGTATGAATTATTTTCTGGTTTTATATTTATATTTATTGAATCTCATCGTATGCAAATTTTTTTACAGATGTATTATATTGTCATCCGAATTTATTAATTAGATCATTATATTTTATAGTGGTTATTAATTTGTGAAAAAAATTTACAGGCCAGAAAATTTTTTGGGGAGAGATTATCAAATACTTTCAATAATATTTTTTTTGGGGAGATTTAGATAGAATTTTATTTATTCGTGGCTTAAGGGTGTTTTAAGCCCCTGAATTTTTTTGTACTCAATTAAGCTTTTGACCACTAAATTTAATTAATTAAGTTCTTTGACTGATTTTGACCATCAATTTTTGATGATTTTTTTCTTAAGATATTGCTGTCACGTGACTCATTACAGTTTTGTCATGTGATATTTACATATTTTTTAGAAAATTATTTTTTATAAGTTTTTTATTTTTAGAACTTTTAAAGATTTTTTTAAATAAAATAAAAAAATTATAGAAATGTCAAGTGAACACTATAACACAACACACTATATTAACTAGTCCAAAAAACTATTAAATTTAGCAATTAACGTTGGTCAAATGAGTGGATTGATAAAATTTTAGAGTATAAATATAATTGGGTGCAAAAATTTTAAGTGCTTAATTAATTTTTTTTAAAAATAAGGGCTTACAATACCTTTAAGCCTTTATTAGTTAATCCTCTCTTACACTTTTAAAAAACTATAGGTACAATTTTCATTTTAGCATTTTCAATTACATCTTAATTTCAGTTTCCGTTTTTTTCTAAAAACTATCGTATTTTTAATATTTTTTATTTTTCCGATGTCACAATTTTTATGATACTTTTACTTTAATTATCGAATTTTTAAAATTTACATTATAATTAAAATTTACTTTTATTATGGTCACTACTCTTGTTTATCTTAATTATCATTAAAAAAGATAATGTAATTTGTTAAAGTTTCATTCCCAAAACAAATCTTTATTTTTAAATTTTTTTAACAATCATAAATGTCAAATTTTCAATAGACAAAATGATAATGGATCATTTCCAACTGTAAAAAATATTTACTTGACCAAAACATCACATATTTTAATTTTGTAGACACTTTCTATTTAGGGGAGTGAGAAAGAGAATTCTTACGTAATTTTGAACCCATAATGTAAAGAAAGATAAGGCTGTCAACTGAAAGCTTTAACCGCTTGCTATAGAGATTGTTAACAATAATTAATTTTAAAGTAACTGCATTTTTAAAGCTATTTATCTTGGTTACTAAAAATGAACTTTAATTTATTTTTATTTGTTATTGAAAATTGTTACTTTGAAAAAATACATAATTTTAAGAATTGATAATCATAATAAAAGGTTATTTTTTTTATGGACAACACGATTTGTCGGTCAATTCTAACAATGAAAAACAGTTGTGGGTAAAAAAAGAAAATGGAAAGATTTTTTTAAAAAATTTTAATCAATAAAAAAAGAAAAGTAAATAATTTGATGTTTTTTAAATTGAAAAACCACCGAAGGATAACAAAAAGAATTACAATCCAATAATAATTAAAAATTAAAACTTTTTGACCCATCAATATTTCTCATTGTTAGAATTGACTGACAAATCATAATGTCCATAAAAAACTAACCTTTCATGATGATTATCAATTTTTAAAATTATGTATTTTTTTTAAACTATCAAATTTTAACAACAATGACTAATAAAAATAAATTAAAGTTTATTTTAGTAACCAAGATAAATAGCTTTAAAAACGCAGTTACCCTAAAACTAATTGTTAAAATTTATAAAATTTAGATTTAATTATTAAAACTTTATGCCTTCCAATGTGAAAATAAAATTAAAACTATATAATGATATTTATGCCATACAATTGTTTATAACTTAGTTATATATCATATAGATTAGTTCAAGTATTTCATTCTTTTAATATAAGATTAGTTAAAGCAATTCATTCTTTCTCATTATTAAACTATACCGTAATTAATCCCAAATTCCCTGGCGACTCGCCTTTCAGGGTGTCCACAGCTCGTTCTTTGCCAAACAACTGCATATGAAATGGATTAGGATGAGATATTTAACAAAATATACTTCTCCATTTCATCCCCCATGGGATCAAAATAGCCGACATGAATGTTTGTCAACCGAGAAACGACTATGAACCTAATCCCCCATATATGTTTATGGCTTCAAAACAATAGCTGACAGAAAGCACCTTTTGCCCACAGTCTTGCTGCTTTTCACTTGCCACCCTCCACCCACTTCGAAACATTCTACCTGTAAACGTTTTCTGCAAATTAGAATTCAACCTGTGGATAGTAAGGAATCGGTTAACCTATAGGATGAAAATCAACCCCTGACTGAGACGTACCGAATCGACTATGTCTGCACCGGCTCTCAGGCCTCCGATAACATATATCGATCCTTCGAAAACAGCAGCAGCTGCATATCCCCTTGCCTGGTTCATTGGTTCCCCACTCATCCATGATCCCATGCGTGGGTCGAATATTTCAACACTTGGAACCATTTCAGTACCGTCAAAACCACCAATAGCATACCTATCAAAGGAACATACTTGTTAAATACATTGTTTTCACTTCTGCTTTTTCAGATAATAGGTATGCATTCGATAGAGGAATATCATGTACATTACGTGAATCGAGAAGCAGGCTAGTTAACACCACAAGTTCTCCTCAAGGAAAGGGAAAATCTTACTTTCAAGGCACAAAAAACATAGCCCTGGACATGTAATCTCCAGAAGCATTGTGTTGGACATACACAACATGTACCAGCCCCATCAACTAGAGCAGATCTAAAACTCACAAACGTATCTAATAATATAATGTCAATAAATAACTGAAAAAACAGCTTACAGTTTTTCATTAAAAACGACCAGTGAATGGCACCCCCTCTTTGTGCTCATGCCTGCAATTTTGGTCCATGAATGCTCTCTGGGATCAAATCTTTCCGCAGACCTGACAAAGTTGGAATTTCAGTCAACTGCCAATTAGCGTGGCTAGGGTGAAGAATGAGGCATGTGTGCATGTCCAAATATAATAACAGCAAATGCAGAAAACCCAACGGAAAATGACCTCATAACTTACTTCAGGTAATCACTCCCATCATATCCACCAGTAGCATAAATTGCACCATTAAGTTCCATGGCAGCAAGAGCAAATCGCTGCAAAATCAATTCCAGTTTAAAATTTAACAATAATAACTTCAAACGAGTCACATAATTCAATTTCAACAGTGCTCAAAGCATGCATGCTATATAATATACAATGAACAGATAGACATAAGGAGCATAAAATCCAAATAGAGGCAAAAACTCGAAGAAAGGTGACTCCTCACGTCCTTAATTTACTTGAGTTTTAAACTAATTGTTAAACATGTTTACTAATTTAAATTGAAGATAATAATAGAAATTAAAGGGCATCCTTCTCCAGAAATTGAAATTTTGTAGTTTGTTTTATACACTTTCAGTTATTACTTTTTACTGGAAAGAAATCCTTAAAATAAATATCTGATACCTCTCTCAATAGCAGAACCAGATTATCTGTTTTACAATAAGCAAAAGGGAAAATCAACCATTGCATTCACCTTTTGTAGCATTGAGCGCGTGTTGATCCATCGTCCAACATTTAAGTCAAGCATCCCAACATCTGAAAAGCATTGAATCCCATTACCGCCACCAATGGCAAATATTTTTCCATCCAATGCAGCTCCAGCTAAGCTTCCCTTTGGCTGCTTTAGGGAAGGGCCAGGGGTCCACCGATTACTTGATGGGTTGTATGATTCAACTAGACAAAAACATAAAAGAAACATGAGACTTAAATAAAATTTCCTTAAAAGAACAAACAGGGCTCTAGGACTAGCTATTACCTGTATCATACCATGAAAAACCATCACCACCACCAAAGACAGAGAACTCACCATTCAGCTGTACAACTGAAGTATATGAACGCACAGAACTCATGGGCTGAACAGATTTTATCACATCATGAGATGGGAAATAAGAATCCAGTGCTGATGACCACAATACACCATTGTATCCTCCCACCAAAAATATTGACTTAGTAGGATCCAGTTGCAGCTCCTCAGAGGGCTCGATTTCCTTTACTTTAACATGCTCCACTGAATGATTGGACAAAGATTCCAACATCAGGCAACGTTCTTTTAACCGTTGAATTTCCGTTTCCGCTCCAACCTGGATATCAAGATTATAGGTATTATGAATTGCACAAATAAACAAGCTATAAAAGCACATTTTTCTGCTACTATTACAGATACAAAGCAAATGTAACTTAGAAGGATGAAAAACAAAAACACAAGGATTCAGGTGAACTGATAAAAAAAAGGTACTGGTGAAAGAAACTATCATAAAGGCCATAATTTTGGATTAATTTCACCATAATATTAATTGGAAGAAATGGAACATCAGTGTTTCAATCAGTATTACACAAAATGCAATAAATAAACACCTACAATAGCAGCAAAAATTAGTGCCAGAATATAAAAAGCCCAGAGCCAGAGTAATAAGAAGGATTTTTAATGGCAATGGTTGCTATTTTCGTTGTTTAATATTATAGCATTAATTTTGCGATAAGGAAAGAGAGAAACGGGGATCTGGAGAAACTTGCACCAGTTTTTGCTCCATTTGAATCATCTTCTCACATTGTTCTGCTTTAAATGTCCTCAGCTCTTCCATCCCTTGAATCAACTAGAAAAAGAAAAATAAATAGATTAGATCAGAACTTTTCCTTCCTTTATTTTTTCTCCAATGGAAGTAAAAGACCAAATCTAACCCTTCTCACTTCTCTATAAATATATTTGAATAATACAGCTTCCAAGTCACCTGAGCTATACTGGATTGACAACAAGATGATGAGCAGGCACCATTTTCCTTCTTCTGCACCAAATCCATTTGCTCCCTCGGGAAAGTCCTATCTTCAAAGTGTGCCTCTTTCATAACCGTGGAATCTTCAACATTATCCATCAAAGAAACATCTTGATCTTTACGTTTTTGAGCCAGTTCTTGCAGTTTAATTAATATAAGGTCTTTCTCGTCTTGTGTTGTCTTTGCATCTACATTAGTTTCCAGTGGATCAAAAGGAGAGAAGTCGGTGGTATCTGATTTTCCACTTGACTGACTAAAATGCTCAACCTCTGAAGCTGTGAGCTTACATCTATAATCTGCTACTTTTATTTCATCATCGAAAACATCTTTATCCCAATTTCCACTTATGTGATTAGCATGCTCCACCGCAGGAGCAAGTGGCCTAAACCCTTCATCTTCCATCTTTGTACCAGATGAAGGAAGAGGCTGGAAAATATTTGTCCATTTTGCAGTATTGTGAGGCAGATAAGTGCTTGGAGAAACTGCTAGAGATGCCAATAAGGACATCAATTTACTTGTTTGAACATGGTCTAACTCAAACCAGAAATGACTATGACTGTAGTAATTGTCTGCAATAATAGGTTTAAATTGATCTTCAAGCAAGGGTCGGCACTGCTGTCGAACACGAATCTGAACCTTAAATCAGGAAAAAAAAATCAGCAATATATGGAAAATAAAATAAAGTGAAACAATAGACCAAACATGAAGGCACTTTATAGATATATACTTGTGCGGGATATTGTGTTTTCACAGAACCATCGGTAGTCCATCCATAGGGGTTAATGTTCATCTGACCATGGCTAGCAGCCTCAAAGATTCCATGTAGTTTTCTATCACTATAGTTGAACAGAAATAATGGCAATCCTGGATCAATGTTCTTCACGTACGAGATGTGTGGAGCAGGTAATCCTGATAGAACAAAATCAACAATTACCATGGCACTAAAGAAGTTTCTTTAAGAAAACATAAAGAAAAAGAACATTGTAAAAATTAATAATCCGAGTGAAGTTTCCAAATAAAAAGGAACTCATTCAATAAGATTTAGAAGGGAAAAGGAAATGGTAACTGAAAAACAAGTGCTGGAAAAAAACAGCTGAATTGAAATGACATACCAAAAAGTTGTTTGAATAGACACTCTTTGTAGGTGGCATTCTTGCACCCAAATATGACACCACCAAGTTGATTCTTCCTCAAATTTCTGGAAACCACAAACGAGTTGGCTGCATTTGGGGTAAATGGTGCATTTCCATTAGCTATGAAAGTTTGTTGCTTACTTCCCGCCACCATTCTGTGATCCATATATGAATTAGAAAAGACAGCCCTTTTATCAAGGATTATCAATTGTTCATATCAAACATATGAAAAATATAAACTTGATTATATCCTAATCCGACTATCACTAGCGCAAAACAGTATGCAACATTCACGATATAGCCATATTTTATAAATGCCGAGTTCAGGGCCAAGACAATGTAAGAAACAAATCATCTCAAGTAAACGGCAAAATGAATTTAAGAAATGATTTTTAGTCACCATACCGTGTGGGGGGTGTATAATCTATCGATTTTCGTTCTAAGAGACAACAGAAAAAATCAGTATATGATGTATTATTGGCAGTATAAGAAACACAAAAACCTAAAGAAAACAGCCACAATGAATTCAAGAAACAATTCTTATTCGCGCCATAACGAAAAATCATCAAATCCGTTTCTTGAAGTTTACGCCAAGAAACAACAGCAAAATCATATTGTGATCCGACTCATTGGCCAACTAATCAGTATCGGGTTTTGCAAAGGCGCAATATGGGGTGACCCTCTCAACCTAGTTTTCTCCGTTCACAACGTCAAAAATCAAATCCCGGACCTTGCTTAAGTACCTAGCGCCTCATCCCGCTAGCCATAATGAGTTCATATTTGTGATGCAACTGGTTGTTGGTATATTAAGATGTTTTATTGACTTCATAAGAAAACACAAAAGCCTCTATAAAACAGCCATAATGAGTTCAAGACACGATTTTTAATCAATACAATGGAAAAAGAAACAGTAAAATTCCTGAAATTTAGACATCTGCAAGTTCATTAAGCAATGGAAGACAATTATTTTATTATTGACAATCTAAAAGTGCAGTAAACAGGTGGCAGAGCGTTAATAAAGCAATCAACGGAATACATTATTTAATCTGAGCGATTAATAAAGCCCTAAACGTGTATTTAACACACGGGGGTGACGGAATTCAGAGAAATCGAGTAAAGCGGAACAAACACAACAATATTCAAAACATAATGAACAGAAGCGTAATCCAGTAAATGCAGAAGAACGGGAAAATTGATAAATAAGAAAGAACCCATGGAGAAAAAGCAAAAAGAAGACCAATTACATGGCGATAATCAAACCGATAAATCCAAAAGAGTTATTACCTTGGGAGAAACGCTTAAGGAAATCAATGAGAGAATTGTACAGTGGTTGGAATTTGGTTTGATTTGCACTTTGAAGTGAACAGAGAAAAAACTTGCTCGAGAAGGTCTGTCACTCGCTGGCTCGCTCACTGACTCACTCAGAGTCACACGAAGCGCGAAAGTGAAAACAATAAAATGGCTGTTCTATTGTGGCATCGTTTTGCTTTTTGCAACAAACCAAATGTGAAGTGACCATCCCTTTTTAAACCTTGGAGTTGAGAGTAATTGAAAAAGACTAGATTATTGGAGAAAGTTCTTTTACGCCTAAACTATAAAATAAGTGCTTAAATTATATTTTTTTGTAATAAGTTTTTAAAGTATTTTTTGTTTAAAATAGGTGCTTAAATTTTTATTTTGACTGAAATAGGTCCTATTTCTAACTAGTATTGAGTATTTTACATAGATAATGTTGTATTTTTTTTATTTTATAAAATAAGAATGCTTTAAATTTGTTTAGTGAAATATAATGAATTCTAAAATAATATTAGAACTAGTCAAGAAGTGTATACGACTTTCTAATTGCATTATAAAATTCAAATGATTTCAGTGTAAGTTTTCTGTCACAAACATCACCTCATATATTATAAGGAAGAGAAGTCATCTTTCCTTATCGACAATTTTCATGTCTCCCCCGACTCGATATCATACACGTAATTAACCAAGTAATCACCAATCAACCAACTACTTGAAACCATGAATTTCGATTGACCCTTTTGCAAGTGCATCCGCAAGTCCATTTACTTTTTGATATATATGATTAAGGGTGTGTTCAACAATACTTCTCCAACCAGAGAAGTAATGCCGAATAGGTATGAGCAACGCCATGAACGGGCATTTTCCCGCTTGATTTAGCGCTGTAATCACTCATTTTTTACCTGTAAATAATATTAGTATATTATATGTTCATTATATGCGTGAATTTTACTAATATATATATAAGGTGTGGCGTGTGCATGTACATTATATTATTTGCATGTATACGTATTAATGATGTATGTGTGTCGCGTGTGTATTTAGAGTATGAGCGTATTTGATTAATATGTAGATGTTATGTTAATTATATGTATGATTATATATATATGTATGTTAGTATGTTACATTAATGTTTGCATGTGTATTCGTATGTTACACTTATATGGGTGTGCACGTGTACGTATATATGTAACGTCGTATTATTATTAATATTATTATTATTATTAATATTATTATTATTATTGGACTAATGTAAAATAAAATAAAATATAAAACCCAAAATATTATAATAACAATCCAAGTCCATATTATTACAAAATATATATGTAATTTACAAGGCCCATTTTTGGTCACCCAATCCCATCTAATTAACCCTAAAACCCTATATGATATCTAATATCATATTCTTTATTTTATTTTTTTGCGGTTGAAGGAGGGCCATTGGATCAAATCCGGATCCAACGACCACGATCAGCCTTGGGGAGCTGTCGCCCGGTAGCGTGAAACACACTTTCGAGCGTAACGCTTACCGCTCGCGCGTGCGCGAACGACGCGCGCGAGACCGCTCGATATCATCCGCCACGTGTCGTCATCTCCAAAGCAAACACCACGCATTTCAAGGCTCGATCTAGGCGCACATTCCTCATGTAATCACAGCCGTTGGATCAGATCTAATCCAACGGCCGTGAGTAAATCCGGCCGAAGTTGATCTTTGCCACACTCTCTCCACGCCCGGCACCACTCCGCCGTACCATCACCCAACCACCGGGCGTGCAAAAGAGGCAAAAGAACATATTATCAACAACCAAATCTCGGAAAGATAATCTTTTTATGATTTATTAGATCTACAAAAAAGAAAGAAATAGCACATATGTAAAGGGGGTTCGGGGTCGACCTTCTTGGGTAGGTGGGGTTTTTTTTTTTGGAACCAGATCTAAAAAATACACAAGAAATTCGAAAAGGTAGTCTCTTTTTTTTTTTTCTTTTTGCATGTTCATTCGAACCAAAATCAATACCAAATATAAACAAAAAAAAAGGGAAGAGTATACCTTTTAGGCTTTGACCGGTTACCTTGTGCGGTGGCGAGACTAGGATCTCCGATGAAAGGTCCCCACGCATCTATCTCTTTATCTTCTCCCTTATTACGAACGTCGATCCACCTTGAATCGGTGATAAGCCCACTCCTAGGGTGAATCGGTCGAGAGGAAAGATGTCGGGGTGGTGAAAAGGAGGTTTTTCTTCCAAAAAGGCTTGGTTTTTTTGAGATCTAGGCAAATCGGAGTGTTTTCCTAAAAAAATAAGCATACACACGGGGTTTTAGAGAGAGTGGAGAGTTTTTACGAAGCTAGTTTGGGTTCCACCACCCCGGAGACGCGGCGTCGGCCATGGAAGGGTGAGCAGCGATATCGAGTTGTTGAGAGAAAAAAAGGGGAGGGCTGAATAATTTTTAGGTTTAGGTTTAATATTTAGGTTATAAAACAAATAATAACCTTTATATAGCTAAATGGTCTAATTACGAAGGGTCCTTTTTTTTTTCCCTTTTACTTTCGGCCATGGCACAATTGCGTTTTCAATCCCTATTCTCTGTTGCCGCACACTTTTGCATCCCCTTTTCCGTTTCAAATTAGCATCGCATTTCATTTTCATTCAATTCAACCCCGAAATTAAGTTGGATCAGATTATAAATGGCATAAATACCTTCATGATCCTTCCGTGTTTACATTTTTTACACTTTGAGCTTGCCGCATGGGTTTATTACTCGATAGGTCCTTTGGAGTTTAATTGTTTTTAATCAAGTCCTTAATTATGTCTTTAACTATTTAATTTCATTTTTTAGGTTTTGTTTCTTTTCCATTTTAGTCCTTACGATGCTTTAAACTTTTATATCTTTATTCCTTTTATCTATTTTAGTGTATTGTGTTGCACATCATATTTACATATGTTTCATTTACGCCTAGTCTATTTATGTTTTATAGTGTATTATATCATTTTTGTGCTTTAATTGGATCGTTCAGTATTACATATGTCTTTGTTGTTATATTTAACTTAATGTGCATATCATGTTTACATGTTAGCTTATTATGGTCATTTTATGCGGTGTGATTGGTCTCATAAACACCATGTTTTTTTATGTCCATTTCGCTTCTTTGTAGGTTACTTGATAGTATGATATTATTTGTCATATGTAATGTCTTTGTAGTTATTTTTACATACTAATTATGTCATTGATAAGGGCTTTAGTGTATTTTTTGTGGTATTGTTGACTTGTTAATTTCATACCCTTCTTAGGTCTATGCCATGCATGTTATAGTTGTGGTTCATTTTAATGTGTTTAAGCATGTTAAAATTAATTAGTCTAATTTTGGAAGCAAGCATTTTCTTGTTCATATTTTGTTTTATTTTGTTTTTATCATCATGAAATGTTATGTTCATGCATTTTAATCGTTTTTGTTTTATATTATAGTATTTGGGTTTTAATGCTCGTCGTTATGAATGTTTGTTTATGTTTTTATGTGTTCTAAGATTGCATAATGATATAAATTGTCAATGCGGTGCCCTTTTATCCGAGTGTAAGCGGGGGCGATATCAGCGTAGTGATAGTGGTTGGCGTTTATTCTCGGATAACGGGCCCTTAAAATTTATTCGCAATTATGACCGAATTTTAAAATAATCGTCACTTTAATCCAGAAAATCAATATTAATAAAGCGGAAATTATTAAAGTACCGATTTTGGACGGTGTGGGGTGCTAATCCTTCCCCATCCGTAACCGACTCCCGAACCCAATATCTTTGAATCTCTGGTTTTATGGTGTCCGGCCTACCTAAGTGGCCGGTGGCGACTCCAATCTTTAAATAAAATGCGGTTTTTTTTTAAAAAAAAAACCCCCACGGAATAAATATTTTATATAAAAAAAAACACAAACACCTTTCAAAAATCCTTCGAAAAACGATCGTTTTTAATTAGCGATGATGAAAAAAAAGGACATCGCTACAGATGGCGACTCCGCTGGGGAAAATTTTTGTTTTTAAAAAAACAAACAAACAAATGAGAGTTAAGCTTTTAAAATAATTACCGCTTTACTAATATTAGAAATTCAGTTAAAGTGACTATTAAATTAACATTCAGTCATAATTGCGCGTTTATTTTAACGCATTTAAAATATGGCATATAAACCCGTCTTTCTAAGTGAGGGGAAAACGCTAATGCTTTCGTGGAGATATCGTTCTCCCGTATGGGCCTAGCAAGTACCTTCGGGGCTCGAAGTACCTTATGCTTTCGTAAGGATATCGTTCCTTCGACGTACGGGCATAAGCGAATGGGTCCCCCTGAATTGAACCCGGTTGAAAGGAGCCTATAATGGGTGATGATCGGGGGTCTTGCTACTCTTAGTAGAGGACATCGAGAACAATTCGGGTACCTCCTAGAACCAAAACTGCATGTAGAGAACACGTAGAAACCCACCATGTTAGAGCCATGCGGATAACCTAGGTGTCTTAAATGGAATGTAAATAGGATTGCCTTATTTGCTTATCGCATTTAATTTGCCCTTTTATTATGTACTTATCATTTTTGTCCGGTACTGACTTGTGTTCTTTTGCTTTGTTTTTGCATACCATTGCATTCGCATTAGACAGGGCATTGATTCCCGAGTGATTTCTCTTAATAGAAGATTGTTCATGATGGACCAAAGGTTCTTTGACCTGAAGGAAAGGGGTCCAATTCCAGAGTTCCATCCCAAGACTAGGACGGTGGCAGTAGAAGAAGAACCATTCAAGGACACGAGCAGATTCGGTAGCGGCGTCAATCACGGTGACAAACAAGGCGAAATACAAGAACTAAAAGCGGATGTCCGAGATGATGGACGGATGAATGCCATGATGAAAAGCAAGCAACATGTCGAACTCAGAAAAGATTCGGTCGGGGAGCAGAATGTGGAACAGAATAGTCAGAATGTCAAAACAGACAATACCATTAAATATGACAAATCGAATCCCTTTGTGATCAATCTCAAGAAGCAGACAAGTAGCATATATGGGGAAGATACCCGAGCAGAGGCAAAACCGGGGAAGTTCGAGAATCTAATGACACGAAGACATTATCCAATACCCATGAGATACACCGAGTTACTTCCGTTTTTGTCGAAAGGAACCTTATCATACCAATGAAGTGCGTACCAAGAAAACCTCCTTATCAGAAAGATTACGACGGTTTGTATGCAGTGCGGCTACCACGTAGGCGATTCGAGTCATCCTGCTTGAAAATTGTAGGGCCACGAAGGTCGAGTTCGAGATCTTATCGAATGGGAATTTTGGGTTTGAAGGCGGACAACCCCGATTCTTGACCCGACTGTCGTGGCCCAGGGGGCAAAGTCAAAGGAAGGTCAATACCGAGCCCAAGGTTCGGATAGCACGAAGTGGGTCACTCAAGCGGGATAAAGTTAGGAGTCAAGAATAAAAGTGTCTCGGAAGATGAATTCGCACACAATCGCGACCAGCTCGATCATGAGAGGCACAATCTTAGCATGAAATCGAAGAATGTACAAGGCAGTACCGAAGCTGCACTTTGAATTCAAGAGTTTTGATGCAGGTGACACCGCGGAAGAGTGGGTTAATGGTGTGGTTCAGCTAAGAGCAGTTTGAGCATTTGAAGGCGAAATGCAAGAATAGTAAGAATAAAGTCGGATCATTATCAAAGAAGCTGAAGGCCAACGCGACTTTCTCCAAAATGAGTTGGAAAGCGATCGGCCATGGAAGATATCCACGAAATCAAGGCTGCACCGGGAAAGGAATGAATCACAAGCCTTCCAAATGGAAAACGCAACACTCAAAAAGAGCAGATAGTGAGGCTCGAGAGGCGCTACGTACCCGGTGAGATCCGTCTTGGGGCAATGACCATTAAGATACAAAAGGCCGAGCAAACAATACGGGGAGAAAGACCGGGACATGAAGATGGTTACGACTTTCAAGCCCGACAAGTAGCTCAACAGTGTAGCAGATTTAGCCGATGGCGGCACCAATAAGCGAATATGGATCCGGCATTGGACCGCGAAGGAAAAGCGGCGGGACTATTGAATGAGGTCAAGACATTAGGTGCGGGGCTCACCGTTATCTGTAAAACCCTAATACGGATGTAATGAAACCTTTTTGGTGCGAATGAAAGATGTTCTATAAGGACAAATCACTTGCGGAATCAATGCTTTATTGCATTCATGCATTGCATTTGCATCACATTTTTACATTGTTTTATCATCGCATGGCACTTCATCATTTAATACATGGAGTTCGATGGCGATTTAATCGAGAAAATGGAGCGAATTGAAGAGTCGAGGCTTGACCAGTTAGAAAAAAATCGAGAAAGAGCTTAAGAAGAATGAGAAGATAAATGTCTTCAATACGAGGAACTCTGCCTAGTCCCACGATTTGGTCATTCCTCCAGATTTCAAGGTTCCGGTTTTGTGATATATGACGGAACCCAGTGCCAGAAGATTCACTTAACTATGTTTTGTAGAAAAATGGAAGGATACATGAAGAACGAAGAATTGTTGATCCACCATTTCCATGATAGCTTTGTGGGACCAGCAGCGGTGTGGTATAACCGTTTGAACAAAAACCAAGTTAGGTCATGGGGTGACCTCGCTAATGCCTTCTTGGATCAATACAAATATGCTTTAGATTTAGCACCACTGTCGACAGTTTCTTGAGAATGAGAAAAATGAGACCAAGCGAAAAGCTTCAAGGAATATGCATTAAGATGGCGATGTCTGGCGACCCAAGTCCAGCCCCTATAAGCGGAAGAAGAGTTGACTCCTATTTCATGCAACGCTTCCCTCTCCCTTCTTCGATATGATGTTGGAAAAATTGAGAAACAAATTGAAGATTTCATGGCGATTGGAGAAAGAATAGAATATGCAATCGAGAGAAGAAAAATTGGGGTCTAAGTCTAAGGACCCAATCGAAGATAAGATGGATAAGGATAGAGGCGTAAATGAGTGTCATCTCCGGGTTCACGTGGCCGTAAAGAAGGAGACAGGACCGACAAATCGGGGCATCAAGGAAAATTCCTCGGACGGCGCAAATTTGGAAGTGTTTGGAACATCTATCTCGGACATTTGGCCTCATCGGTAGAGGGTCACTATCTTGTTCCTAGGCGATGAAGAGTGCACTGATCGAATGCCCATAGTTTTGACTCAAGTAGCACATGCGAATTCCATATATGGGGGCACAGGGCATCCCACGAGAAAATGTAGACCTTTCTTGGAGGGAATCAAGAAGCTGGTCAATGATGGAACCCTAACACAAGAGCTGATCAAGCGGTGGAAGACCAAGGATGAGAAGCAAATCTACATAGTCTTTGAAGAAGCGAGAGATGTCTCTACATTAAAAACTTCTGAAGTAATACAAGGGATCAACTCTATGTGGCCCCGTGTGGCAAAGATCTTTTGTGATGGGGCATGTTTGTTGGTTTTTTGTTTTCAATAAAGGACGCATTTAAGCAACATATAATATTTTTGAAAGTACATAGATATTTTCTCATCGTTGTAGGACTTTGGATATCAATTGCAAGAGGTGACATTAGATAGATGTCGTGACAACGATGATGTGTGATCTTCCCGCAAAAAATCGGACAGACAAAGCGAGATTATTACTCTTTCAATGATATTCAAGGACGAAAAAAAGCTCTAAATGTCAACCATGTAGAGTTGCTTGAAATTGAAACTCTAGGCATAATCTTCCGGGTAGTAAAGAAGAAACAAAACAAAAAAAGGGAAAGAAAAAAAAGAAAAAAAAAGAAATGAAAATGAGAAAATAATAATAAAAAGTACTCCTATGTTGAAACACAGTAATAGGCTTGTTCGGATAAGAGTATGGAAATTTTAGGGCACTCATTTGAAGCGATAGGGTGGAGATATATCATCCAATTCAAAAAAAAAAAAACCTTAGCTTCATGAGTGATGGTAATATTTTCAAATCGTGACTATCTTAGAAGTAACTTAGAGGCGGTGTTGTTTGCTCCATCGTTGTCCTCAAGACAAAAGGATTTGTGACGAATTGATTTCCTCAAAAAATGATGAAAAGAACGAAAAAACAAAACAAAAAATGAAAAATGATAGGCGATATCATAGGAAAAATTAAGACTCGCACCACCCAGAACTTTATTCCTAGAGTAATATTTCTGCGCTCGAGTGGTTATACAAGCATACCCTTTTTGAAGGCGGAGTAAATAATGAGAATTGAGAAAGAGTAGTACTCTGCAGCAACGCGGTAATCATGAGGATGAACCGAATCACCAGGGAAGACCTCACATCTTTGAATTATCAAGTGGTTGAATCTAAGCCACTCTTGCACATGATATCGAGCTCTATCTTTGTGTTTTCAAAATCTTGTATGTTAATCTAAATGATACCCTTCAGTGGAACACCAATCAGCAAATTGACAAGTTAAAGCAACAAAAATTTCCATGTATTACTTCAGGGGTAAGATCCAGAACACAAGGAGGTGGATACTATTGAAGCCCCTAACCAGAAAGGACCTCACAATGCATACTTGAGAGGTATAAGTGTCGGACAGCTCAAGAACAAGAAGCGAATTCCAGCCCACGACGCCTTGTTTGGTTCAAAAAATGAAGGGCGTAACATGGCAAGAATGAGCTTACAAAGTGAGGGACGGTTAAAAAGTAAACAATGAGTCTCAAAGAATTAAAGCACAGAAATCGAGGAATGGCGTCCGTCAGAGACAACAAGAAGATTGAGGTTAAGAAGCATTTCACTCACCCCAATGATGAAGTTAACAAATACACAGAATATTGGGTCAAAAGAAGCTGGAAGATAGCCGAAAGTACGATCGAATGGGGCAATCTGAGCAGAAAGAATAGCAAAAACCTCTGCCTGCGCATGATATAATGTTTGTCGGTGAAGCGGAAATCCGAAGAAGAAGGCGGGTGATCGTGCAAGCGAACAAGAAGCGAGATGCCCGTTGAGCAAAATTTTGTGAAATGAAGATCAAAATTGAGCATACCACAAAAGGAAAGGAAATAGAAATCATAAGAATGACTTTTTAGGACATAAGATTAACAAAGAAAAAGAGAAAGCGAAAAGAAAGAAATCATAACATTGCATGCATCATATAGATAGGGGCATATCAATTTTGCTTGTTCCTAAGCGGTATTTGAAGAATTATCGAAGAATTTAGCAAAGTCCATAAAACAATGACCATGTCGGCGTCAAATCGAGATATTAAATCGCCCGGGTCATCGGTAAGTCGCCGGGCATGATGTTAAATCCCGGGTCATCAGTAAGTCTTTCGAGCATGGTGTTAAATCCTTGGTCATCGGTAAGTCCCGGGCATGATGTGGCGGCATATCAGCGTGAGTCCTCAAACAACAGCCATGTCGGCGTTAGATCCAAATATTAAATCCCGGGTCATCGGTAAGTCGCCGGGCACGATGTTAAAACCTTCGGGTCATCGGTAAGTCTTTCGAGCATGGTGTTAAATCCGCCGGGTCATCGGTAAGTCGCCGGGCATGATGTGGCGGCATATCGGCGTGAGTCCTCATAAAAAAACAGCCATGTCGGCGTCGGATCCAAATATTAAATCCGCCGGGTTATCGGTAAGTCCGCCGGGCGCGATGTTAAATCCGCCGGGTCATCGGTAAGTCTTTCGAGCATGGTGTTAAATCCCGGGTCATCGGTAAGTCGCCGGGCATGATGTGGCAGCATATCGGCGTGAGTCCTCATAAAAGCAGCCATGTCGGCGTCGGATCCAAATATTAAATCCTTGGTCATCGGTAAGTCGCCGGGCATGATGTGGCAGCATATCGGCGTGAGTCCTCATAAAACAGCCATGTCGGCGTCGAGATCCAAATATTAAATCCCGGGTCGCCGGTAAGTCGCCGGGCACGATGTTAAATCCTTTGGGTCATCGGTAAGTCTTTCGAGCATGGTGTTAAATCCTTCGGGTCATCGGTAAGTCCGGGCATGATGTGGCGAGTATATCCACGTGAGTCCCCATAAAACAACAGCCATGTCGGCGTCGAGATCGAATATTAAATCCCCGGGTCATCGGTAAATCCTTGGTCATCGGTAAGTCGCCCGGGCATGATGCGGCGATCTTAGTAACGTAGGTCCAAAAATGGCAATGACCTCGTAAAAAAAGAAACTGCATTTTCAAGCCCTGATGAAAGGTTCCATAGAAAGAGAACCCTAAATCTAAAATCTCAAAAAGAACTCCCGATCGAAAAAAAATCCATCAGTAGCGCGCAAAAGGTTTTATATAGGAGAAACCAGCGTTGAAGGCGAAGAAGTTCTATATAGGAAGGACTCCAAGCTTTACAGTCTCGAAGCGAAGGGTTCTATGTCGAAAAGAGCATGTAGCTCCAAGATCGGAAGGTGACGAAGCTACATATAGGAAGAGCTTACGAGCCTGAAGATTCAGCCAAGGAAAGCGGAGATGTCCAAAAAATTCGTTTTCCAAAGCTACAAGCGGGGAAGTCGATAAAAATGAGTGCTTATGAATCTTTGCTTTGTTCCCATTCCATGAGAACAAGCAAAGAGAACAACTATAATCACTCATTTTTTACTGTAAATAATATTAGTATATTATATGTTCATTATATGCGTGAATTTTACTAATATATATATAAGGTGTGGCGTGTGCATGTACATTATATTATTTGCATGTATACGTATTAATGATGTATATGTGTGTCGCGTGTGTATTTAGAGTATGGCGTATTTGATTAATATGTAGATGTTATGTTAATTATATGTATGATTATATATATATGTATGTTAGTATGTTACATTAATGTTTGCATGTGTATTCGTATGTTACACTTATATGGGGTGTGCGTGTGCGTATATATGTAACGTCGTATTATTATTAATATTATTATTATTATTAATATTATTATTATTATTGGACTAATGTAAAATAAAATAAAATATAAAACCCAAAATATTATAATAACAATCCAAGTCCATATTATTACAAAATATATATGTAATTTACAAGGCCCATTTTAAATTCGACCCAATCCCATCTAATTAACCTAAAACCCTATATGATATCTAATATCATATTCTTTATTTTATTTTTTTGCGGCGGTTGAAGGAGGGCCATTGGATCAAATCCGGATCCAGCGACCACGATCAGCCTTGGGAGAGCTGTCCGGTAGCGTGAAACACACTTCCGAGCGTTCGACCACTCACTCGCGGCGTGCAGAACGCGCGCGAGACCGTTCGATATCATCCGCCGCGTGTCGTCATCTCCAGCAAACACCACGCATTTCAAGGCTCGATCTAGGCCGCACATTCCTCATGTAATCACGGCCGTTGGATCAGATCTAATCCAACGGCCGTGAGTAAATCCAGCCGAAGTTGATCTTTGCCACACTCTCTCCACGCCGGCACCACTCCGCCGTACCATCGGTCCAACCCAGACGTGCAAAAGAGGCAAAAGAACATATTATCAACAACCAAATCTCAGAAAGATAATCTTTTTATGATTTATTAGATCTACAAAAAGAAAGAAATAGCACATATGTAAAGGGGTTACGGGGTCGACCTTCTTGGGTAGGGGGTTGTTTTTTTTTTTTTGGAACCAGATCTAAAAATACACAAGAAATTCAGAAAGGTAGTCTTTTTTTTTCTTTTTGCATGTTCATTCGAACCAAAATCAATACCAAATATAAAAAAAAAAGGAAGAGTATACCTTTTAGGCTTTGACCAGGTTACCTTGTGCGGTGGCGAGACTAGGATCTCCGATGAAAGGTCCCCACGCATCTATCTCTTTATCTTCTCCCTTATTACGAACGTCGATCCACCTTCGAATCGGTGATAAGCCCCTCCTAGGGTGAATCGGTCGAGAGGAAAGATGTCGGGTGGTGAAAAGGAGGTTTTTTTCTTCCAAAAGGCTTGGGTTTTTTTTGGATCTAGGCAAATCGGAGTGTTTTCCCTAAAAAAATAAGCATACACGGGGTTTTAGAGAGAGTGGAGAGTTTTTGAAGCTAGTTTGGGTTCCACCACCGCCGGAGAGCGACGTCGGCCATGGAAGGGTGAGCAGCGATATCGAGTTGTTGAGAGAAAAAAGGGGAGGGGCTGAATAATTTTTTAGGTTTAGGTTTAATATTACGGTTATAAAACAAATAATAACCTTTATATAGCTAAATGGTCTAATTACGAAGGGTCCTTTTGTTTTTTCGCTTTTACTTTCGGCCATGGCACAATTGCGTTTTCAATCCCTATTCTCTGTTGCGCACACTTTTGCATCCCTTTTCCGTTTCAAATTAGCATCCGCATTTCATTTTCATTCAATTCAACCCCGAAATTAAGTTGGATCAGATTATAAATGGCATAAATACCTTCATGATCCTTCCGTGTTTTTGTTTCTTACACTTTGAGCTTGCCGCATGGGTTTATTACTCGATAGGTCCTTTGGAGTTTAATTGGTTTTTAATCAAGTCCTTAATTATGTCTTTAACTATTTAATTTCTGTTTTTAGGTTTTGTTTCTTTTCCATTTTAGTCCTACGATGCTTTAAACTTTTATATCTTTATTCCTTTTATCTATTTTAGTGTATTGTGTTGCACATCATATTTACATATGTTTCATTTACGCCTAGTCTATTTATGTTTTATAGTGTATTATATCATTTTTGTGCTTTAATTGGATCGTTCAGTATTACATATGTCTTTGTTGTTATATTTAACTTAATGTGCATATCATGTTTACATGTTAGCTTATTATGGTCATTTTGTGCGGTGTGATTGGTCTCATAAACACCATGTTTTTATGTCCATTTCGCTTCTTTGTAGGTTACTTGATAGTATGATATTATTTGTCATATGTAATGTCTTTGTAGTTATTTTTACATACTAATTATGTCATTGATAAGGGCTTTAGTGTATTTTTGTGGTATTGTTGACTTGTTAATTTCATACCCTTCTTAGGTCTATGCCATGCATGTTATAGTTGTGGTTCATTTTAATGTGTTTAAGCATGTTAAAATTAATTAGTCTAATTTTGGAAGCAAGCATTTTCTTGTTCATATTTTGTTTTATTTTGTTTTTATCATCATGAAATGTTATGTTCATGCATTTTAATCGTTTTTGTTTTATATTATAGTATTTGGGTTTTAATGCTACGTCGTTATGAATGTTTGTTTATGTTTTTATGTGTTCTAAGATTGCATAATGATATAAATTGTCAATGCGGTGCCCTTTTATCCGAGTGTAAACAGGGCGATATCGAGCGTAGTGATAGTGGTTGGCGTTTATTCTCGGATAACGGGCCCTTAAAATTTATTCGCAATTATGACCGAATTTTAAAATAATCGTCACTTTAATCCGAAAATCCAATATTAATAAAGCGGAAATTATTAAAGTACCGATTTTTGGACGGTGTGGGGTGCTAATCCTTCCCATCCAGAATCGACTCCCGAACCCAATATCTTTGAATCTCTGGTTTTATGGTGTCCGCCTACCTAAGTGGCGGTGGCGACTCAATCTTTAAATAAAATGCGGTTTTTTTAAAAAAACCCCCCACGGAATAAATATTTTATATAAAAAAACACAAACACCTTTCAAAATCCTTCAAAAAAGCGATCGTTTTAATTAGCGATGATGAAAAAAAGACATCGCTACAGATGGCGACTCCGCTGGGGAAAATTTTTGTTTTTAAAAAAACAAACAAACAAATGAGAGTTAAGCTTTTAAAATAATTACCGCTTTACTAATATTAGAAATTCCAGATTAAAGTGACTATTAAATTAACATTCAGTCATAATTGCGCGTTTATTTTAACGCATTTAAAATATGGCATATAAACCCGTCTTTCTAAGTGAGGGGAAAACGCTAATGCTTTCGTGGAGATATCGTTCTCCCGTATGGGCCTAGCAAGTACCTTCGGGGCTCGAGTACCTTATGCTTTCGTAAGGATATCGTTCCTTCGTACGGGCATAAGCGAATGGGTCCCCCTGAATTGAACCCGGTTGAAAGGAGCCTATAATGGGTGATGATCGGGGGTCTTGCTACTCTTAGTAGAGGACATCGAGAACAATTCGGGTACCTCCTAGAACCAAAACTGCATGTAGAGAACACGTAGAAACCCACCATGTTAGAGCCATGCGGATAACCTAGGTGTCTTAAATGGAATGTAAATAGGATTGCCTTATTTGCTTATCGCATTTAATTTGCCCTTTTATTATGTACTTATCATTTTTGTCCGGTACTGACTTGTGTTCTTTTGCTTTGTTTTTGCATACCATTGCATTCGCATTAGACAGGGCATTGATTCCCGAGTGATTTCTCTTAATAGAAGATTGTTCATGATGGACCAAAGGTTCTTTGACTGAAGGAAAGGGGTCCAATTCGAGTTCCATCCCAAGACTAGGGCGGTGGATGTACCGAAGAAGAACCATTCAAGGACACGAGCATTCGGTAGCGTCAATCCTGGTGACAAACAAGACGAAATACAAGAACTAAAGAAGCAGATGTCCGAGATGATGGACCAGATGAATGCCATGATGAAAAGCAAGCAACATGTCGAACTCAGAAAAGATTCGGTCGGGGAGCAGAATGTGGAACAGAATAGTCAGAATGTCAAAACAGACAATACCATTAAATATGACAAATCGAATCCCTTTGTGATCAATCTCAAGAAGCAGACAAGTAGCATATATGGGGAAGATACCCAGGGAACAGAGGCAAAACCAGGGGAAGTTCGAGAATCTAATGACACCAGAAGACATTATCCAATACCCATGAGATACACCGAGTTACTTCCGTTGCTTGTCGAAAGGAACCTTATCATACCAATGAAGTCTGTACCAAGAAAACCTCCTTATCCGAAAGATTACGAGCGGTTGTGTGCAGTGTGCAGCTACCACGTAGGCGATTCGAGTCATCACACTGAAAATTGTAGGGCCACGAAGGTCGAGTTCGAGATCTTATCAGAATGGGAATTTTGGGTTTCAAGACGGACAACCCCGATTCTTCACCGGCACTGTCGTGGCCCAGGGGGCAAAGTCAAAGGAAGGTCAATACCGAGCCCAAGGTTCGGATAGCACGTAGTGGGTCACTCAAGCGGGATAAAGTTAGGAGTCAAGAATAAAAGTGTCTCAGAAGATGAATTCGCACACAATCGCGACCAGCTCGATCATGAGAGGCACAATCTTAGCATGAAATCGAAGAATGTACAAGACGAGTACCAGAAGCTGCACTTTGAATTCAAGAGTTTTGATGCAGGTGACACCGCGGAAGAGTGGGTTAATGGTGTGGTTCAGCTAAGGAACGGTTCGTAACGCCGAAGCGTAAATGCAAGAATAGTAAGAATAAAGTCGATCATTATCAAAGAAAGTGAAGGCCAACGCGACTTTTCCAAAATGAGTTGGAAAGCGATCGGCCATGGAAGATATCCTGAAATCAAGGCTGCACCAGGAAAGGAATGAATCACAAGCCTTCCAAATGGAAAACGCAACACTCAAAGAACAGATAGTGAGGCTCGAGACTGCTTTACGTACCAGTGAGATCCGTACTGGGGCAATGACCATTAAGATACAAAAGGCCGAGCAAACAATACGGGAGAAAGACCGGGACATGAAGATGGTTACGACTCAAGCCCGACAAGTAGCTCAACAGGTAGCAGATTTAGCCGATGCAGCAGCACCAATAAGCCAGAATATGGATCCGGCATTGGACCGCGAAGGAAAACTGACGGGACTATTGAATGAGGTCAAGACATTAGGTGCCAGGGCTCACCGTTATCTGTAAAACCCTAATACCGGATGTAATGAAACCTTTTGGTCTGAATGAAAGATGTTCTATAAGGACAAATCACTTGCGGAATCAATGCTTTATTGCATTCATGCATTGCATTTGCATCACATTTTTTACATTGTTTTATCATCGCATGGCACTTCATCATTTAATACATGGAGTTCGATGGCGATTTAATCGAGAAAATGGGCGAATTGAAGAGTCGAGGCTTGACCGTTAGAAAAAAAAATCGAGAAAGAGCTTAAGAAGAATGAGAAGATAAATGTCTTCAATACGAGGAAACTCGCCTAGTCCCCGATTTGGTCATTCCTCCGATTTCAAGGTTCCGGATTTGCGCAATATGACGGAACCAAATGCCTCAAGATTCACTTAACTATGTTTTGTAGAAAAATGGAAGGATACATGAAGAACGAAGAATTGTTGATCCACCATTTCCATGATGCTTTTGTGGGACCAGCAAAGCAGGTGTGGTATAACCGTTTGAACAAAAACCAAGTTAGGTCATGGGGTGACCTCGCTAATGCCTTCTTGGATCAATACAAATATGCTTTAGATTTAGCACTCGTCGACGATTTCTTGAGAATGAGAAAATGAGACCAGCTTAAAGCTTCAAGGAATATGCATTAAGATGGCGATGTCCGCGACCCAAGTCCAGCCCCTATATAGCGGAAGAAGAGTTGACTCCCTATTTCATGCAACGCTTCCCTCTCCCTTCTTCGATATGATGTTGGAAAAATTGAGAAACAAATTCGAAGATTTCATGACGATTGGAGAAAGAATAGAATATGCAATCAGAGAAGAAAAATTGGGGTCTAAGTCTAAGGACCCAATCGAAGATAAGATGGATAAGGATAGAGACGTAAATGAGTGTCATCTCCAGGGTTCACGTGGCCGTAAGAGAAGGAGACAGACTGACAAATCGGGGGCATCAAGGAAAATTCCTCGGACGAGCGCAAATTTGGAAGTGTTTGGAACATCTATCTCAGACATTTGGCCTCATCTGGTAGAGGGTCACTATCTTGTTCCTAGGCCGATGAAGAGTGCACCTGATCTGAATGCCCATAGTTTTGACTCAAGTAGCACATGCGAATTCCATATGGGGGCACCGGGGCATCCCACCAGAAAATGTAGACCTTTACTGGAGGGAATCAAGAAGCTGGTCAATGATGGAACCCTAACACAAGAGCTGATCAAGCGTGGAAGACCAAGGATGAGAAGCAAATCTACATAGTCTTTGAAGAAGCCGAGAGATGTCTCTACATTAAAAACTTCGAAGTAATACAAGGGATCAACTCTATGTGGCCCCCGTGTGGCAAAGATCTTTTGTGATGGGGCATGTTTGTTGGTTTTTGTTTTCAATAAAGGACGCATTTCGCTTAACATATAATATTTTTGAAAGTACATAGATATTTTCTCATCGTTGTAGGACACTGGATATCAATTGCAAGAGGTGACATTAGATAGATGTCGTGACAACGATGATGTGTGATCTTCCCCAAAATCTGGACAAGAAAGCGAGATTATTACTCTTTCAATGATATTCAAGGACGAAAAAGCTCTAAATGTCAACCATGTAGAGTTGCTTGAAATTGAAACTCTAGGCATAATCTTCCAGGTAGTAAAGAAGAAACAAAACAAAAAAAGGGAAAGAAAAAGAGAAGAAAGAAAAAAGAAATGAAAATGAGAAAATAATAATAAAAAGTACTCTATGTTGAAACACAGTAATAGGCTTGTTCGGATAAGAGTATGGAAATTTTGGGGCACTCATTTGAAGCGATAGGGTGGAGATATATCATCCAATTCAAAAAAAAACCTTAGCTTCATGAGTGATGGTAATATTTTCAAATCGTGACTATCTGCAAGAGTAACTTGGGGCAGTGTTGTTTGCTCCATCGTTGTCCTCAAGACAAAGGACTGTGACGAATTGATTTCCTCAAAAAATGATGAAAAGAACGAAAAAACAAAACAAAAAATGAAAAATGATAGGCGATATCATAGGAAAAATTAAGACTCGCACCACCCAGAACTTTATTCCTAGAGTAATATTTCTGCGCTCGAGTGGTTATACAAGCATACCCTTTTTGAAGGCGGAGTAAATAATGAGAATTGAGAAAGAGTAGTACTCTGCAGCAACGCGGTAATCATGAGGATGAACCGAATCACCGGGAAGACCTCACATCTTTGAATTATCAAGTGGTTGAATCTAAGCCACTCTTGCACATGATATCCGAGCTCCTATCTTTGTGTTTTCAAAATCTTGTATGTTAATCTAAATGATACCCTTCAGTGGAACACCAATCAGCAAATTGACAAGTTAAAGCAACAAAAATTTCCATGTATTACTTCAGGGGTAAGATCCAGAACACAAGGAGGTGGATACTATTGAAGCCCCTAACCAGAAAGGACCTCACAATGCATAACAGAGGTATAAGTGTCGGACAGCTCAAGAACAAGAAGCGAATTCCAGCCACGACGCCTTGTTTGGTTCAAAAAATGAAGGACGTAACATGGCAAGAATGAGCTTACAAAGTGAGGGGACGGTTAAAAAGTAAACAATGAGTCTCCAAAGAATTAAAGCACAGAAATCGAGGAATGGCGTCCGTCAAGAGACAACAAGAAGATTGAGGTTAAGAAGCATTTCACTCACCCCAATGATGAAGTTAACAAATACACAGAATATTGGGTCAAAAGAACTGGAAGATAGCCGAGTACGATCGAATGGGGCAATACAGAACAGAAAGAATAGCAAAAACCTCTGCACACGCATGATATAATGTTTGTCAGTGAAGCAGGCAGAAATCCGAAGAAGAAGGGCGGGTGATCGTGCAAACGAACAAGAGCAGATGCCCATTGAGCAAAATTTGACAGAAATGAAGATCAAAATTGAGCATACCACAAAAGGAAAGGAAATAGAGAAATCATAAGAATGACTTTTCAGGACATAAGATTAACAAAGAAAAAAGAGAAACGAAAAGAAAGAAATCATAACATTGCATGCATCATATAGATAGGGGCATATCAATTTTGCTTGTTCCTAAACAGGTATTTGAAGAATTATCGAAGAATTTAGCAAAGTCCATAAAACAACAGCCATGTCGGCGTCAAATCCAGATATTAAATCCTTCGGGTCATCGGTAAGTCCTTCGGGCACGATGTTAAATCGCCGGGTCATCGGTGAAGTCTTTCGAGCATGGTGTTAAATCCTTCGGGTCATCGGTAAGTCCCCGGGCATGATGTGGCGGCATATATCGTGAGTCCTCAAACAACAGCCATGTCGGCGTTAGATCCAAATATTAAATCCCGGGTCATCGGTAAGTCCTTCGGGCACGATGTTAAAACCTTCGGGTCATCGGTAAGTCTTTCGAGCATGGTGTTAAATCCTTGGTCATCGGTAAGTCCGCCGGGCATGATGTGGCAAACATATCGGCGTGAGTCCTCATAAAACAACCATGTCGGCGTCGGATCCAAATATTAAATCCTTCGGGTTATCGGTAAGTCCGCCGGGCACGATGTTAAATCCTTCGGGTCATCGGTAAGTCTTTCGAGCATGGTGTTAAATCCTTCGGGTCATCGGTAAGTCGCCGGGCATGATGTGGCAAAGATATCGGCGTGAGTCCTCATAAAGCGACCATGTCGGCGCCGGATCCAAATATTAAATCCTTCGGGTCATCGGTAAGTCCTTCGGGCATGATGTGGCAGCATATCAGTGAGTCCTCATAAAACAGCCATGTCGGCGTCGGATCCAAATATTAAATCCTTCGGTCATCGGTAAGTCCCCGGGCACGATGTTAAATCCTTTGGGTCATCGGTAAGTCTTTCGAGCATGGTGTTAAATCCTTCGGGTCATCGTAAGTCCCGGGCATGATGTGGCGGTATATCCACGTGAGTCCCCATAAAACAACAGCCATGTCGGCGTCAGATCCAGATATTAAATCCTTCGGGTCATCGGTAAATCCTTCGGGTCATCAGTAAGTCCTTCGGGCATGATGCGGCAGTCTTAGTAACGTAGGTCCAAAAATGGCAACAGCCTCGTAAAAAAAAGGAACCTGCATTTTCAAGCCCCAGTGAAAGGTTCCATAGAAAGAGAACCCTAAATCTAAAATCTCAAAAAGAACTCCCGGTCGGAAAAATCCATCGCGCGCAAAAGGTTTTATATAGGAGAAACCAGCGTTGAAGGCGAAGAAGTTCTATATAGGAAGGACTCCAAGCTTTCTGGGTCTCGAAGCGAAGGGTTCTATGTCGAAAAGAGCATGTAGCTCCAAGATCGGAAGGTGACGAAGCTCTATATAGGAAGAGCTTACGAGCCTGAAGATTCAGCCAAGGAAGAGCGGAGATGTCCAAAAAAATTCGTTTTTCCAAAGCTACAAACAGGGAAGTCTGATAAAAATGAGTGCTTATGAATCTTTGCTTTGTTCCCATTCCATGAGAACAAGCAAAGAGGGGCAACTGTAATCACTCATTTTTTACCTGTAAATAATATTAGTATATTATATGTTCATTATATGCGTGAATTTTACTAATATATATATAAGGTGTGGCGTGTGCATGTACATTATATTATTTGCATGTATACGTATTAATGATGTATGTGTGTCGCGTGTGTATTTAGAGTATGAGCGTATTTGATTAATATGTAGATGTTATGTTAATTATATGTATGATTATATATATATGTATGTTAGTATGTTACATTAATGTTTGCATGTGTATTCGTATGTTACACTTATATGGGTGTGCACGTGTACGTATATATGTAACGTCGTATTATTATTAATATTATTATTATTATTAATATTATTATTATTATTGGACTAATGTAAAATAAAATAAAATATAAAACCCAAAATATTATAATAACAATCCAAGTCCATATTATTACAAAATATATATGTAATTTACAAGGCCCATTTTTTGGTCACCCCAATCCCATCTAATTAACCCTAAAACCCTATATGATATCTAATATCATATTCTTTATTTTATTTTTTTTGCAAGAGTTGAAGGAGGGCCATTGGATCAAATCCAGATCCAACGACCACGATCAGCCTTGGGAGAGCTGTCCGGTAGCGTGAAACACACTTCCAGAACGTTCGGCTTCTCACTCGCGCGTGCAACGCACGCGCGAGACCGTTCGATATCATCTGCCACGTGTCGTCATCTCCAGCAAACACCACGCATTTCAAGGCTCGATCTAGGCCGCACATTCCTCATGTAATCACAGCCGTTGGATCAGATCTAATCCAACGGCCGTGAGTAAATCCAGCCGAAGTTGATGCTGCCACACTCTCTCCACGCCGGCACCACTCCGCCGTACCATCAGTCCAACCACCAGACGTGCAAAAGAGGCAAAAGAACATATTATCAACAACCAAATCTCAGAAAGATAATCTTTTTTATGATTTATTAGATCTACAAAAAAGAAAGAAATAGCACATATGTAAAGGGGTCGGGGTCGACCTTCTTGGGTAACGGGGTTGTTTTTTTTTTGGAACCAGATCTAAAAATACACAAGAAATTCAGAAAAGGTAGTCTCTTTTTTTTTCTTTTTTGCATGTTCATTCGAACCAAAATCAATACCAAATATAAACAAAAAAGGGAAGAGTATACCTTTTAGGCTTTGACCGGTTACCTTGTACGGTGGCCGAGACTAGGATCTCCGATGAAAGGTCCCCACGCATCTATCTCTTTATCTTCTCCCTTATTCTCAACGTCGATCCACCTTCGAATCGGTGATAAGCCCACTCCTAGGGTGAATCGGTCGAGAGGAAAGATGTCGGGTGGTGAAAGGAGGTTTTTCTTCCAAAAAGGCTTGGGTTTTTTGAGATCTAGGCAAATCGGAGTGTTTTCCCTAAAAAATAAGCATACACAGGGGTTTTAGAGAGTGGAGAGTTTTTTGAAGCTAGTTTGGGTTCCACCACCACGGAGACGACGTCGGCCATGGAAGGGTGAACAGCGATATCGAGTTGTTGAGAGAAAAAGAGGGGAGGGGCTGAATAATTTTTTTAGGTTTAGGTTTAATATTACAGGTTATAAAACAAATAATAACCTTTATATAGCTAAATGGTCTAATTACACGAAGGGTCCTTTTGTTTTTCCCGCTTTTACTTTCGGCCATGGCACAATTGCGTTTTCAATCCCTATTCTCTGTTGCCGCACACTTTTGCATCCCCTTTTCCGTTTCAAATTAGCATCCGCATTTCATTTTCATTCAATTCAACCCCAAAATTAAGTTGGATCAGATTATAAATGGCATAAATACCTTCGCATCCCTTCCGTGTTTCGCATTTTTACACTTTGAGCTTGCCGCATGGGTTTATTACTCGATAGGTCCTTTGGAGTTTAATTGAGTTTTTAATCAAGTCCTTAATTATGTCTTTAACTATTTAATTTTGTTTTTAGGTTTTGTTTCTTTTCCATTTTAGTCCTTTCGATGCTTTAAACTTTTATATCTTTATTCCTTTTATCTATTTTAGTGTATTGTGTTGCACATCATATTTACATATGTTTCATTTACGCCTAGTCTATTTATGTTTTATAGTGTATTATATCATTTTTGTGCTTTAATTGGATCGTTCAGTATTACATATGTCTTTGTTGTTATATTTAACTTAATGTGCATATCATGTTTACATGTTAGCTTATTATGGTCATTTTGTGCGGTGTGATTGGTCTCATAAACACCATGTTTTTATGTCCATTTTCGCTTCTTTGTAGGTTACTTGATAGTATGATATTATTTGTCATATGTAATGTCTTTGTAGTTATTTTTACATACTAATTATGTCATTGATAAGGGCTTTAGTGTATTTTTGTGGTATTGTTGACTTGTTAATTTCATACCCTTCTTAGGTCTATGCCATGCATGTTATAGTTGTGGTTCATTTTAATGTGTTTAAGCATGTTAAAATTAATTAGTCTAATTTTGGAAGCAAGCATTTTCTTGTTCATATTTTGTTTTATTTTGTTTTTATCATCATGAAATGTTATGTTCATGCATTTTAATCGTTTTTGTTTTATATTATAGTATTTGGGTTTTAATGCTACGTCGTTATGAATGTTTGTTTATGTTTTTATGTGTTCTAAGATTGCATAATGATATAAATTGTCAATGCGGTGCCCTTTTATCCGAGTGTAAACGGGGCCGAGATCGAGCGTAGTGATAGTGGTTGGCGTTTATTCTCGGATAACGGGCCCTTAAAATTTATTCGCAATTATGACCGAATTTTAAAATAATCGTCACTTTAATCCAGAAAATCCAATATTAATAAAGCGGAAATTATTAAAGTACCAGTTTTGGACGGTGTGGGGGTGCTAATCCTTCCCCATCCGTAATCGACTCCCGAACCCAATATCTTTGAATCTCTGGTTTTATGGTGTCCGGCCTACCTAAGTGGCCGGTGGCGACTCCAATCTTTAAATAAAATGCGGTTTTTTTTATAAAAAAACCCCCACGGAATAAATATTTTATATAAAAAAAAACACAAACACCTTTCAAAAATCCTTCGAAAAACGATCGTTTTTAATTAGCGATGATGAAAAAAAAGGACATCGCTACAAGCGCCTAAACGAACGTTTCACTACAGTTGGAATATTCAGCTTCTCTGAGAACGGGCGTTGAAGGCCAACGGGCATTGAAGACCAACGGGCGTTTCAAAATCCTTGATGAACAAAGTTTAAAACACACAAAAAATAATCGAGAGCAAGCAATGTCAATATCTAAAAAAAACTAAAAAAACAAGGTCGTTTTTCCCTATTTAACACCCATGTTACGACCACTGTCAAATCGGATTCAATTATAAACGAATACATCTCATTCAACTTTGATCTAATTAACACTCCCAACACAAACTATATCGCGCCATTAGAGTCCATCATCCTCAAGGGTCAAAAAAACAACGCTAAGACATGACCATTAAAATTTTGAAATACTCCTTCACAATCCGCCGGACCAGGTTTACCCCTTGAGGATACATCAACATTAGATTTCAGTATACCATTCAAGGAAGGGCACCACGCAACTCCCAATCGCGAAGGGCGAGCAGTAGCACATGGTTCACATCCACGAGGATATTCCCACTGTTTTGCTTCCAAAATGTCACTCTGGAAAACTTAGAGACTTTCACCCAATATAGTGAGCGAAACTTAGAGACCTTCAAATTATTTTCAATAACAGTGCAGGTTTGAGGGTTCATGTTTAGGCACGAATGGGTATCATATCGGTTATATGTGTAGTGCAGTGCAGATGAGAATAGTGAAGTTTAAGCTAGTTGGTAGCAGATTAATGGGAGTCCAAGCCCATGATTCCAGACCAGACAGTAAACAAAAACATATGATGTCTGGGCCTGTCATGGTCCAAAAAGGGTGGGGGAAATCACATTAATTCATGATCATGTTATGGTCGAAAGTGTTTCATTTACCAAACATCCAACTCCCAAAATCATCTGTTACCTGTTTTGAACAAAGAATTCAAGATGCTTCAATTACTTTCCAGACTTGTAGTTGACAAAGGGTGGGTGGGTTCAACTCCATTTGTGTGCAAAATAATGTTTCCACAGAAGTATATGAAAATTTTCACCCAATTAAAAAATAATTTGTGATTTTCATATATTTTCTAAAAATGATTTTCTTATTTTATTTGGAATTATTTTTAGAAATATTAAAAAATATAAAAAATCTAGTTATTGTTGAGGGGATAAATAAGATATTTTTCATTGATTTTAGAATGCAACGTTATCCTCTTAACGGCAACTAACAGCGTGGTGCACATTTTGTAACAAAATCAAAAGTGTAATGTTCATTGTGTAACATTTGAAAGTTGAATGACTAAAATATCATTTTAAGACACTTTAGAGTATGTTTTAAATTTACTTAAAAAATTTAAGATAACTTCATACCACGTTTTTTAACTTTACCATTAATTTTACAATGCCGCCCCTTAATGACAAGGAACTATATGGTGTGATTGCACAATAATAAAATAATTTAGTGATCAAAGTCTAATGTCCATTTTGTAATATTTGAAAGTTTGGTCATCAAAGTGAACATCTTAAGATAGTTTAGTGATATAATTTTTTAAGTTTACCCTTAAAAAATCTAAAATAATTGATGAAAGATGACGACAAGAATGTGATTGCACAATAATAAAAAAATACCAAAGTTTATGTGAAAAACTCTTTTGGGGAGAATTTGCGAGAAGATGAAGAGAAATTTACTAATGTCGAAAAATAAAGATACAAGAGGATAGTAACTTAGCACAATATATGGATTGTTAAACTATGTTCTAACATAACAAGAATCCCCTATCCTTTTTGGTGCTCCTATCTATGCCCAACACTAAAAATATAAACCCTACACTCTAACCTTAAACCCTAAATCTTAAACTATATCTCTAAACAACAACCTTAAACCCTATTTTTTTAATTTTGATGCAGAGATATGGGCATCAAAGAGTGGTAGAGGATTTCTATTCGTTTTAAATCTAACTTAGGATCATTTATAGAGATAGGTAATTAACTACAAAATAATTCTTTTCAAACTGATTTTTCTACTTTAAATCAAAGTATAATTGCAAAAGTATAGATATATACAAACAATATTGATCCTTATTTTTTTCAATTTTTTTATCTTATCAAATTAACTGTAAAATGTCAACAATCTTTAGAGCAAGTGGCTATAGCTCTTAGTTAACACCATCACCCCTAAGTTGTGGGTTCAAAACCCATTAGGAGCAAATTCCCCCTCCCCTAGGCAGAAATTGTTCAAAAAATTAATCATAAAACAAACTTTTCGAAGTTTTTTTAGTTAATCTGCCGGTTAATTGTAGGTTCGATCGGTTGAAGGTTAATGATTTTTTTCAAACTTCGGTTATCAATTAATTCGGTTTGAAATCGGTTAATTAATCTAATTAAAAGAAATTTTTATATATTATATATTTATTTTTGGTCAATGAACTTTTAAAAATTATAAAATAACCATTAAAGTTTTTGATATATTATAAAATGGTCATTAAACTTTATCAAATTAGCACAAAATGATCATTAAATTTATTGAATTATTAAAAAAATTATCGTTAAATTTTTCAATATTTATCAATAATTTATAACGTGTAATGAATCAATGACCATTTTGTAATAGTTCGATAAGTTTAATGGTTGTTTTATAACTTTTGAAAGTTTTGTGGCTAAAAAGATTATTTTAACATAATTTAGTGACCATTTGTGTAATTTACCTAAAATTTTATAATAAATTTCGATTAATTCAAAAACTGACTAAATTAACCAAACTTTTTTCGATTTTGTTAACAATTAACAAATTTTTAATAATTTGAGATAATTAACCGAACGATTGAACACCCCTAATTCCTATGCCAAGTTTTAAACTCCGTGATACCACGTGTCACGGACATGCCCCTTTTGCTCGGTTGGCAAGCCGTGCGGCACTTGAAATGGGTGTTACTCAAACAAGTCAGCCTTTCTCATGCCCCTTGTCCAAGGATTTATCTCGGTCTAGCCTTCTCAGGGTGACAATGGGCTAGGGACTTTAGAGTATCGGATCTCGCAAGGCCTAGCTACAGCTACACTCCAACCTCGTACTCCAGCCACGAGCGCAATATGAGGCTATATGGCTCCAAACGTCCCTAAATATTTCTCTCAATGAGGCAGTGCGCCAACCACTAGGCCTCAACTACCTACACACCTAAGTTCTATATGGGCCTAAGAGTAGGTCGCTTACGTAATAAAAACTCGATTGTTAGCCCACGCGAGGGGAATAGAGTGCTAGAGCGGGGAGGTGTTGCGAATGGAAAGGCATTACCACAACATAATTTTTTTATTTTTTATCAAAGAGCAACAGAATCATATCAGTATGATATTGACTTTTGATGTTTGTAGGTAGGGTGCTTTTACTTAGCAGTTTAATTATTTTGAGATTGATGCCAAGCAGTACAAGTGCAGCGTGCACAAGTTTGAATTTCTGTGAATCAGACGCTCCTCCCTTCCTTTTTCCTCCTCTGCAATGAACTAAAGTCAAGCGCTCATTCTCATCCACACATGCAGATGCAGACCAGCTGGCCCTGGCCACCGTAGCATGATACATAATTCATGTACAGAATACAGATAAATATTAAGACAATCGAATTAATTATATTTTTTAAACTAAAAATATGCTTCATTCAAAGAGGGGAAAAAAACAAATACAAGGAGAAAAAAGAAGGGAAGAAACAGTATACATAACACAGAACAGGAGAATCACAACGGGAAGAACGAAGCTTCCAGAACACCAAAACAAACGGAAAGAGAAAAGAAAGCCAGATAGAAAAAAAAATGAAGGGAATAGAATAGAGGAGGAAGGAGGAGGCCAGTCGTCGGAGACGCAGCAGTTGGTTACCGAATAAAACAAAGTTAGGGTTTCTTTTGAAGAAGAAAAGGGCAGAGCCTTTTTTTTAGAAAAAAATGGGTTAATTTGGAATTAATTATGTTTAAAATATTAAGATAAATATGTGAAAATTAAGAAATGTATTTACAACGATATAAATATGTAAAAAAATAGTTGACATGTTTACAATAATACAAATACGTGAAAAAATAGTTGACATATTTACAATGATGTAAATACGTAAAAAAATAATATGTGAGTATAATTGAAATATTAATACAAAATCATCACAAATACTGCATTCATCTCAATGACAAATCTTAGCCAACTTGCATATTATATAGTACTACGTATTAAATATCATCTCTATTAAATACATAATTATTTATACCTTTCGTAATGTATGCCTGTTAAATAATATAATACGTCAATTACAAGTTAACCAAACAAGATTATCTTTTAGGCTTTGTTTGGTTGGGTGGAAAGTGGAGGGGAAAAAAGAAAGAATAGAAAATTAGAGAGCAAATAAATTTAAGAGTTACTTGGTAGAGTAAAAAATTAGAAGGAAAAAATAAGAGGGGATGTAATTTTTTTACTACTATATAAATAATTTTATCTCCAAAATTAGACGGAAAATAAAAAAATTAAAAGTTATCATACTTTAATAATAAAATTATCAAATTATATTTAAAATTTCTAATTTTATTTTCACCATATTTATTATTAATTTTTATAATTGCATCTAATATTTTTATTATAATTTTATTTTTATTCAGTGCGGTCCTTAAAAAATTTATTTAATCTAAAATTTACCCTTATCAGTTTCTAATTTTATTATTAAATTCGATATTAATATAATAATATTTTTGTTCACTTTAGTCCCTAAAATATTTATTTAATCCAGAATTGACCCATATTTCCAAATTAGTCCCAAAAACCCGCCCGACCCGTTCTATTACCATCACTAGTCAAACTCTCAGGATTAAATTATACAATTATTAGACTAAATTATGAAAACTAGAAATAAATAAAAGTCAATTTCGAATTGAATAAAAAGTTTTGGGACTAATTTGGACTTAAATAAAGGCATATTAAAAATATTAGTCTAAATTATAAAAAAAAATTGAAAAACATACGAGTCTATTTTGAATTAAATAAAAATGTTAAGAATGAAATTGAATAAAAATAATCATATTAAATATATTAAATTAAATTATAAAAATTAAATATATATATATATAATTTTTAAAGCTTATTTTTCTTTCACTTTTCTATTGTATCAAGTAATAGAAAGAAAAAAAATTATTATTCTTCTAATATTTCATCCTCTCAACCAAACACACCGATAAAAAAATATATATTTTACATTCCTTCAAATTTTCATCTTTCAAATTTTTTATCCTTTTAATTTTCTCTTCCCTCTATCAAACTAAACCTTAATGTCTTAAGGGTTAATTCAATCACGAATATATATATATATCCAACCACAAAAAATAGGACAAAAGTGGAGACACTAGGCTATTCTACACTACCTAATTAAGTACTCTACATAAGTCCATATCTGTTTGGACCTACTGAAGTCTGTGGACTTGAGATGAATTCCCTAGGAACCCATATTATGAACAAAAACAAACAAGAATCCAGTTAACCAATGTATTAGTTTCTACTCTAGAGAACTACTTTTATAATTAGCTACTTAAGCATCATACTAATCATGATTAACAACTTGAAAGCTTCCGTAAAGAGTAGGCAAGGCATGCCTACACCAGCTGACCTGACCCCCTGAGTCCGACTACGACACTATTAGTTTGTTCCGGTCCAACATAAAAGACACCTACAATTATACCAGTGTATGAATTCAGTTTTGACTTCTGCACACCCAAACCCAATTACTTGTTCGTAAGGTATGGTCGCACTAACTTTTGAATTCTGATTTGAGTACAATCCAAGCAGCTTTGGCTTTTTTCTATATTATTGTTTCCCATCAAATCAACCATCATCCATTCCATATACATACACTGGTTCCACTCATTCTAACAGTATCGTTTCTATAATTTGGACATGTTCTTTCATTGAGAATTGCATTCGACACTTTGTATCACATGTAGATGCGGATAAATTTGGGGAATAATCTAAATAAAACTTAATATTTAGAATATAGGGGATGTTGAGAGATATTTGGAGATATAGATCATTTTTTACAGTGCAAGTAGAAGACGCCAGGAAAAAATATTAAAAAAATAGAACACTGTAAAAAATGGCATATATCCCCAAATATCTCCCAACACCCCCTATATTCTAAATATTAACTTTCGTTTGGTCTATATATCCAACGAAACCTGTAGATGCGGCTCAAAGATTTAATGAGTTTTGTGCAGTTTATTAGAATGAAATTCTTAATTTATAATCCGAAAGGAATATAAGATTTTTCTAAAAAAATTGTTTGATTATTCTCTTAAGTAACAATAAAATATGACTTACAAACATCTAAATATCTAGTACTTTCATTTAGCAATGGTTGTTGTTCTTAATATTTTTTGGACTTTTTAAAGATCTTATACGATCCTTCATATTTATGGTGTAAATGAACAGAATGTTCGACGAACTATTCGTGAACTGTTCGGATAACGTCCATTTACTAAGCTAAATAAATGAATATGTGCAAAAATTTTATGTTTGTTTAATAAACGAACGAACACGAAGAAATGTGTGTTCGATTCACGAGCAAGCTCATTTACCTAGTTCCCCTTTTCCTTTTTTTTACATTTTAAATGTTGATGATGTTATGGACTAAATTTAACATAGGGTGGACTTTGGAGTTCAAACTGTGAAGCCTAAGGGGTTTAAGGACTAATGGTATAATTTCACCATTCTGGCGAACATATAACAAAAATGTTAGCATACATATAAACAAGCATGTTTGCGAACGTTACACGAACATTAAATGAACACATTCACGAATGTTAAACGAACATGTTCACGAATGCTAAACAAACGAACACGAACACTTTAAAAAATAAATAGACGAATACGATATTAAAAATTTAAATGATCGTGAACCGAACATTAACACTTTCAAAATTATGTTTATCCATAGCGATCATATGATATATGTGCAGGGACAGATGTAAGTGGAGGGTGGGAGAGACAATTGCCCCCAACTTTGATGGTTTAATTGCATTTTAGGCTATTGATAGTTTTGAAACAATTTCAAATTAAGCCTTTGTCCCTCCCGAAATTGTCTGATATATTTTATTTTTAGAACCTTATCAGTTTCAAAATTAATTAATTTAAGCATTGACATCCCAATTTTACTGGTTTAATTGCTTTTTAAGACCCTTTAATTTTAAAATTAATAAAATTAAATCCCAATTCCTTTAATTCTTATGGTTAAATTACTTTTTAAAATCTTGATATTTTCAAAATTAAATAACTTATCCCCTCACGATTCAATTCTGGCTCGATACTTGTACATGTGTACATTTACATATCCTGTATGCATTTTAATGTCTAATGCTGCTGCATGATATTGCAAAATGCTATATATGGCCATGACAAAGGCATGTGCAATCTGAAAAAGTAGTTTCCTTTAGGATAATAATTGGTGTTATGTATATAGCAGCGGCTGTCCAGGCAGGCATGCAGTTCACAATGCTAATTAAGCTCTTGTTTTTATTTCATTATTAAATTTGACTAACCCAGAAACAAATACAATATTAGATATAAGTAATAAGGTTTTAACCTTTCGGCGGCCCTTATGATTAAAGGGGTATATTTTGAGTGCACAAGTCAAAAGTGAGATGGTCCAAATACCATGAAATTAAAGTAAAAGCATTACTTGGATTGTGTTCTAATTTTACATTTACCTTTTCTCGCCTTCCAATGCTTACTGTGGCCTTAAACTGTCTCCTACTTTAATTATCTGTCTTTCTAGATTTTAGCTTTTCACAATACCAAACACACATGATTCTTCTGTTTAGCGACCAAAGCCACATTTTTCAAATTAACTCTTTGTTTTTATTTTTCAATGTTTCTAAGAAAATGTGCAACTTTTTCTAGATTTTAGTTTGTCGTCCTCTGCTCTGCAACATTTGTTTCTGTTTTGGTGTTGTTATTTTGTGTGTTTGTAATGTTCCAGGTTGTTTGTTGTTGTTCATGTAATGTTGCTTGTTGTTTTTCGTTGTTTTTCTCTGTGTAATTCGTTCTCTTTCTCCTCTTGTATCCTCGTCCCTACTCACTGTTGTATTTTTGTCTTGTTTATGAATGGTTGTCAACTTTGTTAAAAAAATATTAATTTTATTTTTTTAAATATAATTATCTAGTTTTATTAAAAAAAAAGAAGAAATATATTTAATGATCATTTTCTAAATTCACCTCACCGCTACAATATTTAGTCTCATTGTTATAAAAACTAATATATTCATTTTTTTTGTATAGTGGGATGAGATGTTAGGTTCCTTAAGAAATGTCAGATGTTCAAATCTTGGCGTTGTAAATGGAGATAACTGAGTTGAGAAGATCATCCCCATATTGGGCTTCTGCAAAATCTGATTTGAATTAGTTGGTCAATTAATCCGATATCGGTGGTTGAACCAAAAAGAAGAAATATCCAAAATTATAATAAAACTTTATGGTCATAAAGGTAAACTAAACACATAATTTAAACATTTTTCTATAGCCATATAAACAAACAAAAAAAAACTAGTCACTTAAAGATCATAAATTTTGTTATTCATCTTGAAAATTTTGGTTTTGGTATATGTTTTTTTTAATATTTTGGTTCGATTACTATTTATAGTTTTGAAAAATTGGTTAACCGATCCAACTGATTATCTACAATATTTATAAATTTTATGCATTACAATATCCTATGGTCCAATGATTTTCACGCTACTCTGGTTCTTTAATTTTTTTAGATGAAACCGGATTAGTATCATGTGCTTCATTAAAAACCTCCATAAATCTAAATGGAGGAAAAAAGTACACATGATAGTAATTAAAACTAATAATACATGATGAAGTCAACTAACAAAAGTAACCATAAAACTAGAATGAGATTCTAGATATTTAATTATATTCGATTAAATATATTGTATATTTAATAAAATCGAATTTAAGTAGAATTAGATTTTTGAATGCTATATAAAGGCATAAGGTCTAGCAGCCAAAATTATGCCTACTGCTAATAGCCTCTATAACAGTTAGAGAAGCAAAATATTGTTCGTTTCATTCAGGTGGACTGTGTAGAGGTCGAAACGCTGCTGTGACGACAAGGATTCGACATCGTGCTATAGGAATTGGATTCTCCTCACGTCCCTGCAGTTTTTCATATTTAATTAAAGTAACGTTTCATCCCTTTTCACCCCAAATTTGTTCCTCATACATGGATCACTGGTGGAATTCACCGAATAATTTTTTCGTTGTGCCATGAGGTGTACCAGTGTTTCCTTACATATACCTCCTATGGAGGACAAGTGAATCGAATGATCCTGAGCTCATCTGACTTGGCCGATTTTGCAAGAACGTCGTCCACCTTGTTAGCATCCTAACGAACATGATTTAAATGCACTAACCAATCACGACGGGGTAATTTCTTTCTATATAATAGAAGATAGAACTTATCTTGGCGATTTTTTTACTAAAAGAGAACCTCAATAAAACAAAAGGAAATTACAAGAGGGTCCTCATGCCATGAGGAACATAGAAAAGCCAATCAGACTGATATAAGTTCAGCCTAGTATTCTTTGCAACCCAATCGACCATTTTGTTATAGAGCCTAGGAACAAAGAAGAAAATACAATCAGACAAAGAGGAAGACAAAACAAAATATCCTCTTCGATGGTTGCCATTTCCCAAGCAAAAAAGGTTTTGAACTTTAACATATTGATTAAACCAAGATTATTCTATTCAAGGATAATCCTAGAATAGCCCTTCTTAGCCGCAAGGATAACTCTAAGCCTAACAGCTTGGGCTTCAGCAGCGGCTGCAAAATGAGCTAAGAACAAAGATGATTCACCACTAATATTAGCACTAGAGAATCACGTACAACAACAGCAACCCCTGCCGACCCACTTTCCTTTAAAAATAAGGCATCACAATTGTAACCCCCTTGACTCGGCCTAGACGCCCAACCGAACCAAGAAGGCTACATTAGGTTTGCCGTAGCAAACTGAAGAGACTCAACAAAACCCTGTCTATTTTTTATCTTATCTAGGTGCCAATTATTATCCCTACATGTTCATGCAGACATTAGGTGTAACCCCAACTCAATCAGGCATCAATTTGACATCCAATTGATCATATTTGCAAATTAGGGACCAAAATGCAAATGCAGATAATTTCAGGATTAAAACTCATTTTTTAAGTTGCCAATCTTTAATTAGTCGGGTTCTATACTTTCATCTCAAATTTAAGTTCAAACCAATCATCCTACCATATATAATTGTATCGGCAAGAATTAGGGACTAAAATGCAAAGAAAGCAAAACTACCCAAAAGTGACATTTACATGAGAAACGGTTATCCGTATCGAAACGGGTAAGCCCGTACCAATACGGTTTGAAATGCACCGTTTCGATACACCGCCAAGCTGTATCTATACGCCTAACTGAAATACCAAACTTTTGAAATATTTTAAACCGTACCGATACAGTTTTTTAGGTGTTTCGATACGCGGGATCAAGTTGCAAAAGTGAATTCCAGAGGCTAAAACTCGTATCGAAACGCATATCCCCGTACCGGTACGCCAGGCCAAATTTTCCTAGGCGTATCGAAATGCACCAGACCCGTACCGATCCCACAAGCTTTGTAATTGCCTAGCCGTACCGATACAGTCCCCCGCGTATCGGTAGGCCTGGACCTGTAATCTCACATTTGGCTGATTTTTCATCCCAAAAGCATACTCAAACCACTTCAACATGCTTTAAATACAATACTAACATGTCAAACATATCTCATGCTAAATAGCATCACAATTCTAACAACTCAATAAGGACCCATACATCAAAGAGGAAATCTATAAGCATGCTTCCTAATATGCATCCAACCAACATATGAAAAGGTAAACCAGCACCAAAAACAATCCTTAAAGGCCATTTACAACCCAAGAGCAACTATAGAAACATGCTCAAACAGGGAGTTTCACAAAATATCTCCCAAATTACATCAAGTACCCCATTGCCATTATTCATTATAGTCTAAACCAAAACATACTTTGGAAACAAGTCTTGCCAAGAACCCCATTGCTTCTTGCTGCCCTCTAAGACCTCAATTATCTGTATTGATGGACAGCGAGAGCGTAAGCACACAAGGATTAGTGAGGAGTGCTAAAAAACAAACACCATCAATGCATTTAAAACCATTTACATAACCTCATCCTTTAAAACATCATGCCCCATTTTTTTAAACATGCACTTTACACCATTAAAACCAGCATATTAAACCATATGCTACATGAATCATTAACAACAGCAAGTCATATTGCTAACCCTCCACTTAAGCCTTCCCATACATTACTACCAAATGCAAAGCTTAAGGAAAAACATGTATAAACCACATTATACGACATAAACATTTCAATGATACATTAACAATTATATTGGATTTCAAGTGATCATTAGACAAGTCCATTAACAAAAGAGTTCATCGAATACACGGATTCAACAAGTGTTAACCCAACACTTCAAGCCATCTCAACTGGAATAGCGATACAATCACAATCGCGGTACATTAACAACCGAGTACCATAACAACCCATGGGGACATCCACCACAATCATCGGTTAGACGCTTAATCTACTAACGAGAGTATTCGGTACTGTTTAACCCCTCTACCGTTAGGGTACTTGGATGAAGTATTTGGTACGCGGTATAAACCCCTCAACATCCAAGGTGACTTATTTACAGTGCACTCAATTCTATGGCCGGCCAACTATATCCGATAACAATTTTAAAACCATATCACTTGCCAATATAATTAACCAAATAACATTTACCTCACTGTTTTTAACAAGCATTAAACCATGCCATTTCTAAAGTAACAACCATGCTTTAAACCACGAGTATAAACCACATACTTACAAGGACCACTTACCATGTGCATCATTCAGCATTACATGATCAAAAATAGTATATCAAATACTTTAAAGCATGCTTAAACAGTAGGTAACATGTAAATTAAAACAAGTGCATAAAACCATTTCAAACTAGCACGACCGAGAGAGAAAACCACTTTATACTTACTTCTGAGTCTAGGTAAGCGTTTCAAGCTCTATCTTAACTCCCAAAACTCTGTTCCCAAAACATCAAAACACTTTAAACCATGTTTTCACTCACCAATACGCGAAAGCTCAATTCGTCGACGCGAAATCAAGAATCCAAAGCCTCCAACGCTTCTCCAATCACTTCCAGATCAACCTCCCCTATTTTTACCACAAAACAACAGAGGATTAATGCATCATAATGCATTCCAAACACAACAACCACAATCTTTATCGGATTTCCATAACACATTCACAATTAACCCTCCACAACAACCGAAAACATAACCAAAACACTTTGATTCACAACCCAGCCAACATCTATCAATCTAACATCACTTTCAACACCAAAACACATCTAAAAACAGATTCAAAACAACCTACCACCTCCAGCAACCTTACATCCATATAAACACCACAAAACCTCAAAACTAACAACCTAAACAAATAGAGATTCTTAAGTTTCGGGATTCCATTGATAAAAATCACTTATCAATATTATTAAGCATCCAAAATATAAATCAAAGTAACCTTACTTACTGGAAATTAGATCCAATTCGCGAATCAACTCATTTTCGCAAATAACTCAATTAAACATTGGAAAATTATCAAAATCATATTAGAAATACAAAAACAAGGATCAAATGCTTGGGAATTTCAATAAAGAACCATACAATAGAGGAGATCTCAGACCTTACCCTTATTGTGAAGTTTCTCCCTCAATTGATTTGTGAAAAGCTAAGAAAACACAAGATTATTATAAGATTTTGTATAAACAATCTTTATAAAACAATTTGAAACAATAAAAACAAGTTAGAAACCACCTCACCTCTGGAAATTTGATGAAAAACTGAGTGTTTGGCTGAGGAGAGAATGGAGAGAAAAAGTTGAGATAAAATGACATGATTTTTGTTTTAGAAAAAATAACTAACTTTTTAACAAAATCCTCTTTAATTACTAATTAAACCACATGTTAAAATAAGTCAAATCAAGGGAGAAATCATCAGAAATCAATTGGTAAAATAGCTCATTGAAGACTCTAAGTATTTGACCCTTTCCATTTTAGTCACTAGAAAATCATAGTTTTCAAAACTTTCATTTTGGTCACTAACCAAAATGTCCATCTTCCAAAACCCATTTTTCGAAATTGATTCCACCATTATTAATACATAGTTAATAATGATTTTAAGCATTTTTCCATAATTTTTCCAACACTAAAAATATACGATCTCAAAACTGACTCGAATCTCTACTCCGATCCACCGAACCGTCTAATAAACCCATTAAACCGCCAGGCCCTAAAACAAGGGCGTTACAACTCTCCTCCACTTAAGAAATTTCATCCTCGAAATTTATCTGGAGGAAACAGGTGCGGAAACTGTTTCACCATATCCGACTTGCGTTCCCACATGGCCTTCTCAACACCACGGTGCTTCCACAACACCTTAACCAGCTCGACTATTTTGTCACGTAGCACCTTACTGCTGGTATCAAGAATCTCTACTGGTTCTTCGGCATGACATGTGATGGATCCGACCTATACCTCCGCAACACCGAAACGTGGAACACATCATGAATCTTTCCCAACTCCGGAGGTAACCTCAAACGGTACGCAACAGGACCCACACGCTCGACAACCTCGTATGGTCCGATGAACCTCAGGCTAAGCTTTTATTTTCGCCCAAACTACGAAGATGCTCAAGTGGCAAACTTGCCCATCAAACGGTGGTGATGGCACACGAACGCCCGTAACTGCTGCTTGAAAAGCACCGGTCATGGCCTGTATCAACGGTGCCATGTCACCCACCCCTGGCCTAGCTGGCACAGATGGTACTTGCTTCACTCCCTCAGGTGGATTAGGTGGGGGCGGTGGCAACCCTCTAATAGGTACAACTTCTCTTTCATCATCCTGCCCAGCGGCAGCAGCAATCGCACTAGAACGCAACTCTCCCCTCGGTCTCATCGTGCTAAAATATATCTAAGGCATGATAATCATTTCAAAACAAAAACAGTCAGGCCAGCCTTAAGCAAGGATCCAAGACTTTCATTTCAAAAATCAAAACTTTCCAGACTATAATAATAAGGCAATGGGTACCCCAAAACATCCTCAATATAGCATACAACAACCATCATTCAAATATCAATCACTGTACATATCAACCAGCGTACATACCACAATCACCGTACACATCATACAACAGAGCATAACTCACGACAACAACACAACAACCTCCCAAACGAACCAAACCTGGCTCTAATACCACCAAATATAACCCCATTGACCCGACCTAGACTCCCAACCGAACCAAGAAGGCTATATTAGGTTTGCCATAGTAAACCGAAGAGATTCAACAAAACCTGTCCATTTTTTTCTTATCTAGGTGCCAATTATTAACCCTACATGTTCGTGCAGACATTGGGTATAACTCCAACTCAATCAGACATCAATTTGACATCCAATTGATCACATTTGCAAATTAGGGACCAAAATGCAAATACAGATAATTTTAGGATTAAAACTTATTTTAAGTTACCAATCTTTAATTAGTCAGGTTCTATACTTTTATATCAAATTTCAGCTCAAAACGATCATCCTACCATATATAATTGTATCAGCAATAATTAAGGACTAAAATGCAAAGAAAGCAAAACTGCCCAAAAGTGACATTTACATGAGAAACAAACATCTGTATCGAAACGGGTAAGCCCGTACCGATACGGTTTGAAACGCACTGTTTCGATACACCACCAAGCTGTATCGATACGCCTAACTGAAATACTGAACTTTTTAAATATTTTAAATCATACCGATACGGTTTTTTAGGTGTTTCGATACGCGGGATCAAGTTGCAAAAGTAAATTTCAGAGGCTAAAACTCGTATCGAAACGCCCATCCCCGTACCGGTACGCCAGGTCAAATTTGCCTAGGTGTATCGAAACGCACCTGACCCGTACCGATCCCACAAGCTTGGTAATTGCCTAGCCGTACCGATACGGTCCCCTGCGTATCGGTACGTCTGGGCCTGTAATGTCACATTTGGCTGATTTTTCATCCCAAAAGCATACTCAAACCACTCCAACATGCTTTAAACACAATACTAACATGTCAAACATATCTCATGCTAAATAGCATCACAATTCTAACAACTCAATAAGGACTCATACATCAAAGAGGAAATCTATATGCATGTTTCCTAATAGGCATCCAGCCAACATATGAAAAGGTAAACCAGCGCCAAAAACAATCCTTAAAGGCCATTTACAACCCAAGAACAACTATAGAAACATGCTCAAACAGGGAGTTTCACAAAACATCTCCCAAATTACATCAAGTACCCCATTGCCATTATTCATTATAGTCTAAACCAAAACATACTTTGGAAACAAGTCTTGCCAAGATCCCCTTGCTTCTTGCTGCCCTCCAAGACCTCAATTATCAGCATTGATGGATAGCGAGAGCCTAAGCACACAAGGCTTATTGAGGAGTGCTAAAAAACAAACACCATCAATGCATTTAAAACCATTTACATAATTTCATCCTTTAAAACATTATGCCCTTTTTTAAAAATGCACTTTACACCATTAAAACCAACATATTAAACCATATGCTACATGTATCATTAACAACAGCAAGTCACATTGCTAGCCCTCCACTTAAGCCTTCCCATGCATTACTACCAAATGCAAAGCTTAAGGAGAAACATGTATAAACCACATTATACAACATAAACATTTCAATGATACATTAACAATTATATTGGCTTTCAAGTGATCATTAGACAAGTTCATTAACAAAAGAGTTCATCGGATACACGGTTTCAACAAGTGTTAACCCAACACTTCAAGCCATCTTAACCGGAATAGCGATACAATCGCAATTGTGGTACATTAACAACCGCGTACAATAACAACCGGGTACCATAACAACCTACGGGGACATCCACCCCAATCATCGGTTAGACGCTTAATCCACTATCGGGAGTATTCAGTACTGTTTAACCCCTCTACCGTTAGGGTACTTGGATGGAGTATTTGGTACGCCGTATAAACCCCTCAACATCCAAGGTGACTTATTTACAGTGCACTCAATCCTATGGCCGACCAACTATATCCGATAACAATTTTAAAACCACATCACTTGCCAATATAATTAATCAAATAACATTTACCCCACTGTTTTTAACAAGCATTAAACCATGCCATTTCCAAAGCAACAACCATGCTTTAAACCACAAGTATAAACCACATACTTATAAGGACCACTTACCATGTGCATCCTTCAGCATTACATGCTCAAAAATAGTATATCAAATACTTTAAAACATGCTTAAACAGTATGTAACATGTGAATTAAAACCATTTTATACTTACTTCCGAGTCTAGATAAGCATTTCAAGCTCTACCTTAACTCCCAAAACTCTGTTCCCAAAACATCAAAACGCTTTAAACCACGTTTTCACTCACCGATACGCGAAACCTCGATTCGCCAACGCAAAATCAAGAATCCAAAGCCTCCAACGCTTCTCCAATCACTTCCGGATCAACCTCCCCTATTTTTACCATAAAACAACAGAGGATTAATGCATCATAATGCATTCCAAACACATCAACCACAATCCTTCTCGGATTTCCACAACATCTTCACAATTAACCCTCCACAACAACCGAAAACATAACAAAAACACTTCAATTCACAACACAACCAACATCTATCAATCTAACATCACTTTCAACACCAAAACACATCTAAAAATAGATTCAAAATAACCTACCACCTCCAGCAACCTTACATCCATATAAACACCACAAAATCTCAAAACTAACAACATAAACAAATAGAGATTCTTAAGTTTCGGGATTCCATTGATAAAAACCACTTATCAACATTATTAAACATCCAAAATATGAACCAAAGCAACCTTACTTACTGGAAATCAAATTCAATTCGTGAATCAACTCATTTTCCCAAATAACTCAATTAAACATTGGAAAATCATCAAAATCAGATTAAAAACACAGAAAGGATCAAATGCTTGAGAATTTCAATAAAAAACCATACAATATAGGAGATCTCAGACCTTACCCCTATTGTGAAGTTTCTCCCTCAATTGATTTGTGAAAAGCTAAGAAAACACAAGATTATTGTAAGATTTTGTATAAACAATCTTTATAAAACAATTTGAAACAATAAAATCAAGTTAGAAACCACCTCACCTCTAGAAATTTGATGAAAAACTGAGTGTTTGGCTGAGGAGAGAATGGAGAGAAAAAGTTGAGAGAAAATGACGTGATTTTTGTTTTAGAAAAGATAACCAACTTTTTAACAAAATCATCTTTAATTACTAATTAAACCACTTGTTAAAATAAGTCAAATCAAAGGAGAAATCATCAGAAACCAATTGGTAAAATAGCTCCTTAAAGATTCTAAGTATTTGACCCTTTCCATTTTAGTCACTAGAAAATCACAGTTTTCAAAACTTTCATTTTGGTCACTAACCAAAATGTCCATCTTCCAAAACCCATTTTTCGAAATTGATTCCACCATTATTAAATACATAGTTAATAACGATATTTAAGCATTTTTCCGTAATTTTTCCAACACAAAAAATATACGATCCTGAAACCGACTCGAATCTCTACTCCGGTCCACCGAACCGTCTAATAAACCCACTAAACCGCTAGGCCCTAAAACCGGGGCGTTACAACAATTCACCTTCACAAAACCCAAGCCTGATGGGATTCATCGAATATCAACTCTTGAAATAGAAGAAGAGTCAGCCCGAGACACACAGATAGCCTCCATAAATTTGGAGAAAGAGCAATCGACTTGTTGCTAAACTTCTACCGGGGAATTAAGAATCCCTGAAAAAAAATGTTTTGTGATTTTCATAAAGAATAACACAAAAAAGCAATCAACTCACAGGCCTTAAAGATTATTTCCCTATTTTGAAGATTAAAAATGTTTTCCTACCACTTACCAAAATCGGGGAAGCCAGAAGAAGAAGGAGAGTAGCTAAAACCTGAAGCTCGCCAAACAGCTTGGGTAAAGGGACAAAAAAAATCAAATGTTCAACACTTTTAATACCACTTCCACATTTGGGACAATTTGCACCGAAATGTATGACACCGTGAAAACGAGCAAGGTGGTACGTTTAGTTGGAATGATGTTAAGACAAAGTTTCTAAACAAAAGTACGAATCTTCGGCAAAACATTGAGTCTCTAAACAGCGCGCTATATGAGGTGTTTTTGAGAAATGTCATCACTGCTTCTAGGGCCGTCTTTATTAGTCAATTGCTTGGAGAGAAAGAAATAATCAGATTTAATCAAGTATTCTATATTCTTATTACTAGCCCAAATAAAAAAAATCCTTGACAAGAGAGCCTCCTATTGGAACTTAAAGAATCGCGTCCCTTTCATGGGGAGTAATCCGGTTATCAAGCTTTGCATAATCTCATTCTCTTGAGTTTTCTAGGATAAGCCTAGAAATTGTCAGGTTCTGACACCATGAGGGTTTAGGTGTAGAGGTTGTGAATGAGGAAGATTGAGGAATTCAATTATCCTCACAAATAGAAACACTCATACCATTCCTAATTCGATAGAATGAGCCTTGCGAGATCGTCTTGATACCATCTTCAGTCCAAGCCCAAGAAGGGTTATGACAGACAAGAGCTGAAAGGATATTACCATTAGGAAAATAAATACCTCGAAAAACTCTAGCTAGCAAGGATTCTGGGTTTTTAATGATCCTCCAAACAACTTTAATAATCAAAGATTGGTTTAAAGTTCTTACATTCCTAAAGCCTTTATCTTTAGAGAGACACATTTTCTTCCAGTTTACCCAATAAATTTCACTTTCTTTCTCATTTGAATTATTACACCAAAAATGACTTATCATAGAGTAGAGATCATCATAAAGGGTAACCGACAACAAGAAACATTGCAAGACGTAAGAAGGGATTGCTTGCACCACCGCTTTGATAAGCATTTCTTTCCCAGCTTGTGACAAGAACTTGGCCTTCCACCCTTGTAATTTGTGTCAAACTCTTTCTTTAATAAAAGTAAGAGCTTTTTTCTTACTACGACCCCAAATAGAATGAAGACCCAGATAAGTGCTACTTTATTCTATTAAACCAAAACTTAGTATATTCGATATATGAGTTTTTCGACCGTGGCTAATGTTCTGAGATAATAAAACCAAAGATTTTACAAAATTCACAGATTAACTAGTAGCTCTCTGAAAGTCATCCAAAAGTTTTAACACTGAACCACAATTATCTTCGTTGGCTTTTGTAATCATCTACAAAAATAATGTGCCTAAGAATCGGGCAACATCTCTTAATTTTAAAACTTTCAAAAGACTGGTTATTTGTCTCTATATCCAATAACCACGTGAAGACATTTGGCATCAAGAAGAATAAGAAAGGGGATAAGGGTTTACCTTGGTGAAGGCCCCTCGAAAGAAAAAATTCCATCGTCTTTCCGCATTAATGATCAGGGAGAAAGAAAGAGTGGTCACACACTGCATAACTCTCTTCACCCACCAGTCACAGAAACCCATCAACTGTATAACTCTCTGAAAAAATTGCTAGTTAACTTTATCATAAGCTTTTTCCATATCAATTTTGAGAGCCATAATCTCATCCGAGCCTTTCTTCTTCTTTTAATTGCATGCAAGGCTTCATGCGCTATAATAATATTATCTTGGATAAGCCTATCATTGATAATGGTCTATTGTGATGGAGGAATAATGTTCGATAGGAACACCTCGAGTCTAGAGGCTAAGATCTTGGTAATAATCTTTAGAGAGAAATTACAGAGGCTTATCGGCCGAAAATGGTTAACCTCACTAGGATTATTCCTTTTAGGGATCATAACAATATTAGTCTTATTGAGCTCCGGGTCGAGGGTACCATACTTAAAGATATGATCCACCATAAAGATGAGATTCTCTTTGATAGTCTCTTAGAAAGAATAATAAAATGTACCTAAGAAACCATCCGAACCTAGAGATTTCAGAGCCCCCATAGTAAAGAACGCTTTCTTGATTTCTTCCCCAGAAACATTCTAACTCAAACTCTTGTTCATTTCCTCCGATACTACAGAGGGGGTGATGTTAGAGATGCTCTCAAAGTTAATTGAAGAATCTTTAGTGTAAATCTTTTGAAAATTCGCTTGAAAAATAAGAGCGATAGCCGAATCATCCTCAATTCATTCACCAAGGTTGTTTTTTATTCGACATATAGCATTAGATCTTCTGTTTTGGATTGTAGTCGCATGAAAAAATTTAGTATTTTGATCACCAAGCTTTAGCCAATTGATACGAGCACGCTGATGCCAATGTCTCTCTTTATTTTCCCACAAAATATCAAGCTCTTTCTTGAGCTTTTTAACCTCAATAGCTTCACTACTCGAGAGTGTTTTTCTTTGCATCTTTTTTATTTGTTCTAGTTTTCTCAAGCTTCGTCCCAAAAGCTCTAATGTTGTTTGGAGGGATTCTGCGCTCTTATTCTTCTTTAACATTTTGGTGACATTCCTCTTCAAGAAGCCACTTATATTCAAACTTAAATTTTTTTTCTACATTTTTTTGGCATCCCATTGAGGAGTAGAACAAGAGGAGCATGATTTGAAGCAATGGCAGCATCCAAAAGGGAGATGGCTTTAGGGAGTTGGAAACTCCATTCGATAGATGATAAAGCCCTATCCAGCTTTTCAAGAATAGCTTCATTATCGCTTCTTTGGTTAGACCAAGAAAACATTTCCCCTTTAGTAGGGAGTTCAAACAAACATGTTCGATCAAGAAAATCGAAATACCATTTCGCAAGAGTATGATCAAAGGGAGCACCACCCACTTTTTCTTTCGGTCTGGCCACAATATTTGAGTCTCCTATGACACATCTTTTCTCATTTAGGTTGTTTCTGAGATCTGCTAGCTTCTCCCAAAAAGCTTGTTTTTCCTCAAGATAAGGAGGGGCATAGATAAAAGTACCAAACCATTCCTCTTCCCCATTCACCGAAATTCTTGTATCAATGAATTTTTTTTTGAGTTCATAACAGTGATACTAGCGTTATTCATCCACCAAAGAGTAGGGCCGCCAGCAATACCAGTAGGATCAACATAGAAGGAATTGTCGAATTTCATCTTAGTTTTTATTTTTTCCAAGTATCTTTTCTTTTGCTTTGTCTCACTCAGAAAAAATGATGCTTGGATAGAATTTGAAACTCGTATTTTTCAAAGCCCTTACAGTCTCCTTGTTGCCTAGGCCTCTAACGTTCCAAGCTATCATCGCCATTACATCAGAGACAAACGTATTGAGGAAACACAATAATACAATAAACAAACAAGCAAGCAAGACTGCCAAACACATCCCCAACAACCTGGGGATGACACAGACTCCTCCAACCGGGACCAAACCACTCGGTGAGAGAACAGCGATCGAACTAGACGAGGTCACTCAAGCACCGACCACCAATATCAGGATGAAACAAAAACACCGAACACAAAACATCGACCACCACTGTCGGGATAATACTAAAGAAAAGACAATAAAGACACCAAGGAGCAAAGGGAAAAGAACGAACCTGGTGAAAACAAAAAAAGAAAGCCAGCAACAAGTCGATGATAAAAGAGTAAAAGCCAGACAAGCAAGAAAATCCCCTCATAACGTCAGAGAAGCAAATGAAAAAGATCACCAGGGCGACCGAGGATACGTAGGGCGCAAGACTGCAAAGGGGAAAGGCTCACGAACACACATGGAAGGAACCCAAATACAACCCCTTCAGTCCATCACTTTTGCCACCAAAAGAACCACTCCAAGAACGAAACGAAATTTGAAGAGAATATCGATGAGAAACTCAGAAGGGAGCTGCACACATCTAAGTTCACAAACGAAGCAAAGGAAGGGGAAATTTGGGGGGGAAATCTAGGGATTTCGGGGAGTTGCAATTAACTTATATTGGCGATTTGAAGCCGTTTGCAATAATCTTATCGCATCCAAACTATAACGGCGGCGTAGTTCTTTGAATAGTTTTTGGTGGGTTCGATTATTAAAATCTCAATTTTTATTTTTTTTAATTTTTTTGTACTTTTACAGTCTCATGTCCTACATGCCTACGTCCTGTACACAAAAATATTCTATCACTCTTGAGTGTTTTTTTTTATGTCTCAATAAAAAAATTAAATTTTAAATTTTAATTTTAAATTATAAATTTTAAACTTTAAACTTTAATAATACATATACTCTAAATTTTTAAATTCTAAACATAAATCTTAAACTTAAAATTTTAATACGAAACACTAAAAAATAGCAATGAATTTCTATTGACGTCCTGTTTGGGTGAAGAAAAAAAAACCCGATTATGTTCTCACTCTCACCCTGAAAAGTAAAACCTAATTACTAGTATAATTTTAATACAAGTCATAAATCAAAAGGCATGCAGTCATTGCTACCCCACTAATCACCATATTCACTTCATCGGATCCCTAGAAATTCTCGATCGTACGCCTACCTATTCACATCATACTCTACTTATTTATGCACCAACCAAAATTGTTATAAAATACGAAATTTAAAATTAAAATTAGTACGCTTGTTGATAATATTTCAGGTTTGTGTCTCACGACAATATCGATACTTACAAAAACTTAAAGTGTTATCAAAAGTGATAAGTAACGATACTTAAAGTTAAATTTCGATACTTAACTAACAACCTAAAATGTTATAAAAAAGTGTAACATTGTTTATTTTAAATTCTGTGTCTTGTAATATTTTTAGTTGACACTGTACCGAACTATACCGCACGTTAGACTCATCCTAAAATAGGTTATATATCGTTTTTTTAATAATGTTGTTGAGTCCTAAAACATTTTTATGACACAAATAACATGTATCTACTGAGGCTACATGTGTTTTCTAAAACATGAAACTTTTTAACTTTTTCAGAAAGTACGTTTCAACGATGGAAAAAACTTTGATACATAGGCCGTGTAAACTTTAATTTATGGATGCCTTTTAGTTTTAGGGGTTAGAGTTTAAGGCTTAGGGGTTGTAGGGTTTAGAATTTAAGGTTAGTGTTTATAATTTAGTGTATAGAGTTTAAGGTTTAGGGTTTAGTTTTTTAGGGTTAGAGTTAAGAATTTAGAATTTGGGTTTTTATATTGTAAATACACAAGCCATGTGTATCAAAGTTTTACATTTGAACAATACTATTAATTTGTTCTGATTTATATTCATAATTCTTTTATATTTTTAAAAGTAATGTCCAAAATAATATGTACTTAAAAACATTTTTTATAATCTAAACACTCAAATTTTAAACTAAACAATATCAAACAAACCCTAAATCAATCGACTTTAAACCTCAAACATTTTTAAAAGCATTTCCCAAAACGATGCGAAACTAAATAAGGGAAGTAATAAGTTTTAGATTAAATTCTAAAGTTAGTACTTGTACTAAATATAAGTTGTAGATTTAATACGTGTACTCTAATCTGGTCAATTAAAATTTGAAATTTCAATCATAATTCAATAATATGAAGATAATACAAGTAAATTACACGACTTAAAATTATCAAATCAGAGAACATGAACTAAATCTACAACTAATATAATATAAAGACTAATGACAAAATTTCAAAACTATTATCTAGATCAGGACTAAAAATTCAAAAACTAAATAGTACGAGGACTAAAATTGACCAAACTGAAGTATAAAAACCTAAATTTGTACTTACACATAACAGAAGTACTAATTATAGAATTTAACCAAAAGTTTATTACAGAGAACTCGGTGTGAAAGAAAACTTTTTTTTTACATAACACCGGTAGCCAAACATAATTTTTTTGAACAATTTTTACTTAAAAGAGAGAAGAGTAATTTTATTCTTACTTAGTCTTAAACTTATAATATAAAAACAAAAATAATAATCAATTAAGAGCTTTAATTACATACTCTAAGTTGTTGACCAAACTAAGCATAAACGCATGATGTGAGGGATGGGCGGATGAAACGCTTGCTTTTGGGCAGCCTTTGCTTGAATTCTGGCTGAAAGAGACAAACATGTTGTTGGAGGTCCCAAACCTTCGTTAGTATTACAACGCATTTAAGTATTACAAAAAAAAAATCATTTGAGCCAATAATGCCCAATTACGCATAAAAAAAAACTATGAAAACATGTTTAGAAGCTTGAGTAACACTGGACGAAGTTTGTCTTCACATGAAAGAATTAAATTATTTGATTAATTTAATATGATAATACTTCACTCGTAATTTTATAAATTAATTCGATTCAAAAAAATTCAAATAAAATTTAAGTTATAAAATAAAATTTCAAATAACTCATTACTTTTAGTAATTAGTAGATATTTTTTAGGTTTGAGTTGAATCTCTTAATTTTACCTAATATATATATATATTACATGTGAAAAAATACAAAGAAATATATATGTATTGTATATAATTATAGAAAATCGTTTTAAATTAAAATTAATTAGTATTAAAATATTATAAATATATATAATTAAATTTAAATAAAAACTCAAATAAATTAACTTAAAATTTTATAATCTCGATTTAACTCAAAAAATTCTAAATAAAATTTTCTAAGTCAATTCGACTCAATTGAATGCCCAGTAGCGCAGGGTGGCTTCTTCTCCGTAGGACCCCACGGACCACCATCTGTTTACCAGAAAGCACAAATTAGAAAGAGAAACGAACCTATTTGATTTGAATTCAGTTAACAAAAAAAGCTTAATCAACCATTAGCTTTGTGTTTACGTTTTTCCCACTCCATGATCAGATTTCTAGAAAAGTACAGTATGCTCTGATTTTGCCCGTAAAAGACAAGGAGGAGAGGATAAGGAACAGAACACGACCTCTCTTTGAGTGTGAACAAAACAAACTGCTGTTGTTGGATTGGTGGGCTCCAAACCCAATGAGGTCCCACCAAAAAAACACACTAATCCTAGTTATTGGTTAATTTATGACTAGACCGGTTCAGTTACTCAAATTCAAATTTGAAATTTTACTTGTTTGTTGTACTACGTACGTGTTCATCCATCATGCTTTTCAGCGCGTGAGGGCCACTTTCTTAAAATTTTAAAACTTCAGGGGGGATTTCAAAATTTTGGGTTTTTTGATTATGCACTGCTTTCAAATTCCAGGCATGTTCTGGGTTGTTTTCGTTTTATATTTCGTCGTCTTCCCCTTCTTCTTCTTCTTCTTTTGGTCAGAGATTTCTGCTTTACCTGTAAAATCAATCAATCAATAATATATTAAATTGAAGTTATTTTTCAATTAATTTTATTTACAAAAGCTTTTAATTTATGATCTTAGAGACATGAGAATTGTTTGATATCGTTGAGTTTTTTTATTTTATTTTAAAATTTCGTGCAGTTTTTTTTATATTTTATTATTTATGGTAGTTTATCGCAAAAATATAAATATTGTCTTTAAAAATTTTTATTTTTAATTTTTAATAGAATATATAATCATTGAATTAAGTGAATTTTATTAAATATATATTTTAATATATAATTAATGAATTAAGATATTTAATAAAAATTAAAATTATTAATTAAATTAAAATATTTAATTTAATACATATATAGTTATAGAAATAAATGTGAGAAAAAATATTTAATTTAATTTAAAAATATAAAAATTATAAATTTATTTTTATTTTAAATCTTGTTTTAACTATACTTTAAATATATTTAAAAAAATTTAATTTTTTATTAAAGGAATTGACTTAATTCAGTAATTTGTATATTTTTATACATCCCAAATTTGAATATCTTCTTAATTATTTTTAATTTTTTTGTCCTAATATTTACTGTATTATAAGATATATATAAAATACTGTAATTTTTATAAATATAAATAAGTTGGTACAACGATAATGGCTTGGATTTTTACCTTATTCCGAGGTTCAACCTACATCAAGCACACTATTTATCTATTTAATTTTTCTTTAACCAGGTTGTGACACATGGCACTACCTAATTGGAGGAAAATAAATATATTAAATAAAATAAATTAAAAATTAAAATAAATTCATCCAATCAGGTGATGATACGTGTCATCATCCGATTGAATTATTAATTTTATTTAATAAAATTAAAATTAAGAACAAATTAATATTATAGGTAAATAACAGATATTAAATGTGTAATTTTATAAAAAAAATTAACTGCTACGTCACTTATCCGTTAGTTTTTTAACAACAATGGTCAAAATAAATCAATTTAATAAGTTTGGTAGTCTGATTGACAAGTTACCTAGTTCGACAATGGTAAAAAAAATGTATAATTTTATAAATTTTCGTTAACTGTTATATTACTCATCTGTTAGTTTTTTTAATGACAATGTCAAAATAAATTAATTTAATAAATTTAATTATTTAATTGATAAGTTACTTAATTCAATAGTTAAAATAGGTATCCTAAATAATTTAATAATTTAATAATCCTTTAAATTTTTTTGTCTGCTTCTTTTAACATATTATAAACCTGCTACTAGTTCTGGTGTGTGCAGCAGTCACTTTTTCTTTTCCCAGCAAACAAACACAGACAATACCTAAATTACTCCTTCTCTTCTTCATCTGCTCCTTCTTCCTTGTAGTACTATTTTCACACACGTCAAACCACTCCCTCTGCATTTATTTTTTCCACAGAGATTCCTTCACAGCAACTCATTGCAATGGAGAAACCGCCTTCTCCCTTCACCATTCCACCCCAGTCCTCTCCAAAGCCTTACAAGAAAAGCTTCGTCACCACATTAATGGAGGCCGCCACCCTCCGCTCCCCTTCCTTCAAGGAAGACACCTACTTCGTCTCCAACCTCAAGCCTTCCGACAAAAAAGCCCTGCAAGACCTCAAGGACAAGCTAACGGCTTCCGTCGGCCCCGACGCCGAATGCTCGATGTGGGGCATCTCTCTTCTCTCCGGCGACGAAAAAGCCGATGTCATTCTGCTCAAGTTCTTGCGAGCTAGGGACTTCAAGGTGTCGGACGCGTTCAACATGCTGGAGAAATGCCTCGCCTGGAGAAAAGAGTTCAACGCCGACGGCATCACCGAGGAGGACTTGGGGTTCAAGGAACTCGAGGGAGTTGTCGCTTACATGCACGGATACGACAGAGAAGGTCACCCCGTCTGTTACAATGCCTACGGAGTTTTCAAGGACAAGGAGATGTGCGAGAAAATGTTTGGGAACGAAGAGAAAGTGAACAACTTTTTAAGATGGAGAGTTCAGGTTATGGAAAAAGGAATCAATCTGCTCCATTTTAAGCCTGGTGGAATCAACTCCATTATTCAAGTCACCGATCTCAAGGACATGCCGAAAAGAGAACTCAGGGTTGCTTCTAACCAGATCCTGTCTCTGTTTCAAGACAATTACCCGGAAATGGTTGCTCGAAAGGTACTTCAGAAGTTCTTTAAATGTCTGTAAATAAGTAGTCGGTTAGCCTTTTATTTTCGAATTCATCACATCTTGCCTTTGTTGTCTTAGATTTTCATCAATGTCCCGTGGTACTTCAGCATGTTGTATTCGATGTTCAGTCCGTTTCTAACTCAGCGTACTAAGAGCAAGTTCGTTATATCCAGAGAAGGGTTTACAGCCGAAACGCTCTACAAGTGAGTCCCCTCGGCTTTATCGAGTTCTTTGTATATTTCCAGTTTCCTATAATTTGTTTGCTCGTTTGTTAGGTTTATAAGGCCAGAGGATATTCCAGTACAGTATGGAGGGCTGAGTCGACCCAACGATTCGCAGAACGGTCCTCCGAAGCCGGCTTCCGAGTTCGTCGTCAAAGGAGGAGAGAAAGTGAACATTCAAATCGAAGGAATCGAGGGTGGTGCAATCATAACATGGGATCTTGTAGTAGGAGGGTGGGACTTGGAATACAGCGCGGAGTTCGTGCCGAACGCCGAGGGCGGCTACACCGTCGCGGTTGAGAAGGCGAGGAAGTTGGGTCCGGCGGAGGAGGCTATCCACAACTCCTACACTGCTAGAGAAGGTGGGAAAATGGTGCTTTCGGTGGACAATACAGCATCCAGGAGGAAAAAGGTTGCCGCTTATCGTTATATTGTCCGCAAATCAAGCCTGGATTAAGTTGTTGGGAGCTTTAAGTTTTTGTTCTATTTACTTTTCCTTGATGGCTGTGAACCCTTTTATTTTATATTTGTTTCTTTCTTGTCTACCTGAGAGGGACTAATCTGCTAATATCATATTAGTAGTGTTGTCATATGGCTTTAGTATAAAATAGTAAATACTGGGTATCTTTTTTTGTGTTGTAATTCTAATGTTTCAATGAGAATTGGTCACATTCAATCAAGGGGTGATAACATAGCACATGGACATGGTGTTGAAAGAGAAAATGGGTGAATGTCGGTCGAATGAAAGACAACCATTAAATATGTACCGTATAATTTCACCTCAAATTGGTCCATCTCTGAATTTGCAGGTTTCCATCTCTTGTTTATTGCTTAGCATCCAAGCTTTGCAGAGTAGAATCACATGCAATTTGTTGTTTTCACCGTCTTGGAATATGATAATGACAAGGTGCGGTGAGGGGTGTTTTGATAAGACGAGAATGGACTTAAACATTAATTGTGTTCGTCTTATTTATTATTTTTATTATTGTTGTTTTTATAGAATAATTTTTTTTAAATTAAAGTTTGTGAAGTCATACTTACTACAACTATATTTTAAGAATAGTTAAATAGATTTATTTTGATGGCAATCGAAAATAATTTTTTAAAAAAAGTTGATATTAAAAGTATTGTAAATGATTTTATTTCAAAACACGGAAGAACAATATTTTTAAGTAAAAATGTTAAATTTTTATATGTTTGTAAGTTATTTTTATGTTAATCAAGAGATTAATCTTAATATTTTGTATTAAGAGAATTTTATTTGAAATTTTTTTTTTATATTTTTTCATATAATTAATTAAATACCTAAAATTAAACAAGGCTCTTTAAATCGCTACTGTATTTTAATAAAAAAGCAGATTATATTTAATTTATCTATAAAAAATATTTGAAAAACCATAACAAATCAGGGAAGGTTTCATGAGTCATGACATGAGCGGAATTCCTCCATTATTGAATTCACTACCAAACATCGCAATCTTGCTGACGCATTATTTCTTTTATATAATAAGAAATAATTAAGCAGAGAGGCAATAAAGGTTAATTTTTTTTTTGAACATTGTCTAGAGTGAAAAGGATTGTCATCATGGATGGATCGAGGGGCGACTTTGGATCCAATTTATTTTTCTATTTGGAACTAAAATGTAAAAAATTGAAGTCAAGAGAGATGGAAATTGAAATTTTCAAAATTCTCCTTCCAAGTGAAAACAAACCGTTAAATCTGGATCTAAAGTGGTTGTTCCCTATAAAACTATTTTCATTTCAATTTGGTTCTTCTCGGTGTAATTTTCTTTCAATTAGGTTTTGATAAAATTATTACATGGACAAAGATCAAAATAAAAATTTTCAGAATGCAATGGAATCTGACAAATGATTTATTTTTTTATAGAAAATTGTTTTTTTAATCTCAATATGTATAAAAAAGATTGATGTCAAAGAGTTAAAAAGTTTCGATAAAAACTAAAAAAATCTAAAAACAAAGGTTAGAACGACATTTTTTGAGAAAAAGATAACGAGAATTCGACTACGTGACCTTGTCAGCATGTAGATCTTAAAAAGTTGGATGGATGATCAGAAAGTATGATATTTCAAAGTTTTGAACTCCACTTATTGTTGAAAATCAACTAATATTAAACAAACTTTTCAAAAATTTCAATTTTCGGCCATCTCATTTCCATTTTGTACATTTAGTCCCAAATACCAAAAAAAAAAAATATTGTACCCAATGTCGGAGGCAGCTGCCGACGACTCCCACCTCACCCATAGATGTCGTCCACAATAATTTCTCCCATGAACCAGGTTTCAAATTAAAAAATAACATTATTCATGGTGAATTAAAAAATGACATGAGCTTGGGATTCCTTCAAATGTAGTACATGTTTGGCCGATATGAATCAAATCTATATAATAAATTAAATGTTTCCATTGTCTTAGTCATGCAAGTATGTTGATGACAATGGTTATTTCTTGAGGAACAAGCATACGACTGCGCAATCATCGATTTCGGATCCGGGACACCTAGTCCTCCATGCTCGAACAGCATAATCAACCAAAACTTTTGCTGCTGTGGATTGTGGTTCTACTGAATCAACTATTGTTATCACCTCCTTGTTTGTTAGCACATCCCACACCTGCAACATCTCATTCGTTAAACAAATGCGTAATTGTCGACTTGAACGAGTGGAGTGACAAAATACTTGTAACAAGTCTTCAGTTGATATCAGTCTCGAGTTCGATGACCGTAAGAAAAGGAAAGAAAAACTTGATTGATTCAACTTTCGCCGTATATTACTCGAACTGGCACTAGGATACTTTACTTCAAACAGAAGTGTGTTTTTCAACCATTAATTCACTACTGCTCATGGAATCTTATGTTGTTTATACCTAAAGATGTATCAAACGATACAATACTAACATGTCGGAATTTGTGTTCTTACCCCATCGGTTGCCAACACTACGAATTCATCTCTGCTTGTAAACCTTCTATAAGAAACTACAGGAACTGAGCTAACACCATAATTCTTCAAGCAGAAATCACCGAAAGCCCTTGTCATGGCGAGACTCTCAACACATTAGGTTCTTCATCCATTGCAAAGACCTGGCCTCCGCATTTTTCGATTCTTTCAACTTCATCTAAGTAACACCACAGAACAAACAATAAAAGCAATGTAAAACGCCATAGGAAACACATAAACAAAGAAATAGGGTGTGAATTGAAAAGGAAATACACACTTGGTATACTTGGTTTTAAGTCGACTGTGAGTTGAACCAGAAAGAGTCGATTTTTGATGTCTCTAGTGCAAAGAATTGCCCGAGAGTCGCCCAAGTTCGAAATGATCAAGTGTTCATACTGAAAATGGTATACGAAAACACAAGAAATCAGGAATACTACTTCAACCAGCTATCTACCAACAAGCTCTTCCATTTGAGCTGCAGTTCATGGTGTACCTGCTTAACGATAGTTACGGCTGTCGTACCGCTGCAGTAGCTATCAACCGAAAGTCCTGAGCTAAGATCTTCATCCGCTTCTTTGAAAGCTTCAATTAAACTTTCCTCCCAAGAGGAAAATCTTTCCTTGGCACTGCCTTTGTTAACACCACAACCGCTATCATTTTTACCACAACTTTGTCCATCACTAACAAGTGCATCATTCTGCTTACAACCATTAAGTTGTGACGTTTCAATGATTGAAGAAAGCTTGGAGGGCAAGCTGTGGCTTACATTGCGTGAAACCTTGTGACCCGACGGGCCATGACCGTCGAATACACCGCAGAAGAAAGCATCCTTCTCCCCCATAAAGTTATGGATCAATTTCGAAAATAAATTTGGTGATGAACATTGCCAAAGAAATGATACATGTGCAAGTAGGTGATTAACAGAACCAGAAGGAGTGTGCTTATGCTATTGGTAGTGCTAGACATAGCCCAGAGAAACGATGTACTTATTTGGTTGGTCTTTATATGTCTGATAGCTTCCCTCGTGTGCGGTGTGTGTATATATTGGGGAGGTCTGACGACGATATTAAATCTAGTTCTGTTAGGATATAATAGATGAGACGGAATAACACTGCTTGCCAGTAGATAGGCTTAGCAGGTGGATCTATCTTGTCAAGGTCAATATAGCTTTGAAATGAGCTTTCTCCGGAGATCTTTGGTGTGTCTGACTCCGGAAGCCCCCTTGGCGAGTGTTCATTGGTTATGATCAAATGGATAGTTTCGGAGGGTCATCTCCAGATATCTTGGTGAGCGGAGAGGCTTAATACGGAAGGTTACGACGGGGATCATTATGAGTATAACAACTGCAATATGACGCAATTTAAAACAAGGCATGCATAACACACGATCCAATACACATGGAAATTCTCAAATCATCAACCATGGAACAATCCGATCCATGAAATTAGAAAAATATTTACAATTTGATGAACTAATCGACGATGGAATTGAATTGCGAAAGAAAAGAAAGAAAAAAAAGGGTGTGTAGAAAAGTGACCTCCCAAACGGTCATGGCGTCCTGATTGATCCCGTTCTTGCCCTTGCGGCTGTACATTGATATGAAGGGAGAGGAGCCCTGGAATCTGACAATGGCCCCATTATGTCCGGCATCGGTAACATCCCCATCGTGACTATTCTCTACTTTCTCCAGCAAATCGTCTTCGTCCTCGTTACGGCATTTACCTTTGTGCTTCATATGCGTAGAACAACATGCACCCATGTTCGCACCCCCTCTCCTCCCTCCCCGCACCACCACCCACCAAAAAGCCGGTGGAATTTACCGGTTATTTTCCAGGGAAATCAGGCCCCAGAATGGTCAAGGAATGGTGCAGGAAGGGCAACGAGGCTCAAAAGCTTAAATGCGCGGATCCATAAGAGAAGATGTCACGGCCTTCATTTTGTTGGATGTCAAATAAACTAGGATTTATAGCACTCCAGCTGATTGCCGAATGATACTAAATTATTTAACGGTAGTGTTTTTTTTTTTAAGAATTAAATAACTTAATTTTAACTTTTTATTACAATCATATTAAAAACTCGGAGTTTAATCCGTGTTCAACACTTGTCCGATGCATGGATGAAAATATGATCTCTAGGACCTTTTTAAACACATAAAATATCTCGTCTTTGATCTTCTACATCGAAAGAGAAATGAGAAGTCAAGTATAAAAATGATAGCGATGCACATCGAACGTCAAGATATCGTTATCTGCACGTGTAGTAACATAATAGACATGCACATGCACAGAAACTATTTATATGTATACTAAGAAACAAGGAAGAACAATGAATATGAATGAAACAAGAGGGTGCATATTAAACTTCCATTTTCCAGCTGCAACTCATCTCATCTCTTAATATGAAAGGAATCTGAATGAGAAATCTACCAAATCAACAAAAACAAAAATCTATGAGCATTCCTTTCATGCGAAATATTGATAAAATAAATAATAAAATACTGAAAACAACGTGAACATGATATAAATAAATAAACAAGGAGATATGTAAAATAATACATTATATACTCTTAAGATATTATTATAGATTTAGTAATAACTGAATTCAACAAGTAGTCCTGTGGAAAATATAATGGTATTCATCGTAGAAGATTTGGGTTCAAGTTGCTTTGTTTACAAGGTGTGTTTTATCAAAGACTTAAGAGAAAGCATGAACAAATACTATATCAATTTCTTATTTATGAAATTACATTTTGAATATAATTTTATTAATTATTAAATTACATATTAATTTCTTATTTATGAAGTAATTTTTTTTTTTATTTTAGTAGTTATTCAAATGTATGTTATTTAGAGATTTTTTTTTGCAATTGTCAATGACAAAAGGCTCTTCACAATTCTTTTATCTAAACTTCCAAATCAAAAAGCTACTAAGAGGAGCTTTTTCAAATTAAGAGGTTTTACTCAATCCTCTATTTACCAAACATCTAAATTAATAAATTTGATTGGTTAAACCTCTAAAATAATTAAAACATCTAATTTTAACTTAAAAAACTGTTTACCAAATAGGACCGTAATAAAATACATATAAAATCATTAAAACATATGGTCATATTTCGAGAAAAATTATATGTACATGGTACAAATATCAAACGTGTTAAAATTTATATAAAATTAATTACAATGCAGAACAATTTATTTAAATTAGAAAATGCATATAAAATCATTAAAACATATGGTCATAATGTCGAGAAAAATTATATGCATATGGTACAAATATCAAACGTGTTAAAATTTATATAAAATTAATTACAATGCATAACAATTTATTTAAATTAGATTTTTTTGAGGAGAAGAAAAAGAGAAATTTTTTTTAAGAATTTTAACCCACATCTCAGATAAAAAATGGGTTAAATAATTAATTTTAAAAATAATATGTTTGTTGATAATTAGATAATTTTTAAATTAAGATATTTAAAAAAAATTAAAATTTTAATCTCTAATAAATATTGAACCACAACTTAAGAAATAGAAGATAATATCCACTGAAAGCTTCTAATCGCCTAGAGATTTGACATTTTAAATTTGAACTTCAACATACGGAAAAGTAATGCGAATACGATATGAATGTATAAGTGAATTTCTAAAGGGACTAAAAGAGTATATTTCCATGTTTGAGATCTATTTTCCTTCACCTACGTTTGGCAAAAGAATCCACCCGTCACTCACATTCGCGAAACCTAACATCTATGTTGGCTTTTCTCTCTCCAGTCCTTTCATCTTAATTTCGAGAATTGATTGGATTTGGCATTTACAAAATGAAATGACGTGGTAGGGTGGAGGTCACTCAATTATGTATAAGATTATATTTGAATCCCCCAATTATTAAAAGTTATATTTGGATCACTCAATTATGAGATTACATTTGATTCATCCAGTTATTAAAAGTTACACTTGGGTCACTCAATTTTGGGTAATATTACATTTGTATTACCCTTCATTTAAAAAAATATGTATCAATTTGTGTATTAGAATAATTAATGATTTCAAATGAAATACTCTAGTGTTAACGAGAGTATACAAGTGATTTGGAAGAAAAAATGAATAAATTGATATATAGTTTTAAATATAAAAGGTGACCCAAATATAACATTTCCCATAATTAAGTGGCCCAAATGTAACATTTAATAATTGAGTGACCCAAATGTACCTTACCCATAACTAAGTGACCCAAGTGTAACTTTTAATAATTGGGTGATCCAAATATAACTTTATCCATAATGGAGTGACCTTTATTGTAGTTTACCCGCCTTGTTTTTGTTTTCCTTTCAATCGGTTGGGACGCATAACAAAATACTCAACACAAGTATCAAATTGAACCAAAAAAACAAGTTCATATAGCAATTGAAATAAAAAGTAAAATTTAGGCACCTAAATGGACAAGAAGAAATTTAAGTACCAAATTGAACTTTGAAGCCAAGTTCAGGTACCAAAATATACATTTAGCCAAAGGAAATAAAACTAGCACAAAAGGGGTGAGGACCCAATAATTGCAATAAACCACATTTTTCCAATATCTTAGTCAAATATAATATACACCTTTCTTCAACATATTTATTCAGACAATAAAAGAAACAGAATTTGAGTGTGCACAGCCAATACGATCTATCTCAAACTTTTCCTTGTATAAGCATTTTATATTGTAATATAGGAATGAGCAAAACTACCATACACCAACAGAACGACAATTTTGAGGCAAAGAATATACCAGGCGAGTCTCCTCACCATACCAAACATATTTAGGATTCACGATGATGGAGACTTTACTATTTGATCAAATTTTAGGCCGAGTAACCGCGAAGAGTGTGTCATCATGTAAGTCCTTTCAAGAATCACTCCAACCATCTTCATCGTCGTCTTCATCACTTCCGGCCAATGCCTAATATAAGAGAGATGATTTAAAAGAAAAATAAAATATAACGCTTCTAACATGGCAGTAACAAAACAGATGGAAGAGCGACCAGGACAAATAAAAACCTGGCGAATTGCAATTGCTTTCTCCAAGATTGCTGCAACTCTCATGTTGGTTTTAGGACCCTGAACACGGGGTCTGGTCATCGCTGCAGGCTTCAAGTTGAAGGACTGCAGAAAGCAAAATAAATCAGCCCTTGCACCTCAGTATCTCTTTCGGAAAAAAGAATGTCAGCGTTTACTGGATCTAACCTTTGTTCGTATCTGTTCCAGAAATGAATCTCTTTCATCTACCTTAGGAATGATTGGAGGTCGATTCTGCTCGGTTACCTTTCTCAACTGCAGAAAATTTAAACTGTTACATCACAAGAAACAGTAAACTGGAAGAGAAAAAAATTGAAAATTGAAAAGCAAGGACATAATCACCTTGCTTTTTCCATGAGCAGCAACAGCATCGATGAGAGGATTGCGAGGCCGAGGAAGTTTAACAGGTGGATTCCCACTTGAGTTTCCTTCTTCAGCAACTTGTACTAAAGCAAGAGTATTCGAGGGCCATGCCGCCTCTCCTTCTGAAGTTGACAAATCGTGCTCTAGAGTTGCATTTATCTGTGAAGTTTCTCCCTCTGGAGCTGGCAAGCCATGCTGAAAAATGACATTTGGTGTCTGCACCTTTTCTCCCTCAGAAGCTACCAAACTATTCTGAGGCTGCTCGTCTATGTTGGTTGGAAACTGCTCCTCTACTTTGGCAGGAAGATCATCTGCTACCTTGGCTGGAATCTGCTCCTCTCTCTTAGTTGGTAGAGGAACAGATACATCAGGATGATTCCCATATCCTCGATCAAAGTTTTGTTTAGGGTCCTGACAAGTCACCCCTTCTAAATTGGCATCCAGTAGAAACTGGTTTGGACAGTTTGCTGTTTCCTCATGCAAAGATACAGGAATATGTCTACCAGTGGCATCAGTAGGTGGCATCGGCAATGAGTAATTGGATTCTGCCCTATCTTCCTCCATTGAAAGGGAACAGTATTCAAGGTTTTCATGAGATGTTGTGGTTAATGTTACAAATGGGTCTGAGTGAGTTCTATCAATACAGAAACCATAGTATTGGCTATTGCTGTTGTTAGCCATGGTTGCCAGATGCATAGAGAAAGGACTGGGCTGCATGAAATCAGTTGCCAATTGGCCATGTTCAACCAATTCTCTTTGAGGAGTTGTAGAAACATGTTGAACTCTCCCTATCCTCCACTGCATTGGAGGAAGAGGTGGCAATGGTGGCGTTTCCTCCATGATAGCATTGGTTGCTTCAGGGTGCAGGCAAAGGGCAGGATGAGTAAGATCAGATGGGTAACTTTCTTGTTTATCCTGCTTACCTGGTTGTTCAGAAAAATCTAATGAAGGTTGGCTTGAAGAGCCTTCTTTGGAATGCTCAAAAGTAGTTCGCAAGCATTTTTCCTGATCTATGGGATCCAGAGATTGTATCTGTCTTGAACCATCTTCAATTATGTGCAGCTTTTCCACATCATGTTGATTAGCATGGATGTCTAATGACAGTACTAAAGAATTTTCTTTTTCTAATTGGTAATGGGTAGGTGAAGGCACCACGTCTTCCCTACTTTCCATTAGATGACTCAAATATTTCAATTCTGACTCTTTATCACTGAATTCTGAAGAAGCTGGTGCAGTAGTTAAATCAACGAAATTCAAACCATCTTTGGTAGGTTCAGCCAGAGATGAATAGTGGACTTCACCTTCTAAATTGGAATTGTTATAAGGGGCCGACTTGCATGGGGCCGACTTGCATGAAGTGGAATCTATATCTGCTGGAGGACCTACCACTTGATTTGTTTCTTCTTGCATCTCTAGCTCTATAAGACATTCTTGAGAAACAATCTCATTGGATTCTAATCCTTCATGACATATATCTCCATCACTAGCAAGAGACTCTTCCAAATTCATTAGCTTTCCAGATGGAGAGCAAATCAATCTGGAAGAGTGATATGTGGTATTATCAACATCATCACGAATGTTAGCGGAATCACAAGCAGCAGTTGATACTGCAATACTTTCAGCATGAACATTTTCAGTTGCCAGAACTTCTAAATCTCCATGATCCTTGAGGTTCAAATTATCAGCGCAATCATATGGAAGATCACAAGGGATAGCATCTTCTTCCACCACATTCTCACTGCAAGTAAATACCCTAGTTTCTTCTCCCTCTATAGCATCAAAAAGTTCATCAACAATTTGTTTCTGCTCAGAATATGAAGCATCTATCTCTGTTAGGTCAGCCTCAACTTTTGGATCATTGTGTAAAAGATCTGAAAATTGCTGTTCATTAATGCCACAAATCTGAGAAGTATCCACCACAGGACTTATACGCTCCAAGTTGAGATCCACTTCTACTGTAGCATCACTGACCTCAGAAATGAAGTTGATGGACTTCACAACATCCAAATGTTCAGGTGATACTATAATACCAGAGCTTCTTTCTCCTTCTTCCAAGGTTGAACAAAGGTGCTGCTCCTCTTTTGATGAAATAATGCAGTGTGGCGAACCAATTGTTTGGTTGCCTGAATTTTCAGCACAAGTGTCCCCAGCAAAATCTGCTTTAAAAACTTCATTTAAATGACCATTGCCGCTTCCCTTTTCAGGAGCAACCTGTAAATCATTCAATAAATGTGGCAAAGCATCAGAAAAGACATGTGTGTCTCGACAGCTCAACTCATCTACAGGATGACTTTCAGCAGAGTGAGCGATCAAAGTAACCGGTTTCTCAGAAGAATCATCCAAATATTTTCCACCATCACCGTCTGCCAAATTAGAACTAGTTTTGCCATCAGAGGGTACTTCCTCATGCAGTTGTTCCAGAGAAGGAATTGCCTCTGAACTTGCTTCATCCAACAAAGTACGTGTAGATTTCAAATCTCCCAGACATGAACTATAAGATGCCTCTCCAAGATCGGGAAGGGAATGTACACCAAAAGAAATATCTTTTGGTAACAAAACCTGACCAGAACTGGGACATTGCATCTCCAAACATGTAGGAAGCTGGATGGGAGGTGCCTCAACAATCTCAGTAACATAGTTTCTATTTGAAGGTAACACTTCTGCAGCTACTTCACCATCTGACGGCATATCTTTAGCCAGATTGTCTATAGTATCAGAGTTGGAAAAACTAGATATTCCTTTCTCAATAGAGCAGCTTCTATCATCAGAGAGAGAGGAGATCCTATCCGATTGAGAATCTGATGAATGGACTTGGACACCAAACTTTTCCTCGTTTGCATGAGAACCTGTTTGATACTTCCCAATATCCACGAAGTCAGTACCATCCTTAGGTCTATACTCATTGTCTGTATCCATTTCAGACTCCATGGTAGAAATTGCATCAATGAAATTGTCAGCCTCACTGCTCATGCCATCGGAATGGTCCCCATATATATTGCATTCTTCTAAGCCCTCTCCATCTAATATTATCTCCTCTTCAATTGTTACTTCATGAAGGGAATGAGGGATTCCATCTCTGAAAGCAACTGTTGGTTCAGGCACCTTCATAATCTCTCTATCAATGGCTTCTTCATTCAACTCTTCAAGGGATGGTTTCGGGACAATTTCATGAATGGTAGGCGAAGAACTTAAGGTTTCCTTTCCTTGTGAAGATATTTTTACAGGACTCATTGTACTAATATCAAGTGTTTCAGTCCCCGACTCACTAGAATTATCCACTGTCAGCCTCGGAGGCAGAGTACCAGATATCTCATAAACAGCTTTATTTTGTGCTGGAGGAGTCTCCAGGAATTTCTCCATGTAAGTTTTCCCAGATTTTGAGTCAAGTGGAGATTCATTTAATTGCCTTCTTTTCAGTTTTACAAGACGGGCAGGGTCATTGTAAGCATTGTCAATATGCTCCTCTAAAAACAGTTGATGCAATCTGCACGTTTAGAAAGCAATTCAATTACCAAGATACCATATTAAAACTTTAACATGTGCAGTTAAACAACTAGAAGAAAGATGAAAGACACAGATGAAGAATTGAAGGACTCACTTGGCATGTGATGTTTGTGGAAATTCTGGAGTCTCCCCATTCTTCCAGCGTGATCCTTTCTTCTGCCAGAAATAAAATATTAGATAATGACACAGGCAAAAATGCCATATAGCGCAATTAGCCATAAAAAACTCTGTGCTGATTACCCAAACCATGATGCCCCAGAAAGTTACCATTCATTGCCAGCCCTTAACTAATAATTTTGTTTTATGATACATGGAAGGAAATATAATGCTTCATGCAGGTGAGAAGAAACTTAATTAGTACTTCGATATAACAGGTGTAAATCATCCCAAATGCTAAAATAGCACCTCAAAAGAGAAGGGCCTAAAATATAAAGCGTGCTGCACACATGAAAGCACACCTCAAACCAGATATTTTAAGTTTTGACAGTGGAGCTAATCACCAACCTTGCTATGATCTCCTCAGTCAAACTCATAGATGCCCATCATGTAATGATGGTGAAGAAGAGTAATTCAACAATAATGGAACATTTTAACGTGTGAAATTAAATAAATAGGTCCAATAAGACTATTGATAGGTCTTAGGGCCATTCTAAAGATCAAGTTCAAGTTTATTTGTTAAGAGGTAGAAAATTAGGGCCATTCTAGAGACCTATCTTCCAATTTCTTCTATAGATGAGACAAATCTGAAAATTGCTAAAATAACTTGCCCAGAAACAAATCTAAGCAGATCTTTTCTGTGGCCTTTTATTTATTTTATGTTAGTACCTTCACTTTACGCACTTTCTTATCTCTCTGAACTTCTAATGGTGCAATTTCAGGGAAAGCCGATTCGACTTTAAAAAATGATGGATCAGTGTAACGCTTTAAACATGCCCCAGCACCCGCAACATCAAATCTGGAACATGTTAAAAGTTATTAGAATATTCTCTATCGGTAAGAAAAGAACTTGCAACAAAATTACTAAATTTAAGACCGCTAAAGTCATCTTACTTGTCCAAAAGGAACAACCTTGGTGGGCCCCTACATTCCTCATAAGAATCCAACACACAGCGAGGTAAGTCTCCATGAGTGATTAGATTATGTTCAGTGCGCAGATTAGGATGCCAGTCAACACCTGAAAGGATAATACATTTCTTGACCAGTTTAGCAGATAATGTCTTTGATCAGGTAAATTCCAATATTCTGTTTTCAAAACCATAAATAAATAGAACCACTTAGATCCACCACTTAAAGTTGACTCATTGTATGCCATGTTCACATTTGCTATCCATTCCCTTATTGCATTCCAATGTAAATTTATCCAGGCATACTGATTCCATGACAATTTCCACCAGGACAAAGTCATTGAAAGATGCATCTCATGGGGAAATGTAACACTCATATTGCAGGCACCAGGACAAAGTCATTAAAAGATGCATCTCATGACAATTTCCAATATTCTACTATAGTTGTTTCAAAAGGAATAGATCTATTTCCCAATATTGCAATCAAGTGCAAAAGACATACAACATATGAAACCAGAACATGTGCCAAAGTGCCCCATTATGAGAAGAAATGATCCAGAACCAACGGTAAGAGTCAAATCCTAAACATAAAAATGTTTTAGTGCAAATTTGAACCTAACCTGCATTGGTAAAGAATAATGAATGATCGGTTTGTAATAAAAATGGCTTCTCAATGGAAGGAAACCCTGCCTCAAGTTGTTTAACTCGGACCATTTGAGCATGGCCTCTCGCAGCAGTTGCCATGACCTCTTCATGCAAGTCATGGAATATCTCAGCAGCAAACCTTTTGTCAATCACCAAGGAAAAACAATTTAAAAACCAGACAGAAGGTAGAAAGCAACAGCAACACATCAAAATTGTCACCAGAGTGCTACAACTCCAGTAGAAATCTATAGTAAACGTGAATCCAAGTCTACATAGAAATTTATGACATGCATTGTTTCAAATTTAATGCATTTAAGGAAATAATCCCCGAAATCAACACATATTAGTTTCAATTGAGGTTCAGAATCCAAAGTGCTAAATTGGTGATCTCCACAAGTAGCCTAAACCAGAGAACGTTAAATCCTAAAAACTTACAGTTTGAATGGAGAAATCGATAACAAACCAGGTAAGAAAATTCCATGCATGTGTCTCGGATTCAAATGAAAGGAACTAAAATTAAGATTTTGTACACTTAGAACATTATCTAACAGTTTCTGATTGTTTCTATAACCTCGAGCTCAAAGCAAGGAAACAGAGAAACAAGAAAACTAACAAACCAATGAAATTCAACCAATCTGATAAGCATAAGAGAGAGAGAGAGAGAGAGAGAGAGAGACTGACTCGGCGAGGTCACCGAGTTGGCGCAAAACACCAACAAGGCCAGACATGGCAACGCCTTCAAGTAAAGCCTCAGGATCATCTTTGTCGGCAGATCTATAGAGCTCCGGATCGGCCAAGCTGAACTCGTTCCTAATCTGGTACCTCGTCAACGGCATTTCTTCGCTTCTACTCCGCCAAAAAAACAAAGAAATCCTAAACTGCTCCTGCGCCAAAAGTTATAAAAAAAATGGTAAAGATTTTCTCTTTTTCAGTGAATTCCGTTAATGACGTGGTGATTACTTAAACTGGTTAAATAATATATTTAGTATTCAAAATTTACACTTCATGTCGACTTGGTTTTATTTTAAATTTTTTTACAGCAGAATTTTAAAAATATTAAATATATATATATATAAAATTATAATAAAAAATTCAGAAAAAAAAAATCATCACTACAAAAGCAGAGTCTTGGATCAAACAATTGGAAGAGAATATCCAAATCCAAAAAAGTATCAACATGTGCCAACACAGAATCAGAAATCATCATCACTTTTAGCTACCTTTTGTTGCTTTTATTAATGGGATCAGAACATGTTCAAGATCCTTGCGCAGCTGAAACAATTGATCCCATTGCTTACGAAGCAAAATCTGGGTGATTCTAGGCTAAAAGTTAAAGCAAATTGGATCTTCAGAAACCAGTCAACACCCTTCGTTGAATAACCCCAAATCACAAGAAAACAAATATACATACTAGAAATGAACCAAAACCTGAACCGATGGATCACCACTTTTTGCCTTTTTCCTGTAAAAGCATCAAAAAGGATATCCAAAACTCATTTCCGTGCATGAGAATACAACTTCACACGCGACGGATGGAGGACATCGGAAAGTCAAGTTCCGCCGGAAGAGCCGGAGATGGTGTTAGCAGGGAGAAATTTGGGTGTGTCTGAAAACAGTGAACCACTTTGGATTAAAGCTTGGTGAGCCCAGGAACGATCGAAAACGAAGACGGAAGGGCGAGGAACGATGTGGAGAGTGGAATAGAGCCGATGGTATGGCAGACTTGGCGGATGATTTGTTGGATTTGGAAAGCGGATTACTTTAAAAATTAGTATTAGATACACATCGGAATTGGAAAAAAGTTTGTACGAACAAATTAAAATTAATTTTAGTTTAAGGTATAGATTTAAGGTTTATGATTAAAATTTAGAATTTAAAATTTAAGATAAGAATATTAAAAATTTTAAGCTTAATAATAAATCTTAAATTTTAAGATTAAATTATAAATTTTAAAGATAAACTTTAAATTTTAAATTAATTTTTTAACCCTTAAAATTAATCCGTTTAGAGGGCTAACCGAGTGAGGGATTCTGAGATGGACAAAAAATTTCAGTTCCTTTTCGGTGCCTCTTCCTATGCTCTAATACTAAAAAAATTAAATTTTAAACTCTAAACATAAATTTTAAATCTTAAACTTTAAACCTAAAATCCTAAAAATACATCATATCCAAATTTCATAAACTCTAAACCTTAAATCTTAAATTCTAAATATTAAACCTAAATAATTTTTATTCTTTTGGGATCGTTTTTTTTTCAGATTAATTTTGGACTTGAGTGTTAACAAATTTAGGCCTAAGCTTAGAGTCGGACAAATATTAATGCTCATAAACAATGTTAACTCAATCAAAAGTTTAATAAATTTGTCAAAAAAATAAAAAGTTTAATAATATATATGTTAAAAAAGAGGCAAGCAGGCCACGTTGAAGAGGTGGAGTGAAGCCGAATGAGGCCACATTAACAATGTCAAATCCCACAGACACGCAACCCCCACTGGCCTCTCCCCCTCAAAAAAAAAAAAAAATCAGATCCGCCTACATCTTAGCCGGCCAACTCAGACCAGATCTGAGGTGCGGCGGCGGCCAGCTGCTGGTTCAAACAGCTGGCCTCCCTCCTCTTGTCTTTTCTTCTTCCTTGAGTCCATTAGACTTTTTTTTTCTTTTATCTTTCAATTTGTTCCCTTTGGTATTCTCGACGAGTTTTGTTGGTTCCGATCGTCTCGGTTCAAATTTAGACTTCGTTTTTTAAAGAGGGATGATCGATTCATTTTGTCGGTTCGGAACGAAGAAAATTAAGTAGAAAATTCAACATTTGTCGGTCTTTTTCGCTGGTATCTTCGTTTTTGTTAGTTCGGTTTTCCATTTTTTGATTTTGCAGGGTTGAAAGATGTCGATAGCGGCGGTGTTTCTAGCAACTCTTTCTTTCGATGTTTTTGCAAGTGGCTTTTGGATCTCGCTGTTATGTTGGGTTCTCGTTTGAAGAAGTTTTTTTATTCAAATAGTGTCTCTTTTGCCTTCCTGGTCAGCCCGGCTATTAAATTTCACGTCGGTGTCATTGGTGTCTGTCGCTAAAACTGTTGTATGCCCTTTGTGAGTGCTGAAATTCGATTTTTTTTCCTTCTTTCTTGATGGCCACTGCATCCTGTGCCTCCTTAATCCGCTCGTTCGTGTGACGACTTCTTTCTTTGATTATATGTTCTGAGCTTACTTGGTGCCCTGCTTTATTTTTTCTTCGTATGTTTGTTTTTGGCCATATTTGTACGATTTTTTTCAATGAAAATTTTCGTATTTGATAAAAAAAAGAAATGATATAAAATGAAATGACGCGGGCCTTGTTTTTGTTTTCTTTTCAATAGATTGGGACGTGACTTGTGAATTTCACGTTAAAAACCAAATAAAACCGCTACAGCCTACAGAAGTAGGGATACGGCCATAGATGAGTCTATCACGTATCACGTTTGATTAATAATGTTGAATATTATTAACGTTAAATATTATTAAATATTATTAAATTAATTAATAAAAATTAAAAATTTATAGAATTTAACATATAACTATATATTATTTAAAATAAAATTTTAATTAATTTTTTTTACGTATATTATATTTTAATTTTTTTTTAAAATAATTAGATTAAATATTAATTTTAATCAATTTAAAAAATAAAAAACCCATAAATCCAAAACTCAAAATTCTAAACTATAAATCTTAAACCATAAACTATAAATTTTAAATTCTAAACCTGAAATCCTAAATAAAAATGTTTTGTTAGTCGTGTATGGAAGGGACCACACTGACCACGTTTTGTTTGGTGTGAATAGTTTAAACCTGTGTTCTTCTGAATTGAAACTGTAAGTAAGATTAGTTTTGAAGTTGGCATACCAGTCTTATTTCCCCGGGATTTCAACTTATTCACTTGTCTGTTCGAATTTATTTACAATATAATTCTTTTTATTTTTGTAAGTTTTGTTAATTTTGCAATGGTAAATATTCGGTGATATATTCTTAAAATGAGTTCTTTTTGTTGGTTCATCATTATCTGCATGCAGACAAATGGTGTTGTAGTCCCCAAAGAGAAAACTCCGTTCATAACTTTTGTCCTAGATAAATCTTGTTCATTGCTAGCCTGAGTAAACAGTGCACTGTGCTTACTTTCTATACTATCATGTGAAATCACATCTACGCGCTATTAATGAATAAGAATATGATAAACCCTAAGTGTAGGATTTAAGTTTTTTTTTAAAAAAAATTGACTAAGGTTAGTATTTTATCTAATTATTTAAAAAATAAAAAAATAATATATATATATAGAAAATAATTTAATTAAAATTTTATTTTAAATAATTTATAATTATATGTTGAATCATTGAGATTTTTAATCTTTATTAATCAATTTAATGGTGTTCCGCTATGTTCAACGTTAGTAGTGTTCATCGAGCGTGGTAGAATTTTCCTATGGCAATTCAAATTACATTGAATTAGAACATTAAAATTATTATTCATTGTAAATGAATATTTACCAGACAAACGTCACATAAATTTGTACTTATACAGATGTTAATCATAAACTTGAATATTTGAATTCAATTTTATGTTATAAATAAAATATATTTACTTCTAAGAGAATCTATACATAAATCATTCAGAATTTTAACAGTTTCATATTTTTCTATTTTCGAATACTAATCCTCAAATAATTTACAATAAAAACTAGATTCATATTTTTAGATAGTTTTGCAAATTCAAATTCAGATAACTAAAAAAATTAGATATTCAACCCACCACTCTCATTCATACACGAGAACTGAGTGAGGGATCCAATAATTGCCCCAAACTACAATTTTCCAATTTCTTAGTGAAATACAATTTACACCTTTCTTCAACATATTGATTCAGATAATAAAAAGAAACCGAATTTGAAACTCAACAGGCTCAGCCATGGATGTCAAACTCTTCCTTGTATAAGCATTTTATATTGTAATATAAGGCATTGTGTAAGTGAAATACACGAGTGAGCAAAATACCATACACCAACTGAATGACAGTTTTGAGGCAAAGAATATACCAGGTGAGTCTCCTCACCATACCATACATATTTCCTATTCACGATGATGCAGAATTTACTATTTCATCAAGATGATGCGAAGAGTGTGTAATCATGTAAGTCCTTTCAAGAATCACTCCAACCATTATCATCGTCTTCATCACTTCCGGCCAATGCCTAATTTAAGAGAGATGATTTAAAAGAAAAAAAAAAACCGAACACTTCTAACATGGCTGTAACATAACAAACGGAAGAACGATCAGGACAAATACAAACCTGGCGAATTGCATTTGCTTTCTCCAAGATTGCTGCAACTCTCATGTTGGTTTTAGGACCCTGAACTCGGGGTCTGGTCATCGCTGCAGGCTTCAAGTTGAAGGACTGTAGAAAGCAAAACAAATCAGCCCTTGCACCTCAGTTTATAGAACCAATGCATTTCCCACCGTTAAACTCATTTCTCTCTTTTAAAAAAAGGAACAAAAAGAATGTCATGTTTACTGGATCTAACCTTTGTTCGTATCTGTTCCAGCAATGAATCTCTTTCATCTACCTTAGGAATGATTGGAGGTCGACTCTGCTCGGTTACCTTTCTCAACTGCAGAAGATTTAAACTGTTACATCACAAGCAACAGTCAAACTGGAAGAGAAAAATTTAAAAAATTAAAAACAAGAGTCTAAACACCTTGCTTTTGTCATGAGCAACAACAGCATCGATGAGAGGATTGCGAGGTCGAGGAAGTTTAACAGGTGGATTGCCATTTGAGTTTCCTTCTTCAACAACTTGTACTAAAGCAAGCATATTTGAGGGCCATGCTGCCTCTCCCTCTGAAGTAGAAAAATCATTCTCTATAGTTGTATTTATCTGTGAAGTTTCTCCCTCCGGAGCTGCCAAGCCATGCTGAACAATGGCATTTGGTGTCTGCACCTTTTCTCCCTCGGAAGCTGCAAAACCATGCTGAGGCTGCTTGTCTACCTTGGTTGGAAACTGCTCCTTTACTTTGGTAGGAAGATCCTCTGCAACCTTGGCTGAAATCTGCTCTTCTATCTTAGTTGGTAGGGGAATAGATACATCAGGAGGATTCCTATGCTCTGGATCAAAATTTTGTTTACGGTCCTGAAATGTCCCAGCTTCTAAACTTGTTTCCAGTACAAGCTGGTCCGGACAGTTTGCTGTTTCCTCATGCAAAGATAGAGGAATATGTGTACAAGTTGCATCAGTAGGTTGCATCGGCAATGAGTAACTGGATTCTACCCTATGATCCTCCAGAGCAAGGGAATTATATTCAAGGTTTTCATTAGATGTTGTGGGTAATGTTAAAAATGGGTTTGAGTGTGTTCTATCTAAATAGAAACCATCATTTTGGTTATTACTGTTGCTAGCCATAGTTGCTGGATGCATAGATAAAGGACTGGGCTGCTTGAAATCAGCTGCCAATTGATCAAACGTGTTGCTGGACCTCTCTTCACCATCCACAAGGGGTAAAAATGGGTTTCTGGGTTGTTCAAACCCCTGCTCTGACGCTGGTAAACCAAATTGAACTTTCTCACCATTTCCAAACTGTGGTATCATTGGCAATGACCCCTGACCATGTTCTACCAATTCTCTTTGAGGAGCTGTAGAAACATGTTGAACTCTCCCTATCCTCCACTGCATTGGAGGAAGAGGTGGCAATGGTGGCATTTCCTCCTCGGTAGCTTTAGTTGCCTCAGGGTGCAGGAAAAAGGCAGGATGAATAAGATCAGATGGAAGACTTTCTAGTTTATCCAGCCTACCTGATTGTTCTAAAAAATCTAATGAAGGTTGGCTTGAAGAGCCTTCTTTGGAATGTCTAAAAGAAGTTTGCAGGCATTTTTCCTGATCTATGGGATCCAAAGATTGTATTTGTCTTGAACCATCTTCAACTATGTGCAGCTTTTCCACATCATGTTGATTAGTAATGATGTCTAATGGCAGTACAAGAGAACTTCCTTTTTCTGATTGGTAATGGGTAGGTGAGGGCACCGTGTCTTCCCTACTTTCCATTAGATGACTTGAATATTTCAATTCTGACTCTTTATCACTGAATTCTGAAGAAGCTGGTACAGTGGTTAAATCAACGACATTCAAACTATCTTTGGATGGTTCAGCCAGAGACGAATAGTGGACTTCATCTTCTAAATTGGAATTTTTATAGAGACTGACTTGCATGAAGTGGAATCTATATCTGCTGGAGTACCTACCACTTGATTTGTTTCTTCTTGTGTCTCTAACTCTGTAAGACATTCTTGAGAAACAACCTCATTGGATTCCAATCCTTCATGAAATATATCTCCATCACCTGCAAGAAACTCTTCTAAATTTATTTGTTTTCCAGACAGAGAGCAAATCAAATTTGATGAGTGATATTTGGTATCATCAACATTTTCACCAAAGTCAGGAGAAACACAAGCATCAGTTGATACTGCGATACTTTCAGCATGAACATTTTCAGTTGCCAGATCATCAAAATCCACATGATCCTTGGGGTTCAAATTATCAGCACAATCATATGGAAGATCACAAGGGATGACATCTTCTTCCACCATATTTGCACTGCACGTAAATTCCCTACTTTCTTCTCCCTCTGTAGCATAAAAAAGTTCATCAACATTTTGTTTCTGTTCAGAATATGAAGGTTCTATTAGGTCAGCTTCAACTTTTGGATCATTGTGTAATATGTCTGAAAATTGCTGTTCGTTAAAGCCACAAATCTGAGAAGGATCCACCACAGGAGATATACGCTCCAAATTGATATCCACTTCTACAGTAGCATCACTGACCTCAGAAACTAAGTTGATAGGCTTCACAACATCCAAATGTTCAGGTGATAGTATAATACCAGAGCTTCTTTCTCCTTCAGCCAAGGTTGAACAAAGGAGCTGCTCCTCTGTTGATGAAATAATGCAGTTTGGTGAACCAATTGTTTGATTGACTGAATTTTCAGCACAAATTTCCCCAGCAAAATCTGTTTTAAGAACTTCATCTAAATGATCATCGTCACTTCCCTTTTCAGCAGCAACCTGTAAAACGTTCAATAAATGTGGCAAAGCATCAGAAGAGACATTTATGTCTCCACATCCCAACTCATAAACTGGATGACTTTCAGCAGAAAGAATTGATCAAAGTAACCTGTTTCTCAGAAGAATCAGCAAAAATGACTTCTGAAGAATCATCCAAATATTTTCCACCATCAGCGTCTGACAAATTAGAATTAGTTTTATCATCAGAGGGTACTTCTTCATGCTGTTGTTCCAGCGTAAAAGGAATTGCCACTGAACTTACTTCAGCCAACAAAATATGTGTAGAGTTCAAATCTTCCAGACATGAACTATAAGAGGCCTCTCCATCATCAGGAAGGCAATGTTCACCAAACGAAGTATCTTTCGGCAACAAAACCAGATCAGAACTGGGACATTGCATCTCCAAACATGTAGGAAGCTGGATGGGAGGTGCATTGCCAATCTCAGCAACACAGTTTCTACTAGAAGGGAACATTTCTGCTGCTACTTCACCATCTGACGGAATATCTTTAGCCAGATTGTCTATAGTATCAGAGTTGGTAAAACTAGATCTTCCTTTCTCGATTGAGCAGTTTCTATCATCAGACAGAGAGGATATCCTATCCGATTGAGAATCTGATAAATGGGCTTGAACCCCAAGCTTTTCCTCGTTTGCATGGGAACCCGGTTGATACCTCCCAATATCCACGAAGTCAATACCATCCTTAGGTCTATACTCATTTTCTGTATCCATTTCAGACACCAAGGTAGTAATTGCATCAATGCAATTGTCAGCCTCACTGCTCATGCCATCGGAATGGTCCCCATATATATTGCATTCATCTATGCTTTCTCCATCTATTATTATCTCCTCTTCAGTTGTTACTTTATGAAGGGAATGGGGGATTCCATCTCTGAAATCAACTGTTGGTTCAGGCACCTTCATAATCTCTCTATCAATGGCGTCTTCATTCAACTCTTCAATGGATGGTTTCAGGACAATTTCATGTACAGTAGGTGAAGAACTTAAGGTTTCCTTTCCTTGTGAAGAGACTTTTACAGGACCCACTGTACTAATATCAAGTGTTTCAGGTCCCAACTCATTAGAATTATCCACTGTCAACCTCAGAGGAGGAGTACCAGAGATCTTGTAAACAGCTTTATTTTGTGGTGGAGGAGTCTCCAGGAATTTCTCCATGTAACTTTTCCCAGATTTTGAGTCAAATGGAAATTCATTTAATTGCCGTCTTTTCAGTTTTACAAGACGGGCAGGGTCATTGTAAGCATTCTCAATATGCTCCTCCAAAAACAGTTGATGCAATCTGCGCTATTAGAAAGCAACTGAATTACAAAGATACCATATTAAAACTTTAATATGTGCAATTAAAAACTAGAAGAAAGTTGGAAGGCACAGATGAAGAATTGAAGGTCTCACTTGGCATGTGATGTTTGCTGAAATACTGGAGTCTCTCCATTCTTCCAGCGTGATCCTTTCTTCTGCCAAAAATAAAATATTAGACAATAAGGACACAGGCAAAAAATATCATATACCACAACAAGCTAAAAACAACTCTGTGCTGATTACTAAAACCATGATGCGCCAAAAAGTTACCATTCAGTGCCATCCCTTAACTAATATTTTTTTGTGATATATAAAAGAATGCTCCATGCAGGTGAGAAGCAACTTAATTAGTACTGATATAACAGGTGTATATCAACCTAAATGAAAAAATGGCACCTCAAAAGAGCAGGGCCTAAGATATAAAGCGTGTTGCTAACATGAAAGCACACCTCAATCAGATATTTTAAGTTTGATAGTGGAGCTAATCACCAGCCTTACTATGATCTGCTCACTCAAACTAATGGATGACTCTCATGAAATGATGACAAAAGAGTCATTCAATCATAACAGAACACTTTTCCCCAGTGAAATTAAATAAGTCGGTCAATAACACTATTTATAGGTCTTAGGGCCATTCTAAAGACCAAGTTCAGGTTTATTTATTAAGAGGTAGACAGTTAGGGTCATTCTAAACACACATCTCCCATTTTCTGCTATAGATGAGACAAAACTGCAAATTGCTAAAAAATATCTGCCCCCCCAAAAAAAAAAAAAAATCTAAGCAGATCTTTTCCGTGGTCTTTTATTTATTTTATGTTAGTATATTCACCTTACGCGCTTTCTTTTCTCTCTGAAGTTCTAATGGTGCAATTTCAGGGAAAGCCGATTCTGCTTTAAAAAATGACGGATCAGTGTAGCGCTTTAAACATGCCCCAGCACCCGCAACATCAAATCTGGAACAAGTTAAAAGTTACTAGAATGTTAACTATCAGTAACAAAGAAAAATTACTGAACTTAAGACCAGTAAATTCATCTTACTTATCCAAAAGGAACAACCGTGGCGGGCCCCTACATTCCTCATAAGAATCCAGCACACAGCGAGGTAAGTCTCCATGAGTGATCAGATTATGTTTAGTGCGCAGATTAGGATGCCAGTCAACACCTGAGAAAGGATGATGTATCTTGTCCAGTTTAGCAGATATGTCTTTGTGCAGGTAAACTCAAATATTATGTTTCAAAACCATAAATAAATAGAACCGCTTAGCTCCATCACTTAAAGCTGACTAATTGTATGCCACGATCACATTTCCTAACCATTCATTTATTGTGTGTCAATGTAAATGAATCCGTGCATATTGATTCCATGACAATTCCCACTAGGAAAAAGTCATTAAAAGATGCGTCTTTTGGTTAGGTAAACAAACATTTCCCCCCCTCTAGGTGCTGATAGAACATTGGGAAATGTAATACCCATATTGCAGGCACCAGGCACTCAACCCCTGGAATCTACTACAGTTATTTAAAAAGAAATAGATCTATTTCCCAATATTGCAATCAAGTACAAAAGATATAGAATATATGAATCGAGAAAACTGCCCCATTATGAGAAGAAATGACCCAGAACCAAGGGCAGGAGTCAATTGTCAAATCCTAAACAAACAAAAAAATATGTTGGTAAAAATTTGAACCTAACCTGAATTGGTAAAGAATAATGAGTGATTGGTTTGTGATAAAAATGACTTCTCAATGGAAGGGAACTCTGCCTCAAGTTGTTTAACTCGGACCATTAGACCATGGCCTCTCACAGCAGTCGCCATTACATCTTCATGCAAGTCGTGGAATATCTCAGCAGCAAACCTTTTTTCAATCACCGAGGAAAAGCAATTTAAAAAACAGACAGAAGGTAGAAAGCAAAAGCAATACGTCAAAATTGCCACCAGAGTGCTCCAACTCTAATAGATATCTATAGTAAACAATCACACTCGATCCATGAATCCAAGTCCATAGAGAAATTTCTGACATGCATTGTTTCAAATTTAATACATTTAAGGGGGGGAAACAGAAATTGACACAGAATAGTTTCAATTGAGGTTCAGAATCAAAAGTGCTAAATTGGTGATTGCCACAACTAACCTAAACCAGATAACGTTAAATCCTAGAAACTTACCGTTTGAGTGGCGAAATTTATAACACACTAGGTAAGAAAATCCAAGTGTCTCGGATTCAAATGGCATGAACTAAAATTAAAATTCTGTACACCTGAGAACATTATCTAACAGATTCTGGTTGTTTCTAATTCTGTAATCTAGAGCTTAAAGCAAGGAAACAGAGAAATAAGCAAACTAACAAACCAATCAGATAAGCACAAGAGAGAGATACTGACTCGGCGAGGTCACCGAGCTGGCGCAAAACACCAACAAGGCCAGACATGGCAACGCCTTCAAGTAAAGCCTCAGGATCATCCTTGTCGGCTGATCTATAGAGCTCCGGATCGGCCAAGCTGAACTCGTTCCTAATCTGGTACCTCGTCAACGGCATTTCTTCGCGTCTCCTTCGCCGGAAAGAAGAGCAGACAAAACCTAAACTACTCTTTCTATTATAAAAAAGAAAGTGAAGAGGTCTTTTGTTTCAGTTTTTATTTATTTTTCAAATTGATTTTTCTCATAAATAAATATTGTGTGGCGTTGCGGCGCGGTGGTTTGTTTGGGAGATTGTAATCGGAAACTAATGTGTATGCCCGCACGATGTTGCAGATGCTATATTTTTTTAATAATAAAATTCTTTTTAGGTAATTCATAAAATTGTATATATTTTTTAATTATAAATAACTTTAAATTAAATTTAATTAAATAAAAGAAATAATATATTTCATCTATATGACTCGAATTCGAATATTACATATATACGATATATATACGTTATTAAAAATTAAAAAAATTAAACAAATATTATTTTATAATCGCTATCAATATTTGACCGTATATATTTTAAATGTAATTAATTTTGAAAGTTATACTAAAAAAATATAAAGAAGTGATAGCTATGGTCGTTGCCACCGTTCATAGACGTAAAGCCGAGAGAATATCATTTTTTGTCTTTTCAAGACAAACTGTCATTTTATTATGAATTGGATCCATATTTTTAATACATGAGGTATATATAGAGGATGATGAGCTTCAGATAAGTATATGATGTGACCCTTGAATCTGTTATTTTTAATTAATATTTAATTTTTTAATTAATATTTGAATTTGAAAAAAATAAATCGATACTAAATAAAAAAAATCGATTGAGTTATAATATTGATGTTATAATACGCGACATTTATATATCATTTAATTGTTAATATCATATTAATAATTAAATTGATTGTTGAGACGTTAAGTTAACACATCATCTTAATAAGTTACAGAGTTTGGGAATTAATTTGATATTGTCAAATTTACTTGTCAATTTATATAATAAACCTCTTCCGATATGATAAATGCTTCCTCATGCTATTACTATTGTAGTTAGAATTTACAAAAATTGTTTCAAATTTTTTGAGTCAACTCTAATTATATACTACAAATTATTAATATAATTAAGATTTAAAATGTAAAATTTGAGTTATCTAAATAACTCAAACAATTAAATAATTAACTATAGTTCAATCTTATTTTTTTATGTATTGTATAATTATAATCAAGTTAATGATCGAAAAATCACGCGTAACCCAAACAAAAGTCCTATCTTTTTTTTAAATCACAATTTTTTAAATAATTTGTTTGTAGTAAGCTAAGAGTGGAGTTATGAACTTTGTTAGTACCTACAAATATCTACTGTTATGTGTCAAAGCCATACAGTCTAAGATGGATAAACGAGGTTGCGAACGGACTCACACAGAGGATGTCCATTGATCGCACACGGTCAACCATGATTTGGCTAGCACTTTTCATAGCATAGGGTGAACGAGTAAGATCGCAAACAATATCCCGTCCAGCGATCATGTGACAATGCATGAGATCGATGGACGTAACAGTATGAACCTATGATGTCACATCATAGCCGGTCCAATCAATGCGCCACGACTACCTGATCGTAATACCTGTCCCAGTAGTATAAAGAGGACATGCAAGGAGAGAAATGGAAAACCTCGAAAAATAAGATACACTATCAGTCACTAGAGAAGGTCAACAAACACCCTCTCGCTAAGAACCACCATCCAAATCATCATCGGACTGTCATTCCCGATCCTCGCTGACTTTGACCATCAACAAACTTATTAAATTTTTTTTAAAAAAAATGTGATATTGTCTTCTAAAAACGAAAATACAATATTGTGATTATGGTAAATCTTTTCGATTAAACTTTCAAGTATCATAGTTTTTATCTTATTAAAAAATCATTTAACATTATGCATATTGTATTATTGGTGATTTTATTTTTTTAAAAAGACTTTAATCATGTAAAACTTCACCTGTTTAAATACAAATGACTATTTATTTTAGTGTGTAAATTTATTTAAAAATTTTATTTTTATAACACTTGATACGGTTTGATCAGATTAAGTGGTTTTACAGAAAATACCACTGAAACAACGTGTAAAACTAATACATGGAGTATATGAAAAAAATATTGTATAGAGGATAAAGTGAAAACTAGACTATAATACAAAAATAATAAAATAATACACTTATTATATATGGAAACTTTGCTTTTAAGATACATCACATGATAGTATTAATGATATCAGTATTACCAAATAAATAAAAAGTGAAAGTTGTTAAATTCTATTATATAGAATTTATATATAATAGAGGGTAAATTACCTATTGAGTATCTTATTTATTCTCATGTTTTTTAGGTCACCTGATTAATTGTACCTAATGTAACATTAAAAATAATAATTGGATGACAAAAAATACCGCAATAGGTGGAGTACCATATACGTAGTTTATCCTATAATATATGAGAAATATAAATACTTTACATTCTTGTTTTCATGCATTCAATCCTAGGAAGGAGTTAGGGTTCATTTTGACATAATGATATATTTTGTCCTCAAACTTAAAAAAAACTTCCAATTAATTGACGGAAGAATAAAATGATAAACGAACGTAAATAGACACAAATAAAGAGAAAAAGAAGGCGAGAAGAGGAGGAGAACTGCAATAGCTTACCCGGCTGCTGGTTTTTGACGGCCCGGTGGTGCTCGTGCTGGGATGGGGGTGGAACTTGGAAGGCAGAGAAAAAGTAATTTAGGGTCTTTTTCAATCTATCATGAAATGAAAGGGATATTGAGCTATTGGGTGGGAAATATACATGTGAATAAATTTAAACAAACGTTCATGAATGTAAATGAACGAACAAGCTCTTTGTCCGTGTTCGTTCATTTAATTAAACAAAAAAAAATTATTGTTCATGTTCATTCGTTTAATACATAAATGAACATAAACGAACTTCCCGCATAACAGTTCACTGAACGTTCGATTCGTATACAACCTTACACTCTGAGTTCATTCTTGTGATATTTTTTTAATTTACTATAAAACCATGATATTAATTTAGCTACTTCACACAATCATATTTTTGGAGGAAAAAAGAAGCAAAACCCTCAAAAATAAGTCTTGTATGTATTTTCTAACAATAGTGGTAGATATTTTTTTAGCAAAATGAAAAAGGCATAGCCATTTAGTGAATAATGAAGTAGAATTAGGTAATTTCATGGGTGGAAATAGGCCAACAAACGTTAATGAGAGTGCTTGATTTAGGGTTGGTTTTATTTGAAAAGCTTGATTACAAGGAGATTGACTTGTGTAGGCGGGGAGGCATTAGTGTCAAAAGCCAAAGAGAAATTTGGTGAAGGAGAAGATGATGATTCCATTTGTAATGGTAAAGAATGTGGATATATGTATGTCACAATCATAGTAATAATAATAAACAAATAATGTAATCTTTGCTTCAACGCTTTGGTTGATGAGTGGGAAGCTTTGAGCTTAATGGTTAGTGATATGGTGGATGGTTTATATTGTCTTAGTCCTAAAGACATTATTTGTCACGATCACCGTATCCATTAACCTAATTCCATTAACATCAACATCCACAAATAAAATGTAATGGGTATATCACAAACATGCATATTTACTCTTTAAATTAATGAAATTTAAAATTTTAACCCTAAAATTTGAAGCCTACGCCCTAAATTCTAATCATACAAATTAAACCCTAAACTAAATCTATAACCATTAAAACAGAAAGAGTTGTGTAGTATAAAGACTACACAACAAGTGTATTGAATAATTATATATATGTTTAGAGTTTACACAAGTGTCAGTTTTAGAGTTTAGAGATCTTATTTAGTGTTTAGAATATAAAGGTTTGAGTTTATAATTTAGGGTTAGAATTTAGAGTTTATGCTTTAAAATAAGTAGGTTTTGTTTACACAATATGTGGTTAATGATAAAGTTACATGATGTAAAACTCATTTATTTTTACACTAATCCATGGCCATAAGATGAATATAATAGATGGATGAGATTAAACACTCCTATTTTTTCTCTCCTTAAAAATCTCCTTATTTTCAACTTTTAATCTCATCCATCCATTCATCCATCCTATATGAGCTTTATATAGTGTAAGTGGATCCTAACCTTATATATATGTATATTATATATGTACATATATATAGGGTTAGGATCCACTTACACTATGTAAAACTCAACTAGTTTTACACTAATTCATGGTCATTAGATGGGTAAAATGGATAAATGAGATTAACTCCTCACTTTTTTTCGAAGTGATAATCTTCACATATCCTACTTCTAATCTCATTCATCTATTTCACTCATCCAATGGTCATGGATTAGAGTAAAACTAGTTGAGTTTTACATAGTATAACTGGATCACATCCCATATATATATACGGCTAAGGAAAACATTTTAATACACAAATTGTGTAAAGTAGACACTATATAATTCTAGGGTTTAGAGATTTATATTAGAGGTTAGGGGGTTTAGGTTGTAGGTTTAAAATTTAATATTTAGGGCTATAATTTAGAGTTTAGGATTTAGGGTATTAAGGTTAATGATTTAAATTTTTGATTTTATAGTTTAAATATGAAGAGATGTGTAAATCTTTTTAAAGTGGTAAGCAGATATCGAGTTTGAGACTTTATGAATGCAAAATGATTTTAAATTTATCAAATTTTATCAGTTTTTATAATATGTAGTCATCATTTTATAACCGTTTAATAAATTTAATGACATTTTACATTTTTCAAAACTTTAATAATCAGGAACCGAACAAGTGTCCCGATGGAAAAATTGATGATGTTCATCCTATGAGACGTGTTTAAATCGCTCTGTGTACAATATGCATGCCCATTGTCAAAGGGTTAAGACTATCTCTAAACCACATAGCTTATACGTTGATCTCTTTCAAACCAAATAGTATTGATAGTTATCGTCCAAATAAACCTCAGTAAAATGGACTTAGAATGAGAGTTGCAGAGCGTTTTGTTACATCTGTTTAGAGTAAATTAGAGTATTAGACATATTTAAAGGTCGGGTCATCGCACGTTTGAAATTTATGAAGGATTTGGACGGGCTCATGCTCAAACGTTCAAGACCAAAATCAGGCCCGACCCGTTTTCTATGTTTGTAATATAATAATTTATTTTATATTTTATATATATATATATGAAATGATTTACATCACATAATAATTAAGTTTATATAATATATAATAATATAGTGTAAACATTAAATTGTATATTGAGTTGTCTCTATTTTTCAATAAAAGAAAAAAATATAAAATTACAATAACATATTTTTTTATAAAAAAATGAATGGGCCTAAAAAGGGGTTGGTTAGCCATTTAAAAAATAATAGATTTGGACAAAATTTAAAGTTTATATTTCAAGTCAATCCGAGTCTGGATAACCATAAAATGTGTCAATACTATACAAAATCCAATTCAAGCTATAGACCTAGCCCACGAACACTTCTTGAATAAAAACATTCCAAAATTAAATGGTCACGTATCTCACCTTGAATCAGAGGTGGCTTTGAGTATGTTCAATAGATTCGATCGTACAGGGCCCTGAAAATAAGAGCCCAAATAAGTTCTCTAATTATATATATATATATAAAAAAATACAATAAAATATATATATATATAACAATTTTTTTAAAAAAAATCTCAATTCAAACATTAATTGTGACTATGGCTGCTCAATTAATGTGACAATTTTTTTATTATTGTTGCTTTTGCAAAACGAAAATTTTCAAAATTGAAGTTTGTGAAGTCATACTTACGAACAACTATGTTGCAAGAAATACTAAATGAACTTGCTTTGATGGCAATAGAGATAGATCTTTTAATAGAAGTTGATATTAAAAGCGTTTTAGATAATTTTGCTTCAAAACATGCAAGAAGAACAACACTTTTTATGTGAAAATATATTTTTAAATATTTGTAAGTCATTTTTATGTTGATATTTAAAATAATCTAACATTTTTTATATTAAAAAAACTTTAATTAAAAAAACTTTTCATATTATAAATTAAGGGGCTCATTTTAATAAATTAAATAGAACTCTTAAATTTTTGACTATCCTGAATACATAAAATACAACAAACAACAAGATTATTAATACCGCACAAGAGGAAGTTCTAAGGAGAGAAATTCAGGGTGAGGTAAAAAAAATAGGAAAAACCTATTGAGCAACTAATTGATCAACCTACTAGAAAAATTGGAAAGCTACAACTAATATAGACATTTTTATGTGATTTGTTTAATGATAAACAATATTTCAACGAGAAAATTTGATAGGAAAACAAAAAAAAGTTAGACAATTTTAATAAAATTCATAAATAATCGCTAAAGTATGATATAATGTTTAATTTGGTCATTCAAGTTTCAAATATTATAAAATAGTCATTAAATTTTTTATTTTATTATAAAATGATCATTGAACTATTAACTGTCATAAGAGGTGACGTGACAGTTAAGAAAGTTTGTACAATAATACATTTAATCATTCATATTTACACATTCAATATTTAATTGTAAATAAAAAATGATAATAAAAGGTGGATCCGGTAAATGGAATGATAAGAATGCGAAAGCTCTTGTTAGAAAATGTCGAATATGGATAGAACATCTAATCATATAAGGTTGTTTCACTTTAGCAACCTAGATGGAGACTTCGAGTCAAGATAGGTGGACGTCTTCTAAAGATGTTTTGCCTTGACAACCTAGACGGGATGAAGAATACATCAAGACGTCGCAATATAATTGGATCTTAACACTCCAAGTAAGAACAAAATAAAAATTTTGAGAAAAAAAACTTTCAAAGAGATTTTTTAAGAAAAAAAAACTTGTTTATTAATTATGAGATTGCTTGATTAAATACATAGAAAGGGTGTCTATTTACAGGCTACTAACAGATCGGAAAACTCGGGGAATTGCATCACTACAAGCTTCAAAACATAACTTAAGCTTAAAATAATGTAAAATGAAGCATGGATGTATGGTTATGAACCTAAAGCTCACACCCTTCTCACTCAAGTCAAAAACACTAGAAACTACTCTTTTTCACCCCCAAACTCATCACCATTGTTGGGAACAAAAGTTCCCTTACCCTAATAATGGCTCTTTATGTGCCCCACACACTAAAAAAATTAAATTATGAGTTCTAACCTTAAATTTTAAAATTTAAACTCTAAACCCTACACCATAAGAATACACCCTACCCCTAATTCTCATTCTCTAACCCTAAATCCTCAACCCTAAACCTAATTTTTAGTGTGGGCATAGAAAGTGCATATTAGGGGCGGGGGATTTTCATCCCCTTGTTAGTACTCACAAATGGGTGTTAAAAACAATATTGAAAACATGTAAAGGAAGTGACTCAAATCATTCAAGATAAGAAGGGTTTGGTTTAGGGGTTGAAACCCTAGATATTTCGGTTGAAAAAGATAAACCAGTAGAAGAAATTAAATCCACAAAATACCATTGAAATCCAATAACAGTCAAATGCCATTAAGATTGATAATGGACTATTGCCAATTCTACTGCAGCCAAGGAAGTCTCTTTTTTTTTCGTTTTCTAATAGTCATGAAAAATAAAGTTTTAATCGACATTAGATCTTAAATTCGATCTCGAATAATCCCTCGCCTCATAACAATTGAAAGCAAAGATAAACCAGTAGAAGAAATTAAATCCCCAAAATACAGTCAAGACCCGACCTACACATTGCGCTATGGTGATGAGAGGATGACGACCGTACGCCTTATATAACAGGATTAATACTATATTCACGTGAAAGTAATTAACAATACTTTGCCTAAATGCTGATTAGTAAGAGTTCCATGAAAAACTTGAATTATAAGCGCGCATGCACATAAACGACACACAACAGCAACAGCAGATAGTCTAAAATCGATTCTCCATTTTAACTAATTATCATTATTATATTTAAACACTGCTTAACTAATTAATTAACTAATGAGGATAGGTTTTAGACAATGACTTGAGTGAGTAGAGACAAGAGGCTAGTGGCTTCCAAGTTCCAACACTTGCTACGTACTCCAACACCATTCGCATTACGCACCGTTAAGCTCTTTTGTAATGTTAATATATAGAAAAAAGAAATTAGGTAAAATACATCACATGTCACTTAATTATAGGTTTAATAATCAATAAGTCACTTTTTTATTTAAAGTAATAATTTAGTCGTTCGATTAAAACTTTGTGACAAGCATGTCAAACATGATCTGGTATAATAATAATTTTAGTCTTTAAAACTTATACATTCTATCAATTTGATTTTAATTAAAAAATAATTGAATAAATTCAACTCTTCATATTTAAAAATTTCGATGTTACACCATTCGACCACTTGTCGCACTCTATGATAATGTTCATCAACTCAATAAGTGACATATGTTATAACTTAACGCAAACACTTCACTAATGAAAAGTTGACAGACTAATAGAACAAACTCATTATAACATTAGTCGTCTGCTAGGAGACACAATCACTTCACTAATGAAATTTTAAAATATGAAGGGTTAAATTTATTGAACTATTTCAAGTTAAGACCAAATTAATAAAATATATAAATTGTGGACTAAAATTGTTATTATACCAAGCCGTTTGTTTCAATTTTAATAACAGAATGATCTGTTTGTCACAAATTATAATTGAGCAACTAAATTATTACTTTTAGAAAAAAAAAATCTATTTATCACCCTATAATTAAGTGACCTACGGTCTATTTTACCCATAAAATTAAGTGATCTCTACCTCCTTTTCTGTGCTCAACCATTTTCATTAACCAGGCCGAATAAACTGTTGGAAGTCGTCTATTCCCACTTTATGTATTAAGAAAGGTAGGTTGAGATTGAGCTTAATGCAGTTGCTGCAAGTGCAAGCCTGCAAAATCACATTCACATATACAATAAATTAAGTTGTTCCAACCTTTATATAGCTGCAAAAGTAGGTGTTAATTTTGTGCTTGCAACTCATATGTCCATTACCCATCACCTTTTCATCTTGATTCACGGAACAACACCTCACTAACTCCACTATATGGCATTCTAATTTTATTATTTCTCTCAATATAATCCTCCCTTTTTGTGTTCTTCTTGGTCAGAGAAGATTTTGGGGGCCTGTACAATTTTTAAAATACGGCCTTTAATTTATAATCGGTAAGAGATATAAATTTTTTTCTTCCAAAAAATTTACCTTAATAGAAAAATATTTTTATATTATCCTCTTGAGCAACAAAAAATTGACTTATAAACATCTAAAAATCAAATATTTTCACTTAAAAGGTGTCATTCTTTTTGCATGTTTAAAGTTTTAGATAATTGTTATATATATACACATAATTATATATACAAATTTATAATTTTTTTTACAACTATTTAACTTAAGTTCTTTATTTTTGAGCCCCTCTCTATCGGGAGCCATGTGCGGTCGCTCTTATCGCGCCTGTCCAGAACCCCACTGTTCTTGGTATAATAATTATTTATTTCTTTTGTAAAGTGATGTCAAGTATGCACATAGTATTCCAAATTGATACTGTTTTCTTTAAAAAGTTGAATATAATTGGTATTCGAATTTGTTATATTTTAAATAGTGTGTTCGTATTTTTTTAAACAAAACTGACGCATGTATTTGACAAGAGATATACATTTAATACCTGAATTTGATAATTTCAACATGTAATGACGTGACATTTTAAAAACGAATGTGACACATGTAAGAATTGTCAAATTCACGTATCAAATGCGTAACTTTTTGACTAATAAAAGTACTCAATTTGTTTTATAAAATATGTATTACGTTTCAAAAGTAAGGTGTAAATATGTACCAAATTTGTTAAAAAAAAACATGAATAATACATTTATGAAAGTGACAAACTCAAATATCGAACGGTGTATTAAAATATTTTATACATGTATATCCCTCCTTATATATATATAGTGTGGAATCCAATTACATGGTATAAAATTCATTTAGTTTTGCACCAATTTATGGTATTCGATGAGTATAATGGATGAATGAGATGAAACATTCTTATTTTTTTCTCCTTAATTTTTTTTTTATTTTCAACTTTTCATCTCATCCATCCATTCCACTAATTCAATGGTCATGGATTAGTGTAAAACTAAATGAGTTTTACACCGTGTAAATAGATCCTAACCTATATATATAGAGATATGATCCAGTTATATAGTATAATTTTTTTAAAATATATATATAGAGGCACTAATGAAGAAATGGTGGTTACTTTAGGTTATACTTGTGCTTCCTACTCATATCTCTATCAGTGGAATTCCATATCCAGGCCAATCTCTTAAATTAAATTTGCGGGCATGCTAATCCTGTTGTTGTTTAATGCTTATCTTCTTCAGTTCCATGTAATTAAGTAATTCTGTCGTTAATTACGGTTGATTTTGACTTAATTCTTATTGTTAGTGGACGCTGTCATCATGTTATAATATAATCTACTAAATATAGAACAGGAGAAATGCCATTTTTAAAATTACCTTTCTTCCGTAATATATAGAAAAAAATATCCAATACACATGGAATCTAGTTTTTAGATTACACAATCTTTTTGCATGGTTTAAGAATTTAATTTAAAGTTTAGGGTTTTAATTTGTATGACTTATGATTTAAAGTTTATGATTTAAGTTTAATGTCAAAATTTAAGGTTTAGAGTTTAGGTTTTAGACTGGTAATTTTATAGTTTAGGTTAGAATATAAAATTTAGAGTTTATGAGTTTAGGGTTAAAATTTTATGATTCAAGTTCAAAATTTAGAGTTTTCAAAAATTACATATGCATGCGTGTATAATTATTTTTGCACAACATCTATATAAAAAATACTTATATATATATATATATATATATATATATATTAACACGAAAACAACGTAATTTAACTATATATCTTTCTGTCGTTAATTGCATATATATGTTTACTTTAATTAATTCAGAAACTTAAAGGGATTAGTTCATGTACTGTTGGTGGGAAAATATATTTTCCACATCTATGTCTAATTTCACTTTAGAAATTAAAATCTAATTCTTTAATATTAAAATCCTCATAAAATTTAACTCTTTCTAAACCTTAAATTTTAAACACAAACCTTAAACTCTAAGTCCTAAATTAAATCTGTAAGTGGAAAACAAATTTTTCACGGTATGAAATATTTTTCCGTAGATTAATTCATCAAGTTAAAGTGTTGACAGCCTTAGGGTGGACTTGAGAAGAACAGAAAAGAAATTATGGGACTGATCTGGCTCCACCAGAGGAATTAAAATTAAGGTGGGGCTGCTGGAATGATGAATTTTCAAAACCTCAGCCCTTATCCTCCTCAGCTCAGCGGGTAATTTTAACTTGAGGCGGCTAAAATGAGGTTAAAATAAGATTATACAAAAATCCTTATAAAAATGATAAAATTTATATATCGACTGGTAATGATTTATGTATATATCGAAAAGTTTTTTATTTCGGTATATGTACTTTTATTTGGGTATATATAAAAATTCTTACCAGTCAATATACAAATTATTATCACTTCTGTAAAGATTTCTGTATATACCAAAATAAAAGTGTATCGTTTCATTTTAGTCTCATCTTAGTCTGCCTCACTTTAGAATTATTTCAGCTCAGCTCTGCAACGGTTACGGATATAATATAACCCAAATTTTAATTATATATAATCAAATAGGATACGCATATGCCCCACAATACCATCATCACCAACACTGCTTCAAAACTTTTAATTATAACCTAACTTAAACCTAACCTAACCAGCAATAATTAATTTCATTTGCTGTGTTAATTGCACAGCACATGCGTTCATCATGTCCATCTACTTACGTTTTACACTTCAAGTTTGCGAATCAAACCCACAACCTTGTATTAATAATATTCTTGCATGCCATTTCCCAATTGCATACTTAGCTAATAGCCTAATTGTAATTGATAGGGCAGGTTTATTTAGTTGAGGAATATAACCTATTTAGATTTTTGATAATGAATTATTTTATATATTCACTCTATCACACGAAGATTGTCCTTATTGATTTTTTGAGGTCAATTTCTTTTAATTTTAACTCATAACTATTTAAAATTTATTATTGATAAAAATATAAAAAAATATATTTTAAAAACATCTAATCAAGTAGTTTTTAAATATATATTTTATAAAATTTAATTATTTAATATAATTATAGTCAAAGTTTAAAAATTTTAATTTTTAAAAGGTTAATAAGGGACAATCTTCGTGGAACGGAAGGAGTATTATTAATGAATTAAGTGATGCCATGTTTTTATAAAATTTTAAAATTAATATCATTACGGTATAATATATATATTTTTACTTTTTATATTTTTAAATATGTAATCAAGGACGAGGTTAAAAAGGAAGGAAAGTATCACAAACTAAATCAAAGAATAGCAAAAGGCTTAGCTGTCATAAATTGCCATTTAAAAGAAGCTTTGATGTCGAGAAATGCAAAATGCATGGTGGTAACTTGTCAAAAATAGTCGATGTTTGAGGTTAAAATATTTTAATAAATACCGGTTGGTCTAAATAGATAAACTATTAGATTTTTTAAATAATATTATGTGTTCTGATTTTGTCATTACGAATGAAATAAATTAGGTTGAGAAAGTCACTACTATAACAAACTTTTACAGTTCTTTATTATTAATTTAAATTAATCGACTAATGAATACCTTAATTACTAATATTAATAATTATAAAAGAATAGAATACCTTAATTGCTATCTGAAAAATCTAGCTGTGACAAACTTGCCTTTTTTCTGTCTATTTTCTTGTGTTTATATTTCAGAGGTGCAAAGTGCAAGGGTCCCGCGCACAACTAAGCAACATTTCAATATTTCATAGAACCGCACCTTGAAAACAAAAACACACACTTCATTTTCCACTTGTTTTGGGATTATAAATGTGGGAGCATGGGATACCCAAATCTGCAGACTCAAAATCTCCATTAATGTAATTCACCCCTCTTCTCTCTCTCTCTCTGTCTGTCTAGCCAGCTTATGCATGATGAGAAGACAAAGGTGTGTGTCGAGCAAGATGGAGAAGCAGGGCACGTGCATAACTAACTCCACCGTGGCACTGCCACGCATGCATTGATCTAGTTTCCTAGCTAGCTAGCCAATAGCCATGGCTTTAGTTAAGCTCCAGTACTGAGTTAGTTGTTCATGTGCCCCTCTTCCCCATCATGATCACTGCACCTTCTTACTTTGCTTCACTCCTGCGCTCTTGGAGAACAAGATACCCTAAACGCTACCTACGCTAAGCTAAGCTAAGCTATGTATGTATGTATGTATCAACAAGAAGTTCGGATCCACCCCATTTCTGGTGAGCATTGCTGTTGTTGCCACTAGGCAGTCAAGTTACTGCTGCAATTCCTTTGTCTGGTATCTGCATGGAAATATATGCTGTGAGTTTCTTTGTAAATCACAATTTCAAGTTTCAACTATGCCATATATATCAGTCTGGGTATTTCATATTTATTTTTTACTCGGCTAATCTTTGTTTCAATGTCATCTTTTCAATTTCAAGTTTTACATGTAGTGATAAAAATGCCAGCTAATAATATTTTGAAATATTATAATTTTCTTAAAGAGCATATAACTGTATTTTTCTTCACATTTAGCTTTAATGAAACACTTAAAAGAAGGGTTATTATATCATGCATGCACTGATAGTAGAATTTTTTTCCCACAAGCAAGCTTAAATTCACCTTAGAAATTAAAATTCAAATCTCTAACCTTAAAATCTTACAACCTAAATCCTATTCATAAACTCTAAAACCTAAAGTTTAACCATAAACCTTAAATTTTAACCCTTAAAACCTAAAGTATTAAACTCTAAACCCTAAACAAACACTCTAAACCCTAAATTGAACCTACTTATGAATTTTTTTCACTGCTAGTGCATGGAATATTTCCCTTAAAAGAATTACTCTATGAATCTAAAGAGTGATTTAATGCTATAAAGTGATCTGCTTTTCTTTGATGACTTGAGTTTGAACAACGTTATCTATTATACATAGGACAATACTTTGATACACAACATTTACACAATTCTTTTAATTTTAGGTTTAGAGTTTTAGGTTGGGGTTTAGGAGTTTAGTGTGTAGGGTGTAGAATTTAAGGTTTATGGTTAGAATTTAGAGTTCAGGGTTTAGTGTTTTAGGGTGCTAAGGTTTGGGATTTAAGTTTTAATTTTATAGAAGGATTGTGTAAATTTTTTCACATAATTTAGCATCAAAATATGACCCTTATATATATATATAAAGAATGAATGAGAATTCAGATTTGATCTCAAAACTGAGTTTCAAGCAGGATTCTACTACTTAGAGTTATATTTAATAGGATATTTGAATCATTTATGATTTATCTTACTTTATTGTTAGTCAACGACAAAAATTTTTTTTGCCTCTTTCTTGCGCTCTTTTTCATATTCAACATTAAAAAATTAAATTTTAAACTTTAATCTTAAATTTTAAATTTTAAATTTTAAATATAAATTTTAAAAAAATACACCATACCCATAATTTTTTAAACTCTAACCCTAAACACTAACCTTAAACCTTAACTCTAAATCTTAAGCCTAATTTTTTAGTGTAAAGCAATGAAAAAAAGTAGAAGATTTCTATTCGTTAGTTGATTAGCTTTAGAAGTATTTTTATTTTTGAAAGACTTTCATGTATTTGCCTATTACTATGATCTTTTGGTCTATCATTAAGGGGGCGTTTGATTCACGGAATGTAAGATTACCTATAGGAATATGATTATCGGAATGTAACATTACCTGACACATTACTGAGAATGTTATATTATCTTGTTTGGTTTATTTGGCAGGAATATAAGATTGCAGTGTTTGGTTGGAGGAATATAAGATTAACTGGAAGCAAAATTTACCAATTTGTCCCTATGATATATTTTTTTAACAAGTTAAACTTTTAATTATTAAATTAAAAATATTTACATAAAAATTTACAGAACTATTTTCGTTACATCTAAAATTTGCAAAAACTTTATATTTATAATATAATTAATATATTAAATCATTTTTAAAAAATGTTTTATATTTATATACCATTATTCTCTTTTAATATTTTTCGAACCGCAAAATACTATTTGTTTAATATGTTTAGATTTTTAATTTTTCATTACATTTGATCATTTATCAAATAAATTAAAGCATATAATAAAAGGGTAAAACTTTGCTACACAGGCTGTGTCAAGCCTTAATTTTACACAAGTCTGTGTATTTACAATATAAAAACCCAAATCCTAAATTCCTAACCCTAACCCTACAAAATTAAACCCTAAACCTTAAACTATATACCTTAAATTCTAAACACTAACCTTAAATTCTAAACCCTACAACCTAAACCCCTAAGCCTTAAACCCTAAACTAAAACCCTAAACCTTAAACTATATACCTTAAATTCTAAACACTAACCTTAAATTCTAAACCCTACAACCTAAACCCCTAAGCCTTAAACCCTAAACTAAAACCCTAACCCCTAAAACTAAAAGGCACCGTGTAAACTAAGTTTACACGGCCTATGTATCAAAGTTTTTTCCATAATAAAATAAATTTAAAAGTAGTAAAAATGATAAAAATAAATTAAGATGAAAAATATCTTATGAATCAAATAATAAAATTAATAACATCAACTCTTAACGCATTCACTCTCAAGAAACATGCAATCTCATCCTATATCCCTAGAAACATCATAAATACAATATTAATAATAATATATTAAATATTACAACATTATTTAAATATATATAACACCATTTATATATTAAACTAATATTAAATAAAAATATTTAATAAATTTCCACCATAATAGTTAGACACCTAATTAAAAATGCAATAAAGGATCAACATGAACATAATTCATTATCTTAAAGGCAATATTGTTCAAAGGAAAAAAAATTGTGTAATACCTAAGAAAATGATGGGAATAACATTCTTATCGTTTGGGGGAAAAGAAACTACTATTGAAAAAAGAATAATACCTTTGAGTGAAAATTTTCTTAAACCAAACACGAGAATATAAATTTAAAAAAGATTATTACCCCCGATAATCATATTTTCTGCTAACAAAATGCACCCTAAGGGAAGAAGAGATTGAATCATTAATTAATTCTTTTTTATACTGAATTATTTTTTAAATTGTCACTTTACTTTTGTCCACAGGGGTTTCAATTCTGCGCCATTCCAAGAATTTTGGCCAAATTGCACTTCAAGGCCAAAGCCTCATTCCTTCTCTTGAATTGATCCATTTTTATATTTTAAATTCTTAATTGCTTGTCTAATTTGAATTCCATGTTTGGATCATGAGATTACGCATCATTTGGCATCAGATTTTCAAGTCTTTTTTGATGTTTGGAATTAGAAATATATATATATATATATATATATATATATATATATATATATATATATACACACACCTTCATTAGTATAACTCTAATTATTTTTTTGTCTTCATTTTCTTGTTCTTAGGTTTTACTCCAGGATTCGTTGTCAGAATTTTCTTTCATTATATTTGTTCTAACCAAAATTCAAAATTTTATTATACGTTCAACATTGCTTGCCAAAATTGCAAAATTTGCTTTGCTTCCTGAATGTGTCCAAATGTGTTGGAGAAGGAAGAATACTGTCACAGAAGGGCTCCGCGGACAGAGAAGAATTATCTCAAAGAAGTAGCTCGATGGAGAGGGATGAACACGAAGAACGACCGTGTGGAGGAAGAATGTCAACACGGAAAAGGCCCCGAATATAGGTCTGAGTATCCTCCGAACACTAGAATAGAGAGGGATCATAACTGCAAGTTGATTTCTTCGGACAGAGGAGCAGTGCAGAGAGGGGAGAAATCTCTCTGAAAAGGCTCTCTAGGGATAAGGAAGAACGCTCTAGCAAGCGCCATAGACATCACAGCCGGTCCAAGCATTAAGCGAGGTCGGTCCTCTTTGTAGATCAGTTACTGGGAAAGTTGGTCCAGTCAACATGAGATAGGCCTTGTATTTACTAACATAAAGTGCTGATTAAGATGTTTGATTTGTTTCCTAATCAGCTGAATAAATATGGGAGTTCGATACGGCTGCAGAAAAGTTTCACTTGTAAATGAATGGATAAGATATTAATATTGTGTCCATGGATGCATTCTTCTTGTTTTGATATTGATACATATTACACCAGTGAGTTTTGATCTATCGTTTTGCATACGGGTCAGTACATAAAAACCGAAATTTTTAACGAAACAGTCCATATGGACCGGTATAGTGGTGACAACCACAGTTACAATACATGGCAATCGGTGGTTTCTCACCCATGCCAATCACCGAATCAAGAAAGGAGTTCAAAACTTAAAAAACAGAGGAACCAGATAAATACACACAATTTGGAAGCTGAATTATGGATTAATTAACATAGGCCTGGTACTATGAGTATTTTATGTTAAAACTATTTGAATTTGTGGAAAGATATACAAGCCTTGATTTAATCTTACATACAATCTGCTAAAAGGTTTTAACAAGTCTTTCCAAGGCTCCGTATAAGTATACTACGAAAGATGTAACGATCAAGGACGAACCTGAAGTTCCAAGTTTTACGGCTTTGAGGCACCACTTCTGGCAAACTCATCAAGCTGAGTGAGAAGGCATGCATGCACATTGATTGTTACTGCCATTCGCAGGTAGCAGCTCAGCTACTTCATAGATGCCTACGGTTCTCGTATCACTAATGTCAACATCAAAAATTGCAATTTGACTCGGTTTGTATTGTCGTGCATCAAGTTAAGAATTAAGATACCTGGATCAAGGGATAACAAGATCACAAGATCGACCATAAATACAACTAAACAAACATATTGTGGGAATTGACAAAAAAATCCACATAAGATACTAAGACATGTTTTTCCAAATGCATCACAGAAAATTGATAAATGTCCATATGTATGCACGTATTGAGACGAGCTATGTCCATCTCTCTTGGCTCGGTTTGCTACTCGGGTCTTTCTGAAGTAATTTATTTATATTTCTACGAAAAGGGTTACTAGACAACTTCTCATCTTAAGATCACCAGTTCAAATCAAGTTTCCACAAAATATCCTCTCAACTCCAAACATTGCTACATCTTGACATAGTAAAAACTGAGAAAGAAGCTGCTAGGATGGGAACTGAACCATCAAATACGAGTATGAGTCAGTCGGTCTCACCTTTAATTTCTTTATCATTGGTGACGTGCAGCAGTTGAGAACGGTTCAGCTAGGACATTCTTCCTTGATGGCAGCTTTACTTGTGATTCCCCTCGAGGTAGCAGCTCTTCTTTTGGCTTGTATTTGATGTACATATTCCGCCACTATGACATGAAAAACAGGAGCAAGATTACTCGAAGAGGAAACGTTAATATTCGCCTTCTTCAATGCCCTGTTAACATTTTTCTGAGTCTTTTGGAAATGGACCGTACACAGAGAAGGAATGGCTGATCTGAGTATGGGCTTCCCACATGTTATAGGCCCGGCATGAGCACTAATCAACAAATTCAAACCAAGAATAAATAAAAAACCAATCTTCACTATCCTTATCCCTACCCTATCCATTATCAATTTCAAGAAATGCCCTCAATTTCTTTCCTTGGTTAAGCAATCAAATGCTCTTTCTCATTCTAATTCACATACATAGAAACATAAAAAAAAAAACCTTTTGATGACATATGTGCAAGCCTTATAAAGCTTCAGCTTGGAATCGGAGAGGATATGGAGATGGCAAAATCTAGTCAAAGCCATGGCTTTGAACTTACATCCAACAAAGGAACAATGTTGATTATTCTTAAAATTCAAACAAATATTAGTATTATTAACATGAATATTATTATCTGCAGGGGAACTTTCAATGATTGGAGCATCATCAGCTTGGTCTTGAACAGAGCTTTGCTTGAAAGGGCTGATACCAAACTTCCAATAATAGTTCCTGTACTGGATCTTGAGGTTTTCCATGAGAGCCCAGTAGTGGTCTCCGTAGCACCCTGAAAGCTGCCTCAAGTGCTGCAACCGCCGCTTCAGGAGCTCTTCGCGCGTCAGGTGGGTGCTGCGGGCAAGAACCACGTTACCACGTCCTGTGATAGAGGAGAAGACATGTTTTTGATGATGTACACAGCAGCAGCAGTGGGTGAAGTGATGGGGTTAGGTTTTTGGGTAGCTCGGAATAGAAACACCGCTGTTTTCGGATAATAAATCTACATTAAAAGTTGTCGGAAGGGAGGAGATTGAGAAGCCTCCATTTTTGGTTTTGGATGGATGAACGCAATGGCTTTGGACAAATATCCTTTAGGTATCGTAGAAGGTTAGAGGGGGATTTACTTTTGGTCAAATCATTTCATTAGTCCCTGCACTATAAATAACTGTATATTTAATCATATATTACAAATTTTAAAAGTTCGATTCTATCCAATACGACGCAAGGAAAATATAATTAAATCAAAGAACATGAAACCGAAACCGGTGATGAATAAGGAACCTAAAGTTGGCTTTGGAAGGAATGGTATGAGCAACGCAGAAAACCTTGTCAGCTTGTTAGAATTTCATATTCCAGCCAAAGATACGGCCTGGATCAACTTCTATCTGGCATGAAAGGTGAAGGCTCATTTTGAGTTGGAGTTTGTCCAAAGAGCATTTGCAAGCGATGGGATCAAAGCTAAACTGGCCAAGTGGGGAAATAACCCTTGCTCATGTATTATAACCTTTGAATCTTTAGCAGAGAAAGACGAGGCTTGGTTAAGGAAGAAGGACTGCTTGTCGTTTTGGTTTAATCACATTTCCCCACTCACAAGAGATGATGGGGTGCCTCTATCTTATTTCACTATTTCACTAATAGGTGTTCCATTACATATGTGGCACGAATCCTTCTTTGCAGCACTGGGGAACAGATGGGGCAGTTACATTGGCTTAGAGAACTCAACAAAGGATTTGGAGAACTTTACGGCAAAAATGATTGCAGGGTGGCGAGTCCCTTTGATATATCAGACTCCGTTCTTTGGGGCGTCCTTTATTAAAATTGGAAGGGAAGAATGCCTTCAAGAGTTCACTAGCAGTGAAAGTGTTAGGGATGATGAAGTTTTCGCTGACGTTTGGCCCTCGGGTGAGCTTAATAGGGATGAAGATCCTATAGACAGCAAAAGGTATAGTGACAACGACACGTCAGCAAGTTATGTTTTGCCGGAGACCAAAACCCCTCCGATTAGAAGGGACCAACAGTGCACCGCTTCGGTCTTAGAAGATGGGTTGAGTCCCGATGAAGCTACACATAATCCAAGAGATGGCCTGGACGTCGACGCGCATGGGAACGTTATTATTCATAATTGCCAAGCCGTCCTAGGTGAGTCCCCAGAATGTCTCAGTGGTTCAAAAAGTTTCACCAGGAAATATCCATATAGGAGAGGGATGTAATCGGGTTTTGTTGAGCCCAAAAAAGAACTCTGGGCTTTTGGAAGGCTAGGCTATGAGACCAGGAAAAGCCCATCTCAATACTGACCCTTTACCCAGTACGAACATTGAAAACCTGGTCATCAAAGACTCCTTTAAAAATGGGTCCACCTATTCTCAAAACATGTCTTCAGTTGAGGTGGTGCCGGACAGTTTTGAAGATATAGGAATTAATAAAAAAAATCTCCCTTACATGTAGAATGAGTAAAGCAGGAATAGGTGTCCGATCCGTATTTGTTTCTCATGAGTCATCGTGTCAAAGTTTATCCCCTCGGTACATGTCCAGTAAAGATATGCTTAATCCTTCCCATAGGCGTCAAATGAGGAATCAATTTCGTGAGTATATCGAAGAACCCATGTTGTCAGAAAGCATTCCTATTTCGGAACCATATACAGTGAGTGGACTCGCTGTCAATTGAGCAACCTTAGACATCTTCGGGAATTTCATCCAAGATGCACAGCTGGTGGACCTTCCCCTAAAAAGAGGTGTTTTCACATCTAACTTTGGTTAGACTGGACCGTTTCCTGGTTAATGTACAGTTTATTTCGACCTTTTCAAGCTTGGAGCAAAGGCTACTGGCAAAGTCCATCTCAGACCATAATGTCATCGAGATCAGAAGTGAAGATAGTGACTGGGGTTCGAAACCTTTCATGTTTTTTAATTATATGATTGATGAAGAAGGGTTTGTAGATATGGTGATTGAAAATTTGAATGGTAGGGAAAGAAGAATGGTAATGTGGGGGATTATGAAGATCCTTAGAGGCTCCAAAGAAGCATTTAAAAGATGATGTAATAAAAAACTTGAGCTAAGAGACTTTATCACTAAACTTGAGCTAGGCTGAACCAAACGGCTACATTAGGTTTACCGTAGCAAACCTGAACCAAATATCTTAAATTAGGTTCATTTTTATCTTATATAAATGCATAATTATTACTTAGGGAGTACATACTAGCAGCGGTTAAAATCTCATTCGAATCGGGCGTCGAATTGACATCTAATTGTGCGAATCTGTAATTTAGGGACCAAATTAAAAACCTAGAAAACTACGAAGGCTTAATTAAGTTTGGGATTATCAATCCTCAATTAGTCAGGTTACATGCATGCATGTTCAATTTCATCTAAAACGGGTCATTAAAACACATCCAATTAACATACATGCGAAACATGGACCAAAATAGAAGAATCTCAACTTCAACAGCCAATTAACTTACATAACAGCCTTCAGTATTGGTACTCGGGATCCTGTACTGATACCAGGATTCAAATCCAGAGGTTGTACCGATATTAACATATACATATCGATACCCAGCTCACAAAACATAAGGCTCGTACCGATATGCTTCCTCAAGTATCGATACCAGGCTTAAATGGCCAAAACACAATTTCCAATAGCTAAAACTCATACTGTTATGGCCCACCCTATACTGATATCCAGGCCAATTTCCCCCTTCTCAAACCTAATTTAGGCCCCGTGTACCGATATAGAGGGTACCGTATCGATACCGAGAGGCCTATAATGCCCATTTACCAAATTTTAGACCTTTAAACCAACTCATAAAAGTCCCAAACATCCTAGCATGCATACTAAACACATTCATCATGTATTGCATATATCCACAACATTCCAAGCCATCAAATATGCACTTTCGCACAAGAAAGCGTAAACTATAGGCATACTTCATAAACATATCAACCATCATATTCAGAAATGTAGCTAGGCATAAATCCATCAATCCACATCATAAAACAGAACAACAAACCAACAAACAACATGATACAATCCTTGGGGAGCAAGTACAACCAAATTACAAAGCCCAAAACTTGGACAACGCATTGCCCTGTTACCATATGCTAAAAGCTAAAACTATACTCAAAATCAAACGATGTCTTAGGATCTCCTCACTCCAATGCTTCCTCAATCTTTAATTATCTGCAAAGAAGAATGAGAGCGTAAGCAAACATATGCTTAGTGGTGCCACTCTTCCACATTCAAAAATGCATTTAAACATGAGCATAAAAACCAACACCTTCGAAACCCTTTTAAAATCATGACATGCATAGTAGTCCATATGCAAAATATAGTTTTCATTTGTTTCTCGTATATTGACAATTACAACGACCTTTATAAAGCCTTATCGAATACATGGATTTCTCGGTAGACAACCTCTACCAAACCATACCTTGACCCAGAGAATCTCACCTCAATCCTACACAAGGTACAACATCAACTTGGGTAGCCTACTGTATACCACAAGTGACAATCCACCAGCCTGAGTAGCCTACTGCATACTTTAAGGGCCGCGGGGTAATCGACTTTATATATTATAGTGCACTTTAAACCCTATGGTATGCCAACTATATCCGATACTTTTCTTCGCTTGTCACATATAGCCAATATACACTTTTAAACACATTTACTTACTGTTATTTCCTTATGGATTTTAACCAACCATTTTCCATATGCAAATATCATATTACCCAAAGCAACAACCACATTCTATTTAGGAACCATTTCTCAATACTCTTAAGCATCCATATACTTGGTAAATTATTGAATATCATTTAAAAGACGCATAAAACATTAAGTAAATTAAACCATGCTTTTAAACCAAAAACATGTAAAATAAATCGCATATCAAACTGATACTCAAAGGCAATATTAGGAAGAACTTACTTTCGAGTTTAGTTAAGCTTGTTAGGCTTTAACAAAACTCTCAACTCCTTATTCAAACTTTTTTAGAGTGTCTGCTCACCAATGCGCAAAACTTTGCTCGCCGTTGCATTTCAAGCCTTCGAAACGAGCAGACTTCCCCAATATGAGCTAGGCTTGAATCTCCGCTGTTTCGACCACACAAAACCAGAGGCAAAATCTATTAAAATGCATTCTAACACCAGATTACAATCAACCCAAGCAATCTCAACAAAATTGCCTCTGAAAGCTAGCCGAAACATCAAAAACAACCTCAAACCACAACCAAACAACCTCCAACCTCAAAACTAAGATTCTAATATCTTAACAACATCATTGAACATCCCAAAAACATACTTCTAACATCTTCATATCTCCAGCCATCAAGAATCTAACACAACAGCCCCAAAATTACCTTTAAACTACCTTAAAAACTAACCAATTAAATAGTTTCAAAATTAATTATAAAAACTTCATTTCACATTATTCATGTACAACCAAAATGTGAATTAACCCAATAAAACCCCCAACAATCATCTTGTAAAACAATAATTTAGGCTAATCATCAATAAATTCCATCTTCTTGAATTAAATTGCAAAACCATGTTATAATCCACAAATACACGCCAATAACTAGGAAATATTAATAAAGAACCTTAGTTTTAAGAGAGAAGAAGAAATTTACCTTTGAAGAACCTCCCACCAAAATTGACGTAAGTTTTCTCTTGAAAACAACTTGAGAAATCAAAGAAATCTCTATAAGATTTTGTTAGGAATCAAAAGATGAAATCTCCATTGAAAATCAGTAAGGAAAATTAGAAATCATGATTGGGAAAAATAGATGAAAAATGAGAAAGGAAATCCAAAAAAATTTGGTACAATAAGAAAATGATTTTAAAATCAATTAGTCGTCAATTCTTACTCAATTAAGGTGGAAAACTTTAATTAAACCATTCGTAAAATAATAGCTCTCTAAGGATTCTTAGTATTGGTCCAATTACATTTTAGTCACTTAAAACAGTTTTGCAATCTTTACAATTTAGTCAATAAACCAAAATGTCACCTCGATTTAACTTAAATAATTCCCAAATTAATTACCAAAACACTTGATAATATAATTAAACATTTTTAGTAAGTCAAACCAATTTTTATCTCAACCATTTTTATTTTTAAAATATTAATTCTCGAAACTCGTTCTACCGATCAATCCGATTCGACCGAGTTGAACATGACTTGACCAAACCTCTAACTTCTAACTCTATTTTTGGGGTGTTACAATGAAGATCCGTAAAGGCTCCAAAGAAGCAATTACAAGATGGTCTGGTAATAGAAAACTTGAGCTAAGGGACTTTATCACTTAGCTGGAACACAAAATCCAGGATATTAAAGGCAAGTTACAGCTAAGTCAAGGGGACTCAATAGTGTCAAACATGCTTTCTCAATTTAGAGCCGAGCTATGGAAGGAGTTGAGAAAGGAAGAAAGGGCCTAGCTACAAAAATCCAGATTGAGATGGCTCAATGAGGGAGATCGAAACACCAGATTCTTTCATACGATGACCTTCAATAGAGGTAAGGTGAATTCGCTGAACTGCATTCCACATAATAATTCCCTATTAACTGATCCAGGGCTGATCAGAAGTAGGGACTTTGAAATTTTCTGCAATGCTTATAGCTCAAGGACTGCTTTAGATGTGGAAAGCTTAAACCTTGGCTTGAACAGAATATCCCAGGTTGAGAAATCAATGCTTGAAGTTCCCATTTCAGAGGAGGAAGTATGGAGGGTGGTTAGCTCGCCTGTTATTAACAAGGCACCGGGGCCTGATGGGTTCAACATGTGTTTTTTAAAAAATGATGGCCACAAATAAAGGTTTTCATTATGATTTTTTTTTTCAGATTTCTACGTTGGCAAGAGATGGAAAGAGGGTGTGAATCACTCTTTCATCACATTAATCCCGAAAAAGCTAAACCCTGAATCACCGGAAGAGTATCGTCCCATAAGTTTGGTAGGTGAATCTACAAAATTTTGTCAAAAGTGCTGCTTGGAAGGCTTTATTTCTGTGCAGATTCTATTATAAGCAATTCACAGTTCGCTTTTATCCTTGGGAGGCAAATTTTGGACTGCTCTTTTATAGCCAATGAAAGTATTGACGATTTGATAAAAAAGGGTTCGAAGGGCTTTGTCTTTAAAATAGACCTCAAGAGAGCCTATGACACAATAGACTAGAATTTCCTTTTAAGAGTGATGAAAGAGATGAACTTTGGGGGGGAATGGAGTGATTGGATCTTCAAATGCATCTCTTCAGCTTTGATTTCGATCCTGGTGAATGGGGTACCAACCGACAGGTTCTCAATTGCCCGTGGGCTCAGACAAGACTGCTCCTTTACCCCAATGTTGTTTAATATCGTGGGAGAAGGGCTAAATTTAATGCTATCAAAAGCCTCTGCTAAAGGACTGTTCTCGGGTTTTATTGTTGGAAGGGGGCAGAATACATTCAACATTACACACCTCCAATTTGCAGACGATCTTATGATCTTCTGCGACGCATCCCTAGAACAAGTCAAGAACGTCAAGAGAGTCCTCCGTGTGTTCGAGCTAGCTTCGGGCCTTCAGTTAAACATGAAGAAAAGTAATATCTTTGGTATTAATATTTCGGATTATGATATAACCTTCTAGGCTAATGCAGTGGGCTGCGATGTGGGTCAGTTTCCAACAGATTATTTGGGGCTTCCACTTGGTTATAGAAGAAACTCTACAGTTATGTGGGAGCTGATTGTTGACAAATTTAATCATCGATTGGTGAGTTGAAAGGCAAATGATTTCTTCTATGGGGGTCGACTGGTTTTAATTAAGTCTGTTTTGTCCTCTCTCCCTATTTTCTACCTCTCGATCTTCAAAATGCCAAAGGAGGTCTATCAAAAACTAAACCGCCTCATGGCAAATTTCTTATGGGGGCAGATCTGCAGATAAAAAAAGATACATTGGGTGAAATGGTCAGACGTATGTTTGCCAAAGAATTTAGGAGGACTGGGCATTACAGATTTAGAGATGCAGAACAAAGCTTTGTTGGGGAAGTGGGTTTGGAAGTTCGCAAATGAAAATGAATGTCTATGGAAGCATGTGATCAGCTGCAAGTACAACTACGACCCAAATCATCTTTTGCCTACAGTATCGAACCAGTACAGATTTTCATAGATATGGAATGGGGTGATTAAAACATTTTACAAAGAGGACACTGTTGGGAACTACTTGAGAAACAACTTTATAATTCAAAGTTGGCGACGGGAAAATCTATCCGTTTCTGGAAGGATGTGTGGTTGTGTGAGACTCCCCTAAAATCTAAACTCCCCATGTTTTTGCTCTTTCTTGTAATAAAACAGGGGTCATTGCTGATTTTGGGACGAGAGCTGAGCCTGGATGGTCGTGGGAGATAATTTTAAGGAGGCAAATATTTGATTGGGAGCTTGAGCAATGAGATAACTACTGCGTCTGTTACAGGATTTTAGGCCAAGCAATCTCAACAAGGACTGGGTATGTTGGTCAGGAGTAGGTGATGGGAAGTTCATTGTAAAATCTTTCAACAAAATGTTTTTTTCAAGAGCTCTGAAGCGGACAAGTTTTGGAAGGTGTATGGCGTGGGATGGCTCCTCCGAAAGTTGAAGTTTTTACATGGCTAACTATCAGCAACAGGATCCATGTTAAAGTGGAATTGATGAAGGGGGGTGTATCGTCTCGGATATCTCTTGTCTGCTCTGTGGTAAACAACCAGAAACAGTCTCGCATCTTATGTTCAGTTGCGAGATCTCTTGGAGCGTGTGGATGAAGTTTGCCGCTTTTTGGGGCTTACCTTCAGCTTTCCCTTTGCGGTTTTGTGGACATTGTGGCTATATAGAAATGACATAATATTCGGGAATAGACGGATGGATGTTTTTGAATTATTTTATGTGGTGAGGGTACGTCTAGCATCGTGATACAAGGCAAAGATTTCTCCCAGCGGAATCACCCTTGAGGATCTAGTTGTAGACCCCTGATTAGCGGATACAAGATCCCCTGGTAATCACGTTACGACAGTCCACTCTTGGAAGGCACCGCCTTTTGGGTTTATAAAGCTAAATGTGGACAGGGCTATGCCCAAGAATGGCTCGAAGGGTGGAATTGGCGGGATCTTTGGAACAGTGATGGGAAAGTACTAGCAACCTTTTCTGAATCTATCGGCCAGGGCCCCCAATTCTGGCTGAATTACTGGCAGTACAATATGGCTTGGAGTTCTATTTACGTCCGGACAGAGGGTTCAAGTCGAGACTTGTTATGGAATGGGCCAGTAAAACGGCGGTGGAATGGATTTTTCAATCCCGAAAGTTGCCCTTCATGTTTCGTATCTTTTGTCCGAAACATTGCGAATTTTATTTGTGCTAAGAATGTCATCTTACGACACATTCCGAGGGTCTGTAATGTTGAAGCCGATTCTTTGGCTAAAGAAGGGAATGGGTGAATTGGTGTGAAGTCTCTGGTAATGTAAGGTTATGTTTTATTTTGCTGGAATATGAGTGTGTCTTGCAAGGCCATTAGGGAAAACAAATTAGACAAGTAACGTTGTATTGATCTTCGATTGTAATTTTTTTTCTTTAATAAAAGTTTCCGGGCATTCTTTTTCCCCTTCCGCTATTGGAGTTATACTTTGGTACGACTCTAATATGAGGGATTTTAACGAGGCCTATTTTCTATAAAAAAATATAAGAATTAAATATGACTAAATTATATAGCAAAAATTAAATTTACAATTAATGTATAATACATGAATTAATTTAAGCATAATGTTCAAATTTGTCCCTAACATAAATTAATTTAAGCATAATATCTAGATCTGTCCCTAACATTTCATAGTTTTATCACTTTGGCTCATATTATTTTTTTGAAGCACTTTAGTCCTCGGCGTTTTATTTTTAAACAAAAGTCTTTGATCGAATAAAAACCGCTAGTTGACTAACTATCAATGCGTCCCGCTGACTAGCTAGGAACCACGACAGTAATTTTCTAAAATGATTAATTGTAAATTATTATATTTATCGCAACCAACCAGATACTGCCGCAACAGAATCTTTGGTTCGTTGTAAAATTAGAAAAAATTTAACATCTTGCATTAGGGGAACAAACCTAGACCTTTGAGAGGAATAATAACCACAAAAATTGTTTTGTTGGTCATAATTGACTTGTCTTAAATTGTTCAATTCTAAGTGCTTCAACAGCAATTCTGAAAGTGTGAACTTTTGACATTATCCTGGTACCCACAACTTCCCCTCTATTTACATCTAAAAGCAGCTTTTGAGGAAGTGCTAGTGCTCTTCCAACAGAAGGAAGATCAACAAACATATCATATATATCCAGAAGCAGTGGATAAATTGATTGAGCAAATGCCGGAGCCTCATAACTCCCTGTTGGTCGGCTGAGTTTTATTTGACCCCACCTCAGAAACAGAACCCAACTCGACATCGGCAGCTGACCTCTCAAATATGTTCTGAGCAGAGAGTACCTACAGTGAGGTAGCCTAACAGCAGAAATGAATATTTTAATCTGGTCAGGTACTGAAAGCTTTTGAACTAAGTCATGGGAGGCTCTTAAATCATCAAATTTGAACACTGAAAATGGCCATAGGTTTTGTAACTTGCAGAGTAAGGCAAAGGCCGTTGCAGATTAAGGCTGCCTAATAGTGTGGGTTTCGTCAAGCAAATGAATCTTCTTAATCTATCACTTTGAATGAAAGGCGTAAATGGGGAAGCTGAGATTGAAATTGAATTAATTACGAGTTAGAAGCAGCAAAATCTACGTTTTTCAAAGGATTAAAAATGAGCACATACCCTAAACTCCAGTGGTGGAGCTCAATAAAAATTCGTGAAAAATTATTATAAAAAAGGAGTTTTAACAAATTATTATAAAAATTCGTGAATATCAGATACTTGGTTTTGTGTGGTACCTGTGGCTTCTTTCTTACATGATAGGTACCATTGCTGATTCATGTTTATTTTGCGGCCGATTTTCTTTGCAATGCTTTTTCGTCAGACACTGACGAAAAAAGTCCCGCTCTCTTCTCCTTCAACCTTGTCATGCTTCTGGTTTTAACACCTATAGTTTGAGCAGTGCTGCCTACACCAATCCTTGACTGATCCTCATTCTCGGATTTCACTGTTGTTTTACTCCTTGAATGTGACATGTTATTATCATCTATATCCTTCTCGATAAGCTTATACTTCTTTTGGCAATTCAAATTTTCACCATCAGCAGCAGAATCAGGACAGACTTTCAGAGGTTTATTTCCTGTGTTTGAATCAATGGTAATATCTGCATTTTGAGAATCATGGGGGCTCAACTTCCGCAGCATGTGATCAAAAATCGACTTTTGAGAATCTCCAGCGGAAAGCACCAGAAGATCACGTATCCTAGCAGCAGGGACAGAGAGCTTGTCTAAAGAAGGCGGCGGGAAAGAAATTGCATCACTGCCACGACAAACAGATTCCTCATTAGAAGAACATCCTGAATGCGTAGCATATTCCTCCCAATCATATGGAAACCCAAAAAGGAAATGACTGCAAACCTGAAAGGGATTAAGATCGAGAAATTTGAGCTCCAATTCTTGCCAAAATGGAGAAACAAAATTAACAAATCGGTTTAGCTGTCCCTAATAAGCATTTTTTAAGTTTAACTAGTATAGCATTACTATTAGGGACATGATAAGATGATATTGTTGGCAAATATTAACAGGATGAGCATGAATAGCAGTGCAATGAGAAACCCAACCTTAGGCGAAAAGCCGTTTTCAAACGTACGAGAGGTATTGATGAAGCCGCTGATAGCAACCGTGACGCCATCGGCAGTTTCAAGAGTGGTGGCATCGTGTCTTTTGGCGATGGCTGCCGAGCACAACGCTCTTTGACCTTGTCTCCTGTTTTTCATCCATTACCACAATATTACCACTATTATTAAAACCACTATACAAAAACACACAAAAACAACTGTTCATCAGAATTTACAAATGTGTTGCGTCTAATACTAGTATGTTTGGGATAAAAAAAAAGTAAATCCTCCTAGTCTTTTCTAATCATATTTGTATATGCACATTTATAGAAAAGAAAGAAGGAAAAAATTGAAGGGCGAGTTAGAGAGGGTACCCTCTGCATTCAAACCCTCCAACGGCTAAACCTCGGGGCTCCGCCGTGCACAACCACCAATCATACAGCAACACCTGCAACCCGACATTCAATTTTTATTAGAATGAAAATATGGTGCAACTAAAGAAAGAAAGAAAAAACCTTACAGCGTTGAGGGATAGATTAGCAAGAGGAGTAGGGGAGGCGATGGGGACGAGATGCTCGGATGTATTTCGCTTTTCAGAATATCTTCTCCTTTCGTTTCTCTTTCTCATTTCGGTGGTTTGCTTCCGGCAGCAACTCCTCTACTTACCTGACACTGCCTGCCAGCGTTTCAAACGGCGGTGGCATAGAAATGTCGCCGCAGCTATTTCGGGATAACGGTGCGGTCCGCCGCCGCTAAAGACCTCAATTGCGGCCGCGAATATCAGTGTGTTGAAGATACCAGAGATAACGGGGCGCTATATCTGCTAAATCGATAGCCTTTAAAAATATATCCTTTTCGACAAAGTAATCAGAGACAGAGTAACACATAGCGGGAACGAAAACAGAAAAGAAAAGTTAAAACAGAGCGATGCGGTAGCAAAGAAGCAAATAACTCAAAATCTGATGACTCAATAACAAATCAAAATTCAAGTTAAGTTTCGAGTTTGAAAAATTACCTTATTTAACTTTCTGGTCTGTCGGAAACTTGAAGGAAAGAGAAGGGTTGGGTCAGGGAAAAAATAAGAGGAAGTTAACGGCGGGTCCGGCGACAGGCTTGTTTGGCGGCGGGGATCAGGGAAGAGAGTTGAGATTGGATCGGGAATTTCAAAAGAAATTTTAGAAACATTGTTCACATATTAATTCTAGTGTAAACAACACTATTGGTCACTAAACTATTTCCACTTTTTTATTTTGATCAATAAACTATTATTTTTTGATAAAACTGTCACCAACGTTACATTTTTTTTTATTTTAGTCATTAATATTACTTTTTCTATTTTGGTCACCAATCTATTGTTTCTTTTCTGATTTAATTATTAAACTATTTTTTTTCGTAAGTTTTTAATGATGTATGATCAAAATAAGAGAAAATATAAAGTTAGTGACGAATTTACTGAAAATACTAATTTGTTGACCAAAACATAAAAACATAAATAATTTAGTAAACAATGGTGTTATCCTTAATTCTTTTTAGGATTTTTTTTTTTTAAAAAATAGTAATTCTCTTTGGGATAGTGTTGTATCACCTAAATCTCCGATATGTAGTCCACGATTTCGATTTTCGATCATCAAAATTTTGAAAGGTGGGTCTAACACTATACTATTAGTCATCCAGCTATTATCGCTTTTTTATTGTAGTTAACAAATAATATTTTTCTTGATAAAATAGTCATTAGCGTTGCGATTTAATTTTATTATGGTTATTTGTCGTTAATTTTGATCATTAATTTAACATAATGGTAATGTAACATGGTATAATAATAATTTTAATCCCAAAACTTATACATTCTATCAATTAGGTCCTAATTCAAAATATATTAACTCTCATGTTAAATATTTGGGCCAAACCATATTTTTAAATTTTAGGGTAAACTACATTAGACAGTTTAAAACTTTTGATTTTTAACTTTTTCTATTTAAATATGTTTTTTGTTTTTACAATCTGATTTAATAATAAATTATTAATGTTTGACCCCATATAATAACATTGAAGAGCCTCTTGTAAAAAAATTAAAAATGCTGCATAAGTTGGAGTCTAAAGTTTATGTATATTTTAAATAAGTTTATCTTATATAGTATTTTTTTAGTTTATATGATTTTAAATCAACTCAAGAATCAAAATAAGAAACAACAACGTAGACTATGTAGTTGAATAAATTATTTAAAAATTTAATATAAATAAATAATATATGAGTTTAAAACAATTATTTAAGTATATGATTTTGGTGGTAAAAAATCCCTTGATTAATTTTGAACATAACTATTCCGCATATTGCTACAAGCAGCTTGAGGGTTGAATTAAACCAGTAGCAGTTCCATCAGCATTACTACAAGATGCTTCCGCCGGTTTGTTTCTGTAAGTCAGCTTCACGTCCTCCAGCCTTATATCCCTGCAATGATAGCTTGGGCTACAATCAAACTTCACTGCTACTTCCGTCGCCGATGCTCCGTGGATGTCTTGGTACGTAACATTGCTAATTTTAACACCCAAAACCTGCATCACATCGTTTAATTAATTATTCTTCCAAGCTTGCTTAGATTGAATTCGATGATTATTCCGATAGATTAGCTGTTAGTACGTACCAGACCGGGGCAATTTTTCTCGTCGGGCCAGGAGTGCTGATCGATGACGATGGGGTTTTTGACGTCAGTCATGATCGCGTGCTGGAAAAGTATGTTCCTGGCGAAACCGGAGCTCAGTCTCCCCCATGACTTTATTCTCACTCCATTTTGAGTTCCGGTAAATGTGACGTTTTAACCGTCACATTCTGCACACCGGGTTCTTCGGCTTCCTTCCCAAGACTCCCAATGCTGATCCCATGGCCAGGTCCACATGCCACATTCTCAATCCACAGATTGTTGGTGCTGGGGCCAACCGAGACACAATCATCGCCCGTTTCGATTCTAGAGTTGAGAATGGTGACGCCGGTCGAGGATTGCACATGGACGCCGTCAGTGGTCGGGCTATTGCCGGAGGCAGACACTCTTACACCGTCCACTTTCACGTTGTTGCAACCATCGATGACAATATGGTACAATTGGCTGTTTAGCAATGTTAATCCTCTTATTACAATGTTCTTTGAATTGCTGAATCCTAAAGACTGCAAAGCCAAATAATAATTAGCAAATTGTATTATATAACGTTGATTAATAAATAACGAATATAATTAACCATATGCAAAACCCACCGTTGCTCCGCCGGGACAGCCCTTGCCTGACCTCTTGCAAGTCCACAAGCCAGTGCCTTGACCATCAAGTATTCCGCCATAAACCGAAACACCATTTACATGCTCAAAGAGAATCCAAGTCCCGGAACCTCCGACAACCTTATAATCCGACGGAGCAACAAGCGTGCCATCGATACGAAATACAATAGCATTATTCTTGCACTGTCCACGGAAAACAACATTGCGCAACAAAAACCTTCCGGGCGGGACGTAAACGGTTGCAGGTTTGATGGAGCCACAGGCCAAAACCCATGCAGCAACAAAGGCTCAGGTCGAGTCGAAACCGCCATCGGGTTTGGCTCCATAGTTAAGAACATTGTAAGTACTGTAACTCAATGGATCAGCTACCCCGAATGAAGCGAGGACAAGGAGAACAAATGCAAGAAAAAGAACACAACTGGTTGTCTGTTCCATTTTGTTTTTAATTAGCTACAAGAGAGGAGAGAGTTGAGGGATAAGAAGGTACAGGGGCTGAAAGGGGTACTTATAAGTGCATGCAATGGCAACTTATCATTAATTATGGAACCAGCAACTTAAGGACGCCGAAATTTTTGATCTGTTTTGCCGATTACTTGGGGTTTGGTCTTATGATATGGCCATGCATGCAGCCGCCATTTGCTTGATTAATATATTATAGTAATATTTTTTTATAGAAAAAGAAGTTGGAAATTCTTTTAGGAAAAGGAAGGTGAAAATGTGTAAGTAATCTCTTGATCCATGCTTACAAAATTAGTTTAATAGAGAAAGAACATGAATGATACACTACAAGAGTTAGATTTTCCAAACCAATAATAACAGAAATGAGATCCTTTATGATAAATTGATAAAACATCATCTTCCAAGTATAAAAAACATGATATATATAGGATTATTATCCCATACACATGCAGTGAAAACTTTTTTATTTTCACAAGCGTTTTAGGGTTTAGATTTTAGGTGTTTTATTATGATTATATATATATATATATCACTTTAACTGTATTAGCATATGCTTTAACGTGTTGTTGCTTAAGATGGTAGATTTTCCAAATTTCCAGGGTGGGTTAGTTTAGTAGTTAAATATATATATACTGAGTATGATATAAGATCCACTCAGTATATATATATATATATATATATATATGTATGTATGTATGATATATAAGAAAACTAATGTTTTCATGAAGTTAACGTGAGTGGCTAGCAAAAAGCATGTGCGAGTTTGCAATGGAGGCGTCACCTCCATACGCATTGAATTAGCATTGGCGGGGGGCACCCTCGCCCAGCTACCGTATTTCATGTTTTCTGCAGCTCTATTAGGACGCGGAGTTAGGAATCAAGACCAGAGGAACAAAGTTTAATTAATCATAAAAAATAAGAAACAAAATTTAAATAAATTGAAAGTTAAAGGTCCAAATAAAAAACATGGTCAAAAAATAAATAATTTATTATATTTTTGTGTAAAAAAAATAGGGAGTCACATCCCCAAGCTTTAGGGTAGATCTCACTAAATAACGGATAAATTACCAGTAATGAGTTCTAATAGAATTGTTTTTAAAATCTTATTGCTGCATGTAGGCATTTGGGTTTGGCACGTCCATTTATGCCATCAACTATACACATTGGTGAAAAGAATTGAAAATTCTAAATATGTGGCCAACAGAAAGAGCATGCACTCCCAATCAATGCAAGAAGGCAGGCAGGTTACCTGTTTTCAAGGATTCCATGTTTTTGTTTCTGGAACAGGAAGCAAGCATGTCATGTATGCATTGTTTAGCGGATCAATCTTCCAATTATCATCAATAATCATGATTTCTACTTGTTGATGCCTAAATAGTAAGACACTAGATAAGATAGGTAGAGACAGTAGACTAATGTGGTTGTGGCAGATTTAGGTGATTTACCCCCTGTAAGTTTGGGACGGAGAGCCACAGACAACATGGCGGTTGAAACTGATCGGAGTTGGAGAGATGAAGAGAGATGAAGAAGAGGTGGGTGGAGGAAGATGGGATTCATTCCCTCACTCCAGTTTGTCCCTACTCCCTTTTCTTCGGCGATATTTGTTTTATGGCTTTTGGGACGATTGGTGATTAGATGGTGTCAGGCCTAATGACGCCCTATGAATAGATTGGCAGGAGTAGCTCAATCTTTGAAGTATTAGGCTTTTTAGTCCGGTCATGTAAGTAGAGTACTGCCGCATCCGACAGTGTTTTGCTCCCAAAATGACCCGGGGCTCCGTCAATAATAGACTCCGATTAAGCCTATCTCCGAGAGAGCTGCTGCAGTGAGTGGCTTCCGAAACAATCGAATGCGGAGACACTGAGGGCGATTTCAAAATTACACAGGGACGGAGATACTAGATATAACACTACTTTACTTGATTTCTACTTAATTTCCATGCATGGTTAAACAACTTCTGCTTGTTAATAAAATAAATAAATGAACAAATCGTCCAGAAACATTACACTGTGCTGCTGCCTTCAATCATGAAAAACAAAGATTACTTTTGTACTAGTCTGTTAAATACATGAAAAGAATATGGATTTGCTAAAATATAAAGAAGCCACAACAACTCAAAACAATTGTCCCAACATCTCAAATTTCCCATGCTCCTTTAGTATTTACATCAATGAAATTAGTGAGGCTCCCTCCAGTTGTTGCCTTGCATCTATACCTGCTCAATATATATTTATGTTTCTACAGACACTCCTAGTAGCTTCAAGTATTAATGTCCATGTCCGTGCCTGGAATCTTCCTTCGCCTCCGAGCTGTTGTTGTGCTTCCTAAGACTACCTCCTCCTCCTTGGCTTTTCTTGTGGCTGCTGCCCGATTTCGTCTCGATGCGGACAGTCTTTGCTGAGAAGCAATGACGCACGCGGATCTGATGGCTTTTTGTTTCCGTTGAACAACTCCCATATATAACCGCTTTCAATACCACTTCCTTGTCCCGAGTGTCTTCGCACCACCAGTTCTGTGGGATGCCGTCGACGAGATCTTCTAGGTATGGAATTCTTCGTGATGGACAGCGATTTCCACAGACGTATCCGGTTTGACTGTGCCAGCAGCTGGTGTGACCTATGTCAAAAAACAACAGAACATGTCTATGTAAGATAACAGAGTACACTCCACTTTCTTAAAACTTGAAAATGTAGGTTTGGAATTAGTTGCAAATACCTCAAGCCAGCGCGGGAGACCGAAGGCGCCTCTTGGATGGTATTCGGCTACATCCTCCTCATCCTTCTCGGTGGACTGACCATCGCAGATGATTTTATATATAACTTTATCCTTGTCGCATTTGTTGGTGATTCGGAGGATCGATGTGTCCTGGTTTTGGAGGACGATGCTGTTGGTGCTAACAACCGTTTCCGGAACATAACCTAATTCGTCGAGAATAGCCTTAATTTTCTTATTCGACTGCATCACTTCCCCAAATGCTTGTCTTCTTACTGATCTATCTACATGCGCAATTGTACTATGGAATTTGCAACGTACAGGTTTGTGGTCGCTCTCGGTAACGTCCATGCAAGCCTCGTACCTAATCATTAGACATTTGTTGCAGTTGTGCATCAGAAATGATTTCGGATTCAGAACATAAAATATATATAACCAAAAGCAGCAGCAGCACAACATGACACATTGGGAATAAACTTACAGTAAAATGGAGGAAACTATAGGACACTCTAAACTGCACTCGCCCGCCAGTCCCATCCTGTTATCACGATATATCACTCGGTCACACCATGCAGGAATACGCTTCTTTTCTCCGGAATCATAACCTTAAAATGTATAAGAAAGTGATTAAATAAGACAAGACAAACGAAATGAAACAAACCTAGCAACCGAGTTCTTTTGTTGTACCTGCCAAGCCTGGCCGGTGCCTTTCAAACTTGTAGGTCGGAGGGAATCTGATGATGGCCTCACGCATTCCTTGGAAAACCTTACCGGCTTTCATCTCCGCCCTGAGCTGATTCTTTTCTCTAAGCCAATCAAAGCATCTTTGAGAAACAAAGTCCCTAGCTTCATCATAAGATATACCAAAGAGGCGGTAGTTAAAATCGCCGAAAAACACAACCATATCTGCCTCAGCTAAATCAAGCTTTGTTTCTTCAGTGTTAACACCTGCAGGCTGTGGAAATGCAATAGTACTTGTGATCTCGAAAAACAAAGTATGTAGAGAATGTAAACTAAGATATATATAATAAAGATAATGAACGAAATTGAGCAGAGCGAGGGTATACATTATTGCCCCGGCCGTTTGAACAGAAGTGAAGGAGGCTCCAGCTGCAACACAGAGCACGAGTGGCAAGCCAGAAGAATAAAGCATCCAAAATAAATATGTGGAGAAAGCAAAAGAGCAACAGAAAAACAGTAATCGCACCGTACCAGCTGCGTTATTGAGTTGATTCGATGACGATCGAGTGAAGGCCATATTTCGAAAGATATGATCAAAGTCAGCATTTCGCCGGTTTACTGCCTCCAAATGTGCAGCAAGGTGACAGTTAACAAAGCATATTAACCGATCATACACTCTGATCCTCAAACCTACACCTCCCTGCACCACCATTACCCACTTTAAATCATCTATATACTCTGCAGGTGCAGAAGCATTATTCCATATGTTGTAAACCATGATAATCAAGGTTATCAAAGTGGAAAACCTTATTGCCAATAGCTCGACCGAAGCCACACGGAACTGCGGCAGCATCAGTGTCCCCCACATGTGTTCTAAGATTCTTCTTTACCCTATATATAGCAGATAAAACTAGTTTCATTAAATTAAATTTGACAAAAAATGCTATGTTGAGGTAATAACAACTTACCAAAGAGAAACCAGTAATCCTGCAAGCTGTCTAGAACCCATACGTTCGAATGTCGTGTTTTCATCTAAGGCCTTTCCAATTGTGTCAAGCCACCAATGACCAATAGAACTCCCTTCAAGTCCTACCTACACTTAGATACAAGAGGTTAACAAAGAGAATTTTTTCCGAATAAGAACATTATAGATAACATGATATCATAATATATGACATTGTATAAATCTTACGGTTTCTTTGGCTGCAGACATTGCAAGGAAACCTGCACCCATTTCCACTTCTTGTAAGCCAACAACAACAATGCCAACATCTGATACAACAGAACCCAACCATGACATAAGTGACTCCTGAGAGGCTCTTCCTTGACCAACATTCCATGATCCGATAAGCATCCTTATATTGCCTTGTCTCGAGTAGATCTGTTCTTTTTCTGCTAGTTCTTTTCGTAATATGCCATCGATTGGCCCCGGAGATGAGATGTTCCATCCTCGTATACCACCATGAGTAGCCAAGCTGAAGATGTAATCGTTGCCGGCTGCTAATTTAATGACAGGACCATTGTGAGCTATCCATCCTGCAACCAGGTTCCCTTCAAGATCCATCACCTGGACCATCCCACTAACATAGCCTATATAAATCCGTGTTCCGAAAACACAAAAGCATTGTACTGCACAAGGGTGGTGGCTAACGTCTTGCAACCGCATTCCATTTCCATCCCACTGCACGAGTAGGCCACTTGTACATCCACTCCATATGTTCCCATCCGGAGCTAGTACTAGTGCTTCGGTCCTCTTATTGTCTTCTGCAAATGCCCCGGCTCCTCTCGTTGCTACTCTACGGACAGCATCCGCGGCTCCCATTATAGCGTTGCGGGAGAGTTGAAAAAAGCCCCCAGATTTCTCCTTTTTTGTAGCGGAAATAAATTTCACCTTCATCTCATCTTCTGTGGGGCCTTGTTGATCTTGCGACGGTATGTCAACACGATTCTCAATCTGACCATCGATGTTAAACACTTTGAGAAGATCCTTTGTGCGAGCGTCCCTGCAGATCAAATAACTCATCAATAGAGTAGAAACCATGGAAATTGAAAAGCATGTTAGAATTTATAAATACATATCATAGACCAAACGTACCATAGGGAGAAGGAAAGGGGCTGAGCACACCAAACTTTGGCTCTTACGTTGTCGGAAACCAAGCACTTGATATCAGAGGAAGAAATGTTACAGTTACCATTAACTGTAACTTGGCTCCTAAGATCAATGAATGCCCTCTCTACCAATAATGCAGCCATGTGTTTCTCCTCTGGTCTAAGAGACAGGGATTTTTCAATGGATTCCCATGGCCAAATCTTAATAACACCGCCCTCGCCACACAACCACAAGTCACCTGCAGCAATGTATTACGCTTAAAAGTTATTTTTGTAACATAGAGGATGAAGCTTAATCCGTTAATTAACATGATATAGGTACCATAGGAGCTCATGACAATGGAAAGAACAGAACCGCGATGCGCCTGCCACGACAAGCCTTCCTTGAAAGGAGTAGTATCATCAGCAGGAAGATCCATCTTCCATGACCTGATTTTGCCATCCTTGTGGCCACTCCAAACCAATCTGTTTCCACCGTCTACCAGCAAACAGATGGCGGGGGGAGTGTTGGCAGACTCTTGAAAAGGCCCAGCATCCTCATCGCCCCTCCTCACTTTGGAACCGAGGCCCGGTTGATAAGCATCCTCGAAACTCCAAAACCGAACCCCACTTTCTTGGCCTGCCCAAAGTTGTGTGTTGGTGCAAGCAATGTTCCTCAAGAACTTTCCTATTTGAGTCTCCCTGAGAGGATGGGGCCTGAGCTCCAAGCAAGGTGGGCGCCTGGGGTGGACGGTGGCACGCATAGGGACCTTAAAAATACCAGTGCCACCTCCGGAGCCAACGAACTCTGGCAGAGGATGGAAAGTACTGTGGGACTCATCCAGGGGATTACCTGTACCACCTTCCAAGGAGAGGGTCTTGTCAAGCCTTTCCCTTTGAGAGTGACTAGTGATAATATACTCTTCACCAGAGGCATTGGGAGCGTTGTTGGAAATGGAGTGGGGGAAGAATTCATCATCCGAAGACTCCTCGTTGTATAACTGGTATGCCGGCTTCGGGATGTAGTCGAGGCTGTGCTTACGGACTTGGCGGTGACGCTTGTGTGCGGGGTTGGCCCGTATCTGCTGGCTGTAGGAATGGATCTTGCGTTGGGGAAGCGGGACAGCGCTGAGGGCATCTCTGTCCTTGTCATCATCATGGATGCCATGTTCATCCATTGTAACAAATAAAAATATATATTGCTCCTTAGCAGTCGCAGAGATGATGAAATGGGTGATTTGGAAAAACGGAGGTGAATTAATTCGAAAAAAATGAAAAATGAAAAGCAAGTGAGAAATGGAAGGGAGAGAGTGCTACGTGTAAGAGAGAGCGGAAATGGAGGATCCATCTTTCTGCATTAAAATTTAAAAGTGAGAGCGAATTGTAAGGCAGGCAAGGCGGGACATTTCTATTTATGAAGGAGAGAATTAAGGACAGGACAAAAATGTTTCTTGCCTTGTTGCTATGTTTTCTTTCTTTAACTGCAATATCTCCATCTTTTGTAATCAATCTTCAATTCAGTTCATGTTGCTTCTTGCTATGAAACGTGACTTCATTTAGTGTTCGAATACGAATCATAAAATCTGGCCATAAACTTGGATATTATGACCACAAACAACGTGAATATGAAAGTTTGAATACAAATTAAAGTTTAAATGGACATAGAATCACTTCATGTTACGAAAGAAAAATACAAGATTTCATATATTTAAAAAGTAAGATGACAATATTGTATGAACATACGGAAAAAAACAGAAAGACAAAAACTAGCAAAAATATCGGAAAAACAGAGCTATGGATACCATTCTAAGGATCTTGTTAAAGTGGGAGGAGTGTAAAAGGTCGCTCTAACCCGCGTTGCTTTCTTTATGGCCTCCTCTGATATGTCCAGACCAACAACATACCGTCCAGGACATGCCATTGCCACCACATCATATCCCTGCATGTTTAAAGGACAGCTACCAGATGAGTTCGTTTTAACGAGTTGCGGAATTTTTTTTGTTCGCGAGGGTTGGATTCAAAACTGCTGTTAGTAGTGCAGCGTTGGTTGCTGTCCATGGCAAGGGTTGCTCCGAGAAGAGTGAATGACACTGCTTGATTATGAACCCCGGAGGGCGAACAATAAGGACTGCTGCATGACAGACCTGCTCCAAGTCGATGCCAGAAACAGGTGTGCGTGTTTGCGTTTGAGTTTTTTTAGGGTAAAATACACCATAAGTCCACAAACTATAGTCCAGATTTTAAATTAATCCTAAAACAGAACATGCTAATTAAATCCTCAAAGTACCAATATTGTATCAAGTACTTCTATTAGTCTAATCATTGAACCAACGAGCTGCAACGTCAATTTGACCATCCAATTTGAATGTCGTATTTACTATCACGTAATAACCAACCATGTGTCATCAGAATCAGATTACAAAACTTGTGTATTGTACTCATCATGCTCTCTTCACAAAGATAATGATATAACCAACCATTATTAGCAATCAAAATTGATTACAAAACATCAGCACACGCAACACATTGGTGGAGAGGAGATGGGATAAGTCTTTATCTAAGCAACTTCTACATTATCTTCGATACTTTTCCTTCCAATCCTTCCCATCTGAGCCATCAACAGCTCGTGCACCTTCTTCGTCAGCTGCAGTGGAGAAACATCACAAAGCAAATTGACCGTAAATCAGTGACAATTTCGAAACCATAAAAAATATTTACAGATACTTTATGCTTAAATCTAACAACTTGGCTTACAATACTATGCAAGAACATTGAAGATTGGTTAAATATTCTGTAGTGTCTGTAAACTACTTCCTAGGACTCTTAACAAGTTCTCATCCTTTTTTTATCAACTTAGCTCGAAACATTTGCTTCATGATTTGTAATGGCAAAATGAAATTGCAGGAATATAACAAGCAATGCTCCATTTTATGCAAACATGACTAGTAAGGAAGATTCAAGGAAGTAACCTCATCGACCCCCTCTTCATTGTTTACTGATACACGGATTGCACCTTCAGGGCCTGTTTTACGATACTTGGCCAATTCAAGATGATCAGCTTCCCCATCTTCTGTGATGAAGACTACAGGTGATTCTTTCAACAGATCACATTTTGAGATAACATCAAGCCATAGATGATCGCCAAACCTTTTACTGATCTCTTTGTATATCATGAACTGCGGACGGTAGTGTGTATAAGTTAATTCCGTGTAAGTATTTACATTTAATTATTATTAGTAGTTTTAGTTAAAGTCTACTACCTAGAAGAGTTGTAAATCTAATGCAAGTAGGATTAGTCTAATGTAAGTAGGACTCCTAATTGTACTTAAAGTTTATTCCTAAGTCTATATAAGGCTGTAAATATTGTAACTTTAACATAATAAAAAATACAGAAAAGAGAGTTTTCTGTTTCTCTACATGGTATCAGTCTAATCGATCCTAATTCAACAAATTCAAATGGGTCATTCTTCGACAACCAGTGAGCAACAATCTACAGCAGAAACTTCTGCAGGCGTGGAGGATTTTTCAGACGTTTCTGGTGCCTCTGTGACATGCCATCGACTAGTTGGCCACAACTATCTTCAGTGGTCACAATCTATTAAGCTTTTTCTTGTTGGGAGAGGCAAACTCGGCTACATCACAGGGACCATTCCACAACCCTCTGCTGCAGATCCAAACTTTGAAAGATGGGCTCGAGAGAATGGAAAAGTGATGTCTTGGCTCATCAATACCATGTCCCCTGAAGTTGGGACTAATTTTCTTCTTTACAACACAGCATGTGAGATCTGGAATGCTGTGCGGGAGACCTATTCCAGCAGTGACAATGTCTCAGAATTATTTGGCATTGAGAGCAAAGCTGCCAACCTAAAACAAGATGGGATGTCCGTCACAGTGTTTTACAACACTTTGACCAGTTTGTGGCAGCAAATAGATCTATACGAGAGTCATGAATGGGAGACACCTACTGATGCTGCTCTCTACAAAAAAAATTACAGCACACAAAGAAGGATTTTCCAGTTCCTTAATGGCCTCAACAGAGAGTGGGATGCAGAAAAATCCAGAATCCTGGGCAGCAAACCTCTTCCATCACTTCGAGAAGTTTTTGCTGACATACGCAGGGAAGAAAGTAGGTCTTTTATGCTGCCTGAAACTACTGCCACAGAAGGTTCTGCTCTTGTCACTCAGAACTCAGTTAAGATCAGAAAAAGCAAAAATGTGTGTGACTACTGCAAGAAGATGGGGCACTTGAAGGAACAATGCTGGAAGCTACATGGCAAACCAGCAGATTGGAGATCATCTACCAACAGGGCTCCTAGAGAATCAAAGTCTAATGCGGCAACTAGTGGTGGTTCGAGTGGTTTTTCTAAACAACAAATGGAGGAACTTCACAGGCTATTTGGCAAATTCACAAAGCCTACTGATGGAAACCTAGCCCTAGTAGAAGAAGCAGGTAAATCAAGCCACTCTTTACCTACTGCCCTTCTTTCCACCAAGGCTACCTCACCCTGGATCATTGACTATGGGGCTTCAGATCACATTACTGGTAATAGGGAACTATTTTTCAGTTTTACACCTATTAGTTCTGAGAGTTCAATTAAGACTACTGATGACTCACTATCTCCTGTTAAAGGAAGTGGTTCTGTTGCTATTAGCGAAGACTTGTTACTTGAGGGAGTATTATTTGTACCTAATCTTGCATGCAATTTGCTTTCTGTGAGCAAGCTTTCCAAAGATTTAAAGTGCTCCTTGATTTTTAATGATTCTAATTGCTCTTTGCAGGCACTGGACTCGAAGAAGAAGATTGGCAGTGCTAGCTTGCAAAATGGCCTCTATGTTCTTCACAGCAACCACAAGTCTTTCCATTCTCAAACAATTTCTTGTTTTACTTCCTTAGGAAATCTAGATGATGCAATGTTATGGCATTTTAGATTAGGTCATCCTAGTTTTTATTATCTTGCAAAATTGTTCCCTGATTTATTTATTATTAAAAATCCAAGTTCCTTTAAATGCCATATATGTCCTCTTGCTAAGCAAACAAGATTTTACCATCTCTTTATAAACCTTCACAACCTTTTTCTTTGATTCACAGTGATGTTTGGGGCCCTTCTAAAGTGAAGAATGTGACAGGTAGTAGGTGGTTCGTTACTTTCATAGATGATCACAGTAGAACCACTTGGACTTATTTGCTCAGAGACAAATCAGAAGTTGTGAGTTATCCGAGAGAAATTTCAGTTTTTGTAAATAATGTAGTAATTATCCTACTTAAAGTTTATCTCCCTAATAGATTAGATTTTATCCTTAGTAGGACTCCTTATTGTAGTTAGAGTCTATCAACTTAGTAGATTAGAACTAGAAGTTATCTTAAGAAGGTCTTCTTAATGTACTAAAAGACCTAGAGCCTATATAAGTCTGTATCGAGAGATGTAAAAAATCATTGAGCAATAACTGAAAATTTCTGCACTTTTCTGCATTCTGTTTTTTCCTTTTAGGCAGAAACTTCAATTCTGTTTTTTTTTTATTTTTCTGCATTCATTAACATGGTATCAGTCTAAAATACAATCCTAATAGCAAATTTCAGTGGCGATTTCTTCGGCTTCCAGTGCGATGCCCTCTACCCTGGTTACTCCAATTTCTTCTTCTCCAATGATGAGGAGAGGTAAACCAGTCTGTGTTTTTTGCAAAAAGGTCGGTCATTCCAAGGATAAATGCTGGAAAATTCATGGTCGACCAGCAGTATGGAAACCTACAGCAGCCAAGATATCCAGGCCATCATACCCTACTGCCGCACCAAAGGTTGGCCCTAGTAGCTTTACTGATCAGCAACTCACTGAGCTTCACAAGCTGTTTCGTCAGTTTAATTCTGCTGGTGCAAGAAATTTGGCTATGGTGAAAACTGCAGGTAATATAGATGTTTTTTTGCCGATTGCTCTTGTTTCTACCCGTCTGCAACAAATTGGATTATTGATTCGGGGCCTCCGACCACATGGTAGTAATAGGGCTTTATTCTGTTTTAAAAAGTCTTCTTCTCAAGCTTCCATTAAAACTGCAGATGGTTCTCTATCTCCCATCAAAGGGACGAGCTTTGTTTCGTTAGATGGTAATTTGATCCTTAAGGATGTGTTATTTGTCCCTGACCTCGCATGCAACTTGATATCAGTGAGCAAAATTTCTAAAGACTTGAACTGCTCCTTAAGGTTTACTGATTTTACATGTTTTTTGAGCACTTTGGATTCGAGGAAAATAATTGGCAAAGTGCTAGCTTGCAACATGGTCTTTATATCCTTCATGGAAAATATCCATCTTCTATTTCAAATTCTCCTTCTTGCTTTACTTCTTTAGGACGATTAGATACTATAATGTTATGGCATTTTCGGTTAGGTCACCCCAATTTTCACCATCTTAGAAAAATGTTTCCTGATTTGTTTGTTAATAAAGATCCAAATTCTTTTAAATGTTATATTTGTCCTCTTGCAAAACAAACCAACTCTTTATATTTACCATCTGTTCATAAACCCTCTAAACCATTCACACTCATTCATAGTGATGTTTGGGGTCCTTCTCGAGTGAAGAATATTACAGGGAGTAGGTGGTTTGTGACTTTTATTGATGACCATAGCAGACTTACTTGGACCTACCTTCTTAAAGAAAAATCTGACGTTGCTTCTATTTTTGCAAGGTTTTATGAAATGGTGGTTACTCAGTTTGATAGCAAAATAAAAACGTTTCACTCTGACAATGGGGGAGAGTTTTTCACTACTGCCTTAGGAGATTTTTTTCGGACGAAAGGTATAATACATCTTAGTTCTTGTGTAGATACCCCACAACAAAATGGGATTGCTGAACGTAAAAATAGGCATTTATTAGAGGTTACCCGAGCCTTATTATTCACTCATCTTTGTTCCAAAATATTTGTGGGGAAGCCTTATTAACGGCTACATATCTTATAAATAGAATGCCTAGCAAAGTCTTGCATTTGTAACTCCTAGAGATGTTTTCTTGGAAAATTATCCTACTTTTAAACTTATGTCATCTAATCTTCCCTTAAAGATGTTTGGGTGTCTGTTTTTCTAAAATCCTGATCCTTCAAGTTCCAAACTAGATCCTAGGGCTTTGCGGTGTGTGTTTTCGTTGGATATTCTTCACTTAAGAAGGGCTACAAATGTTATCACCCTCCTTCTCGTAGTTTTTTGTCTCTTTGGATCTCTTTTTTTTTTGAACAAGTATCTTATTTTCCTAAGACTGAAAAATCGGGGTGTTGGGATGATTTCAGTCTCCTATGATCGAGTTCCTTCTTTTTCACCTTCTTTACCTATAGCTCATTTGTTTGTGAAGCCTCGGAATTTTTAAAACACGATACCCTGTTTCTAACACTACACCTTTACATACTTCACCTAATATTACTCCTATTGCTCCTCATTATTCACCTAAATCAACTATTCAGCCCACTAACGATTCTGGTATATACGAGAAAAAGAAAGCCATTCCAAAGATGTGTAGCAATCGACACTGTCGAGAATTGGACTTAGTCCGGTGCTGTGAGGATAAAGGAGGTAATGATGTTGTTGAAATTTCTCCTCATTTACTTGAAACCTGAAATTCTGCCTATTGCTAAAGGAAAGGGGTAAGGCAAGTGTACAAAGAATCCTATTTAGAGATATGTTGCTTATAGCAATCTGATGCCCTCTTTTAAAGCTTTTACTGACTTGTCTAGATGAAGAAACAGATTCCCAAGACTATTGAAGAAGCCTTAAGAGACTCCAAGTGGAAGAAAGCTGTTAAGTAGGAGATTACAAAGACTAGAAAAAAATGGCACTTGGACCATAACCGATCTTCCACAAGGCAAGAAACCAAAGTGGGATGCAAATGGGTGTTTGCTATCAAATACAATTCGGATGGGAGTGTGCACGGTACAAAGCAAGATTGGTGGCCAAGGGTTTTTACAGACCTTTGGAATAGACTATAAGGAAACTTTTGCTCCAGTTGCTAAGTTGAACACTTTGTCGAGTCTGTTGAGTTTGGTGTTAATTGTATTTGAAACTTCATCAACTTGACATTAAGAATGCATTTCTTAATGGGAAACTAGAAGAAGAAGTTTTTATGAAGATTCCTCTGGTTTAGAGTCCAAGAGAATAGGCAGAAAGTTTGCAAGTGGACAGATCACTTTACGGGTTAAAGCAATCACCAAGAGCCTAGTTTGATAGGTTCACTAGAGTTATTCGGAAAATGGATACAAGCAGTCTCTAGCAGATCATACCTTGTTTTCTAAGGTAACTCCCAAAAACAGAAAAGTTCTTTTGATAGTATACGTGGATGACATTATTGTGACAGGAGATGATGAAGAAGAAATAAGCCACTTAAAATCTCTTTTGAATAAAGAATTCGAGATGAAGGACCTAGGAAAGCTTAGATATTTCCTAGGCATGGAGGTGGCTAGATCAAGCAAAAGGTCAGTAATCAACCAAAGGAAGTATGTTCTTGACTTACTCACAGAGACGGGAATGTTGGGTTGTAAACCAACTGATACTCCCATGGACACAGGCCTAAAGTTTAGCAAAGACGGGTCTAGTCCAAAGGCAGACAAGGGACTTTTTCAGAGATTAGTTGGAAAATTGATTTATCTATCCCTAACCAGGCGGATATAACCTTTCTTTGTGAATATCATCGGTCAGCACACATGAAAAATCCGAGGCGAGCTTATGGAAGCGGCTACGAGGATACTAAGGTATCTAAAGGGTACACCAGGACATGGTTTAATATTTAAAAAGACCCTTGATAAAAGCAGTCAAGGTTTATTCGGACTCGGTTGGGCAAGTGAGTTGGTGATAGAAGGTCAACAAGTGGTTATTGTTCTTTTGTATGGGGTAATCTTGTGACTTGGGGCGCAAAAAGCAAACTATTGTATCAAGGAGTAGTGCGAAGCGAATCTGAGCTTTAGCTCTTGGAATTTGTGAAGGAATCGACTAATGAAGCTTCTAAAAAAAGCTAGGCATGGTTCAAAACGAGAAGTTTGAAGTGTTTTGTGATAACCAATCTACAATTGATTGCAGAAATCCAATTCAACATGACAGGACCAAGCATGTTGAGATCGACAGACACTTTATTGCGAGAAAAAGCTTACAAGTGGAGTAGCTTCTTTAACCTATGTTCCTACAAAAGAACAAGTGGCGGACATCCTTACGAAAGCCCCGCCAAAAGCTCTCTTTGATAAGTTCTTATTCAAGTGGGACTATACAATGTATATTCTCGGCTTGAGGGGGATGTGAGTTATCCGAGAGAAATTTCAGTTTTTGTAAATAATGTAGTAATTATCCTACTTAAAGTTTATCTCCCTAATAGATTAGATTTTATCCTTAGTAGCACTCTTTATTGTAGTTAGAGTCTATCAACTTAGTAGATTAGAACTAGAAATTATCTTAAGAAGGTCTTCTTAATGTACTAAAAGACCTAGAGCCTATATAAGTCTGTATCGAGAGATTTAAAAAATCATTGAGCAATAACAGAAAAATTCTACATTCTTTTCTGCATTCTGTTTTTTCCTTTTAGGCAGAAACTTCAATTCTGTTTTTTTATTTTTCTGCATTCATTAACAGAAGTTGCATCCATTTTTGAGAGATTTTATACCATGGTCAATAACCAATTTGGTACAAAAATTCAAATCCTAAAATCTGACAAGGGGTGTGAATATTTTTCTAAGTCCCTAGGAGATTTTTTTGCTAAACATGGAATTGTCCATATCACATCTTGTGTAGATACACCACAACAAAACGGGATTGCAGAAAGAAAAAATAGACATTTGTTAGAAGTCACTAGGGCTCTCATGTTTACAAATAATGTTCCTAAATATTTGTGGGGTGAAGCCTTGTTAACTGCCACATATCTCATTAATAGGATGCCCAGTAAAATTCTCAAGTTTAAGACACCTAGGGATGTTTTCGTGGAAAGTTTTCCTAATTTTAAGCCTATGTCTTCTGTCCTTCCCTTGAAAGTCTTCGGTTGTACAGTCTTTGTCCAAAACATAGATCCCTCTAAAACCAAACTTGACCCTAGATCATTAAAGTGTGTCTTAGTTGGTTATTCTTCACTTAAGAAGGGCTACAAATGCTTTCATCCTCCTTCTCGAAATTTTTTTACTTCTGTGGATATTACATTTTTTGAGCAGGTCCCTTACTTCTCAACGGCTGCAACTCAGGGGGAGAGTTGGGATGTATTCCAGCCTCAACCAAATCAGGTTTATCCTTTAGCTTCTTCAGTACCTTTATTTTTTGACAATCCTAATTTTTTGAAGCCTCAGAATTCTCCCAAAACTCCTACTCCTTCACCCATCATCACAGAAACAGTTTCATCACCACAAGCTACTCCTACACCTCCTCACACCTCACCTAATCCTACTTCTAATCCTCCTAAAGAAATACAAGTCTTTACCAGAAGAAAAAAGTCTATCCCAAAGACTATTTTGCAATCTGACACTTGCCGAGAATTGCACTTGAGTCCAGCTGCCAGTGAGGAAACAAGAGGTAATGAGGTAACTGAGATTCCTTCCCACTTGCTTGAATATGAGTATTTGCCTATTGCTAAAAGAAAATGGGTTAGGGAGTGTACGAAATACCCTATTCAAAGGTATGCTGATTATAGTAGTCTAATGCCATCCTTTAAGGCTTTTACAGCTTGTTTAGATGAAGAGCAAATACCTACAACTATTGAGAAGGCATTACAAAATCCTATGTGGAAGAGGGTTGTTGAAGAAGAGGTTGAAGCACTGCAAAAGAATGAAACCTGGTCTGTTGTTGATCTTCCACAAGGAAAGAAACCAGTAGGCTGCAAGTGGGTCTTTGCCATTAAATATAATGTCGATGGGAGTGTGCAAAGGTATAAAGCTAGACTGGTGGCCAAAGGTTTCACAGAGACCTATGGAGTTGACTACAAGGAGACTTTTGCCCCAGTAGCAAAATTAAACACTGTCAGAGTATTAATGAGCTTGGCCGTGAACAATGACTGGAAACTACATCAACTGGACATTAAGAATGCCTTTCTTAATAGAAAGTTAGACGAGGAAATGTACATGAACATTCCACCAGGCCTAGAGTTTGTAAACTGTGAGGGGAAAGCTTGCCGACTAGAGAAATTACTCTATGGACTGAAACAATCTCCTAGACCATGGTTTGACAGATTCACAAAAAGTTGTTCTTGAGGATGGATATCAGCAGTCCCTAGCAGATCATACATTGTTTTCCAAGGTAACTTCTAATAACAAAAGGGTCAACTTAATAGTGTATGTGGATGATATAGTTTTAACAGGTGATGATGAAGAAGAAATAAATCATCTAAAAATCTTGTTGAGCAAGGAATTTGAGATAAAAGACCTAGGTAAACTTAAATATTTCCTACGCATGGAGGTAGCCAGATCAAGCAAAGGATTGGTCATTAACCAGAGAAAGTATGTCTTGGATTTACTCACTGAAACTGGAATGCTAGGCTGCAAACCAGTCAAAACACCTATGGATGTAGGCTTGAAATTCAATCAAAGGGATTCAAGTTCAAAAACAGATAAGGGGTTGTATCAAAGGTTAGTTGGAAAATTAATTTATTTATCCTTGACTAGACCTGACATAGCTTTTCCAATTAACATTGGTAGCCAACATATGACTAATCCTACTGAAGAACATATGGAAGCTGTAAAGAGGATTCTAAGGTATCTAAAATGGACACCAGGACATGGCTTGATATTCAAGAAAACCTTGGACAGGACAGTAAAGATCTTCACAGATTCTAGTTGGGCAAGTGAGCTGACAGACAGAAGGTCAACAAGTGGGTATTGTTCTTTCGTTTGGGGGAACTTGGTCACTTGGAAAAGCAAGAAGCAAACAATTGTTTCAAGGAGCAGTGCTGAGGCAGAATACAGAGCATTAGCCCTTGGAATATGTGAAGGAATCTGGTTGGTAAAACTGCTCAAGGAGCTAGGAGTGAATAAAGAAGAAAAATTTGAAGTGTTCTGTGACAATCAGTCTGCAATTCAAATTGCCAAGAACCCTATCCAACATAACAGAACAAAGCATGTTGAAATTGACCGACACTTCATTGCAGAGAAGCTCACAAGTGAAGTGGCATTCTTGAACTATGTTCCTACTGAAGAACAGTTAGCAGATATTCTAACAAAAGCTTTGCCAAAAGCTTTCTTCGAGAAATTTAAATTCAAGCTGGGATTATACAATGTATATTCTCCAGCTTGAGGAGGAGTATAAGTTAATTCCGTGTAAGTATTTACATTTAATTATTATTAGTAGCTTTAGTTAAAGTCTACTACCTAGAAGAGTTGTAAATCTAATGCAAGTCGGATTAGTCTAATGTAAGTAGGACTCCTAATTGTACTTAAAGTCCTATTCCTAAGTCTATATAAGGCTGTAAATATTGTAACTTTAACATAATAAAAAATACAGAAAAGAGAGTTTTCTGTTTCTCTACAGTGTAAAAATATAACCATAATGTTGAAAGGTCCAAAATACAAACTTAGGAGGACTTCATTGTCCCTAGAGCAAACATAAATCTTGATATATGAGCACGTAATCCAGTGTAAACATTTTAAATCTCAGATTATACATTAGCATAACTTTTTCTACCTAAACAGAACACATCATACCTGATCAGACGGTGACATACCACACTCTCCTGATAAATCATGAACATAAAGAATTGCTGTTGGCAAATGTGAGAGCACAGCAAGTGTTAACATTTCCAAATTGTTCCTGTCTTCTGCAATGGGGTAGGGAAGTCGGCAAAAAAGACGGTTAAAAATCACCTCAGACATAAAAGAACTGCAAACATCATGTCGATGAGAATATTTAGTGTTGAGCTTAAAAGACAGGAGTCAACCTGTTTACCTGTCAACTAGCATCTAACAAAAGTGTTTGGTGTCTTGAAAACACTTTAATCACTCGGATTCTATAAACAAATAACCTTAATAGCTTAGCAACGAATACAAGAATTTTGAAGAACGATGCAGTCACTACCAAAATAGTTACAATATAACCAGTTTGGCTCACCACAACATTTCACGCTCCTTTCTGTCTCAACCTTTTGGACCTTAGTTTTGGTACATGTTTCTGAATTATTTACTCAATTATGTCTAATCTCATCAACTCATTGTGAATTTAACAATCTAAGTTGTATTAGAAGCATTTTGAAGCCTTGAAAAAATGTGGTCAAATTTTAACAATCAAAGGAGCCCCTTCAAAACCATTTGCATGCACACTTGTAACTGCCTGCCTAGTTTGCTAGTGCACAGTGATAACAAGAATGCAACACAGATGGAGAGATGTCGGCCAAGATAATTTTTCAGAATGCATAAAATCAATAAATTAGCAAAAAGAACCTAACGAAAGATTCATTACCATCACATCTCTTCAACAAGCCTGGGGTGTCAGTCACCTGGAACAGGATTTTAAGGGAATCACAATTCACAAAAGGTACAAGCTGATAGCACACAAAATCGTATAAAAAGACTCACCTGAAAATGCTGGTAGTCTATAGTAATATGACCCATGAGAATTCCTCTAGTTGTAAAAGGATAGTTGCACACCTAAGATGGACAAAAGGATGTCACAAAAAGGGAAAAATATATAATAATACTATTTCAGTACCGATGGTACTTTATGGTATATTGATTTTATATAAAATCCCAAACAGTTATCTTCCTTGGTTTGTTTCATTCTTTCCACCAGGCAAAACCAGACTATGCTTGGTATACCACCTATTTCAGATATAAAGAAACCAAAGGCTAACGTCGCAACCAGTACAAACCTTCTTTGCTCACTTCTCACATCTTTCCAAAATCCCCAAAACAAGTCCAGAAATTTCACAACCAGACGCACATTCAACTTAAAATTAAAAAAACTAGAAAATTTATAGATTTATGCCCAAAAAATACAATACTAAGCAATAATAATACAAAACATGAGAGAAAATAAGGACCAAACATACTTGAGGAGTGATCTAAAGAAATATCAGACAAAGAAAAAGAAAAGGCAAAAGCAAAACACCAGCACAGCTCTGTGAGAACAAGACAAAGAAGGAAGGTCCTCCAGCATGGTATTTGGCAACCATTTAATCGGAAGGCAACCTTCTCTTAGAATCCATATAGAAAATTTTAATTACAAGTATGGTATTTGGCATGGGATGTCAACCATTGAGAAAAACAAGTCAATCGAACTCAGTGGCTTACTTGTCAGTCTAGCTCTTAATAGATATCATAAATTATCAAAACCCATGTATTAGCATTATTCCCTCTACACACTATTTTCTTTTTCTTCCACTTAGAACTTTAGCCTTTTTTATATAAATCACGTATATTAATTTATTTGGACAGAGTACAGACAAATAGTCTGAACTGTTGGGAGACCACAATATCCGAAGCACTCAGATTACCATTAAGAATCATTTTTTATCCAAGACTATCTTTCATAGGAATCAAATCAACACAATTTTCTGCAATGCTAGTTTAACAAATAAGATACTAACCTAAGTAAATATCATTCGAACCAAAAATTGCAAGTAGTTGTGCAAACCTCAGGCTTTCCTGTTGAGAGCAGACGGACCAATGATGACTTCCCCACATTTGGTGCTCCAACAAGGCATAAAGTTGGCATTTCTAGATCCACAACTGGCATGGCCCGCAAAGTCTGGAAACCAAATAATTTGAAGATAAACCATTTTACAAATTCCACTAGCAATAAAATGAGCTTTCAAGGCTACAATTAAGGATATTCAAGCTTAAAAGTCATCAAGAATATATTGAAATAGCGTAAAATGTTTCTGCTTCAATACAGCGCAAGCTCATTAATCAAATAGAATAAAAAAAATGCGAGGTATTTCCTTTGACAAACAGAACAAAACACTGTGAGGACATGAACTTAGACAAATAGCTAACCAAACTAGAAACACAAAGTACTATTACTCCTAAAAAGCCAAAAAACAATGTCAGTTGGCAGCAATGACTTCCACGAACCATCAATTAAACTAAGAAAAAATCAAGATTATAGATGTTTAAAGATTTGATCCGCATTATACAAACAAATTCAATTCTCAGTCATTCTTGTTCAAAGAAGTTCTTCCCTAATTACCTTAGTAAATAAGATGGTATGTACTTAAAATACAAAATTAAAATAATAAAAACACCCCGAAAAACAATCCAAAAGTTAAAGATTGCATGATCTCTGAAGTAAATGCCAGTAAAGAAATTAGTTTTCTAGGAGGATGCATCTGTTTTTAAACCTCAGATAATTTTACAGCTACCAAATAATACATGTATACAGCCAAGTACATAAAGGCAACTCAAAAACAAGTGATAGAACGTGCCAAATCTACATTCCAAGAAAATTCAATATTGTGAAAAACACGTCAAAAATTTCAAGGTTAAATATCAATAAACTTCAAATTATACTGTTATTAGATGCCCCCGGCTTAGATTAAGATCTATGGCTCACCCTCAGTATAAATGTCATATATGCGTATTCATCCCTATACTTACTTTCCATAACATGTCATCATATTTGGTGGGGTGAACACCTCATATCCACTTTCAAATTGGCTATCAGATGTGTATTATGTGTTCTTAACAAAAATGAAGAGCCTGAGCAACATAGGTTGTTTAGTTTTTAGTTCTTGATTATGCTAAGAGACATTTTTAGTTCTTACTTCAAACCAAAATAGACATTGTTCAAATATTTTAGTTCTATGCTTTAAAGTTAATTCTTACTTTTGTTAAACTACATAATTTAAAAGATTTACAGATATACCTTCGCAATATACAATAAGTTATCAACAGCCTGCCCTTCACGTTTGAAGATTTCTTGAAGTTTCTCCAAACCCTACAGTAACAGAAAATATACAAAAGTAATAGTACTCCTGAACATTGATAAAAGATCTATATGCAAAAAGATAATTCCTTACCTCATTCAATCGTTCCTCTGCTTCCCTCTTTGATAAAGACTACAAAGTGCAAACTGATAGATAATTTACATTTTCGAACAGACATACATGTTGTACCATAAACCATATACATATATGTATGGGGGAGAGAGAAGGGGGGATTATAACCCAATATACCAACATTAGAGGTCAAAAGCTCCATATATGGGTTCATATGCTTACCACATTTCCAATTAACAACATGTTCTTAATAGAGTATTGAGTATTGACTTCCTTCTTTAGAGTTAAAATGACTCATGGAAAGTATTAAACACGGTTGAAGTGTATTTTAATTCAGTTGTAAGGTATATGTCTATAACCCATATGTAAATTACATGGTCCTTCAATTAGATATGAAAGAAACAATGTTACTTTGCCTTTTCATTTTCTTAAAAGGCATACTGGATACATCATACAGAACAGGGGATTAAGGGTATGAGTAAGACACTGAAAATATAATGAAAATGTAACGCATCCATGCCCCAACACTAACCAAGTCAAAGCAATGTGAGACAGAAAAGAAAAAATCTCAAATAATTTCCAAAGAAACACTCAAGTAAATTTGAAAATCTCAATAAACAAACAACACACAGACACTAGCAAAAGAACAGTTTAAATTTGTATTTCAATGAAACTGTACATCAAATACAAGGGAGTCCCCCACCCCCAACACACACACAGAGAAGAAAAAAACTCCCATTCATCTATCCTTAAAATTGTTCTTTAAAAATAGTTTCAAGGGAAGACAACCTGGGCACATAGAGAAGCATGTTCCTTTCCAACAGATACCACTTTCTTCCTAAGAGCATCAACCTTTTTCAAAACCTGTGAAACAATAATCATGTTTTAATATGGCAATGAAAGAATGGAAGGGTGAATGAACCTTATATATATAATAGCACAAAACATACAAGGCTAAGACAGTAATTGTGTTTAACTATGGCAATTGAAAAAGGGGACATGTAAATAAGCCTTCCACATACAGTAATAAAACTCACAGGGGTATCATTTTGCTTAGTTTTAGATGGTAATCCACTGGGGCAGCACTAAAGATCGAACTTTTGTTTCTAAAAGCCACTTATTTTGCTTATAGACGAACATATAAAAAGAGTCATGGGCAATTGAGTACCTCTTCATAATGTCCAGCCCCAAATGTCAACTCAATAAGAGATCGTTCATAAGGATGCAAATAGATTCTTTTCGGGAAATTTTCTAAGTACCCTCTCAATGGAATTGCCAATTCCTGAAGATAAAGTAAATAAGAAACTGTTAAATTTCATCAATATATTCATTAGTACAAGGTACAAGGTTTCCTTTATTATAAAAATAACACACTGGAATAAGATCATACTTTCATCAGTGCATCAAGTTGCTTTGCACCTCTATTTCTTTCTCTCTTTGCTATGTTGGCAATGCCTAGGTAGGAAACCAAATGTCATGCTAGACCAACAATGTGACATGTTGCAACTAAATATAACATGAGCAAATGAATTTATTGAAATCTATGGTTTTCTAGTTCTTCGTTTGTCTTGAAGTACTCATGTCCAACACATGATTATGCCCTCCAAGACCCCTCCAAATACATGGTAAAGCATATAGAAAATATGACCATACCAATGCCAGCCACATGGTATTCAATCACCTTTCGTAGGCAAGACCCTCTTCGCCTTCCTTAATGCAGAGTGCAAAATATCAACTGATGGCATCACCATCGGCAGCTTCTGAAATGCACCAATACTTTCTACTTTTGCTGATGATTGATCCTAAGAATCAAATATAAAATCCATTTTTTCACCACGGTGAATAATCATATTGTTAATTTATTTCATTCATAGTCATGAGAACAATCATATATCATTAATACAAGACCCAATGCATCATCTCAGAATAAAAACATGAACCATGTCATTTCAAACATAAGTCTGTGCATAGGATGCGAATTGGTCATATAGATGACAAAATCATTGAACAAACGGTCACTTAGACAATGAAACTTGGTGTTTAATGACATATCCGATGGTCACAAGGCAGACTAATGTCTCGTCAGAAAGAATTTTCAATAACATCCATGAAGATACAGAGTCTTTAAACTAGACAGACTAAAATCTTGCCCAAAAACTTTCCAACAATACAGCACAAGCAATTAGTAGCTTAAGGGGACAAAAACTAACCTTGGGTTCAGTTGGTTTAGTTTGGGGAGTGGATACATAGCTTGCTTTGACAAGCTCACGAGTGAAAGTCTGCATGTTTCTACAGAAGCACAAGGTGTTGTTCTTTATTGGCCTCTGCATCGGGTAGCAGCCTAAATTTGGAGAGCAAAGATGGGAACATAAGAAAGTAATTTACCATTAAAAAGAAAAAATAAAAAGGGAAACTTATTAACCTCTTGAGAACTGGGAAGTTCTTGAAAGAAATCTGGAACAAGGTATCTGGCATGACTCAAGTAGACTAAAGGCACCTCTCATTCCCCACAACCACAGGAGCAGCCAATTTCGACAAACCCCAAAGTTACAAAGGCAGCGTTCGAAACAATAGAAGCCTGAAATCTCCATTTCCAGATGAAGATAAAGAAAGTTTAAAGTATTAGATTAGATAGAACTCATAGTCATATCTGAGAGATGGGAACCATAGTTTAGCGGCTTACAGTTCCCGAACCCTTGCCCGCGCTACGGCTACGCCAATTGCAAGCGACAGACAGATAAGAGTGACTTCCTTCGAGTGTGCGCTTTTTCCTTTTCCTTTTCCTTTTCCTTGGGCTAAATTTCCAAAATTATAACTAAATTATCTCAATATAATTTTATTATAAAATAATCCAATATTCGTTTTATAATATTCGTAAAAATGTAATTATTTTATGTACAAACGTCTGTAGAAATAAAAGTGCATTTATTTTAGGGTTTAGGAGTTTTGTTTGGGATCTAATATTTAAGGGTTTAAGGTATGAGTTTTAAATTTAGGGGTATGATTTAGGTTTTAGGGTTAAATTTTGGCGTTTATAGATTAAAACCTAAATCTCTAACCATATTACTCTAAACCTAAAATATAACCTCTAAACCCTAAATCATAACCATAAACACTAAATTCTAAACTCATACTCCCAAGCCCCTAAACCCTAAACAAAGTCTTAAAGCTTAAAACTAATGCGCTTGTAAAAACTTTTCGTTTTCACTCCAGTACATGAGATATTTTTCCTTGTAAAAAATAATATTCATTTTATAATAGAATTTAAAAAGTAATGACTGTTTTATAATTTTTTAAAATTTTAATATTAAAATAAATATTTTAAAATAGTTTAATACCATTAGTGAACTTCACTTTTCTTTCCGAAAACTTTGTTTCTATTTTTACTTTCCGTTTTGGGAAATGAATGTCATGGGACTAATAGGAATTGGGCCGAGCCTGTTTGTTACGCCAACCAGGGCTGGGACTAATTATGTTGCTAAAGGAAATGGTTTGAGTATACTCTAATAAAAGAGTTTACTCGAATTATATAATTGAATTTAATTAGGAATAGAGTTGATTAGATATTTTTGAATTATTAGAATTTATTAATATATCTAAGAAATTTAATTATTGTTCAATTATTATTATTTAAATATAAACTAAATATTATTATTAGATATTTAAATTTATAAAAAAATAGAATTTAAATTTTTAAGTCACACAATGAATATTTGAATCCGTAAAACGTGAATCCAAATCCATTAAGGCTATATTTTGCATTGCTTTTTAAATCAGTTTTTAGAATTAAAAGCCGGTTTGAGACTAAAAGCAATGGAAAACATATATCTTTTCAGGTCAAAAGTGTTTTTCAAATTGGTTTGAAAATTGTTTTTTAAAAGTTAAAATTTTTATCTTTTTTAAAAGCATTTTTAAGCAAATTTACTTATATATCCTCGTTTATATCACAATCCTTTTATATTTTTTTAAAAAATTATATCTAAAATAAACATTTTATCTATATAAAAGTATTTTTTGACAACAATATCAAATACTCCTTAAATCAAATAATAAAAAATACTTCAAAATTATCTTTCCATCGTATTTTTCAAAAACAATGTAAAAGTGTCCCTAAAATTTTTAACAAACAAGTTTGAAATCCTTTATGAATATATGCTTCATTTTGTAATAATCAAATTCGGATATATGCTTGAAGACTAGCGGTCTAACTTTGGCTTGGGAGTGAGACAGGACGTGTCAAGATGATATAATATATGCAGGGACAGACGCATAACTTTAAGTTATGAGCGAACTTATAATTTTTTAAGGGTAAAAATATGTTTTTAATAGAAAATGCGTATGCAAATTTTAAAAAATTTATAAATTGTATAAGAATTTTAAAATTTTAAAGGTGCAACTGCCCCCTCCAACCCCTCGGTCTATTCCTGGATGTATGTTCGGTCCATTCCTGGATGTATGTGTTTCATTCTAGGTATAAGGACACTTGAACAAAGCTAACTTAGAAAAGATTGCGTTGAAACTTGAAACACAGCTTTAATAAGTGGTTTTGTAAGAACATTATAAGCAAGGTCATCGGCGAAATGAATGTGAACAAGTTTGAAAATATTTTGGTTTGATTTTATCACCAACAAAGCTCATTCCTTCTGCTACAAAACTGGTTTGGACAAAGACGTGTAGTGCTAATTCTGTCGTAACACAATTCAATCTTAATTTAATTAACATTGTTATTATGACATAAAATTATTAATAGAACATATAAGAGACACAAAAAAGAACAGACGAATTCTATTCTTAAGTCATTATTATCCGAGGTTCCCATGGAAGGAGAGCAATGCAATGCCTCTCACAACCAGAAGTTAAAATAGAAGGAAATTTGATCCAAAAGTCCATGTTAGTGGAGTTTTTTTATAAATTCGTCGAGTTGAGTAGGACAATAAAGACAATAAAACCCTTCTATCAAATATAAAATGAAACAAAATTTATCTTTCGGTGTTTCTATTTATGTTCTCACACTAAAAATTAATTTTATAGTTTAAGGTTAGAGTTTGTGATTAGGGTATAAAGTATTAGGTGTATGGCTTATTTTTTTAGGTTTTAGGTTTCAGAATTTAGGATTTAGTTTTTAGTATTGGAGCTTGAATAAAAACATAAAAAAGGGGCAAATGTTTTTCGCTTTATAGAATAGAATGTTGTTGTATTCTCAAAACTCAGCCTAAAGCATTGATTAAGTTGAGACATACCATGTCAACTATATAAATGCTTGGTATTCATGTTGACGGAGTTTTGCTCATATAGCATTGGAAACCTTTTATCCTTTGTTTCACCACTGTAGTCTGTATGCTGCTGCCTACGCCTATCAGCAAACCCTCTTTCTTTTCTTTCCTTCATTATTTAAAAAGAATGGAAAGAGAGAAAAAAGGAAGAGTGATCCACCTGTGTTTGTCAGTCACACTGAACATTGGTTTGGGTAATGAACAACAACTCAGACCCACCACCTGAAACTCTATCCTCTCTTTTTACCTATCAGCCTTAATCATCCATGCAGTAAAAGTAAAACCCTTTCGGATTCATATTTTTTTTGTTACCCTCCCAATTTTTAGGGCTTCGCCTTAACTAATACGGACGACCTACGTCGCACACTTGATTTTAGTGGGTGAGTCTCCCAGAGGAAATTTTTTGCATACACGACGACTCAAACTCGAGACCTGCCTAAGCAGAACTAAGCTGTTTACCACTTGAACCCTAGAAGTAATGAATTGCCTCTCTAACACAATGCATAAACAAGTAATGAATTGCCAAGAATTCATGTAATGAGGAGATAAATATAATGTCCGAATCCAATACATATTGTGTCTTCTTCTTTGTCACTGTCTCCCCTCTCTCTCTCAAACCCTAGAAGAAAGAACCCAATAATTAAAACAAACCCTCAGTTCTTCCTCTTTTATTATTCTTTTGTAAACAAAAACAATCAAACCTCACGTGTGTTAGTGTTACACATCAAACTAACACTAACACCATGATGATGCATGGTGATGATCGCCTCTATGACTGATGACTAGTTGTTGTTGTTGTTATTGTTATCATGTTGTTCATCACCGCCACCTCTGTCGTCGCTTTCTCCGACTTGGTGTGAATGGGATCCGCTCGCTCGTGACTCCGATACGCCGCTGCCGGAGACTTGCCAGTTATAAGGATTCAATCCGGTTAACATACTTATGCTACTACTTTCACCATTAGTAACAGTGCTTGAACCCCATTGTTGGCCTGGCAATAAGGTCATCGGAGCCGGGAAATTCATGAAATGCAACCCACTAGACACACTACTCCTATACAAACCACTGTTATTAGCCGATGAGAATGTCCATATCGGATCACCACCCCCACCCATAGCTTGATTATTAGAATTAGTTACCGTCCAAAAGTTAGCCGGAATCTGACCCTGGCTTGCCGGAATCGCTCCCGTGCTTGACTGCAACAAGTAATTAGCCATTTGTTGTTGTGGCGAAGACAAATCTTGCTCCTGTCTTCGTCTCCTTCCTTCTTCAGTTTCTGATATTTCAAACGAAGTCGAGTTACCGCTCTCGAGCCCGATCCCGGGGAACAAACTTCTACGTTGTTGCATAGACAAGTTGGGGTTAAAACCCGATGTCCGAAACTGAGAAGGAACCAACATGGTTGAGCGGCCCGAGCTACGGAGGGAGATATTGAGGGAAGTGAAATTCGCAGGAATAGTTCCGGTTCCGGTGGCAGCGATCACGGCTGGTTCAGCTTGTTGGAGTAGCCACTCGATTGTTTCGCCGTCGGTTTTGTGGCCGAGTTCACGAGTGAGTTGAAAAACCCTAGCTGCACAAAGAGCCGGCATGCGGATCCTCCGACCTCGACCGTCCACCTTGGTGTGTCGGTCTTTGGTGGTGGCACGTTTAGGGGTCGGTTTCTTGGTAGGTTCCAACGAGATTTGGAGACTTGACACGGAACCACTTGTGTTGGGTTTGGAAGAAGAGGAGGAACAAGGGTGATCATCTTCTTCCTTTGTCTCTAGTAACTGGAATGGGAAATCAGGGCGGTGTTGACGGTGGCGGTGGTGATCATCGCCGCTGCCTCCTCCTCCTTCCATGATAGCATGAAAAGTACTGTATGCTGTCTTTGTGGCGGTCAATATTGAGGACTGGGGAGCCTTTAGATTAATCTTTTGGGTGGGAGTTTTGATCTTTAGATGGAATCAAATCAAAGCGTCCTTTGGTTTTGATTTCTTTCATGGAAATCATGTCTATTGGGGGTGTTTGGACCCTGGGATTCCATTGAGAGAGAGAAAAGAAAGAGAGGATAAGGGGAAGCTTTTAAGCAAGAAAGATAACGAGTGAGAATTATATGGGTGAGCTTTAAAAAGCAGCATTTTTCACAAAAAGAAATGGATGGATTTGTCCACGTCCTTGTCCCTATTCAAGTGATTGATCTTAGAGATATCCATGGATTTGGATCTTAGTTACAAATCATTTATCTTAAGCTCATGTTAAGTTTTTATTATTATTATTATTATTATTATTATTATTTTCTGAATGGAAAGAGAATACGCTCTTAAAGCGTTTACATATCAGAATTGACTAACAAATCAACCGAAAGTAAGGGGCAAACTTCAGAAGGGGAGATGCCAGATAAGAAATATCAAAATGAGAGCGATCAACTAGTTTTGCAAGCTTATCGGCTGGTGAGTTCCCATCTCTTGGCGTCCAACATAATTCAGTAACCCAGTTTCGATTGCAAAGCTCTCGTTTGCCACGGACCAGAGGAAGAGAATTGGAAGCTGTTGAATGCTCCTCCACCAAGTTTATAGCTTGTTTACAATCTGATTGAACTTGTACGATTTCCGCAGCTTGATCCCATGCCAATTGAAGACCAATGTACAATGACCAATGTACACGTACCAAATTATGACCCTCGTTTTAAGTTGATTTTTAACTTGAATTCGAAAGCAAACTTTAGTAAAAAATACTAATAGCGCCGCGCAACTTCTTTAATTTTATATAACCGACGGTGGTATCAATTTTTGTGTTGGTCGCCAACCACCGATTTTTTTCTTTATTTTTTTACAAAAATAATTTTACTTTTGTGGCACATTTTTTTCTGCCTTTGTGGCATGTTTATCTCTATCTTTTGGCACGTTTTCGTCTTCTTTTTTAGTCGTTTGGTCGTTTTTTTTTATTTTATGCTTTCTCAATGTTGAATTTGACGACGCCACGACTAATCAAAATGGCACTTATTTGTAAACATGTTGATCTTCCCTGCTCTGGACCCCCGGATTGAATGATACGCGGTTTACGTTCGTGAATAGTTTCTTACGAAGCTCGGCTCTGATTTGGGATTCTCGGTGGTATTTCAATAGCTTAATCCCCTTTTGTGGTTTGCTTGCCGATGCAGTCAGATTTGTTCGTATCTATTTTTCGTTCGAGTCTTTTGGTTGAGTTTTTAACCTTTTCCATGTATGGTCTAACGCGGCTAATGCCAATGTTTTAGGAAAATATCCAAATTATATATTTAGTATACGATGATAGTTGTAAACATTATTGTAATTTTGAATATTTTCTCTTTTAATAAAACTAGTTGCTTCTATTCAAAAAAGTTGATTCTTAAATTTTTTATTGTTTTATTTTTATCTTCAAACTATGTATCCCACTCTAAAATAGTCTCCCAAATTTTGAATGCTCTAGTTTCATCCCCAAACTATGAATAGAAATCATTTGCCCTTTTCGGTGCTCCTATTTATGTCTCACGTTAAAAAAATAGGGCTACAGTTTAAATTTAAGGCTTAAGGTTGGGGTTTATCATTAGGGTTTAAGGAATTATGGGTAGGTGTATTTTTTGTATTTAGGGTTTAATGTTTAGGATTTAGAATCTATGGTTGGGGCTTAGAATTTAATTTGTTAGTGTTTGGGCATAGAATGGGCCAAGGGAATTTTGTTCCCAAACTATTGCCCTCATTATAAATTGGTACCTTATACTTTGAATATTCCAATTTCATTATCAAATTATCATTTATGTTGCATCATATTATTACATAAATACATATTAGTGTTTACATTATAATTAACAATTTTATAACATTTTTATTAACATGGGATATGATTAACAATTTGGGGATAAAATTAGAACATTTAAAAGTTTGAGGACAAATTTAGAATAAGACTTGTAGTTTGGCTATGAAATTAGAGTGTTCAAAAGTTTAGGGGCCAATTTAGAATAATGGTCATAATTTGATGATGAAATTTAAATGTTCAAAATTTTGAAAACCAATTTAAAATGAAGGTCATAGTTTGAGGACGTGTGATGCAATTAGCTCTTATTAAAAATAAAATCTTAAACAGTATAAATAAATAATTATTAAAGTCTAATTAATTTTTTTGAACATTTAGTGTATAATGTTTATGCTACCTAGACTCCTCTCACCCACTACTTAGACTCCTCTCATTCATAAATAGAAGGATATTGAGAGCTAAAGCATGCTCGATCTCATGTCTCATGTATATTATACAAACGACGAAGTCAATTCTAATTAATTTGAATCTAGAAAAACAATACTAGAATTTAATTTTTTGGCCACACTCATGATAGGTGGATAAAAAATTAGGGGTGTAAGAAGCACTTGAACTTTTAGAAAAAAATTAATTAAGTCCTCAAAATTTTTTGGCACTTAATTAAGCTCTTGAACCAATAAATTAAATCAATTAAGCCCTTTAACCAATTTTGACTGTTAAATCTTGATTTTTTTTAGATATTACTGTCACATGATACACTATAATTTTATCATGTGACATTTACATATTTTATAAACAATATATTTTTTATACTCTTTAGTACTTTTAAAGAATTTTTAAATAAAATAAAAAAATCTAAAAATGTTAAGTGACAACGATGTGACACGACACACAACACCAATTGATCAAAAAATTGTTAGATTCAATAGTTAATGTAGGTCAAAGGCTTAATCAATTTAATTTATTAGTTCAAGAGCTTAATTGGGTGTAAAAAAAATTCATAGGCTTCTAAAGCCTTAATAAAAAGGTTAATTATTTGATGCACGCCAATAGAAAGATTTTTTTCACAAGCGGACTGCTAAAGCTATCACGTATCCCTTTTAAGGGCCTTAAACCCTAAATTTTAAATCATAAACTTTAAAACATAAAATCTATTACCAAAGACACTAAAAGCCTAAACCCTAAACCAGGCGATTGTAGAAACTTTTTTTTCACCACTAGTGCATGTTATAGTTTCCCAAATATAAAAGATTGCATTTGGCAGTGTTTTAACACTGTTTGTGGAGTTAAAAATTTACAAAACCAGTGTACTAAATATTAGTCTTAGAAAATTTTAAGGGAAAAATATTATATGCACGTCATATATTTATCTTGGAGATTACTCTTTCAATTTAATTATTTTATTTATAATACTAAAATTTAAATTTTTATATTTATTTAATGAATTTAACGTTAAAATTTAAACATTTAATTTTATTTAAAGAAACAAACATCTAATTTTGTTAGACTAATCCATTGTGGTTAAAATTTAGATGTTTTTTAAACCATGTGAACTGTGGGGTTGTTTCGTTGATTGTGGTTGGACAGTCACAGAGCCCTGGTTCAGAGACTCCACGTGAGGTGTTCTTTCATCCAATTTCAATTCAACCCCGCGAAGACAATGGTGGGCTCAGATGGACCCAACCCACAAGTCAAAAGAAAAAGGAGATTATCAGATGGGACCCGTATCACTCTCATATTTAATGTAATTATTTCATTTTGCCTTTGGCCATTTGTTCTACTGCACCCTACTTTGGGATTCCCATTTCCCTCTCAAACTTCTGTATTTCATGAGTAGACACGAGTTGAGGTAAGTTTAGAGTGCGATCAAAAATAAATAAATTTAAAATTTTATTTAAAATTTTAAAATATTAATTTTTTTATAATATTTTAAGTTGTATTTTTTGAAAAAGTATCGATACTTATTTTGTAAGTATTGATAATTTTTTTATAATATTTTAAGTTTTTAGACAAGTATTGATACTTGTAAAAAAAAAACCCAAAATGTTATCAAAAAGTCTTAACATTTTAAAATTTTAAAAAATATATAAAAATTTACCTTCTTCTAACCGCACTATAGGCCTGTTGTAAGTTAGACTCGCAAAAATTTCATAGTACACGTTAATTTTTCCTACACAAGCTTTGTTTGGGTATGCCATTGTTTATATTTTATTATAGATAAACTGTACTGATGATCACCAAAATTTCAGAGTATTTTCATTACAATAATTGAATTTTTAAAACTTTCATTATGGTCACCTACATTTTATATTAATTACATTATAATCATTATCGTTAATTGTCGTTAAAAATAGTGACGTGACACATTATTTTTTCATTTTTTCTTCTTTCTTTATTCTCTATGGACATCTGGGTTATGAAGGAATATAATGTTAAGGAGCCTTGGGGTCAAAGAATTTAACATTGGAAGTTTCTTGCCAATGGAGTTTCAATGTATCGATGGAGGACTAAAGTGTAAGTACCCAAGCTCATGTCATTTTTGGTAGAGTTTAAATCAAGCTAGATTTTGATACATCCACGTTATAATAATTTTTAATTGTCTCTTTATTTAAAAATTACATAAAAACATGAAAAGATGAAACTGTCGTGAAAAGGTGAATGTGGTTTGATTTTGTCTAAGAGTTTTTTTAATAGTTTTAAGTTGATTACATGGTAATGTCTGTTCATATTTTTCTTAACTCTTTGTTGTGTCACACCTTACAAATAAAACAGATTGAACCAAAAAATAACATCTTCTTTTCTACTAGGATCACTCATTAAGCTTAAAATCACAAACTTAAATAATAATAAAATATTAAAAAATATATTTTCATATAAATTTAAGTATTCTTAAAATTAAAGAGTTTAAAATCACAACTTAAATAATAATAAAATGTTAAAAATATATTTACAATATTAAAAAAATGCGTAAATATTTTATAGGCTTAAGGAATAATTTTATCCATGCAATAATCTCAAATCATTGTTTATTTGCATTAATTTACAGTAATATTAATGGATCTCTTAAAATTATTTATACAAAAAAATCTATGCTTATTGGGCTCTATGTATTAACGAGCGAGAATCGTCGAGGTATTTGTGCAAATAGGTATAATCCATGGAATCGAAAAAATTATCAAAATGAAAGAATTGACGATAATAACTATAAGTATACAAGGGTACCTTTTTTTTGTAATTCCTATGATGCAATTGGAGCTTATAGGCAGAAAAGAATCAATTTAGATAGTCCTTTTTGACTCCGGTGGCGACTAGGTCAATGCGTTATTGCTTCAAGAGAAGCTCTGCTCATATTATTTTATCTTGATTGAATTCCAATCTCAACATAAAAATATAATACTTATCTATTTAATAAAAAAATATTAATACAAAAAATACAATATAACTCATAGTAACCAACTATTTTGTAAAAATTAAATAATTCAATAACCATTTTATAAATTTAAAAGTTTAATACCCAAAAAAATCAACAAAATAGTTGAACATTTGTGAACTTTTACCTTTTTTTCAATATATATTTAGCAACTTAAAGCTTTTTACACTGAACAAGCAATTAAATATTTTTTCTATTTATTTAGAACTAAATATGTAAAATACAGGTAAACAGAACACGAAATAGATATTAAATTAAGCATATATAAAATCATATATAATATAAAATAATAAAAACATGCAAAATATATATATCCCTATCATTCCATTTTCGATTCTGAAAAAAAAAACATAAAAAAATAGATATAAAGGGTAAAAGAGACGGGCAAAAAGATAGCTATCTTAAATATGGTCATCCTCCCCAAAACCTTACTTAGCAAACACTATGAGACGACTTTTTCACAAGTTCCTACTAAAGCAAGGCCAACACATAAACAGAAATAAGGGCCAGCATTCATTTTCTTTAATCCTCACCATCATCATCGTCGTCATCCTCATCATCATCGTCCTCGTCCTCATCTTTTCCCTATCAACGGACAAAAAATAAATTAACAAGAATATATACAAAATTCCTATCCCTTCAGCAATGGGTAGGGCTCAATGGTAATGATGCAATTCAACTTATGACTCATAAGTTAAGAGTACATGCTGCAAAACCTTAAGCAAGCTTGAAACGATTGAAACAATAAAATTAGATGTCAATCTAACTTAAGAACGTGCAAAAAAGTGATCTAGACATGACATGTAAAGCATCAGCACGAGCGTAAAAAAATGAAACATTCGTCTTTCAAATCAAAAGCAGATACGACTTGCAGTACAGCTTTATACCTGAATGGCAACCTATATGTGTAACTATAGTATATAGGTATGCTCATTTTTTCCCTAAGCTATCTTTGTAAGATCATGTTACCCAAAGCATATCTAGGGATGTGTCAATGTCCGGCACTGATACGTCAAGAAATATAAAGATTCAGAGTAACAAGGACCTAGATGCAAATGTTCACTCGAACATAGATAAAATGCTCTCAAAGCACCACAATTTCCGCCATTGCTATTTCAACCTAATTTCAAAATTTTCCTTCATACCACTAAATCAAGTACTTCATTGATCGGTATTCCAGACTATAAATATCTTCATCCTGAAACCAGAATCTTAACTTTGGTCAAAGACTTCATTTCACAACAACTAAATTCTCTACACAATGCTGAATTGGGTAGAGTTTTAGAGCTAACCGATCCAAAGTACTCTAATAGGCATGAACAAAAGGAAAAAGCACACGAGAATCCATCCCACTGGTTGGTGGGTAGGAGATGACTTTTGCTCAAAATATGTGTCTACAACACACCTCAGAGTATCACCAGGCCAAAACAAAGAATAAATGTTTGTAGAGTCCTCCCACTAACCCGATTCAACCAGCTTCTCCAGGATTAATATGGTAAATTGTAGCATGTTAAATATATTTATATAAAGCAAATTGGTGAGTTCTACATTACTTGATATAATCAGCAAACACATCATACCAAAAGAAAACTGCATCTTACAGCATCCAGTACATTGTAGAGAAGCCCTTTCACTCTAGTTTATAAAGTAAAAAACTCGTAGTTTCCAACATGAAACTAAAATGTCTTAAATAACTAAGTAGCATTAGTTTGATAAAAAAAATGCATTTGATTGTATTAGAACCAGTTGTGTACAATGAGTACCAAAACCCCATGAGACAAATATAAAGTCCAACGGCAGGTAAAATCAAATTCATATAGCAAGGTCTAACAAGTACGCCTCACATAAATGTCACTCATTGCAATCTATATTCATATTTTGTTGTCAATACCACCAGTTTTGCGTTTAACTGATAAACTCACATTTTAACTTCAAAATACTATCTATTAAATATACTTCTCCCTAACATATATATCACAAACTACTTAATCTTTGATGAAAAATAAACAAAAAATGTTGAAACAAAGCCAACAAAACAGCAGAGCAATGCAATCAAAGGGGGGGCATCAGGGGTAAAAATGATGCAACACATGATTAGTTTTTTTTTTTAAATCTACCTCTTCGTCACAATCAAAATCCTCTTCATCAGCCTCCTGCATCAGGAAGTTACAGCTAACAATAAGCAAAGGAAGCAAAACATAATTTAAACGACATACGCGTAACAAAATCAGAGGAAGAAGCCAGACGAAAAAGAAGTTACATTGTTGAAATAAGTGAGAGGATTGGGCCATAAGTCCTCCTTTATAATCTCTGCTACCTGTAACGGTTATCAAGGGAAAAACTTAGACAAAACATAAACACATAACTAAATACAGATAAATGGTATGTGCATATAGAGTTTGCCTCATCATGAATTTCATCCATGTCATCTTTCTGCTGAGCATCAGCAAACCAAGTAAAGAAGCTGCAATTATATGTGTAGGTAAATTAGCACATTATAGTCTGAATTGTAGCTCGGCTAAGAGAGAATCTAAGAATCAAATAAAAGACTAGCATAGATGGATGCAAACTTTATAAAACAGCAAATGACTAGCATGTTAATGTTAGAATGAAACTTATGAGAACCATAAAAAATATATGTATAAATACACAACACTTAAAAGCACATTAAAAAATGTTTGCCAAGGCATTAAAATGGATAAAATTTACTTAACTAGACCAAGATAGATAATACAAATGCATGTATAAATGCTAATTTTTCTCTCTTCTATTCAATATTCTGAAACAGCTAAAATATTTTAGCTTAAAACCTGGCTCTAAATGCTAGGACATCCTCATTACTAATGAATTATTTTAGAATAAAACTAACTTACAAAAATTGTTACATATATCTTCTTAATTATCAGCCTTAAATATATTAAAAGTATTATTAGGATTATATATTCTTATTGTATATATTTATACAGAGGACACACATTTTCCCTTGTCTGTAATCCCCATGATATCATTCTCCTTAGATGCTTTATAATTTGCAATGTTTACTTAGAAGACTCATCTTCAGTAAAAAGTAATCTCACTCAATCAGTCAAGGTTCGGCTGAAATTGAATAAAACGGGACAATGACTCATAAAGAAAATGAGATTCTCATAGAATGCTAGGCTAAAATGCAAGACAACATTTCACAATTTGAAGTTTATACTGAAGTTCTAAGATACAGAGAGAATTCATTGACAGGTAAGATAAACAAACCTTTCTTCGGCAAACTGCCGCTTGTTTCCTTTCTTCTCAAGATTAACTCCATTGGGCAAGCCCTTGATGTTTAAGGAAAGTAATTTTATATCATAACCAAGTAAATACAGAATACAAGAAGATGGATGGACATCATATGCAGAGAAGTCCTCACCATTCCCTCTTTCCACTTGATCTGGGTGGCAGTAATTTTGGTTCCCTCATCAAGGAATGTAAAGGTCTTCGTAAGCTTTGTATCTTCAAAATATGGATTGGGGTCGAAGTTCTGAAAAATTACAATCGAAGTCAATTAAAGCATGAACAAATAATGTTTGTGTAAGCAATTGAATGCAAGAAAAAGAAAGTGCGAGCAAATTTAATTGCCTACCAAAAAGGTAATAAGGAAGAACATAAATGAACTTACAAATGTAATACAGTATCCAGATTTCAGATCTTTGAAATCCTCCACTTCAAGTGAGTTAATATGCTTAAATATCTACCAAGTAAAAAATAATTGAAAGAATATAAAGAAATCAGGCAAACATCCAGAAAAAGAAAATCAAACAAATCAATTTTGGAAAATAAAAGAAGTGCAGAACTGATTTTAGTTTTGGAAAGAAATGTCATTAAACCTTCTGATCATCTTCAGTCAGAAGTTCACCAAGAACAGGATGACTCAAGAACTGCATGTCAAGAATGCGTGTTAGCTCAAAACCTTCTTCTGTAAGAAAAAGTCACATAAATTAATAGGAAAGAGTAGAATCACTTACAGCTGTTAACCAGAAATCAGGAATCGACTTGATGATTTCACTCCGCTTATCATAGACCGGCTTGCGCACCACGTTGTACTTCTGCTCCACTTCCAAGACTTTCTCACTCGCCTCCTCATTGATCTACAAAACACCGAAAAGGCAACAAAAGAAATAAATACAGAAACCCAATGCGTAATCATTTACCACTTAAACATATCAGCATTAAATCACCTTCTCTGCAATAAAATAACCTAAAGTATCCTCCCAACAAGCAGGTTTAATAAAACAGGATGAAAAAATAAACACACAGAAGACAACAATTAAATGAGACAAGCTTTCTACAATAATTCAGATACATCCAACATCTATACGACATACATAAAACAGACCAGGTACATAAACTAACAATCACATGAATAGTATTTTGAACAATTATTTGCTCGATCCAAAATTGAAATTACATAAAAAAATAAAACTTTAAACACTTTAAAAAATTAGCAAGAAAAAAGCGAAAAAATCACTTTAGATAGCAGAATTTCCTGAATTTTTCATACAAACCCTAAACAATCAAAAACCAGAGCATAAACACACATGGATGTATAAAATGAAAGTTAAATGCGAATAAAAGAAATGGACCTTTTCAAGCTCGTCTTGAATCTCTTGAAGCTTCTCAATGGAAAGGACGAGTTCTCCATCGATTTGTTCAGAGTTCTCTTCTTCTCCTTTCTCCGCAACTTTCATCTGCTTCCCTTTATCAGCCACCATTTTTGTTCTCTTAATCCAAACAAAAAAATCTTTAAAAAATCTAACGCTAAAAAACTAGCCTCTTCTCTACCTTTTGACCTCTTTCTCTCTGTTTTCTCTTGCCTCTAAAACCCTAAAATTATTATTTTAGTTGGTATCGAGTATCGACCAAGACGTGAGAGAAACTAGAAGGAACGATATGCTAGGGTTTTGGGAGTTAACGGCTCCGTTGGGGGTATTTTAGAGGGTCAATCAGAATCTGACGGCTGGAATCGTAGGGTATTGTAGTCATTTTCGAACCATTGCTAAGGGTAATATGGGAAAGACAACGATTCAGTTTTAATATTTGGACACGGAATCTTGGTGGTTCGTAACAGACTGAAATCACAAATTTACCCTTAAATTTATAAGTTTGGTCAAATTGTCTTTTAAGTTTTTTGGGATCTTAATTGATCCTTAAGCTTTATATTTGATCAAAATAGTCCCAATGCTCCATAAAGACAATGGCACAGGATAGACAACGTTATATCGGACTCATATCACTAGAACTTAGAACAATAGCATGCAGCAACTCTGAGAGTAGCAAGCAGAGAGAGCACTGAAAGTTGGCTCAAAAGATTTTCATGCTCTCAAATCATAGAAAAGCTTTGTTTTGCAGCAGTAATTGCAAGGTTCATCGAACTTATTCGGAAATTGTCATTTTTGTTCAGCCAAGATGCATATGTCAGATTGTTAAAAGGAGAATGAGTGGATGGCACGAATGTTATACCAGAATTTATCAGGATTTCCTACACGAGAAGTAGGTTTCAGATCATTCTGGCAGCATAAATTGTAATTTGTTCTTTTTCTCCAAATAGCAATCTCCTGGATTTCTCGAATCTTTTCCCAGCAAAGTAGTAGTGCAGATGTTCAATATACTTATCATCAGGTGGACAGAATCTTTCCCTATAGATCATATTTTCTCGGGAAAATTTCATTTCCCTCGTTTGATCATGACATGGTATGTAATCAGTATACTTATCACATGGTCGGTACATCCGAATCATTACAGCATCACCAACGTGATGAGTGCAACCAGTTTTTCTGGTGATAGCTGAGGCTATCGTGTCGAATCCGCTGCGCCGCCACACACCCAAAATGTAGAAGAAACAGCATAGACCAACCACTAACAAAACAGACATAGACATTGACCTCCTCGTTATTAGTTCACCAGGGTTCTGTTTAGTTGCCATGATCAACCTCAAAAACCACTAACTCCAATAATGCTAGATAAAATAATAATCAAGCCAGTGTTGATCCCGTTTATCCTACAAAAAATGCAAAAAAGAATTATGTGTTGGCCAATATGCATGATTTCCCGGCCTTATGGAGTGCCATTGTCGTCTCGTAGTAAGGCGTAAACTTGCAACTTTACAACATGGATCTAAACATAAAAGGAGCACAATAAAAAGGGGCATATTGAAATACAATTAGACTCTTACTGTTACAGATTAATTAAGTTGAAAAGAAAAGAATAATCTTGATAAAATCAATGTGTGTGGGTGAAGAGATTTGGATTTGGAGGAAACTAGGAACTTGTTATGTTCTAAGTTCTATGTCTCCTTTTCTCGGTTTCAAAACCATAAATCATTTGCAAAAATGCCAGGAAGAAAGTAAAAAAAAAAGTGAAAATATGTTAAATTAAAATGAAGTATGATGGGATTTGAACCCACGCCCTCTCTGACCAGAAACTTAATCCGGCGCCCTAGACCAACTCGGCCATCTCCACTTTTGATTTCATGTTCCCTGCGGCATTTTAAAAACGTTAATAAGTTACAATAGAATAATTCCCTTAACTACCAGATTACTAAGCATCTCTTTACTACGAGTACAAGTAGCCATGTTTGATCGACCAGTTTGAGTGCTTTTTTTTTGTGTTTGGTTTTTCAAACTAGTTTTTTTACTTAAAAAATTTTAAAAGCAACAAAAAACATTCAACTTTTGAGTGTCAAAACCTTGATTTGCCTCCCAAACTAGTTTCTCAAACCTTAATTTGCCAAAAGCTAATTTTTCTACCTTTTGTAAAACTTTTGTTTAGTCCAAACTTTGATTTCTCACCACAACCAAAAATAAACCCTAAATCTCCCATTGCACATATTAGTTTTTATTCTCGTGCAAAGCACGGGTTATTTATATTTAATAATTATACTGTTTTTTTAAATTCCATAAATTATGTGATTAAGAAATTATACATAATAATTAAATTATATTAAAATAAATACAATACTAATTTCATAGTACTGGTTGAGCCAAAAAACGTACTTTTTTTAAATAATTTTTAATTAGAGGAGGGGAAGGAAGAATTGTTTTTATTTGAACTAGAACTTAAGACTTAGGAGAAGAAATTAGATGTCAACAAAATTTTTTAACCATCTACTCCAAGTTATATTAACAAAGAAATGTACTATTTGTAAAATAAATTAACATAGATTAAAATATATAATTGTCCCCACTGCCATTTAAAGGAACATTTTCTTTATTTTTGGTCTTCAGATGTCATTTTATAACTAATTTTAAATCTGAATGGACATGAATTATAAATAAATAAATAAAATATGATTTTGAATGTAGTATGAATTTGATTGTACATATATTTAATTAAATAAAATTAATTTATGTATAACATAAGTGACAATTTAATTTTTTATTAATAGGGGATACTAACAAGCACCTCGTTAAAAGAACATCCTTAATCTAAATGAAGAAAAAAGAGTATCATTGTTAGTATTTACGAAACAAATGAGTCATACTTAATATACACAATATACCTAATCCAAGCAATCTAGCTGAAACACACGCAAAATAAAACTCGGTGGCTCAACAAACTCATGAAGCCCAAGTGGCATTCCCAAGCAAACTGAGCAAGAGCATCTGCCACATTATTACCTTCACGGGAAATAACTGATAACTTAACATCCCAACGTCTATCCACATGTCTCATATATGATTGTAGCGACTAAAAAATTTGAGTTGTCCCACTTTTATTAAAAAATTGATTTTTGGAGAATTTTTTAAAAATTGTATTTTGGAATAAAATTGTAGTCGCCACCAATCATTTTAAAAAGGGTAGATCGGACACCGAAAAAAACTCAGATATTTAAAAAAGGCTCGAGAGTCAATTACGTGTGGGAAAGGATTAGCACCTCACAACGCCCAAAATTAGTACCAAATCAAATACCATTTTATTAATATCGAATTTTGCGAGTTAAAGTGACATTAAATCAAAATTTGGTTATACGTGCGAGTTCATTTTAAAGGGCTCCAGTGTTCAAGGAATAAACGAAAACCACCACCTACATCTTAAGTACTAGCCAAGTTTATCCTCGAAAAAAGAAACACCGCATTGACATTTTATATCCTGATATGCAATGTAATAACATGACACGATATACGAATAAAAACATAAAAGCATGAATATTAAATAGTAATATACCATCAAGGAATAAATACATATCTATATATATCAAGGTACCATACTATATATTATATATATTACATACTACACAAAATCCTATATATAATACTTAAGATATGTACTATGAAAACTAAGGTATGAAATTACATATAAAATATAAGGGTATATATAAAAAATGTATAAATTATATTACACAATATATACGTATACTATGGCATACATTAAAAACCGTATATGTAAACTATCTATTATTACTATAGGAAATATCATATATATATATATATACATATATATACATACGCGGCAAATGCCAAAATTTTATAAATAGGCTATATATTAATATATAAAGATAGAAGTAAGAGCGCATATATACATAATATATATAGTATAAACTATGGAAATTAAGTATTTCATTAACACCAAAGTTAGGCTTATACAAAAATAAAGGTTAGAAGAAGGTACCAAAGCCCACTGATCTGAGCTCACAAAACTGGTCTGAGTTGGAGATAGGTCAGTCACCGGACTGAGTCGGGTCCTCCACTGATGGACCGGGTCAGCTGTTAATAGGGTTTATTTTTTTTAACTCATCATTCTCTTAAATAAATCAAAAACCCTTCTTCCCTTTAACAAAACTTAGCCGTCGTCACCTTTCTCGCTCGCTGCTACTGCTCCGGCGTTGCTTTTCGGCTGCCATCACCATCGAAAAGCCACACTCATCGTCCTCTTCCTTTCCATCGAATTATTTTTCACCGGGAACGGCTAGAAGGCCTCGGAGCGAGGTCAAAAAACTCTGGCGCTTTAGGGCGTCGATTTGCCGTCGTCCGCCGTTGGATCGTGTTGAGTTCGAGGTATGTCACTTTCCTCACATAGACGCTCCAGTTCACCGGTGGGATCGTTCGTCGGAGATCCCAGTCGCAGAAAACTCCTTCGAGAACGTCAAATTTCTTGAATGCCGATCTACGAATCTGGCCGTCGGATGGTCTTGGTTTTGGAATATGTCATTCTCCTCTCCTGGAGGAGCTTGCCCACCGTTGAGATTGTCCGTTTGAGGCTCCAGTCGCCGAAACTTGAAGAGGCCGAAATGGAACCCCTACTTTTCTTTTATTTCGGTTGAGGATGATGGGTGTTTGGGATTCAATGATTTTTTCGTTTTTGGGAAAAACTTAGGAAAGGTGAATATGTAATGATTTTCGGTTCAAAAAAGGGGCAAGTATAATGGTTTGAGGATGAATGTTGTGTGAGAGAGGGCCCTGGTTTTTTATGGTGCAAATTGATGGCAGTGTGGATATGGGGGCTCCCCCCGTGAAGAGGTGAGAGATGGTTATTAAAGATGATAAAGGGAAATGTTGGCTCTGGAGGATGGTACAAGGGTCGATTGATAGGGGTATGGTGCGCATAGGTAGAGGGACGATGTACAAGGAAGGGTCGATTAATATATATAGTGGTTACGATGTACAAAGGATGGAAAATTCCAAGATGGAGCCCTATCATTCAGGATATTTATCACATTTGCACAATCAGGCTCAATCCAGATGTGAATAACACCAAGTTCCCAGGCAAGGCGGAGATATTTATAAACACACCGTAGTTCCGCCTCAATAGCCGAAGACATGTCAATACTCTTAGCGAAACCAACAATCCATTCACCATGTTGATTTCGTAAGATGCCAACATCCATGGACCATTTAATTCTGACTCTTCCCTCGGAAGGGCTATCTCCTTAGACGGTGCAGCCAAACCTTTCTGAACAACAATTGTACCACACCACTCCTTAGTATGCCCATAAGCCCCACACTTATAGCAGATCAAGTTCAGCCCTTTATATTTTAACTTTTGATTAAAACTATCAATAATCAAACTCGGCAATAAGGGTTTATTAAGGTCGATAATCTCAGCCAGACGACCAAAATGACCTCTCACCAGCAGTCTTATAATCAACCTTAATAACCTGACCAATTAAATTCTCAATCCAACGGAACAGTGCCTTAGTGTAATACCAAAACGGTAATCTCGGAAGCCGAATCCACTCCATGACCTAAGACGGATGTTTCTCTGATGTTAAAAAATACCTGCTCTAGGGTTGAACAGTTAAATAACTACCGAAAATAGTCCATGGTCCAACCGCTAGCACTTTGTTAAAGTTCTCTTCCTGTGCAAACTTGACTAAAAAGTAGTCATTATCTAGGTCAATCAGTTGAAAGTTACCAACGGGTGACCAAAGTGATGCGATCCTTGTATAAAGCGCTCTATACCCTATAGTTTTACCAAGCAGCCGGACCACCACTGTGGTTCTCATCTTAGCATCGATAAGAGCACGGACCCTCTTAGAAAACCATATAGAAGGCACAGAGCCTGTGTGATCAATCTTAACATTCTCAAGTACCATTATCTCCTCTTCAACAGTCGTGGTGGCGCTCCTTGAATCTAGAGTTACACTCCCCTTAACCATACTGACGTAGGAAGACGTAGAAACGGGAGGCCTTACGTCGGTACCACCATCTCTAATAGCATTTACAACTTTTTGGTCATCCATATCTGTCAATTCAGACGAACTTACTGCTCTCTGGCCAGCCAACACATGGGACTGCTCGTTTTCCATATCCATGCAAACTTTTCCATCTTTATTTTCACCTTTTGGTCGCACGTTGATCTTCCGGAAAAACAGGAGATTCAGACCTTTCAAATATTGGTGGGAACTCAAACCGGACAACTTTACGAGGAGTAGCCACCGTTGCCCCATCACTGGCGCCAGCCACAGCCGCTGCGCTTGCTTGTCATTAGGGTTTGCGGTAGAGATATCAGGAGAGTTCATTAGGAGAAATTATATTACCGCCACGTCGATCAACCAATAAAAATCACTAATCTCATTATTTTTTTTGTGTCATATTTTTACCAAGTGAATTTTCATTTGGTAAAAATTATTTTTAAAATTAATTTACAGTAAATATGAGTGAAGATTCACTTGATAAAAAATATGACATGAAAAAAGAATAATGAGATGGGTGATTTTTATTGGTTGGTCTCATGAATGACGTGACGGGAATGACCCATGATATGATTTTTCGTTCATTAGGGTTTTAATTCTTATTTATTTAATTCAATAAGTGATCCAATAAAAAATATTCATATTGTTAAAAAAATTAAATCAAAATAATTTTATATGTAAAGTGTATGTCTTATTAAATAGTTCGAATAATTTTATTTGTATTTATCATTTATTTCGGTTCTTTAATTTAAATCTTATTTTGTAGACTTTCCTTGTATTATTTGTGAAAAATAAAAAATGTACAAAAATATTCTGATATTGATTTTTTCGCTGCAAATAAGAGTTACCCAATAGGGTCAAAGACCAGCAAATTCCACCCAGAGCAGCGCAGCTGCCGGCAATCGCCACCACCGAAGGAAATGCCAGGCCCAGGTCCCCACCTCATGTATGCCATGAGCTCCGGCATAGCTCTTACCCACCTTACCGGCGGACGTTTCTCCCCTCACCACACCCTTACCTATACTCTCAACGCCTTCTTCGGCCCCGACATAGGCTCCTTCTCGGAGTGGCTGAGCTCCGTTCTCTTCCTCGACTCTTCAGTTCTCTCTTCTTTAGCTGACGCAATCCATCACCCTTTTTATTATGTCTTGATTCTGGGGTTTCCTTTATGCCTTCTCTACTCTTGGGTATCAAGTGTTTTGGTGCAAAGGAATCTTCTTGATTCTGTCTCGGCGGTGAGTTTTGTTTGTTTTAAATTGGATAAGGATTCTTATTTCTTCTTCATTTCATTTACTTTTATTGTGGGAAAGTAAAAAGATGTTATTTTTCTGATCTTGGTTTTTGGTAATTGATCTGTTGGTTGAGCTGGAGGTTTGGTAGGTTATGTTTTTCTTGTTTATTGATTTGGAGAAATTGTTGTTTTGTGCATAATTAAAGCCAATTGAGTTCTAATTCTAATGCTGTTAGAATAACGACGATGGTTATGGATATCAAATGAGTTGTCTGTCTTTGTTTATGAGCAAGTTACTTGGCTAAAACTATTCGATTCAGTTGCATCGAACAATTTGTAATGCCAGACCTTGTTATGTGTGTATTTTGTTTTTCAGGTGCCACTCTCGAGGATGCAATGCTTATTGTTGATAGCAGCTGGTTCTTTATCACACTTTTTCCTTGACCATTTGTTTGAGGTGAATTTTAGAGACCCCTTTTCTTCATGTTATTTATTCTATGGTAATTGGTAGCAAAACAGTTTGCAAATGCAGAAGAAATTAGATGTTTGAGGATGGACGATTCCGTTTCTTTTTGTGACGGAAACAATGAACTTGTTAGTCAAAAATGCTATACCGACGGCTTAATTATGATTCAAGGCTCATGGAATAGGGTGGGGGGGGTAAAAGTTGTCTTGGTATGGCATAATGGTGTACTTGGTGCTAAGAAAATGTATGTGTGGATTGCCATGAGTTAGAATGTCCAAATCCAATATATCATTAAGATCTCTTGAGAAGTTAAAAGTTTGTTTGTTTGTTTGCTTATTCATGATTTGTGTTTAAATGTGTATTCCTGAAAATGGACATTAGGGTTGATGTTGGTTAGGGAACAGTTCGGACTTTCTAAGAAGGCTTATATGAATTATCTTATGAGACAGGGAGAATACTTGTTTTCATGGTTGTCCCACCTTGAAACAAGACATGATTGTTTTACTTGATCATTTATTTAGCAATTAATGTTTTTTGCAAGCACGATTTCATTCGTTTTTTTCTGATAGCGTCTTTCAGATGAATTAGTGTAGTTTCTTTGTTTCTATTCTTTGCGGTTGCACCTATATCACATGGTGCTAATGATATGATCAAAAAAAGTTGAATACATTGCTGGTTTACCGTATAGGGATCATCTGATTTGGTCATGTTAGTAGTATTCTTATTTAAATAATGTTAAGGGCCTTTTTATATGACTAGACTGAGTGACATGAACATACCTTGTTAAAACATTCTCAATTCTTTGGTATCGGGTTTCTTATCTGAAGTGCAATTTTGGAAAATGAAATACGAGAAGAAAATATTAGTTATTAGGGTATGATTTTCCCTTACGACCAAACAGAAACTAGATCTTTTTCAACTAGGAAGTTTCCGCATATTGTTAACAATCTAATGCTTGGGAAGGTTTATGTTTTACGTCTTTGGTTTCGCCGCCATTGAGTGTCTTATTTCCTATGTTGCTCTGATTCTTTGTTTTTGTTGAAGTACCGTGTCTAACACATTTCCGGACATGAGAATGTAGATTATGATCCTCAAAGAATACTCCAAATACATGGAAAAACTTAAAAGAAAGTTGAGCATATTCGTGTTAAACACATCCACATTTGACACTCGCACCCTATTCCAAGTGACCTAGCTTATCTTTATTTTCTGTTCACCATTTCTTTGCATAATTTTGTAGACCTTATGCAAATATAAATATACAGGAAAACGGTAAGTCAACCATGTATACTTGGATATTGAGCACCGGCTGGTGGATAAACCGTGCACCTGTTAACCCAGATGCTGTCACAGTTGTTGGATTCTTGTGTACTTGCTTAATTGGTGGCTTCATTTACATCAACAGGTGCTTAGTTCTCAAATTTAATATGTTTGTTTGATCATCTTTTTTTCGTCTTTGAGTGTGGTCCCTGAGGAGCTAACATTATACTGTTATCGTATTCGCAGAGTGCGGTCAACAAAGTCTACTGGAAAACAATCACATCAGTCAATGAAACTTATTATGATCATAGCAAGCCTGTACTGTCTCTGGTGTGCAAGCCAAATATACTGGGCTAATCCTCGTCGGCCAGCAGTTGGTGAAGAAGCTGATCTCGGAGTCCTCGTATTTTTGGCCACCTACTTTTTCCTTCCCCATGGTCTGTGTATATTGTCCCTGAACTCCAAGGATATTCGCACGGATCAACTTCCGCTTTAATTTTAGTATCGACATCGAAACAATCGCTGTAAATTCATTAAAAGAGCAGTGATAGTAACTACATTGGTATTCTTCATATTCTGTATTTAGAATTACTTGTATTTGTGCCCTTGAGGGAGGTGAAGTTTTTAGTGATAAAGGATGAAATCAAAATAACTTACTGTAGTATGGAGAATCTCCTTTTTATAATTAACTAAATATTTTATATTTAATTTTAATTCAATTTTGCCTATTAACTTTGAAATGAAATTATTTTTTTATTTTATTTCTTTGATATTATATTTTAATTAATTTCATGTGTCCCCGATTAATACAACCTCAAACGTTTTAACTGTTTATTCAAGTATTAAGTGAAATGTTACAAAAACGAAATCCTTTTTTATTTACAGGACAGAGAAATCAGGTTCCACGGGCTTAAACATTTTGGGCATTTTAAACATGGAATCATCATGGCCAAGCCGGGACATCGCCTTCTTTGTTCCTACCCTAGTGTTTTTAGCAAATTTAGAAGCCAGTAGGGTGACACCAAGATCAAGATGCTGGGTGTGGTCGACGGAATCCGATGATCCAGCCTCGCTGTCGGCTAATAATCCCTCCTCGCTATCATCCATGTCGTCGAACAAATTCTCTTGTTTAGCTAGCTCAATGGCCATCTTTTTCCTCTTGTACCGTCTCCAAGCAGCTTGGATGAAGCAAGCTCCCCATGTCCTCCAATGGTGAGAGTAGTATCTGAAAGCGTGTTGCAGTTTCTTGCTATGCATTCGCTTGAATTGCTTCGCAACATACCTGAGATCCCAGGCGCGGAGAGCGAATGCCTCGACTTCGGTAATTGACTTCACCGTTCGGGTGGACAACGGAAGGTTTAAGACGGAGTCGGAATTCGGAATCAAGGCCCATGTCAACAACTCTTCACCACAAAAGTCAGCAGGCCCTAGTGTTATGGAATTGTAAAACCCTGTCTGACCGCCATTGGTCGTCGAGCTTTCGACTTTGCCTCGGATGATGAAAAGCATCTCGTTCACCGGGTCACCTTCCCGGATAAGGAACATGTTGCTGGTGTTCAAGGATGAGACGAGGCGTTCACATATGGCATCTAGGAGTTGGTCATCCATCTCAGCAAAAAATGGAACCTGAAAACCAAGACCAAACATCAAACTAATTACCCCTGTCCTATGGATGTATGTAAGAGAATTAATAATACTTACATGGCGAACAAGGGCGAGACAAAGATGCCGTTGAATTTGACGCTGGAGGTCCAACAGTAAGGACTTCAATATAGCTTCTTCATCGACACCTCTCGTGGTAACCCACTGATAGTTAACGAATCGTCGGACACGGTCTTGCAAATCCGGCGGCAATTGCCGGTGTGACATCCACTCTTCCGTGTCCCTTCTTCGAATTCTCCACTCTTCGAGTCTCGCGGTAGTAGATTGAAGATAGCTCTTCAAGGAAAGCAAAAGTTCACTATCATTGTTTGAAGTGAAATTACAATCAATCTAGCTAAAAGATGGGGTAATGTACCTGCATATTGCCTATGAGATGTGAGAAGAACACTAGACCAGCGATGCAAATAATACAGCAAAATAAAGTTTCTGAAGCAAGAGTACTTGTCTCAATACTTTGTCCATATGAACTGCATATATATATATATACATATACATATATATGACATGATTGTTTCAAGCGCTGAAAACCAACACCAAAAACTAATGAAATTAAACTAAATATTCACCATAAACTTTTCAAGCCCCACCAAAGGCAATAGAAGAATTTATCTGGGAAAGATGATGATGCGACGTTGTTCGTAAAAGCATCGGCAAACATTCCGAACTGGAAATCTTTGTCATTGTCATTCAAAGCATCGCAATTGATGATCACATTAGTTTGCTTGAGCCAAGCTTTTCGTGCAGCCTTTCCGATGGTACTGCAGTCAAGGAAATAGTAACTGCACGACGGCGAATGCGTGGCATTCATCTCTTTCGTGCATTCTATACTCCAGCAGTCGTACTGCCGTTGTATCGACAAGACATACCATGATGCTCCTAAGACCTGCAATGACAATTTAAGACCATAAGTACAGATATCGACGACGGAAAAGGCTTAGGATCGGATAACAGCAGGGGTCCAGGGGATGATTTAAAAGAGAAGGGGGAGAAGCAACTCCGGTGCTCACATGGCTAGCTAGCGTATACAGAACGAGATTGTATACTGCTCCTGACCAAGCAGTCTTGGCGACAACTCCGGTACTTTTAATGATCCGTCGATTTATCGGAAACATGATTAAGAATCGAGGAATGTATTGAAGGAGAACGATGAAAGAAAGTGTATGGTTCGCATGAGCAGCCGTTGCACTTTTCGATCCAGGAATTATGAACCATATGACAATCTGAGAACCAATATAATGAAATCAATGCATGCCACTTGACTAACAAGAACAAAACAGAGCGTGTAAAAGTGAGTTAATTAACCTGTGGGAGAGGGAGGGCAGCGGCAAGATCAGTGATGAAAGTAGACTTTATGTATCGAACGGCGATGGCCTTTCGATCCATTACGAGCTCTCCCCTTCCAAAGACCCTAGAATTGGGTGCCACAAAAGCTGTCCTGAACTTGATGATGATGTGCATGAAGAAGAACAAGTCGGCCACGGTACGGAAGAATGTGACGAAGATACGTAGGCCGAGATCGATCTGCATGCAGCCGGGGGCACCGATAACCGGAAGGTAAAAGTAGAGGGGGTCCAAAAACAAGGCTACAAGGCATGTGAAAAGAATAATGTAGTTCCATTTGGTTACAATGGGGCTCCCGGGGTCAAGGATTTGGTTCCACCAGGGGGTTTCTTGCCTGATGTAGAAGTTCTTGGGAAGTTTTGGAACCTTTTGGACGCGTATTGTTGAAGGACGTTATTCATCTTCCACAAAAAAAACACAAATAATAATGAGATCAACAACAACAGAAGCAAGAATGATGATGATCTTATTGTAGAATCTTTTTGAATCAAATAATTTACAGGAATAAGTGTTTAGGATTTGAACTTACGAGAAAGGTGGTGTTGAATTGCCTGCAGAACCGAGGGGTGACATGGAAGATGGAAAGGTAAAAGAGAGAATGAAAGGAAAGAGAGAAGAAGAGACTTTTGGGTTTGAGAGATTTTTAAAAGTATGGAGGGCGTAGCAAGTTCCGCGGATTTTCATGGGCGCGGAGCTAACAAACCAATGCAACATTTTATTATTGGGTTGGTTAATCACAACGTCTATTAACGGATAGATATTAAGTTAATGTTAAAATTTAACGTTATAAATATAAAAAATTAAATTACGTGGATTGTCTCATAATAAACCTCTACAAAACTTAATTCATATTAGTCGACTAATTAATCAAATATACATGATTATATATATATATTATAAGGATTTACAATCAATGTTTAATTAATTTAGCGAATGAAACGTTAGTTTAGTGTTAGAATATAACATTGTAAATGAAAAGATCCGATTAGGATGATCGAACATAATGGTAAAATTTGTAAAACTTGAACCAAAATTGAATCGAACCAAAATCGAATACCTAATTTATTTAAAAAAAAATTTAACCCAAAGAAAAAAATTCTTTGAAAATCAACTAGGAAATGAAAGAACCCGAATTTAAAAACATCAAATATGTATATTTTATTCTCATTTTTTAATTATTTTACTTTTTAAAACTTTTATTTAGTAATTTTTAATGGTATTTTATCATCTTTTTCTCCTTTAAAAGATCATCTTCTTTATATTGACATCAAATTGTCTAATCTTTTCAATATTGTCAAAAAAAAATTAAAAAAAAAAAATAAATTCAATCGATCCTTTTATTAAAATGTTAATATTAATTTTTCCTTTTATATTGTTTTTTAAAAATGATAACATGACTGAAAAAGAAAAAAAATAGACCCGAACTAAATTAAAATCCAAAAAAGTGTAAAATAAACCAAAACAATAAGTGTGATTTTATTGTTTTGTCGTTTTGGACTAATTTGACCAAAAGTGAAAGTTTGACGGTAAAAAACACAATAAAAATTTAAAGATTCAATTAATTAAACTGATAAAATTAAGAGGGCAAAAGAAAATTCTACCTTTATATATATTGGAACAAAATTTAATGATATAATTATAATTTAGGGTTCACAAACTTTTAGTTTTATTTGACAATGACATACAAATTTTTTAATTAAATTATTATAATAAAAATGTATTTTTTGAATATAGTACATAAAAACATTTTAAACTTTGTTTTACATATATACAATTTTTTTTTTTTATGGTTTTAGTTTAGGGTTTAAGGTTTCGGGGTTTAAGATTTAGGGGTTTAAAATTTAATGTTAGTATTTAGAATTTAGTGTATAAGGTTTAAGGTTTAGTTTTTTAGGGTTAGGGTTAAAAATTTAGAATTTGGATTTTTATAGTGTAAATACATATGCTTGTGTAAAATTAATTTTATGTTTATACTAATTTGGTTTATGTTTTGGATTTATATTTGTTTATAATATATTCTTAAAGTTTTTAAACACAATTTTTTCCTTGAAAAAACAAAATAATTGAATTCGATTTACCGTTAAAATAAACATTAAATTTTCATATATAAATGGTGTTGACATTACTTTTGTTTTACATTATTTGATAATTATAGCATACATTTGCGATTATCTAAAAAAATTAGTATAGCAAATATGCGTTTCGAAAATTATAGGATCAGAATTAATTAAATTATAATAGAGAGACTAAATACATTAAAAATTACTGTACATGACTCTTTATAAATTTTGGTACTTTTATGAAATTAGGGTTTTATTACTTTCTTTTTTCCTAGTTTCTGCTAAGAAAAATGGCAACTGAACAACCAAAATCGGCGACGGAAGAAGTAAAGCTTGATTTGTTTGAAGATGACGATGAGTTTGAAGAATTTGAAATCAACGAAGGTAATTCTTTTCCCTTTTTTATCTACTTTTTTCTTATATGAAAAATTCCGTGAATGCAATTGTTAAACTTTAATTTTAGGTCTATGTCAATTAATTATGAAAATTTGATGCCGATAGATAGATTCTTTCGTTTTCCTCTATAGTTGTCGAAGTTTAATTGTATGAACTTACTTTTATTGTTCTGGTTGTAACTAGGTCGAGTATTTTCTTCAGCAGCTTAAATCTAAGAATAAGGTAGGGATAGTTTTGCTGCGAGCGATACTTGATGGAGTCGAACGGAATACGGATCATAGCTTCTGTCGCAAATAGAATTTGAAATATTTTCAATGTTTTATGTTGAATCTAACATTTTCAATGTTTGCAAAATTGACTGCAAATCCCCTGTTTTCCCATGTATCCTGGAGTTTGTTCCTCTTGGTCTGTTATACATCTAGTATATGCTGCCTGGAATATTCTCGTGCATTGGTTACTCGAAAGTACAACATGGATTAAAGATATAGCTTGTCTCTTTGCTCTCTTAAGAGGGGGGAAATATAGATTAAACTGAAAAGTAGATTAGGAAAAATCCCAAGAATGGGGCTGTAGTCTTTCTTACTTCCATATCTTAAACCAAAAAAAAGTAGATTAAGAAAAAAATCAGTGCTTGTAGGATGCTTGTTTATGCAGTTAAACTTCTAACTTTTTACTTGGATAACCGTATTATACAAGATCTAGTTTGAAATCTTGGATAAAGTCTTGTTGAAAACCTATGCAAAGTAAACTGATTCTTGATTATCAAACCCTCTTTGCAATCCACAAGCTGTTCACTTTCTCTTGATATAATGGATGGATTATATGGATATCAACTTGTTGTCGAGGTAAAAGCTTGTCTAAGTGTGTGCCACATTTTAGACTAATAATTCTCGGAGCGAGCCCCAAGCTGAAGTGACCTATTGTCATCTATTTGACTATGACAGTCTTTCCAATTCACAAGATTTGAGATGTCACCTTATAGCCATGTTATCCTTCTACGAGCCTGACTTAAAATTTTGTCAATGTTACAGAAGTATATTTATTGTCTCTGGCTACGAATGAGGATGAAAATTCTCCTGATTTCAAGAGTTTGTTCCGGTACCAGATCACAGATAATATGTAGTGTTCTGAAACACCGAAAATCTGATGCATGCAAACCACAATTGGCTACTTGGTATTATATTTCTCTTTGCCACTAGATACATTGTTGTATGATTTTGATTTCAATGCTGTGCTGCTAGAGCTAACTGATGCTCATATTTGAATTACGTGTTCTCTACCCTAGGATTCAGGGGACATGATGCTTGCTGTTCTGTTATTACCCTTTGTGATTTTGAAATGTATTATCTGTTTCTTCGAAACACCACTTGATCCCTTTGGATAATGGCAGTTGAATCACCAAATCTTGCCTCTTGCCACCATTAGCTGATGAATCTGAGTTTTGATTTCCCCGATAATACAAATTTGGAATCTGAACATTTTTGTTTTTGTCGCAGAGTGGGCCAACGAGGAAGAAGGAAAGGAAGTGATGCAGCTGTGGGAAGATGATTGGGATGATGATGATGTCACAGATGACTTCTCACTGCAACTGAGAAAGGAACTTGAGAATCACGCTGAGATGAAGTGAGCTTGAATCGATTGTCTCTCATCACTGCACTGCGCTCTTGCGCACTTGTTTGAATGGACTTCCCTTTACTCGCAAAAAGAATGTTTGAACTTTTAACTGTTGTTTTTAATAGGCTTGGATTGTACGTTTGGTCGAAATTCTGAATGCAGAAATTGGTTTTGTGGTTATGTAGACTTTGATTTAACTGCTCAATGCCATGAGATTGTGCTTTGTTAAACCTAGTTTTCTTTTCGTAGGTCGTATACCAAGAGTAGTGTCAATATCCATATTTTATTTTGTCGGTAAAAAACATTGGCCACTCAAATAATGTCTACACAAGTTGAGCAAACAAGATTGAGGATTTAAAAAGAGCAACAAACAAGAGGACTAGTATTATGTCATGCATGCCAATGGATGTTCATAACCGTTCGTCTTCATGGTGTGCAAATACGACGCTAATACGTTTTGCGGTTGTGGAGTGGGAATCATACCAATTAGGGCTGAGCGTTCGATCGAGTTGAGTAAAAAAATTTCGAATTATTCGAGTTTGCAAGTCTTATTTTACGATTCAAACTTTATTTGAATTTTTTTTTGAATCGAGTTGAGTTTATGAAATTCGAGTCGAGTTTTCGAGTTTCTGTACAAATTTAATTGTACACATATATTTTTATATTCATATACTTAGGGGGTGCACGTATATATTTCTATATGCATATACTTAGGGATGGGCGGTGCACGTATAGATTCAAATTTTAACGGCTTTCTATATGCATATATAACATACATATATATTTCTTCATATTTTCACATGTGATATGCATAATATATCATGGAGAATTAAAAAAGTCTACTCGAATATGAAAACTGATAAACTAATTACTAAAATTTTCGAGTTATTCGGGTTTCCATTTCATAACTCAAACTTTATTTCAAATTTTTTCGAGTCGAGTCGAGTTTATGAAATTTCGAGTCGAGTCAAAACGAGTCGGGTTTTTTCGCCTCGAGTCGAGTTGAATAATTTGGTTTTTTTGAGTCGAGTCAAGTCGAGTTTTGCCCAACCCTAATACCAATAGGGTATCAAGACAATTCGGGTTCGCCTGGTACATTCTCAATGCTTTAATGAACCTCGATCAACTTCACACCATGGATGGAAGAGGTGGTCCAACAGAAATTATGTGAGGAAGCAGGAACAGTGGATCTTGATGTGGTACAATAGACATGATCAGAAAGCACTTCGTCATTCACTTGAAGATGATGATTTTATTAACACGTGATATGATTAACATATACTAATAGTTTGAGGATGAAATTAAAATATTTGAAAGTTTAAGGATCAACTTGAACGAGTAATAGTTTGGGATGAAATTGAAACGTTAAACATTTTAGGAACCAATTTAAAACGAGGGTCATAGTTTGATGATGAAATTGAATTGTTTAAAAATGTGAGGATTAATTTAGATTTTTAAAATTGACTCAATTCCTTAAGAAAAGGGAACACTACTAGGTGGTCACCAAACTATGCATGTTTTTCCTGTTTTGATCACCAACTTAATTTTTTTGTCAAAAACATCCCTAACGTTAGGGATGACCAAAACATGAAAGGAACGTAATGTTAGGGATTTTTTTATAAAAAATTTAGTTTGATGATCAAAACAGAAAAGGACATAGTTTGGTGACCACCGGTGTAGTTTTCCCTAAAAAACTTAAGTATATAGATTGTGTGAATTGGACCGAAGCGGTCCGTTTCAAAAGTGAGTCGAGCAAAATCTAACTCAAAACGCAGATATTTATGGCGAGAAACCCTTGAAAACCCCCTTGTTAGTTTTCACTCTAGCTGCTGTAACACAGCCCCGCAAAAAGGAATAAACATGCCAAGCCACGAAGACGTGGAGCAGGGCGATGTATTCGTCGATGAATCTGATATAATCCACGAAGTTGATGTCGACGAAGAAGGTTTTCTATCTTTCTGTCTTCAATTTCTTTTTTTTTCTAGTTATTTTCTCTTACTGTTATTTGTATGGTTAGTTCAGATCTTCCTGATGCTGAGGATGAAGATGATATTGAAAATATTGAGGATCAAGATGACTCTATTCATATTTTCACTGGCCACACCGGTATTAACAATTTCTCTCTTTTTTAGTTATTGTCGTCTTTCAGCTTTTTTTTTTTTTTTGCTTTTCCTGTTCACAACAGAGATTGAAGTAGAACTTTTCAAGATAGATTCAAACGGCTTAATTTTATTGTTCAAAACTTGATTTATCTGGATTTTAAGTCTAATTTTGAGGTTCAATATTAGTTCCCGGAAAAAATTATCGATGTTTGTTGAATTTTATTTTTCCATTGTGTTTCTCTTGAGAGAAGCTACTCTGCATTCCTTTAAAGAAAAGGAACTCTAAAAGTGTGTACTCTGCATTTTCATTTTGTCTCGATTTACATTCTACTGCTAGGAAACACTGGTTTTACAAATTACCTCTCAGTTTCTTTCTCTAGAAAGGCTATGTTTGATGAACATCATTAAGAAAGCCATCTCTATGCTACTGAAAGAATTTAGAGCGACAGCATAAATTAACGAAATAGCTTCAAAATTCACCAGAGTTTGCGTGTTGTATCATGTATGTTCTACGTGCTGAGGAATTATTTTCTGTCACGATCATTTCCAGGTGAACTTTATGCAGTTGCCTGTAGCCCAACAGATCCTGTTTTAGTGGCAACTGGGGGTGGAGATGATAAGGGGTTCCTTTGGAAGATAGGTCATGCTGATTGGGCATCTGAGCTCCAAGGTATGGCCGTGTTACAATACAATGGTTCATTCTCTTTGTAAAGTATAAGTTTTCCTATACATTGCTTCATTGCTTCATTGACACCAACATATTTCTTGCATTTGTGCCTGATTGCCAAAGTGGATATAACACACTCATCCTTTGGCCTTTGTAACATTCTTCATTTCTTATTATTCTGCTAAACCTCTTGCAAATGCAATGCTTGTGCAGGCCATACTGATTCAGTCTCTAGTTTAGCATTTAGCCATGATGGACAATTACTTGCATCTGGCAGTTTTGACGGACTTGTTAAAGTTTGGGATACCTCTGGAAATCTCAAACGCACTTTAGAGGGTCCTGGAGCTGGTATCGAGGTAAAACTACATAATACTTGGATGCAGAATACTCTTAATGTTATGTGTTTCCATTTGGGGCATAATTAGTGATGGCCTTGTTGCTTGATAGTGGGTTAGGTGGCACCCAAAAGGACATCTGATCTTAGCAGGATTTGAGGATTGTACTGTTTGGATGTGGAATGCTGATAGTGGGAACTTTCTTAGCTTGTTCTCAGGCCATGGTGCCAGTGTGACTTGTGGTGATTTTACCCCTGATGGTACTAGCTTTTAATTCTCTACCATTAGATTATTGTTTTGCTTTTATTTTTCTTTTTTGCATCTTACTTTCTGTTTTCAGGAAATTTATAATAAATATACATGTGATTTAACTAGGCAAAACAATATGTACTGGTTCTGAAGATGCTACCTTGAGGATCTGGAATCCAAGAAGTGGTGAAACCATTCATGTTGTACGAGGTATTCATTTGAAATTGCATTTGAAATGGCCCTTGTTTGCGAATCGAGTCACCGGACGATTTATCGGAAAATCGTTTGGCTTAGTAGGGCTTCCCCCTCTTTTCTTTTTTCTTCCACGCAAACCTATGATGGAACGATGAAACTAGTCGAAGGACTAATAATAATAATAATAATCTGACTCCTAATGATATTAAAACTGATGCCTCTGACTTAACTTCTACTCATGCCAAATCCAATTATCCCCTTTAAATGGTGGTTACATAGTTTACTTGAAATACGAGACTTAAACTAAAAGATAAACGAAATAGAAAGGACTAATAATAATAAACAACTCTCCTAATAATTATCATCATCATCATAATAGTAGTAGTAATAATAATAATCTGACTCCTAATGATAATAAAACTAATGTCTCCTAAAATAATAATAAATGATAATGTTTTATCTTCCCTAAAGTAATTAAAGTAACAGTGGGCCATAATGGAATCCAAAACAGCTAGCTGTTACAGTGGACATATCCTGCAGAAAGTGATCTCAAGTTCTAGTGTTCTACAATTTTTTGGACAAATAGGGCTGTTTCTAGTGGTAGCAATTTGTACTGCCCTTTGCAAGTGCTGACACACAATAAAACATTTTCTACATTTTCATGGTTTACCCCTACATGTTCATTTTATTAGAAGTTTTTTTCTCAGGTTTGCAAACACAACATATAGTACTAAAATGTTTTGGTTTCATATATTATAAACTATGGTTAAAAGAGGTTTAAAACATCCTCTTCTGTTGGGCACTTGGGCTAGTATTATTTAATTTGTTATAGAGTTCGTATTATTTTATTTGTTCTCATTTTCATAGTTTTTAGATTGTTTTTAGTAATTTTTTCTCTCTGTAGGTCATCCATATCACACTGAAGGACTGACTTGCTTGTCTATAAGTTTTGATTCAACTTTGGCTATTACTGGTTCAAGGGATGGCTCTGTTCACATAGTGAATATCACAACTGGGAAGGTATGGCTTCTGATTCAACTTAAGGAAAATGGATGGCCTAGCACTTAATATAATATAGGGTCCTTTAGAAAAAATCTATAACCTTCTTTTAGTTTCTTAGTTTTTTGCCATAATTTCATCTTGAATTTCAAAGATTTTTATTACTTCTTTCTATGCTCCAACCAAAAGTATAACTTAGTGATGTTATGCGATTTAATATTTCCTAACAATTACCAAGAGAATGTAGTTACTAAAACTTTACTGTTAATTAAGAAATCAAGTTATGCTTCCGCTTCTGACATTAACATTCTATTTTTCCCGTTATTTGTTTTTTGTTTTCAGACAAGATAGTTCTAATTAAAAATAAGATGTTAACTGCCTTGGTACACAACAGCAAAATCTTTTTGCACTCCTTTTCTTATCCCTTCTTTTGAGAGAGTGCGAGTAAGTGTGATGGCTTATTCCTTACCTACCTACTCCTTAACATAATTTTAACCAACCATTCAGCATATTCCTGTTCATTATCTAATTCCATTCAATTAACAACGCTGTGTAATACATATTATCCTTTTATTCCATTGCCACTATATAGTTATTTTGTTCCCCCCTCTATTCCATTAACTAAAGGTAATGTTAGTGTTTCTTTGCATTTTTTATAATATTCTTGCAAATATTGTCATCAATGCAGGTTGTTAGTTCTTGGGGTTCTCAGACAAGTCCAACTGAAGGTGATTCGGAGTCAATTGAATGTGTTTCATTTGCACCAAAGTAAGTATATATGACGCTTTCTCACACAGCCAACCCAATTAGTTTTTGTTGCTTTTACCAGTTTAAATGTAGTCGCCTTTATTCATCAGATATTTTTCTCTCTCAAGGATTTTGGTGAATCCGTGATTTTATGACAAAACAGATAGAAAAAACTAGTAATTTGGGTTCCAACTTAAGAAAGTATTCACCATAAGAGTATAAGTAAACCTTACAAAGCTAATTGGTGAGATAAAAGAACCTTTCTCAAATTAGTTCAGCAAGCCCAGCTGTTACCAAATTATAGTACATTTCATGGCTTTCTTTTTGTATGATCGATCTGAGCTTGTCTTAAACTGTACACGACAGCTTCCCTTGGGCTGTTTCTGGTGGCATGGATCGAAAGCTTACAATATGGGATCTACAAAGCTCATCACCACGTTTCATATGTGACCATGAGGTTGGTGGAATCATTTAAATCCGTCTAATAACTTATAATAATCGGTAAACATTAATTAGCTTCGTGCTTAAAGTAATCCGTGGTCAAATCTGTTAAAAGTTTAATGTGTTATGAATATGATATGGTCTAACAAAAAGAGCCTCGACCCTTTGCAGGACGGAGTGACATGCTTAGCTTGGCTTGGAGCATCATCTATATTCTTGGCTACAGGGTGTGTTGATGGGAGAATATGCATATGGAATTGTCTCTCGGGGGAATGCATCGAAACCTTCAAAGGACATGAACATGCTATCCAGTCTCTCGCCGTATCTTCCAGTCTGGAGTTTCTTGTTTCGGTTTCCATGGACGGCACTGCTCGTGTATTTGAAATCAGAAATTTCCATTGATAAAAGTAAGCCTCCAAGACCCTCATGTGTGGACTAATTAGTGTAATTTACTTTTTTTTATTTTTACAGAGTGGAATGGCTTAGAAGTCTGTATACTGGAAATATTTTTGTATTTTGTCTTTTAAGTTGTGGGCAAACAGTAAACATTTACAAAGAATATTCCCTTAATTGTAAGCCTTTATGAGCGTCTCTTTTGCATCGGATTGAAGAAAATGATTCTAATTTATTACAGGTAGCCTTCTCCAGCTTTCTATTTGATTAATATTTAAATATTAATTGGTTCGATTAGGGATGGTTATGGGTTTGGGTAAGGTTGAGTTCGCGGCCTACCCGACCCTACTCGAGAAGTATTGCTCTTCACCCGTCACCCGACCCGTCTCTGATTTTAGAGGGTTTCACCCAATTCGAAATTTAAATTTGTTACAATTGCAATTTTGTATATGAAAAAACCGATAGTTTTTACTCAAAATGTTACGACATTGTAAGATCGATATTTAATTTATTAGCTGACTAATTTAGATTTTGTATTGTAAATGCTTATTATAGAATAATTATTTAATTTATTTCAATTATAATGTCGAGATTTGAACTTTTGGCCTTTTTTTTTTAATCTAACACATCATTCAACCAAACAATTGAGTTTTATATGTTTTATAAATATTTGAGTAACATGTTGGGTAGCTTTTTGTTTTTTACCCAACATGGTTACTACAAACAATTAAACTACTTTATTCAAAAAAATAAATTATTTGACTTGACTAGAAGAAAAAAACTTGATTTGTCTTGATTTTACTTGTAATTTTTTGAAAAAATTGTTTGAGTTATAAAATAAAAATTTGAATAACTCAGTTTTTTGTAATTAGTGGATCGGTTTTTAAGTTCGAATTGAGTCATTCAACTATTTTTTATATATGTATATTGCATATGAAGAAATATATGTGTGTGTTGTATATAGTTATAGAAAGTTGTTGAAATGAGAAGTAATTATTATTATAGTAGTATAAATGTTTACAATTAAATTTGAACATAAACTCGAACTACTCGACTCGACTTGAATTTTATAAATTCGGCTGGATTAAATTTGAGTTATAAAATAAGACTCATCAACTTGACTAATTCGAAAATTTTAAATTGACTCGATCGAACGCGCACCTCTAGACCAGAGTGGATCAACAATGTCGGGCTTGAAGCTAGGTGTGGTAGGGCTTTTGAACACTTTTTTGGTAAATTACAAGATAGATCACTTTCATGATTTAGTTGATTTCATGTCTAAAGTTCAGAGATTTAATTAGAAATTAACCACTTTGCACGTGGTACGTCAATTGGGATAACAAGAATTAATGGCTTAGTGAATAAAATGTAACAAAGATAACATAAGTGATCATAAAATAATTTTTCAAACATTGATGATTAAAAGTTAATAAAACAGAAATGAAAGGCTTGGGCCTTTTTTCGCAGGTTCAGTTGAATCGGAAGGGTGAGCGAAGCTAAGGAGTTTCCGTTATCCTTATTTATTTATTTATTTATTTATTTTTATCTCTCTCAAAATTGAAGCCAAGAAAAACTTGCACAAAATAAAAGATAACAAACAAAGAAAAATTAGGGTTTTTTAATCACCCAATTGTTTTCAGAAAATCTGTTTTTTTTTTTATGCATTGAAGCTATGGAATCTGATTCGATCAGCAACTCTTCTTCTACTTCAGCTTCTAACTGCAAAGATATCTCCAGGAAGAAGAGAGTAGGGGCTTCCTTTATACTGTTTTTATTTTTATTTTTATTTTCGATTTTTTTAATTTCTTAATTTCCTTTATTTTAATTGATTTTTTTTACGTTTTCTTTGTGGACTTTTTAGAGGTCTGCGAAATTGAAGCAGTGCAAACTCGATGCTCGCCGCGAGCAATGGCTTTCTCAAAGTATGTTAATGGATAGTGCTTTTTTGTTTAAATTAGGGTTTTTGATGGTTGTTTTTTTTTATTATTGTTTCACTTTTTGATTTTGAGCAGGTGCGGTGAAGAACAAGGTTTGTTGCAACGAGGAAGCCAAGGACGGCGATTCCAAGCAAACTCAGCCTGGTGGAAGGGACCGTTCCTTGGTGAACTTTGAGATGAGGAGAACGGCTGAGGCTAACGGAGAGGGAGAAAATGTATCTGTCCAGCTCGAGAGCGATTCCGAGTTTTCACCTCTTAATGGCCGCACGAACAACACCCTGCTGGGAGGAATGGATTCCGGGACCAGCTTCACCAATAGTAGCAGCAGTAGCAGCACGAGTAGTGGTGGATGCTGTTCCGGTAGCATCACGGAAGAAGAAGGCGATAGTGGATGCTTGGATGATTGGGAAGCCGTTGCTGATGCATTGGCTGCCAATGATGACAAGCAGGAAACAGATCCAAATGAGAATAGCAAGGAAAACCCTTGTTTAGGATCGATCCCTGGGCATGAGCCAGATCCCCAGCTGGGTTCGAACAGGGAAGGAACAGATTTGAGGAGCTCCAAACCTGAGTGTCCAAGAATGGTGCAGAGGGCGGCAGGAGGTAGCAGAGCATGGAGGGCTGATGATACTTTTCGCCCACATACTCTTCCTAATTTGTCAAAGCAAAGGAGTTTTCCCGCAACCGACCGGCCTTTTGGTCAAGGAGGGGTGACATGGGTGCGAAGCAGTGCGTTTTCAGTTCCATCATCATGCCCCATATGCTATGAAGATTTGGATTTAACGGACTCAAGTTTTTTGCCCTGTTCATGTGGCTTCCGGCTCTGTCTTTTCTGCCACAAGAGGATTCTTGAGGAGGATGGACGCTGTCCTGGTTGCAGGAAGCCATATAAGCATGAACCTGTGGAGGCTGAAGGTAGGGTTCAAGGAGGCAGTCTGACATTTAGGATGTTGGCTCGTTCTTGTAGCATGATTGCAAGGTCTTAGAAGCAGCCTCTGATTTTCGTGAATTATGTATGTTGGATTACTCTTTTCTTTGTTCCTACTTTATTGTGTGTTTTGTTAGTAGTAGACTCTGGGTTCCGTAGATTTAGACGTGAGTATAATAGCATTATCTCTTTTGGCACCCGGGAATTGAGCTATGTTTCTATGAGTTTGGTGCATGAGTTGATGTAGAGTACTCATCTTGGCATGTGAATAGATAAGGTGGTATAGAAATTCAATACGTTAAGTATTATAATAAGTTTTGTGCCCCACGTTGTATCCAACTTCTATATCGAAGTTCTGAATTTCATTTGATTATGCTTTTAATATCTAGTAAATACGAGTATTATTACTCAAAGTTCTGCAATATTTTTTCCCTTTAATGCATTCCTGTGGTGTTTACTGGCATTAATATGACTGCTTGAATTTCTTTCCGTACCTCGGGTGCGTGCTGTTTTCACTGTTAGATGAGACTTATTTGTGTTTAGATTTTATCTTAGAAATGCCGTTTTACGTGCACTAGGCGTGTGTTGCTTTTGGTAATGTGCTCAATCCAATCCTATGACCTACATTGCCAATTACTATTTATGGAAGGTTAAAGGCTCATTTCTTTAGTAGTTTGCTTAGGCACGTCGAGATATTTCATGCTTAGACCAACAATTTTAAAGACCATAATAATCAAAGGTCGAAATAGTACGTAAAATGTTGGTGAATGCCGACTGTCGTTGGCTTCCTATGAAATCTTTGGACTTATTTTGATCCTTCCGTGCCTCTTTGAGTACACTTGTGGGGGGACACATGAATGTTTTCTATTGTTATCTCATCTGGTAATTCCCTTTGCTTTTTATGTTATACACTACCTACAATCGCCCTGGACTCAGGCGTGAGTGTCAGATACAAGTATATGATTAACTTTTTCTAATGGTGGACTCAAGCGTAAGTGTCAGGTACAAGTATACTAAGTTTTTCCATGCATTTGAAGGACTCCTGGAATGTCATATCTCCATTCTAATTGCTTTGGATTTATTTTTTGGTACGTTAGAAATTGGGATGTTGTATCCAGAGGACCTTAAGATGCTAACACATAATTTTAGCTGCTCGCTTCTTCGAGTTGATAGCTATTGATGGTATTAATGGTTGTGGTCTATGAAGAACATGTATGACAGCCTAAGAGCATCCCACGTACTCGATACATCTCTGAGATGGGTACAGGTTTTGTACGGGTCAAGGGCATCTCGTGTTTAAGCCATGAAACAAATGTGAAACATGATCACAAGTTACAATGAGAACGATTCGAGCTATAATGGGCAATTATGTATTGAACATAATCTGGCGGAGCAATCTTTTCGACGAGTTCATTCTGTTTCTGTCGTTTAACATTGTATATTGCGTGAACTAGCGAAAGAGGGCTATTGCGAGTACTTGGATCATCCACGACTTGAATGTTTTCGGTTTGAATTTGTAAATATTGAAAACCATAGCTTCAAGCAACATGTAAACCTTCTTATAATCCTCACAATTCGGATGCTCAAATTTTAGGTTAAACTTTGAATGCAAGTTGAGGAAACCATTACCATAATCTATTCTATCTGCATTATCTGGTTTAGTTTTACAAACATTCTGGTATGTAGTTCCACATGATCTTTCTATTTCATGCTCTAACACAACAAACAGCGGGACCGAAACTATCCTTATTAACATGAAACTCTCAATTTTATCATACTAACGTCCAATGTTACTGAGATTTGCATAATCCTTTATTATATTGTAAAGTAGTAATAGCATTTAATGGTCAAGATAATCATTGAGGTGTCGTGGTGTAGTTGGTTATCACGTCAGTCTAACACACTAAAGGTCTTTGGTTCAAGTCCGGGCGTCGCCAAAGAATTATTTTGTTTTTGGCCATTTTCTTCACTTCTTCGAAGGAGGACAAATAAAAATCTAAACGCCGTTACCGGGTCACCCGAGTGTTAGGCGAAAATACTCATCACTATACTACAACTTGGCTATCTCTTGTTTTATTATATTTTATAAATGTAAGTAGCATTTGCAAATAACACCGTTGCAGGGGAAATATAACTGTATGTGGGTACTATGGACATGTTTAGTTAGTAGGATTTTAAGATGTGACCCAGTACTGTAATTCAGTTATTTGTAATGTAAGAAATGAATTTTGTGTTTATTTTTTCGGATTTGCCCATCTCATTTCATAAATCACTCTTGTACTTCTTTGGAAAATATTTCACTCTATGCATTCACTATATAGAACCAAATTGTTTAAATTCTTTCTTTTTAAATTTTTTTTGTGGGTTTGTTTTGTTGTTGTATCACTAGGATGAGTGTTGCATATGAGCTTATGTTTTACACTGTTATGGAGTACTTTTTTTAATAAAAATTTATATATATACATATATATTGAGAGTCCCAGTAATATATATATATATAATTTATATGGTATATTTTATTATTTGGGTGGCTCAACGGTTTGAATTTTGCACAATTTTTTTTGTTGTCCTCTCGGTTTTTCAAGGCTTTGTCATAACTAATTTGGACCCACTCACGTCGCACACCTGGCTGTGATGGGTGACTCTTCGAGCGGGATTTTTTTATACATAATGTCTCGAGCTCGAAACCTGCTTAAGCGATACAAAATTACTTACCATTTGAACCAACCCTGTTGATTGATGCAACTACATTAGGTTTGGGTCCGGAAAGAATCTGTTTGCCAATCACACGTCCCTCTCAAATTGCAGGGCTCAAGGTCTAATTGTTAGTGCTCAAGTTGTAAAACAAGAAAACACAATGAGCTTAACCTAGTTACTTGAAGGGATGTGATGGGGTTGCTTGTGTAGTTCACTGTATCGTGTCGTTTTTAGTTAATTATGCGTACTTATATATAACTTTTGATTAATTAATAATTCAATTAATTCGAATTATATAAATTTTGAGACTTTTACGTATTCGTTTAACAAAGATGAACAATGAATATATATAAAAATGAAAAAAAAAACTGGTGATGATGACGATAATGTAACTTAAACCACTGTATATAGGCTTAAACTAGTATGTCTTAATTCTTAATTCAGATTTACAGTTGATGAATAGTTCTATGTTGTTTTAGTTTTTTTTCTTGAAATAACTAAATTTAATATTTAAAATTAGAAAACTTTGATATTTTAATTGGGATATCAAGAGTTTAAATTTCAAACAAAATTTGAATGGATTCATTTTTTTGACAAATCTTAATCCTAATTCTACTTAGAGGAGAGGGAAACTGGAGGGGAAGGAAAGAGGGTGTTCTTAGTGAGGGAATAAAGATGAACAACTAGGCCAACCGGCTAAATATGCTTGCTTTTAATGGATTTGTCTTAAAATTAGTATGTAACTGAATTAAATATAAGTTTAAAATACTTAATTTTATTTAAGGTCAAGTCGTAATTAATTTTTTGTTTTTAATATAATCTTTGACGTAGTTAAATTTTTATTATTTTGCAATAAATAAATAAATAAATAGAAAATATAAAAATAAATGATAATATGGATATAATTGTCTTTGTATTTTTTACTAGGAATTGTCTTTGTATTTAATTAGAGGGGACCATTGTATTTTTCATTAAATCTTATAGGATAATTGGGTCTTTTTTATAACACCCTTAACGTGTATTCGTAGTACGAATACACATTAAGGATGTCACAGTATTAATTAACAGAGTTTTAGACTTGTATTTTTTTTTATAAAATAATCTTTTCTCGACTTTCGAAGTATTCATAGCCTATTTGTATATTGCTAGTTTTGGCCCTGAATTGATTTATAAAACATGTTAATCAGTTATTAAAATAAGTATGTAATTCAGGGTGAAAACTAGGTATACTACCTAGGCCCTTTCTTGAATTTCAAATCGTTACGTGATAAACGATAATTTAAAATTTTATTTTTAAAACAACCAACGAATAAATTGATACATGCCCACTAGAGAATATCATAAATTAGAATGTCTTACTGATGTTTGACAGATTGCAGCTTGATTAACATGGTTGACTCCTCTTCTAGTAAGTTTCCAATAACCTACGTGTGAAACAACACACGCTAAGTATTCACTTAGTGAGGCAACTATAATTTAAAGTAAATTGTTTCAAAGTATAGAATCTATAAAATAGACTTATCAAGTCATTCCTCTGTCATATAACAATGCAATACATTTCCTGCAAAATGGCAAGTGATTCCAGTACAACTTATATCATATAATAAAACAAGTATAAATATCATGCTCTCAGTATTTATCAATCATCATGTAATCATTTGCAATATAACCTTCCTTTAGAGATAGCCCAAAGTATATAATATGAGATCAAGGTACGTGAGTCATCTTGATAAGACACCATAGTGTCTAACATAACGTGAACATGAGTACATACTCGAGGACACTCTTTGCTCCTCATAAAGCACCTCGTTAGTGCCATTAGCACTATGAGCTTGGATCCCCAGGGTGCACACCAAGGGCTTGGGTCCTCAAGGTGGAAGTGACACCGTAGTGCCTAACTTGAACATCACAGATGAATACGTATTCGAGGACGCTCTTTGCTCCTCATTAAAGCACCTCGTTAGTGCCATTAACACTATGGGCTTGGATTATGTGACACCATAGTAGTCACAAAACATGAAACATAACATAACTTGCATGATGCGGTTGCTAAGGACTCTATGAATATCTAACTATACCATGAACTCTCATATCATAATACTTGGGCATTTCATTTCATTATCAATCAATCATTATCATTCATGTAAACGGCAATTCACATCGCATATTTCATCATATTTTTTCATATGTACTTGCCATTATTGTATTATGCATCAATGTAAATCATGTAGTCGATATTAGGCAGTTCATACCCAATATCTAAAATCCGATTTATCTTATATAAATCTTTATGCCATATCAATGTAGCACATATGTCATTTAATATTTCATGTCATTTGCATAACTTTGATCAACATACTTTTTCATTAATATCAAAGTTGACTCATCGCAAGTCTTCCTTATATCATATATAAAAAAAATAGGTAAAGATGGACTCACCTTGGCCACTTAACATGATGCATTACTAAGTCCTAGTTCGACCCTTTCTTTCATAATACCTTGAACCTTCTCTGATTCGAACTTGAATCCATTAATTACATAAATACAATAAAATATTTGTTAGACTCAAATCTAACATTGCTAACTTAATTTACAAAATATAATTATTTGAATATAAAATATTTCTAAAAATTTTCCCCAATTTCCATGTAATTGCCGATTTGGTCCTAAGGTCCTTAGTAACCATTTTGGACATCAAACAATTGTTCAAGCTCAAATTAGAACAACTCCATTACTACTTGTTCACTTTGGATTTTATCCCTTCAAGCTTCAAACATTACTAAAGTGACACTTTAGTCACTAACTTCACAAAAGTACTTGAATTCATTCATTAACTAACTAATCTAACATTTCTAAAATTCTACCAACTTTCCCTTTAATTTAAAATACTGACCGAATTGGTCCCTTACAAACAATTTCCAATTTTGAAATGGCCCACCATTTTCTTTTCTTGTCTTTTCAATCCTTCACTTCAAAATCAACATCTAAATCACTCAAATAAATTTTTCCAACATAGTACTCTTCAAATACATAATTGGCACATTTCAACCCTTTGTTCTCTAATCTGTTGAAATAGTCACTAATTACAATTCAAGGATTCTAGCTTTAAAACTTTGCAATTAGGCCCACAATCATCAACTACATCATAATCATCACTTAACATAAAAAAATCAAAATTTGTCTTATTCTTATACACCATTGTCGAATTGGTTATCCATTTTTGACAAATTGTCAAAATGGTCACTAGCTCGAATAATCATTAGTTTAGCATTCTAACTTCATTTTCATGCCTCAAACATCATTAACAACATAAGTACATTTCAAATTCTAAAAAAAATCAAAATTGAACCCCTAACTTTAACACCTTGCTAAATTAGTCCTTTAGGGTTTAAATTTACGGTTTTTATTCCAAACAACAAATCAAGCTTGCAAGATTACTAACTCATCATCACAAACCCTAATTTAAGGTTAGATTCCTAAACCCTAATCTTCTTCAAAGTTGTTGAATTGTTTAGGGTTTAAATCACAACTCAAAAGCATGAATCCAACATCATTCTTGCGTGATTCAACATAAAACCGAACATAGATGCATAAAATCATAAAACCCCCAATTTGAATAGAAACCCTAATTTCTCTCTCATATCAAATCTCGTCAATCAAGCATGACATCCATGAATAATTTACATCAATAGATAGAGATCGAAAAGAAAAATAGCTTTGTAGTTCGGAATATTACCTTAAAACCGAGATTCGGGGCTTAAATCGAGCTTGAAAAATTTCCCCTTTTTTCTCCTCTTTCTCCACGGTTTTAAAGATGAAATTTCATTGATAAAATTCATTTTATTCCAATTTACCAAAATGTCCCCCAACTGAGCTCATATTTACTAGTTTGCCATATTGTAACATTCCAACTAGACTTAGTTGGATTACAACCGGTCACTATTCATCCACTAAAGAGATCTCAAAATTCCTTCTATGTCCCTTTTGGGTCAAAAGACCAAAATACCCTTTACTAATCAACTTTTTTCACAAAATTGTCATTCTAGGCCATTTCAGTCAAATAAATTTAACCCAACTATTTAACTCTCCAAATATCCATAAAATAATATGTTATAACTCTTCCAAGGTCTATGGAATCATCTCTGAAATCTTAGCTCGATCCGATTTACCGATAATTATTGCGAATTTTATCGGTTACTAAATAAATTCCTTAATCAAAATAAATCACATGATTCATCCTGAATCGAACTAAAAATATTTCCAAAACTTGGAAATTATTTTTATATCCTTCTTCTATCATATAGTAAAATTTCATAATTTTCCATTTTGATCCGGATACCCGAATTCTACTTAAACTTTGACTGCTATTTCCCAAAAATCAAAATATCGGATCAAACCAGTTATTCGACATTCGATCAACACCCTAAGGTGCTCTATCTGTTTATAAAATGAACCCCTAACTTTCGGTAAATTACACTTTGGTCCTTCAACTTTTCATAATTCAACTTGTACCACTCATGTTTTGTATGCTTATCATTTTGGTCACTAAAATTTAAACTTCAATTCACATACCAAATTTCCTCATATTTCAACCAAACTTTGCAAGCACCCTAATTAGCTTGCCCTCTATCATCTGATGCTTTTAAATCTCAGAAATTCCTTTTCCATAACCCATAATCAAAGAAATTATAACTTTTGCATTTTTGTCATTTTAGTCGCCAAGATAGATTTTAAGCTATTATCTTAGTGCTAAATGATCCTTAATTATATATTTTTTTATTAATTAGAGATAATTATATTCAAGCAAATATTAAGATTCAAACATATATAAGATAAGATAATATGAGTATTTTTTACCACTCGATCAATTAATAAATCTCATACGTGAGTTTTTTTTTAAATACAATAAATAACTAAAATTTCAATGAAACTTTTGGGATTGTATACTTTTCCCTGTCAAATTTGAATTTACTATTCAAATTTGAATTAAATAAATTATATATTAGGTACTTAAATTCCATAAATATTTAAATTTAGTAATTCAAAAAATATATAAATAAAAAATTTAAGATGTACAACAAATAATTTAATTTGATTATCCGAACCCGTTAAACACAAAAATAAATCAAAATCAGATAATGAATATCTAAATTTAAATATGTTACCAGATAAGTAAAATAGATTTAGATAATGAATAATCAATGTTAATATCTACATTCGCTTGGAATTCTCCAAATAATATTTAAGAATAAGTTAAATTAAGCAACCAATAGTAACGGTAGAACTGATTTGAATTTAATATTTAGACATTAAATTGTGATTTAAAATGACAAAAAATGAATGCCATTTGTATCTCTCTCTCTCTCTCTCTCTCTTCATTTCCCTGTTTGCAGGTCCTAATTAGTTCTTGTCAGCTTCCAAATAAGCCTTTGTTAAGTGCAATATAAACATGTTAAATCTTCAGCTAATGATCCACGTCAGGGGAAACTAAGAGGATACAGACAACACCAACAACAAAAAATTTACATCGGTAAAAAGAGGATGATGGGGGAATTAGTCACAGTCGCGCAATTTCGCCCTCTTCGATGAATGCGGAGGTGACGATATTAGTTTTGAGGTCGCTACATTGCAACCAAACAGGGCTGTAGTCGATGGTAGGGATGGTAGCGGTGATGATGGTGAGGATGATATTGATGACGACGATAATGATAGGGATGAGGTACGGTTATCGTCTTCCAACTTCCTTTTGTCGACTCTTCTCCCTTCTTTTCCCTCTGTTTCACCTCTCATTATGCAGTCTTTCATCAACCGTCTTACATCCGACAGTTTTACCGGCTTGACTAGAAACTCCTCCGCCCCTTCCTCCAAACAGCTGCAGATGAAAACAATTATATACAGCACGACAACTACTCGATAGGAAAACTAGAAAACAAACAAGATCAAGCAAGCGCAGACACATCGAGAATAACCAAGCTAAAACCACATGGTTTACATCTTTAAGGCAATCTGGCATGCTAGTAACACCTAAACACAATCATCTTTGAATTGAACTAGACTAATCCCGGAATTTTTTTCCTTTATACTCGAATAGGAGGGAAGACTAGGTACGATCACCATCGGATCAGTAAGAATGGTTCAAAGATCATGTATAATATATGAAGAAAATGAATCGCAACCAAGAGATCCAGAGAATGATAATCTGAATATTATTTTGTACACAAGACAGCAAGACAAGAGATCTTCCATTGTTATCAAGATTTTGGTTGGTCCGTTTCCCACACAAATCCAAACAAAATATAGAATCCTTTCAGTTTTGTCCCAATCCAAGAACACATCAGATTTGGCTAATCTTATAACGACTGATGTTGATAAGTCTTATCAACAACGGCAGATTCCTTCATTTCAATTTTCATCCAATGGAATCAAGTCAAGATATTAGGCTAAAAAAATGCTATGGATCATATCATTTTTCCCAGTTTTCTTCCAAAAGAATATGAAGCAAAGATATTGCTCCCAAACAGATTGAATTTTCCGAGAAAATCAACAGCAAGGATCGATCATTATACCTATCGATACGAGTGAGGATGTTCTCAGAGGACATGATCACCACCGGAATTTCTCTTAATGCTGATGATCGCTGTTCCAAAAGATCAAATGAAATAATCAACAATCAAATTCCAAAATGTTTCACCTCAATTGATGATCAAATCAAGTAATAAGGGTAGAAAGAAATTACCTTGATTTTCTTGAGGAGTTCATATCCAGTCATTCCGGGCATGGAGTAATCAGTGATTATAAGATTCACCTTCAAACCCTGTAAAAACAGCCATCAGAAACAAAAACCAGACATTTTAACAAACACCACACAATCACCACCCCCCCCCCGATTTTTTATCCACTACATTTTCTCAGCAACCAAACAGATAAAAGAACAACTCACAATGAAACCCAGAGACCCTTTTTCTCCATCCAAACCAAGAAACTGTAAAGCTCTCGCCCCACTCTCCACAGCCGTCACTGCACTCAAAGCAAAGAAAAACCAAACCCAATCCTCAAAATCAAAATTTGATCCAAAAACAATATGAGGAAATCAAAAACCAAGCAGTATATACCTTTACAAGAAGAAATCTTCAGCAACTTTTCAATAACCTTACGATCCACATAACTATCATCCACGGCAAGAACATGCAATTCCTGAGAAGACCCAGACTGTAAAACCTCACCAGCAGCCTCCATAACGACCGTAGAATGGTTTTGGAAACAAGGAAGCAACGATGGTGGGTTTGGGGGATTTTGAAAATTAAAAAGAAAGAGAAGGGTGTTTAAAAAAGAGAGAGGAAAAGGCGAAGATTGTGAAGATCCATCCAATCCAACATCTTAATGTAAGATCTTACCAAATCTTTGTTCGAAAATATAACTGAAATTATTCTTCTTAAAGATGGCAATTACTAAAGTTCAAGGTAGTTGTATTAATATTAAAAATGGTTGGATAAATATGAAATAATTCATGAGAGAATTATTTTTTTGATCATCAAAGATTAGGCTATTTGTAAGTTAAAATTTAGAACTCAACTATAAATAAATTTAATTATTTTTATTTTCGAATGTAAGTATTGAGAGTTCTATTTGACTTTTAAATTTTTTTCTATTTTCTTGTATTAAAATGGTGAAAGATGTAGTTAAATATTTTTTTGGGTGTACTTAGATACCGGGATTGTGAGAATGGTCTGTGTGTTGTAACAATTTTCACATAATAATTTCTCGGGTTATCTTTGACAATAGTTGTTATTTTTTCTCCGGTTGAGAGTTTTTACGTAAAAATTTTATGTTCTTTTATTATATTATTTTTTAATTTATTTCTTTATTTTAGTTAATTAATCTTAAAAAAAAAATTGTTCTGCACTTTTGATTCCAACAATCTTTTTAAAGCAGACAGGGAGCGAGCATTATCCCCCACTTGTTCCTTGTCCTGTCAAATTCACTGCCAGTATTCCTCCCCATTTCCGTGTATTAATATCAAAAGTAAATGGCGGTGTTACGTTGTAAGTGAAAATCACCATTAATGGAGGCAGGAGACAATCCGTATAAACAAATTTTTAACAGTGGGTGTTTGGGGTTTAAGATTTGGCTTTTGACTCTCAAATATACTGAATACACATACAGATACAGTGATACTGCTAGAGCTAGAGCTAGAGCTAGAGCTAGAGCTAGAGCTAGAGCTAGAGCTAGAGCGTAGAGTTAGAGTAGAGGCTTGTTGAATTCTGGGGTGGGAATTTATGGAGTCCTAGTTAATTTAGTAAAGTTGACAAGTATTATTTTTTAATTTAAATTTTATTTATTAATGAAATTAGTTTAAATGGCACGTAATTTAATATCTTTTAAATACGTTGAATTTGAGATTTTGTATACGTAGAACATTAATGTTAAAAGATTCACTCACTAAAATTAAGTGTGCGACGTATGTTGTTCGGATTAGTTAGGGTAAAGCCTTAGAACCAGGAGGCCAACCAAATAAATATTTAAAATTTTTTAAACCGAGTTTATAAAATTCGAGTCGAGTTTAATTTAATTTTCTGTTTAAATTTAATTGTAAATATTTATAATATTACGATACTAATCAGTTTCAATTTAGAATGACTTTCTATAACCATGTAGAATGCACATATACTTCTTTATATATTTTTTTCATATGTGATATATATGTATGGGAGAAATTATATCATGAGACATTCTCTCAACGTCATTCATGAGACCAACCAATCAAATACATCAATTTCATTAATTTTTTATCTCATCTTTTTACCAAGCGAAGCTTCACTAATATTTATTGTAAATTAAATTTAAAAGCAGTTTTTACCAAGTGAAGATTCGCTTGGTAAAAATATGAGATTTAAAAAATTAATGAAATTGATGCATTTGATTGGTTGGTCTCATGGATGACATGGCGTGAATAACCCATAATATAATTTCTCATATATATGGGGAGACAAAATTGAAGGGCTCGACTCAAACTTAAAAATTAATATACTAATTATTAAAAAAATTAAGTTATTTTAATTATTTAAATTTTATTTTATAATTTAAATTTTATTTTAAATTTTTTAAATTAAGTCGAATTTATAAAATTATAAATTAAATAAAGACAAATTGAGTTTTTCGTGTTGAATCAAATAATTCAATTTTTTTTCAAATTTGATTTGGTTTTTACCCGCCTCTATTGAATTGAAACTGGCAGCACAGTTGCTCTCTCTCGAGATGGAATCGGGAAATAGAAGAAATGCAATTGACTGAACGATGATTTTGGTTTTCTTGTTGGTCAATTTTCGTGGGGGGCTTCTCTTTTCCCCACGCGTAACGTTTTTGACCACCGTTTTATCTGATGGCTTTTTGGTCTTAAAAGAATAAATCTATGGTCAACACTTTTACTTGAATTACATAAAAGGCAACTCGTGTAATCATTCAGGGCAAGTCTAGGTGCGGAGAAATTCATTCTCGAATCAATCAATAAAAATTATTTAATTTATTATTTTATGTCATATTTTTATTAAATAAATTTTTATTTGGTAAAAATTGTTTTTAAAATTGAATTACAATAAATATGAGTGAAAATTCATTTTGTAAAAATATAACATAGAAAAAATAATGAGATAGGTAATTTTTATTGGTTTGTCTCATGAATGACGTGGCGGGAATGACTCATGTTATAATTTCTCCTAAGTGCGACATATTTAAGGTACGGCTAAATAATGATAAAATTTAAAATTTATTCAATAATTTAAAATGTTTAACTTTTTGATAAAATTTTAGATTGAATTTTTTATGTTTTTGGATAATTATCTATATTTATTTTATAAATATCGATACCTAGTTTTTTATAACGTTTTAAGTTTTTGAACAAATATAAACACTGACAAAATAAATATCGATACTTATTAAAAAAACACAAAAAATAACCTAAATGTTATCAAAAAAGTCTAATGTTTTAAGTTTTAGGAAAAATATAGAAACTTGCCGTCTTTTAGCCTAGATTTGTTATACGTTAGACTCACCCAAGCATTTCGTATTAACAAAATTTTCATTTACCCTAAAAAATCTAGAGTTGTTCGTCAGGTAATTTTAGGGTGAGGTACCCTTAGGGTGCAACTAAAATGAGGCGGAATTACACAAATTCTTACCATTTGGGGTAAGAATTTAGGTTATAATATAAGAATTTGTGTAGTTATACAAATTCTTACCTAAGGCAAATTCTACACAAATTCTTACCCAATTAGTAAGAATTTCGGTTTTACCTAAATTATTACTTAATCCTATATAATTCTTACCATTTTAATAAAAATTTATATAAATCCGTATTTTAACCTTACCCTAAGATACCTCACCTTAGTATTTTCCGTCCTTCGTCTCTTCGTTGTCTGAAACACTTTTTTTTGAAAAATATTTTCCTATAAAAGTAATGTTAAATGTATAATTTTCGGTGGGAATTTTTTTGAAAAAAAATGAACATAAGGTCAAATTTCAAATTAATAAAATGTAATAAATATTTTCTTATTTTGATTCAAACAACAATTCAAAATAGTAATAAATTAAAATGTGTTTCTTTTGCTGGATATTTTTCACTTTTTCCTTTTGGATTGAGTATAAGTTTGAGATTAAAATACAAATATTTTGTTTTAAGTATTATGAGACATTGGACTTATTTCGCAATTAGCGGATATTTGATAGCGGATTATGTTAGCTAATAAATAATTGCATTAACTGATTTGATCAGCGGATTATATTAGCTGATTGTTTAAATACGTTTGTTAAATTAACTTATAGTTGATAGTTGTTTGATTATTTAAGCAAACAAAATGACATATAAGGATATGATTATATTGGATACTTGTTTGAACAGTTTATTAGTTATCAACATTTTGTATCTATTAATATTAATTAGATTATGAAAAACAATTATTTTAATATAACATTACTAAGCATATTTGAAGAATCTATATATTAATTTATTATTTATATAATTATTTTTAATACAATTTAATTAATTATTAAATTTAAATACAAATATAAATGTGTAAGAATAAAAAAAAGTATTAGTGTACAAATGACCCAATGTAAATATGTGAGGCTAAAGAATTAAAATAGAAAATGTTAAATTTAGGTTATTTGAAGATTTTTGATAATGTTAGGGGTAAAAAAGTCTTTAAAACTCTTATGTCAAAACCTCTCATTTTAAAAAGTTCATATTGACACATTTTCAAAATGAGAGGTTTCATTTCAATCCGCTATTCACCAAACATCTAAATTAGCATATTTAACCGATCAAACTCCTAATTTTAGCTCAAATCGTTGTTTACCAAACATGGTCATTGATGAGTTTTCGAGCTAAAAATTAGAAACATAGTACTTATATATTAAAATTTTGTTCAATTAATCTGTTTTGTACCAAATTAACCAATGATCGAACTTAAAAAAAGTATTTGATCATTCACTGACTGAATACTTCGAAAGTAAATTTTAATCTAGTAAATTAATTCAGTTTTATGTACAATCCTAATTCCAAAAGCTTCTCAAATCAAGCTACAAAAATTGAGAATTTTTCGTGATTCTCTCCTATATTTTGCTTCATCCTCGTGTTTTTTTTTTAATGTTTTTTCTGCTTCAAATCAAACTGTCGTGGTCGTGTTACTCTGTTTTATTTAAATGTTTGTCAAGAAATAAAGATTTTAAGTTTGAGGATTTTTTTTTATTTGAGGCTCAATGTCTCAGGAGTAATTTTGGGAATAATTCAAACTCGAATAATATTTTGGGTTTTGGGACACCTTAGGGGATATTTTAAAATCAACGGCAAAATTTATAGTGCATGGAGAAGACTTCGGTAAATCGATAAAAGAAAATATTAAACTATTACAAGTCAAGGGGAAGTCGTCACCTGCAGATGGCGTCTTCACCCAAGTCGCCACCTGCAGATGGCGACTTCTCCTTGCACTGTAAATTTTATCGTAGATTATAAAATATTTCTTAAAGTGCTTTATTTTCTCAAATATTTAATCTATTTAGATTATTTGTCCAAAACTGCCATTGCCTCAACCGAGTTAAGTTGTTTCTTAAAAAAAATCCTTCTTTTGTACTTATATATATTATCAATGTTTATGCTATGTGTATTATTAATAAAATATAAACAATTATTTTGTTCCTTTTCAGTGCTTATAGGGATGCTTATTGAGTTGAGCAACTCACAAACAATTTGAGCTTGACTTAGTCAAAACTCGGTTAACGCTCGACTCAAGTTGACTCGACTCGAAATCGAGCTTGATTCGAGATCTCAACGAGTCAAGTCGAACAAGGCCCAGCTCGGCTCGATAAGTTCGTGAGCAGCTCGTTATTTTTATAAAGTCTTTTATGATTTTTTAGTGGTTACCTTAATTTTTTTTCAAATTTTCAAAAGTTTTGTATTTCTCGAGAATTAAAGAATTATAATATTGTGTCTTTCCTATTTTATTAAAGTCATTTTTTTTCTTTTATTACTTTATGTATAAGTAAAAAAAGGGAAAAGTCTTCGGTTTTTACTTCCCAAATAAAAAAAAATACTATTGAAAGTTAAAATCCTAAAATTTCAAAGGCACTCTCTCATTTGTTGTTCATCAAAAATTGTTGAGAAAATAAAAAGATTCTCACACTCGAATATCAACTTCATCTCTAACTCGGTCATGACAGGTTCGTTTATTTATCTCCTCAGACCTTACATTTTTTTCCTGAATTCCTATGTTTATATTAAGCTTTATAGTATCACTAGATTTTACTTATATTAAAAAAACAAGGTAAAAATTTGGCAAGCTTAACGACTAACGAGTTGAGTCGAGCAACGATATTTTTTAACGAGTACGAGTCAAGCACTACTCAACTAGCGATCGACTCGCTCGATAAGCATCCTTAGGTGCCCCTTTCTATGCCCAACACTAAATAATTTAATTTTAAGCCCTAACCCAAATTCTAAATCCTAAACCCCGAATCCTAAACTCTCTAAACCCTAACCATAAACCATAAACCTAATTTTTAGTGTGGGACATAAGTAATGACACCGAAAAATAAGAGTATTTCTATTCTTCATAGATTTAATGAAGTAGAATATAAACCATAATATTTATTATTCAAATCTCCAAATTTATCGACAAATAATATGCCTCAAATTACAAATTATCCATTATTTTTCAACACTCATTTCCACTCATATTCTTGCAACTGATTCCACAAACAGGTTGGTTCAAGGATCTTACAACAAGCAGCTGCTTAATCTTGCTGAAGATTTGGGGCGTCGCTTTTTACCTGCACTGTGCTGGTTACTGCTGCATGCAGACATTTAGGAGTGGTGATAAACTACACATTAAAACAGCAAATGTGCTTAATAAACGCCGCGGCTGTCGCAACCTCTTTTTCGACATTTTTTTAAAATTTAAAACAATAGAATCACCACCAATATTTTAAAAGGTGTGATTGGATACCTAAAAATGAGTTATTTTAATAAAATTATTTTATTTTATTAAAACAACGATTTTGGTCTGCGAAAACTTAAAAATGAGTTCGCGAGTCGGTTACGAGTGTGGAACGGTTAGCACCCCTACAATGCCCCAAAAAATGGTACCTTGTCGGTTACAAAAGGTTTCAAAGTCGGATTTTTGCGAATCGATGTAAAGCTTAAATTATTGTCCGTTCATAAGTTTAATTTTACTTTAACGGTCTTACTATCCGAAAATGAACTCCAATCACCGCCAACACTTCTGGCACTAACCCGTCATTTCCGTTTAGTAAGACACCGCATTACTTTAATTTCACTTTTTAAACAAACTTGATTTGTTGAAGATTTTATTTACTTATTCTAAGTTTAAACTTATTAATCCTAAAAAAGGTCCAAGTGTTTTTCCTATTTAAGGATTTGAATTTTATTAAGTATGTTTTATTCCTTGTGAAGAAAGTTTTATTTCAAAGAAGTCTCTATCTAAGGTTTGAAGAACCTATTTCTAAGGCACACTTAATACTAAAGCAAACAAAAGCAAAACAAGAGAATTGAAATTCGAAGTTTTTTGATGGGCTTGGTTTAGTTTTATTTTGAAAAAAAAATATTAAAAAATTTATTTTTGAGTTTATTTGAAGAGAGGTATTTGTTTTTTATTCTTTTTATATTCGAGAAGTTTTTTCTTTCTTTTTGATAAGTTGAAAAGGTTTTATTTTTTATTTTATTTTTTATTCTAATGTTTTTTTTAAATATTTTTTTTGACTTTTTGTGATTTAAAGCTTTTATTCAAAATGTTATTTACCCTTTTTTTGTATTTTATAGCTTTTTATTCTTTTTTTTAAATATTTGCTATTTTTTCTAAAGTTTTTTGATGACTTAAGAATTTATTTTAGAAAGGGTGTTTATTTTTTTGTTTTTCTAAGAAAATGTTAGTTTATTATTTTCTTTTTAACAATATTTTGAATTTTTTTTATTTTTTGTTTAAAAGCCTTCATTTAAAAAGATTATTTTCTTTTTGTATTTTAAAAGATTTTCATTTTTTTATTTAAAAATTTTACTTTTTACTTTCTGAGCCTTTTTGATAATTTTGAAAAGTTTTTTTTGTTCTTTCTTTGTTTTAAAACTTTTATTCGAGACCTTTTTTTTATTCTTTTTGCCTTTTAAAGTTTTTATTCAAAATATTTTTTAAGTTTTTAAAATTTTTATTTTAAATGTTTTTTTCATTCTTTTTTATTTGAAAGCTTTTTATTTAAAATATTATTTCTTTTTTTCTTTGTGTTTTAAAAGCTTTTTATTTTTTGTGTTTTTTGTTTAAATATTTCACTACCTTTTTTAAGAATAAAAAAACTTTATTTTTTAAAAAAAACTTTTTTTAAGAAATTTTTTTTTGCAAGTTTGGAAACCTTTTTTTTAATTTTAAAGAAACTCTTTTTTTTCTCTTTTTTTAAAATGTTTTATTTTTTGTATTTATTTATTATTTTTTAAACTAAAAAAATTATAACAACATCATTTTTTCATTTTTTTAGAAATCAAATGGATCAAACATCACTTTATTTTATAACAACTTCATTTTTTTCATTTTTTAGAAATCAAATATCACTTTTATTGTTTTTTTATTTATCATTTTTTTCAAAAGAAAAACTTTCTTACTTCAACAACATCATTTTTTAGTTTTTTAGTAAAGTTTTATTATTTTTTATTTTTTAAATTAAAAGATTTATTTCAAGAAACACCACTTTTTAATTTTTAGAAAAATCAAATGAATCAAATATCATTTTCTTAAAAAAAAAACAGCATGTTCATGATGTTCTTCATTATTATTTCTCTTTTTTTTTCTTTTTCTACCAAAACAATAACACTAAATATTTGAAAACCAATCAAACAACAAGATTAAAACACCCAAACCAACATCAAATACATCCCAAAAAGAAGAAGAACATTAACCAAAAATAAAACGAATAAATTTGAAATTAAAAAAAGAATTTATACTGATGAAACGACGAGTTGCTAGCTTCTATTCCTTGCGAAAATTCGAACCAACGCTGCCCAAAACTTGAATAAATTCCAGCAACCTCCTAATAATTTTTAGAGAATTTTTATGAGTATTTTCGGATTTTTTCTTGTGTGTTCAACAATGGTGAAAAGGGCACTATTTGTAGGGTTTGGGGGATTGGGATTTAAGGCAAAATTGGATTCTTATCCCTAAATTCGAGCCAAAATCAGATAGAGGACTTGATTTTCGGTTGAATTCTAGAAAATAATTTGATTTGGCTCAGATTTGGGGATGAATTTGCTCCTTATATCGAGCTAGGGTTTGACCATTTTCTTCCTCGTTTTGCAGGTGAACAGTAACGGCGACGGGAAGCGACAACAGTGTTGGACTCATCCGGCCAAGGCGAGTTGACCGGCACCAACCACGGCGGCCGCCGTGACCCAGGGGCGACGGGGAAGCAACGACAGACACACTGCGTGCGAACAGGGGAGGGTTATGGGGGGAGGAAACCCGCACGCGTGCAGCACACGCACCAGGCGCGTGGCCGCGCGTGGGCTCCCTCCCTTTTTATATATTATTTTTTAATACTGTTTATTATTTTTATTATTTTTAGCCGGAATTGCTTGCCAAATCTTTGTAATCATTCATGCATTAATTCATATTTCTTTCCATCGTTGCGCTTGATTACATAACTTGGTGATTTTTGTGGAAAAAGATGTTGCTTTGGTGTGATTTTGTGTGCGTGCAGAATCACTTGCCTAAACAAGGCTGGAACCAGTTGCCAGGGCAGTGCATGAAGGAGATGCCGACGCAGTTGCCAGGGCAATGCATGAAGGAGATGCCGACGCAGATGATTGCGTGGCAATGCATGAAGGAGATGCCGAGCTAGTTGTTGTGGCAGTTTCGATAAGGGATAAGATGATATGGTAGTCGAAATTGATGACTAGATAAGCCCAAGATGACGTGGAGCAAAGTTAAATCCCAAAGGAGTTTGATTTCCATGAAAAGGTCAAAGAGAAATTAAATCCCAAAAAGATAGGAGAAGATCTAGAAGGAATTTAAATATAATAAAGAATTATATTCTTTTAAAGTATTTAATTCCAACTTAACTTTCTCCTCAAGAATAATTTTGACCTAGCCATCTCCTATTTAAAGGAGACCAAGCCGTCAACTCCAATGAGGGCAAGAAGGAAGAGATTTCGACAAGAAGATGAGCAAGGAGGGAGAGTTCGATTGAGAGGGGAGAGCAATGGGCTGATCGATTTCTTCTTCTTCTTCTTTGCTTCCATTAGATTCATGGTTTCGGGATTATTCTTTGTATATCTTTTGAACCCAACCATGAACTAACTTGATTGGTTGGGGTTATTGTGTTTTAGTGGTTGTGAAATCTATTGGATTTTGTTTAGGTTTTTGAGTTGCAATTCAATTTTCAAAGTTTGTTCATTCTTAGTTTCAATCTTGTTTGCGAGTAAATTAGCAGAGGATATCGGAATTCAATCATCTATTTATCTAATATCGAGAGAATTAGATTCAAGAAACGAATGAGCATGGTCTTCATACAAACAAAAGTTGGTGAATACTAATTCGGCTTAGGGATAAGTTATGAATTTCAACGGCTAAGAGGAGCGCAAGATTGGTTGTTGTTCACCCTTAATTCACGCAGGGATGTATTATCAAAACGTGTGCAATTAACAGTACTTCGCGTTAGGGATAACGAGGAATCATTGAAGAACGCTTCGCCGAACTTTGGAAGTAAATGCTCAATTGCCCAGGAAATCGACCCATTCTTAATTGCCCAGGTAATCACGGGAGCATTGCCCAGGCAATCAAATCAGACAACGCGGGGGAATTGCCCTGGCAACCGACCAAGCAACACGACAGAATTGCCCTGGCAACCAACCAGGCAATTACAACCAAATTGCCCTGGCAATTGACTAGGCAATCGTAACAGAATTGCCCTGGCAATCCGGCTGCTACTCAATCACCACGACGAACCATTCGATCATCACTCCACAACTCACGATAACCTGGCCTATTCCCTCTTATTTGATTACATCTTTATTTTATTTACTTGCTCTTTTATTTTATTCGTTAGTTAGAACTCCTACAATTATCAATTGTGTTTTTACTTTTACATTACGATACCTAAGGCAAAGTGGCCCAAACCAATCTCTGTGGAGACGATAATCGATACTTATCATATCACTTTATTACTTGCGACGTGTATACTTGTACAATTCCATAGCACTTATTACGCACAACAAGTTTTTGGCGCCGTTGCTGGGGATTAGTAATTGGTGTTAGTTGTTTTTGTTATTGTTTTTTTTAGTTTTACTAACTTTTTTTGTTTGTTTTATTAAAAAAATTAGGTGCGCTACAAGTTAAGGGACATCAACATGTCGGGAAATAAAAGATGATCTATTCGAGAGTTGATGATGGAAGATATGAATCAATCCAATCAAGAGTTTCTTGCACCATTCAATGATTACCTATACCAACCGAGAAAAGCATATACCGTGGAAAACTCGTGCACTTGTTGTGGAGAACATCACGTGTTTGAAAATTGCCCTCACATTTTCGGTGCATATGACTACATGGAGAACCATAGATGGAACCAGCAACAAAATCCTTCATGGTATGATCTAAAAGCTAAATTTTTTTTTACCATAACAATTTTGCTGCAGCAATAGATATGCCTCGGCAATGTAGTCCTTATCAGCAGCCTAGTGTCACAGCAACAGATATGTCATGGCAATGTAGTCATTTTCAAGAAAATTCTAATTCATTGGAGGAAACGTTGCTAGCTTCCTTGGCTAAACTTGACAGATCAATTAAAGAGATTCGAGAGCTATCAAAGAAAATGATGCAAGGATAGCTCAGTGGGATGTAACCTTGGGGGATTCAGAAGATCAATTGAGGAGATCCACATATGCCTTGGATAACATGCACCAACAATCCATTTCTGGGGATACTGAAGTCCCAAGGCAAGAGGATAAGGAGCAATGCGAAGAGAGGTCCTTGATGTATGGGGAACAACTATAATCTCCAAGTCAAGAGGATGCCAATGAGAGAGACTGCCCAACACATGATGAGCCTGAGCAACAAATTGCCTCGGTAATGATTGAGGAGCCTGAACAGAGCAATGTCATGACAACACTCAGTGAAGCTGAGAATAACAATACTACAACAAATTTTGAGGAACCTGATGCCCAGAAGGTTACAACGTTGATGTTGAAGCAGGAATCTGTAGATTGCTCTCATCTACAGTTGCCACGGTAATTGCACGACCACATGCAAGATCAACGAGATGATAATACTTTGCCAATGGAATATGAGCAGGTGATGGTTGAACCTTTTGAATTCTTTAAAAACTCACCCCGTCCATTGCAAGTATGTCTTGAGAAACCGATGTTAGTAGATTTGAAGCCATCGAAATCTCTACTGATGGAGATGTTTGAGAGGCCAAAAGAAAAAGGTGTTTAGATTCGTAAAGCTTTTCAGAAAATTGGTTATTCCCTTGACTTACATCAAATTTTGGCAACTGATTGCCACGGTAATTGGCTAGAGCAGCAATTACCACGACAACGAAGGCTATATCCAACCATGATGGAGCCCGACGAGAATGAGGTAATTAAATGGTTGGATGTTGATATAACTTTTCCTAATAATAAATTCATGCCTTCAGGAATAGTAGCAAAGTGGAAGATGCGCATGGACTACAAGGGAACACGAAAGAAAGACACATCCACCATGGTAATGCAAAGGGGAGTAGCTGCGATCATATTGGCCCAACTCTTTTTGGGCAATATTATCACTCGATGGAGGGTGCAGATGGACTATAAGAAGTATCGGAAATAACCATCCTCAAGTTTTCTTAGATATGCAGTAACATTAGAATGTGTATGAAAAATGCTCTTTCTAAGAATCTTTAATTTTTTTTTTATTTTTTGGAACTTTATTTTATTTTTGTTTTTTTCTTTATTTATTTTTGGAATTTTTAGGAGATATTTTATTTTATTTTTCTTCATTATATTTAGTTTCCAGGTTTTCTTTGTTTTATTTTCTTTTTCACAACAAGACTCACAACCACCATGCTAAGGAAATTCATTGCCGACTACTTGCCATGACAACCGCAACAGAGGATACCCCGGCAACCGCCCTAGGAACTACCTCAGCAGTTGCCATGGCAACAGAAACTGGCGATGCCCAGGCAACAACAATGGCTTCGACAACTACTGATGCCCAAGTAAGTGAACCTGCCTCGGCAAACATGGATCAAATCAAAGCAATGCTATTCACGCGGTACCAGCCACAAGCATTCAACCACCGACCAGAATATGAATCAAGCAAATGGCATGAAGGAAACTTATCACTCGAGGTGACGACCTCTACGACTAACTCATTTCATCTAGTTTCTTTTAAATTTTGTTTCACTTTTACATATATTGAGGACAATGCTTCTCTCGAGTTTGGGGGTGTTGGTTTCTAGTTAGTTTCATGTTTAGTTGCATTCATTTTTAGCAATCGCATATAGGTTGCATATGTTACTTGCCATGCCTTTAATTGGATTTAATTTCTTAAGACTTGTTGAATATCCAATGATGAATTTTTGCCACTGCACTTAATTGAAAGAACCTTTAATTTTAGGATTGCATGAAAAGAACTTAGAATTTTACTATGACGCTGATTTTTTTACACGATTGTGGCTTGTTGATTGAAAGAAACTTAGTGAACTTAGGTTGCTTAAAATTTGGGTAAATTTAAAATTGAAAATTAAAAGTTAATTTCTTGCTATAGGTGCCCGAAACTGGCTATAGTAGTAAATGCACTTTCTTGCTAGAGGTGCCCGAAACTGGCTCTAGTAGTTAATGCACATTAAAGAATCGCTAGAGGTGCCCGAAATTGGCTCTAGTCGACTAAAATAAAATGAGAAATTGCTTACTTTGCTAGAGGTGCCCGGAATTGGCTCTAGTAAAAATAAAAATAAATGCCCCGGTAATTAAATTGATAAAAGCCTATTGTTCACATAGAATCTTAAAAATCAACTTGTACACGACTACGCACACACATTGTCACAAGCATTATAGTTCGATTCTGGGTAATTTTTGTGCTATTCAAAAAATTAAAAGGTGATCATACTTTGTGACACGGTTCCGAGGTTTGAATTCAAGTTTGAAGCATGTTTTTGATGATTAAAGTCTTGGCAGGTAATTGTTAGTTTGCATTGCTTGAGGACAAGCAATAGTTCGAGTTTGGGGGTGTGATAAGTGTTCAAAAGTACTATTTTTATTACCATTTTTACTCATATTATTGTTATACTTAGGCTCATATTAGTTGCATAATTAGTTATTCATGCATTAATTCATGTTTCTTTCCACCGTTGAGCTTGATTATATAACTTGGTGATTTTTGTGGAAAAAGATGCTGCTTTGGTGTGATTTTGTGTGTGTGCATAATTACTTGCCTAAACAAGGTTGGAACCAGTTGCCAGGGCAGTGCATGAAGGAGATGCCGACGCAGTTGCCAGGGCAATGCATGAAGGAGATGCCGAGCTAGTTGCCAAGGCAATTTTCGATAAGGGATAAGATGATATGGTAGTCGAAATTGATGACTATATAAGCCCAAGATGACGTGAAGCAAAGTTAAATCCCAAAAGAGTTTGATTTCCATGAAAATGTCAAAGAGAAATTAAATCCCAAAAAGATAGGAGAAGATCTAGAAGGAATTTAAATATAATAAATAATTATATTCTTTTAAAGTATTTAATTCCAACTTAACTTCCTCCTCGAGAAGGATTTTGACCTAGCCATCTCCTATTTAAAGGAGACCAAGCCGTCAACTCCAAGGAGGGCAAAAAGGGAGATATTTTGACAAGAGAGCAAGAAGGGGAGAGATTTCGACAAGAAGAGGGGCAAAGGGGGAGAGTTCGATTGAGAAAGGAGAGCAAGGGGCTGATCGATTTCTTCTTTTTCTTTGCTTTCATTAGATTCATGGTTTGAGGATTATTCTTTGTATATCTTTTGAACCCAACTATGAACTAACATGATTGGTTTGGGTTATTGTGTTTTTGTGGTTGTGAAATCTATTGGATTTTGTTTAGGTTCTTGAGTTGTAATTCAATTTTTAAAGTTTGTTCATTCTTGGTTCTCAATCTTGTATGCGAGTGAATTGGGAGAGGATCTCGGAAGTTGGTGAAGACTAATTCGGCTTAGGGATAAGTTATGAATTTTAAGGGATAAGAGGAGCGCAAGATTGGTTGTTGTTCACCCTTGATTCACGCAGTGATGTATTATCAAGACGTGTGTAATTAATAGTACTTCGCATTAGGGATAACGAGGAATCATTGAAGAACGTTTCGTCGAACTTTGGAAGTGAATGCTCAATTGCCCAGGCAATCAACCCATTCTTAATTGCCCAGGCAATCGCGGGAGTATTGCCCAGGCAATCTGATCAGACAACGCGGGGGAATTGCCTTGGCAACCGACCAAGCAACATGGCAGAATTGCCCTTGCAACCAACTAGGCAATTGCAACCAAATTGCCCTGGCAATCGACTAGGCAATCGTAACAGAATTGCCCTGACAATCCGGCTGCTACTCAATCACCACGACGAACCATTCGATCATCACTCCACAACTCACGATAACCTGGCCTATTCCATCTTATTTGATCACATCTTTATTTTATTTACTTGCTCTTTTATTTTATTCGTTAGTTAGAACTCCTACAATTATCAATTGTGTTTTTACTTTTACACTGCGATAACTAAGGCAAAGTGGCCCAAACCAATCTCTGTGGAGACGATACTCGATACTTATCATATCACTTTATTACTTGCGACGTGTATACTTGCACAAATGCGTATCACTTATTACGCGCAACACCCATCCATAGAACTCTCCATACGTTGTCATGGTTACGACGATCCCGAAAGATATCAACCCATTTGTTCCTCTTAGCTACCAGCCATTTCTCTGCCAGAAACTCTCGGAGTGGAGAAAAATTTGGAGAGTGTATATTAGACAAGGCTGGAGTCGGACATTTCCATAAATGGCTAAGGGCCCAAACCTGGAGCAAATGTGCACATCTTCTGAAGCGCACACCTTCTAGCTTGTGGCATGAATATAAAGAGATGAATGTTTCTGCTAGTACAACTGGCACTGGGTTGGTTTTCCTTTTTAGCTGCTCGAAGAAATCTAGCATGGCCACATCGATATTGCCCAATACCCTTGGAAATATGACTATGCCATAAATTGCCATAGCCAAAAGATTCACTATCTTTTCTTTATCTGAATGAGTGGGAATTATGTTTCAGATGCTCCACCAAGTGAATGAAAAATTGCCCCCTCTTTTCTGTATTAGTCATTTTACCCAACCATCCCCAATGCCAGCAAAAGATCTGAGCCTCAAGTGGGCATTCTTGTTCTTAAGATGTTTAGTATAGATTCGGTCTTTCTTCACCTTACGTAGGTTGAAAAGTGCAAAATACTCATCAAATGTAGGCATCATGTCTTCACCATTAAAAGTAAAACAACAGTACCCAGGATTCCAGAACTGAATTAATGCTTTGAGGAATGGTTCATCCACCTCTACATGTAGCATATATGCTATGTCGCCATAAGTATCGAGGAACAATTACTTTGTTGCATAGTTAAAACGGCCTCATATCTCTCGTAGCTCATGTACATCATTTTGTTTGACACTTATATGGGCATACTCTGATGTCTCTGTCTTGTGATCAACTGTCAAACTATCCCCGCGTGCTCGCTGGTTGACCTCAGACCAATGACGTATGTCCATATTGTCTTCTTCATTTTTTAGGTACCTCCTATCCATGTCAAGAGTTGTTTTCTAATCGAGCAAATGTCTTGAGAATCAACCCTTTATAGATATGGAATGAGGATGCAAACATGTAAAACAAAGACAATGCAAGAAAAGGAAATGATTAGTATTTCGAAAGAAACACAAAAAGGTCCAAAATAATTTCATTGTACAAATAGTAATTGGGCAGCGCATTCCAATACTTTTGGACATGTCTTTACGGACTATTCCTACGAAATAATTTTGACCAAAATTCAAAGCCTAGGGTTTTACACTTGGCTTTAATGAGGTGGGCTTCTAAACTTTCACACAGGTTGGGTTCTAAAAGGGTTCCCGAATTGTCCTCGTTGTCCCCTACTAAGGGTAGTAAGACCCCTGATTCTCACTCATTATAGGCTTCAAACGAATCAGGTTCAACTCAGGGGGGACCCACTCCTATGCCCATACAGAGGATCAATATCTACACGGGGACATAGAGCGTGGGCCCTAGAGGTACTTGCTAGGCCCATACGGAGAATCAATATTCCCACGAGAGCAATAGCGTTTTCCCCTACTTAAACGATCGAGACAAAGCTCGGGCTTAGAGCTTGGATTTAAGTCTTAAATGCGTAAAATAAAATTAAACTTATAAACGGACAATTAAGTTAAACTTTACTTAAATTTGCAAATTCCGACATTAAAACAAGATGTAACGACTTGTGGCCTGACTCTTTTTTTTGTAAAAAAACAAAAAATATCCCAGCGGAGTCGCCAAGCTGTCGCAACCTCTTTTTCGACATTTAAAAAAAAACCAAAACAACGGAGTCACCACCAATCTTTTAAAAGGTGTGATTGGATCACCTAAAAACGGGTTATTTTAATAAAATCATTTTATTTTATTAAAACAACAATTTGGTCTGCGAAAACTCAAAAATGGGTTCGGCAGTCGGTTACGCGTGGGGAAGGGTTAGCACCCCCACAACGCCCCAAAAAAATGGTACATTGTCGGTTACAAAAGGTTTTAAAGTCGAATTTTTGCGAATCGATGTAAAGCTTAAATTATTGTCAGTTCATAAGTTTAATTTTACTTTAACGGTCTTACTATCCGAAAATGAACTCCAATCACCGCCAACACTTCTGGCGCTAACCCGTCATTTTCGTTTAGTAAGACACCGCATGACTTTAATTTCACTTTTTAAAGAAACTTGATTTGTTGAAGATTTTATTTATTTATTATAAGTTTAAACTTATTAATCCTAAAAAAGGTCTAAGTGTTTTTCCTATTTAAGGATTTGAATTTTATTAAGTGTGTTTTATTCCTTGTGAAGAAAGTTTTATTTCAAATAAGTCTCTATCTAAGGTTTGAAGAACCTATTTCTAAGGCACACTTAATACTAAAGCAAACGAAAGCAAAACAAGAGAATTGGAATTCGAAGTTTTTTGATGGGCTTGGTTTAGTTTTATTTTGAAAAAAAAAAATTATTTTTGAATTTATTTGAAGAGAGGTTTTTGTTTTTTTTATTCTTTTTATATTCGAGAAGTTTTTTTCTTTCTTTTTGATAAGTTGAAAATGTTTTATTTTTTATTATAAAGCTTTTTATTTAAAAGATATTTTTTGACTTTTTGTGATTTAAAGCTTTTATTCAAAATGTTATTTACTTTTTTTGTATTTATAGCTTTTTATTCCTTTTTTGTTTTAAATATTTGCTATTTTTTAAAAAAAGTTTTTTGATGACTTAAGAATTTATTTTAGAAAGGGTGTTTATTTTTTTGTTTTTCTAAGAAAATGTTAGTTTATTATTTTCTTTTTAACAATATTTTGAAAAGTTTTTTTTTTGATTTTTTTGTTTAAAAGCCTTCATTTAAAGAGATTATTTTTTTTGTATTTTAAAAGCTTTTTATTATTTTTATTTAAAAATTTTATTTTTTTTCCTTTCTAAGCCTTTTTGATAATTTTAAAAAGTTTTTTTGTTCTTTCATTGTTTTAAAACTTTTATTCGAGACTTTTTTTATTACTTTTGTCTTTTAAAGTTTTTATTCAAAATGTTTTTTTAAAGTTTTTATGTTTTTAAAGTTTTTATTTGAAATGTTTTTTTTTTCATTCTTTTTTATTTGAAAGCTTTTTATTTAAAATATTATTTCTTTTTTTCTTTGTGTTTTAAAAGCTTTTTATTTTTTGTGTTTTTTTGTTTAAATATTTCACTACCTCTTTTTTTAAATGTTTTATTTTTGTATTTATTTATTATTTTTTTAAACTAAAAATTTGTTATAACAACATAATTTTTTCATTTTTTAGAAATCAAATGGATCAAACATCACTTTATTTTATAACAACTTCATTTTTTTCATTTTTTAGAAATCAAACATCACTCTTATTGTATTTTTATTTAACAATTTTTCAAAAGAAAAACTTTCTTACTTCAACAACATCATTTTTTAGTTTTTTTAGTGAAGTTTTATTATTATTTTTTTATTTTTTAAATTAAAAGATTTGTTTCAAGAAACACCACTTTTTAATTTTTAGAAAAATAAAATGAATCAAACATCATTTTCTTAAAAAAAAAAACAACATGTTCATGATGTTCTTCATTATTATTTCTCTTTTTTTCTTTTCTACCAAAACAATAACACTAAATATTTGAAAATCAACCAAACAACAAGAGTAAAAAATCCAAACCAACATCAAATACATCCCAAAAAAAGAACATTAACAAAAAATAAAACGAATAAATTTGAAATTAAAAAAAGAATTTATACTGATGAAACGACGAGTTGCTAGCTTCTATTCCTTGCAAAAATTCGAACCAGCGCTGCCCAAAACTTGAATAAATTCCAGCAACCTCCTAATAATTTTTAGAGAATTTTTATGAGTATTTTCGGATTTTTTCTTGTGTGTTCAACAATGGTGAAAATGGCACTATTTATAGGGCTTGGGGATTGGGATTCAAGGCAAATATCGAATTTTTATCCTTAAATTCGAGCCAAAATCAGATAGAAGACTTGATTTTCGGTTGAATTCCAGAAAATAATCCGATTTGGCTCGGATTTAGGGATGAATTTGCTCCTTATATCGAGCTAGGATTTGACCATTTTCTTCCTCGTTTTGCAGGTGAACGGCAACGGCGATGGGCGGCAACGACGGCGTTGGACTCAGCCGGCCGAGGCGAGTCGACCGGCACCAACCACAGCGGCCGACGTGACCCTGGGGCGGCAGGGAAGCAACGACAGCCACGCTACGTGCAAACAAGGAGGGTTTTGGGGGAGGAAACCCGCGCGCGTGCAACACACGCGCCAGGCGCGTGGCCGCGCGTGGGCTCCCTCCCTTTTTATATATTATTATTATTTTATATTATTTTATTATTTTTATTTTTATTATTTTTTAAAAAAAATAGTGACAACAACGGCAACATGATGCTTGCTTGATTTTATCTCCCTTTGACATGTCTGAGACTTCCCTGAGCTCACATAATCCTTTTAATCAGAAATGAACCTTTTTAGTTCTTGGATGCATGAATATGCTCTGTTGATTGTGTTTGTTAACTACTGAAACAAGCACTTCAGGGTGCGGTAAGACTCTTATTAGAACTATGTAAGATGTGTACATCGTAACGATTGACGGGTGACCCCAGGTTCGAATCTGCAGCTTTACGTGCTCTACGTAAATTATCGAGCATGCGCAGTTCGTTAAATCTACTAGGAATAACACCGGATGTAACTACTGGAGAATGGACTGAATATTCATCTGGAATCGGTGCTGGTATGTACTATCCACTACAACAATATAGGTTTTAGTGACAAATTGACAGCAATTAGGAGTAATTTTATCACAAATATTAAACTTTTGTGACAATTTTTTTGTGTGATACTATTAGTATATGTAATTGTGATGTATTTTTATTTGGTTATTGTCATAGTAGTAATTGTGACGATTACATTTTTCACAATTAAAGTCTCACTATAAGTCTAATTGTGACACAAATTTAATTGTCACTAAAACTTTGACACATGTAGTGACGATATATAAAGTGGTCACTGTTATTTGATATTTGTTGTGATAATTAAATTGTTTGTCACCCAAAATTTTACTTTTTGTTATGATAAATTTTATTACCAATGAAAATTAAAATTAATGATAAATTAAATATTGTCACAATAATAAATTTATTTTTATAATAATAGTAATAATAACAATTATAAAAAATTGAAGTTATCATAAACTAGTTTGTCAAAAGGTAAAATAATTCTATTAGTCTCTATACTATGTGTAAATTGTTGTTTTAGTCATTCTATTTTGATCAATTTTAGTCCCTATATTTTTCAAATTTTAAATTTTCAATCTTAATCCAAACGGGACAACGACAATATGACTAATTACAATGACTAAAAATGATCAAATAAAAGAACAAAAAACAAGTATGCAACTTATGTATAACAAATGGGCTAAAACAAAATTTTACTTAACATATTTAAAGGCTACCATTCATGTGAAGATCAAATTTTCAAAATTTAAAAAGTCCAGAAACTTAAAGTGACCAAATTAAAGTACAAAGACTAATATGTAATCTTGGCATAATATATGATAGCAAAATTAAACCTTGTGAAATATTTTACACTTAATATTTGTTTTAACTTTGTTTGTGGAGTTAAAATTTGCATTGTCAGTATACCAAATAATGATCACATAAAAGATAATTCTACCAATAATTTTAATTAAATTAAATTAATCTATGCAATTAATTAAAATATAATATTTTATATTTTAAGTGTAAATCTTAATATTTATATGTTTATATTTTAAAAGCAACTCAATTATTTTTATATTTTTTCATCAACAAACGTATTTCGTATAAAAAACCATAGAAAAATGAATTAATTATTATTATATTAATTGGTGTAATGATTTTATAATTAATAAATATTTTTAAAATAAATAATTAATTTCAATTACAATTTAACCTAAATACTATTTTTCTTTCAAAATAATATTAAATTTATTGCCTAGCCTAGTGGATAGGCATAGCACTCCCCCTCTAAAAGTTCCATGTGTGATCCTCTTTGAAGCCATGTATTGTATTGTATTTATTTATTAAAAAATGACATTGAGGTGCCACATACTTATCCAAAAACAATTTATAATTAAAGTTCAGTGACCTAATTAAAGATTAAACGTATTTGTTGACTACAACAATGCAAAAGACTCATTAAATTTCAAGGACATAAATAAGATGGTTACAACTAAAAATATAATTATTAAATAATTAATTTTTTTATTGAAAGTGACAACATATTTTAGACACCATTTCAATAAATATTTGTGATAAAATGTTTGTCACTAATAAGAATAACATTAGTGTCTAAATTTTAGTCACTGTTATTAATCTTTTGTGTCAAAAATGTGGTCATAAAAATATAATTAATTGTGATAAAATGCATGAAAGTTGTCACGGCAGAGTTATTAGCGACGACTGGTAACAGCTCAAAAAAATGACCTCTGCGTATTTTAGTGATTAAATTTAATATCTTTCGTGACCATTTTCAATGTCACTAAAAATGCATTTTCTTGTAGTGATTTGTACTATGTTGTCATGCAAGATCTATCATTCTGTATAGAGAGTTGTTTGATCATATGGATGGCATTTGTTTTCTATTCTATATCTCAAACACTTCCCAATTAAATGCATGATTTGCTTCATCCAACCTTTTATGTTATAATCATTAAGTTTCCGATGTTACATCCTACTGAAAAGAATTATCCCCTGCGGCTGGAGTGAACAGCAAACAAGACGTGAAGATGTCTCGATAAGTCTGCCCTGCAAGCATTGAGATCAGGATATGGTGTCCGACAGAACGAGATCGCATGCTGCATCCCCGATTCTCGTGCCGGTCATAGGTGTTTCGGTGATGGGGAATGTGGAGTCGGCTCGACTACGTGTAGAAGAAGATCATGCAGCATGGCTGGTTACTGCGGATTGTGGATCCAGGATCCTATGACAAACCGAAAATATAACCAGGATAGGTATTCTTTCTAGCGAGACATAAATTTATTGAAGATATAAAAAAAATGATGGCGTTAATACGTATGTCCTTGGTTTGTAACTACGTATGAAAGGTGAAACAGAAAAAGGAAGCTTAGAAATAGAAACACATTGTATTAGTACCACGAAATACGGCATAAGTCGAGGTACTTTTTCGTGACTTGAAAATAGGTATGGTCACCAAAATCTTTCGAGTGAAACGGTTAATCCAATCTATCAAGTGGTATCAGCAAAATTCACCAAGTAGTTTCAATAGTATTGTTATTTTTACGAGATCCGAATTTAAGTAATTTATCTACATAGTGTACGTACTTATAAAAGAGTTAAGATTAATAAACAAATATTTTTATGTAATCACAAAGAATTAATGTTAATAAAAGAGTAATGGTTGATCTCGTTAAAATTACGTCATCAACATGATGGAAATTGTCTGCCCTCTAATTATGCCCTTTTTGGTGCCCCACTTTAAAAAAATGTGTTTAGGGTTATATTTTAGGGGATTAGAGGTATGATGTATTTTTTATGGTATAGGGTTTAGGATGTAAAATTTAGGGTTAGTGTTTAGTATTTAATTTTTTAGTGTGGGGCATAGAAAGAGGCATACTTAGGGGCAGGGGATTTTTGTTATCATCAACATACAAGGCAAAAAAAATGTTATTTCAAGAGAGGTACATAGAAAGAGACATGCTCGAGTCAAAAAATTTCGAGTTAGTTGAGTTGGCGAGTCATATTTTATAACTCAAATTTTATTTGAAATTTTTTGAGTTGAGATTATATAATTTGAGTTTTTTTTCAAATTTATTTGTAAAAATTGATAATGTTATGACACTAATTGATTCCAATTTAAATGTTTTTTTCTATAATCATATACGATATACATATATATTTCTTCATATTTTTTCACATGTGATATACATATACCAGACAGAATTGAGGGGTTCGGATCGAACTTGAAAATCGATATATTAATTACTAAAATTTTTGAATTATTCAAATTCCTATTTATACCTCAAAATATTATTTAAAATTTTTAAGCCAATTTTATGAAATAATAATTCGAGTCAATTTCAGTCTTTTCACATTAAATCAAGTCGAAGAACTCGATTTTTTCGAGTCGAGTTTTGTTCACCCTACTTATTTCAAATAAGGGACTTCTTTAAATATCTTGGAATCCTTGGGGGTTGTTGCGTGCAATCTTTCTCTGCAAAGTGTCCCATGCAAGAATGTAGTAGAAACGTCTAGTTAACAAGTAGTTCAGCTAGATGATTGGTTTGATGAGGGGAGATGGTGGATTTGTAGTGGTTTTGTTGGTATGGGAATTGTGAGAATACTTGAATTCTGAATTATTATATTTATATGGGTAATTATTTCATACACAATAGTTTGCGGAAAATTTTGTTTATGCAAGCGCTTTAGTTTTAGGATTTAAGAATTTTGTTTAAGATTTAGAGGTTTAAGTATAGTAGTTTCGAATTTAGGGGTTGTTGATATAATTTCAAATTTAGGGTTTACATGTTAAAACCTAAATCTATAACCATATCACCCTAAACCCTAAATTTTAGCTATAAATCCTAAATTCTAACCATGAACTATAAATTCTAAACCCTTACACTAAAACTCTAAATTGAAACCCTAAAATTAAAGAGCTTGTAAAAACAAAAAGTTTTTGCCGCCCGTGTATGGGATAATAACCCTATTTGTATTAGTTTTATTTCGGTTATAACATGAAAATCACAGTCATTGACTTGGATTCTTCCCATAGATTTACAGAAAGAAGTAGAGGTGAGCATCGGTCAAGTTGATTCGAGTAATTTTTGTGATTTATTTGAGTTTGCGAGTCTTATTTTATAACTTAAAATTTATTTGAATTTTTTTCGAGTCAAGTTATTCCGGTTTATGTTCAAATTTAATTGTAGATATTTATAATGTTATGGTAGTAATTGGTTCTAATTTAAATGACTTTCTAAAACCATATACGATATACAAACATATATATATTCATATTTTCTTCATATGCGATATAAATATATCAGACAAAATTATGACACTTGACATAAGTTTGAAAACTATTCCACTAATTACTGAAAATTTCGTGTTATTCAAATTCTCATTCTATAACTAAAACTTTATTTAAATTTTTTTCCGAGTAGAGTTAAGTTTATGAAATTATAATTTGGGTTAAATTAATTAAAGGTTCTCCGAAAAATTTGATCTTTAAAGTTGAACAATGCAAAATAATAAATTAAATTTATAAATTAAATAAAGTTCAAATAAGACTGGCCCAAATCAATCGGATCCAAAGCCCAATTAGAAATAAAAAGGTTGGCCGAACCAACAAAGGAGTGAGCGCGTCGCAGATCCAATTAAACCAACAAAATTCAATTGTTCTAAACCCCTATAATGGGTAAATATGTATTTTGGTACTTGAATTTAACTTTAAGATTTAATCTGGTATCTGAAACATAGCTTTTTATTTCAATTTGGTACTTATGACTTATTTTGTTCAATTAACTATTACATCTGAAATAAAAGCATTTATATTTTATAAAATTTTAAAACCAATTGAGTTCTTTTAAGTCCGCTTGACTCGAACCTATCTAAATCCTAAATAATCAAATTCGCAAGAAATTAAGCTCGAGTACCAATTTGAATTAATAAATCAAAATTATGTATTTAATTTAACAAAAATATAAATACCAAATTGAATAAAAAACTAAATTTGATTACTAATTTAAACAAAAAATCCAAATTCAAGTGTCTAATTCAATAGAAAAATTGAAATACTAAGTTGAACTTTAAAATTAAAGTTCATGTACCAAATATATATTTATTCGAATATAATTTATATAAGTTGAAAATTGCATAGAGAAAACCCTTTTTGCCTTTAGCAGCAAACCTATCAGTCAACGCTTCTAAATTAGATATTGCATGTGTTAGATATCTTGTGGGAGGCCAAAACTCTCCGTCGATCGAAAAAATATGCATAGATTGTCGTGTTAACATATTTGAAAACAAAAATTTAAAATTAATTATAAAAATTAATCGTAATTTTGAAAAAAAATAGAAAATAATTATTTTTATGATTAGTCATAATTTTTACATTATATTTTTATATACTTATAATTTTAAAAAAATTAAATATAAATTACATTACTTTAAAATTAATTTTATAAAATCACAATAATCCTAAATCAATTATACTACTATAAAATCAAACACACTCTCAGTCTCGGTCCCATTATGGAATCCCATACGTCATCTATCTTGTTTCTGATTTTCTGTCACAGCCCGTGACTTTATCTCACAATTGTTAAGGACTCCCCCGAACTATCGGTCTGCCCGAACCCACTGCCCGCTCTGCCCTACTAATGTATCGAATTACGCCTTTTCTTTTGCCGTCCCCCCTCTCTCTATCGCTTTTTCTCACTCTTCGAAATTCTCTCTCTAGAAATTGAGAAAAATCATTTCAGTTCTTTCCTTTTTAATTTTAATCCCAAGTTTTCTTTTTTATTTTATGCTGTAGATCGAAAGGCGGCTTAAGAAATCGAACGCGGTGGATGGATCTGAGGTTGAATTAGATTGGGAAAACGGGGGATTCACGGTGGAAGGGATTTTTTTTTGGATTTGTGATTGGGGAAATTAGGGTTTGGTTAAGGGAAGATTTTTGGCAGATTGTTGAAGGTAGGGGTTGGGGTGGATCTAGGGTTTTGAATTGGTGAAAGAAGGGGAGCTGGAATTGAAGACGGGAAAAGAAGATAAAGATTAGGAGGGTAGATTGATGGTACTCGAAGGGGAAAATGCAAGGCTATGCATGGGCGGGGAGGAGGTGAGGAGAGGAAAAAGGCACGGCACATGTGGACAGTCCCTACGCGTGGAACGGCGGTTCTGAGTGGTGATGATGGTGCTTCTCCCTGTTTTTCTTCTTCCCCAACTGTTGATTCCTTTTCAAAGGTATAACTTTCTAAAGCAACCTTACGTTACTTAATTTGATTGGATTAGTTTTTCTTTATTTTCCCGGTTTTCTTTTTTGTTCGCTTGTTGATTTGGTAAGAGGGGTTTATCATATTTATATTTGGAAGTGAAGAGGTTCGATTTTGCTTGAGAATTTTGAGATGGTGGCCTGGTTGATGGGGAGTTGCGGAAATAGTCCTTATTTTCTTAGATTCGGTTTTCTTGATTTGAAATTCGTGGATGATTTTTTGAGCTCGTTTGGAGAAAAATCTGATCTACTGACTCTGGATTGTTTTGGAGAAATTTTGAATTCTGGACTGATTTCTACCGATGCGATTAATTTTTTATGTTTTGGGTTGGTTTTGAGGTTCATATGGTGTTGCAACTGTGGAGAGCAGTTGTACTACGTTATAGGTTGGTTAAGATAGGGTAACACATCTCTCCACACTCTTTGGATGGAATTAACATTTGTCTAGGCTTTCCTGAAAATGTTAATTGCGGACTTGGAGCAATAGTTGCTTAGTATTCTGTGGGGTGTTTTTTCTTCATCCAAGATGCAAGGGAATTCCAGTAAAAAATGTTCCAGAGATGGTAGAAATATCTGGATTCTAGATGGATTGATAATAAATGAACCTATTTTTGGAAATTCGCTTACTTTCAGGAGTAATAATGATTAAGATGTAGTGGCCGTCATTATGGTTTTTAATAATTTTAGAAAAATTCCAATTTTACAAGAGCTTAAAAAATTAAACTAATCAGTAAGGAATATTTTCTGGTTTTATGTACTTCATGATTAAGGTGTAATCACCAGCATTATGATTACATTCCTATTCTATTATAACTGTACTTTATAAAGCATGCGTAGGGTCTTCCTATTTATAATCATGTTTTAACATACTTGTAGGAACATGATTTTTGTTTTGCCTGGTGTTTTCTCTGCTAAAATTGAAGATGTGTCATTAGAGTTGTATCTTATCTCTAGCCATATAATATGGCATAAAATTAATCTGGAGAAATATATTTGACATCCTCAATGGCCCTAGTTGTCAGATAATAAATTTTGTTGAAGCAACACCTTAATATATCCAAGTATTTAAAGAGGAGCGTGTGCTATAGTTGCATTTTTAGCGTGTGAAATATCAAGTTTTCCTTGTTCTTGATAGTGGTGAAGTCTTGTGGAATTTGCTTATATAGTATTATAGTTGATTTACCAATTATGCTCGAATTGACGTTATATGCATCATTTTCTGCCCTTATTCATTTGGCTAGGCAATTTGCTAGCGATGGCTGAGGTTTTTCTTTTGCCTTGGTTCTGTCTGTATTTTATTACCATTTGTACTGCAGTTAGGTTGCTTAGTCTATGGTGCTATTCTTCTTCTTCATCATCATCTTTTTCTTCTTTTCATCCCAATTGTTTATATATATATGCACTGATGATGTTTGCATGCCTGGTCTCCCCCTAATAGGATGGACGCAAGATCAGTGTTGGTGACTGTGCTCTTTTCAAACCATCTCTAGATTCTCCACCTTTTATTGGAATAATTCGTTGTCTAATTGCTAGCAAGGAAAATAAGTTAAACTTGGGTGTGAATTGGCTTTATCGACCTGCTGAAGTGAAACTTTGCAAAGGCATCCTGTTGGAAGCTGCGCCAAACGAAATCTTTTATTCCTTTCACGAGGATGAGACCCCTGCTGCATCATTACTCCATCCGTGTAAAGTTGAATTTCTTCCTAAAGACCTTGAACTTCCACCAGGGATTTGCTCATTTGTGTGCCGGAGAGTTTATGACATTACAAACAAGTGTTTATGGTGGTTAACCGATCAAGATTATATTAATGTGAGTTATAGATGCTCTTTCAGCTATCTAATATATTCTAAATTTGAACTTTCATAATTCACATATTTTTCTTTTACAGGAACGACAAGAAGAAGTAGATCAGTTATTATACAAGACACGTTTAGAAATGCATGCTACAGTGCAGCCAGATGGCTGTTCTCCAAAGCCAGTGAATGGTCCAACATCATCACTGTTAAAACCTGGTTTAGATGGTGCACAGAACAGTGCTTCATCATTTCCTTCTCAGGGTAAGGGAAAGAAAAGGGAGCGCGGTGATCAAGGCTCTGAGTTTGTCAAGCGGGAGCGCACTAGTAAAATAGATGATGGGGATTCTGGTCATAGTAGACGAGAAATTAGTTTAAAGTTTGAGATTGCAAAAATCACTGAAAAGGGGGGACTAGAAGATTCTGAAGGAGTAGAGAAATTGGTTCATCTCATGGTCCCTGAGAGAAATGAGAAGAAAATTGACTTGGTAAGCCGGTCAATGCTTGCTGGTGTAATATCTGCTACAGACAAGGTTGATTGTCTTAGTCGTTTTGTTCAGCTCAGAGGGTTGCTCGTTTTTGATGAATGGCTCCAGGAAGTCCACAAAGGGAAGATTGGTGATGGTAGTGGCTCGAAGGATGATAGATCAGTTGATGATTTTCTTTTAACCTTACTCCGCGCACTTGATAAGCTACCTGTAAATCTTACAGCTTTACAGATGTGTAACATTGGCAAGTCAGTGAATCATTTGCGTAGTCATAAGAATATAGAAATACAGAAGAAAGCAAGGAGTTTAGTTGATACATGGAAAAAAAGAGTTGAGGCTGAGATGGACGCCAAATCTGGCTCAAATCAAGCTGTTCCTTGGTCTTCAAGGTCTCGACTTCCGGAAGTTTCTCACGGTGGAAGCAAGCATTCTGGATCATCTGAGGTTGCCATGAAGAGTTCAGTAACACAACCTTCTGCCTTAAAAACTGGTTCGATTAAGCTTGCTCAAGGAGAGACTGCTACCAAGTGTGCTTCTGCATCAATGGGGTCTATGAAGGCAGCAGCATCACCTGCTTCTGCTGGTGCAAACTTAAAAGATATGCAGGCACGAAATGCTACTGTTGTTGGCTCCTCTGATCCTCAAACAACCACAAGGGATGAGAAGAGCAGCAGTTCGAGTCAGTCCCACAACAACAGTCAGTCTTGTTCTAGTGACTATGGAAAGACCGGCGGAGTTTCTGTAAACGAGGAGTCGAGAAGTTCTGCAGCTGGTTCTGGATCAGTGTCTAAGATCTCGGGTAGTTCTTCACGGCATCGGAAATCCAATAATGGTTTCCCAGGGTCAACGGGAGTTCAAAGGGAAACTAGTTCAGGCAAAAATTCTTCTTTGCATAAAAACCTTGCTTCAGAACAAGTAGTACAGTCTGGCTTAAAATGTGAAAAGGCCGTGGATGCTCCTATAGCTGAGTCTAATAGTCATAAGTTGATTGTTAAGATCCCAAATCGAGGTAGAAGTCCAGTACAAAGTGCCAGTGGAGGGTCTCTTGAAGATCATTCAGTCATTAATAGCAGAGCTTCTTCTCCTGTGCTCTCAGAGACACATGAACAATCCAATCGTAACATGAAGGAGAAGAATGATACTTACCAGACAAATGTTATTACTGATGTGCATTCTGAATCATGGCAGAGCAATGACTTCAAAGACGTGCTGATGGGGTCTAATGAGGGAGATGGTTCACCTGCAGCTGTTCCTGATGAAGGTAACTGTAGGACTGGAGAAGATGCTAGGAAAACTACTGAAGTTACGAAAACTGCTTCATCTTCAGGAAACGAACATAAATCAGGGGAAGTGCCGGAGGCTTCTTCCATCCCCATGAATGCTCTAGTTGATGGTGTCGAGTACTCTGAATCAAATGTGTGCATGCCGGTTGGAGACGATGCAGGAATGAATCTGCTTGCTAGTGTGGCTGCTGGAGCACTGATTGATTCTCCACAAAGAAATGCCCCCCTTGTTGAGCACTCATACACAGGCGATGTAAAACTAAAACCTTCTTCTGGGGATGAGGTTGTTCGAGATCATAATCAGTCTGTTGAGAGTGCTGATGATGTGCATCTAAAGCAGCAGGCGGTTGGTGATAATTCAAGGGATAAGAATGCAGACAGCAAGATCGGTTCCTCTCAAGAAAAATCTGGAGAGTTGAACAAGCATTTAACTTCTTCAAATATTACTGCAGATTCATGTCTTGAAAATGGTAAATTAAAGGAAATTGCAAGCACCACCTATTTGCCCACTGCAAGCATTGGGGAGAAGACTACTGATATCAGAGATTACAAAGAGGACCTGGAGAAAAAAGCCGGCGGAGTGGATGATGATGGCAGTTTGGGAACTAAATTAAAAGGGTGTACTTCTGTGGTAAATGAAGATAAGGTCATAGGCCCATTTGTAAAAGCTGAGAAAGAAGTTCTAGGCCCTTCAGCTGTTCCTTCTGTTGAAGTTGACAAGAAGAAAAATATCACTGAAGGTTCTGAAAGTTCACAGAGTCATCAGAAGTCACCAGTCGTTGAACATCCCACCAAAGAAATAGAGAAAGATTCATTGCCTCCTGGTTTCGGTAAAGATTCGGTTTTGGAAAATGTTGAAGTGAAGGGTGATAAGATTGTCAAGACTGATGCACCTAGTCATGCCGGTGAATCGGAAAGTAATGCTTCTCTTATTATTGATCTCTTAATTAAATATGAAGTACATATTAATCAGTTTTTTTTCCATTTAATATTCATTCATCATTGAAATTGGTAACTAATTGCATCTGTTGTTGGTTCAGCTGTCAATGCCCAGAAAGGTGAGCATGAGGAGAAGAATTTAAAAGATTGTGAGGGTAACAAACCACTTGCTGGATCACCTACAGTAATGGAAACCGAACAACCTATAAGGCCAAGGGCACCTAATTTGCCTGGTGAAGAGGCAGATGACGCGGAAGAGGGGTTGTCAACCACTACAGATGCTCCGTATACAAGTGGTACAGATACAGATTCAAAAGTAGAATTTGACTTGAATGAAGGCTTTAATGTGGATGAGGGAAAATTTGGGGATCCTAATAGCTTGACAGCTTCAGGATGTTCAGCTCCTGTCCAACTAATTAGCCCATTGCCTTTCCCTGTTTCTTCTATGTTGAGCAGCCTTCCTGCTTCAATTACCGTGGCTGCTGCTGCTAAAGGGCCATTTGTTCCCCTAGATGACCTACTGCAGACTAAAGGAGCAGTTAGTTGGAAGGGATCAGCAGCCACAAGTGCATTTCGGCCAGCTGAACCCAGAAAGGTTCTGGATATGCCTCTGGTCACAAGTAACGATTCTATTGCTGATGCTACTTCTGGGAAACAAAATCGTCCTCCATTGGATATTGATTTGAATGTACATGACGAGAGAGTCCTTCAGGATCTAGCTTCCCGATGTTTCGCTAATGGCACAGACTCTACACTAGACCGTACAAGTACTCGCGATTTAACCTGTGGGTTGGTGGGTTCACCATCTGTTCGTTCCTCTGGTGGACTTGATCTTGATTTGAATAGAGTTGATGAGCCTGCTGATTTGGGTAATCACTTGTCTACTGGCTGTAGTCGTAGACTGGCTGTCCCTATGCATTCTATTAAATCATTTGCTGGGATTCTTAATAGTGAAGTAACTAACCATAGGGACTTTGATTTGAACAACGGACCTGCTGTTGATGAAGTAAGTGTTGAACCATCGCTATTTAACCATAATGCCAGAAGCAGCAATGCCTCATCTCAGCCACCCGTTTCGAGCCTGCGGATGAACACCACTGAGATGGCTAATTTCTCATCATGGTTTCCTACAGAGAATTCATACCCATCTATCACAATTCAATCTATCTTGCCGGATAGAGAGCAGCCTTTTCCAGTTGTTGCAACTGGTGGGCCACAAAGGGTGTTGGGCCCACCTATTGGTGCCACCCCTTTTAATTCCGATGTCTTTAGGGAACCCGTGTTGTCATCTTCATCAGCAGTGCCATTCCCATCAACTCCTTACCAATATCCTGTTTTCCCCTTTGGAACAACATTTCCTCTTCCTTCAACTAGCTTTTCTGCCAGTTCAATGACTTATGTTGATTTGTCTCCTGCTGGGAGGTTCTGTTTCCCTCCAGGCCATGCGCAATTGTTGCGACCTACTGGTGCTGTTCCTTCCCATTACCCAAGGCCCTATGTTATCAGCCTTCCTGATGGCAGTAGTAATGGTGGCACTGAGAATGGTAGGCAATGGGGAAGGCAAGGTCTAGACTTAAATGCTGGGCCTGGAGGCCCAGATATGGAAGGAAGAGATGAAATGGCACCTCTTGCATTAAGGCAACTGTCTGTTGCGAGTTCACATGCCCTAGCAGAGGAGCAAGCAAGAATGTATCAGGTTCCGGGTGGCATTTTGAAAAGGAAGGAACCCGAAGGAGGGTGGGATGGATACAAGCAATCTTCATGGCAGTAGGAATCAGGAATCCTTAAATGTCACATCAGGTGACTCATAAGGCATGTAAGTCATTTACTACACATCTTCTCAGCTTCTGTTGGCAATGCCTTTCGTTTTCCTGCAATTTTCTATTTCCATACTCTTGATAGTGGCAAAGCTCTGAGCAAAGTAGTATTATCAGGATGATGGATTTTTTGTGACCAATTTTATGATTTATTTTAATATCCAGGTATTCAAGGATGGGAATTGGCTAACCCCCAGACGTCATCTAACCTGTGTGCACTTGGAGGATGGGTGGTAAGTGAGGCAGTTGTTCATAGTCTCCGACCCCCCACATTTTCTCCATGGATTGTATGGTAGAATTTGCAAGCCTTTGTTCCTTGGATTTGTTTTTGACGCAGATCAGCTTCCCAGTTGTAGATATTATAAATTTATATAAGTGTTGGAAAACTCAAGTGCTATGTTGGGCAGACATTAAAAATTGGCTTCCCATACAGGTTTTCAGTGCACAACTTTCTTTTCTTTTCTCCCAATTAAAGTGATACTGAAGCCTCTTCCTGATATGGCATAACTTGGTGGTTCCCCCATGGTTGATGATGTATTCTAATCCTCCTATTTAATTTATGAACTCTAATTGTACTCCCATCTGCAACAGTTGTTATTCCTGCCAACTTTGCTATCAATATTGTTATAAGGTGTTGGCACAGAGACTGCGTTGAGAATTGATGCTTGCAGTTTTCACCTCTATTGGCCCCATGTGATGACCACCAGTGCAGTGACTGGCAACAATGTCATTCAACTTTTTAACCTGTGCCAAGCCTTGAATATATATATATCGTGACCGGCAACAATGTCATTCATCTTTTTCACCTGTGCCAAGCCTTCAATATATATATATATATATATGGGTTAGGATTTACTTATACCATATAAAATTTTATTAGTTTTACATTAATTTATGATCATTGGATGGGTCAAAAGGATGTCTGAGATGAACTTTTTACTTTTTTTTCTTAAATGATAATCTTCACATATCCTACTATCTCATCCATCTATTTCACTCATTCAATGGTCATAAATTAGTATAAAATTAATTAAGTTTTACATATTGTAATTAGATCTCATATATATATATATATATATATGAGATATTTTCCGTATTTTTTTTCCATCTAACGATCTAGAAAATATATAAAACTCCGAGTCTTACATTATGTGTAAGTGGATAACCCGGATTCTGGAACTTTTGGTCAGTTAATATGATTGTCTTTGACCGTTCTAGTACTAATAATATTTACTAAAGCAGTTCTAGAGGAACAATTGACATTGTTGTTAAACGAGAGTAATCTATTTAGGGGTACTGGACCAGAACACCAGCTCGCGCTTCGACAAACAGATAACAATGTTTTTGAGTACCGGATTCAATTCACCTCGTAACATTTAGGCGCGAACACAAAGAGAATACACATGTACGTACATAATCAGCTCATTTTCTGAAAGACATGATCATTTAGGCATCTACATCATGTCCCTGTAAGAGAGGGGTGGTTGATGTCTTGGCCACTTTATCATTGGCCTCTTTGGACTGTGCCCATATTACCCCATAAAAGCCCGTAACAATTATGGCTGCTCCTACAACACTGCAAAGTATTAAATCACTGTTAATTTTCAGTTATTAGCCGCATGCATATGCAATACAACATCCTTGGCATCAGAAGACTAAAATATTAGAGTAGAGACCTATGATCGGAGAAATTAAAACGGGTTCGGCGGATGAAGGTTTAGAGCAAGATAAAAGAGGAGCTGTTGTTCGTGCCTAGGTTTACATGATAGTGTTCCCTTGTCACATAATGATGCAGCTCATTCGTAATTGTTTGATAATTTTCATTCCACCTAGTTTTAAACTTATTAATGCTCATTTGCTAATAGTTCAATAAAAAGTTTGAGCATAACTGTTCATCTCCAAGCTCTTTTGGTAAATAATTTGATCTTTAAGATAGGTGAGCCTTAGCTTATGTTCACGAACGGCTTTGTTTCCTACGTTTTGCGAAAACATTGAAGATGATATAAGGAGGTTCTTACCTTCCAATATAGAGCGTTTCTCCGAGGAAAATGAACCCGAAGAAGGCAGCAATGGCAATACCTAAGGGCTTGAACATGGCCACAAAGACTGGCCCTTTACGCTGTATGCACCACGCCATCACACCGAATGTTACCACACTTCCAAATAGAGCCTGCAAAAAAATTGGTCTCAAAAGCTTAGCTTTACCATAATGAGAGAAGCTAATATGAAAATTGGCAGACACAAAAAGTTAGTTCTCTAGTTGCAGTCTGTTTACCGAGTAGACCACAGAGATGAGTTCAATATCAGGACTCAATTTCCAAGCATTAGGGTCTCGTTCGGCAATCAAAGCAACCAATGCACACTGAATGGTCCCAAAGAGGCAGTAGAAGGAAATCAACGTTATCTCCGAGGGATACCCTTTCAGAATTGCAGCCTTCAAATTTAGTATGAAAAGTATCAGTTTCAACCCCAAAGGATACTGGATTAGGAAATGACACATTAATTACCTGACCGATGATGCTAGCAGAAAGCGAAAAACCGGCAGTGGCAAGGAAGAGGCCACCAATGATCCAATTGTTTGATGTTGCTGTTAACATGGTGGAAGGAGATGGTTCTGAATGTGGTTGAGCTGGTGGGGAAAGTATTGGAGGACCCTTGTAAAGGGTTATAATGAGTGATCCAGCAATGGTTACCAAGGTTCCCAAGACTTTGATCCGACTCTTTGTGCTCTTTAGCTCTAGCTTTTCCATCCTAGAAAGTTAAAAGGAATAACTGATATCTAGCAGAAATCAAAGCTAAACCTTCTTTCGGTCTAAGACCCCGGTATCCGGTATACCTCATTCGGCCTATACTATATCCGGATCCAACCTGGATCAGACCTTACACCTTTTTTTAATCCACAAGACTCAAACCTAAAACCTACTCGCCCCATCAGAAGTCAGTAGATCAAAGTTAAACCTTAACAAAATTCAGCTGTTTAGACATCAAAATTAGTACATACAACAAGAAATAAGTGACAATGAAATGCATTTTCAATTAGGTTTAGAATTCAAATCCCAGTGAAGACTGTGCAAGATTAAGAGAAGAACCTGAAGATAACAGCAAGCAAGAACGTGTAAGCTGGGACTAAGTTGGAAAGAGCAGAGCCAAGGGTCGGGGAGCTGTAACTTACACCGGTGAACACACAGTTCTGCAGCAAAGTAATACTAACAAAACCCAGATTAATATCCCAATTCTTTCACCAAAACTGCAATCAAAACCTACTTCTTAAGCCGAAGAAAACAAGAATTGTGTTCGATTTAATTGCATACCCAGCAATGCTTAAGAGGAAAAACTTGCACAGCAAAGGTAAAGTAATGGGTGGTCGTTTTTTCCTGCAAGAACAAGAAATTATTATTTAATACTATTAATGGCTCAACGATGGATCTACTTTGATGGAGAGAGAGAGAGATAAGAACCTTGTGAAGAAAAAAGCAGCTGGAAGAAGAATTATGGAGGCCAGAGCATTTGAGTAGACGACGAAGACAAAGTGGCTCATTCCTTGGGACATGGCCGCTTTGCTAAGGGTGGTTAAGCCGACATCCAGGGACTCCACGGCCACCATGGCTGCAAATGGCGCCGATTCAACTAAGCACGACTTTATTGTCATTTCTCTTTTCTTCTTCCTCCAGATTGCTGGGAACTGGTCGACTTAATTTGTTGCTGTTATCATAAGGTAATCCTACCACCTAATTTGAGTTATTTTATTTTGATAATCTACCACCTAATTTGAGTTATTTTGACTTAATTTCATTGAACTATTAGCTAAGAGAACTTACATAATTTTCAAGCAAATAACATTAACTAATAATTTTTATATAATATTTTAAAGTTATTTACATTTTTTTTGAGATATTACATATTTATTTTTATACTTATTGTATCTTCGCACCTTTCAACTGTCTGAAATTATTATAGTTTTATCATCAACAATATTATAAAAATAAATGTAAAAGTAAAAAAAAAAATATTTAGTTTAGTTCAAATAATTACAAATTTTAAATTTATAAATCATTAATCATTTTAATATAATCGTCCGATCAATTTTTAATTATTTAATTTTACGATGACCCATCAAATATATTGTTGCCCTAAGAAAACGTATGGATCACAAATCTCAAACATAAACTATAAAATGAACATGAAATTTATCAAGAAGAAAAATATGTATGACCACTTATTTAATATTAAACGTACATTCCACACCGAATGGTCACCTACATTCCACACCTAATGGTCACCATTAGTAGGATAAATTACCTCCAAGGTCACTAAAATATTGATTTTATTTTATTTTGATCATTGAACCATGAACTTTATCAATTAGACCATTAAACTTTTAAAATGGTTTCAATCAAGGAAAAAACTTTGACACACATGTTGTGTAAACTTTAGTTTACACGTGTCTTTTAATTTTAGGGGTTAGGGTTTTAGTTTAGGGTTTAAGGTTTAGGGGTTTAGGTTGTAGGGTTTAGATTTTAAGGTTAATCTTTAGAATTTAGGGTATATGGTTTAATATTTAGGATTTAGTTTTTTAGGGTTAGGGATATGAATTTAGGATTTGAGTTTTATAGTGTAAATATGCAGGCTTGTGTAAAATTAATTTTACACAGCTTGTGTATCAAAATTTTACCCTTCAATCAAGTCATTGGCTATTAACTTTTTGACGAAGATGATGCCGTGATAAAATTCCATAATGACACATTTATTTTTTTACTTACACATTTTATCAATTTAATCTTAATTTTAATTTAATTCACCAATAACATAGTGAATTTTATTTTATTTAATAAATTTAACTCACCAATCAGTGTCACCACTAGGGTTGTAAATGAGACGAGATAGGTCGCGAGCTACTCGAGCCCGACTAGGTCAAAGCTTGACTCGATCTCGAACTTGGCTCGAGTTCTTAACGAGCCGAGCCGAGCTACTTGATATCCGACTCAAAAAGCTCGCAAGCTACTTGAAAATATAATATACTAACTTTTTATTTTTTATAATTTAAAATCTAAATTCCTAAACTTAAAACCCTAAAATATAAACCATAAATATAAGTTTTAAACACTAAAAATCTAAATCTAAATTCTAAACCTAACAACCTAAACCTCCAAACCCTAAACTAACACCCTAAACCTTAAAATTAACAAGCTTGAGTTTACACAACTTGTGTATCAAAGTTTTTTTTTTCTTGATAGGGCTTTAAATGAGACGTGACAGATGGCGAGCTACTCGACTCTGATACAATCAAAGATCAGTCAACACTTGACTCGATTGGGCTCGAATCAAGCTCGAACTCGACTCGAATTCTTAACGAGCCGAGTCGAACTCAGATTTCTCAGGCTCGTTAAAAATTACTCGAGCTCGAATTCGACTCAAAATCTTAACGAGCCGAGTCGAGCTCAGCACTACTCGAGCTCAACTCGACTCATTTACACCCTTAGTCACCACCTGATTGATAAATTAAATTCTATTGAATTAAACCTAGACTAGTGGTGTGAAGGGTTTGCACTCCCGCCACTGGGCCATACCATACCATTGGTTAGATATTTATTATATTATTACAGAAGAATAAAAATGAACGAAATTTAAATTTTTTTCGACAAATTTTAAATATAATCTTAATTTTACTTAGAGGGGAGGAAAATACTTTAGGGAAGGAAAATGAGTGCTCTTAGTGATTTAGAATTTATAATTTAAGAGAATATGATAGAATAAAAATAAACAGTTTGACCAACCGACCAAATGTGATTGCTCAAAATTTCAATTTCTGTAACATTAACAAATAAAGTAAACTGTGTACAATCTTCTCAAGGAAAAAATAGAATTTCTCAAGGTTAAAACAGAAATAAAATCCAATAGTAGATTTACCTCGTTCTCAATTCGTTCAAGCAGATCAAATCAATTCAATTATTCTTGGGAACAAAACTTATATATATATATATATATATCAAATCACTTCAATTATTCTTGGGAACAAAACTTGTATATATATAAATATATGTGAAGATTTACTAGTGAAGCTGGAGTTTATCAATGTTTAGAGAAATCAGATGAAAATTGGAAATAAAAAAAAAAGAGTTAAAAGGAGTGTTTGTAGAGAAGGAGCTGTAACAACCAGGACCCCACTTCGGTAATTTATTAAAGTCCGGTGATTGTAAAATAATTCTATGTATTTAATTGAAAAATCGGAAAGTGAAATTGGAAGTTTAAAGATTAAATTGATGTGTTTCGTTTATATGTTTCGGTGTATGTATATAAGTAATGACATATATAAACATGATTATAATTGTAAAGTGGCTCAAATCGAGCATGTAAATGGCAATTTCGGTTGCTGAGATATGTTAAGGCAATGTGTGATTTCCCATGGTTATGAGAAATATGAATTTGAGCATTCTATGTATTTGTATGATATGTGAAATGTGTATTATCATGTTATATATGCCAAGTGATACTTGTGAAAATTGATGAATTGAGCTATGTAATTGTATGATATGTTAAATTTGCGTTACCATGCTCAAAATGCTACATGATACATGTGGAAATCGATGGAAATGAGCCATGTGCTTAGATGTAATATATGATGTGTTCTAATGGAAGTAAAAGTAATTCTGACAGTGAAAAGTGATTGTAATGTTGCTTTTAGTTATTAATCTAGTGTCGGATATAATTGGTATGTCATAAAGTTCATATCATTAGTTACAAGTTTATAAACTTTGGTCTTGGCGAGGCAGAGAGATATTGTGCACATTTACAGACTTCGTGTCTCGACGAGACGGAAGAATGTCTATTAATTGTATCATATCGATATTTAATAAGGATGCGAGATCTAAGTATTCGTAAGTCACTAATTAATACTAAAATTCATAGTACAATGATAAAAATAGAATCAGACCGATAGTTGAATGAAATCGGAGTCACTTACATACAAGTAATAATAACTAGTGTGAGAGCTGTTGATCGGAGCTTGCTTCATCTTCAATGATTGTGCTGATCATGAGAGCAACATGGTTCATATTTGGCCTTTCACAAGGATTAGGGTTTAAGCACTTCAATGCTATCTTTAAAAGAATCACAACCTCTCCTTACTTGCTCCTTCCAAAACCAACCCTCTATCAAACACTTCAACCCTCCACTCCTCTCTAACCACCGAGTTCACCCACTGAACCAACTCCAACTCATCACCCTGAACTGCCTTCCCCGTTACGAGTTCAAGAAGAATCACCCCAAAACCATAGATATCTTCTTTAAAGCTTCTGAAACCACGAACAGTAGGATCTGAACCAGATGATGGACCTTCACTTTCCCAAACCATTGCCCCATATCCACTTACACAAGGATCCATGTTGTTGTTGAACAGTATGTTTGTTGATTTCAGGTTACCATGTGCGATTCCGTCTTCACTGAGCTCCTCGTGCATGTATTCTAATGCATCGGCAATGGTAGTTGCAACGTTTAATCGGCTTTCCCAATCAAATGTCTCACCGTTTTCGGATCTTGAATCGACAAGGAAACGTAATTGTTATATGTTGTTTAGACATGTAGAATTGTTGAAGAATGGAATTTACCTTGGAGTAGCCTGGAAAGGCTTCCGTTTGGTTGATATTCGTACTTTGAACTGTAGAAGGCAACTGATGGCAATATATTCGGATGCCTTGCCTGGTGCAGCCTCTGCATTCTCCTATTGAAGTCTTGACTCGTAGCACGCCGGTCCTTTATCCTCTTAAGACTTCACTGCCAAGCTCGTCGCTCTCACTACACCAAGCTTGGTATATAGCGACATTTTTTGCGGCGTTTTATGTACAAACGCCACTATATTCTTGCCTATTACGGCGTCTTTTGAAAAACGCCACTAAAGATCACCTTTTGCGGCGTTTATAATACAAGCGCTGCTATAAAATATGAAATGGTGGCGTTTGTAATACAAACGCCGCAAATAAGTTACCTTTAGTGACGTTTCTCGAAACAAAACGCCACAAAAGTGTTATATATGATGTTAATAAAACACAAAAAAACACTCAGCCCGTTCCCCCAAAATCTCAAAACGTAAATCCCCTCTTCGATCGCATATCTCGCCTGCATTATCCATTTCTCTTTTCTTCTTCAAAAAGATCAAATTCTAAGGTAGTCAAGCCAAGAGCTATACCATTTCTCATTTTCTTTTTCCTCAGCCAAACAATGGCGGCAACGACAGCTCTCAATCTATTGCGTCCGTGGCAATCGCTGCCGAGTTGTAATCATTTCGTCATCAAATCACAACTTTCCGTCCGGCCTCCTATCACCTGCTGATAAGCTGAGGGGTTTCCTTGGAGCACCCAAGATTTTAACGCTGTAATTCATTTTTTCTTATCCTGATCCTGATCTAGGGTTTCGATTTCATATTGTTTGGTTGTTGGTGAATCAACAGATGTCTCGGTGTTTTTCGTTTCCTCCATCGGAATACGTAAAGAACGGAATCCGCGATGAGGCACTAATTGAATCGATTAAGGTTTGTTGAGCAAATCCCCAATAGGCTAAACAGCTTTCTGGGGGGGGTTTCAACCCCTTTTGCTCGACTGCTATAATTCGCTTTCCTCGATAGCTTTGCTTTTGTCTGTATAGCAAAAGGACGAGAAAATATATATTACTATGTTGTGTTAGAGTGCTGAGCGTTTCCTGGCCATGTTTTCGTTTCCTGGATTTCTTGTAAAATAAATGGAGAATTTTCTTTTAGTAACTTAAGCTTTAAGTCTTTAACTATGAGAAAACGAACAAAAAAATTCTAGAAACGAAATGGTGCTGATTGTTTATCCTTTCATCTGTATATGAATGGTAGATGTAGCAGTTGTTATTAGTTCAGTATACAAAGGAACAATGTGAATGTGGTACTTAAAATAGTGTGGAAGTTGATTGAAGCTTAAAATTGAAATTGTTATAACATTGGCTAGAATTTAGTGAAATTGCATTGGCCACTTCATTACAAAACATTGTGAAATGTTGCTTGAAAATGGAACCTGACTTTTATTAGAGCTGCATTTAAATTTGCACTGGAGAATGGAACAAGGAATCATGTAGTCGATTATGAAGTTTACAGAGTTATTTGTTATTAGTAAACTTTTTACAAGGAAATCTTTCGTTTGTATTTGTTCTTGCTTAAAATTAATAAATTACAGGTTGCAGATTTTGGTTCTTTGGAACTCTAACCTATTGATGGGCGGACCCTTGCTGATTTCGTGCACACTAGAGGTCTTCAGATGCGTTCTTTGGGACATGTTGTAAGTGCCTTGTTCTGAGATATTTTGACTCTTAAATGCTTTCTTGTACAACATCTTTTGCTGTCTTTCCTGTAATACCCCAAATGTTAGCCTAGAAGAATATAACAATTTGATCACAAGTCTTTTGTCGTGTAATTGACACATATTAGATAAATCAAGTAGGAAAGTGACCATTATTAAAATGAGAGAAATTTCATGACTAAATCATTAAGGACTAAATCGAATTCTAGTTAAAACTCAAAGTTTGCGTGATAAAATAAAAACATAAAGAGGGTTTGTACACTTGGCAATTATAGAAGAAGGCATGTGCTAGGGGGTTTCGGCCATGAGGGATAATTCATCTCTTTTGTCTCCTTCATCCCTCTAATAACCGAAAACTAAATTGAGAGAAAGAGTGAATTTGCTGCCATGGAAATAGGAAGATTTGAGCTTTGTTACAGCAAACTTTGAGTTCTTGTTCAAATTTCCTAAGGGAATAAGTAAGTATTCTCATTCTTTTCTTGATTTGGTGTTAGTTTGAGAATTATATGTATATAAATTTCTTTTGTATTTAGAAAGATGAGCTTGATGAGGATTTTTCTCTTAGATTATTCGAATAGCTTGCGATAGATTTTCATGTCTTGATGATCTTGTAGAGTAGTTTAATTATGCTGAAATTCTTGAAACTAAGAGAAGAATTTAATCATATTAGATGTTGAGTTAGATAAAATACTTGGATGAACAAATGTTGCTTGTATTGTGGTGAGAAATCGAATTTGTGTTTACATCATTAGGTGGAGGATTGTCTTGGACAAACTAACTCTTTTAGGGACTAATTCGATCATATAAAAACCTCTGGAAACTGTTTTGAAGTAGTAAGATTCAGGGGAGGGATTGTTTTATCACTTTAAGACTGTGTAAAGATTGTTTTGTAAACAAAAAGGACTGTTTTATTGATTCTAAGGGGTTGTTATGTAAACTGAAGGAGTAGGGACTGTTTTGCAATAATAATAACTGTTTAGTACTTATATTTATAAACAATTCTGTGATTAAAAAACAGGGCTGTTGTATGTTAGACTTGAGGGGTAAATTGCAACAAGTCTTGGATTCCCTGATAATGGAGAACTACACAAGTCTTGCAAAATCCATTCCTTGGTGTGGAAATAGTTGCAGGTCTTCCTGAAAAAACGATATGAATGGGATATTCGCAACTTAGATTTCAATGAAATCAGGAAATTTGCAATTCTACGTGGATTATGCCAAAAGGTACTAAAGGCTATGGTTTTTCGTTCACGCTTTTAAGTCTTGCAAAATCCATTCCTTGGTGAGGAAATGGATGAGAACAGTACTTTGATGCCTCGGGAATGGTTATAAATATAAAAAAACAGGAATTGATTTTTGATGAAGTATCAATTTCCTTTTTTCTTTCCTTCGTTTCTTATAGGTAGGGATTGAGTTGGTTCCAAGGGATTTTAATATGGATTCTCCTAGCCCATTCCAACCATCAGATGTCAGCCTGGTTTCGGTCCATAAGGTGATAAACTCAAATCAGGAACGTTCTCTTTCCTCACTCCTAAACTTTGTTTCAGAATTTGTTGATTTTATTGTATATTTGTATTTTATTTCTTTTCAGCAAGCGGCATGCTCATCTGCGGATGGAAGACAACTTTTAGAATCATCGAAAACAGCCTTAGATAAAGGAAAACTCGAAGATGCAGTGACTTATGGAACCAAGGTATATGACGTGTATCCTCTTTCCAAGATCTTAACTGATTGTTCTTTTTTCTTCTGGAAGCATTATCATTGTTTATGGTAGAAGGCATATTGATTGTTTTAACTATCTAAAATTGCTATTAACTTCTTGTATTTAACTTTTTTGGTATAGGGATTCGGGATGATGGTCGGCGTTAGTGGTGAACGGGAGGTAGTGGATCGAGGAAGAGAGACTTAAGAACGAAATATGTAGAGGGGATTAAATTGAGACAAAATGTACTTTTTGTAATGAAATAAATATTTTGTTTAAAAATATTTTAAGTTAATTGTGACAATATATTTTGGGGATGAAATAAATATTTTATTTAACAAATATTTTGAATCAGTAATTTATATTTTTTTGGAAATATGGTGTTATTAGCGGCGTTTGTAAAAACAAATGCCACTAAAGAACAGTTATTAGGAGCGTTTACTGAACATATTTTTTCGCGGCGTTTGTCTTTACAAACGCCACTAAGGAACAGTTATTTGCGACGTTTGTAAAGACAAACGACACTATAGATCTTGACTTTTTTGCGGCATTTTTTGTCAATAAACGCCATAAACTATTGCGGCGCTGGTTTTAGTGACAATTCTTGCGGCGCTTTTCTAAGCGCCAAGAATCTTTTTAGCGGCGCTGAAAAACGCCACTATAGGACCAAAAACACACCGCTAAAAACATATTTTGCTGCAGTGTCTGTTATCGAGCATTACCTTGTACAGGCTGCCGTGTTTTCCATTTCCGAGCAATTCAGCTGATGCTCGAAGCAGGTGTTAGAACCAAAGCATACCCAAAATATAATTGGTATGAAAACTAATACCCATGATTTATCTATGTCAAATCATCAAGAATGATAATCTAAATAAACTGAATGTGGAAGCATACTTGAATTCATTGATGGACTAAAAACCTTGAATCCTTTGATGAAGATCGCCTAGAAGGTGGTTGTGATCTTCCAAGAAGATATGTTATCTCTTGACGTAAAACTCTCTTACGGGGAAGGAGAGAAAAACAAATTAACCTATTTCTTGGGGATCGCTATCTCTTATATAGTTGATTGTTAAATCAACTATTAGATATTTATAACTTTGTCCCTCATTAAATTATAAATATATCTTATGGTATCTACAATTTTATTTTATGACACTTTAATAATATAATTGGTCACTTAATTTTGTGTCATACTTTATAATAGCATCATACTTTTACATATGTGCCCACAATTGTGGATTTTAATCCAACAATCTCCCACTTGGGCAACATATATTTCCTGATAAATGTACAACATTATAAGCTCAAAAATTTGCTATTATATAATAGGGTTCTATAACAATCTCGTCCATCAACTATATCTATATAGGATCAAAGCAGTTTTTGCTATATCAATCATGACTAGACCTATCAATGGTCACATATACAAATATAGTCAAATGACATTGATTAATCATGTATGCGTAGCATGAAAAATTACATGAAGTGTGAATCGAACATGTCTATTTCCAACTGGCCCTCTTAAACCATAGTGAGATCAAACTTTACAGAATTCAGAGTGTGCATAAACCAAAAGAATTTAATTTCTGCAAAAAATAATCTTAAAATATTCTTAAACTGAAGTAACTGAAATTGTGTCTAAAATGAATGAGCATTTTTCAAAATTACAAACTCCCACTAAAACTGAATATCCTTAAATAATATTACATACATAATTAATGTGCTCATAAAAGACCTAGGGTGACAATTTCTTAATAAGCGCGCAATTATGGAGTTTGTACCAACATGCTCTATAGACACACAACCACTCTGAGTTTTCTTTAACAACTAGGAACTTAATATTTATGTGCTTCAAATATGAAGTGTTCCTATTGTTTATAGAATAAATGAATGCATATTTATTGCCACAAAATAACTAAAGTGGTCTTTCTATTCAATCTATAATTAGCAGCCCATGTGACAATTTTTTTTGCATCAATATTCTATTAGAATCGAAATCTGTAAACTTGATGATTTCTAACTTACCAGAACTTCAATATGTGAGCATGTAAACTTTTTGTTCTCTAAAGATATCTCATAACCCTATTAGCTGCTATCTAGTGGTACATACTAGAATTACTTAAATATCTGTCTAACATTCTAATAAAGTACGCAATATCCGAACGCATACATACTTGAGCATAAATTAGATTCTCAATAGCTTATGCATATGGAACCTTTTGTCTATATATTTTTAATAATTTCAAGGTTATTTTTAGGGTATTGAGTAAGACTAAATTTGTCTTCTTTAGCAATATGAGCATCACTTGGTTTATTCACACTGAACTTGTAGCATACACAATTTTCAACCAAATTTATCTCAAAAACCAAATGAGATAATCATTATGAAATTTGCAATATCATTAATGAGAGTTCTATTTAAGCTCGTAGATTGATTTCTTTAATTTACATATAATTGATATTGTATCATAAGACACAACTATATGATTGTACCATATAAATAGTTTTTTCAATGTCGCCATTGAAAAACAAGCTTAACATCTATTTAATGTAGCTTAAGACTAAAACGAGCAACAAATGTAATAATTATCTTGAAAGAGTCTTTCAATGAAACTTGAGAGAAAGTCTCTACAAAATCAATGTATTCTTTTAGAGTATATCCTTTAGATACAATACGTGCCTTATATTTATCCACATTACCATTTACATCCCTATTGATTTTAAATATCTATTTACAACCAATTAATTTGCACCTTAAGGTAATGAGACAAGATCTTAAACCTTGCATAAAATTATACTCTTCTTCTATGATATCAATCCAGTTTTAAGAGTTAGAACTTTTTATGGTTTGATGAAAAATGATTATGTCATTTTCTATCATTCCATTATTATCTTTATTTTCTTGAAAAAATATAATATAATAATCTGGAATAGTATTTCTCATTTATCTCGTGGATCTCTTTAATGACACTTGTTTTTAAGGTTGTTGAGTTTGTTATTCTGAAATAATTACCTTATCTTGAATAAAAGTTGTTCAACATTGCTTTGCTGAGGTACTTATTCACTTATTGATTAATAATAGGTGTGAAAACCTAAACATCGTCAAAAGTGATAGTATGAATTATATCATAATCCAATTTCTCCTCAAAAGTAATGTATCTAACATTATTTCTCCCTCCAAACTCAACATCCTAAAAAAAGTTATAGATCTCTCCTTAAATAATTCTTAATTGTGGGATCATAAAACCTACAACTCATGGATCACTCAAAATAACCGAAGTAGTTGCTCTCTTTTGAAGTTTAATTTCTTCACTTATACAAAAGAACCAACACTTTGTAACTTATTGTTGTTTCTTTTGAGTATCACTCTTAGTAACTTTATTTTAATATTTTCTTTTATTGCCCTTATTTTTAGAGCCACTAACTAAATGAGCATTAACTAAATGAGCACTTTTACACTTATAATGCTTCAACTTTTTTTCCTCTTTAACACGATGAGAAATGTGCTCAGATAGAGCCTACTTCTCCTTTTGACAGTTGTAACTTTTTTTTGATTTCGTTAAACCGTATAGGAAGTGATACTAAAAGCATACGAACAAACAATTGTTAGAAAGTTCGATCTTATGTGCCTTATTTTGAAGCAATATTAAATATTTTTATAATGTACTCCCTCACATTGCCTTGACCATTATACTTCATAGACATCAAAGAAGGCATAAGTGTTGTCATCTTAACCTTAATGTTTTGGGTAAAGCATTTCTTAACTTCGTCAAGGAAACCCTTAGTATGAGTAATATTTTTAAATTTGTGTTCCTAAAGGCATCTAGAATGTTGTGCTTTATGATCATTAGACTCATGCGATATGAACGATCTCACCTCTCGAAATACCTTTTATAGGTACTTACCGCAGTGAGAGGTGCAAGTTGTTCTTTCCTTAGTGCAAAGTCTGTGTTCATACCACCATCAAATACAATATGTAACTGTCTTTTCTATTCCTCGAAAGTAATTTTACTAAACATGAGTGTAGAATTTATATTAACAGATATTGTGAAAGAAAAAAAATAAATTACCTAAATAAATAAATAAATAAAAACAAGCTCACATAAATATTCATAAGTAAACAAATAAATTCAAAATAATGGCTAGTTCTCCTCAAGATACCAATCACAACATTAATATCAAGTCTTTGGACAATAATATTAACTATACGCTGTATTCTTGTTGTAGCAATCAAACATTGACAATAAACTATGTCAAACAATAGATTAATCTTTGGACTAATGTATTTCTCACATAAAATACCTTATAATTATCACATATTTATCGCCACAATTGTCATAATTCTGCGAAATTTTAACTTTCTTTTGTTCCAATTAATAAGCACATGAATTACAATAACCCATAATTATCTTAATATTTTAAATAAACTAATCTACACAAAAATAGTCATTTTGGTGACATTATGTTTCAACTAATCCATTAAAATATTAGATATCCAAAGCCAAAATATGAATTTATTTGTTTCAAAATATTTTCCTTAATTTTATCTTTCAATTAAATTAAAAGATAATCAAAGTAATAATAAATTTGAATAAAGAAAAACCTCATATCAAGATACTGAACACTCCATTAATATTTCATCTTTGGACAAAACATTAACTTACAAGTGATATCTTGATACAGTAATCAAACATTGATAATAAGAACATGTCAAGCAGAAATCTTTCTTTGAGCCGATTTATTGCTCATATATATAACTGAATAATTGTCACATGTTTATTACCACAATTGTACATGTAACAATGCCAACTATTAATCTTCCTTTGGGCCGATTAATACCAACATAAACTGAATTACATGCGCAAAACCTTCTACATTTCAAAATAAATTAATTTCTGCAATAGAGATCACTTTGGTGACTTAATGCTTCAATTAATTTATCTCGAAATATATGATATAAATATACCGATATTCAAGTTTAAAATTTTGTAACAGTCAAAACTGAAATTTCTGATAACACTTAAGTTTCCGAAATAACCCAAAATAAGGTTGTCTAAATAGGGCTAAAAAATTGAAAAACCGAAATCTTTGACTGTTTCTCAAAAAATTCCTTAAGCATGCATTTACCAAAATAAAACCTGAATTCAAAACAACTAATCTTTAACTTAAATTAAATATATATAAATATCATATAAATGAATAATTCATAAAATAATCACATTAAACTTTAATATATCCATAATAACCTAATGATCAAAATTAAATATTTTTTATTAAACTAAATCGAATATTAATTTTATAAGATTAATGACATGCTTTCCAAAATCAAAACATGTATCAATAACAAACATAAATAGGGGAGTGATTCAATGCCAAGCAATTGAAACCAAAATGTATATCTCTAATTAATTTTGCATAAAGATTAAGACCCTTAAGTATGCATCTAAACCTAATTTTGAATAGAATTTCAGGAGTTGAGTTTGCAAATATACACTATCATTCAACATTTAAGAAACTGAAATATCAATTACTTTCTTGTTAAATCACCAAGGAACAGATAAGCATAATCGAATTCTAAGTATTGACGAAATACAAATCTAATCCAAAACAAACATTAATCGAATAAAAAAGAAAGAAAGAGATAAGAACAGAATTAGATCAATGTGTTTTTACCATAATAAATATGGCCGCATGAAAAACCCCTAATAATTGAATATTAAATTTTAAGAACGAATAGATCTTAATACGTAATAGATTCATATCTTATTGCCGTAAAACCCTAAAAGTCAAAACCTAAAATTGCTTTATGAATTATAATCCATAAAGCCTTACAAATCAATAAAAAAATTTCTCAATGATTCACTGTTATAAAGTAATGATGCCACTTGTTAGAACTAAAGCATACCCAAAATATAACTGGTATGAAAATTAATACCCATAATCTATCATGTCAAATCATCAAGAACAATAATTTGAATAAACTGAATGCGAAAGTATACTTAAATTCATTAATTGACTGAAAACCTTGGATCATTTGATGAAGATCGCTTAGAAGGTGGTTGTGATCTTTTAAGAAGATTGGTTATCTCTTGACGTACTACCTCTTTATGTAATTGATTGTTAAATTAACTATTAAATATTTATAACTCTGCCTCTCATTGAATTATAAATATATCTTATGACATCTATATTTTTATTTTCATGACACTTTAATACCTATGACACGCCTAATATAATTAGTCACTTAATTTAATGTCATACTTTATAATAGTATCATACATTTTATATATGTGTCTACAATTGCGGATTTTAATCTAGCATGTCCTTGAATTTTAAAGCTCGGGCCGTTGGACTCTAAGCACTATGAGCGGCGACATGGCGACTCCACTCTGTTCAGAACCTACCGAATATTCTTATTTATGCACGGTGATCTTTGATTCATCAAAACTACTGCTAGCGTATGCGTTTAGTATTCCCTTTTCCGCGACATCCACCTTGGCCTCTTTCTGCTTACGTTTACCGACTAATATGAAGGCAACGACTAGCAGAATTATAACGCCAAGAACAGCATAACCAGAGTAGATAAGAAACTGCTTCGTCGATGAATCTTTAGATTTCTGTGTTGACGGTGGTGCTGGTGGAAATGCCTTTGAGACTAATTCTCCACATAGTTGTGGATTACCTGACCAACTGTTACCGGAGAACCTGCCTTTTACATCAGGAAGTGGACCGCTGAAGTTGTTGTTAGAGACATTGAACTGCACCAGATTGGAGAAATCAAGCTTTGGTATCTCTCCACTAAGTTGGTTACTCTGAACAAGGAAAGCAAGTGGCCCTGAAATTCGGGACAAATCGGGAACCTTGCCAAAGAAGTTATTGTTGGACACGTCAAACCTTTTCAAGTTACTTAACTGTGTTAGAGAATCTGGAAGATGACCTGATAATCGGTCACCGTTTAAATACAGATGAGTCAACGTTTGCAATTCCCTATCTCTTCTGATATCAATTCAACATCGTTCTTGACGAGCCTGAGTACGGAAAGGGAACTCGCCTTGCAGATCGAATCAATATCGATAACTCCGGTGAGATTTAGCTTGTCGAGAACTACTTTCTTGACAGACTGCAACCGCAAATCATACGATACACCCTTCCATTTGTGTTTGCATGGGTCTGATGTCATGTTCCAAGCCCAACTTTGATCTCTTTCTACATTTACAGCTGCAAGTTGGTCCATGAATCATACCAGGGATTGCTCCACTTCTTCATTTTCTGAATTTGAGACATGAAAGAGCAGAAATATCAGAATGGGAAGTACCCGGACGAGAACTCTACCAGAAACATGGTTTTACCAATTTATGAAAAGGGTTTGCTTGATCATGAATTGTAGTAGAACAAACCAAAAGAAAATGGTTTGCTTGCCAAATGGCTGAATTTGCCTGGGTTCTTATATTGAGGGAAAGACTGTCAATAATCATTCTAAATTGAAATTTTTTAATCTGATTGCCGGCAAAGTGTAGTCAAAGAATCTTCGTAATGCAGTGTCGACGCCGCCTAACCAGGCCAGTTCTTCAGGGTCTAGAGAAACACAAATCTTACATGTAAAACTGCAACTTTTACACGCATGGAATTTCTCAGCCGAAACAACTAAGTTTTAGAAAGTGTCGTTTTCGACTGACATCATGTATATGTATATGCATGTTCAGCTGTAAGTATCCATTAAAATAGGAATTCAATGAATAAGTGTTTATTTCAGCATAAACGTTAAAACAAATGTAATCAAATACCAAGCATATACAAATACAAATACAAGACAATGTATTCCCTTAGTACAGGATCTATGGAGAAAGAAGATACAAGCTGATGTTTGATAAGAATATTTGATTTTTAATGTATCAATAGTTATTGCCATTTTTCCTTATGGGTCCTAGCGTGTTGAAAATCACTAACTTTACTTACCTCTTCTATTTTTATCTATGACTAGGAAAACAAAGCAGGTTTGTCACCGCTTTTATCGAATGTTTAATCCGTGGTAGCCATATATCTTCCAAGGTAAGCTATGGATCTGCATGTCCAGCAATTTCATCATCACTAGATCCGGTTTCTTCATCAGTGATGTCATCGTCATCAGTCTCGTTGTCGGCTGTGGATTTCGTGATGTCTTCTTGCTTTGCGTATCGCTCACAGTACTCTGCTTCCGCACACACAAAAAAAGACACTAGTTACATCACTACTCTGCGTAGAAAAGAATACTTAGTTAAAAACTGCCCTCTATTTCTTACACACATAGATAGACGTCTTATAATAAAGCATAAATCATGAGTTTACGAGCGGTTCACAAAATTTCCAAGTGCACAGTGTGCAACATCTCGTTCGAGCCATTCAACGAGAGCAATTCTGAATGGAGGAAAAGAAGCAAGACCAGTTCATCGTAATCACCTTTTACTTTTTGATCATATTGCTTTCGATCCTTCATCATCAATGATGCTGCATCCCCATTTAGGGGGTCTGAAGGGTTTGGATAAAGCAAGAGTTGTGGAAGGAAAACTTCGAAAATATTTAAAAGATCTGCACCAACAGGAAAAAGAAGTCAGGTTCCCTTAAAATTCCAGGAAAAAAATACTAATTTGTATAAGGGGAGAAGAAAGGGTAAAAATGTATTGGGGCAATGTAAAGGCATCGATCGAGAAACCTAATAAAGTCTCCTGCTTATTAGTAAGCAATGAAATAAACTGATGCTTACCGAACATTGGACTCCATGATTGGTTAATAACATCCAAGCATACAGAACCGGACCTGCAATTATTCAAATACAGGGGAAAGAATCGGATTGTCAGAACTTTGAACAAGAAACAGCATGGCAAAACCAGAAATATAAAAAGGTTACCAGAATTCTTGTCTATTAACAATTAATACAAGAGCATCTTAAGTGTTTTTCTTAGCATAACCATTCCAAATTTTATATGGCTGACCATGATAGCTCAAAGAGACCATTTTTGAAAAAAATCTACAGCAGATATATTGCAATTTGTAAGAGTCAACTCAGAAATTATAAATTCCTCACAGTTCATCAACGTTTGGATGGAATATCTTGTTCACAAATCCAATAGAAGGAGACTTGAATGGATAAGCATCCGGAAGCTCAACCCGAATTTTCCAAGCCCCTCCTTCATAGAGACCTGTAAGCATTGAAGTCGATATTAAAGAAGGAAAAGTGGAATCAAAACAAGTACTTGGACTACCCAACAGAAACAATGGCTACAAACTATAGCATACATATAAAAAAGACTAAACGATGAAGAAAACTCTCCAAACTCAACGAAGTTTCAAAATCAAATCCCTTCCGTAAAACGAAAAAGAAAAGAAAAAGTGAGGCATCCGAGAGAGATAAAGCTATCTTACGTATAATCAAATTAATAACGTATTTCCAAATCTATAAGCCTATATAACACTGTGCAACAGTTCTCTGATGGTCCTGCACCTGTTTTCGTTCGTATTATGGATGTAAATTTGGGGAATTTGATCACTTAAGTGTTTTGGTTGAATTTGTAATGATAGATATTGTATCCTCTCTCTTAATAATAATAATGATGATGACGACAATAGTACTTGAAGTACTTAAGCATGTGAATATCATGTGAGACGGGTCATACCAAACACACATAACCAGAACACAAATTGTACAGACCAGTATAAACATACTTTCTTTGGGACCATGAAACTTGACGTTGAATTCATTGAGTCCATCATTTATTGTTTCCACATTATAATCACTCATCATCCTGATAAAATGAACAAGGAAGAAAAGAAAACTCATCAGCAGCTCACACTAAAATCCAAATTTAGCAGCAATTTCTAAATTTAGTAAAACTTCACACAATGGAAATGGAAAGAGTTCATTGAAATAAAGTAGAACTAACAAGAATTGAAATAGCACAGACAGTTGAAGTTCATGAGTATTATTTAATGAATATCGTCCATTCAAATTATAATCCTATCCTGCCCTACCCAGTCCATTTCTCAGATTATAAATGTTCCCATTCAAAAATTCAATTCCAGTTACCATCTTCACTACAAACATCTTCATGATGCTAACCCTGTTAAGGTTACAGTTCAAAACATCCCAACTTATCCAAACTACTAGAACCACTTTAGAGATTTGCAACTAAAAGTGCCCAAAAAACCCATTGAAAATATTATTCAGTAAAGGCATTGCAATTGCAAACATTCTCCACATCAAAATTCGAAAGAGAGATTGAACCATGTGAGCATAAAACAGCATGAATAATGCATATGTAAAATATGTAAGACAAACTTACAACTTCATTACATCCATTTCTCTCCTCTTACTCGGGGAAGACATTTTAAGCCAATACTATAAATTCCGAACTACCTGCAGAATATAAAAATATAATTACTTCTTGCAGTTTCTGTGAAACTAAAATTTATGAAATGAACTTCACATTTTACACACTTCCTTCTCCAATATATTCTTTTTTCTAAAACATTTTGGGAAAAACTAGCCCGATATGGGAGAAAAGGCACATATTAGAAAAACCATTTAATGGTTTTTAATATCAAAAGGATCGAAGGATATGAATAAATGTTTGTAATTAGAAAAACAACTTCAAATCATTAGTTGATTGGATTAGCATATAATCCCGAACCAAAGCTGCAAGGTTTTGGAAATTTTGACGAGTTTGTTCATACAAAAGCTACGCAGATGCAAAGAATCAAACTTAGCATCTTCATATCCTTCCGACCTGAATCCATATTAGAAAGATCTAAAGATAGAAGAATTAAGTCTACACTTCAATTCCCAGCAATCCATAGATATTAGTACTACTGCAAATCTAGCATATAAATTCTTAGTTTGGAACACTGAAAAAACAAAAACAAAAAGGCAAAAACTTCAAATGCTGCTTACAAGTGTTACACGCCCTCTAACCATAAAACACATCAAACCCGTCTCATGAATAGACAATTTTCTTATTCTTCCAGTATTGATTTTGATTCATAAATCAATATACAATCCAACACTCTCAGAGTTGAAATCTAACAATGCTGGAAACAAGAAATTTGTTATCATTGCCATAAAAAGGATATAAAAATGCCTAACTTATACAACATTCCGCTTTACATTACACGTTAAAGCATCAATCCTTAGATTACACATTTGCATTAGAATACTACACATACAAATCCATAGAATGTAGCCCAATCGAAAGAGGAAAAAAAACGTATGAATCCCCGTTTTCTTCCTTAAAGCAATAGAAACAGATACAAGGCATCTTTGAAAAAGAGAAACGAGGGACACAGGCATTTATGATTTATGTATATATAGACAAATTCATCATCTTTTCATTCCCATTAAGCTTAAAATCCTAATTGAAAGTAATAAATCTAAGATCCATGGCCGAAAGTGTATCCAGAAATGACAAAAGAAGCGACCAATAAAATGTCCCCCGTTTGATCACTTACAGATAAAACGGAGAAGAAAACCGGGAATGAAACCATGGTACCTTATGTCTCGGAAAAGGGTAATTCACGTAAAATTATTCCGATGATAGTCCTATAAACAGAGATTTCCAGAAATGAACAGAGAACGGGGAGGAAGGGGAAACAAAGAAAAGGGAGAGACTTTATATTGTAATCGAAAATTTTCACGCACACGTGTTGCATTCAAGTTTCTGTAATGTGGCAATGGCCAATGGCATGCCTGGTTTTATGGACCACAATACTTCTATGCAGTTTTTTTTAGAGAAATCATGTGGAAATAAAAGAAAGGAAAAAACTTTGATATATAGGCCGCTTAAATTTTAGTTTACACGTGCTTTTTAATTTTAGGGGTTAGAGTTTAAGGTTTAGAGGTTTAGGTCGTAGAGTTTAGAATTTAAGGTTAGTGTTTAAAATTTAATATATAATGTTTAAGATTTAGGGTTTAGTTTTTTAGGGTTATGGTAAAAAATTTAAGATTTAAGTTTTTATAGTATAAATACATAGGCCTGTGTAAAATTACACAACTTATGTATCAAAGTTTTACCCTAAAAGAAATGGGTTTTAGGTATTTTTCATGAATTTATTTAGGGAACTAAACCAAAAGAAACAATGATATATGTTCTTTTTTGGTGACTACGATTTTGTTAAAATTGTTTTGAGGTGGATTGGTCATTGGAAAAAGGGTTTATCGGTCAATGAAAAATAAGAATGTTTTTTAATCACGGGTATAGATTGAATTTTACAGAGGTCTAATATGGAGTGATCTTCTTAACCCAATTTTTTCTATTCATAATGTTTTAACGCCCCTATCTTATTAGACCAACTGATTGTTGGTGAAAATAAGATATTTTTAGTAAATATTTTTTTATCTTCAAAATATACGACAATTTAAATATCATTTTTTATCTGTAAAATAATATTATGTTGAACTCAATGAGGGGTGACAGTGCTAAAGGGTGTCATGTTCCTCTTTGGTGATCTAGGTTCGAAAAACTGATCATAGATACCAGTTGTAATCGTATTAGAATAAAACCATTTCATTCGGCTATTCCAAACATGTTTATTTTTTGTTTCTTTAAATATTATATGATATACGAAAATCATTTTAAGCTAAGCTCAACAACATTGAGGCCGAGAAAGCTAAGAAACTGCGAGGGTAAGCATGATATGTCGAGACTGAAACCACCAAGGATTTGGAAACCGTTTTTATAGCCTGGTGCCCACAAGAGATATTTCTGAATCGCTGCAATGGCTATGGATACATTTGGTCGCCTCCTTTACTCGCCCAAACTGGTGTTGCCGGCTGAATCTAGACATCGATTTGCATCCGACGTCGAGTTATAGTATGCATTAATAATCGTCAACAACAATAACACAAGTGCGAAAACACATATAACTTGGACTATTTAGCTAGTACATTAGAATCTTATGCATCCTAGTGCATATCCCTATAATTCAGAAGTACTGAGCTTTCCCGGCTATTTGGTTTAAAAACAATTGATGCTGGAAAAAAATAATAATTCTAAAATCAACACTTGAAAAGTTAAATTTACGTCCATAAAATAATATAATACCGCAGGAAATAAATATAGCAAACAGTTTATAACTTATGATTGATTTTTACATCAGCCAGCATTCACTAATCTTGAAAACGCCATATCCATACCCCATATTCAGTAATCATTTATAAAACTCAAAGTCAGTGTCAGGCTTCTTCACATTTGTTATGTAACCCTTTTCAAAGTCCTTGGGAAGTATGACATATCGGTTCTTGCGAACGGCGTGCATTCCGGCTTCCTGACAGATAGCTGCAATCTGTATGAATCCAACATGCATTCCGAAAAATGAGTGAAAAAAGATTCATGACCAAATCCAGAGAGAGAGACAGGAAGGTATGATATATAGATAGTACGCCACAGCCAACCTCAGCAGCACTAATTTTATCAGGCCGACTAACATAATCCTCCAGGTCAACCTCATCGCTTAGGTTCATTTTAGCAGTGCAAACCTGTGAAGGTAAAGATCACCTTAAACGCAGCCAACAAAATAAAATGCAAATGGAATTAAAGGGAATAGCACAACTACTAGAGACAATCACGAATCACGCAGAAAAAGTACACTAATGACAACAATCACATAGGCACTGACACACAATTTGCTCTACTTGCCTGGAAAACAAGCCTCTTCTGCCTTCTATCAGGCAAAGGGAACTCAATCTTTCGATCAAGCCTTCCAGGACGAAGAAGTGCAGGGTCCAAAGTGTCTGCTCGATTTGTTGCCATAATGACCTTAACATTCACAGTCTGGTCAAATCCGTCCATCTAGAAATAGTTTGGAGAATAAGGTTTAGGTAAATTCAATTATAAACTTTCACAAACATTTTGAATTATACTATACTATGCTGTATCACATCAAGTCATACATACCTGATTCAGAAGTTCCATGAGGATTCGCTGAACTTCTCTATCAGCTCCAGTTTGGGCATCAAATCTAGCAGTGACAAGGGCGTCCACCTCATCAATAAAGATAATTGCAGGAGCATTCTCTTTAGCAAGACGGAAGACATCACGAACCATCCGCGGGCCCTGAAACAGAAACAATTCTCAAGTTTTATTATCCACCAAACAGAAGAAGAGAACTGACAACAAGATCTGTAACAAGTAATGTAGCCTTACCTCACCCAAATACTTTTGAACAAATTCAGATCCAACAACTCTAATGAAGGCTGCTGTTGTATGGTTAGCGACAGCCTTTGCAAGCATGGTTTTCCCAGTGCCAGGGGGACCATAGAGTAAAACACCACGAGGAGGGTCTATCCCAATCTGCTTGTAAAGCTCATGATGAGTCAAAGGTAACTCCACTGCCTCACGGATTTCCTGCTTTTGAATGTCGCATCCTCCAATATCCTAAGTGAATAGAAGAGAACAAAGTCTTAGATACCAGAAACAACCACCAAAACCTAACAATTAAGGCAATTTCCCCATGTAGCAGGCGGAATTCACTCTAGTTTACATTCCAACTTGAGGCTGAACTTATGTTAATCTGTCTAGAATCCAATAAGCCAATACAAACGAGCTCATGAAACATGCAAATTTTGTATACCCTTTGGTAGCCCTCAAATTCAAACACCCAATTATTTAAGAATGAAAAAGAAAAACAGACCCACTATTCAATTCTTCTTATTTTGTCATTAAAGCTGCAGTTTGCACTTGCAGACATTTTTCAGCAAACTAGCCTTATCTAATTTTCAAACCCAAAACCTAATATTCTCCGATTGTGGCATACAGAAAACCCTAGCATTTAGTATTATTATCATTACCATTACACACCCAAACAAATCAATTAATCAACACAAGAACTATGGCAGCAAGAAATCAATCATCGCAAATTGAAAGCCCTATATCCTAATAAATCAATAAAGCACCAAACTTCAAAACAGAAGAAATATATATAAAAAAGGCGAAAGATAAGAAACTGACATTGTAAGTAACATCGGGCTTCTCGGACTGGCTAAGCAGAGAAATACTGGAATCGGCCTCGGGAGGCAATACATCGACAAGAGCATTGGAGTGTCGGTGCAGAGCCACCGAAGCGGAAGGCTTCAAGAGCTCTCTATTAATGGTACTCAAGATCCGGACATAGTAATTGGAGCCGGTGGTGGAGCCGACGATTCCATTGTTCTGATTGACCATCTCCATGAACTGGCCTATGACCAAAGGCACCGACTGGATCCTCTTGACTTCCTCCTGAGCCATCAAAAGCTCTCTCTTGAGATTCTTCTGCTCGTCCTTCACGTACTCTTCTTGGATGTCTATGAACTCCAGCTGCCTTTGAAGGGATTTCAGCCTAGTGTAGAGACGTCCTCGTCGGCACCGGTGGAAGGGTCCATTGGGAGGTACTTGCCAAGGTCAGGCCTTGTGGCGGGGAGCGGTGGCTCCGCCGAGGGTTTCGGTTCCGACACCATCGCCATTTGCTTTTTTCGACTTTTGAGTTTCGATTGAGGCAAATTTGGGAGAATAATCCACTTAGAATATAATATTTGAAATATAGGGTGGCTTCGTAGAATTTTAGGGAAATACCATAAAATTTATGGTGTCGGTGGAGAAGACGTCATGTACAAAACACGTTTTTTTATATAATTTTCAGTGGCAGACGCTATCTGCACACTGCGTTACGACCAGCATAAAGCCAAGCGGCTCAGCTGTTGTCTTGCCAGCCTTAAACAATTGACTTGCCAACCTTAATCAGCCGGATTCAGCTGGTGATATGACGCCACTATTAGGTGGCGTCCCCTGTCATGTGACAAGGCCATCCCTTATTATATTACGACCCTGCCTTGACAAGCCCGTTCATTACCGAGCAATGGTGGACCGAGTGATGATATGAGCAGTCCTTAAGGAGCTACCAAGTCAAGGATGCAAGTTGAGAAGCTTTAGGAAGACGATGAAGGCCCTATCCAGAAAGTGTCCTCATTTGGGACGAAACAGCGTCTACTCACGACATTCTGGTAAGTTTATTTAGCTCTTTGGGGAAGTGATGCGGTGTCGGGTCTCCACCATCCCCTCGCGCCTGGGCTAGCGGCCGAGCTTCCTTGGTGTAGCGACCTACTCCTAGGCCTATGTGGGGCCTAGGTGTGCTGGCGATGGGGCCTAGTGGTTGGCGACTTTGTCTCCCGGGAGAAATACCTAGGGACGGTTTTGGGGCCATAGGGCCCCATATCGCGCTTGTGGATGAAATCACGAGGTTGGAGTGCGGTATCGCTAGGCCTGCGGGATTCGGAACTCTAAAGCCTTAGGGCCTTGTGACCGAGAAGGCTTGACCGAGATAACTCCTTGGACAATGAGGCATGAGGAAGGTGACTTATGCAGGTAACACCCATTTCAAGTGCCGCCGCGGCTTGCCAACCGAGCAAAGGGGGCTGTTCGTGACACGTGGTATCGAGCGAGAATACGATGGACAATATACTCATGTGATGGCGGCGTTTGGCTATGGCTTTTGATCTGATGGTGCGTATTTGTTAACGACGCCATAGTGCTCGTGTACCCAACGGAACACTATGATGCTTTATTTAGTGGTCGTGGTGCGTGGTGACGCTTGAGACGGATGCGTAGCAAAAATGAGAGTTGGACTATTTGTGGATCGGTTGGTCTCACGCAAGCGCTCCCACGGGTGGAGTAGGCGGGGCGGATCATCATGGGGAAAAAAAAAAAGACTACTTTTTTTTTCGTACGAGGCGCTGGATTGTGCATTCTACGCCAAGCGCTCCGGTGAATGGAGTAAGCGGTCGAATGATAGTAAACCAAGCGCTCTTTGGTGGAGTAGGCGGGGTGGGGACTACGCCAAGCGTTCCCATGTGGGGAGTAGGCGGGGTGGTCTAATCCCACGCCAAGCGCTTCTCTTCAAGGAGTAGGCAGGATGGTGTAATGTCACACCAAGCGCATCCATTAGTGGAGTAGGCAGGGTGGTCTAGTTTCACGCCGAGCGCCCTGTGAGGGTAGGCAGGGTGGCTAGAACCTACGCCAAACGCTTCCGCGAGTGGGGTAGGCAGGGTGACTCCTTATGCTGATTGATCAAGACCTAGTCAAGGCACAAATGTGTCTAGGGTGGGTTTGGCAAGGTAGTGCCGATGTGTTACATTAGCGCGGTGGTGGCGTATGAATTAGAACACGAGTGGTGCTCATTTGTTCGTTACAGGCGTAACATTGTTGTTGGCTGATCGAGACGGCAATCGAGTTGAGGCGCAAAGAAGCGCAAGAACTTTTGTGGATGAGATTGATCTTTGCATAGTAGTGCATGTCCGTGATTTGGGACACCGGTAATATTTTTTTTAGTTGCTTTAAAGGCTCGTTGAAGGCTGTCTATGGGACATGATGAAGTGTGTATTCCTCATAGCATGGGGGCACGAATTCTAGCAATATGGGGATGCTTACGCATCACGCGAGAGGAGAGTCATTCCCTATGGTGGCTATTGGTAATAGTGATACTTATTTTGATACATTGCCTTGTGTCGGTAACCCTTGCTTATTGATGTTTGTTTTGTCCTGTTAGTACAAGGGCGTGTGTAGCCCGAAGCATAAAATATGCTTATTTTTGTTAATCTAACATAATGGTGCTTGTCATTTCCAGGGTAATGGGATAAATTCTTGATTGATGGAAGTTAATGGCAATATTGTTTATCATGGCACTGTGGTGCTTGATTGTTGCCTAATTATCTTTTTCCAGGTGAAAATAGGAGTGGGTATAGATGGTTGTAGAGTGATACAACGGATAGTCATGGGTTCGTAGACTAACCCTAAAAAGAAAGAGTTGGAGACAACTTGAAACCGTTCCAAAATTGCTTTGGGTTCGGGGACTCAAGGCGGCGGAGTCGTGTTCTTCAAGGTGGTGGATTCGCCCATTGATAAAATCAAAGGGGATGATAAAACTCATTTGTTGTGGGAGTACCTTAGTATAGTGTGATCGTCTAAGGGTGCAGGACAAGACTCTTAGGACCTCGAACTATTTAACGAAGTGGTCAAAGGATCACGACGATCGTTGTATGCCAAATGGAGTGGCCCATCTCGAAACAAAAAATGGAGTAAAAAGGAGTGCAAAGTTATTGGTATTCTCCCTCTTGTTGTTGTGGGCTCTTGTAGCGGACGGACACATCATGGGTTCTCGGGGAAAAGTCACATTGTCAGATAAAATCAAGGAGCCTAAGGGGAAATGTTTCTCATAGCTAATAATTTGTCTGTAAATGGCAATTTTCTTAAGACACATTGGGTCTTAAGGTAAAAAGGAATGTGTTGCGGTGTGGTAGTTTGGACCAGATTCTCTGGCAATAAATTGCAATATGAGATGACAAAGGGTAAGGCAAAGTGCTATTTGTAAAGCTACTCGTTTGGGTGAGAAACACAAGGGTGGTACAACTTGGTAATGTGGGTGCATTTGAGGGAAGCTCTCCTTAGGAGTTCCTTCACAAGCAGAGCCAAAGAGTAAGCGTGGGACAAACAAGCTCGATGGGTATGTGGTGATGATTCAAGTACAATTCAGATCTCACCCAAGTATTACAAAATCCCCAATTTGGGCAGTGGAGATGTGGGCTACTACTGACAAGCTAGTTGGTGGGGCGAGCTAGTAAAGCCAAGGCTTAGGTCAAAGTTGATGTATGGACCAAGAGACCAAAAGCAAAAACCTGGTTACCACGGATATGTCAGTGTTACCCAAAAATAGAAATGTGGTGGTCAAGGAAGTTATAATGCACTTCCCAGAGTTTGGCAATACAGAGCGTGAATTGCAGTGGGAGTCGTACTGGAAAGTCTCATTGAACTTGTGAGGTACATTTCATTTTATTGTTATGTAATTGGACTAACCAATTTCGCGGTCAGTTTTCTCTTTGTGTGTGTTCTGACGACAGGTGTTCCTACCAATTCTTTGAGGGATGTGGGGGCAATCGATTAGAGAACCAAGACGGTTTTGAAGGTTTGGCAGGTGTCAAGAAGCCCTGGTCGTATGCAACAGGGATAAATGTTAGCTTCATGTAACAAAGAAGGACACGATACAAATATCACACCTATTTGTAAAAGTCGATGTCTGTGCAGGCACAATGATTCTGGGTGTGTCGACAAGAATGGTGACAAACGCGAAAACGTGGAACGAGTATTGCCCAGAGAGAGAACACACCCAGGTGCTGGGGCGTCAACACAGGGTGGTGGGTCGGTAGACCCTAGTCGGTTTAAGGAACTTGAGGCCGTAGTGGCTGCCATGAGAGCTATGGCATCAAATGATCGACTTTGAGCAATAAAGGAAATGCAGCAAGAGTTGACCCAGACTATCAAAGATTTTGGTAATGGAGGCAAAAGAAGCATTAAGTCATATGAAGTTCGGACTAGATGAGATCAAGACTCGGGTTAACCTGATACAAATAGCTATGAGCAATTCGATGACAGTACATAGGGTTTGAGGACTAGAGTTTCAAAACCCCAGCGGTATGAAGGGAACAGAGATGCTAGGGAGCTTGAAAATTTCTTGTTCGACGTCAAGCATTATTTCTGATATACGCATACTAAAATAGATAAAGACAAGGTCGCGGTGGCCTTGGTGTATCTAATAGGGGACGCCAAGTGGTGGTAGCGGTCCAAGTTTATTAATGGTGTTTGTCCTATCAAAATGTGTGAGGAGCTAAAGGGAGAGTTAATGGGCTCATTTCTTTCCCAAAAATGTAGAATATAATGCTCAAAAGAAGCTAAGGGATTTAGTGAATACAGGTTCTATTCGAGATTATGTAAGAGAATAAAGAGGTATTGATCCTACATGAGAATACTCTACTGACTAGATGTCGTGGGCATATGGGGAAGAGTTTGGTTCCTGCGAAAACCTAAGTTAGACGTAGAGGGCACAAGTGAGACATCATTTTGAAGTCCACGACACGAGACTAATGTTGATATGATGGTTGTGGGGTGCTAATACAGGTTCCTTTGGGGGTGTGATAACAAGATGAACTTTTCTAGTAAGTGGATAATGGGGAAGACATGTCTTTTGGGAAGAGGGTAATGGCCCCGTGACAAGTATAGGCCATGTGTGTCAAGAGATCAAATGCGTACTTTTGTGCTTATCAACAGTTCTGTCTGTTACAAAGGGAGTGAAGGAGAAACGAAATAAAGGGGCAACTTGATTGGCCATTACAAGGGCCATAGGAGACCATTAAGAAGTTCTAGCGAGGACATATGATCAACTATTTTGGCTACTGGAACAAGGGCAAGGTTGTTCGAGAGTATATTGGTGGCCATTCATTAGTAAATGGTGCATGTATAATTGAGTAAGAAGAAAACTTCACGAGTTGATGATATTAGCTTGTCGTAGAGACTGCATTCTCAAATAGTCAAAACACATGAGGTATACATACAAAGGCATACCATGATTGGTGGTAGCATAAGGCAATGTGTGCCAACCAGGTAATCATACGAGACTTGTGTGGATATGTTTTCATTGATAAAATTGCTTGTATATCTTATAAAAACAGGATGTATTGCGGAGAACAAAAGGCAAGTACAATGCAATACGGTGTTGGCAACTAGAGATAATCTATGCATTATTGAGCAACCAGGTGCAACGTGAGCATGTGCTGGCAAAACTTGGGTTAATGTTGATGACAAATGTATGGTGACGCATTCAATACTTTGGAGGTCTCGGGATGAGATGAGGCAAAGTTGGCGAAGATGCTTAACGTCGAGGAGCAAGCCATTGAGTGACGAGTCATAACATATTTGCTCATGATCAGGTATGTTACTTTTGTATTTGTGTAGGTTAATGGGCAGATCGTGGAGCACAGAGAAACTACAAGGCACTTGTTCGAGTGGATCGATGGTTTGTTACTTGTCTTTTGCCCGAGCCACAACCAGAGTAAAAGTGGGGGAGCATGAATCTAAAACTCAACATGATAGAAGTGGAACTGGGTCATAATGAGTTTATGGTCAGTCTATATGATTACGGATGTACAACATAGTCAAAAGGGGATAGAAAGAACCCAGGATCGAGGCTTGAATTATTTGCTTGAAGGATCAAATGGCGGGACAAGAAAAACATACCAAATCGAGCACGAATCGAAGATGTGCTGCCACAAGGGTTTGTATCGGCTCAACAGGTGATGAAGAACTGGTGTCAATATCAATGTGAACCATCATTTCCTGGACTACATCGATAAGGGCATCAGTAGAGGAAGTGGGGGAGAATGTCAGAACCATCCCTTCTTGGACTACATTGACGAAACCATTGATAGAGAAAGTGGGGGAGAATGTCAGAACCATCCCTTCTGGGGCTACATCGATGAGGCCATCGATAGAGTAAGTGGGGGAGAGATGTCAAGGCCATCCCTTATTATATTACGACCCTGCCTTGACAAGCCCGTTCATTACCGAGCAATGGTGGACCGAGTGATGATATGAGCAGTCCCTAAGGAGCTACCAAGTCAAGGATGCAAGTTGAGAAGCTTTAGGAAGACGATGAAGGCCCTATCCAGAAAGTGTCCTCATTTGGGACGAAGCAACGTCTACTCACGGCATTCCTGGTAAGTTTATTTAGCTCTTTAGGGGGAAGTGGTCTGGTGTCGGGTCTCCACCATCCCCCTCGCCTGGGCTAGCGACCGAGCTTCCTTGGTGTAAGCGACCTACTCCTAGGCCTATATGGGGCCTAGGTGTGCGGGCAGTGGGGCCTAGTGGTTGGCGCACTGTCTCCCCGGGAGAAATACCTAGGGACGGTTTGGGGCCATAGGGCCCCATATCGCGCTTGTGGCTGAAGTACGAGGTTGGAGTGCAGCTATCGCTAGGCCCTGCGGGATTCGAAACTCTAAAGCCTTAGGGCCTTGTGACCCTGAGAAGGCTCGACCGAGATAACTCCTTGGACAATGAGGCATGAGGAAGGCTGACTTATCTGGGTAACACCCATTTCAAGTGCCGCACGGCTTGCCAACCGAGCAAAGGGGGCCTGTCCGTGACACCATGCATACATACAACAGCTTTTATGTGAAAGCTGATAACGGCTGAATAAATCTTTTTTAATATTATATATAGGGATATAAAGAAGAAGAAGGGGTCTGTATAGTTTGAGAAAAAATATTGAGAGAAGTTTGTGGTGAACGAAAATTTTAGTATTTTTTGAAGATATATTTAAAGACGAAATTATTTTTGAAGTATATTTTATTTTAGATCTTCTTGATTTCTCAAAAGTAAGTAATCTGTTTTATTAATTAATTTGTTGTTTTATTAATTAGATGAGTTTATAGATTTTTTGTGTGATTGAATCGTTGTTTAATACCTATGTTTAATTATTTTCTTTGTTGAAGGATTTAAAACGCATTTTCTCAATTTTTCATCTATCATATAAGTTTTCTGTATTTGTTTAATTTTAATTAGTTAAATAATTTTTCAATAGTTAATGTTGTTCTTATATGTAGTTTTTGTATTTACAAATTTAATAAGAAAATTTAAATTTATGATTATGATTGTTTTTTTTTCAATATGTAGACAAAATGAGCTCATCAACATATTGTGACACTGAAAATCTAGTTGGTCGTTAGGGCAAAATGCTTGATGATTTCAGTGAGGATGAAGAAAATATTATGCCTATTATAGAAGATGATGACGTTCATTTACTGGATGCTGATGATATTGAGGCTGTTATGACAGATGAGACTGAGGGTAATGGTCTGGATGTTGAAGATGATGTTTGGGCCGCGGCTGTCACCAAGCTTGAGATGAGAAATAATCAGCCTGTTTGAGGTTATGTTGAACCGGAGCCCGAGCAACCGGAACTCATTTATCTAGCTTATGAACCTTTAACCCATATGTATGAGGTAGACTATGCAGCAATGCGAGATCCGAAACATGAAGCACGTGTATTTGGTTCTTCATCATCTTCTAACTATGAGGAATTGGTACTCAAGGCTCAATTCGAAACAAAAGAAGATGCCCAATTGGCAGTTAAAGAGTACTGCATCAAACGCCATATGAGTTCATATGTTGCTGAGTCTAATAGACGTACCTATTGCGCCGGGTGTATTAATTATAAGAGCAAATGTCCTTGGAGGATGAGTATTTCATACTGGCAGAGAAATAAGATGTGGGAGGTGACAAGGTTCAATGAGCAACATACTTGTTCAAATATATCATTATCACAACACCACATTAATTTAGACTCTCATCTAATATGTGCCTACACTAGGTTGTTGGTTGAAAAAGAACCAAGGATTTCAATTGTAGTGTTAGTAGCATCCATCCAGAATCAGCTTCGATATATTCTATCTTACTACAAGCATGGATGGCAAAACAAAAGGCAATGGCGTAGGTGTATGTGATTGGGATAAATCGTATAATGAGCTACCAGCTCTTATACGAGCAATGTAAATATTTATCTCAAGAACCATGGTAGAATACGAAACAAAACCGACGTGCAACTTATAAGTAGGGATGGCAACGGGCTTGATCTGGACCGAATCCAACTGGACCCAGATCCAGACCCATTTTCACATCTTGGATCCAGACCCGTCCCGAATCCGTGGATCTAGAAAATTGGGACCCATATCCAACGGATCTCACAAATTCGGGTCCAAAATGGGTCTGTTAAAAAACGACCATTTGACCTATTTTTTAACGTAATAAAACTGTTATTGACTAATTTCACATCACATCTCCAATGGAGGAAAGATTAATTTCAATACAACTAGTAACAGAATAAAAACAATAAACTAAAGTCTAAAAAAAACTCCAACATAATTACACAAATATCTTTTGAATAACACAAACATTAAAAAATGTAGATCATGAAACATTCCATTGTTGCAAGCCGAGTACCACACTTCTACCTCCTTAGAGTGTCAGTCTTCGCCGTTACTTAAATTATCAACATCCTAAAACAAACAAGAAACAACCAACCAAAGAGAAAATTTTATTTAATGAAAATAATATTTGTAAAATTTAAATATTAATATTAAGGTTATGTAATATAATAACTTTCTTATATACCATGCCAATGATATCCACCACTTCTGCATCATCATCACAATCTTTATTGATAGTGGAACAAGCATGTGTTCCTTCAAAAGTGTCTTTGTCATAGATAAATAAAAATTACATTAGAAAATAATGTAAAATATAAAATTAAAGCAAAGGAAGAGAAATAATATAACTACTAATAAGTACAAAATTACCTTTGACATCTTCAACCATCCAATTTTGCAAGCACATTAAAGCCTCTACGGTTCGAGAATGAAGCCTAGAACGATGAGCACTAACCGCTCTTCCATCCATGCTAAATGCACTTTCCGAAGAACCGGAATTGCAAGAATGTCCTTGGCAATTTTTTGCAAAGTAGGGTAATTTCAGTCTCTTTTCCACCAACTAAGAACATTAAATTAATTATCCTCGGGCAAAGTAGGACTCTCCAAGTATTGATCAACCTCACCCCTCACCGGCACTGTTCTAGTTTTTTTGCCTCTTTGGTCTAGCAAAATCATCCTCATCACTATACTCATCAAACCCTCTCTTTAATGGTGATTTTTCATTCTCTCAAAGTAATTACAATTCGGAAAGACAGTGGGTATAAAAATCAACCCTATAAGAACTCATTTTTCGTGGCGTCTCCCTCTATTAAATATTTATATATATTTTAAAACCTACTATGTTATTTTTATATATTTTAAAACCAAAGGTGGATTTTTCTATAAATGAGTAAACGGGTCCAGGTCCGGATCTGACTTTAATCAGAGGATCTAGACCCTATAAACGGATCTAGATCTACGGATTCGGGTCGAGTCCAGGATCCATTGTCATTCCTACTTACAAGGCAAACTAATTCTATATAAAAATGATATTTAGTAAGTTATTTTAGGCGTTCAATGCGTGCATTGAAGGGTTCTCATTCTGCAAACGCTTGATTCAAGTATATGGTACCTGGCTGTATGGGAAGTACTCGTGGTTGTTGCACAAGATAGAGAGAAATATATTCTCAATTGCCTTTGTCATAGTTGAAAATAAAGACGCAGATGGATGGAAATTCTTTTTGAAGCATTTACGCAACCATATAGTAAAAGAAGACGGGGTTTGTATGATTTCTAATAGAGTGATTGTGCTCTTATCAGTAATTGATCGACGATGGAGTTTATAAAGCCTCCGCATGCATATCCAGCATATTGTGTACGACATATTATGGTAAATACGAAGACACGTTTCGAAAACAATCAGATTCAGAAAGAGATTTTAGGCACGGGTAAGTTGTTATTCGTTATTTATAAAAACTATTAATTTATTTTTGAGTTGATGTTTTCTTATTTGATTTAACTAATAATTTTTTAAATAGAGTATGAACTAGTTCAACGCGAGGATAAGAAGGTTGAGGCGGCACGGTCAACGTGTATTTGATTTTGCAAATGACATCCCTAAGGAAAGATGGTCACAAGCCTATGATGAAGGTCGGCGTTATGGCCATATGACAACTAACCTTGTTGAGGATATAAACTTAGTGGTTAAAGGAACACGCCATCTCCCAATTGCAAGTATTGTGTGGGAGACTTACTTCAGATTAGGTAAAGTTTGGTTCGACAAAGGGCATGAAGTTAACGCCCGAATAAACAGCGGACAAAATTGGTCTCAAACCCTGCAGGATAAAATGATCACTCTTCAAGCGGATACAACCTCTATGAGTGTCAGAACATTTGACCCAAATGGTTTTGAATTTTCTGTCGAAGCTAATGTCCGAGGTAAGCAAAGAATGTTCACCGTAAACCTTAATTAGAAATGGTGTGATTGTGGTGAATTTCAAGCATTTAGATACCCCTACTCTTACGCACACGCCACATGTATGCATATTCGTATAGACCCTTACACGTTTGTATATGAGTATTATAACCTGTAGACTATGACCAAGATTATTGGCCATTAGAGTCAATATACGAAGAATAGTTACCAAATCCAGAGCTTTGTAGAAAGTTGAAGGGTCGGCCGAGTTCCACTCGCATTCATACGAATATGGATGACCCGGATGATAGAGAGGGGGAGTTCAAGTTAAGCATTGTACACTTTTGTAGGGGACAACTCACTTAATAAACAAGTGTCCGAACAAATCCAATCTTTCCAACTATTGCGCCGGACCATCAACCTAAATTTTGTGTTAATGTAAATTCGTAATGTAGACTTAATATGGCCAAATTGGCACAATAAATATAATTTTTTGTTATTTACTCCTACCATCTCTATAATTAACCATTTAATATTCAAAATTAATACCCATGTACAATTTAAAATATTTTTAACACCCCAATTACCACAAATATTACCTCATTCCCGAACCCAATACACCTATAACACCCTGCATGCAACAAGAATCCCACAAGTAATTAAGGGATCCTTGCCACATACACAACTTTTTTCAACCATGCCACCATCAAACCCAGTCTACCCACCCACCCCTAACATAGCCTACACCGCACAGGTGCAGGATTCCCTACACTGTCACCCACCCCACGCGGCAATTCAATGCCTCAATTCACTTTGCAATTTTATTTTTTTAAAATTGATGTGGTATTTTTTTAAAAATTAAGATTATTTTGTAATGACCTAAACTTCGAGTTAGCGAATTGGGTCTTGGACTGGGTATTGAGCTTCAGGTTGAGGGCCCAATTAAGAATTTGGCTTTGGGCTTTATGGTAAAAGATGGTTGGGGTTCATTAAATATTTGGTGGAATAAAAAAAAGAATAAAAGAAAAGTAAGAAAAAAGGAAAAAGAAAATAAAAAAGGAAAAATAAGAATAGTTTGAATTTTAAATATATAGTGGGTGGTTAAAAATGGAGGAAGGGAATAATGGAGGAGAGAGAAAAGGAAAAATATGAGAATGGTGGGAGAGAGCGAAAATAGAGAAAAGTTTAAGATAAAATTTCAAACTCTGATCTACGGAGATCTAGCCGTCTGATCGCGACACCACCACTGTCATTGTGTTCATCTCGCCGAGACGAGTCCGCTGGTACCAGCATCACCGCCGTCAGAGTTGCCGTATGAGGAGGTGAGAGAGAGAAAATTTTAGGTTGTGCAGTTCAAGGGGGTTAGAAGGCTCGAATCAAGAAACAGATGGCACCATTGAGTTCATCGGGTCGATAATAGTCGGCCATTGAAGTTTGGTCGCCAGAAGCAGCCGCAGCCACCGTCACGCGCCTCCACTCACCGCCGCTGCACGTGGGCGTGGTCGTGCACTAGGGGACCAAGTTAAACAAGTAGGCCCATCCCGAGCCAAGTCAAGTTAAGCCGCACCGAGCTGAGCTGAACTCCACCGCCGCCGCCGTTGACTGTTGACCACCGTTAGCCGTCGTTGACCTTCATCAGTCGTTGTTGACTGTTGACCGCCAGTGTTAAGTTTTTCCGGTGGACCATACCCTAGGGTTTCTTAATGTTCCAGATCTAATGGAGCAGTCCGTTTTGCCAAATTTGAACCCAATAAGCTGTTTTTACATGTTTGACCCTTCGCTTGGCTTATGTGGTATATGAAATTTAAGTGTTTTCGTAATTATTGATATGTAAGGATTAATCGTGTCAGATATCGGATCAAGTGGAATATTTGGAAAGTTAGGATGAGGATGTCAGCATAAGGTTAGTACACTTCAAACTCTGAAATACTACATTAGCATCATAAGTGTAATTGTCTTGTATGTTAGTGGTTGCAAAATATGAGATGAGTAATAAGCATGCGTCGGTATTGTTATTGCGAGGCTTGATAATTATTAAGATGCTTGATGAGATTAAGAATGTTGAGAATGTCATGAGCTTTAGAGATCGTATAAGATTGCTTAATATATGTATGATTATCTGATTAATGATTGCTATGTGATAATGCCTTATGGAACAAATTAATATGTTCGATTGAATATTGGTTAGGGGCAGTGCAGATAAATATTCGATTAAATGCTTAAAAATCAATAATTAATAGTAAATGGTTTAAATACACTAGCAACAAACTATAATGACTTTCATAAGCTTTAGAGGTAGAATAGGGCCTCGTAATTAATATTGGTGTCGTCAGGCTTAATGGCCTATAATGCTATGTAATAATGGCTAGCATAGTCGACCACTCGATAAATTGCTCATGAAACCGGTAATTAACACTAATTAGTTTAAAGGTCGGTTTGAGATGAAAATCGATGAATATGATTAATAAAGCGGTTATTACTGTAATCAATGAGATAATGTGAATTGATGGAAATAATTGACGGAAATGAATTGTAATACTTCTCTATAAAACGTAATAACTCGGTAATACTTTATTGGTTGTAATAGCAACAATAGGGACTCGTGGTGGGTCATATGATGATTGTGTGCCAGGTAGGGCACTTGTATGGATCCGTGGTGGATCATGTATGGTTACGTGCCAGGTAAGGCACCTGTTTGGTTACGAGTCTTTGTTTGGTAGGATCTGGATACCCAATGAGTGAGTGTTACAACACATGAAGGCCACTCGATTTGAGATTTCGAGTGATAAAATGAAGGTAATCCGATGTGAGATTCTAGGTGATAATACTTGCTCAATGTGAGATTTTGAGCGAAGACTCGATGTGAGATTCTGAGTATACCACTCGATGTGAGATTTTGAGCAGCTCGATGTGAGATTTTGAGCATGGGCGGGACTCCCAATGTCGGGTGACATTGGGCCTCGCTCCTGGTTTGCTTTATTGATGTGTTTATGGCAATTATGATGTTGTTTATATGATTGACATGTGTTTAGACGATTATGGTAGCGCCACATATTTATTTATCTCTTCTTATTTCTTGTACTAGCTTGCATGCTTACGTTTATAATTAGCATGAAGTATAATATAGTACACACTGAGTTTTGTAAGCTTAGCGCTCAAAATCATTGTTTTTGTGCGTAGGTTGGCCGTTGGATCGTGGGATCGTAGAGCACTATCAAATCAAGATTCTAGCATAGGGATCTTCGGAATACGGTATTTGAGTCTAGTAGGCTATGTGTTCATATGACCTTACATGTGGAGTCTATATTTATTATTTTAAAATTATATTATTTAAATTGTACCTTTAAGTGTTTTAAATTTTAATTGGAGCTTCTTTGTAACCTTTTATTTACTTATATATATATATATATAAATTAATCATTGGTTTTAAATGTTTTTGCGGCTTACTTGTTGGGTTGATACTATTTGAAGAGAAATTTTATGGTTTTGGGTTGGGCTTGAGGCCCAAATGTGACATCTGGGTCGAGGGTGTTACATTTAGTGGTATCAGAGCTTAAGTTTAACCGGTTCTAGGAAAACCCTGGGGTGGTATAGGTATTTTAGTAAAGTGTCTAGTGAATACAAGCCCTTAAACTAAATCTGTACTCTTTAAGGCTGGAATTTTGATAGTACATCTAATGTTGTGACGTCAAGATGGATATGATCGTGGCTGAGATGACCGAGTTAAGTGTGGGACAGTTAATGGTAGTGATCTCGAGAGTGGGGTCGCCTCAGATTGTCGAGATGCAAGTTAGTCGGATTACACCGAGTCGAAAGTATATTCTTCTCATGTCGTATGAGTGGCATTTTCGTTGTGCGTTATAGCCCTGAAGTCTTCAGATTCATTGCAAGAGTTCACAACAAGTAATCTTCTTCGTTACGCATGAATAAAGGTTTTGTTGCAGGAATGGATAATCTGCTCTCGAAATCGATCGGTGAATGCACTTTGGTTGGAGGACCCTTTTATCTGTTTAAAAATGAGTCTTTGTTGATACTATGAGAGTATCGTTGCCATTCTTAAGGTCATTCCTCAGAGATAGTGGATTCAGGATCCATTAGTTTGTCTGAGTATGGCCGAAGTTAAACGTTCTACCGGTTTAAAGGAAAGCTACCTCCTTAAGAGTTGTTGCACTGTGGGAATTGTTATGGTTAATTAAGTGTGGAGCTAGCCAGTGATGTCGAGAGTAAGTTTGAGGTTTCGAGACCTCGATGGAGCCCAACTTTTAGAAATGAAAATGTTGGATTGTCGCCCTTTTATCGTGATCTTTGCAGTGATAGTTTCGAGGATGGCAATGGGGTTGTGAGATAGGTTTAACCGAATCGATAGGTGTTAATGTGTATAGTTTGATGCTTGAGAGCTTTTAGGCTACCAGAGTGCTTGTTTATGCTTAATGAAAGAGTCGTTAAAATCTCTCCATATTAGAAACGTAAGTAAATATCGAGGTAAGACCGAGTTGGATGACGGCGTCATCATAGTTGTCAGAGGATATCGACCCGGTTGAATAGTTAAAGATTCAGTTTCGGAAAAACAACTTTAATAAGGTCATTTTTGTCTAAGTGCTTCGCTCAAGTGAGAGTCGGACTTATTCTCTAGTAAAAAGTTGGTTCGTGAATGTACTACCCAAACCGTTGATAGTTTGTTAGGCGATCGTAGAAGATCGTTACCCATTTTTGAAGGTAGATAACCCGTTTAACCGAATGTGAAGTTTCTGTGTGTGTTTCTGAGATTAGTTTGGAAGGGTGATGTTTATCGTTATGTATTGAGGTTAGGAAATGGATTTTGGGAATAAAAACTTTCTTTTAAGTATGTCGTGATAGTGGGTAATGTCTGTGGTGACATCGTGGTGTATCAATGAAGATATATGAGAGCCACGATATTTTCTTTTGAATATAAGTTTGTTTCCTTTCGTGACAAGAGTGGAAGTGTAGGAATACATAAAGAGTAACGTTGAAAAGATGATTATTTTAAGGACCGTGTCTGTGGGGAAAAGTTAATTGCATTGCAATCAGTTAAGGGAGCAATGATTGAAACTTCGTAAATGCTTTTGATCATATCGTAGTTTCTTTGAAACGGGCCGAGGGACATTGGCAAAAACTCAAGCTACGTGAGGCCGCTTTGTTAGGATTTATGTTTTGATATAATAATTGAGAAATAGTTTTGGACTAAATTAAAAAGATTTCAAAAATGGTCTTAAGTCCAAACAACTTGAAAATAAGTTTAAGAAATTTTTGAGAGGTTTTGGAAATGTTTTAAATGTTTTAAAGTAGCTAAACTAACGTTTTTAACACAGGCGTACCGATACGGTATACCCCGTATCGATATGGTCCAAGGGTTTCAGCTACAGTATTTTTTCAATAACCAAAACCCGTACCGATACGCCCCTAGGCATACCAATACAGAGTGGATCATTTCGATACGCCACAGAGCGTACCGGTCCAGTTTTTAACCTCCCCAACAGCTATTTTCCAATGGCTATTTAAATTACAGGGTATACCGAAATAGACCAAGGCATACTGATACAGTTTACCAAACTGACCAAGGCGTACTGACACGACATACCGATACGGCCCAAGGTGTTTCAATACGGTTAGCAAGAGTGAGTATAACGACTAATAGCTATACCGATACGGGTATACGCGTACCGACACAGACATCACCAGAACTATATTTATTACGGGAAATTTAGTCTCCAATGGCTCCAATTCAATCCCAACGGTCTCCAACGGCTAAGAACTCAATTGGGACTATAAAAGGATCCTTCAAGCTTCAGCAACAACTAATGCTTCTATTGTCAACAACATTATAATGCCAAAACTGTTTTAGGGCTTTTAATTCTCATTCTTTGTATAGACAACACTTGTGATCTTTAATTGTTATATTTGCTCAAGTGTTTAGGATTTGGGTGAGTGCTTAAAGAGTGCAAACATTTACCTTGTAGTGAGGATTTCTTGTTTGCTTATTTCTTTTGTTTGAGAGGATTCCCAAAGCTTGGGTTGTAAGCTTTGGATGCTAAACTTGGTAATTGAGTCTAGGTTGTAAAGGTTGCCTCCTAAGCCTTGTTAAAAGGGGAAGAAATCTTAGTGGATTTGGGAAATCCTTAGTGGAAGCTAAGGTAGTGGATGTAGATCTTGTTAGAAGCTTGAACCACTATAAATCCTTGTGTTCATTGTCTATCTTTTTGCTTCCACCACCAACACCTAAAAATCTACTTCTCCACCACTTGGCAAGCAATTCGGTTGAAGGAATTTAAGCTCAATCCATCTCAACAATTGGTATCAGAGCGAGGCTCAATCGAGAAGGTTTAACCACCTATTGAGGCAATATGGCAAGCTCGACCAACAAACACGTCAACCGACTTCCATGGCGCTATCCATTGACAAGCCATCATTCTTCAACGGTGAAAACTATACCTTTTGAAAGCATAGAATGATGTTCTTCATGAGAGGCAAAGACTACCATCTTTGGGACATAGTTAAAGATGGACTGTACGTGCTACCACAAAACAAGGCGGAATGGAGCGCGAAAGATCACAAGAAGATGAAGCTTAATTGTAAGGCCATACACATTCTATTTTGTACATTGGGCCCCGATGAGTATGCAAAGGTATCTTCTTATGAGAGTGCCAAGGAGTTATGAGACAAACTTGAAGCAATCCATGAAGGGACAAATGAGGTGAATGAGACAAAGATTGGTCTGCTCAACCTCAAATACGAAAACTTCAAGATGGATCCATATGAAGACATCAAGAGCATGTTCGACCGATTCTCTACAATCGTCAATCAACTAAAAAGTCTTGGAGAAGAGATTCTGAAAGAAAAGCTCATTCGGAAGTTGATTTATTCACTTCCCAAATCATATGAGAGCAAGAAGACGACCATTATTGAAGTTAAAGACTTAAAGAAGCTCAAGCTTGAAGAGCTCGTAGGGTCTCTTCTCACCCATGAGATGATGTCTTTACCCTTAAAGAGGGAGAAATAGAAGATAATCAAAGAGCAATGAGTTGATGTCAACATTATTGCTCTTCAATCCTCCACAAGCCACCAAGAAGAATCAAGTGAGGAGGAAAGTGAGGATGAAAAGATGGCCTATCTCTTCAAGGAACTTTCTCGATTCATAAATAGTAAAATAGAAGAATCCAAGCATGAATCGAAGAAGAAGATGGTGGTGGATCCCTTTAAGTGCTTAAAATACAAGGAAACGAGGCACACCAAATACGATTGCCCTCGCTTCAACATTAAGGGATCATCATCAAAGAAAGCATATGTGGCTACATGGAGTGATGAAGGTTCCACCGATGAAGATGAAGTAGCCCATCTATGCTTCATGACCTTCCAAGAGGGGGAGGTAACTTCTAACTCATCCTATTCAAATTCATACACATTTGATGAGTTACAAGAAGCCTGTGACAAATTGGTTTTTGAGTTCAAGGCTTCATTTTCGAAAAATAAAAAGACGATTTCAAAATTGAAAATCGAAAATGATTTGCTTTTAAAATCCAATTTGGAATTTGAAGCAAAATTAAAAGATTTTGAACTTAAAGTTTTAAATTTACAAAATTTGCTTCAAATTTTGGAAAAAGATCATCAAAAGGAAACTGATGATCTTAAGAAAGAAAATAATTTGATTTCCAAAGAGCTTGAAACGGAAAACAATTTAGAAAAATCAAATTTTTATCAAAGATAATCTAGTGCCCCTAGATTTTTTTAATGGAAAAGTTTTTAGCAGTATTTGGGTCCCAAAAGGACTAAATACTTCAACTAAAAAGGATGAAATTGAAAAAAGGATTCCTAAGGGGACTAAATTATGTGCTACTAATGCATATGGATCCAAAGCAATTTGGATACCAAAAATCAAATGATTGTCTTTTGTAGGTGTGATAGAGCTTTGATCAACAAGTGATAAGATTGAGGGGAGCTCTATACACACAAGGAAGAACACTTGAAGAATGAAGGCTTCACATCTTCCATTTGATTCAAGTGTGGTAAAATTAGTTGAATTTAGTTTATTTCAATTTGATTTATTTATCTTAATTCAACTAGTTTATCATATAAGTTGGACTAACTTTTGAATAATGCTTGAGCAAGGGGGAGCCAATTTTAAAACAAAACTTATTTTTGTCAAAAAAAATTAACTCTCCATTGTTATTGGTCTTTAAAGTTTGAACCATTTTTTATATAACAAAAAGGGGGGAGAATGTTTTGTAAAATTGATTTTTCAAATGAATAAGGGGAGCTTATATGATCATCAACAATTAGTCTCTTATTCAATTTTTTTATTTTTACTAAGGGGGAGAATCTCAAAAACAATTTTCAAGTTGGTTTTATTATATAAAAAAGGGGAGATTGTTAGGATTTATGTTTTGATATAATAATTGAAAATTAGTTTTGGACTAAATTGAAAAGATTTTAAAAATGATCTTAAGTCCAAACAACTTGAAAACAAGTTTAAGAAGATTTTGAGAGGTTTTGGAAATGTTTTAAATGTTTTAAAGTAGCTAAACTAACATTTTCAACACAGGGTACCGATACGGTATACCCCGTATCTATACGGTCCAAGGGTTTCACCTACAGTATTTTTTCAATAACCAAAAACTGTACTGATATGCCCCTAGGCATACCGATATGGGGTGGATCGTTTCGATACGCCACGGAGCGTACCGATCCAGTTTTTAACCTCTCCAACGGCTATTTTCCAATGGCTATTTAAATTGCAGGGCGTACCGAAACAGACCAAGGCGTACTGATAAAGTTTACCAAACAGACCAAGGCGTACTGATACGGGTACACGTATACCGATACAAACAACACTAGAAATGCATTTATTATGGGAAATTTAGTCTCCAATGGCTCCAATTCAATCCCAACGGTCTTCAACGGCTAAGAACTCAATTAGGACTATAAAAGGACCCTTCAAGCTTCAGCAACAACTAATGCTTCTATTGTCAACAACATTATGATGTCAAAATTGTCTTAGGGCTTTTAATTCTCGTTCTTTTTATATACACCACTTGTGAGCTTTAATTGTTATATTTGCTCAAGTGTTTAGGATTTGGGCGAGTGCTTAAAGAGTGCAAACATTTACCTTGTAGAGAGGATTTCTTGTTTGCTTATTTCTTTTATTTGAGAGGATTCCTAAAGCTTGGGTTGTAAGTTTTGGATGCTAGACTTGGTAATTGAGTCTAGGTTGTAAAGGTTGCCTCCTAAGCCTTGTTAAAAGAGGAAGAAATCTTAGTGGATTTGGGAAATATTTAGTGGGAAGCTAAGGTAGTGGATGTAGAGCTTGTTAGAAGCTTGAACCACTATAAATCCTTGTGTTCATTGTCTATCTTTTTGCTTCCACCACTAACACCCAAAAATCGACTTCTCCACCACTTGGCAAGCAATTCGGTTGAAGGAATTCGAGCTCAATCCATCTCAACACAATTTTTTATGACTGTTGAGTGGACCAGATCAGAGCTGGATAAGATTTTGAGGTTTTCGAAGATGTTTTATTATCCTGTTAGAGCTGTATTTTAGTGCTAGAATAGAAATGTTGTGTTCTCCCCAATAGTGTGAAGTTTGAGGTACTTGATCTCTAAGGAAATTTGTAGTTTAGATGATGACATGAGATAAGGTATGTAAGAACTATTGATGGTGTAGTCGATCAGTACCTAAGCAAGTGAGCTAAATAAGTAGTAGATCATATCGAGTAACAAGATTCAGAGTATCATACTGTCGTGTAGGACTATCCTAGATAATGGTCAGGTAAGAGAGTGTCGATACTAGCTCGGTGCAGTATCGGTACCAGTGTGTTCGTTAGCAGGTTTTGAGTTAAGAGTTGGTTTGCTTTGGGAGCCATGAGAAGAAACATCTGATTAAGTTAAGAGGATACAATGTTATGATCAAAATTGGGCCCGATGGTTGAAATCTTATGGTAAGTGTTTTGTAAAAGACGTGTCAAGGTAAGAGATTTTCCCTTATAGTACAGTAGTATGTATACGACGAATTTTGAGAACGACAGTTGGTACCAAGCTTTCGTCACGTGTTTAGGAAACAATGTGGAGTCGTGTGTTTGAGATAGCAATAAGTAGTTGGCTTGCTATCAGTTGATAGTTAAGCATTGAGTTCCTCAGAATTGAGGGGATGTTTTTATATTCATCAATAAAAATTAAATGGATGATCGGGGATTTTGTACAGGATTCGTGAGTGCACAGTTTTGTTGAGTAATGATATAGTTCTTGGGAATGCACTGATTGATAAGTTTTCAGCAAATGTGTGAGCTACAAAAAGTCTGCTTGGTTTGTTTGCTAGTTGGGTTGTACGTCACATTGAAGAGTTCATGTCACCTTTTAGCACAAGATTCGAGGTTGATAGAACCTTTTTCTTTGGTGAACTTTTATTACGACGATAGATTTGAGTGGTATTACTGATGATGTGTTCTCTAGACATGTGATTTGAATTGTAAGACCCTTGTGAGAACCGAGTTGGTGAGAGCTACGTTGGCTGTCAATATAGATTCCATGCTGAGTTTAATGTGAATGCTTGAGCCGAGTTGAGGTGTCATTAGTTTTTAAAAGTTAGCGCCAAATAAGCGATGTTTTGGATGAGAATGTCGTTAGAGTTAGAGTCTCTATCAGAAAGTTACCTCGAGAATAGTTGTCTAGTTTGGATGCAACGGCTATTTAACCTCCTGTTCTTTTGATCGTGTGTTGTAGTAGAAGAATTCGTGTGCAGTAATTTCTTGAGGTTCTACAGAGTAAGTTAAGTTTCTTGATGAAGTATCTGTATGACGTTTTGTCAAGGCACCGTTGAGTTTTGGCTGGACGTTGTGATGTACCAAACGAGGATGGAGTCCTCCCATGGAAAATGATCAGTTGAGATTTTGTTCATACCATTAGAAGGCATAGTCATGTTGATAAGTGTTGTGAGATATCAGAGTAGCGTAGCGGGAAATTCTTGGGAACGTCGAAGAGTTGTAATGGTCTCAGCTTTTTCTTCTGGTTATGGATGCAAATTTCAGGGACGAAATTTCTTTTAAGGAGGAGGGAATTGTAATGACCTGAATTTCGAGTTAGCGAATCGAGTCTTGGACTGGGTATTGGGCTTCAGGTTAAGGGTTCAATTAAGAATTTGGCTTTGGGTTTTATGGTAAAAGATGATTAGGGTTTTATTAATTATTTGGTGGAATAAAAAGAAAGAATAAAAGAAAATTAAGAAAAAAGGGAAAATAAAAAAATTAAGAATAGTTTAAATTTTAAATAGGGAATGGGTGGTTGAAAAGTGAGGAAGGGAATGTTGGATGAGAGAGAAAAGGAAAAAGATGAGAATGGTGGGGGAGATAGAGAAAATGGAGAAAAGTTTGAGATGAAATTTCAAACTTCGATTTACGGAGATCTAGCCGTCCGATCGCGACACCACCGTCATTGTGTTCATCTCGCCGAGACGAGTCTGCCGGTACCAGAATCACCACCGTCAGGCTGAGCTGACTCAGCCCAAGCCAAGTCAACCCGAGCCGCAGCGAGCCAAGCGCCGCAACTGCTGTCGTCTGCCGTTGTCGTTGACCTTTGACTTTTTTTGGGGGACCCTACCCTGGAGTTTCTCAACTTTTTGGATCTAATGGCACAGTTTGTTTTGCCAAATTTGAACTCGATAAGCTGTTTTTATGTGTTTGACCCTTCGCTTGGCTTAGAAGGTGTATAAAATTTAAGCGTTTTCATAATTGTTGATATGCGAGGATTAATCGGGTCATATATCGGATCAAGTGGAATATTTGGGAAGCTAAGATAAGGATTTTAGCGATGTCAGCATAAGGTTAGTACACCTCGAACTCCAAAATACTTCATGAGCATCATAAGTATAATTGCCTTACATGTTAGTGGTTGCAAAATAGGAGATGAGTAATAAGCATGCGTCGGTACTGTTATTGCAAGGCTTGATAATTATTAATATGCTTGATGAGCTTGAGAATGTTGAGACTGTTATGAGCTTTAGAGATTGTATAGGATTGTCTGAATATCCGTATGATTATCTGATTAATGATTGCTATGTGATGATGCCTTGTGGAACAAATTAATATGTTCGATTGAATATTGGTTAGGGGCAGTGTTGATAAATATTTGATTAAATGCTTAAAAATTGGTAATTAATAGTAAATGATTTAAATGCGCTAGCAACAAACTATAATGACTCTCATAAGCTTTATGGGTAGAATAGGGTCTCGTAATTAATATTGATACCGTCAGGCTTAATGGCCTATAATGCTATGTAAGGACGAGAGTTGTAATAACGAACTAATATAGTCGACCACTCGATAAATTTCTTATGAAACTGGTAATTAACACTAATTAGTTTAAAGGTCGGTATGAGATAGAAATCGATGAATATGATTAATAAAGCGGTTATTACTATAATCAATGAGATAATGTGAATTGATGGAAATAATTGACGGGAATGAATTGTAATACTTCTCCATAAAACATAATAACTCGGTAATACTTGATTGGTTGTAATAGCAACAATAGGGACATGTGGTGGGTCATATGATGATTGTGTGCTAGGTAGGGCACTTTTATGGATCTATGGTGGATCATGTATGGTTACGTGCCAGGTAAGGCACCTGTTTGGTTACTTGTCTTTGTTTGGTGGGATCCAGATACCTAGTGAGTGAGTGTTGTAACACATGAAGGCCACTCAATGTGAGATTCTGAGTGATGAAATTAAGGCCATCCGATGTGAGATTCTGGGTGATGATACTTGCTCAATGTGAGATTTCGAGTCCCGCTCGATGTGAGATTCTGAGCGAAGATTCAATATGAGATTCTGAGTATACTGCTCGATGTGAGATTTTGAGCAGCTCGATGTGAGATTTCGAGTATGGGCGGGTCTCCCAGTGTCGGGTAACATTGGGCCTCGCTTCTAATTTGCTTTATTGATGTACTTATGGCAATTGCGATGTTTTTTATATGTTTGACATGTGTTTAGGCGATTATGGTAGCGCCACATGTTTATTTATCTCTTCTTATTGCTTGTACTAGCTTGCATGCTTACATTTATAATTAGCATAAGTATAGTATAGTAGATGTGTACCACTGAGCTTTGTAAGATCAGCGCTCAGAATCGTTGTTTCCGTGCATAGGTTGACCGTTGGATCGTGGAGCACTATCAGATCGGGATTCTAGTATGGGGGTCTTCGGAGTACGGTATTTGAGTCTAGTGGGCTATGTGTTCATAGGACCTTACATGTGGAGTCTGTATTTATTATTTCGAAATTGTATTATTTAAATTGTACCTTTAAGTGTTTTGAATTTTAATTGGAGCTCCTTTGTAACCTTTTATTTACTTATATGTATATATATATATTATTTTAATCACTGGTTTTAAATGTTTTTGCGACTTACTTGTTGGGTTGATCCTGTTTGAAAAGAAATTTTATGGTTTTGGGTTGGGCTTGAGGCCCAAATGTGGCATCCGGATCGAGGGTGTTACACATTTTTTATTTTTTAAATTATAATTGCAATTCCATTTTTTTCTATATTGCATAAAATTAAAGAAATTAAAATAAAATAAATTCATAAATTTTATGTTAATGTAAATTCATCATGTAGACTTAATATTTTGTTCAATGTAAACTTGTTTTAAAATACTTTTATTGGAATTGGAATTTGAGTTTGAATTAGAATTTGAATTTGAAGGATTTTTTTATTTTTTAAATTCTAATATATTAGATATTAAATCAAATTTAAATATCGAAATTAAATTAAAAGAAATAGGTGTAGTTTAAATAAAATAGGATTAATTAAATTGAAATACTAAAAAATCCAAAAACCAAAACAAACAAACAATGCTTTCGAATTAAAAATATATTACAAATAAAATTTACTTATTTCTTATTTCCGCCTACTTCTCGGCAATTCCGTCGGTGTAAGGATGACGTTTGATCGTACCGTCTAGGGGGTTGAACCATTCTTCGTGGTTGATCCGGAGTCTGCTCATCGTGGAAAAATTGATCATCCATCATTTGTATTGAAAGTGGTGTACCAAACATATCTTTCGGATGAAATGATGAGCTGCTAGTGGTCGTAGTCGACAACAAAGATGTCATACGACCAACACTTATGCCTTCCTCATATACGGATGTTTGAGGATACCCAAATTGTGGAATGTATCCTCCATCATCATTGTAAGCTGACTGAGAACATGAGCTGTCACCAAATGGCGGTTGTTCTGAAACATTACCAAATGGTGGATACCCATGTTGTATTGGTTCTTCCAAATGATCATTGCTTACAGGTCTGGGGGAATGTACCAGAGACCACGAAGAATGCCAACCCGCAGAACAATCCAAGTTTGGTTCGCTGTTGGTTCTTGTGAGCTCTGACCAAACTCGGATGACAAGTGTAATTGTTTTGAGCACCACGGATCTTCAAGCCATTTATTTGTAGCTTCGAGATATACTAAGATTGGTTTTCTATTTTTTGAATACCACAAATAGTACTCTAAATTAAATTAAAAATCACTGGCTTCAACTGGACTCAAATCTTCTGCCTACCGTGTATATCTTTTATTCTACCGTGAAATAAAATCGGCTTGCTTCATAACTCAATTTGCATAGAATCTACCTCTATCAACACTATGGATATGTTCAATACCAGGTGGAGCTCCAGGAATAGAGTGATGAAAGTTCAACTGCCGCAACACTCTATTAGCACAATGATATTCAAAAGTGTTAAAATGGTTCAAAGGCACAATTGCACCCCCAGAATGTTTTACATTCAAGCACACTTCTAGTATGCAAGCCTTGATTGCTGGATTCTCGTACAACAGTTAAATAAATTGTAAAACACAAATATTATATACATACACAAACATTACTTTAAAATATACAAAGTTAGAAATTTAATTTAAAAATATTATGATACCTGATCTTTTTCTATCGTTTGGATCTTTAGTCTTATATCTCTAATATTGTTGTGCACCACTCCCGCGTTCTTCAACTTATATCTCTATCTGTAAAGATATTTAACTTATATTTCTAAGTCATTGCAGATAAATATTAGACCAATAAAATATAACAATTTTAATCATAATATTACCTTATAGCGAGCGAAAATTGCATGGGTACAGATGCTTTCACAATGGCATTAGATAAGAAAGCCTATACCACGCCCACGATTGCAATAGGATTAGGCATCTACCCATATTTGATATCTTCTTCTCGCCAATCATAATTGACGTCTTGCACATTTCATGGTACAAGAATGCCAATATTGCAGATCTCCAGCTATATTCAAAAATTTTGTTCAAATCATCCAACATCAACATATATTGTGTGTGAACTAGATTGAGAGATGTATCTAGCAATATATATGCTCGAGTTGCATAGACAAGTTCTTGTTGAGTAGATGTATTTGTTACAATTAATTCACTTTGCAACCATGAAATTCTCAGACGTAGACCTTTGACATATTTTCAAAGAAGACTTTTTTTAGGTACTTACTGCAAAACTCAAATATATTATATGTATTTGCTCCAACCAACGTATTCTTATTGATTGGGATGCCAAGCTGTATGGCCACATCTTCTAGAGTTATCGTACATTCACCGAATGGAAAATGAAATATGTGCGTCTTCGGTCTCCACGTTCAGTCAATCTAGTTATCAACTCGGGGACAATATTAAATCCACGAAAAAATGAGCATTATAAAATCCAACGATCTGTAAAAAATAAACTATGAGCTCGGAAGGTTTTTTTATCTTCATTCCTCAACGGCGGATGGTATGCTCCAAACCCTACAATTAATTTATCATAATAAATTATTTCATGTTACCGATGACATAATAAATTTTAAATTACTTACTTGCTCTTCATGAATATGAGAGGAAATGTGCTCATGGTCACGGTACAACAAAACTCCTCCAGATGCCATTTTCAAACAAACCTGCAAAACAATTATCATTAGAATATATACAACAAAAAAATTATTAACATAAAAAATTTTCACATATTCGAATATATCTTCAAAAAAATACAAAAAACTTACAAGATTAGACGAGAAACCCAAAAAATATGCTCTAAATCCTTCAACAAAAAATAATTAGCATTTGAATATATCCTCAATCACACACAAAAATTTTACAAACTCCTCTTATATTAAAAAACATATTAATTCAAAAAAAAATTACTAACCGAATATACTTCAAAAATTTTCCTGTCTTCGAATATATTTTCAAAAGATTTTACCTCAATCTTTCAATTTTTTCTCAAATGCTAACCAACAAGCAATCAAATATCTTTAAAAAAATCACTTAAATTTTTACATCAAACTGTCTCAATCTTTTTCTCAAACCTTATACAATCTTCTTCCTTATATCCCTATATATACACACATTAATTAGAGAGAAAAATTCACCAGCTTTCACATGAAAGCTGGCATCCTGTCCTGCCACATTTGATTAACTGCATGCATGGCACACTGAAGCAAGACGCCTCCTAGAAGTGGTGTCTTGCCATATATCCGTTTAAAGCTAGCTCGGCTGACTGAGCTCTCCGCTTTGACCATCACGTGAATGAGCTAAAAACTGGGCTGATATGGCTTATTACAATTGTGACGCGGTGTGCAGGTGGCGTTCTGTCACCGAAATTAATAAAAAACGAAAAATATCATGTGTAAAATACGTCTTCTTATATGGCACTGGAACAATTGCCGAAAATTGTAAAAAATCCCCCAACATCTCTTATTAACTTAATTTTAGTTTGGGGGTTGGATTATCCAACAAATTGCCTTGGATTGAAGATGAAGAAACTGCCAAGTATGAAGTATCTCAAACCCGTTAAAGTTTCAATTAAGTATAGCGTAAACTACATTGGAGGTCACCAAATTATTGGTAAGATTATATTTAGGTCACCCAATTATTAAAAGTTACAACTAGGTCATTCAATTAAAATTTTAGTTATGATCGAGTCACTCAATTATTAGTAAGATTACATTTTGGCCACCCAATTTATATTATTTATAACGTTTTTAATTAAGTATCACCGGTTGACTGAATTTTAATTTAGTTGAAAAATCACATAAACACTTTTACTTTAAATAGAAACAGCTAGTTTTATTTTTAAAAAATAAAATATTTAAATTATAATGAGAGTTTACAACCATAAATGTAATGGTAAATTACATCGTTCACAATTCAACTTTCTTCTCACTCCTATTTTAGTCACTAAATTTTAAAATTTTCAATTTAATCACTCAACTTTTAAATTGCTCATATTTTGGTTATTTAAGTTTAAATTTTTTTAATTTAATTACTTAAGTTTCAAATTGCTCCTACTTGGCTGCTTTGATCATTCTAGAATGACTTGGCTTATTTTATTAACATTTTCCTACATATTTTATTAATATTTTAATGTCATACATATTTAAAATAAAAAACAATAAGAAAATAATATTTAAACTCGAATCTCAATTCCTAAATTTTAAACTCTAAACTCAAGACTTTTAACCCTAAAATTTATTCTCAAACCTTAAAACCTAACAACAAATCCTAAAACTCAAACTCTAAACCTTAAATCATAAAAACTAGACACTTGTGAAAAACAAATTTTCCACAGCCAATGCATAGAATATTCTCTCATATAGATTATAAGTAATGAATCTAAAAAAAATGCAAATATTAACTCTTGAATGTTTATTATATGATTTATTTTATTTGCAATAATGAATTTAGATACCTTAAACTAAATTCATTATTTGCTTTACACTTTAATTAAAAACATATTTGACATGTTAAATTTAGACAAAATTAGATACGAACGAAGAATACTATTTAGTCCAAATAATAATAATAATAATAATAATTGAATTTAACGCATAAGAATAAACGATTCAAATTTTTAAACAATTACAGTAATTTTGATTCAAATATTACCAAAAAAAAGTTATACATATTTACCAAATGCAACCCCTAAACAGCAACCCAAGCAAATGGCCTGGCCTCTCCAATTAGGAAAAACAAAACAATGCATTCTTTGCAGTTGGGGAAACAAAGATTCTCAAATTCCTTGCCCTACCACTATGAACCTGTTTTAGCCTTTAGGCTCATCTAAAGCTGAAGAGCCCATCATAAATGAACCGCTTAGGGCTTGTTCCGGACTTATCACACTAGCATTCAAGAATGGTGGTTGTTTGGGACCAGGAATCTCATGATTTGCGGTTAGCATCTGAACTACATCCGACATCGATGGTCGTATTGCGACCGAAGCTTGAGTGCACAAAAGCCCGACTTGAAGTGCGGTCGACGCTTCCTTCTCGTCGAACTTGCCTTCTAGGCAGGAGTCGATCGATTGTGTGATATTGTTTGCCTTGTATTGCTTCCAAACCTAATAGAAAAGCATAGTAAATGTGTTGAATTGCTTCCAAACCTAATAGAAAAGCATAGTCAATATGTTGTATGTTTAACGTTACATGTAAGGGTAATGGATATCTCACCCTGTATAAAATGGAACTCGAACCCTCCGAGAAAACACTGTTTTTCAGACCGGTTGAGATCTCGAGAACTAACACCCCGAAAGCGTAAACATCTGCTTTCTCCGTTAGTTGTCCTCGTACAAGGTATTCCGGTGCCATGTATCCTCTGCAACACACAAATTTGTTAACGTTACCGTCTATAGCCGGGTACCGAAAACATAATGTGTTTTCATGGAAAATGAAATATCTTACAGTGTCCCTGCGATTGCGGTACTGACATGGGATTTATCCGAAGCGACGCATCGAGCAAGTCCGAAATCAGCGATCTTGGGACAGAGATTCTCGTCGAGGAGAATGTTGCTGGATTTTATGTCTCGGTGAAGGATTTTCACTCCATGAAGATATGCCAGCCCTTCAGCTATACCACATATAATGTTGAACCTTTGGGACCAGCTTAGAATAGTTCTACTGTCCTTAGCTGCATCAAATGGAGACATGAGAGGAAATCTATGGAATGAATCGCCATTAACATGATCATAAGAAATTTTGAGTTTACCGAAAAGGATTTGATCTAAGCTCCTATTCGGCACGTATTCGTAAATCAGAAGACTCTCCGGGCCTTCGATGCTGCATCCCAAAAGCCTCACAAGGTTCTTGTGTTGAATGCCACTGATCAAAGTTACTTCATTGAAGAACTGATCCACCCACTGCCGTGTATTGAAGAACAATCTCTTAACCGCAACAGCTTCACCATTAGGAAGAATTCCTTTGAACACCGAGCCGGCGCCTCCTTGGCCTAATTTCCTCGATTCATCGAAGCACTCGGTCGCCCTTTCGAGCATTTCGTACTTGAAATTTAGACTGGTCTTGTTTCCGGTGGCCTGAACGTCTTCCAGACCATTTACCCCTGAGACAAATAAACAGAAACATGTTTCAATCATGTTGTTTTATATGCTATTGTATGTGTGTGTGTATATATATATATGTACCTTGTTTCATTGTGGACAATTTCTTGTAGCTTACTAAAGCAACAATGACAGAAAGCACAAGGAATGAAATCACAGATAAAGCCATTCCAAAGGTGACCCAATCTATAAACCCTGCAAAACACAATTACAAGATTCACAATCCGACACGAAAAAAACAAAAATCCATAGATGAAGATGAAAGTTAAAAGGCCACTAGGTTCTTACCCTTTTCTTCCTCTGCTTTCGAACCATTGTCGAAGAATCGATTGGTCGAATACCTCATATAACACCCTGTATACAAAGCCCTGCCTTCGGCTCCGGGGCTACACTTCTGCAGCCGCATCCCGGCATCAGTCAAGCACTGTTTGCAAGCATTACTATCGATCGTCTTCCAACACTGTGCCAATGCGTAAACGGTCACAACCCCTCCTTTCACTTCCGCCGCCCCGAATCTGCTCTTCCCCATCGCCTCATTCTTCACCTTCATGATCACATGATCCAACTTGCTCTGAAAATCCTGGCACATGTACGTGTCATTCGAATCTCCCCTAGGCGAGCCGCATTGCACGTAATCGTAGTTCGGATCGACCCCTTCATTGTAAAATTGATAGTGATCGAATCGATGGAAGCACTGATCGAGATGGATCCGGGCAGATCTTGCAGGCAGGCATTGCTTGAGTTTCTCCCTCGATGTTCTGAAACATTGTCGACAATCGTTCGGAGTGACATCTTCGTAGCATTGGACAAATCCAAACACATTGAACCGTGGATCTTTCTTCAAGACAGTTCCCCAGTTCTGGAAACCAACCAGCCCCGACAAAGATTCCATGGCTTTATCAACTTGTTGGGCGAAGGTGTTGTAGGTAAGGTTGTCGCTTCCACATATAATCCGGGCATCAAAGGACAAACAAGGTATAAAAAAACATGAACATGATAAGAAGAACACCCATATTGTTATGTTCCAAGGATATGGGATTGGTAATCGCATCGAATTATGTCCCTCCTCTCTTTTGTTTCTCCAGATTTTCAATATGAACCAGAAAATTATATGAGATTTTCTACTCTGATCTTCTCTTCCAGTCTACCCCTCTCCCTTTGGTGTTTGGGTTAAAGGAGAGAGGATTTGGAGGTGGAGGCTGTAGGGAGGACAGAAGTGGTTGTCTGTACGAGGTTGGATGTCGGGTTCCTTTGCATGCATAATGGTGGGTGGGTGGGTGGTTTGTTGTCTTTATTGTTGTTTGGGGGAGACAGATGAAAGACGAAAGACAATGGTAGAAATAAACTGAATTTTGTTTCTCTTTGCTGTATTAAGGTCGTTTCTATATAACTGATTCATGGCATTCCGCTGTACGTTTATATTCCATGTCCGCGTTTGGTGCCTGCCCGATCAGCATTTTTTAAAATAAAAAAATACTAATACTTTTAAAATTTGTTAAAATTGCAATCTACCCTTTTAAAAACGGTCGAACAGAGACTTAATGTTTTTCATATCTAAGTAAATAGAGATGTATACTTTTTTTAATATATCTTAACTCTAATTTTAATCTTATTTAAAGGGAGAGAGTGAGTGACTTTAGGGAGAAAAAAGAGAGTATTTTTAATGAGCCTAAAATCTATGACTTAAGAAAATATAAGAGAATAAATGTGAGCAGCTTGATCAACTCCAAATGTGCTTGCTCAAATAAAGATATAACCTTTTAAAATTCAATAATGTTGATAAAGATGATGAAAATTGAGAGCTATGATGGAAAGGTGCAATGACCTTATCATCTTTTTTGTCGTGATTTTATTACAAAAGTGTTATTTTTATGTTGTTTAAAATTATTTTATAGCTTTAAAATTAAATAAAAAGTCATGATGTTAATTTAAGGTTTATATTACAAATAATTACTTAAAGTATTTTTTGTCAAAAATAAGCACTTAAATTATACTTTTTAGTTAAAATAGGTACCTATTTTTTGGTCAAAATAGGTAAGTAAAGAATTTTTTTGGTCACAATAGGTACTTAAAGTATATATATTTTTCATCTAAGTTCCTAAAAGTTTTCATGTGACATTGATTTAAAAATACATTAGACACATATTTTAACAAAAAATATCCTTTAGGTACTACTTTGACCAAAAAAATACTTTAGGTACCTATTTTGACCAAAAAGTACACTTTAGGTATTTAATTTAACCAAAAAATATACCTTAAGTACTTATTTTGACTAAAAATACTTTAGGTATCTAAATAAAAAAGTTAATATAATTTAGGTACTTATTTGTGATATAAACCTTAATTTAACAAAACCAAACAAGATATAAAATTATTGAGTTTTACATAATGTAATTAGATCCATCTATCTATATATATATATATATATATATATGAGAAAAACTTCAATACACAGGCCGTGTAAACTTTAATTTACACAAGCCTTTTAATTTTAGGGGTTAGGGGTTTAGAGTTTAGGGGTTTGGATTGTAGGTTTAAAATTTAATGTTAGTGTTTAGAATTTAGAGTTTGAGGTTTAATTTTTTAGGATTTAAGTTTAATTTTGATTTATAGTATAAATAAGCAGGCTTGTGTAAAAAGCCTATCACCCTACATATCAAATTTAAACTTTATATATATATATATATATACATATACACTAATCGCTAGGTTTGGCCTATTTTTGGTTGAGAACTTTCCAAATTCCAAAACTTCCGACTAATCAAGTAATTAACTAAGGTAGTTTCTTATTCTTTAAAATTTCCCATTTTCCCTCGAAGAATATGCCAACATTTTCGCTTCTTCTTCTTTGTTTTAATTTGGAGGTTAAATTATGTGCTTATAACCTGCTTGATGAAATGCCCAGAGCTGAGTAATGGTCGTGGCTCATTGAAGGGTATGCTGATGCCGTTGAGTTTTGTCCCCATAATGGTTACCAACATGTGCTGGCGGCTTCAACGTACCCCCTTCAAGAAGGTGAGCAACCAACCCGAGCTGGCAGTATTTCATTATTCGATGTTGATGCCGAAAAGGGTAATCTCGAGTTGTTTCATCGCGTGGATACTGCTGGGATTTTCGATATTAAGTGGAGCTCAGTTGGAAGCAATGTCGGCCCTCTCCTCACTCAAGCTGATGCTGATGGGTACTTGAGAGTCTATAGTTTAGAGGGTTGCTTTAATGAAGAGAAACCCGGTGGTATGTTTCAAGTTTTTGTAGCATTGCATGGATTTTTCTTAGTCTTGAAACTCATTTTGCTATGCTTGGAGTTCCATGTTGTATCGAAGATTCTAATGGTACCATTGCAGATTATCTAATTAGTGTGGGAAAACAAACAGCATGCCTTTTATGCGGTAGTTCATGTGTTCATGTTGTTTAATACATGATAATCAAGATCAAGGAAGTAATTAAAGGTTGGGTATTGATCGGTAATTGTATGAATACCAAATCATATGCTATGTTAGGCATACAAGTGTGAGTGTCAGATGCAAGTATGCGTATAGCACATGTATGTTCATCTTTAGAAGTGATAGACATGAGTAATTCTAAAAAAATGAAGAGTTAGAATAATTTAGATAATACAAACTTCTGTTTTAATTTCTTTCTACTTTAAATTATCTGTAGAGCATATGGTAATAATTTTTTTCCAATTTAAATTAGTGTGAAAGCATGCTAATACCGGTATTCAGTTCTGTTTGTCATCTATTTTCTGCAACTCCTTAAAATTTTGCTTACATGGGGGTGGTGGAAAATTGTTTCAAAAGGTGCTATGCATGTAATAAAACCTCTATGAAAATGCTAGAAGTTTTTCTGGGGCTTTAGTGAACTGGACTTTACCCCAATCAATGATGCTTTAGGTATCCGACTTTCATGGTTTCACCAGTTTTTTGAGTTAATCATGGCCATGAAAAGTACAGTATTAAGTATTAACCCTTTGATCAAATATATTATATTCTATGTCATGTGAGCATGTGTAAATTCTACTAGAGGTGAAGAGTTTATTTCAGCATTATGTTGGATTATAATTCTAAGTTTGTACTTCTTCCGTTTGATAACGTTAATTCAAATGCAAATTTAGGACTGCTCCGAACCGTTTTTAGTATGTTTTATACTACCTCAAGTTCTTTGCTCTAAATTCTTATGTTGACATTGTTAGAAAAAATACTGGGATTTATTTATCTCCAATGCAGGAGGCTTTCTTAATGAAGTCAGTGGTGAAAGAATCAGCTCCTCCATGTGCCTTTTCCTGGACTGGAACCCATTGGCCACTTCTATCTCAGTCGGACTTTCTGATGGTTCTGTTTCAATAATTACTATTGCAGAGTCCGGAATAGAAAAATTGCAGGAGTGGAAAGCACATGACTTTGAGCTTTGGACAACTTGCTTTGACATTCACCAACAGCAATTAATATATACGGGATCGGATGACTGCAATTTCAGTTGTTGGGATATACGGGTCCGAGATGGTTTTCCAGAACTCCAAGGTCCATAAGATGGGAGTTTTTTGCATTGCCAAGAGCCCCGCTGACACAAACACCATCCTTGCAGGTAGTTATGATGAGTACTTGAGGGTATGGGATCTAAGGTCTATCTCAAGACCGGTGAATGAAGCTTCAGATTGCCTCGGAGGAGGAGTTTGGAGAATCAAGCATCATCCTTTTGTATCGGGCCTGGTCTTAGCAGCTTGTATGCATAACGGATTTGCAATTGTCAAGATCGGAGACGAGAAACTGGAAATTGTTGAAGCTTACAGTCAGCATGGCTCACTTGCATACGGGGCGGACTGGCAGAGAGCGGAAATATTACCAGGAGGCGAAACCAAAAGTACTAATGTGGCGACTTGTTCGTTTTATGACCGGCTTCTTCCATTATGGATGCCGAAAAGTGATATTTTCTGCATTTAGCTTTGTTCACACTCTACAAACGTAGAGGACTAATAAAGTTATTGACTTTTTTTATATTTACAAGGTCAACAATTAATGGTAAAATTGAATAGAAATTTATAGAATGATTAATTTTTTTAACCGCCGGTTTAAAGTTACCAGATCGTTTCCATCATCAGCATTTCCTTCTATATTGCGACACCCAGATTTGATTAATCGAAGCCTCTGATAATACATGAAGAAGCCCACCCAAATGTATGTAAGTTTTCAATTCAAAGTCGAGTCGAGTTTTGCGTATCCCTCGATAATTGAATTGATTTTGATTCGGATAGTAAATGCAAAACTCTTATTCGGATGTACATTGCCACACAAGACTTCGAATGCATGACTCTTATACTGTGATACTGCGATTGACACCAGATAAAAGGATGCACTATAAAATTCAAGTGTCGAGACAAAGCTTGGCCATAAGAGGCCAATTGTGACAATTAGCATACATGCATGACATGAAGGGTAAACTCCCACTCACATGGAAAAACAATAAAATGAAGAACATTAATGCAGATAATCATAATCCACCGTCAGTTTATACAATGTCCCAGGCTGCCATCGACGATTCTACACGGAAGAGTCGATAAAAGATTGCTTCACAACAATTGATTTGTGGTGGAGGTTCCATAATCATCCACTATTCCATTCCATGACGATCCCAAGTTGTTCAAGAACCCGTAAGTGTCTTGGCCGTCGAGAGGCAAGAGCATGGTGTTCGGCTTCACGTCGACTGCATACCGGTCTTCACTCGCGGCATAAGGAAAGGTTGTCCTCTGCCAAGTGGCCATGAAAGTATCAACATTGGCGCCATCAATGGACATCACGTATGGAGAGAAAGTACTATTAGTACAGCCGTGAGTAGCAAGCATGTTGTTATCAAGGAGAGAAAGCTGCATTTGAGGAAATGAAAGATGAAGATCAGTTGGATTATGGGAATTATTAGATGATCTAGAATTGTTGGCTGATTGATCACTTGCTGCTTTAGCAGCAACTTTCTTGTTCTTTCGACACCCTCCACCGACGGGGATGTTCCGTAGCGTTCCGCCCTTGGTCCAGTACCTCCTACAAGCCTTGCAGAAGTACCTCGGCTGGGAGAGGCTGTAGTTGTTGTAATAGCAGAACTTGGTGTGCGTGGACTCACACCTTGGGCACTTGAGAGCTTGTTCATGCTGAGGTCTCAGCCTCCTTTCCATCAATGGCGTCGTGCATGTGAGAATATCGACATACGGGGACGAACAATCCATTCCAGGCTCCTAAACATGGAAATCAAACAAGCAGATTAAACTCTTGTAATAACATTGTTTCACATGCATGGAGTCATGCTGCATTATGGTCTGAATTGCATGAATTAAGCATACCTGAAGCCAGTTCTCAGATGAATCCATGCAAACTTGAAAACCAAATATGCTCTCACTTGTAAAGGAAAAGCCACGAGTTTAAGGGTACATATAAAGAGAGTAAATCGCCATGATCGATCCCTTTCCATCCCTAAGCGTCGGTGGGCTGAAACAAATATATTCTATGGGGCCGACAGTGCTGTACGATCTAATGGCACAGGTCCCACTTATTAGATCTTTACCAACACTGGGCTTGAAAAATAGGACCATGATGTTGTCACCTTGGTCCTCCTGTTGGGAGTTTTTCGATAAAGAAAAAGGGAAGGGCATATTGAAAGAGAACTCCCACTTGCGGGGTCCAAGCTATTAGTCTCACACTCGGTTCCTAACTTTGCTTTAATTCGAATAGAAATCTTCTGTATTTTTTTGGTATCCCTATGTTTGCCCCAACATTAAAAAAATAAACTATATACTTGGTTTCAAGTAAAAAATTTCTGCCCCTTTTAGTGTTCTTATTTATGTCTCATACTAAAAAATAAGTTTATAGTTTAATGTTAAGATTTAGTATTAGGGTTTAGGATTAGAGTTTAGAAAATTAAGGGTATAATGTATTTTCTAGGTTTAAGATTTAGAATTAAGAGTTACAGTTTAGAATTTAATATTTTAGTGTTAGAGGTATAAAAGGATAAAAATATTGTCATTTTTTGTGCCCTTTTTGTGCCCAACACTAAAAATCAAATCATAAACCCTAAACCTAATTTCTAAATTCTAAGCCATAGAACCCTACCCCTAAAAAATAAACCATGCACCAAATACTCTAAACCCTAACTCTAAGCCCTAACCTTAAACACTAAACTTAATTTTTTTAATGGTGAAACTTAAATAGAGGCACACAAAAAAATAGACGGTTTCTACTAAAAAAATGGACACCAAGAGGATCAGGAAATTCTTGTTACTCGGTTCCTAGCTTTGCCTTAACTCGAGTCCTTTGGGAAATTCTAATTTGAATCAGTAGCTTGAGGATCACACTTGGTTCCTAGCTTTGCTTTAAGTCGAGTCCTTTGGGAAATTCCAATTTGAATCAGTAGCTTGAGGATCACACTTGCCCTTGAGGGCCCAACAGCATCATGATCCATGCACCATATTAAAAGAACACTGGCCAGTAGTTGTCATATTGTTCTCGGGATAGGGACAGTGGACCAGATGGAGACAAAGATCAACGTGAATGCATTTTTGGACTTGGGATCAAGATGTCAGTTACTTGCTCCATACGAAAAGTATATTGTTCTTTGAAAGCTCGTTATCTTCTATTCGAATGTTATTGATTGCAAAGATCCATTTCAAGTGTTACTAATTGGACAATTTATTTTCAAACAAGGCAAGCGAAAGAGACCAACTTCATGTAATTAGAGACAAAGAAACTAATCACTAAACAACAGTAAGGACAACTCGGAGTTCTCTCGTGAAACTACAAAACCAAGGGATGAGGAACCGCCGGACAAAGGTGGTATCGATAACCAAGGTGACGGTGGTAGCATGGATTTTCATCCATCCCATGTGCAGTCAGGTAATGGTTGCACCATGAACAAAAATTTTATGCTCCTTTTCGGGTTTTTATATATATGCCCAACACTAAAAATCTAAACCCTACACTCTACTTATAAATTTTAAATCTTAAATTCTTAACCCTGAATCATAAACCCTATAAACTAAATCCTACACATTAACCCTTAAACCCTAAGTCATGCACACTAACCCTAAATCTCAATCTTATATTATAAACCCAATATTTTAGTGTTGGACATATATATGGGCACCGAAAGGGATAGAGGATTTCAATTCGTTGTACCATAGAGTATGAGAACAAAAATCCTTTGCCCCTTCTTGGTTTTCCTATATACGCCACAAAGATAAAAAAAAACTAGATTTAAAGCTCTAACCTTAATTTTTAAATCTTAAATTATAAACCATAAACTCTGAAATTAATGCCTAAACTCTAAATATTAATCTTAAATATTAACCTTGAACCTCAATCTTAAGCCCTAAACTTAATTTTTTAACTTTAAAATATATATAACGTACCAAAAATAGACAAGATTTGTGTTCGAAGTAGGACTCTCCCTCAAAATTGAAGGAGATGATGAAGAGTTTGATTTGCTTGATGAAGATGTTATTGTACAATCTAAGGACACAGGTCATATCCCACCTATTAGATCTTTGCCAACACTCAGCTTGGAAATCTAGGACCTGTGGGGACAGCCTGAGGCGTGGGATGATTAGTTAGAGAATGTCAGAAATATGGGGCGTAACACTAAAAGCACAGTATGTTGTATGTTTGACCCACCCACCCACAAGAGGAGAAGAAAGAATATTATAGTCTCACACTTGTTAGCTTAGCTAGAACACGAGCCCTTTGGCCAACCAGCTTCAATAAGTTGCTTGAGCTTGAGGATCACGACCCAACAGCACCAATTATTGTCCGGTGAATAAAGTTAAGTGACCCTCCACCCTACAGTACTTGACAGTTCCTTGGAGTTCAGGAAACAATGATCTCCCAATGATAAGCCAATGTCTCTTTTTCTCTTCTTGGATCCCTCCTTCCTCCCAACAGGTTAATTAATCATTTGTTAATTCGTTAAAGTAGTTCTCATTTTCATAGAGGAACCCAAAATTTTATATTAGAGGTAAATTTATAAAATAAATTTTTAAAAGAAAATACATAAAAAACTTTTAAAAAATTTTTAAGTCATATAAATTTTAATTTTTTAGGGGCGACCGCCCTCCAATCCCTTTCCCCATCCCTGCTATGTTTGTTGAAGTCTTAAAACCTGAGCTGATGCATTTGCTACACATGAGTAATGTGAAAGAAGATTGGGGTGACTTTTTGAAATAATACACTAGTATGAGATTTGAGGATCATTTAAGCCATGCGCAGCACTAAAAAAACACTGGCCAATACTCGTCGTCTTGTGCTTAGGGATGTCAGAAAGATTTTGTAGCCTGATGGTGACAAAAATCAATCTGAATTCATGGATTTTATAGACTTTTGATCAACATGTGAAGTTACTTCTTCCATGAGAAAAATATTTTGTCAAAATATCAAGAGAATCTGGTGTGGTGGTTCTCAGTCAGAATGACGAATGAGGATTAAATTGAAATTTTATTATTTACAAAGGATTGGAATATAATTTTACTATTTTAAACTTTAAATTTTAAAGGGACTCAAATAGGATCAGAAATATAATTGACTCTTTGATCCAATTGCTTTTCATCAGGCAGTAACAGATTGGTAAAGTTGCCAAAGCTGGCGAGAGAGACTTTGGGTTTTAGTCTGAAAACAAACCTGATAAAGAAAAAGAAATTAGGTCTGTAAACGAACCGAACGAATAATGTTTTTGTTCATTCGTTTAATTTTAACCGAAAGACAAACGAACATAATTTCTTGTCGTGTTCGTTCGTTAAGGAATCAGCTTGTTCGTGTTGGTTCATGTTCGTTCGTTAAAGTGATAAACGTACGTAAACAAACGCAAACAAACATTAAATATTGTTAATTTGTACATTGAGTATTGTTTAATTATTTTTCTTTTTAATTCATATTTTAATATATGTTTTTAAATATAATATTTTTCTTATGAAAAATAATAAAAATAGACATATATGAATAAATTTAAACGAACATAAACAAACGAATGTAAACGAACCTTCATGAACATAAATGTACGAACAATTTACTTGTTCGTGTTCGTTCATTTAATTAAACGAACAAAAAATCTCGTTCATGTAAAACCTATTTGATTTTGATATAACTTAATGAAAAATGCTTTTGGACTTAAACTAATTTGCAAAAATATTTCAAAGCTCGTAAACTTGAAAAATATGTTTGAAACGTTTTCAAATGGTTTTGACACAATTTAAATGATCTTAAATAACCAAAATGTCAAAAACTGGGCCTGAGTATCGATACGGCTTTACCCGTACCGATATCCAGAGGACCTCATACCGATACATTTTTGAGCGTATCGATACAACTTTTGATCCCCAAATTTTCCAAATTTCAGTAGCCAAATTTTGTACCGATACAGGCCTAGTTGTATCGATACGAGTAGGTGCATACCGATACGCTTGTACAGCGTAGCGATACCCGTGTGTTTTAAATGTTCCAACGGCTAGTTTTCTAAAGAACGTGTACTGATACGAGTTCTTGCGTATCGATACCGAGGAGTCCAGAACTACATTTATTGCAAGAAACAAAGGCTTCAACGGCTCCTAACAACCCCATCGGCTAGTAACGGTCATGAACACATTAGAGAATTTAAAAGACTCAATCAAGCAGCCATGGAGATACAAGAAACAACAAGCCAACTGTAGCGACCTATTTTTTTTCTTTTTGAAGATAATGGTTTGAAATGCTTTGCGGCATCAAAGAAGATGACACCCGAATGGCCGGGATGACACTCCTAATAGATTACCGTAAATTTTTAAAAAAAACGAAGGGTGGAGTCGCCACCGACCACCGAAATGATAACCAGAGATGGGTTCGGGAGTTGGTTATGAATGGGGAAGGGTTAGCACCCCACTACGCCCAAAATTGGTACCTAAAAGTTCGCATTATATTTATTTAAGGAAAACAAAAATTCAATTCAATTTAATAATTAATTTCCAAAAATGAATAATATTTTAAATCTGCTTTGGTATTTACGACATTCAAAGGAGATGCCATCCGGAGGCCGGGATAACACTCCTAGCAGAAATATCGGAATAATGAGGCAGAACACAATAATTATTAAAATAATTAAATAAATACTATGTACGATATTTTAAAAAAACAATTAATTTAATAATGAAAATTATATATATATATATATAAAAGTAGAACAAAATAGTATATACTACTATAAAATATAGATATCTTACTATGTACATATCGATGTATATATATATCATATAAGTAGCGTACATAAAATAATAATAATAATAGTAATAATATATAAATATATGTTGTGTACATAACATAAATATACTATACATTATGCACATAATATATATAAATAATATATAAATGCTCATATTAAATAATAATATACATATAATATACAAAAATGATGCAAAAATAAATAAAGAGAGGATGTAAGGAATATAATAATATACACGAATAAAGGGACAGAAATTAAAGAAAGAAAGTGCAAAAAATGACAAAATAAAATTTAGAGATAAAATTAAAATATTTATAAAGATCAGGGACCAGATGCGCAATTTTTTGTTTAAAATTGATAAAATATGATTTAGGGACGAGATTACAAAGATTTGAAAACTTCCAAGGAGTGCGGAGTGAATTTCCCCATTAACGTTTTTGTACGGATCCCTAAGGCGGGTCTGGTTGCTTATCCAGGTAGCAACTGAAACGGCATCGTTTTGGGCCGAACTCAAACGCTAAAAAATGACGCCGTTTTGATGATTTATATATTTATTTTTTTTGCCCACAAAAAATCATTATATATCGGTTCTTAAAAAAACACCAAATGCTCTCAACTCTTTCCTTCGGCCGATCTGGATGCGGCCGGTCAACAGCCGTGGTCCGCCGTCCCTGGCGGCCGGAGACACCCAAAAACCCCTTATGTACGCATCTTTGAACCCCAATCTCAAATTTTTAGTTAGTTTTTTTCAAAATCCTTCCCTAAACTCATAGATCTAGGTTTTATTTTAATTTTTTTTATTTTGATACTAATTTCTTTGTTTTTTTATTTTATATATATATATTTAAAAGGAAATAACAAGAAACGAAATGGGAGGTTTATTACCTTTGTTCGGTTGGTTACTGGGCTGAAGATTCAAACAAATCTTGTGCTTTTCATTTCCAAGTGTCGTTCCTAAAAAAATTACAACTCATATTCCGGTCGTTTTATACTCGAAAAAATAGGTTTTACAAGTTGTTTATCTGATGCAACTTGTTTATCTGATGTGATCTTGGATAATAATGCTTATGTCTTTATTGCAGGTCTGACAGCGGCTTTGGGCGCGGTGGCCAGGCAAGTGGTTGATGGGCGATGGGGACAACCAATGGGCGAACGCGTGGCAGCCACTAGGTATTCAAAAAGTCGCGCGTGGCGGCCACACGTGAGGGAAAATGGGGGGTTGATGGCCAGGGCTGGTGAGTGATTAGGGTTAGGGTTTTGCTACACCAGGTCGGGTTTGTAACCGGGTCTGGTGTTGGGTTTATGGATGTGGGTAATGCATTTGGGTTTTAATATTGGGTCTGAGTGTGGGTATTTAATTTGGGTTAGGTTAATAAAAGTTGGACTTTGTAACGGGTTTGTATTTAATTGAGGCAGTTGGGTTGGTTGGGTCTAGTCATATGGGCCCGGACCAAAATAGGCTATAACATCTGCCCCACTTTGCTTATTGATGTGTAACAAAAATAGAGCAAAGACAAAATAGTGATCATTTTGGTCCGGGTAGGCTAAGGGTTCTTCTCTGACCACCGCCCGCTCTCTTGATCTTCAGTTGATCTGTTTGACCGGTTTTGAAGGCAAAATCTTCATACTGGAGTGCTCTGTAAAATCTTTGAGTCAGGAGTTCGAGGTCGCAAGCTCTTCTTATATAGAATTGTTTTCTCTTCCTCCGTCTAAAATCTTGTAAGTTTATGGAGAGATCTCTAGGTTGCAAGTCCTTCTTATATAGAACTTTTCACCTTCAAGTCTTGAAACTCTAGGTTCCTCCTATATAGAACCTTCTACAGGCAGAATCTTTTAGCGGGAGTTCTTCCTTATAGAACTTTTCGTCTTGAAATTTTGAAAAAAAAATGACAGATTATTCTTATTCCCGATTAGTGTTAATACCAGAAGTACGGGTTTCCCCAACTTCCTAAGAAGCTGAAGACGGAAAAATTTAAAAGTCATACCCCGATTTCTGATCGTCATAGGTATGAAATGATATCTTGCTACAAGACTACCGGAAGGTTTTCACTACTTCCAATGAAAGCTGAAGATAGGAAAATTAAAAAATCATACCCCAATTTCTGATCGTCATAAGCATAAAATGGTATCTTGTTGCAAGACGACTAGAAGATTTTTGCTACTTCCCCGAATGCTAAAGCTTGCAAAATCCCTAGATGGTGCCCTGATTTCTGACCATCATAGGAACGAAAAATTGAAAGATCATACCCTAATTTCTGATCGTCATAGGTATAAGAGGATATCTTGCTACAAAACTACCGAGAGATTTTCGTTTCTTCCAATAAAAGCTGAAAACTGGAAAATTGAAGGATCATACCCCGATTTCTGATCGTCATAGGTATGAAATGGTATATTGTTGCAAGACGACTAGAAGATTTTTGCTACTTTTCGAACGTTAAAGCTTACAAAATCCCTAGATGGTGTGCCTCGGTTTCGGACCGTCATAGGCAAGAAATAGTAACTCACTTTGAGATTGCCACAAGATTTCCTCACTTTCCCTAAATGCCAAATATAGGAAAATTAAAAGGATGCCCAGGTTCTGACCGTCTTGACATCAAAATATCATCTCGCTGTGAGACTATTAGAAAATTTTTGCTGCTCCCGTGGAAGTTAAAGACTGGAAAATTGAAAAGATGCCCCGAGTTCTGACCGTCTTGACATCAAAGTGTAACTTACTTCAAAACTACCACATGATTTTCACTGCTTCCATGAAAACCGAAGACTGAAAGTTCATACCCCAATTTTTTATCATCATAGGCATGAAATGGTATCTCGTCACAAGATTGCCGAAATTTTTTTGTCGCTTCTATGAAAGGTGAATACTGAAAATCCTTAGAGGATGTCCCGATTTCTGACCGTCATAGGCATCAAATCACAAATGTTTGAGTATGAAAAAATCTTCAATCTTTGTTGAGAGTTGCTTATTCCGCTGTGAAGCATAAAAATCTGATCTTCCTCTCATTCTTGAGCATCTGTCAAGAAAAACAGACAAGAAACTTGAATAATGCGAGTTAGCATGCTCCTAATCTTAGGGATGCCTATATGATGAATGATATGGAACATTTTCAAAGTTGTTTTAAAAACTCTTGGCCCGTGAAAGGTCATCCTCGACTTTTTCTTCGCTTTATTCCTTTGATGCATTCTCTCCAATCTTCTTCTTATCCGTTGGGTATTTATCTCAAATATGCCCCCACAACATGCTTTAATCTAGAGTCACTTCTTATTTCTGTGAATATTCTCCTTTAGTTCATGTACTATTGTAGGGACACACACCATCTTTTGCTCATCATTGCCTCATTCGATCCTGGGATCAACTATTTCTTGTCATGCACTCTCATTACCTCTTTGGTACTTCTCCCTATTCAGTCTTGGGCACATTTGATTTGTCGGCACTAACCTATCATATAGAGTCTTCTTCTATCTTTGACCTTCTGGCGAGCGAATGCCTCAGATTCGCAATCTTTCGTTATGTTCGAACATGTTGTTCCTGACAATGGTTTATTCTTCATTTCTCTGAATAGGAGAAACTTGTTTTAAAACTCCGAACTATCTAGCATATGTGCTCTTGTCACCACTATCGCTGCAATCATTGACACGTTATTCCTCTGTGTTAGGTCGATTATTTGTATCCACAACCTTGAATCTTGAAGCTTACTCCTGAAGTAATGCAAGGAAATATTTTTGCTTAAAATGCCAAGTTTGCTGATTGTTATCCCAATGAAGTATATAGGAGCTCTGAATATCAAGTACAAAAGCGTCCCAGATTTAACCTTTCGGTGATCATTCCAAGCATAGCTTGTGTCTGTGAAGACTTTGAATAATATGGTGATTCTAAGTCTTAAAATTCCCTTTAATGACTCGGTTTATCCTCATGATTACCACGTTGCTATAGAAGACAACTCCTTCTCAATTCTCACTTTTGCTCCATCCAAGAAAATGGATTTGTTTAACCATTAGAGTGTAGAAATATCATTCTAAGAATAGAATTCTAGATGCATGTGTATGCTTTCCTGTATTTTCTTTATGAACACGCCTATTACCAGGCTTTGAACATACCTATTACCAGGCTTAAACATGCATATTACCATGCTTTATTTATGCCTATTACCAGGATTTCGGACATATGAGTGTTATTTTCATTTTTTTTCTTTTCATTATTTCTTTATATTTTGATCCATTAGTGCATAGAAGACTACGCTTAGAATTTCAATTTCAAGCAACTCTGCATGGTTAAATTTGGAGCTTTTTCATCATCGAACTTCATCAAAGGAATAGTAATCTTACTTTGATGACCAGAGTCTATCATGAGAGAAATTAAACCTTATCGTTATCACAATATTCAATTGATCTCAATGTCGCATTTTGCAATTGATATTTAGGGACCTACAAAGGCAATAAGAGATATACATATACATGCTTTTAAGGCCATTGCATGTTAAGCAAAATACATTCTTCATTGGAATGACATATGCCCTTTACAAAAAGATCTTTGCTACACTCGGGCCAAGGATAGCAAAGTTGATTCGATGCATTGCTTTAAAAAGGAAAGCCTAACTGTAGAGATGCCATAACAAGCCGTAGTCAAAATATGGATAAGACAAAAAGCAAAACTTCAGCCTGTCTTAAGTAGAATTTTATTTATTTTCATCCATTTAATACTTCTTGCTCTCTTCTCTCATGCTCCCACTGTTTTACCATTTCGCGCGTCAGTTTCCCCTCGTAAGTCAACTTCACTATTTTCTACTTCAAAATCCAACATCCGTTGGTATGGTGCCCCTATATGGAAATCACAAGTGCTACTTGGATTGTGAGAAAAAGATGGATCTAACGTATCCTCCATTGGCATGGGCACGAGGTATTTCCTCTGTATCAAATAAGGGAGTAAAATCGAAATGGGTGTATTGAAAACCCTAAGAGGTATTTTCCCTTTCATCTTTGGATATTATATCTTTTGGCCAACGTAATATGAAATCTTCCCCTTTCGATTGTACCCTCTTTCTTTTCGCTTTTAACATCTTGATGGCCATTGACTCTGATTAGACCATTGGCATGTGAACTGGATGGACGTAACAGATTCAGATCTAGGGATATACTCTGAGAGACCTGGTTTTGATTCTCATTTGTTACCAAAGATTTTGACTCTCTGCGTATATTGATCATTTGAACTTAGGTCTTCCATCTTCGAAAGTGAGCATGCCTTCCTCAAGAAGTTCATAGATATTGCTTTCGAGAAACACACAATCTTTCGTTGCGTGATTAAAGTCACCGCGATGATATTCACATGAAACCCTAACACCATGTCATTAGGATAAGAGTATCGACTTGGAAGAGGTAGCCTTAAGAGTTTGTTTTGAACTAACAAAGGTAATAGATCAAAATATGACATCAGGATTAACGTCTTTGTCCTCTTGCTACTCTTTCCGGCGTCTTCATCATGCATTTCAGTATTCTTTACTCCCTTTTCCCAAAATTTACCCCTCTGGAGAACATTATTGTTTTCATATGCCATGACTCGTTTGGGCTTTTTTATAATTGTTCCGGATTTTTTAAGTATGTCCAGAACAACATTCTATACAGTAGAATTGTGATATTGAAAATTGCTTTTATTTCTAATTACTTCCGGCACATGCATGTCTGTTTCTTTTATCTTATTCTTTTGTGTAACCCAATCTTCCCCTGGTTTTACAGTATTGACTGTGTTCGGCAAGTTGATCTTTAAACCTTGATTTGCGGGATTAAACTCCAATACCCCTGAATCTAAAAGGTGTTGTACCTTTCGTTTGAGACTGTTACAATTTTCAATGTAATGGCCTTGAATACTTCTATGGAAGTTGCAGTGAGCATTTTTATCGTACCACGAAGGAAAATAGGGTTTGATTGGCGTAACATGATATGGTCGAATCAGGTCAACCTTATGTAGCTGAGAATATAACCATGTATATGATACTGGCAATGGCGTAAAAGAGATATTTTCCTTCTCTTTTCTATGAGGCTTGAAAAAACAAAGAGGGACTAGACGAGCTTCTAGCAACTTCGAAAACAACTCATGGTAAGTAAAAGAGATAGGGCTGTATTGAGGGTCCTGCGATTTTTATTCTTTATTTTGAGAATTGAAAGCATGGTTAGCTGACAATTGAAGAGGTTCTAAAATAGTAAATGCCAAATTTTGATTTTGGGTCAGAGGAGACGTTAATTCAATCATTGAGGTAGCTGACATCCTTGCCTCATTGTTGTTTTCTGGGTCTTTTCTGTTCTGTAATTTTATCTCATCCGAATCTTTCTTCATTGGTTGGGGTAAGATTTTCATGGCAGAATCGTGGATTTTATCTAACACAAGATCAGTGGGGCATTCCGAGACTGTGCGAGCTACCTAAACTGGTTGATAGTAGCTTGTTCTTTCTCAGGTACAATTCCTTCTTCCACGAAGTAAAAACCCTAATTCTCACTGGCATTTTCAATTTCCATCTCTGTCGAATGATTTTCTGCCAAACTTTTTCCTTTGATTGTAGTAGTCATCATACTCTTCAGCTCATTCAGTTTCTCTCTAAATTCCTCTTGAGATTCTTTCATGTGAGTCATCATTTCTCTCTGGATCCCAATAAGATGTCCCTAAAGTTCCTCAAGCTTCTCTACTCTAGCCACTAAGTTGTCCATGATTTTGAAGTTGTATTGGTGAGATTATTTTCTTTTCTTTTCTACTACCTCACTCTGAGATGAATATCTTCTCTCCATTAGCAATGTGTTTGATGCAATGAATGTGTTAATTTACATAGTGGAAGGTGTAAACAATGCTAAAATGAAAGCTTTATTAGAAAACCAAAATCAATGATGTTATTATGCAAGAATGAATGCACATATAGGTGTTAATTCATAAGTAGTCCTTAGAAAGACTTTCATTAGATGAAGAACTCTGATTGCAAAAAGCAAAGATAACACATTTGCAGATAGCATCTACCTTCTATCCTTAAGACTTTGACTTCTTGAAGTTGGCATTCACTAGGGATACCAGCTTTGCCATATCTCTCAGCTCATTAAGATTTTCCTACTTGGAAACTATCAATGCGGGCCTAGTAATTTTTTATACATATCCAGCTATCATTATATCTTATCTTGGACTATCCCTAGACCGTAGCATTATCACTTTTGACATTACAGAACTTCCCTTCCATACCTGAACGCCTTTTAAATTGGGCTCCTCTTGAATCAACACCTATGTATGATATGATATGCAATGTGGATGCAGAAAAAATGAAAATAAAACAACAGAGAAAACGGATCAGTAAAATAGAATAATCAAAAAAGATAAAAGGAATTAAATGACGAATAATAAATAAAATAAGCAGTTAAAATATACAGGAAATAAAAACAAACAGAGTAAAACCTAACAAAAAGGGTAAATCCTACATGGGCAGAGTAACAGCGTGATCAAAGGGTGGGATACTACGGCTCATTATATGCGGTTTGGTTTTAAAGTAAGGGTACCTGAACTTTCGTTGGGACATTGATTCGGGGGAATACAACACTTATACTATACGGAGGTGAAAACCTCACGGAATATAAGGACCGGATTCCAGGAGTACATTACAACACCATACGGAGGTGAAAACCCCACAGAGCGAAGTAATCTCTCCCACTTAAGGGTTCTATCACTAATGTTATGATGACAGTTTATATCAAACAAAAATTGAAAACTAAAAATTAAATTAAATTGAATTTAAATTTAAATTTTCCTTAATAATTACGATGCAAACCTAACTAAGGCCTAACTCATCCTTTTTGTTTTTGAAAACAAAAATGATTATCCCCAGCAAAGTCGCCATGTTGTTGCAACCCTCTTTCTTTTTGAAGATAATGGTTTGAAATGCTTTGCGGCATCAAAGGAGATGACACCCGGATGGCCGGGATGACACTCCTAATAGATTACCGTTAAATTTTTTAAAAAGAATGGTGGAGTCACCACCGGATACTTTTGGTAGGCCGAACACCGAAATGATAACCAGAGATGGGTTCGGGAGTTGGTTACGAGTGGGGAAGGGTTAGCACCCCACTACACCCAAAATTGGTATCTAAAAGTTCACATTATATTTATTTAAGGAAAACAAAAATTCAATTCAATTTAATAATTAATTTCCAAAAATGAATAATATTTTAAATCCGCTTTTGTATTCACGACGTTCAAAGAAGATGCCACCTAGAGGCCGGGATGACACTCCTAGCAGAAATATCAGAATAATGAGGCAGAACACGATAATTATTAAAGAAAATAAATAAATAAAAGTAAAAAGGTTAAATCTGTGTGATAAATCCAAAACTGGTCTTTGTATCCACGACATTTAGAGGAGATGCCAGCCGGAGGCCGGGATGACACTCCTAATAGAAATATCGGAACAAGTAGGGCCGAAAATACTATGTAGGATATTTAAAAAAAATAATTAATTTAATCATGAAAATTAAATAATTATATATAAAGTAGAACAAAATAATACATACTACTATAAAATATAGATATCTTACTATGTACATATCGATGTATATATATATATCATATAAGTATTGTACATAAAATAATAATAATATATAAATGTATGTTGTGTACATAACATAAATGTAATATACATTATGCATATAATATATACAAATAATATATAAATACTCATATTAAATAATAATATACATATAATATACAAAAATGATACAAAAATAAATAAAGAGGGGATGTAACAAATAAAATAATATACATGAATAAAGGGACTGAAATTAAAGAAAGAAAGTGCAAAAAATGACTAAAAATAAAATTTAGAGATAAAATTAAAATATTTACAAATATCAGGGACTAGATGCGCAATTTTTTGTTAAAATTGATAAAATCTTATTTAGGGACGAGATTACAAAGATTTGAAAACTTCCAGGGACTACGGAGCGAATTTTCCCATTAACTTTTTTGTGCGGATCTCTGAGGCGGTTGGGTTGCTTATCGGGTAACGACTGAAACAACGTCATTTTGGGCCGAACTTAGACGCCCAAAAACGACGTCGTTTTGATGTTTTATATATTTGTTTTTTCCCACAAAAAATCATTCTATATCGGTTCTTTAAAAAAACACCAAATGCTCTCAACTCCTTCCTTTGGCTGATATGGATGTGGCCGGTCAACCGCCGTGGACCGCCGCCGTCCCCGGGGACCGGAGACACCCAAAAACCCCTCAGGTACGTATCTTTGAACCCCGGTCTCAAATTTTTAGTTAGTTTTTTCAAAATCCTTCCCTAAACCCGTAGATCTAGGTTTAATTTTAATGTTTTTTTTATTTTGATATTGCTTTCTTTGTTTTTTATTATATATATTTTTAAAAGGAAATAACAAGAAACGAAATGAGGTTTTTTATTACCTTTGTTCGGTTGGTTACTGGGCTGAAGATTCAAACAAATCTTGTGCTTTTCATTTCCAAGTGTCGTTCCTAAAAAAATTACAACTCATATTCCGGTCGTTTTATACCCGAAAATGAGGTTTTACAAGTTGTTTATCTGATGCAACTTGTTTATCTGATGTGATCTTGGATAATAATACTTCTGTCTTTGTTTAAGGTCTAATAGCGGCTTTGGGCGGTGGCCAGGCAAGTGGTCGATGGGGACAACCAATGGGTGAACGCGTGGCAGCCACGCAGTATTCGAAAAGCCTCGCGTGGTGGCCACGCGCGAGGGAAGATGAGGGGTTGACGGTCAGGGCTGGTGAGGGATTAGGGTTAGGGTTTTGCTACACCGAGTCGGGTTTGTAACCGGGTCTGGTGTTGGGTTTATGGATGTGGGTAATGCATTTGGGTTTTAATATTGGGTCTGAGTGTGGGTATTTAATTTGGGTTAAGTTAATAAAAGTTGGGCTTTGTAATGGGTTTGTATTTAATTGGGGCAATTAGGTTGGTTGGGTCTGGTCATATGGGCCCAGACCAAAATAGGCTATAACACCAACATTCTATGATTAAGAGAATGTGTTTTTGTACTTAATTGTCAATTTCTTTGTAGAACACACTTGTGAGCTTAATTGCCATATATGCTTAAGTGTTAGATTTTTTGTGAAGGCTTAGAATTGCAAACAATTAGCCTTGTGAGGTTTTATCCTAGTTTGCTTATTTCTTTTCTCTTGTAAAAGAGGGTTTTCTCAAAGCTTTGAGGTTGTAAAGGTTTTCTCTCGAGACTAGAAAAATGAAAGAAATTCTTAGTGGTTTTGGGAAAATCCTTAGTGGGAAGCTAAGGTATTGGATGTAAAGCATGGTTAGAAGCTTGAACCACTATAAATCCTTGTGTTTATTTTTAAATTCTATTGTTTCCACCACTATCACTCAAAATTCAATCCGGCCCCTCTTGGTGCATTCGGTTGATCGATTCGAGCCTCCAACAGTTCATTTAATAAATAAACGAACTTTCCACAAACGATTTGTTGAACGTTCGATTTGTTTACGGCCCTAAAAGAAAGCATTAACTTAGAAAAAAAGAGCCTAATCAAGATTATTATATCTTATTGAAGTAAATTGATTTTGAATATAATGTCATCATGATTAATCATATTTAACAAATTGTGAATATATAAATATATACTAAAGCAACATGTTTCTATTCAAATGTGATGCATAATTGTTTATTTTTTTGGTAAACTTTACCTCCAGATAAATTTTGGAATAGAGATGTGTTATGTATTGTTATTCGGGGGTGTTTTTGGTCTAAAAAGTATTTTAGAATAAAAAATATGTATTTTTTGGGATGAAAGTGTTTTTCAACTTTGAAACGTGTTTTTTAAAAGCTGTATTTTTAATTTTTGAGCAAAGAGCAAAGTTACATATTTGTTTTTTTTTGTCGTTACCTTTTCGGTTTCTTAGGGTTTTGTTTTGTTTTGTTTTGGGGGCAGAATCTCGATAGGACTAGAGGAGTCATGCCCCCAAATTTTGTGAAATTCGAATTTCGCCCCTAAACTTTTTAAAAAATTCATATTAAACTTTAAATTTTTGAATATTTTTTAATTAAATCCCCTCTTAAAATTTTCAAAAAATTATGAATAAATTTTAGTTAAACCCTCAAAATTTTTGAAATTTTTCGTTTAAGCCTTTAAATTGTTAAAAAAAATATTTTGGTACCAAACTCTTACTCTAAGTTCTGCCACTGGCCTTGTTTAACACCTGACTTTGGTGGACAGGTCTCTCAACAAAAATTTTCTGCATACCACTTGGACCAACCTTCGTTAGTACATATTTGTTTTCAGTCATATCCCTAATTCTTTTACATTGTTAAACTAATTTTAAAAATAGATATTTTATCTATTTAAGACTATTTTTTAACATCAATCATAAACATTTAAAGTTTTAAACTAAACAATCCAAAGTACATTTCTACTATACATTTAAAAATAATCTCAAAATGACTCAAACAAAAGCCGAGAATATTTTGATAATATGTTTGGAGAAGTTATAATATGTGATCCAAAGCTTACTTGTTTACTCAGGTCAACAAAGATGGCGATGCAAAAAAGCTTAGGTTAGACATAAAATTGACAGTGTAAATAGATAGAAATGAGGTATTTATACAATTCTCTGGTTCGTTGACTAGTTGTCTGATCATGACGCGATCTGTCGAGTGATCAATTTGTTGGTCTTACAATTTTAGTTGCTCAATGTCCATTCAGATAAAGCAGTGGATACTAGGACTCATCTTAGACGGTTGGATCTGTAGCCGCCAATTAGACAAGTTGTCTGGTGAGGTTAGACTTTGTCATAAGTTGGGTAGATATGGGGTGGATTATGTTTAGGGTATGATTAAAAGAGGATAAATTTAAAATTTATTTTTAAATTAAAAATATTAGACTTTTTAATAATATTTTTAATTTTATTTTGAGTTTTTTTGAAATATCGATATTAATTTTTTAAAAATTCTTTATTTGAGATAAAATATTAAAATTTATAAAATAAATATCGATATTTAAAAAAAAACTTTAAAAAATTAAAATTGTATTAAAATATCTAATATTTTTATTTCAAAAATAAATTTTAAAATTTATTATTTTTTAATCACATCCTAAATATGTGCAAGTTAGACTGGCCTTGTTGATAACAATTGTCCCCCTTGTGTTGAAAACTGAGGATTAAGAAGATGGGCGAGGAGCAGGAGCTGTGAGTCAGAGACCAAGTCAAGTTGTTGATTGATTTGGTCGGTAATGGTATCCTGTATCTATCCACCCACCCTTGAGAACTGAGTCATTTTCATAAGAAAGGGAACCTGCCGCCGCAGTCAATGGTTTAGGTGTCGCGCATGCGCATTTCATCTAGAGACATAATCAATTCATTAGATTTATACGTAATCAATTAAATAAAAACAACAAACACTATCTCTCTCAACCCTAACCGTTTTCTCTCATTTTATTTTTCCAAGGTTTATCATTTTCGAACTATTCATGATCAAAATATAAATATTTTAAAATTTTAATGATTAAAATAAAAATATTTTAAAATTTTTATAATATAATTTATCCTTAAAATTTAAATAAAAAAATTAAAGTTTAGAAGAAAAAAAATAATTAAAAAATTTAAGGTACGATTGGCTTTAAAAAAATTATTTTTATTTTCAAAAAATAATTTTTATTTTAAATTTTTTAAAAATTAGAAAACATGTCTGGTTAACATATATAAAAATAATAAAAAAGTATTTGAAATTTAACTTTTTAAAATTTAAAATAAAAAATAGTTATTAAATAATTAAATTAAAATATAACTATTAGAAAAATGTTATTATAATGATAAAAAAAAATTAAATGTAATTAAATAAATCAAAGTTTTTAAAAATTTCATTTGAATCATTCGAACCCGAGTTAAATAAAATTAAAAAAAATCATAATCTTCATCTTTTTAAATTATTTTCATGAAAATGATGTAAACATCTTTTTCATATTTTTAATTTTCACTTACTTTTATTTTCTAAAATTATTTTTTTTAAGAAAAACAAATTGATATATTAATCAAAAATCGTATCGTTTAGTACAACATCTGAAATACATTTTGGAAAATTATACTCAAATCTAATTGGTTAACTAGATGAAAGTGCCCAGTGAACTAACTTATGTGCAACACCATTAGCTAAACGGTTAATGTGGGATGTGGCAGATTCGGAATTGCTGGTGATGGTCAAGAAGCAGACACTTATCCTGCAAATTTCGTATGTTATATTTGAGGGGGTATTTTGGATTTCCTCTCCAATTTTACCGTATGATTTGAAGATAAAATTAAAATAATTTCTATTTCTTTTACAAACCATATTCCCAGGGGCGGATCTTGGTATAACAAGTTGAGGGGAATAATTTAAAACTTTTGAAAATTTTAGAAGTCTAAAATAAAATTTTGAGATTTAATGAGATTTTTCAAATGTTTAATAGGGACTTAATTAAAAATATTTAAAATAATAAGTATTTTAAATTTTTTGAAGGGGGCAAATTAATTTTTTTTTTAACTTGTGGATAAAATGTAAAATCTTTAAAATTTGGGGAGGGGGCAAGGCCCCTATGGCTATCACTACCGTCCGCCCCAGCATCTCCCACAAATTTGTAATGATTTAAAAAATATTTTCAAAATGTTGGAGGGTGGAGCCAAGAAAACTGATTATTTCTTGTTTTCTCATACTATATTATTAGTAAGAAAAATAATTATTTATACATACTCTATTTTCAATTTTTAATTATTTGTCAAATAAAAACTTACATTACATCTCTAAAAACTTGCATGGCAAAAGTTAAATATTACTCATTGAACACAAACATTCATCTCCAAGTGCAAAACGTTGATTTTTTTCAGACGTGTTAATCTAATATTAGTTCATTTACCAAATATTATTTTTTATTTATTATCCTATCTAATATTTTAATCATATACCATATATTATAAACTAGAATAAAAAAATGCAAACACGTTAAACAATGTTTACATAAATCAAGAATCCAAGTGATCCCAGTAAAAAAGATGATGTTCAGAGACCCGAATTTAATTTGTTTTGTCTGCAAAGTATGTGTCTTAAAAAAAGTGTGATCAAATACTATAAATATATAGCATTTAAATTAATATTGGTTATCTTTTTTTTGTAAATTTAATTTTTCACTTATTATGCTTTAGTTTACTAAAGAAGAAAACTAGTGTTAGAATTGTGATCCAACTTCTTTTGGGATTTAGTTTAAAGTTAGAATCCTACTTTTAGTAGATCTTGTTTACTTTATATTAATTAAAGGTATGAAACTCAGTTCGAGTAGAATTTATTTCTATGCAAATTTCCTCTATAAACAAGGAATCTATCCCTATAAATAGATAATAGGGATTAGGGGTTTAGCCAGAACATCATAAATTAGTTGTAATCTCTTTCTCTATCATAGTAAAAGTTCTTATCATCTGTCTGTGGTTTTTTCCTTTTTGGATTTTCCACGTAAATTCTTGGCGTTATTTTTTCTTTTCTGCGTTTGCGCTTATTTACTTGCCTTGTCATTATCGTCCTTGTAGTATAACAAATTGACATCAGAGCTTTTCAGGTTACTCAGGATAATGACGACGGTGAAGTATGAAATTTTACTGCTGGATCGCAACGTTAGGTTTTCGTGATGGTAGGTGAATGTTCGAGATGTTCTTGTTCAGATGGATTTAGATGATGCATTAGATGGGTTTAATAATATGCCGAAAGAATGATCGGATACAAAGAAGCGCTGCAAGGATAGGAAAGCTGCTTCCCAGATCCGTTTGCACTTATTAAACAGTATTTTGCAGGATGTTCACAAAGAGAAGACATCTGTCGACTTATGGGCAAAATTAGGACAAATTTTCATGACGAAAACTTTGACCAGCAAGTTGCTCCTGAAGCAACGCCTATTCCTACAAGTTAGCAGAAGGTTCATGTCTTGACAACCACCTAACCGATTTCAAAGAGATCGTCTCAGATTTGGAAACGATTGAGGTAAAGTACAATGAGGGTCTCATGGTGCATGGATCGACTAGTACAGACCGCGAAAGAAAAGATGATCGTAATTCTGGCAGTCAAAATAGAAGCAGGTCCAAGTCGTCAAATCGAGGTAAAACATGTTATTTTTGCAAAAAGAAATGTCATATTAAATCTGAGTGTTACAGATTACAGAATAAGATGAAGATGGAATCTGAGAATCGGAATTCCAATGAAGATGAAGCTGATATTGCAGAGGAATATAATGATGGTGAACTTTTAGTTGCTTCCGGCGAAGACTCTTATAACGAGTGAGGAGTGGATTCTTGACTCTGGCAGTAGTTTTCATATGAGTCCAAATCGAGATTGGTTTGCGACGTATAAACATGTGTCTACAGGCGTTGTCTTGTTGGGAAATAATGTCTTTTGTAAAGTTGCAGGTATTGACACAATCAAGATTAAGATGTTCGATGGGATTGTTCGAACACTTGGTAATGTGAGGCATGTTCTAGATTTAAGAAAAAATCTGATTTCATTAGGTACTCTGGATTCAAAAGGGTACAGATACTCCAATAAAGGTGGAGCTATGAAAATTTGTAAGGGCCCTCTCGTTGTGATAAAAGGGTATAAAAGAGCTGTCAATTTTTATGTTCTACAAGGTTCAACTATTTTAGGTGAAGCATCCGATGTTTCCTCCTGCGTGTCAAATGACGATGTTACTGGTGAAGGCGTATTGACTGAATCAAGTAAAAAAAAAATTTGTGTTGAACATAATAACCGTGGGCATAACGGTTCTGGTAGGCAGAAAAGAATTCGATTTCGTGGGCATAACGAATTTGAAAAGAAGAATAAAATTGAATTCCGTGGGTATAACGGATTTAAGAAGCTTAAGAGAGTTCGATTTGCTTCAAAGATAAATAATGAAAAAGGTAATACTGGCATTGATGATCGGGGTCTTGTTATTGCTAGTGGTGATATAGTTGTGAGCAAAGTTGTCACTAATGTTGATCTTACCGACGTGAAGACTAAATTACCTTGTACATCTAAACTTGAGCAAGGCTTGAATTCGGTCGGTGTTCATTGCTGAAGACTACCCCTTAAAGGGGTTTCGTCGAAGAGGTGAATATTCGACAAAAATTTGTCTCAAAGTAGAGATTGCTAGAATTGTAATCCAATTATTTTGGGATTTTGTTTAAAGTTAGAATCTTACTTTTAGTAGATATTGTTTACTTTACATTATTTAAAGGTAGAAAACTCAATTTGAGTAAAATTTGTTTCTATGCAAGTTTCTCTCTAAACAAAAAATCTATCCCTATAAATAGATACTAGAGATTAGGAGTTTAGACATATTTAGTAGATCTTGTTTACTTTATATTATTTAAAGGTAGAAAACACAGTTTGAGTAAAATTTGTTTCTATGCAAGTTTCTTCTGTAAACAAGAAATTTATCCCTATAAATAGATACTAGGGAATAGGGATTTAAATAGAACATCATTTATCAGTTGTAATCTCTTTCTTCATCATAGTAAAAATTCTCATCATCTACCCGTAATTTTTTCTATTTTTGGATTTTCCACGTAAATTATTAGTGTTCTTTTTTTCTTCTAAATTTAGCTTATTTACTTGACTTGTCTAGTCATTATCGTCTCGGTAGTATAACAACTAATAAATTATTAATTTATTATAGACCTGTCCAGTTTATTCTTTAATTTGCCAATTGTAAATTGGACAACGTACAACTAAACTGGGAAGTGAAATTAAGGATCACTATCTTCATATCAGAATGTATGAATACAATTGCTCACTGCCCCCACCCCTTCTCCCCAAATCTTTGCAAGGCCTTCTTCATAAATCGAGAACTTCCGAGACATCCGATAGAGCCGTTGTTGGTTTGGTCTGGGAGCGCAGGGGAGAAATATTTTAGGAAACGAAGCATGCAATAAGCAGAAATCGATACACATGGAAAGGAGTTGTACACGAGCTTTTGGTAGGGTACTCACCTGTAACAATGAGCAAGCCATCATTTATGCAGGAATAGGACTCAATCCGGATGATCGTTGCACGCCGGCAGCATAGTCTCGAGCCCACAGGTCATAATGTATAATCTCCTCCAAGGAAGGTGTGGCCACAAATTCTTCTTGATGCTTCTCACAAGTTAACTCCACCACCTTGAAAATGTCCAAATAGCTGATCCTGAAATCGGGTAACAATTTATTAGCTCCAAGTCATCGATATCCTCGGGAAAAAGTTAGTTAAAAGCCGGAACTCGGAAACAAAACCGTAATATGGAAGCCACATTTGCTAACAAGATAACATTGGGCCTTGGGGTACAAAATACTTACTTTTCATCGATGAACAGTTCCACAGCTTTCTCATTAGCTGCACTAAGAACTCCAGTCATGGTGCCTCCAGCCCTTCCAGCAGCATAGGCAAGACTCATGGACGGGTATTTCACATTGTCAGGAACCTTAAAAGTTAGTGAACCGAGCCTGTATCATCCATCAACCATTTAACTCACGAGTATGGTGGCAATGCATTTTCAATAAACTTGCTTTTCAACCAACGTAACTTTAAATGTGAAAATCTAGGTCATCAGCATTACTATTGTTGTTATTGTAAAATGTAAATCGAATGAAAACTAATCAAATTTTGAAAAAAAAAATAGTAGCGAAGTAAATTTTGAAAGGAGACAAGCTAGTTACTTGCAAAGATCAAGGCGAGGCCAAGTTATTTCAGAGCAGTAAATTCTTTCTGGCCACGACATAGTGTAAAGGATCGGCAAGCGCATATCCGGCCAACCCAACTGAGCTAGCACTGAAGAATCCTAGAAAATAAGAAAATGAAAAAATAAAGACGGGAATGAAAACGAGTTCCAATCTGTACTCTCCATATCTTGCAATTCAAGGGCACAGCTCCCTCAAAAACTAAAAGGTGAACTGAACAACATGTAACATTTGCAGCATCGCCGAACAGTAGCCAACAAGATAAAGTTAAGATTAAAACCTGTGTTTCAACCATTGAATGTATGATAGATTGCGGATGAATTACTATCTCGATATCATCATACTCAGCTCCGAATAGGTAATGAGCTTCAATGACTTCAAGACCCTGTCGAATAGAGAAATCGGTTAGAGCTAGTAATTTAGACCAGGGTATAACTAAATGATTACATACCATATTAAAAAGTACAATGCTTGTAATTTTGAATGAGACATTAGATAAAACTAAACCTTATTGAAAAGGGTAGCTGAGTCCACAGTAATCTTTTTCCCCATATTCCAGTTGGGATGCTTCAACGCTTCAGCTACTTTAACTTCTTTTAATTTATCAACAGGCCAATCCCTAAGAGAATACAAAATGAGCAAATTGTTCAATACGAATTCTTTCTTAGGGACATTAATGCGAGCTGTATTACATGTTCTGTAATAAAAACACACTTGATCCTCAAAATGGAAGTTCATATCTGTGCACACTCAAGCCTAGTTTTAAAAATGTCAACTTCAAATTCTTTTCAGTTGAAAGAAAGAAAGTGAGATGTATGCAAGTAAACCGTTCATTATATCAGACTTTCAACATACAAACTTAATCATTCTAACTTAGATTACGATAATACACCTGAAAGCCCCACCAGATGCAGTCAAAATAATACGCCGAAGTGCACCCTCTGGCAGTCCCTGAATACACTGTAAGAAACACAAGATTCTATGAGCTTGTTCTGTAATTATCAAGAATTAAGTCGAGCGATAAATGACGGATCAAACAAGTTGATGCAACAAAAGTTATACCAAGAAAAGAGTTAGGACACCAAACTAAAGACAAGAAAGCAACGTAATTGATACTGAATCTCTTAGCCATGAGCAATTTTCATATAATCTTATTCACCGTGTTATAGTTCCATACCTGAAATATGGCAGAATGTTCGGAATCAGCTGGAAGGATTTTTATTTTATGTTTGTGAGCAAGAGGAAGCACAAAAGGGCCACCGGCGATCAAGGTCTCTTTATTGGCCAAAGCAATATCTTTGCCTGCTTCTATTGCAGCAACCGTAGGCTACAATAGACCAAAAATGATGGAGATTTTAGCAAAACTAAAAATGTATACTAATACATATTCTAATGGTTTGTGGTAAACTGTAGTTCATAACATCGTTAAAATACTTTGTTTAGCGGATGCAAAGAAAATTATGCATGGAGAATGCAAGAATATATCTGTAGATGTCGGCGCGTACCTTCAATCCCGCACAGCCGACTATCCCTGTAACTACACTAACAGCATCTGGATGGCGAGCAACCTGGAAAAGTTAAAGCCAAACCATCTAAGTACTAAAAGTTTCCGTATCTAGTTAAATAGAAGAAACAGCGAATTAAACGATAGGCTACCTCTATAACACCTTGTTCCCCAGGAATAATCTCAGGCTTTTGTTCCATATCAGCCAAAACCTCTTTCAGTTCACTTACCAATGACTCATTTCTAACAGCAACCAATTGAGGTTTGAATGTCTTCACCTGTAAAAAGCAGAACAATTATCAGCCCTCAAAGTTTCTACTCCCTATTCATTTATGCAAAAACTCATTTCATGTTTCAAATATTTTGAGCAAAATTTATCAGCCTCTGGTATACTGATATGCAATTAAGCATATGCCGAAACCGCATTATATGAGATTTTGACACCAAAGTTGTGTTGGTCCATGAATCAAGCAACTCAAGTCTGAGTTTGACAACTCCAAATGGTTTTTTATGCAAGTTCGAATCGACTAATGCTTCACAAGTTGCCGGAAAGTTGCCTGATCAGCAAGAAGGGTGACATTTGAACCAGCAGCAAGCCCCACAACTCTGAATTTATCTGGATTCTCAGCAACTATGTCCAGCGTCTACAAAACACCAAATTATAAGATTCTAAAGAACTTGATCAAGTGCTAAACAAAACATGGAAGCCTAAAATTGGAGCAAGAAGCTCCATGGGAACATAACCGGATACTTCAATAACAAAAGGCCAAAAAGTTACTTTTAGCATGTAAAAGGTTAAAACTTTTTAATTCCCCTCTTTTTCACCTGAGTTCCAATAGAACCAGTTGAACCAACGATGGAGATTGGCTTGGGGCCATCCCAAGTCTTGTGCCCGGGATCTGGAAAAGCTCGTCCAGGCCATGCAGGTGGTGGTTGTGGAGCCTGGACTGAACACTGAACTCTCCTCCAAAACGTGGTTCCATAGTCTTTCTTCTTCAAAACAAACCCCCCTTCAAATTTCACAAAAAAAAAATCTTTAAAATCGTAATCTAAACCCCAATAAGCCAAAAGAGAAGCATTTTTCAAGGTTTTTTAAAAAAAATAAACAATTTTTCCAGGTTTCTAGGAAACCAAACACAGATGGGGGAGGAGATAACCTGGAAAAAGCTTGGGGAAGGAGCTGGACTTAGTTGAACCCAGGAAAGAGAAGGACTTGACTTCAGGAGGAGAAACCAAATTCAACGCCATGAAAACTGTGAAAAAAAGGAATGGAGAATCCCACCAGGCTAGGCTTTGAAGAATTGGAAAGTGGGGTGTCAAAAGAACAAACTTTGAATGGAAAATTGGTAGAAATGTGTGGAGGTGAGTGAGGGAGATTGGGAAGTGGCAGAGTAGAGTGGTCTGGCTGGTGTTTGTATATATATATAGTCAGGCAATGGGATAAGTGGGACTGGTCGGTAACATCATTAAAATACAGACACTTACCAATGTACTGTTAGTTTTAGACTTTATGACGACGGACTCAACAACTCAGCCGCATCAGCCGTGGTTTTAGACTATTCACGGGGACCAAATTTTGTTTAATTATTGATATATAATTTATTAATCAATTAATTTAAATAGAATATTATAAGAAAATATTATATAATAATATTCTCAATCAGCTCCATTCACAATATAATAATTCAATCTTAACTGATTTTTGGCTGACTAAACATTTTTAACTATTAGTTTGACTATAAAATAATATACTCTCTGTTTTACTCAATATGTTCCTTTTGTGTTTTAAAATTGTCTAACTTAAAATGTCTCATTAAAAAAGTCAACAACTTTTAAAAGACATATTTTCTTTTATACCCTTTTTAGTTTCTCACCAAAATAAAATTCAACTTTTCAAGGATAAAATTATATTTTTAATTATTTTACATCATCTTTTTACATAATTTTTTTTAAAACTACATGAAAAGTCAACAATTAACGTGTTTGGTGGGACGGAAGGAGTATATGTTTTTTTTTTATCTTAACAAGTTTGAATCACCTAAAAATAACATCTTTTCCGCTTATGGGTTTAAAACCAAACATTTTTACGTGCATCGACTTGTTATTGCAGCTTTAATTTTATTTTATATATAGTTTATAATTTATGGTATCAAATTCAATTCTGCGCTTCAAATATCTTAAAATTTTAAATTGAAATTATTGTTATAATCGAGTAATAAATTATTTGTCTGCTAAAATATTATTTGGAAGTACAATAATTAGTGAAATATGTTACCAAAGAGAAATCGTAATAAACGTGTGCTGGGATGGCTCTGCCAGAAAAACGTTATACATGTGTGCTGGGATGAGCCATGGGGTGTTTAGGATAGAGATGAGTATTTGATCGGGTTGATTTTAATAAAAAAAATGTGAGTTGGTTAAGTTTACGAATTTTATTTTATAATTTAAATTTTATTTAAAAAAATTTTGAGTCGAAACGAATTGTTTAAGTTTTTTTTCAAATTTAATTATAAATATTTATAATGTTATTAATTAATTCCATTTTAAAAAGATTACTATAACCATATATAATATACGATAAATTATATCATGGGTAATTCCTGTCACGTCATCTATGGGACCAACTAATAAAAATTACATATCTCATTGTTTTTTCATGTCATATTTTTACCAAGTGAATCTTCACTTAGTAAAAACTGTTTTTAAAATTGATTTACAGTAAATATGAGTAAAGATTCACTTGATAAAAATATGACATGAAAAAATAATGAGATGGGTGATTTTTATTGGTTGGTCCTATGGATAACGTGGCGGGAATGACCCATGATATAATTTCTCATAATATACATATACGTTTCTTCATATATTTTTTTCATATGTGGTATACATATAGCAAGAAAATTTAAGAGACTTGATTCAAACTTAAAAATCGATCCATTAATTACTAAATAATTCGAATTATTTGAAGTCACATTTTATATCTCAACCTTTATTTAAAAAAATTTCAAGTCGAATTGAGTTTATTAAATTATGATTGAAGTCAAGTCGAATTTTATTGTGTGAGGTCGAAAATTTAATTTTTTTTAGTAGAGCTTTGTACACCCTTAATTTAGAGATTTTTACTTATATGTAATATTTTATTAAATTAATTACTAAAACAACATCTATCTTAATTATTTACAGAGATGATATTTTTTGTTTGGAATTTTAAAAGGGTGCATTGACTGGACATGCTTTGTGTATGTGACACGATTGAAGAAAAAATTAATTTGGTCTTTAAATTTGTAAATTGCATCAATTTAATTATTTAACTAATATTTATTGGTAATATTATTGACGTGACCATTAACGATATTGATGTGACAATCTACACGTGAATGATGACATGGTAGAAGGGCGTCATTTAATTTTTTTTAAGGAGTTCGAGGATAAAATTAATTTTTAATGGGTTTGAGGACTTAATTAATTTTTATATTATATTTAAAAAGTAAAAAGAAAATAATATTAAAGTTTTTAACAAATTAAGTGGAAATTTAAAATTTTAAAAATATCAAAAACCTATAAAATGATAAATTATAAATAGTTAAAAATCATAATTTGGTAAAGTGTAAAAAATATGAATATATATTAAAATTTACATTATAAAAAATAAAAATTTTAAAAATAAACATTTAAAAAATTTAAAAATATTCATATTATTGTGTTTTAAATTTTGCATGTATTACAATTTTCTAGCAGTGAGAGCAATGTCGGTATTGACAAACTAGCTAAGTAGGGAAAAAATCATGCCATAAGGTAGAAATTTTTTGACACAAATCAGAAAAAAAATTGTGACAAGCGAAACAAACATGTCAAAATGTGCAAAAAAATAATTTAAGACAAAAGAGATTCTTATTATGAATTCAAAAAAAAAAAAAAAAACATTCGCGAGCACAACTAACACAAGACTTACGCTACCACCCATCCTATTAATGAAAATTGTCGTATTAGCAGTAAGGAGATGCAACCATGATTAAGCAAGTCTCATTATTGAGGGACAGAAATTATATGTCTCTTTTATGTCTTAATATTAATAAAATATTAATAAAAATTAAAATTTAAGTATTAATATTAAATTTTAAATCTTAAATTTTACTCTTTAAAAAATATATCATATCTCAAATTTCTTAAACCTTAACTATAAACTCTAATCTTATACTCTAAGCTTAATTTTTAGTGTGGGAACGTAAATAGAGTACCAAAAAATAGAGGATTTCTGTTCATCATTCAGACTATTATATTGAAACTGTTCGATGCCATTATAGTTAATTAATTTGATAGTTTAATTCATAATTATATAATTTATTTAATTATTGATTATGATTGTAATTTAACGTTTAGTTGTAATTTAAAAAATATATAAGAAAATAGGATCTATGGAATTAAAATTATTAGAGTGCCGACAGTTGTTTTGGGTTCAAATAGAAGGAAAAGGATCTTAAGTAGTAGTGGAATTTGGATATATTCCACCTTATGAAGTTTGTCTCTTTATAACCGACAAGTTTTGCACGAAAAATAATGCTTAATATCTAAATAGGTGCTATTAATTTTTTTATATCATGTCATTCTTTCATGTTATATATAGGACCAACCAATTAAATACATTTATTTTATTAAATTTTTTTATTTTTTTATCAAGTAATTTTCACTCATATTTACCGTAAGAATCAAAATTTAAAAATAAATTTTACCAAGTGAATATTCACTTGGTAAAAAGATGAGATAAAAAAATTAATAAAATGGATGCATTTGATTGGTTGGTCTCATGGATGATGTGTCAGGAATGACTCGTGATATAATTTCTCCATTTTTGGTGCCTAAACTACATTTTGCTTTAAATAGGTGACTAAACTTTAATTTCAGTCATTTTATGTGTCTAACTGTTAAAAAAACGTTAGCCAATTAAAATGTGACATGTGACATGTTCTTACTTTATTTTAATTAATTTTTAAATAAAATTCAAAAAATTTTAAAAAATGAACAATTTTAAATTTTTACAAAATAGTCCCAAATCTCTAACCCAAAATCCCAAATTGTCACCAATGTCGTCGTTGACTACCTTGACGGAGACCACTACTACTGTCGTCGGGCCACCGCGACCATTTTCCCCAATCACCCATCATCGACAATCAACGGTAGGTGTGTCGATCAGCTTCATTTTCACGAGTTTGGCTTCCTTCGACGTTAGGAAGCCGATCAGCACTCTTACCATCGGTTACCGACGATGAGTGGTTGGGGGAATGATCGTGGTGGTCCGACGACGGATATGATGGGTGACAGCGTGACCATCGGTGGCAAAATCGGTTGGGAAAGTTAGGATTTCGAATTTGGGGGCCATTTTGAGAGTTTTCAAAATTTTAGGGTTTTTAAAAAAAAATAAGTTAAAAATAAATTAAACTTAAAATAAAATAAAAAAATTATTTTTTAAAAAGAAAGTAACGTTAGTTAACGATTAAGCACCTAAAATGACAGAAATGAAAGTTTAGGCACCTATTTAGAGCGAAAATTAGTTTATGCACCAAAAGTGAGTCACAAGTATAATTCGGACACCTATTTGATTATTAACCCTAAAAATAAACTTATCCAAGGCCAAGCTCTTGCATATATTTGTCCAGTGTGAAACATGTTCATCTTTGTCTTCTTACACACAACACAAGCATCTTCCTAGTTTAACAATCAACACAAGCATCTTCCTAGTTTAACAATGTCTTAATTAATATTAACCCTTGGAGTTATCATATGCTGCTTCTTTTATATCGATACTGATTCTTTTAATAGATTCCTTTGGAACCCAAGAAAAATATTACTAAAATATATTTTATGTCATTTATTTATATGTTTTGTTATAAACGAATCATTTTTTAAAAGGTTACAATTTAGTCATTCAATTAAAATTTTGTTATAAGCATGTCATACCACCAACTAAAACGTTCAATAGTTTGAGACCAATTTAGAATTATCGTCTGATGATGAAATTGAAACGTTTAAAAGTTTAGAGACCAATTTAGACTGAAGGTTATAGTTTGAAGATGAAATTAAAATGTTCAAAAATCCTTGAACCAATATAAAGTGGGAGTCATAGTTTAAGGACTTTAGTGCAATTAGCTCTTCATTAATTTTAAAAAACTTAAGAAATAAGGTATAAATCTACATAACATAGAACTCATCAAGTGGTATAAAGCGAAAAATGAAATGTTATAATTCTTAGGTGATCTAGATTTAAGTAACTTTGTTTGTACAATGTCTTATTAAAAATTAGATAAATAAATAAATAATATATTGTAATTTATTTTTTATTCATTTTCGATTTCACAAGAATCAATATCATTTCTTATTGTTTTTCACCTAAATTCTAGTAATAACTTAAACCGAAAGTTGTTTTCAATACAAATAAATAAAGCAAAGGGATCTTAAATTGTGAAATCTGTAGATATGATGAAGTTTGTTCTCTATATAAATAAACTTTGGCTGGCTACTTTTGCCCCTTAGTATTCTTTATTTATAGATTTCACCCTTATAGTATTTTCGCATCAATTTGACCCCCTAAAATAGTCAAATTGCATCACCGTTTAAGATTTAGAAATACTTTTATGTTTCATAATCACTTTATATTGATAACATTTTTGTTTAGGATTTGAGATTTAAAAATTAAAGTAAAATGTCAGTCGAAAGGCAAACGGTGATGCAATTCAACTACTTCATAGGACAAATTGATACGAAAATGCCATAGGGACAAAATCGATAAATTAAGACTACTATAGGAGCAAAAGTAGCCCTTAGGCCATAAGTTTACATTATTAAAACAAACTTGTCTGTTGCCTAGTAATTAGAGCATTAAGATGAATAAACATGGCATTTAAGTGGGTTCATTGTGGTCCTATTTGTCTTCTTAGACACAACCCAAGCATGTCAGCTCTACTGTATCAGTACCCTGATGATTTTAAGGTTTATGCGTGTTTCCTATGAACATTATGGTTTCATGTTCTTGGTATGCTTTAGGCTTAGATGGCATTACCGGTTGGAAAATAACCTGACAAGAGCTGATGTGCAGGGAGATGCAATCCAACTCCTATGCAGACAGTAAGCATGAATGAGGTACCAAAATACCAATAAGAGCGTGTAGACCATATATCCAAAACTGGATATTTACATTGTTATCATTTCGAGGGGAAAACCCCGTAAGAAAAACATGATCTAATATGTTCTCTCAACAATAATCACAACTCAAGTTGATTAATCTGATTGTGTTGTAATTTTGCTACCGCATATTTTGCCCCAGAGATCATGCAGATTCATGGGTACAGAGTTCGTAACCAGATAAAAGCAAGCTAAATGCAAATGCAGTTAAAGCAAGAAAGGCCATTGAAACTGAGGCACTAGCCATCACTGTGAATTCATCTTTGCCCCAACTAGATTGCCACTCATCAACTCGTGTGGCCGCTGCAGATGATGCTGAAAGCAAAAGATAGGCTAGTATCTGCAAGATAGAACCAAAGAAGCAAACAATTTGCTTTCAGCATTTTGCTCCCTCTATGTTTGCACATATATATCTTACATAGCACTTGAATCCACGCACACGATTTTACTATCATATTGGATGCAAAGGAATGTGAAATGAACTCGACCTATAACAAAGAAGGGAATCTTATTAACATAGTTGCTTATGGTGAAAGACTGATACTCTAAAACATAGCAAGATGCAAATCTACGGCGAGCATGCCAGAGCCATGGCCCTAAACAAAGTATAATTAATATAGTTTTATGATGCATGATTTATACTTTGACCCATTCACTCAGAAGTCAGAACTCAACCCAATTAATATGGGTTACTATTTCAGCCCCTTCATGACATTTCCAGCGTCACCCTGTACATAAAACCATACGAGGCCAAGGCTGAAGTTAGTGATATGGATAGAACAAAGCAAACAGAGACGAAAATGGAGTTCCAATTGTCACCAATCACTGGATAAAGAGGCTAAGTACGAAGCTAAAGAGGCTAATTTACAACAAGTAATCTATAAACACAAGGCCCCTGTTAAAGTGTAGTTAATATAGTTTTATAATATATGATTTATATTTTGACCCATTTACTTGGAACTCAACTCGGCAGATATGGATGTGTGGATTATTTTCCTAATATAGCCATTTCAGGATGTTTCTAGCATCGCCCTGGACATATAGCCATACGAGGCCAAGGCTGAAGATAGTGATATAGATAGAACAAAGCAAACAGAGACCAAACTAGAGTTACAATTGTCACCAAGCATAGAACTAATTGTTGTGATCACGAAAGAAGGGTTCTAGTAAACTTCCTTGTATGCTAATTGAGACAACAAACATCTCCAAAAACCAGAATGCCAGGGATATCTAAAGTAACTAACTTACAAAAAGTATTTTATAAATACGAAAAACTTGCCTGATCCATGGAGAAATCAAAATGCTGACGCCAATGATGGCGGATGACATGTTTTTGTAGGACGAGATAGTAAGCTAGAGCATAGACTTGAAACCCCGCATATACAAATCCAATCACGGTTACTGATAGACAATACCTGCAAACATACACATTTAATGAAACAAACTTAAAAGAAGGATTTTGCTAATGATACATGGTTTAACATTAGTTAATATAATTATAATAATAGCATTCAACTAAATGCAATATTTGATAACTTAGTTCATCGTTTTCAGTGTTAAAGAATGGATGAATTCATGTGTATTTAACTTCAAAAATGCAGAATTGTTAAGCAAAATGATTAAATGAGAACAAAACAAACTGAACCCAGGCTTGTAAGTACATTTAATTTCACCAAATTGACATAATGATAGAAAAAATCATGTCAGTTCTATTGGTAGTAAAAATGGAAAACCTGTTTTCTTTATAGCGATCGAAAGAGTCACCACTCCAGCCTGAAGTTTTATCAGCAGCCATAACAGATAAAGATATCACGCACAAAACGATTTCACTTAATCGAAACCCTAGAGCCGCCATCTTCACGGTCTCCTTGACCTTCGACCTCCTCAGCACCGCTGCCACAGCCCTTGCTCCTTGTCCCCCCCTCGCTCCACTGTTCACTTTCGTCTTATTCGTCGTCATCTCCGGTCCTTCCTCACCGCTCGATTCACCGTCAAATTCAGCGGTTGTTGCGGTGGAGTAGTCGATGGAAGAGGCCGCGAAAGAGAAGGGAGAGAACTGGAGTTGAACTGGGTAGGCTTGTCGACGGGGATGAGTGCCTTGCAGTTGTTGACGGGCGGTTTACTAGGGGAAGCCGCCCGAGAAACATGAGGAGAAGGGATCTTTTGGGGCTCGGCCGGGTCAGGGTCACCGTGCTCGGATCGGAAAGCGGAGTGAAGCGAGTGGAGGGGAGACAGTGTCTCCGAGCTTGAAGAAGAGGATCGTCTCGTGATGTCGTTTAGAGTTCGGTTCTTTGTCATCGGACCTTCGGTTTCCATAGCTTTCCGAGATTCAATTGGCTGTGTAAAAGAGAGTAAACAAAGTAAAATGAAAAGAAGGAAAAGAAAGGGTTTTCAGTGTTTGGGAAGCGAGAAAAAAAGTGATTGAAAAGGGAGCCTCGAACAGTTGAAGTTCTGCGAACTGGTGGACTTCAAGCTCAGGCTTCAGCATCACGCGGCATCTGAGTTTTATTCACGTGCAGTCATTTACAACGTAGTTCATGATTCCTACCGGTATAGCCCTGCCACGTTTCTTTGTCTGTTAAAGATATGACGTGGCGACATACTATTTGTTGACCTTCCTACCAGTTCATGTTCTCTTTACATATAAGCATGAGTTTCAATTTTTATTGTGTAGAAGAAAAAAAAGAACTTTAGGGTCCATTTGAATCAACGCAGTTACTCTACTCTGAACCACACCATTGACAGGGAAGGTCACATGTTCCTGATCCTGACTTTGTTAAAATCAACTGTGATACGTTCTATGATTCGGTTATAGGAAAGGCAGGTGTCGCCGTTATAATTCGGGACTAGTCTAACTGCGTGATTGGTGGCAAAATCAAGGCTTTTTCCGCTCTATCGGCTGTAGTGGCCGAAGCAGTTGCAGTAAGGTTAGGGATTATCTTAGCCATCGATGGTGGTCACAGCAAAGCGATCATTGAATTTGATAACGCGAGTATCATTGGTCGAATTAACTCAGAACAACTTTCAGCTTGGGAGTCTGCCGCCATTTAAGGCGATCTTTTTTTCCTCGTTTTCTCTTTTTGATTTTTTTTCTGATAATCGATTATGTAACAAAACTACCGTTCGGGTCGCTAAAGCTGTTCGAACTGGTTTTATGATGCTCCCTTTAAGTTGAGGACTCTTTTGTACCCCTTTTTCTCTTAATGAAGTTTTTTATTTGATAAAAAAAACCCACGCCATTGACATCCATAAAAGTGTAAAATGGCGTTTAACTCCAATTGAGCATCAAACTGCACCTCACTGTAGCAAAGGGGCCTTTAATCTTTTAGGTGTATTTCTTTTCTTTTTTTTCTTTCGGAGGGAGACAGAATACAACACATCTTAAAAGTTCATCGATCAGTATCGTTAAAACTATATTACATTGAGTATTTTATTTGAAATCATTAATTAATTTAATAAATAAATTAATACATATTTTTAAAATATAAAGGGCGACCCAAATATAACTTTATCCTTGAGTGGCCCAAATGTAATTTTATCCATAATTAAATGGCTTAAATGTAATTTTTAATAATTAAGTGACTCAAATATAATTTTACCCATAGTTGAGTGACATCCGTTGTAGTTTATTCTTTCAAAATTATTACCAACGGTTTATCACATGTGATGTACATAGGGATGGCCATTTGACCTATACCCGAAGGTTCTGACCCGATCTTATAGGGTCATTTTTTAAAGAAAATTTTGGGTTTGAGTCGAATTCGGGTTTAATTTTTTGAGGATGATGTCGGGGTCGAGTTTGGGTTTAAGGTGAAAAATACCCGACACTAAATAATAGTTTAATTTTATTCCAAATGTTTATGTATAATTGTTGCATCGCCCTCTCTTTATATATATATTTTAATTATCTTCTTATTTTGTCTAATAAAAATATAATAATTATTATAATGCTCCATATCTATTTGTATTTTTTAATTAGCTCCCTATTTTATCGAATAATAATAAAAAATGATAATTTTTTATTTATGTCGGGTCGAGTTGAGTTTGAGTTTTTAATCTAAAATTCGAGTTCGATTTCGAATTCAGATCTGTTAGAACATCATAAAATGTCAAGTCAAGCATAAGTGTTGAGTTTCCTGGTCTGATACGGACGTGTACAGAATTAGGAATAGTGTAATAGTTAAAAACTAGGGGGAAAATGGTAAGAGAAGATAAATGGATTATATAAAAATGATAAATTACACATATCATCACTCATCTATCTTCTCACTCTCATGTTATTCATTAAACTTTAAAAAAAAATAATTTAATAACTGAACTTTATATATTAAACTTTTTCTAGTCATTCTAAATTATTTTATTAAGATTTTAATATGATATAAAATATTTTATTATTATTAAATATAAAAATAATTTAAAATAAAAATAAGACTATATTTTATTATTATTATTATTAAATACAAAAGTATTTTAAATAAAAATCTAAAATTATGTAATTTATCTACAACTCTTCATCGGCCACCCTCATCAGCCCGTCATAGTCAACTCGTTGTCGATCTGTTGGCTTCCCGCCGACGAGTTAGGCACTGACGATAGCCTTTTTCTCCTTTCTCTCACCACTGGTATTCAGACTCCACACAAATTAATTCCAGATGCACTGGACAGTGCCGCTACAAAGACGAATGACTAAAATGAATCCACGGCGACAGATTTTCGTACCGGCTTATTACTTAAAACTTTAGGGTAGATCACCGATGACAGTGCAAGTTTTATGGCACATGATTCTCGATGAAATAACAAAGGGCGTGACTTTGATTCTTTCCTTTTTTAAATCTCTCTTGCAATATAAACAAATCAACAAAGATTTCGAACCACACCATCCACTATGCTTGTTTAAGGTCGAGCATCTTTTGCCAGATCGCGCGAGAGTCGCCACTGGAGATTAGATGCGATTTGGAGTTTTTTTTGATAAATTACATGTTTTTTTTATTTTAATTATTTGTGTATTTAATAAGAATAAAATATAATTTTATTTTTATTTTAAATTATTTTTATATTTAATAATTATATAATATGTTAGGTCATATTAAAATATTAATAAAATAATTTATAGTGACCAAAAATTTAATGCATAAAATTCAGTTATTATATTGAAAATTTTGAAAGTTGAGTGAGTAAAATAAGAGTGAGAAGATAGTTGAATGATGATATGTGTAATTTACCCATAAAAGAAAGCAACCTGCATCTCTTAAGCTTATAGAGATGTGCAATAACTTCTGAGAATCCAATAGGAATTGATTAAGGCAAAGGGGGGCCGGCCTTACATCACAACAACAGCAAATAAGCTATAAAAGATGTGCACTAAGAAAGGTGAAGTGACTCCAACTCTCACCACTAGGTTACATTACCTTCATATCATAATTTCAAACAAGAAATTAGAAATTCAATCCAAGTTTCCAAAAACAACATCCACAAAGATTAGATAGAAAACAAAATCGTTAAAGGGTACTTTTGCCCCTAAGTTCGACAAAAAAATTAATTTCTCCCTCATCAAAAAATACATTTAATGTGGTCTTTTAGTTCACGAAATCGATCAATTTGATCATGACGTTGACCGTTACAGTATTGACGTGGTAGTTAACGGTGATGATGTGGCATTCTACAATGCTGACATGGCAGTACATGTGGGATGATGACATGGCGAAAAAGGCTGAATTGATTATTTTAACCGAATTCGAGAGCATAAATGATTTTCTTAATTAATTTTAGGGTAAACTACATCAGTAGTCATCGAACTATGGTTTCTTTCCTATTTTGGTCACTGAACTATTTTTTTGGCAAAAACATCACTAACGTTATATTTCCTTCCTATTTTGGTCACCGACTGTTAAAAAAATTTATTTTATTTTCCATGTCATTTCTTCTCTCTCCTCGTAAGCAATATATGCTATTTTATAAATTTTTTATTCAAACTAACATGATGGTGACACGTGTCACTGCCTATTAGTGAAATAAAATGAATGAAAAATCAAGTCCCTTATGCAGGAGAAATTATTACATGGTCCTGGCTCACCACGTCATTTATGGTCCCATCCAATGAGATTCATTCATTTAATGAAATGTAGGAAAGAGGTGAAGATTCACCTTGGAAAAAAATGAGATGGAAAATTATTATTGGATGAGACCATGAATGATGTAAATAAAATATTCAAAAAATTATATAAAAATTTAAAATGTATTAAAAATTATAAAATGATAAAATTTAAATATAAAAACTTAATAAAAATGTTTATAAAGTATTAAAAATTGAACACTTTCATAGAAAAAGTCTTCGACTTCGTTAGTCTGAGTATTACCATTCGTTAAACAAATTTTCAGTGGAATCAACCTTGTATTAGAGTAACAATAAAACTCAATTTTTCTTTCACTTTTTTACATCAAATTGATGTTCATTAATATTTGACGTAGAAAAATGAAAGGAAATTTTGGTTTTATTACTACTCCAATACAAGGATGTTTCAATTAAAAATATGTTTAAGGAACATTAGTACGCTTAGCATAACGAGAAATAATCAAAAAGATTTTCTGATGGTTTATAAATATTTTAAAATTTTGATTTTTTATATTTATAACTTTTGATATTTTTTAATTTTAATGTTTTCACAGATTTTTTAATTCATTATAGTAGTTTTATTTTTAATATTTTATGAATATTTAAATATTAATATATTTTTTAACTTAAAGATTAAGTAAGTTATCGAACTTTCAATTAAAATCAGTTATGCCCCTAAATTCGGTAAAAAAATCAATTATGCCTCGAATTCAGTTAAAAAATCAATTCAGCCCCTCCGTCACGTGATCATCCTACATGTACTGCCATGTCAGCATCGTGGACCTCCATGTCATCATCGTTAACTACCACATCAGCACTGTAACAGTCAACGTCGGTCAAATGGTCAATTTGATCGATTTTGCGTACTGGAGAGCCACATTAGATGAGTTTTTCGACGAGGGGCTAAATTAATTTTTTTTGTTGAACTCGAGGGAAAAGTATCCCTTTATCCAAAAATCAACCATAAAACTTGTTTACCTTGAAATTTATGCAATTCAATAAGTAGTAACCGAAATTTTAAGGCACTTCCACTTCAATCACCGAGTTTTTAAAATTGCATTATAATCATTAATTTTTTAATTTATTTTTTCCGATCATTATTGTTAATTGTTATTAAAAAATGACGACGATGCATGTTAAAATCTTATTCACACAAATAAATCATAAGGTCCAAAACTTGTAATGGTTTTAAGGGACAAATTGTTGATGAATGGAGCGGTAACTAATAATCTCAACGGTGAGAAAGATTTGTTTGACCTGAATATTAATATAGTTTGGTTTCATGCCAAATCGGCAGTTGACAGTGATATGTCAACAAATTTTAATTTTTAGATACGATTGAGATTTGAGGAATTTGAAAAGTTTTTCGGCGAGATTGAACTGAAAGAAAAAAGAAGAAGAAAATGAGTAGTTTGAGGATTTTTTATAAGAGAAATCACCAAACTATATCAAAAACAACGATAAAAAATATATAAAGGTCTAATAGAAATTAGAGACTAAAACTTTCTAATTCGCCATGCCTCAAATTTAAAATTCAAAAAGAAAAAAAAATTCATTTGGCCTGAGGTTGATACGGTCGGATCGGGACAGGTTCGGGTAACTTTTGTCATCCTACCTATAAATTACTATTATTATTTAATTATGATAAAACAATCCATTTTACAGGTATTTATCGAAGAAGAATCTTCCATTCGTTTTTCAAAGTGCAGAAATCAAATTCCACTCGACATTATAATACATTAATAAACAGACTTGTATAGCGATTTTACCTATAACAAGCACACAAGATAATTTTTTTGGCTGTTGCGAATACTGAATTGTGATACAGATAAACTGACTTAAAGCACATGGGAATTCTTAAAAAGAGATAAAAGCAACATTCCTGATTTTTTTCAGATTTCATTATTAAATTTGAACTTTTAATATTTTAATAATACGAAATTATACTATTAATTATCATTCATGATTTATGATGTTATGTCTAAACCCCTAATCCTTAGTATATATTTATAGGGGTAGATTTTTTGTTTGATGAGGAAACTTGCATAGAAACAAATTATACTCAAACTGGGTTTCTTATATTTAATTAATATAAAGTAAACAAGATCTACTAAAAGTAGAATTCTTACTTTAAACCAAATCCCAAAAGAATTTGGATCACAATTCTAACAATCTTCACCTTGAGACAAATTTCTGTCGAACAATATCTCCACCTCTTCCACGAAACCCCTTCAAGGGGTAGTCTTCAGCAATGAACACCGACCGAATCCAAGCCTTGCCCAAGCTTGGATGTATAAGGTAATTTTTTTTTACGTCGGTAAGATCAACATTATTGCCAACTTTGCTCACAACTACATCACCACGAGCAATAACACGACCCCGATCATCAATGACACTACTACCTTTCTCATTATTTATCTTTGAAGCAAATCGAACTCTCTTAAGCTTCTCAAATCTATTATACCCACGAGATTCAACTTTATTCTTCTTTTCAAATTTATTATGCCCGCGAAATCGAACTCTTTTCTGCCTACCAGAACCGTTATGCCCACAGTTGTTATGTTTAACACAAAATCCTCTTTTACTTGATTCAGTCAAGACACCTTCACCAGTAACATCGTCATTTGACACGCAGGAGGAAACAACGGATGCATCACCTAAAATAGTTGAACCCTGCAGAACATAAAAATTGACAGCTCTTTTATACCCTTTCATCACAACGAGAGCGCCCTTGCAATTTTTCATAGCTTCATCTTCATTGGAGTATCTATACCCTTTTGAATCCAGAGTACCTAACGAAATTAGATTTCTTCTTAAATCCGGAATATACCTCACATTCCCAAGTGTTCGAACAATATCATCGAACATCTTAATACTGATTGTGCCAATATCTGCAACTTTACAAGATACATTATTTCCCAACAAGACATCACATGTAGACACAGGTTTATACGTCTCAAACCAATCCCGATTTGGACTCATATGAAAACTACTACCAGAGTTAAGAATCCACTACTCACTCGCTATAGAGTCTTTGCCGGAAGCAACTAAAAGTTCACCATCATTATACTTCTCTGCAATATCTGCTTCATCTTCACTGGAATTCTGATTCTCAGATTCCTTCTTTATCTTATTTTGTAATCTGTAACACTAAGATTTAATATGACATTTTTTTGCAGAAATAACATGTTTTGCCTCGATTTGACGACTTGGAACTGCCTCTATTTTGATTGTCAGAATTACGATAATCTTTTCTTCCACGGTCTGAACTAGTCGATCCATGCACCACGAAACCCTCTGCTTGGAACTCGGAGTCGATAAGATATTGCATCTTGTCACGTGCATTCAAATTATCATATACCTCTTCAAGAGTAAGGGTATCACGACTATATAGGAGGGTGCTTCTAATAGACGAATATGAAGCGGGCAATGAGCAAAGTAAAATCAAACATAAGTCTTCCTCATTGTATTTTACCTCCATCGTTTCTAAATCTGGGACGATCTCCTTGAAATCGGTTAGGTGGTTGTCAAGACACGAACCTTCTGCTAACTTGTGAGAGTATAGGCGTTGCATCAGGAGCAACTTGCTGGTCAAAGTTTTCTCCATGCAAGTTTGTTCCAATTTTGCCCATAGGCAGCTGTCTTCTTTTTGTGAACATCCTGCAAAATACTGTTTGATAAGTGCAAACAGATATGGGAATCAGCTTTCCTATCCTTGCGGCGCTTCTCTGTATTCGACCATTCTTTCGGCATATTATCAAACCCATCTAATGCATTATCTAAATTCATCTGAACAAGAACATCTCGAACCTTCATCTGCCATAGCGAAAATCAGACGTTACGATCCAGCAACAAAATTTCATACTTCACTGTCGTAATTATCTTGAGTAACCTGAAAAGCTCTGATGCCATTTGTTAGGGATTTGTTATGCGGCAAAATAACCAAAGCGATAACGACATAGACCAAAACATGCACATGTGACAAGATTGAACGTGGTTCAGCATAGCCTACCTCCACGGACGAGAGAAATTAATCCAATAATAACGTAGAGAATCCGAAGAGTACAAATACATGATAACACATGTAATCCTAAAACCGGTGTACAAATCTCATGACCCGGTGGAACCAAAACACTCTTCCCAATATCCCTACAATACCATCTCTACAACGTAGGCACAATAGTTGTAGAGAACCTAAAAGTAGTTACATCTCTCCAGAGTAATTCCACATCTCTCTCATTCTCTCACTCTCTTGTAATTCAAAAGGTTAAACCTAGTTTATATTTATAGACTCAAATACTTGGTCACCAAGAAACCTTATTCAATAAGATCTCTACCTAGAATAGATATTTACTCATTAAAGTAAATCCTAATTACCAAGTAATCTTCAACCAATAGAATTACAATAAAACCCAACTTAATTACCCTTTGAGTCAAAATATAACAAATATCCCCATTGACACAAATTCTATTCGAGCATTAGTCTTCAAGTCTTCAGCAACTTCAATTTTTACGTAAGTCAAATATTCGTTGAAGCATCACCGCCAAGTCTTCAACAACTCTAATTCTTACGTAGTATCCGTTGAAGCACTGTTGAATTTTAAGAATTACTCCCCATGCAACTGAAATCTCGTTGCAGTAATGTTCCTCTGGCATATCTCCAACATCGCACTGTAAAATCCGCAGCAAAAATTCCTCCATAATCGTGCAGCTCGAACCATAGCTCATGATATCATTTCTTATACTACCGGGATGATAATGACGAGACAAGTAAATAAGCGCAAAAGCAGAAAAGGAAAAAATAACACAATAATTTACGTGAAAAACCCAAAAGTGAAAACCACATGCAGATGATGAAAACTTTCACTGTGATGGAGAAAGAGATTACAACTGATTTATGATGTTCTGTCTAAACCCCTAATCCCTAGTATCTATTTATAGGGATATATTCCTTGTTTACAGAGGAAACTTGCATATAAACAAATTCTACTCAAACCGAGTCTCCTACCTTTAATTGATATAAAGTAAACAAGATCTGCTAAAAGTATGATTCTTACTTTAAACCAAATCCCAAAAGAATTTGGATCACAATTCTAACAGTTTTTATATAACATTTGAGGTTATTGGACAAAGTTGCGAAACTTGTCAAAAGTCCCGAAAAAAAAATCTAAAATGTTATAAAAAAATTCACATTTTAGATTCTTATATAAGTCTTTTACAAGTTTCGAAACTTGTCGTTTTTTTCTGTTCCTAGAATAATTTTTTCTTACATGTAATAATTATTTGGGTAAAGTACACTAATGGTCACCAAACTTTTAGTATGCGCTCACTTTGGTCATTGAACTTTTAAAATTTTCATTGAAGTCACCAAACTTTTAGTTTGTTTTCATTTTGATCTATCTCTTTAGTTTCCGTTAAAAATGCTGACTTGGCACATTAATTTTCATTTTTCTTCTATTTTTTTCTCCTTCCCTTGTTCTGTTTTTCCTCAATAACTGACCTAAAAGTTCACCTATGCTAGGGCATTTGAAAACATATAACTTTCTTAGCTACTGCTCCGTTTCTTCCTTTAAACTTTACTTGAAAAATGGCCAATGTTTTTTTTTTTTCTGAATTCGAAAATGTCAAATGTTGAATCTCCCCTTTCTCTGCATGTTCTATACATTTTTTTTAATACATTAAAATCACACAAACTGGGTCAACTAAATTCATATATAAAAAGGCACAAACACCATCGTTATATGGCACTAAGAAAGTTTTGATTTCAGAAATTAACATCGACCCAATTTTCTCTTAGACTCAGTTAATTCAATTCTTCTTCTTCTTCTTCTTCTTCTTTTCTCATTCAGTTATTGAAAGTTTAAATCAAAATTACTTGGCGACATGGTTTCGGCTTCAAAATGCATAATCAAAGCAATCATGCCTCTGTTTTTACTAGTGATTATAGTTTTGTTAAATAGTTGAGGCTAGAATTCGTCGGTATAAATGGAAAGTGAAGACCGAAACAAGACCCCTGATTGCTTTAGGAAACTAGTAATAACCATCAATGGTCAAACTCCAGGTTCGACAATCAGGGCTCAACAACATGACACGATCATCGTTGGAGGCACAAACAATTTGTTTAAAGAAAATGTTACTATTCACTGGCATGGGGTTTGACAAGTTTATTTATTTATTTTTACTGTAATCTCCATATCACCCAATTCACCTCAACATTTTTTAAAGTTCTGTTTGTTGATTGTTTACAGATTGGAACATTCTGGTTTGATGTGACTGAAAGAGTAACTCAGTATCCAGTCTCGGTTGGAACTACTTTCACATATCGGGTTTTGGTCGACACATGACAAAGTAAGTTTCAACAATTCGAAAAGTTCTCACCTGATTTTTTCGAATAAAATTATACACTGACGGTTCAAATTTTGTTCTTTTCAATATAGGTCGGAACATACTTGTACCATGCACATTATGGAATGCAAAGAGAAGCTGGGTTATATGGATCAAGCATTGTGGGACTTCTCGAGGAAGATGAGAAATTCATGAGCATGGGCACTAAACAATATAGGTAAACTTTTAGGTTCATTTACGTAAGAAAAAATAGAGCAAAGAAAAAAAAATTAACGTGTCACATCAATTTTTTTAACAAAAGAGACCAAAATAAAAATGAACTAAAATTTGGATGATCTCAATAAAAATTTTAAAGTTTGATAATCAAAATAAACGCGCCTTAAAAGTTCTGTGAATATTAGTGTACTTTACCCTAATTACTTTTAAAATTTTAGCAATGAACCGATATAATTTAAGTATGACAGCCATGTGAGCGTAGGATAAGACTTTGTTTGCGGTTGAGGTGACAAAACCAAGGTTTGAGGCAAACTAAAATTTGAAAAGTTAGTTTAAGAAGCTAAAAAAATTAAATTTTACAAACCAAAGTTTGAGAAGCTAGTTTGGAGTAAACTAATATTTTGACACTAAAAAACTATCTGTTTTTAGTTTTTTCTACGCAAACCATGTGAGCGTAGGATAATGCTTTGTTTGCGGTTGAGGTGACAAAACCAAAGTTTGGGGCAAACTAATATTTGAAAAGTTAGTTTAAGAAGCTAAAAAATTAAATTTTGTAAACCAAAATTTAAAAAGTTAATTTGAAATAAACTAATATTTTGACACTAAAAAATATCTATTTTTATTTTTTTTTCTACGCAAATTAAGGTTTTAACACTAAAATATTATCTAATTTTAGTTATTTCTAACTTCTTAAAATAACTTTTTTATCCAACCTCAACAGCAAAGAGAAGAAATTGATTGATTACCGAGCCGGTGGAGCGAGTGGCAGGTAATCTTACGGTCATTTCCTCTCTCTCTTGATTTTATCATTTTTATATTTAGAAAAATCTGCAACAATATCCATTGCTCTTGTTTCCAACATTATTAGGCGGTAAGCGGTTTTCCGAGAGTGGTTTTCAGGTGAAATTTGCTTTCCTTTTAGCTGTTTTTTCATCTTATTGTTGATGGATCTGCCTTCTTTGGCTTAGCTTTAGCTGCTTTTATTCTTGTTTTTTTCCCTAGGGATCTACCTTGCATTTTCTTCCCGTAGCTTCTTAGATCGTCGTTTTCTGCTTATCTTCTCACCTAGTTTTCACGGATCTCGCCGAAATTTTGATCCTACTGTTGTTATATGTTCTAGGGTTTCTGTTCCTCTGTTTCACAGTTTATTAAGGTGTGTTAGGGTTGTTGATGGTAGCGCTTCTAGTTTTCTTTCTTTGCTTTGACTTCTGTATGTATTTTGTTTTCCTCTGGCTGGAAACGGGAATTACTCGTTGTCTTAGTTTTGTTATGTTATTTTGGTGGAAAATGCTTTTTAAAACCTCTCTTTGCTGTCTACTTTTGTCTGATATATCTTGCTGCAGTTACCAACATGGTTAGGAAGAAGAGAACTAATGTTCCTTCTGCTGGAGGTGAGAGCTCTCAGTCCCACGATACTGGTAGTGGTCAACGCCCTCGTCAACAAGGAGGTGGTGGAGAGGGAGGATATTCGGGTGGAAGAGGTTCGGGTCCACAGTCTCAGCAAACTGGTCGAGGAGGTTATGGTGCTGGTGGCCAGGGTCGCGGTATGTCACAACAGCAGTATGCTGAAGGACCCCATGAATACCAAGGTAGAGGAAGGGGTGGACCTCCCCAGCAAGGAGGACGTGGGAGCTATAGCAGTGGTCGAGGCAGTGGTGGCCGTGGAGGAGGGCCTTCCCATGGTGGACCATCCCGATCACCTTTTCCCGAGCTGCACCAAGCAACCCAACCTTTCCATGGGCCTGCTTCGTTTGAGGCAGGTTCGTCATCCAGACCACCTGAGCATGCACCATCAACAGAGCAGCAGCAGCAGGAACTTTCCGTCCCGCAAGAAGTCTGTCAAGCTATTCAGCCAATACCTTCCTCAAGCAAATCAGTGAGGTTTCCTCTTCGGCCCGGAAAGGGTAGCTCTGGCACAAAGTGTATAGTCAAGGCTAATCATTTTTTTGCTGAATTGCCTGATAAAGATTTGCACCAGTATGATGTGAGTTCTTTAAATCATTGTTTTATTAGCCTTTATTTTTCTGGTTTTTTAATTGTTATTGTCAATGAAAATAGGTTGCTATAACACCGGAGGTTGCATCACGCGGAGTGAACCGGGCTGTAATGGAGCAGCTGGTAAAACTGTACAGAGAATCATATCTTGGAAAGCACCTTCCTGCTTATGATGGCCGAAAGAGCCTTTATACTGCTGGGCCTCTCCCTTTTGTGTCTAAGGAGTTTAAGATCACGCTTCTTGATGACGATGATGGGTCGGGAATGCAAAGGTTGTTGCTTGCCTTGGTGTTTCCAATGTGTTGTGTAACCTCTGTTTTTTTTTGTGTGTGCGCGCACTAGAAATTAAAAATTAATAATAATGGATGAAAGTTTTGTATTCTTCACACCCAAGCCATTTCTGGCTTTGAAATGCTAGGTTCTGCTTTCTCGGTGATTTAAACAGGTTCATTAATGCCTACTAAGTGGCAATTACTATCTTCCTTGTAAATTTTATTGGTGCAAAAGGAAAATATAAAAATAAAAAGTTCAAACAAAACGGGGCTTGACATTTTATATTGTCCTTTTCCATCTGTATTCCATCTCTTATTATGTTCCTAATGCAGAAAAGAGAGTGAATTTAAAGTTGTGATCAAACTGGCTGCACGTGCTGATCTGCACCATCTTGGACTCTTTCTGCAAGGGAGGCAAGCTGATGCACCTCAGGAAGCTCTTCAGGTTCTTGACATTGTTCTTCGTGAATTACCCACTTCTAGGTACTGTTATTTGGTTATTTCCTTTCATAAATGTTTACCGCATTGCCTCTACTTCCAAATTCGATATATGAGACAGTGAGGGACTAAAGGTAATTGATTACAGGTACTGTCCTGTTGGTCGTTCATTTTACTCCCCTGGCCTAGGGAGAAGGCAGTCTTTGGGTGAGGGAATAGAAAGTTGGCGTGGTTTCTACCAAAGCATTCGTCCTACACAGATGGGGCTCTCATTGAATATCGGTATTCGGTTTATGAGGCTATCATTTTTCTTGTTTCGATGTATTTCACATGCCTAGGTGGTTCACATGTGTGGATACTCCTGCATTTGATCCGTCTGCTAATCGAACATCATCTCTCGCTGACAATAATCTCTTGGACAGATATGTCTTCAACTGCTTTCATTGAGCCATTGCCAGTTATTGATTTTGTGACTCAATTGCTAAATCGGGATGTTTCTTCTAGACCATTATCTGATGCTGATCGTGTGAAGGTTAGGATTTCTTTAATTTCCATATGATTAGAAATTATGGTTGGCAAGCAGTTTTTCGTCGTTGCAGTTCATCCGTTTTATTGGTAAAATCAGCTAATTTATGTATGTCATCTATTTTTAGGAAATGAGCACATTGCTTTTGTCTCAGCAGGTGAAAAGTTCTGCTAGGCAAAAGTTGTGTTCGCTTTCTATTCATTTAGCTATTATGTTTCCATCTTGGCTCAACTCTTTCCCCCTTATATATTTTGTATTCAAGATTTTTTCCTTGGCTTAACTTGTGCGCCTGTATTCCTTAATGTTGATTTTAATTTTGTATTGTATTTGCTTTTAAATAAATAGATCAAAAAGGCTCTTAGAGGTGTCAGGGTGGAAGTTACGCACCGTGGAAACATGCGAAGAAAGTATCGTATATCTGGTTTAACATCACAAGCAACTAGAGAGCTCACGTAAGTACTGCTATTATTCTGGGATATAATGTATTTTTGAAAAAGAAAAAACAACCAGAGTCACATAAATAATATTAAAAGTAAATGTTTATGATCTTGGGTTTTTTGTTAAATTTAGTCCAATAATTTTAATGCACATGATTTGTGTGAGATTTCCTTGTTACACCTTGATGTGCCATGAAATTTCTCTAACAAACCTTATTGTTTATATAGTTTTCCTGTTGATGAAAAAAGAACAATGAAATCTGTTGTGGAGTACTTTTATGAAACTTATGGTTTCATCATTCAACACACCCAATGGCCATGTCTACAAGTTGGAAACCAGCAAAGAGCAAATTATTTGCCTATGGAGGTAAACTCCAGTCCTTTCAATTGAAGATGCAATTGCTATATCGATTTGCATGCTAATTTGTGGTTATTCACGTAGGTATGCAAGATTGTTGAAGGTCAGAGGTACTCGAAGCGATTAAATGAGAGACAGATCACTGCTCTACTGAGGGTCACCTGCCAGCGACCTCAGGAAAGAGAGAATGATATTATACAGGTGTGACATTTTGCCTTATCTTTTCTGTTAGTAACACTCTTTGTTTTTTAATCAAGAAGAAATTGTCCATTGACTTGCTGGTTTGTTACGGTTGGACAAATTTCTTATATTTCTTTTTATAGACTGTAAGTCAGAATGCTTATCATGAGGATCCTTACGCAAAGGAATTTGGAATTAAAATTAGTGAGAAGCTTGCTTCAGTTGAAGCACGCATTCTACCTCCACCATTGGTAAGTTATTCATTACAATATTCAATTTTCTGCAATTTTTTATTTCTTCTTGATTTTTAATTTCTGTTTTGCTTGTAGCTTAAATATCATGATACGGGTAGAGAGAAGAATTGCCTTCCTCAGGTTGGGCAATGGAATATGATGAATAAGGTATCTCTTGCTATCAAACTATTCTAATGCTAGAGCATACCTTGTGTAATGTCGAGTGGGATTTCTGTATACATATGTTTGCTCTCTTTTAGTGTACTTGATCTTAATCAAACTAGGCTCACTCTTATCAACAAGTATGTGGAGTCATAAATAATTTGATTATCTAGATAAATGTGACAAGAAAACAAATTATAGTTATTGTGAACTGTAGAACAAAGTTGTTCTAACTGTAGCCCTACCTTAACATAATTTTTTAGTCCGTTTTAATTTTTTAACTTGTAAATTGGAGTTACAATTTTGGACTGATAAAATGTGATTTTAGGTTTGGTTTTGTCGCTTTGACATTTCTTTTTTGCGTCTATCCTTATTAAGTGTTAGTCCACAGTCTATTGCCTCTACCGTTTTGAATCTTTGATTTTGTTTTTCATCATGTAAATGATTGCTCTGCTCCTATTGACATGCATTTGAATGAATGATATACTAGAACTGGCAGGTGCATGAAGTTCATCTCTTCTGCTTGGAATGTTGAATTGAAATATTTTTGGTGCTTTTTCTGATGTCTGGTTATTTTGTTGCAGAAAATGGTTAATGGTGGGACAGTAAAGAGCTGGATCTGCATAAACTTTTCTCGGCAAATCCAAGATAGTTTGACACAAAGGTTTTGTTATGAACTTGCACAAATGTGTTATATCTCTGGCATGGTAAGGGAGTTGCAATGCATGACATTTAACATCATTTTTATCTGAGTTTTGTTGTTGAACAGTTTTATTTTGAAACAGATTTCTCTTAACTTTCAACATTGATACTTGTGTCATTTGCAGGATTTTACTCCTGAACCGGTGCTTCCTCCAATCAGTGCTCGTCCGGAGCAGGTGGAGAAGGTCTTGAAAACACGATACCATGATGCCATGACAAGAATCCAACCCCAGAACAAAGAGCTTGACCTGCTTATTGTTATTCTTCCTGATAATAACGGCTCTCTTTATGGTATGATTTTGTATTTGTTCTCTAACAGAATATTCATGCAATTATCTGAAATATTCTATTTCCTTGCAGGTGATTTGAAAAGGATTTGTGAGACAGATCTCGGAATTGTTTCTCAATGCTGCTTGACTAAACATGTATTTAAACTGAGCAAACAATATTTGGCTAATGTGGCATTGAAGATTAATGTCAAGGTTGGAGGACGGAATACAGTTCTTGTTGATGCGATATCACGGCGAATACCTCTAGTCAGTGACCGGCCTACTATAATTTTTGGTGCCGATGTTACCCATCCTCATCCTGGGGAGGATTCAAGCCCTTCTATCGCTGCTGTATGTTCTTTAGTAGACACCTTCTTGCTTTTGGGGCATGCAATTCGTGGCATCTTTAATTGGCTTCTTTGAAATTTTAGCCATTAATATAATATTTAAGTAAACATTCAGGTTGTTGCTTCCCAAGATTGGCCAGAAATTACGAAGTATGCTGGTCTGGTTTGTGCTCAAGCTCATCGCCAGGAGCTCATTCAAGATTTATTCAAGACATGGCAGGATCCAGTAAGGGGTACTGTTTCGGGTGGCATGATTAAGTATGGTTTTCTCCATTTGCTTCTAGTTCGAATTCCATTTTGCCTTTGGTAGGCTTCAACTGTAGCTTGTCTGAAAACTTTTGTTTTAATGGTAATGCAGGGAGCTCCTAATTTCTTTCCGGAGAGCAACTGGACATAAGCCACAACGCATCATATTCTACAGGCATGGTCAAGCTGCTGTCTGTTTTATTCTCGCCTTCTAGTTTTAGTGATTTATTTTCTATTTATATGTACAGGGATGGTGTCAGTGAAGGTCAGTTTTATCAAGTATTGTTGTTTGAACTTGATGCCATTCGTAAGGTGAGGCTGCTTTCTTGAAGGTGTTTGTAGTGTCATATCTCTGCATTTTATTCGCACGCTTCTCAATTTCTCATTCACTCGTTACCCTCAGGCATGTGCTTCTTTAGAGCCAAATTATCAGCCTCCTGTTACCTTTGTTGTGGTGCAAAAGCGACATCATACAAGGTTGTTTGCTAACAACCATCGCGATCGCAATTCTGTTGACAAGAGTGGGAATATTTTGCCTGGTAATTACTAACCGCTCATAATTGACAAATATCTTACCATCGAAAAATGATTTATTATATTGTTGCTGTATGTATTTTGCAGGCACAGTGGTGGACTCCAAAATCTGTCACCCCACAGAGTTCGACTTCTACTTATGCAGCCATGCTGGGATTCAGGTCATTCTATTTTAGAATGTTTTTCTTTGTTCCTGTTTCGATTGATTTGGTAGATTTTTAGGTTGTAATTTGTGTTTCTAATATTTTATCAACCTCGGTAAACAGGGTACAAGCCGTCCAGCTCATTATCATGTGCTATGGGATGAGAACAAGTTTACAGCCGATGCTTTGCAGTCTCTTACTAATAACCTTTGCTATACGTAAGTTCTTACCTTATTATATAATTAATGATAATGGAAGGCATTAATACAAGTTAGTATCTTATTATTTTTACCTATTCCAGATATGCAAGGTGCACGCGATCTGTGTCTATCGGTTAGTTCTCTTCTTTATCTTCTGCAACATCGAAATGCGTCTTTGAGTGCCCGTTTTTCTGCTTTTATTGTGATTAACATAGTAACTGATAAACGTGCAGTTCCCCCTGCGTATTATGCTCATCTCGCTGCATTCCGAGCTCGTTTTTACATGGAACCTGAGACCTCAGATAGCGGATCAATGATAAGTGGGACAACGGGAGGGCGAGGAGGTATGGGTGGAGGTGCACGAAGCACAAGAGCACCTGCTGCTAGTGCTGCCGTGAGACCTCTGCCCGCCCTTAAGGAAAACGTCAAACGGGTTATGTTTTATTGTTAGGGGGTGGCTTGATCATTACTCGCTGCCGCGGGCATGTTTATTATATTTCGGGGTAGTTTCAATAGTTGCTGGTTTGTTGTTTGTTTGTTTGTGTCGGAGTGAAGCATTCAGCTTTTATCATTGTGTGTTTGGTGCTGCTGACTAACTGCTTAACTGTGTTAAATTTCAGACTTCGTGTTCCGTTAGTTGACATAATGATGTGGACCATCTTAACCTTGGTTTAATTATCTTAACATAGACTAGTAATTGTGTGTTTCTAAGTACTTTTATGCCTATAAATACAGAGTTGAAGAAGGGTTTAAATTTAATACACAGGCTGTATAAAATAAATTTTACACAAGTCTGCTTATTTCTACTATAAATTAAATTTAAACCCTAAAAAATAAAACCTTAAACTTTAAATTTTAAACTCTACGACTCAAATTTTTAAATTCTAAATCTTAAATTAAACCTCGAATTCTTAAAACTAAAAGATATGAGTAAATTAAAGTTTACAAAGACTGTGTATTGAAGTTTTTATCTTTAAAAAATATATAGTACACACTTCATCAAGGATGAATGATTTAATTATTACTTTGTATAATAATCATTTTCATTATATGAAGTACAGTTGGACCTTGAGATAAATGTGATTAAATCAAGTAAACGAATAAAACTTAAAGGATTATTGTTATCATATGATGATAATATATTTTTGACAAATTCATTAGACAAAAACTTAAAATAAAATTCGCTTTCTACAATTTATAGGCATGATTTTGCTCATTGTACTTTAGTGCAGGGACATTATTCCCTTAAGGCTCAGGGCCCAAGCCCTTGTTATAAATTTTAAATATTTTATAAATTTTAGTTTAATAATAATTTGACCCATGTATAAAATAAATATGTAAATTAAAAAATATAAGAGCTTAATAAATATTTAATTAAGTATGGACTAAATTAAAAAATTATGGATATGTGCCTTCAATTTTTTAGTCTAATAACAATTTAAGTTCTTATAAATTTAAATGTTAGACAAATTAAGCCTTTTATCTTGAATTTTATGCTTAAATACTTACTAAGCTCTTGTATTTTTGAAATTTTAATATTTTGATCCCTCCTAATGTTCCATATTGGCTTTGTCCTTACTTTAGTGGAATGATTTTGTGACCTAAATAATTATGTAACTAAAAAATTAATTGAATATTATTTTAACGCACATCTTATAAATCCAAATGTTCTCTTCGTTAGTTCATTATTACTCATAAATGAGTTGCATGTTAAATTATGGACAATCGGATAAATTATGAATAAAAAATATATTACAAAATTACTTATTTAAGTAATTATATTTTTCAATAAAGGAAAGATAATTTGAAAATTCATTTAATCACTTTAAATTATCATTTAATTGAGTCCAACATGAAAATTTAAATAAATAAATCTGCATTATTAATTATAGAGTTGGAAAATAAAATAGTAATAAAATATTTTACCTATATTTCAAAACGATAGAATCGCCATGATTTTTAAAAAATAGAATTGGTTATGTAAAAAGTAATTAATAATAAAAGTAATTTCATCATAATTAAATATATTTTAAATTATGGTTAAATTTATTTGAATCTATTTTATATTTGGACATTTAAATTAAGTGTTTTAACTTGAAGACTTTATTAAAAAAATAACAAGTTAAACAAGTGTTGGTTGGGTGCAGTGGCAAGAGACATTGTACTCCTAAGTAGGGAACTCATGTTCGAACTTTAGAAAATACATTGTTAAGTAAGAGAGCTACAAATCCCGAACATGAGCCATACAAAAATGGACATGAACTATGAACAATCTTGTATTCTCAAGTTTATATGTTATTCATTTATATGTATAAAATTAAATGGGAGATTCCAAGAAAGGGCAAACTTTCAATTACTTATTTATCCCAATAGAGATGCCCCAAGTGATCACCCTTGAAGAGAAGATGAAAGCAAAAACTCTATAATTAGTTGCCTGGAAGCAACAACCAAACCCTCACAAAATACTACTTCCAATCCAATTAGAGATAAAGTAAATCTCCTAATGAGATTTATAATCACATTTTACAATTATATTCTGTAATCTTGCTAGTTTATTGTAATAAACTTGCACAATTTGCTTGTGTTATTTACTTATCAAACCAAACCTTAGACCCTTTAATTTGTTAATGTGACGTTCGAAACTTCATCTCCGGTCATAGCACCAGTGTTAGAACAATGCCATGCATCATCGGTGATGAACTGCATCCACGAGTCATCTTTATCATCCTCTTCGACGAACGAAGACGACGAGGCCAACGGAAGGTCCGGAGACATGGTTTCGGAATCATTGATGGCAGCTTGAGAACACTCCGTCACCAACATGCTACTACTATACCGCACCTGATCTTCCATCTCCGAGCAGATCCCATTCTTCTTGAAAATGCGACACAATGCGAACGTATCCTGCCAGTAAGTATAACATTGAAAAATATAAGATGATTGACGTTCGACCGTAATTCAACATGGGCGAGTCTAACGTATAACAGGTCCAGGGTGCGGCTAAAAGACGGCAAGTTCCGATACTTGTCCAAGAATTGAAAATGTTGGACTTTTTTATAACATTTTAGGTTGGTTTTTCGTATTTTTTGACAAATATCGAAACTTATTTTTGTAAGTATCAATACTTGTCCAAAAACTTAAAATATTATAAAAAAACTAAGTATCGAAACTTATTTTGTAAGTATCGAAACTAGTAAAAAACATAAAAAATTCAACCTAAAATACTATAAAAAATTTTAATATTTTCAGTTTTTGGACAAGTTTCGAAACTTACCATCTTTTAACTGAATTCTAGACCTGCCGTACCCCAGACTACCCGAAATTTATTGACTTGTAGGGATGCTTTGGAATAAAGTAGGTGGAGTTGCCGACACCACGGGGTGTTAAAGTATATATGGGTGTTCAATAATCCTACTTTAGAACCACGAAAAGTTTTAAAAGACATGGCGCAGAATAATATACTAATCTAGCTTGGTCTGACACAGGATAATACTTTTGTCTTGTTACCAAAACTTTTCCCGACTTTGAGAGATGTAATAACAGACCCTAGCAAGCAACGAATTTCCTCGACCTATACTTATAATATATATATATATATATTCATAAAGCAAAAGTGTGCTGATGCTCAAACTTCCCATGCAAGACATGCATGCAAAACATTTGATCAGTAACATTCGATCTGATAATGTGCATCTAAAATCATGTGCTAAACCTGTCTTTACTTTTTCTTTTTGAGTGAAAATTATAGTAACATTTGAGATGCTCGGATTTAGATAATGAGTGTTGAATGTGAGTATGTATGTATATTAAATATGTTTAATATCATACATAGATAACTTAAGAGAAGTAAAAAAGTTCGAATGAGACAACGGAGAAATGAAAGAATAAAAATTTTCCGATGATCAATTAATTTCGGTATGTGCTTATTGAAACATAATAGCCTAAAGAATGATGAAATAAGATAGTGATTTTTATAGTAGTAGTTCTATAATTAATTTGTGAACGATTTGAAGGATATAATGTTGCATTTTAACTTTGATCATGCACAAACTACCTGAATTCCACAGTGGTCCTCGCTGTCCTTCTCGTCGAGACGGTATTCGTGCATGATCCAATCCGTTCTGATTCCTTGAGGGGCACGGCCTCTATAATAAACCAGCGTCTTCTTCATTCCGATGGCTCGGTTTTGGCAAGCAACTCTCCTGTCCTTGCCGGTAGATTTCCAATATCCAGCCCTCGTCGCCCTGTTTGTCCTGAATCCATTCGGGTATTTTCGGTCTCGAGGTCCAAAGAAGTACCACTCCGGGTCTCTACTTGGCAATATCGATTTTTCTATAACATGATCAATCACAATTAATAGCATAATTTGACAAAGGGAAATCAAAATAATGTGATACCATAGCATAGCAGAGCTGCATTGAGCTAGAGGGTGGAGTAGCAGAAGAGGGAAAATAGAGCATTTCAGTTGTCATCATATACATATACACACATATATACACACACAGTGAGTACCCGCTAACTCCCATGGTTCGCATTTGTAGAGATCGATTTCGGGGATGATGTCGAGTTCGATTTCTTGGCAATTGATTTTCCTTTTGAGGTAGTAATTTACCAGCTCTTCATCTGTGGGATGAAACCTGAAACCAGGAGGTAATCCCACGGGTGCCATCTTTCGTCCACTGCTCTTGTTTGCAAATCCTTATCACTACTAGGGTTATCTTGTTATATAAAAGAATTCTAAGTCACAACTCTCTCCTTTAATAGATTCTTGGACAAACGTTTCTTGGAAGCTGTTCCTAATATCTTTATATATATAATCATTAGACAACTCTATGGCGGAACTTGGTAATAGAGTTTGGGAGCCAAATTAATATTTTTTTTAAATTAAAGGTTTAAACTGATTTTATCAAAAATTTTAAATGATTTAATTTGCATTTTTTCCAAAAAATTTGAGGTCTAACTAGATTTTTTGAAATTGTGAGACTTAATAAGAAATTTTAAATATTATAGGAGGGATTTAATTAAAAATATTTAAGAATTTTAAAGATCAATATGAATTTTTAAAAATTAGGAGATGTCAAATTAAATTTTTTAAAATTTTAAAAGGTTAAATTCTGAATTTTCATAATTTGAGGGGCCGTGGCCGTCACAAGTCTCCACCGCGTTCCGCCCCTGAGCCAACTAATCCGTGATTGTTTGAAGACATTTGCTTTTAGAACAAGATTGAATCTCATTAGGGAGATAGGAAGGTGTACACAATATTGGTGTGCATATTAAATCGTAACTGTTAATCTATATAATTTTTATATTTTACAAGTTAATTAATCAAACTGTTAAGGCTAAACTATTTCGGTTAACCGAACCGTTAAACCACCAATGGTTTTCGTTGTTAAATTATTTATACATATATTTTGTTCATAAGATTGACTACATCAATCTCGAGGCCCTCTTATAATATGATATTAATATAATATTTATCGGAGAGATAATTTCATTATTCTCAAAAGAAGCAGTGAACATGTAAAAAAATTATAATAGGTTACAAGTTAACATGTAACCGAATCGTTAATAATGGTTAATCGTTGCGGTTAAAATGATTAGTCATTTCTTAATGGTTAGGTTACGATTCAATAACCGCTATAGTAATTAATTGACTGTTTAGACTAAATGGTCCAGTTAACCTACATGAACACCCTTGGTACACAATTCAACTTAGGTATTTCGGTTTACTTTTGGTGTCATGGAAGTTGCGGTCATATTTACGCAGGGACATGGTTGACATTTGATAATGGAAGGGACAAAGTTGTTTAACTTTAAAAATTAACGGAGACTTAATAAATATTTAATCCAAAATTAAAAAAAATAATGTTTAATTTGAATAATCATATTGGCCTGAGCAATTAAGAATAATTAATCACGTCGTTATCGGTGTCTGTCAATTTTACATAATTTTGATTGACATAATAACAAATTTAATTTTATATATTCGCATATTATGTCAATGTGCTCTTCAATCTAAAAAAATTCAACTAATTAGCCCTATATATGCAAACATTAAGTCAATGTGATCTTGATTCTAAAAATTCAACAAATTTAGCGTTTAATATTTGTAATATGTGTAAATTATGTGTTGATTTTTTTATAATCATGATCGATATGATATAGCGTAAATATTGAGGGTGAATTCGTTATTATGTCAATTAACATTATGTAAAACTGTTAACGTCGAGATTAATTGTCCTTAATTTCTCACTTTTAAAATTTACTTGGACTAAATTATTTTCTTTTTAGAGGGACATAGGAGATTTTTTACCTAAAATATTTATAGTTCATTGAAGATTCTGATACAGTTTATGTGACTTAAACAACTTTTTGATTAAGTGGAGGGATGATTCTACTACGTTCGATGAGCACCGCTGAACACCACTGACGATGAACACCGCTGAACATCATTAAGTTAATTAATAAAGACTAAAAATCTAAAGGACCAACATATAATTATAAATTATTTAAACATATAATTATAAATTATTTAAAATTATGAATTATTTAATATAAAATATTAATTAAATTATTTTCCATATATATAATATTTTTTAATCTTTTTATAAAAATAATTGGATCAAATACCAACCTTAGTCAATTTAAAAATAAAACCCTAAACCTAAAAACCAAAATCTTAAATCATAAACTCTAAACCATAAATCCAAAACTCAAAACCCAAAATCCAAAATTCAAAATCCTAAACCATGAACCCTAAACCAAAAACTCTAAACCCTAAAATATAAACCTCAAACCCTAAAACCTAAATCTGAATATTGGGTGTAGGTTTTAAGGTTTAGGGGTTAGTGTTTAGTGCTTAGGGCTTATGGTTTATATTTTAGGGTTTAGTGGTTGATCCAATTATTTTAAAAAAGATTAACAAAAATTATATATATGGAAAATAATTTAATTAATATTTTATTTTAAATAATTTATAATTGTATATTTAAATAATTTGTAATTATATGTTTAGTCCTTGAGATTTTTAATTTTTATTAATTAATTTAATAATGTTCAACGGTGTTCATCGTTAGTGGTATTCAACGGTGCTCGTCGAGCGTTGTAGAGTTTTCCTAAGTAGAGATATTACATTCCCAAGTTAATATTGAGATTCAAACTCTTACAAGATGAAACGATATGAATTTCTTGACCACTCGACCAACTAGTGGATCTCACGACTTAAACAAATTTTATATCGTTTGTGTAGATTATTTTAATTTGAAAGATATTTATTTTTTGAATATAATACCGGGTAACTTTTATTACTTAAAAATAGAGCAAAACAAAGGATAAATTATTACATGGTCCCGACTCACCACGTCATCCATGGTCCCATCCAATGAGATTCATTCATTTAATGACATGTAGGAAAAAGGTGAAGATTCACCTTGAAAAAAAATGAGATGAAAAATTATTATTGGATGAGACCATAGATGACGTGGTGAGCCAGACCCATCTAATAATTTTTCCAAACAAAGAGATTCAAACATGAAAATATTCATAAAGAACAACAAAAAAATTAAAAAAAATATGAAATGACTCTCCTCCTTTCTGAAAGAGGAAAAACTCAGTCACGCCGGTAAATGATGCTATCACCCTTACTTATATGGATAAGCATAGACTCAATTAAACGGCAAAAGGCAATGGGAGTTGTCAACGCACAAGAGATAAAGTGAATCCCTTAGACGCTAGATAAGTGATTAAGGAGTGACGAAGCGAAACCAATAGTCTTGCAAGCCACTTCACTGAATAGATCTGAATGCATCGGCAAACAACCACAAGAGGGGATCAAACTACTGAATGACCACCGACAAACGCACATCAAAACCGAGCGTCATGAAAAACTTTACACGAATGCAAATCTACCACAAAGGTATATGAATAACATGCTATAAGACAGAAGAAAAACGTGCTACAAAGGAAGAGAAAACAAGATCAACAATATGTGCAAGAAGTAAGAATTTAAAACAATGAGATTCTAATATAAAAATAAAAAAAAAGAAAATGAAAAATAAAACGGGATATAAGAAAACAAGGGAAAATGCAAAAAAAAATGTAAGATATTTATTGATGATTGCTCATCATATCATATGGCACACTTAAATTTGCATTTAGTTTGTTTCTTAAGTAATTTAACACGCTTTCATAACAGAATCCGTCCCAATGGTAAAAGATGATGTATTCTATTTAGGTGACTCAGGTTTGAGCACTATGTGTGTGTTTTTAAATGGTTAAGAAAATTGAACGGATACTATCTTGTAATCATACCAACATATTAAAAAAATAATTTCATAACATTTTTGTTAGTTTTGCATCTTATATTTACATTTTGTATAAATATATTTTTATAATTATTTAAGCTTACTTTATATTTTTTAAATAATTATTTATTTTGAATAGTTACTCGTATGGTTTTTATGTAGGGTGTAATTGATACGAAGAAGTAAAGAGAGGAAAATTTATGGTGGATAAAAACGTAAGAGCCACCATGATGGATGTCGAATCCATCGATTTAAATGTTCTATGCCTAAAAACATATTAAATTTCATAGATATGGAAGTAAGATTGAATTATATAGTGTGAAAAAAAATAAAGACTTAAAATAATTGATGACCTCCCATTAGGAGCACCCCTCCTTTTTTTTTTAATTTCTCCCTTCCTTTTAAGTTAGATTAGAATTAGAATTAAAATTTGTTAAAAAAATTTGATGACCAATAAAAAAATATCTTTCGTTAAATTATTCACAACCAACATAAAGACGTTGAAAAAAGACGGATTCTTCTCTTCAAAACATTTTTTGACAATAATTTTTGGACGACCTTGGAATCGTTAGAAGATATCTTATCTTATTTCCTATCCTATTTTATTCTCTTTTCTTCTCATTCTCGGTCGATTCTTTTTCTTGTTAAATAATTTTTTATAGAAAATACAAATAATATGAGAATAAACAAGTTTGGATTAAAATATTTAAAATGTGGGTAGTGATGTGGAACAGTGAGTTTGACCGCATGCCTTTACACTAAAATATTAAAAATTTTAACATGACAGTTTTGAGGGAATACATGACATAACACATACAATTTAAAAATATTATATACTAACCGACGAGGAAAGGAACAAATCTCTTTGTCGACGAAGGAAAAGTCGCTTCCGACCCAAAAATACTTTTAAAAAACACTTTGATCAAACGAGCTTTCACATGATATCACAAAAATGAGCACAAGATTATAAATTAATGTTTTCTTAGGCGTATCCGTAAATAATATTAAAAAACAGAATACTCGGTTAAAACAGCCTTGGATTTTGGAAATATCCACGAGGCTAAATATTAAAGATCTCAAAAAGGCATAGCATGAAACTTTTGTGGTACTTAGCTGTCACTACAGCATCTCTGTATCACAGTTCACAAAGCAAAATAAAAGTTTAAAAAAAATTGGCGGGCCAAAATCTAAAATCAATCTCCCTATTTTTTTCATTCAAATCAAAGCTCTCTTGCAAATGGAGAACGAAACAGATCCATATCCGAAGGCGAAAATGGAGCACCTGAGATCCATCTGCGACAGAGAGATTCCGGAACAACAACAGATCATAGATTCTTTCACGGCATCGTTTGCTACTTCTCTTAAATTCGTCAAGTCCTTGGCGCTGGATACTGCCCAAAATCATGGTCAGTAACCGAAATTCTTTCAGTTTTAGGGCTTCTCTTTCTAATATATACTATAAATTGAGTGAAAATGTTGAGTTTTTGTAACGAAGATCGTGAAGTTTGGTTTTTTTTTTGTTACGCTATGTTACAGCTAAACTCGCAAAGATGAAAGCTAAATTGAGAGATGCCGAGGATGAGCTTCTCAAAGTTTTAGCAGGTACTGCTTTGCTTTTTCTGCTTTTTTAGGATTTGAAATTACCCTATTTTTTATGAATTGGAAAAATGAAGTTATGGCGGTTTTTAAGTGGTTTATAAATGTTTTTGAACATGTTTCTGTATAGCAAAGACCCGTAAAGAGGCAAAGCAGATGGATACGAGGGACTCAATTTCTGCTATAAAAGCTAGAGTTGAAAAACTTAAAAGAACCGTCCAAGTACAAAGAGCTAGGAGAGATGAGTACGGATCAATTATATCTCAACAGTCTATAGGTAATTGTGTACTCCTGTACAATGGTTTAATGTTTTTGGTTCACATATTGCACTATTGGGTTCATGTTATAGTTTTGCTTTTCACATTCTAATGATAGAACTTTCATGATGCACTCTGTCATTGTTGTTCGTTTTGGTCGTCATGTGGGACTAGAGCTTTGCGAATATTATTGGGGCTATGTAATGGATAATGCATTTGTAATCGTTGTTTACGCAAGTGTACAATTTACTGAAACCTGTACTTGTACAATTTACTGTCTTTATTCATTTGCCTCTGATATATTACGCAAGTGTTGGTAGTTTGAATATGTACAATATACTTTCTTTATTCATTCGCCTCTGATTAGCTCTGTTTATATAGTTATTTTGGACTAAAATGCTCTTTAGATGGTCCAATTAACCTGCTCCGCTGAGAGCAATGGCAAGTAAACGTATTGCTTGCACTATAATTAACTGGAATATATGTATATTTCAAGTTTCATGCTATTTCCTGAAATCTATCTGGGTATTACTATATATGATGTTTCCATTTAATTTTTTCTTGTAAATTTTTTTAATTATTACGATTTACCTTAACTCCATATTGTCATTGCTCTCCTAATCTACTGCTTATCTTGTGGTTCCTTTCTTGTTCTCTGCATGGTGTTACCCACAGCTTTGACAAAAAATGAAGAGAAGGTGAAACATGAAATAGAAGAAAATGGAGAAATTCATGAAGCTATTTCATGGTACAACAGGGTGCTTGGTTTTCAGATTGAAAGTGGTCATGGTAAGTAAGGTAGTTTGGTTGCATGACATTTAGAGTCCTTTTGATTCCTCTATTGTTACGTACTTACTGGTTGTTTTCTTTTTCTAGGGGTGAAGTTCACATTCAATGATGTGAATACAGAAAATCCAAAGCAAGAATATTCTTTTACCATTCGACATGCAAACGATGCCTACTCCTGTAAGTAATATCCTCCTTATGTATTAGCTATATTCTGAATTGGTATCATTCTAACATGTTTTTTTTCATTTCGTCTCATGATCTTAAGTGTTGGAGTGCGATCCACCCTTGAATGGCATCCAAGAGTTGATTAATGAGTTGAACAGAACAAATGGCTTGTTCAAATTTGTTAGAATCATGAGAGAAAAGTTTCAAGAAGCAGCAGCACTTGGTATGATTTTGTTGTACTATTACCCTGCATTCTGGGTGCTTAAATTTGACACTCCTCAATTCAAGCGGATCTATCTTTTTTATTGTTGAAAATTTCTGCTATTGCTAGTAATTTACGAGAAAAAAACTCAAAATCCTTCCCTCGTGGCTCCTCCAATCTTAGTTTCACCCTTCTTAATAAATTTATTCCATAATTTATGATTCATCAGGGTTGCAGCCCCAATCCACAAGTTTTCATCAGGGTTCTTCTGCAATCTCTATGTCTGGTCCAGCTTTGTCAGTTTCAACTGCTAGAAGTGAATCTTCTACCAAGAAAAACGAGCATCACATGCCATTTCAGGAAGTAAATGGACCAGTCAAGGAAGTGAACCGCAGAAGTAAATCTCCAGCCAAGACAAACGGAAATAAAATATATGATGGAAGGTTCAATAGACAACCCAAGAAGCCAAATCAGATCTTTAATTGTTGGTCCCCTCTGCTTGAGGTATTATCTCCCAACTTTCATGTTGTCTGCCTGTTTTTTACTTTTTGTAGACGGTACCACATTTTTTTTTATCTGTTTTGGACCACATTGTGAGTAGAACAACTTTAGTGTTGTTTTCTTTGAAGAATATGTCTGGGGATGGCAGCCAAAGGGAAAGCATTTGGATAGCCAGGTTTCCTACTTGTAAGCCAACTTGGCAAAAGGTTAAATTCTGGTACATTGCTGCCAAAACAGCACATTTTTTTTCCATAACACCTTGGATGTTCTAAAATTTATCATAGTAAAAATATTCGAGGGACTGTGGTATGTTGGGTTTAGTATAGATAGGATGAATCTTGGGGTATAAACTGTCAACTGTCAAGCTTGGTCTGGTTCTCCTAGCCTTGCTTACCTACAAGATTTGTCATGCTTTACGGTTCAAAGTGTGTCTTGCATATTGTTTTCTAGGAATTTATGTCATAAAATAATGTGTATGGCCTTTGTATGGTTAGCCTTTTTCCCACATGGAACTATACTATAGTAACATTTCTAACTCAAGATATTGGAAATTAATGCAGGCAAAGAAATGAAGTTAAAATGAAGGCTGCCATGAGCCATCAAATGTACCACCATTCTTCTCTGATTTTAATGTAACAGCTGGTCTTTAACATATTACTAGCTTGTGCTGCAGTTCAAATGAAAGGTATGGTTTTCAGGTGCTTTTCTTTATAATCTCTCTTGTATGATTGTACCTCGTAGCGAAATGTTTGTTATTATTTGATACTCTCATTACTTGTGTTGTAAATTACATCTTTGTGTCATAATATAAAAGGATTGGTCCTTTGGTTATTCCAATACATGGTATACAATTTGTATGCTATTTGAATACTTAGTGACATGTCCATGCAATTGAGTGCTTGTTGATCTTGTGAATCTAACATGATCAGAGCTTGGGTCTGCCTCCAAAGCCTTTGTGCTTCCGAATCCGATTCATCATCGGCTAAGGCTGAGCAGTTGGTCTCATTGCAGTCTGCAAAGTATTTCCCACTCATGCCTTGTGCTTGTTGGCTCAGTGCTACCCTGCATTGATTCACAATTTCCAAACTGCAACATCAACACTACTGGCTCCGCCATCTCCTTTTTGGTTTACATGACGTACGATACAAATATGCCGTTTAAATGAAAATTAAAGAAAGAGAAAATATAACATGCACGTGCCATGAGTGGATTAATTTTAGAGCTTATATATAGGGGTAGAATTTAGAGTTTATAATTAAGATTTAGGGTTTAAGGTAATAGGATTATAGATTTAGATTTAACCCTAAACCTATAATTTTGAACCCCTAAATTTACCCGCTTGAGGAAACGTTTTCTCTCCATTCGTGCATAGAATAATTATTTTTAAATAAATTACGAAAAAAGCTCAGATAATACGAAACGGAATTAAATCTACAAATTCTCCCGCACGCATAATTTATTATAGGGTAAAGTATGTTAGTAGTTTCTGAACTTTAGGGAACTTATATTTTAGTCATCAAAGTTCTAAAACTTGCCTTACATTTATTGTATTTTTAATTTGTTTCAGTTACGGTGACGAGCATCAATTGCCACAATGATATTGTGAAAGTAAATTAAAAGTTTAATGAATTTTATGAGTTTTAAAAGTTTGATGACTAAAATACAAACATTTTAAAAGTTTAGGACTACTAATATAGTTTAATATTAATTATATGAACCGATTGGATCATAAAACATACTGGTCGATGTAGAAAAAGACAAACCTGAGATGTAGACTTGAGCAACTTGGACGCAATAAAAAAAACTGTATCCAGATATTAACATTTAGGGGTAAGCATTTGATCGAGTAAGAGTTAAAATATTTTTGAGTTAGTCAAGTCCTATTTTATAACTCAAAATTTTTCCGAGTTGAGTTGAATTTATGAAATTCGAGTCGAGTTGTTCTAGTTTATGTTCAAATTTAATTGTAAAAATTTATAATATTATGGTACTAATTAGTTTTAATTTAAATGACTTTCTATAACCATATACAATATATATGGATATTTCTTCGCACACATGTGGGTCAGAATTGAGGGACTGATTCGAACTTGAGATCAAGTTATTTGAATAAATGGATTTCTGTTTAATTGCTGATATAAAATCTCTGTGAATTGTAATTTTTAATACAATTAGCTCAATATATGCTTGCATTATAAAGTAATTAATCTATGTTTTTTTTCAAGTAATTTTGTTAAATTTGAAATCCTGCAATTCCATTTTACGGTTCCATTTTAGGGTTGTTAAAATTGTTCAAATATATCTCTTAGTTAAAAAGCCGATTGTGGTTTTCCTCTTTTGATGTCTCGTGTTTTGCTATCCAGGTAAGTTTGTTAGGAAGATCTTGTATTTAGTCTCATAATTCCGATGGTGACAATGGGTCTGGTGTGGCCCTGGACTGGTCCCGCAGCTTCTGCTACTCTAGCTCCTTACCTGGTTGGTATCGTTGTACAGTTTGCCTTTGATCAGTATGCAAGATATCAGAAGTCACCTTCATGGCCTGTCATCCCGATAATCTTTCAAGTAAGGGCTGATCTGACTTATTTATGATCCTCTTTCTTTGAGTATAGCTGTTAAAGGGAGAGGAGTCATTGTCCTTATAAATATGTTTCGGATGTTATTCGTCTTAATCGACATCTTTTGCTCTTTAACAGGTTTACAGATTGCATCAACTGAATAGAGCTGCTCAACTAGTGACAGCCCTGTCATACACAGTGAGAGGTGCGGAAATGACTAGGTACAACCAGGCAATAAACAGCTCTTTGGGATCACTTTTGAATGTCCTCCAGTGCCTCGGGATTATCTGCGTATGGTCACTCTCGAGTTTCCTCATGAGGTTCTACCCTACCACCAGTCCACCAGCAGGATGACATAGCACAGAATGCATTTCGTGTTAAGGTCGGTGAAACTGTAGGTACATGTTATTATTATTTTTTTTGTTGCAGAAGACTGCATTCGATTTTACTAAATGTAATTAAAGTAGATTGGATCTGGCATATTTCGGTTACACTCAACTGCGAATTTGGGACGGCAAGGGTCTTGAAATCATCCTACCTAATCGAAGCATATCGAAAAGGTTACTTTTGAGTATCTTGGAACACAGGGTTTCCATGCTGAAGAGAGCAAAAACAGTTAAGGTTTCTATGCTGCTTTGTTCACAGTTGAGTTTGCCAGGACCTAATCTGACCACCTTACGATCAAAACATTGAATACCATTTGATTTTTGTTTATTTGTTTAAGAACATGAAATCCAAACTCTGTATATTGATTATGGAACTTTGAAGTGGGTAATAACACATCTGCTATGCAGTGCAGTCTGTTTTGAATCTCATGAGGAGAAGCTAGCCATTCATGTTCGGAACTTGTGGCTCTTCCTCCCAACAATGTCTTCTTTAAGGTTTAAACCCAGTTGTTATAATAATATGAGTTTTGAAATGCCTTAGAGATTGACAAATTAAAAGCCTGAAAGAGAGACGGGGAAAAGCATTCCAACAATGTATCCAACACAGGCAATCTCGCTCTCTAAGGGTAGCCATCATTCACGCTAACTGCAGTTCAAGACCCTCTACAATATTCTCCATCACCTAATCAACAATGCAATCACTTCTAATTCTACCAATTTTCTAAATGTACATCAAACCGATACGAGAGGAACTCGACGAAAACACCATTCAAACATATGGTGTTTCAGTCGGTTTACTTATTTACAGACACAACATAACTTACAATATTATATTTAAGTAAACCATATTCACATCCCTTACTCTTAGCAGTTCGGTCCCAAAAGCGCGATAAGAAAAGTCCTGTAGTGGCCTGATGTTTCTGAGTGAACAGCATCGTTCAAGGCCTTTTTATATTTCCTCAGGTACTCGGCTTTTATTTACTTCATATCGATCTCGGTTCGTTTCACGAGTATACTAATAAGTGTAGTGTCCTCCGTTCCCAGACCTTTCATTGCCTTACGCAGTACCTACATGGTTTCACAAAAGGAATAAGATTTCGAAACATATAACTGTGGCAACAAGCATGTGAATACTAGCATTATAATTCCCAGAGGAAGTATTCCTGCAAGGTTTTAAGCCCGTATTAGAGGACGTAATTGACAAAATCAAAGGTGACCTCGGTGCTGGACAAGAAATGGTATCAATGACGGGACAATATCTTACAATAAGAGAGTATAAGAGAGTAGACGATATAAACCATAGTACACGAATGAAATGGATACTATACGGTTTTATTATCTTAGAAGGATATTTTGTTTGAAAACTTTGTTAAACATCTGCAACTATCACATCCAAAAGCGTAGCATGTATTCCACATTCTCCATCCCTAAACATTGAGGCTTACAACGGCTTCAACTCAACATCGAACGGACTATTGAACAAGCAAAGATGCAATTTCAATCCTTTTAAACCGAACTACTGCCTGTTATTCTATGTTGCTAATCATATACCATCGCCAAAAGCCGAATGCAGCACAGGAAACAAAAACTATATCTACCTTAGTAGGATTCTCTGAGCATTTTAAAATTGTCAAGAGACCATGCTCGAACTTCCCAGACGTTTCACGCTTCACTGCCTGGAAAAATTTCAATTTTGTTAATCATCACAACAAGAATTTAAATAGAAGTGATGATAAGACGAAGAAAAATAACCTTTTTCAAGGAGCTTCCATACATGTCACGATAAGCAGCGGTGCTAGCTGCTAGCTGTGCCGTACTTCTTTGGCTAAATATGCGGATAAAAGTTTTTTCATCAGTTCCCCATCGCTTCTCTCCTGCTTTATAAAGGTCCTTCGCATCCTTCAAAGCCATCTCTCTATCAACTTCAAAGCCTTCGTAACGGGAGGTGCTTACATATGCAAGCTAGAGCCGTACAAAGTATGTTGAATCAAAACATCAGTGGCCTTAACTTTTCTATCTAAGAGTGGTGTAAGGGAATAAAATGCTTTTAGTTTCCCAAATAGAGGGAAAGATGGACAGCAAGTTGCCCATGACATGTTTTCCATCCGACTTTTGTAAGTCATCAACAATAATAGGCACACTCTTAATCAAGACGAAGGGCTATTTAAGGATATTTAAGCAAATGCTCTCACTCTTTAGAACAACATATTCCGGTGAGTGAGTTTGGCTCTCAAGTCATTAGTCCCACTCTGTATGGTCAACTGCATCGACCATATTCAGCATTATGCCTCTTCCAGCCATAAAAGTGAGGTCCATTCTGATGGTTTCCATCCGTATTGCATCGACCACTCTGTATTGTTTTCCATCAGTATTTTTATATGCTAAGGTGGTCCATAAAACTTTTCGAATTGCTAGACAAAATTGAGCTTTCGGTACACAAAGCTTAATCATGAGTTTAAGAAAACAAAAAATGGAGAGAAACCCAAGGAAGCATAAAAAAGTGTACCCTTAAAAGCACGGTAAAGCTGAATAGCATCGTCTCTGGGGGAGGTAGGAACTGGCTGCTATGCTCGTCGCTGAAACTCGAAAACCAAGACAGTCAAATGCTTCAAAATTTTGGTGTTTGAATTCAAAAGTTGAATCTCCCAGGCCCAGCTGCTTCTGTTAAGAAATACTAATCGTCAGCCAGCTACACGCCATGCCACGAGTTCTCCGTTTTCTTTTCTTTCTAAACCTTAATCTGATAATCTCCATTGTTGTTTCACACCTGTTATTTTACTACATCACGGTACGTATACTTATTGTCGCTTTTAAATCTATCCAAGTATATCTATTTCAAAGCACTTTTTATCCGAATTTAAATAAAATTCAAGTTATAAAATATAATTTTAAATGATTAAAATAATTTAAATAAAGTTTAAATTGTAAAATATAATTTGTTAACTTAATTATTTTAAAAAATTTACTCGACCCAATCGAATGTTTACCACCAATAACAAAAAAAAAAAAAAAGGATCCAACGGGCCTGGCCGCCAAGAATTTGAAATAATTATTCAATAAAACATAATTTTTAAATACATTCATACTTATTTACACCGTTGTAAATAAGTGTGGACGGAGCCACATGGAATATTTGGGTGTTCGTAGACACCCAAAAGTTTTTTTTTTGAATTTGTTATATATATAATTTGTATATAAAAAATAAATAAAATGACACCTTTTATAAATAATTGACTTTTCTTAAATACAGTTAAAAAATGACACCCCTTAAATAAATTTCTAGCTTCACCCATGTAAATAAGTATTGATATTTATTTACATTGATGTAAATAATCATTGATCACTTATTTACACCTATCACTTTTGTTCGTGAACATATAAATGAACATATAATCATATTATTTTTTAACAAATAATCGTATTACTTTTAGTTACTCTAATTTTAAATTAAAACTATATATATATATATGAAATATGTTTATATATATATATATATATCTATTTATATCGGCACAATCAATAATATTTTTCTATGTTGGTAACATAGAGTAAATGATAATAAAACAATAAGATAAAGTGCTAATTGTTAACTCAGACCAAAGTCAAATTAGAAAACCTAAAAACATTATATATATATATATATATATGTCTGTAAGATGTGTACGCATTGTCAAAGAGTTAAAAATATTTATGAACAGATACTGAAAATATTAAAAAATATAAGTAACACTCTTCAAAAGATTAAGGATGCATTTGGTTTTAGAGAATGAAATCCGTTTTTATTTTCTTAGAAAATAAAAAACGATAAAAAATACGTGTTTGATTATAAAAAAGAAAATGATTTTTAGAAAATAAAAACAAAAATAAGTAAAAATCTGAAAACATAAAAAATTATTTCATTGAAAATGTTTTATAAAAATTGAAAAATATTAAAACAAAGAATTTTTAATTTTAACTTTATTTTAATTATTTAATTTTTTTCATTTTTATTTTAAAAATCTAGATACCAAACACATTTTTACTATTTTTATTTTTAAAAACAAGTTTCCATCTCTACTAAACAATCATTTTTTTAATTTTTAGAAAACTAAAAATGAAAACTATTTTTTAAAAGTAAAAAAAAATATTTTTTAAAATTAAACGGACCCTAATATTCACATTTTGTTCACGTCTATTTACAAAATTCTTCATAACTTTTTTTCTAAATTATGACATGATAATTTAAAATTTTCAACTGTATTCTTCCTTCTATTTAATTTTGAAACAATTTATTTATTTTTTTTACAAAGGGATAAATGAATATTATTAACATATTTTTTTAATAGTCTTAAGGTGATTATTAGGTAACATATGTTCTTATTTTTTATTAACCCTTTGATTATACATACATACATAACTTATAGACAAAACTGCTCAAGCCTAGATCACCTAGAATGAATATTATCATCTTTTTTCAGTAAGATCACTCGTTGGGTTTATACAATTAATATATTCAAATATATTATTAAGGATGTAAAGGAATGGAGCGTTCGACGAACTGTTCGTTTATTAAGCTAAATAAACGGAGATGAACAAAATTTTTATGTCTAGTTAATAAACGAACAACACAAACAAAAGTGTGTTTGGTTCGCTTATGTTCACGAACAAGCTTGTTTATTGGCTCGTTTAATAATCTACCGTTAAATATAATTATTTACCTAAAAAATAATTTTCAAAATTAAATTTTAAAATGTAAATTTTTTTTGAAAAGTCTAGAGGTGATCACGAGATAGTACATAAATATTATTAATCATTTGACATGTACACACACCTTACATATATTGTAATTGAATCCTCGTTCACTTAGTCACTACTTGTTGGGCTCGAGTGGGGTTGTAACTTGTAATAAATAACAATAAAACAATATGATAAAAGTGCTAATTATTAACTTAGACTAATGACAAATTAGAAAACCTAAAAATAAAATATATTAAACAGCCTAAAACATTAGGTTTAATCATGATTAAGAATTTCCCAAAAAAGAGAGAAAATGTGTGGTCATTTATTAGGGGTTTCGGTTCGCATCTAAATTTTATATATTAAATATAAAATTCATATTACTTTAAAAATATTAACACTAATTTAAAAATAATTAGCACTCCAAAAAATTAATATTCATGATTTCTTCACATCCACTTTAAATTCTCTTTGGAACCCAATAAGCGGTCTTAGTAAAAAAATAGATATTGTTTATTTTAAAAGATTCGAGTTCAATTGTAATGTTTGCAGGGTAAGTGTACATTGTCAAAATGTTAAGAATATCTATAAACAAATACTACATTATAATTAATTTTAGGCTGTTCAAAAAAAAAATCCTCTTTGTAAATTTGAAGGAATATAATTTTTAACATATCTAAATATATAATGAACATACTCTTTAAATCAAATCAAATAATAATTAAGAAGGTACAATTTTTTTAGTTTAATCATATATATATATGTGATTTATTAATTAATTAATTCAAATAATATTTTACAGATAATTTTTATTCATAATATCAAGATTTGAATCACTTATTTTAGTAAAGTAAACAAAAAAATTTGATGTAATACTTAAACCATTCATATTTTTTATTTATAAATAAAAAGATATTTAAATAATAAAAAAGTTGAAATAAATTAAATAAATTTAAATATTGCGTAAAACTATAAATATATGACCGACCACCACCTATCCCTATCATAACATTGCTTGGCAGAACTTTTTCCTATTGGCTCTCCGCCGCGTATACCGTCATGTGCTTCGCCTCATCCTTCCGACACCTGTCCCATTAATCTTCACGTCTTTCTTTTTTGTTTTTTCTTTTCACTTCTGCTCGCACCCACCTGTAATTGCTAGAACCATCAATTTACAATATTTTTTAACGTTGTTCAAAGATTTAGATTCGTTTCTGACGACTTACCCTATGTTGAAATCACATTTCTTGTTCTCTTTTGTTGTGTAGTAAACTTAAGGACAAACCAAAACCAATTTTATTTGTATTTCTTCTCTTGTTTCCGCCATTAATTCTTACAGATAAGTTTCCGATTTAAAAAATCATTTTTTTCATCACCATACACCTTGCCTTTATATTTGTGTTTCTGGGTTATTGACTTATTGTGGCGTAGAGGAGAAATAGAAATAAAAGTCTGGGTATTTAACGATTTTTTTTTTTTATGTTTATGATCTGTTCAACAAGTGGAACGATTGTAATACCCAGAGAAGTTAAGTTTCAGTATCCTAAAATTTGCAAACATTCTCATTTGAATGTGAAAACATACGTTTACCATTGGAAACCCAGGTTTCAATCCAAGGATTTCAGTCGCTTAATCCCTTCCAATTTTAAAAGAATGGCGATTGAGCCTTTAACCTCTGGCGCGAGTGGTCGCATAAATGCGCTGTTCTCGTTGCGTGCTTTGAGGAGTCTCTTGCTGCTGTTAAATGCCGTCGTTTTGTTTCTGGTTTTGCCGTTCCGGGGAACGAGACGTGCCTCCGCTATCGGTTCCGGGGATAAAGTGAGGAAGGAAGTGAAACAGGAGAGCCGGAGGAAAGGGTCGTCGTCGTCTTCGGCGGCTGTGGTGAGGGTTCCGGTGGCGATGTTGCCACATAGGAGCGCGGCGGTGATTGTGGACCAGGAGGCTGCGGCGAGGCGGTCGCTGGCGATTCAGAGGGTGGTTCAGGACGATGATAACGAAACGGTGAGAGAGTTTTCGCTGTTCACTACTGCAAGAGGTGACACGTTATTCACTCAGTCTTGGACTCCAGTTTCCGTCACAGTCAGGTCAGTTGTTAAAGCAAATGCTAATGGTTTCTTCTCAATTTAATTTCTTAGAAAATAACTCAGGAAATGGGGGTTTTGAGATTGTGTTTGAGATTTTTATTTTATTTAACCTATAGGAAAAAAAGATTAAAATATGTTTATTTCTATGTGTTGAATGCTTTGAAAAATCCTAAAAATGCAACAATTAATTGAAGAGAGACATATCTGAAAATTTTGGTGAAATGTCCTCACTTTTGGGATGTTAACAGAAGCCTGCAAAAATGGCTGAGTTTCCATTGACACTAGTGGTTAAAACTATGGATAAATAGAAATTATGTCCTGTTTCTATTATGCTCCCAAGGATTGCTTTCTCTTGATTATTTCTGCCTGGAAAATAAAAATTAAAAAGCTGTTTTCTTTCCATTAATTGCTTGGTAGAGTAGCCATGGAAGGTTAGCCTCTTCTGTTCTACCTGGTATACTCGAAATTTATTATGTTTCCGTTTTGCAACTCTCCTCTTTCAATCCTTTCACTTTTCTGCTCAACCAAGCACACCCTACACTTCTGGTTATGGTACCCTACCTTTTTTTTTGCCCGCATATTGGTAAAATATTTTGGCAGTTGTTAAGGAGATAATGTTTCCAATAGTCTGCCGTAGTTTGTCACATATTTGTCGAATGTTTTGGCAGTTCCTTATCATTTTCCGAGGGAGTCATCATTTGGCACATTTACCTATTGAATTGGATTTTTTCAAAAGGAGAAGCTGATAGAACAAAAATGCTTTCGTCACGTGTTCCGTGTGTAAAATTTATTTTGCTTATGCTTAGCGAACTATTAGGGATTGATATTCTTGCTAAATGCTTGAGAAGTAGTTAATATCAAGCCAGAACATTTTAAAGTGTGCTGCAGACTATGTAATAAACTAAAGTAAGCAAATGAGTGCTGAAAGAAATTTTACTAAAAATGTAAAAGTAAGAAACAAATCGAGTTTTAACTGCCTGAAATAAGAATATCGCTGTAAGCGGAAGTTTCAATTCTCTATTTGCTTGAAGTGAATTCGTCTGTATGGATAAATTAAATGTTTACCTGGCCGGGAGGCGAAGACATTTATGCTTTGGCGTTAGACTCTCTGTTGGCTGACTTGATAAGAATTTATGCTTTTGGCCATGTTTTCCAATTTCTTCATGGGATGATAAGAATTTTAAGGCGAACTGCGAAAATTTTGACTGGATAATATAAAATTGGAATTGTTAGTTTCTCTCTGATCCTTTGACAACTAAGCAACTAATCCAAATGTATTTCACATGGGCTAATTTATGGGCATTTTCGTTGATAAATGATCTACATAATTCATGTCCATGTATTATTTGTCTGCATTTGAACTAGCAAATTAATTAAGTGCTTTTTGTATATGATTTCTTTCTATTTTGTATGCTTGTTTATACATGTGTTTTCTTCAAACTTTAGAATTACAATGGTACCCTGACTAATCTTGATTGTTGCTACATGGTCGGTAGCCTAACTAACCTGAGATCGGTCGTTAGGTTTTGCTTTGGCGTAACCCTTTAGATTTTTTTTTTTTTTTGGCATTTGACTATTAATCTCTCCTCTTTGAATGAGCAGCAAATACATATAATATACCAGGCAACTTTAGTCATGTTGGGCATATTTCTCTACAATAACTTTTTCCTTTTCATATTTACAATCTGAAAGGTTAAAAGGTTATTAGGAATTCTTTTCCTTATGTTCTATAAATTAAATAAACTATTTTTTAAATATCTTCATGCTATAGTCTTCTACAATTTCTGCCACCTTTCATTTACTGGTTGCTTTATTCACTTTATTGGTGATATTATTTGCATGTCTTTTTCAGGGGAGTGGTAGTTCTTTTGCATGGTCTAAATGAACACAGGTTTGTTATTTCGATCTGATGCAGTTGTAGAGGTCCTGTTCAATTGATTCTGTAGCTTTTTGTTTCTTTGTCTTACAATGTTTTGATTTTTACAACAGTGGGAGGTACAGTGATTTTGCAAAGCGTCTTAATGCTAATGGCTTCAAGGTCTATGGAATGGACTGGATTGGTAAGTTCAAATTTCATACAAAATCACATTCTGCTTGGCCTGAAACTGTCTTATTGATGTTGTGTGCCGTTTATTTTTGACATAAGTGAGTAGGATGAAAATCAGAGATCTTATTGTACTGTTGGCTTGACTCATTTCTGGTAAACCAGTTGCTGTTTCTTTATTTTCTTTTCGATAATTCTTACCATCAAGAATGCCTTCCATTCTACATCTCGTGTTGCACTCCTCAATGTTCCTCTTTACCTGTATATGAATTTTATGGTGATTTCTTTTGGTCGTAACGGTGAGTGATGAAATGATGCTGGCCTCCCAGTAGAAAGGAAATATTAGAATGAAGGGATATATTGTACTTGTTATGTGATCGGAAATATATATAGTTTGATGTTGTCAGGATTTGTATCCTGACCACTGCAACTAAGATTCCAACACTTATCTTCCTAGTACTTTTTCGACACTAATCAAGTCAATGTATCCTTTCAAGCTAGCTGTTAAATATTATTTAGCATTAAGGTAAGAGATCATGTTTAAAAAGGAATCAGAAACTAGAATCGGAAAGTAAAGTTAGAAACGAAGGTAAGTTCTACCATTTTGTCAAACATTGTGGACGCAGAAAAATTAGAAAAAAAAGGGAAAAGCCTTCATCATCTTTTGATAATTTCAACTACTTTTTGTGAAGTTTTTGAATTTCAAAAATACAGCTTCCTACTTATTTGATTAGTGGAGAAATGTGTTTTCAGCCTCAACATAAAAGAATGCTTTGTCTTCGAAAGCTTTTTAGTAGCTTATGTTAGCTGATATTCCCTTTTGTTTTCGATGCTCGTGTAAAATCAATTTTAAAATTACTTTCTGCCTTCATTCCTTAAGATAATCCTTCACAGGTTATCTTCTATTTAATGTTGTTCATAGACTAGAGACATTTTCTTCAACAATGCATCTATATTTGGATGTTGCAGGGGCTTGAGTATTTCCGTTGGTGCCAAAAAAGTAACATTTGAAGCTCCTCATAATAAGTAAGCTTTGCTTTTAAGTGTTTAAAGTAAGGAGGACCTGAAAAAAATATCTTCCCGTTTAGATGACCTGTAGAAACAAGAGGAATTGTCTTACGACATTCTCCTCTTTATTGGCTACTCAAATTTCAGTTTAGATGAATTTTCCACAGTACTTGAAAGTTTCCCTGGTAAAAAATGTCAAAATGGAAGGACCACTCTCCGACCAATGTTGTCTCTTGCAGCGTGCAAACTTATGCCTAAAACAATCGATCTCTAAAGCCTCTATGATAAAATCAACCAAGACCGGGGTTCCCTTGCTACCCACTTATATGATTAGTGGAATAAAAAAAGGGAAAAGCCTTCCATCTTTTGATAATTTCACCTACTTTTTTGTGAAGTTTTTGAATTTCTAAAATGCAGTTGCCCACTTATTTGATTAGTGGAGAAATGTGTTTTCAGCCTCAACATAAAAGAATGCTGTCTTCGAAAGCTTTTTAGTTGCTTATGTTAGCTGATATTCCCTTTTGTTTTCAATGCTTGTGTAAAATCAATTTTAAAATAACTTTCTGCCTTCATTCCTTAAGATAATCCTTCACAGGTTATCTTCTATTTAATGTTGTTCATAGACTAAGACATTTTCTTCAACGATGCATCTATATTTGGGTGTTGCAGGGGCTTGATTATTTCCGTTGGTGCCAAAAAAGTAACATTTGAAGCTCCTCATAATAAGTAAGCTTTGTTTTTAAGTGTTTAAAGGAGGACCTGAAAAAAATATCTTCCCGCTTAGATGACCTGTAGAATAAAGAGGAATTGTCTTGCGACATTCTCCTCTTTATTGGCTACTCAAATTTCAGTTTAGATGAATTTTCCACAGTACTTGAAAGTTTCCTTGGTAAAAAATGTCAAAACGGAAGAACCACTCTCTGACCAATGTTGTATCTTGCAGCGTGCAAACTTATGCCTAAAACAATCGATCTCTAAAACCTCTGTGATAAAATCAACCAAGACCGGGGTTCCCTTGCCCCCCCCCCTCCTCTCTCTTACCACACTATTTGGAAGCATGATTGGTATTTGTAGTTGAAAATATGTTTTACTTCATCTACCATCCCCGGGGTTTATGCAAGATGGCTAGAAACTTTCTTCTTTTAAGTGGAAGTTGTGTATTAGATTTTCTTTGGTGGTTCATAGTCGATGGTCACTTGTTTTTGCTTTTGTTTTTATTCTCAAGTTTATTTTCTTTTCACAACCTGTAGGACATGGTGGAAGCGATGGGCTACATGCATATGTTCATTCTCTTGATTATGCTGTTACCGATATGGTATGTTTTAGCTTTCTGCAAAAAAAAGAATATTTGAATTGAGTATTGGATCAAATTAAACCATCTTTGTTTGTCTTCCACCTTGCTACAGAAAACGTTCCTTGAAAAGGTTTTAGCCAAAAACCCTGGACTTCCATGCTTTTGCTTCGGTCATTCAACGGGGGGTGCGATTGTCCTTAAGGTAATGTTCCATAAAGAACAACAATTCCTCTGTAATTTTTGAATCAAATATTAATATCGTTTCAGTTGCTTTTCTTTAGTCTCTGTGTTTATTTATTCATAACATGTCTCTTTACCCGAACAGGAAAAGTAGAACACATCCGTTTCTTGAGTTCTTTCCACTAAACTTTTAACCATTTCCATTTTAGGCGGTACTTGATCCAAAGGTAGAAGCCAAGGTATCAGGCATTATAGTGACTTCCCCGGCTGTTGGTGTACAGCCATCTCATCCTATTTTTGTGGTAAGCATTTCCATTAGTCATATCTTCTTTTCTTCGTTTAAGTTCCGAAGAACATGGTGTAAAGCTGTCAAACAGTGCAACACAGGCGTTAGTTTAAAACGATGACTAAGCCGATGAGTAATTTCATGCATCATCTCCTTGTGTCTTTACCTATGACAGGTGCTTGCCCCAATTATATCATTTCTACTGCCAAGGTACCAGGTCAGCGTCACGAATAAAAAGGGCTTGCCAGTTTCTAGGGACCCAGAGGCACTGGTGGCCAAGTATTCGGATCCACTGGTATACACGGGACCCCTCCTGGTGAGAACTGGTTATGAAATTCTTAGAATTACATCCTACTTGCAGCAGAATATGAACAGATTGAGAGTTCCTTTATTTGTTCTCCACGGCATGGATGATACCGTAACCGATCCTCAAGCTTCTCGGAAACTGTATGAAGAGGCTTCCTCAACCGACAAAACACTCAAATTGTTAGAAGGCCTGTTGCATGATCTCCTATTCGAACCAGAACGAGAAACCATAATGGATGACATAATCCAGTGGTTAAATTGTAGAGTTTAGAAAAGGGTGTAGAAAGAGAGAACCGATGTACTCTTCTACTACCATAAATGGACAAAATAGAAAGAGGAACTCTTAATGTAGTAAGCAATTCATGAGATTGCTGCAAGGTAAGAGATGATAAGTTAATGTAGTAAGCAATTCATGAGATTGCTGCAAGGTAAGAGATGATAAGCAAATTGAATTGCCAAATAAAGATTCAGGATTTATCTATCTTCATTTTCTTTGATGGTTGCTTGGTGGCCTGTGTTCGTGTCGTATTCGTATACATGTTCGTGTCCGTGCTTTATCGACCTAGAACATATGAATCGTGCTTTGTTGAATGCAGCTGATTGATTTATAGTCTTGAGAAAATCTGGGAAAATATTCTTATGCTGAGATCTCCTCCATGTGGTGGTCTTGAAAGGTCAATTTAAGGGGAACACAAATCCTTATGATTCATTATGGTTTTTTTAAAAGAGTTAATTGCATAGTTTGTTCTCAAACTATAACTTTTATTTTAAATTAGTCTCTAAACTTTAAAATATTTTATATCGGTCCCTAAACTATGGCTTCATTCTAAATTAGTCCTTAAATTTTAAAATATTCTATATCAGTTCCTAAACTTTATCTGGGAAAATTTTCGGGAAATATGCTTGCATGTGTTTTATTTAACTTTGATTGGTTTCTGCCGATAACCCAACTGAGGGAGCATCCGGAAGATTAGCAATCATCTGTTCCTACGAAGCAATATAAATTTTGGATCTTCAAAAATTATAATCACAGGTTTTAGATTCTAGGAACAATAACCCAGCACGAACTAAAATGAAAGAAGAAATAATAATAGAAACAAAAACAAAGAGAAAATCAGACCCCGGATTTGTCTATGGAGTTGTAAACATAGTTTTAAATTGCAGTTGCGGTGTTTTATTATGGCTGCAGACATAACGGATGCTATTACGGTTAATACAAATGATTATTTTTCGCAATGACAATTTCGGAATCGCTATAAAGTGGCCGTTATTAAGTTAGTAGACCACTATTTGAATCTCTGATAGTAAGAGATGATACATTGCCGATGTTGGCTGGCATGGTTTCTCTAGCACTCCTTGTAAACATCGTTTGGGCACTCTTTCTGACTTTCTCCATCTCTCTCTGTTGTAGTATTTGTAAGGTCCGTGTATATATGTATGTGTTTAATATGTATCTATACATATCTATATACAAACACACACATATACATAAACATACATGAATACATAATCTCTAGTGAATATGGGATTGCATTGCATGCATGAAGTGCAACACCTTGGCTTGTTTTACAAATCCCGTTTTTTAATGTCAAATAAATATTTTAATGATCTGAAAGAGAGTCAAGGCGTGGGAGATTGTCCTGATACATGGACAATGTCTTGTCTCAACACACTATAGACCTATCTCTTTCATTGTAATAGTTAAACAAAATGTCGAAAGCTTTGGAATATCCGTTAGCGGCGAAATACAGCATATATCATGGTTTTACTTTTATTACTTGAAGGTAGGAGGAAGGATGAAGATTTAGTAAACAAAGTTTCACCTGGAATCAAACCAAGATCATCAGAGAATAGAGGGAAAGAAGCTAGTATTAGAATTTTTTTAACATTCAAAATGTTCTTTAATGTCTTGATAAAATTAGGATCGTCACTAAAGATCGCGGCGCTAAGGAGGCATAAAAGAAGCAACAAGACTATGGACGTCGACCCAAATCACCAATCAAGAGAAAGGCATAGAATTGGATAATGTAGATGTCTATTATTGGACGACGAATGTTAAGATTCAAATTCTTAACCTTGCTTAATGAATGTAGTGTCTCACCCCACCCCACTAGATAAACATGTTGTTATAACGATCTTAAAACTGCATGTGGGGCGGGTGTATAACTTGTTTCACGCATGCATCTAACCCTAAACCTGTTGGAGTTATTAAACGTGATAAACTTACTTGGGAGAAATTATTCCTTGAATATTCCATAAACAATGTGGCTAAGCTAATGGCATCAAACAATTTGTAAGTCGGGAGTTGTTAACGACTAGATTCTTTATAATTGGTGGATCGGGATAGAGGTGACAAATGGGTCGTTCGGGTGGGGTTTGATTTAGGTTATTTTGGTTTGGGTCAGGTTCAGTTTTGACTATATTCGGTTTCGGGTCAGATTTAATCTGGTTCGATTTTAATTCTGGTCTATAGTGATTCAGTTTGGGTATCGGTTCGGGTCACATCGATTCGGTTGTTTTCAACAAGAATCCACCCTGTCTTGGATTCCTTCATTTTGCACACCCAGTTGTGCTTGTTTCGTCTATTTTTGTGGTATGATTTTCGTTTATTTTGTGGTACAATTTTTATCTGTCTTATGACTCGGTTCTCGTATACATTTATAGTAGTTTTATATTCATGTAACGATCATTACAACGCATGTCCCTGATCAGGGAATGCCAACAATCTAGTATGTGACAGTTTGTTGATATATTCAGAACTATTATCATAGTAGTCTTCAAGATGAGGTGAGAGGCTCTCTATTTATAGTTGAGCTTACACACAATCAATGACCTAGATCAATTTACATTGACAGCTAAGATTAACTCAATTTATACAAGATCCATAATTTAAAGAAAAGATACCAAATCCTATCTAATCACATCATTAGTAAGAAACTTTTCTTAAATAGGTCTTCACATTGGATATGGCAAGATTTCTCCACAATCTTCTCTGATTTGTTGTCTCTTACCATTTCCTCACAGTCAATGTGAACAGGTTCTCTAGCATTCTCCAAGTGATGGGCTAAGTTTGTTGGTCTTGACAAGCCCAATATTCCGCAGTGAACCTCTTTGGCAGATACTTGCGCAACTGTTGTGAACCCAAATGTGTGAACCATGACAATCACCACTTAAGTGTCTAATTAGATAAAGACAGAGATTTTGATGATGGTTGTGTTTCTATGAAAGAAGAAAGTTATATTCAAAGAAAGATTTTCTTGTTTCGTCACGCATTTTGAGTTTTCATGTTTTATTTTTTTTCCTGTATATTTTTTTGTGGACATAATCTCCATTTTTTTTATAAACTTGATGTTTGTTTGGTGTATCTTTCCATATTTTTAATAAAATTCAGCTTTTTATTTTTTAAAAAATGGTATGGACTAAAAAGAAAAACTATTTTAATAATAAATTTAAGGGTAATTATTTGATGCATCGTCAATGGATTTTTTTTACAAGTGGATTTTTAAAGTTGTCACATATCCCTTTTAGGGGCCTTAAACCTTAACCCCTAAATTCTAAACCCTAAACTTTAAGCTTTAAACAATAAATTTATTCTCAACTCTTAACACATAACCACAAATGCTAAACTCTAAATCATAAACCCTAATATTTAAACCTTAAAAACTAGACGCTTGTGAAAAATAAAATTTTACCGTTAATACATAAAATATTTTTCCTAAAAATATATAGGAAAGTATTTTCAGAAATAGAGAGAAAAATAAAATAAAAGAACAAAATTTTTATCAAGGACTTAGATCTCATAAGAAGGGGCAATTGAGCCCAAAGCTGAGGACCCGTGGGTTTGGCTTGATGAACTCACTTCTCTTTTAATTTTCTTTTATTCATTTATTTACTTCTTCCTCTGTTCAATTTATATCCGAGGTAAATCCTATTTACCACATATTTGGAATGGGTCAAGGGAGATAGAAGAGAGTAAAGAAAATAGATGAGGATCTTTCTATTGTTCGGAGGATAAATATTTATTAGTTTGTTAAAATAAAAATAAATTAAAAATAAAAAAGAATTGCTTTATTTTTATTTTCCCCTCTCTTCCTTTATAAGCTACTCCAAAAGTCACTTTAGTTGAAAAAATGGGAAGATTTTGTTTTTTAACCACTTATTTCTAATTTATTAGTTGATTAATTTGGATCAAGTACGACAGAGACTCATTATGGGGTGATCTTCTCAAACCAAATGCTCTATTCATAACGTCAAAATTCGAACCTTTGACATTGCTGGAGGAATTTAGGGTCTTATCTCATTAGACCAATTGGTTGTTGGTAAATGAAGATTTTGTTAAGCTTAATATAATATTTATGAATAAACTGGTTGAATGTAAAATTGTAAATATCTCGTTTTCCTTTTTTTGGACAAAACATCCTAAGTTATTGCAAAAGTTTAGAGCATTTTGTTTGTACCAAACTCCTCTAGTAGTCTTGTTTGCAGCAACAATACAGATTAAAGATATTCTTCTTTATCCAAAATCATATGTATAAGAGTTCAAATATACTTTATCAAAATTTATCATGAAAATATTAAAAGAGATTGACAATTTCAAGTGGGTCAAATGTTTTTGGAATAAAGAAGTGAACCATACAGAGAAGAAATAATTGTTCTAAAGATAATATTTCTACAAACATCTGTCCTAATATCTGATTCATTTCGAATCCACTAATTTCACTAATTTTTCACAATCTTTTGACAGCATATACACACATTACAGACAAAGCGAATTGAACCCGAATCACCTAAAATAAACATCATCTTTTTTTTTTCATTGGACCACTCGTTAGGTTCCGCAACCCTCTTGATTTCTTGCAATATAGATTTGGTTTTGTTTATATACATGTTTTACTACTAACGTGAAATGGAGGTTACAATGTTATCGGTTGCACATTGTCTTTTATAAAGCAAAGTTGCTTTTTTTTTTATCTTTTAGATTTGATGCTTTGACTTATGAACTAGGCCATGTAAATAGAGAAGGCAAACAGATCATTCGATTCGGTTCGGTTCGGGTCTGGTTCAGTTTTAGTTCGGGCTTATAGTGATTTTGGTTCGGGTATCGGGTTGAGACTTCGGTTCGATTAATTTTTGGTTTGGTTGATTTCGAGTCGGTTATTTTCGGGTCAGTTGATTTCGGGCGGGTTAATATCATGTTAATAGGAGATCGATCGTTTTTAGCCGGGTTTTCAGGCCGGGTTTTCAGGCCGAGTTAAGTTTTTCCACCATATATATGACTTTATATAGCCTGTATATTTGGCTTTTTGGTGTGTTGTGCAACAATTCACATCTCATCTTTATTTATTTATTTTAATATTTTTTATTTTGGGTTGCCTTCGATTCGGGTTGCTTTCGGTTCAGGTGACATAGGTTCGGTTCCATTCGGTTGAAAATCGGTTCATATCTATTTTCAGTTCAACTAAAATTCAGTTCGATTCGGTTCATTTCGAGTTTCGAATTAAATTCGGGTCATCGTGTTCGGGTCGATTTTGGGTTTTGATTCGAATAAACCGGTTTGATTCTTAGATCTCGCGTCAAGTTTACCCTGTCTACATGTAAACCTCTCTTTTTTGGATTTAAAGGTGCAAGCCCCCCCACTCACATGGTTTGTTTCTTGAGCCATCACTATTCAACTTTTGGGGGAAATTTCTAAGGGTAGTGGATCAAAAGATGCTGAAAATGAAGGGCCCCCAACATCTCTATTGATGATTAGGGTTTGTTGAGGATAGCTTTTCAATTTCTCATCAATTAATGAGCTCGTAACAATGCCATGGGCCTTTCGGATCCTTCCATTGTAAAGCATTTGTCAATTCATGGAAGCCCCCTTTTTTCATCACTTTTTGTTGTTTTTTATGCCACTTTTAATGAAAGATGAAGCCATTAGTCTCGCATCGAAAAGGAAATGATATGTCATGTAGCATAAATATGGTGTTGTTATACACACTATTAGACATGTTTTTTGGTAAGAGAATAATGATTTATTGAGTGGGTGAGAATGTCACGCCTAGAGTATAAATGAGGTGTTACTACACATTCTATTAGACATGTCTTTTGGGAAGAGGATAATAACTCTATAACAAGTGGTATTGGAGTAATCTCTTGACTGTTGATTTCATGCTGATCGCCTCAGTGGTTGAGGTAGTTAGGTGAACACACGTGAAGCATGTGTCACGAGACTGAATGGTGAGCCACCCCAGTGAGCAAGATGCACGAGATTGAATGAGAGCTCACCGGTAGATATGACAGGCGGGATGAACACCCACGACATAAAGAGGACGCCACAAAATTGAATGACGGCACATCTTATAACATAACTACAATCGAAACATCGCATTAGGACCGCTATTAAATAACTAACCAAACCAAAGGGCAACTTACTTCCCGTAGACTCGAGTTTTAGGTGTTTGTCTTTGATGTGAGATGATATATATATCCACTACCATGTCCGAAGGCGATGGATGCAGGCAGGCAAGCACATGAAGATTAAAAAGCTCATCCGCCTGAAAAGAAAAGAAGAAGAAGAAAAGGGAAAGAACACATCCACACTCCTTGTCTGCCAATAGATACATAATTGTACTTTTAAGATAACACATTATTTCCATTCTTTTCTCGTTTGAGTCTGGTATATCATTTTGTCAGCATCGCGACAAATATGAACTTGAGATTGAATCTTGAAAGGCCATCGGAAGAAAGAACAATTGTAAGCACAAGAAGATAAAGTACCATATCGCTGGAATTTCATGTCTGTCTCAATCTGAATATCTGATTCCTTTGGCTTTATCTCTATTAAGGAGCTTGTTCAATTGGCTTATTGTATTTGGAGTTTGAAACTCTAGCCGGATTCAATTTCCAAGAAATTTCTTGTCAATACAACATTATTGTATTGAGTATTGACAACTCTTGGTTGATATAATAGGAACATCCAATATCTTGTAAGAGGGGCCAAGAGGAGGAGTACAAAGCATTATGTACAAGGATGGACTGATGGGTGTTAGGGAGCAGTCGTACTCTCCAGAAATTTCACATTCTCATATATTTTAGAAGTTTTCTTTGTATTTTATATTGATGTCTAATCTCGCACCCTTGAAATTTTCAAATCTCCATATAATTTTACTAAGTATAAAAATTTGTACCATTAATATAAAATCGTGTGTCTGTTTCTACGTAGTACTAAAAATTTAATAAGTTTAACGGATTTTAAAAAGCAATTGAGATGTTCGAATATGAATATTTGTCGATAATAGTATAATTGTTTCAAATAGCAAACTCGAATTATCCATAAAAGTCAAACAAATTCGAATAATAGATATTTGAGGATTAATATATGTGCTTGCTTTGAATATAAAAGGAGGGTAATAATTAAAATTTCTCAAACCTTATAATACCTAAATCCTTTATATCCAAGTTCATGAAAGAAAAGCACATATTTGTTAGGAAATTAGGAAAGCGAACCAAAACATTGTGTTAAAGGTACGTACTTGCATAGAAGTGCACTCAGCATGTATTGTGAAAGGGGCTAACAAATTTGGTTTAGGACCACAATAGCATGTAAATATACGAGAGAGTTCTCCACCAAATGGGTGGTTCAAGCTCAATTGTGATGGTTTTCGTGAGGGGTCAAGTGGTAGAGCTAGATGCGGTGGTGCGCTTCGGAATCATTTGGGTGAATGGGTGCGAGGCTTCAATAAGTTTATTGGATATTGTCGGCTTTAGAAGATGAACTTTGGGGCATTTATTCGGGCCTTTCTTTTGCGTGGGATTTGGGTTTAAGCCACATTATTGTTGAATTTGATTATGCCGAGACTATTAAATTAATTCATCATGATGATCGTATTGGGGGCACGCTTGCTATTATCTGGTACATTAAGGAGTTGTGTAGGAAGGATTGGTGTGTCTCTTGTCTTTACATCCCCAAGAGTGGTTATCGACTAGCTGATGCTATGGCAAAAATGGATAATATTGTGGACCTTGGTTTGACTGTTTTTAAAGTCCCGCCGGATTGTATTGTGCATCTCCTCAATGAGGATATGATATCTTTTGCAGTTTTGACTTAATGACGCTATGATGTAATTTGTTATCATGTGTACTTTTTTTCATCCGTTAGGTTTAGGGAAGTTTTTTAATGAGGCACGTGATAACAATACCCTTCTTATAAAAAAATATACGAGAGTCTTTTTTTAGTTTTTGTGATTCTATTCGGTTCAATGAAATTAATATTTTTTAAATCGTTAAACAGAAGACGAAAACACTAATAATTCACACTAATATTTGAGTTTATATTCAATTAATTCGCACAACTATATTTGTGATTATATATATTATATAGATAAAGAGTAAGTTAACTTGTAATAGCTCAAATTTTCGAGTCAACGGTCAAGTGTTGACCCGAGCCTCGGTCTTGGTAGCTTAGTTGGGTTTTTAGATTAATTGGGTCATGTTTGAACTTTTTGGATGTTAATTGGGCTTTTTGGTAAAAATGTACCACTTTTAAAAAAGATTGGGAGATGAAGGACTTTGAAGAAAATTTGTCCATTTGTGAAGAAGAGGGCTACCAACGCTCTTTAATGACTAACTCAATCTTGTTTTCAGTCTGATCATATTTGTCTTAAAACATATTTATTCTATTTTGATTTTATATTCTCATTTTATTAAAATTATTTATTTAATCTTTTATACATGAACAACTTAATATATTTTTAGTATTTATATTAGGGGTTAGAATTCACTCATACTATGTAAAATTCAATTATTTTTACAAATTTTTATGGACTGTTTGATGAAAGTAAATAAATGACTGAAATTATTTAATTATTATTTTCTTATAATAATCTTCTTATTTTCTATTGTTGATGTCAATCATCTATTTAACTTCATTTAACGGTCCAAAGAAGGTGTAAAACTTTCATGTTTTACATAGTATAAGAGGATTATGTGTCATTGCTTTATAAAATTATATATTATTTAAATTTAATTTCAAAATATATCTTAGAAGTGCGTCCTCGTGATCGAAGCCAAATGTCCATAATGACCAATATGTCAACATCTTTTAACCTATTTTGCACAAGACAAACACTTGTTCATCATTTTATCAACTTGAAGGGGGATGAGGATAGCATAGGAGTGGGGTAGTTGTTCTAAAACCTATCCTATTATTAAGTTATTGATTCAATTGGTATCATTGGTCAATAGAATATTATTTTAATTAAAATTATTAAATTAATCTTTTATTTAAGTACTAATTGAATCAATTAGAGGCCACACTTAACTTCATTAAAAGGTAGGGTAAAATACACTAGAGGTCATTTAGTAATAGCCACTAATAGGTCCAGAAATAAACATGTGAATGTTCTTTTAAAAGTAACATTTTGTCCGCTCAATTATAGATTTAAGAATAAACATATCACTTTTTCTATAAAAGTAATAATTCAATCGCTCAATTATATGTTTAAAAACAAACATATCACTCAATTAAATTTTTGTGACGAATAAGTCATTTTATCATTAAAAATTAAAACAAGGGATTGATATAGTAACGATTTTAGTTCCCAAAACCTATGCATTCTATTAATTTGATCCTAATTCTAAATAATTCAATAAAGTTAACCCTTTATATTTAAAAATTTTGACATTGCACCATCCCGACACACCCTTCGAGCACTTACCACACTCCATATTATTGTCCATCGGTTCGATAATCAATAGATATGCTAGCTCGACAGACACAATCACTTCACTATTGTACAACTGACAGACTAATGGAGTAGACTCATTATGACCTTAACGTCCTCTGCTAGTAAACACAATCACTTCACTAATGGAATTTTTATTTTGACAAATCCTAATTCTAATCCTAATCCTACTTAGAGGGGGGAAGGGGGAACTCTAGGGGAAGGATGGGGTGCTTCTAGTGGGTCTAGAATCCATGACCTAAGGGAATATGAGGGAACAAAGATGAGCAGCTTGGCTAATCAGCCAAATATGCTTGCTCACTAATGAAATTTTTAAATATTAAGAGTTAAGTTTATTGAATTATTTCGAATTAAGATCAAATTAATAGAATGCATAAGTTTTAGAGACTAAAATTATTATTATAGAAAGCCATTGTTTCAATTTTAATGAAAGAGACTTGTTTGTTCCTAAACCTATAATTGAGTAATTGAATTGTTACTTTAAAAAAAGAGTTACATTTTTTTACTAAACTTATAACTAAGTAACTTATGTTGTAATTATCCTAAAAAGGTGATTTATTCATTACTAAAACAAAATTAGGTATGCTTATGATTTATGAAATATTTTTTCTCATTGTCAGTGCATGAACTAATAATACAAGATTATTCAAAACTCAGAGCGAGAGTGATAACAACATGGTAGTTCTAGGTGAAGCACCCTTACGATGCAGCTAAAATGAGGCGATCCAACACAAATTTTTACAATCTATACAAATTCTTACTCAAATGGTAAGAATCTTAGTTATAATACCTAAGGCAAAATCTATACAAATTCTTACCCAGTTGGTAAGAATTTATGTTCTACCGAAATTTTTATCCAGTCCTACATAAATTCTTACAGGTAAGAACTTATGTTGACCGCATTTTAAGCGAGTTTTTTAGACTTTCCCATAACAGCAAGCAATGGAGTTAGAGTGTGGTGTGGGGAAATTCTAAGGTGATGCACCGTAGGGTGAGGCTAAAATGCGGTCCTACATAAATTCTTACAATTTTTGTAAGAATTTGTGTAAGACTGGGTAATAATTTAGGTAGAACCGGAATTCTTACTAATTGGGTAATAATTTGTGTAACCACATAAATTCTTATCAACTTGGTAAGAATTTGTGTAGATTTTACCTTATGTGAGAATTTTTTTAACTACACAAATTCTTATATTATAACCTAAACTCTTACCATTTTGGTAAGAATTTGTGCAGATTGTAAGAATTTTTGTAATTACACAAATTCTTTCTGAAAACTTAGTAAAACTTTATGTAAATCTGCCCCATTTTAGTTGTAGCCTAAGGGTGTCTCACCCTAGAACTACTCGTGTAGTGGTGGTGTCTGCAGAAATGGTTTATTCTGTACAAACCCAATGCGCTGATTCCAATGAGAAAGGGATGTATCGGAGTGAATGAAGTTTGGAAGGACTGAGTCTGGAATTAATCCTTACACCTCATACTGTTGCACTGAAAAACATGGCGTTTCTGCACTTATGAAATAAAAGGGACCATCACTCCTCTTCTACTTGTTTGTAATGAGTATTTTTGGACCAAAATCACTCCTCTTCTACCCATTATACCCCTTCATCAGTTACAAATCATGAATTGTTTGTCATTTAATTTCATGGTGAACTGCATCATATATCTTAAATTTTAAGTTTAGTATTAGTTATATCACTAAACTAAAAATTGATATTATTTTAGTACTGAATTTTAGTTTATGCTTCAATTATAATATTAAACCATTAAAATTAATAACATGGAAGAATCTCAACGTTCCGAGTGCGATGATGTGAACAAATTTTAATGACCAAGTGGTATAATTAGGGGTGATAATGAGCCTGACCGGCTCGCAAGCTACTCGAGCTAGGCTCAATCAAAGCTCGGCTCGAGTGAGCTCGACTCGGGCTCATGTTCAGCTTGAGACCTTAACAAGCTGAGCCGAGCAGACCCAAGCTCGGCTCAAAAAGCTCGTGAACAGGCTCGGAATAATTATATATATACACACTACATATGCACTAAAAGTAATCTGTTTAGCAAAAGAAAAACAATAAAATAAATCAAAGAGAAATCCACTAAAAGCGAATTAACTAAAATAAGGCACTTTTCCCCCTTTCCCGACATTGAATTTCGTTTCAGTGTTTGTTATGAAAGGGATTTTTAATGAGACCCCATCTTTTATAAAAAAAATTATAGCAAAATTGTCCATTTCGAGCCGAGCAAAGCCCAACGAGCTTTGAGCCTGAGCCAAGCCCAATAGTATTATTTCTGAGTCGAGCTCGAGACTAAAATTTTGAGCTCGCCTAGCCCAGGCCTAGCATATTAGTGCCGTCATTGACCGTCATTTAAAGCCCTATCAAGAAAAAACTTTGATACACAAGTTGTGTAAACTCAAGCTTGTTAACTTTAGGGTTTGGGGTGTTAGTTTAGGTTTTATAGGTTTAGATTGTTGGGTTTAGAATTTAAGATTTAGATTTTAGGGTTTAGAACTTATGTTTAGGGTTTATATTTTAGGGTTTTAAGTTTAGGAATTTAGATTTTAAATTATAAAAAAATTAAAAAAATTTAGTATATTATATTTTCGAGTAGCTCGCGAGCTTTTCGAGTCGGGTATCAAGTAGCCCGGCTTTGCTCGTTAAGATCTCGAGCCGAGCTGGAGCCAAGTCCAATCGAGTCGAGCTTAGACCGAGTCGTGCTCGAGTAGCTCGCGATCTATCTCGTCTCATTTACAACCCTTATCTCAGAATAGTTATATATATACAGTACATATGCACTAAAAGTAATCTGTTTAGCAAAAAAAATGCAATAAAATAAATTACGAGACAATCCACTAAAAGCAAATTAACTAAAATAAATTGAGCACTCTTTCCCCTTTCTCGACATTAAATTTCGAGCTCGACGAGCCGCGAGCCGGAGTCGAGCCTGACCAGGCTCGGGCTCAACTAGGCTCGTTATCACCCATAGTCCCTACACTAAAAAATTAAATTATCATCCCAAGCACTAATTCTTAAACCTTAAAAAATACAAATACCCCAATTATATAAACCCTAATCCTAAATTCTAACTCTAGCTCTAAACCCTAAATCTAATATTCTAGTACGAGACATAAATAGACACAAAAAAACAGTGATGGACCCAGAGGGGGCTAGTAGGGGCAATCGCCCCTAAAAATTTGAAATTCATATATGATTTAAATTTTTTAAAAAAATTTTCTATGTATTTTCTATTTTCATTCCCTAAAATTTTATAAGTTCGACCCCTTTAAAATTTTAGATTCGCCCTCCAAACATAAAACCCTGCGTGCGTACCTGAAAAAATGGCAAATAATTTCTATTCGGTTAGCTCTATGTTGAGAATCTGTGTTGAGACATATCAACATACATTCGAGTTCAATTTTATTTTCTTGATCTTATTTTGATTATTCATTTTAAAAAATTATGATTCAATTATTTACATTATTAATTTATTATATTTTAATCATAAACCCTTAACTTCTTGTAATTTGATGTCGTGATAAGTTAATTTAAAAGGGTTTATTTTTAAATTAACCCATTAACTTTAAGTTAAATATCAATTTAATTTTAATTTTTTTTATTAATATCAATTTTCGTCGTCCAATATCGTCATCGACCATCATTGGATCCTAAAATTTTCAGTTCATCCATTTTTAATCTTTTAAACGTGAATTCAATGTTCATTTCATAAAAAAAAAACTTGAATTTTACAAATCTAATTAGATATATCAAATATAGAATAGTTATCGAATTGGTTTCGAATATATTGCATAAGGATAGATTGATTAAAGGAAGATGAGGTAATTTATCATTGCGGAAGTGGACATTGCTTCGAATTGATCAAGTGTTTTGATTTTCTTGTAAACCTGTGTGTTAGATCGGCTCCTTGATGTCTTGAATTTGCTTTTATTTCATTTTTTGAGCAAGAATCTGTTTAATAGTCTTCATTTTTTAAAAAAAAAAATTAAGAGAGAGTTGATCGGTGGTTCTCTGTTCAATTTAAAATAAATTAATCATAAATTCTAACGAGTAATAATCTGAGGCGGAATAAAAAATAAGGCTGAAAAGAGAAATACTCTTAATAAGTTTAAAATCTATAACTTAAGAGATTATGTGAAAATAAAGATGAACAGTTTAGTGAACCGATCAAATGTACTCGGCTCAAAATCAGACAATTTATTCTATGTAAATGAATGAATGCAAATCCAATTAAGCTATGTATATGATTTTTATAACGCGTGGCCAAAGATATTTTAACGAGGAAAATTACTTAATTTTATACGTTCTTATAAGAAACATCTGCACTTCCTTTATTACCAATTTGTCTCTTAACATTGGTTTATACATCAGCACCTTCAACCATTCATATCATTTATAATCCTCCAATAGAAAAAAAGGGCTTTAATTTTGCAGTGCAATTAGTTCGAAACCATGCTCTCCGTCTCCTTGACAAAGCCATCTCCGGTCCAGTCCTTGTCGGAATCTAAACCTTTTTTAACAGCTTTCCTTTGTCGGATAGCTTCTTGTTGTCGACGGACGAGGTCTGTATGTGTAGCGAAATACGGAAGGGAAGCCCTGAGAAAAATATAAAAAAAGAAAGATGCATTATCCAACTAAACGTTTGTAAATCATGTACAATTGACATTGTAAGAAAATAAAGCACACACCCTCTGAAATCTTCTATTGTTTTAAAGTTGTGCTTGTTCATGAAATCCTTGAGCTCTGCACAGAGTTTCTTCACAAGGCCATACCCATGCATCATAACACCGGTACAGACCTACAAGTATAGGCAAGGAGGATGCAAACTTAAAACATATAATGATTACAGACTTCATTAATTCATGAAATAATGAAATAAAACAAATACGAGTTCGAAGACTGTATACAACCGAGTAAGTTCTGCTCTCAGCAAATCATATTAATGTATATGGTAGAACCGTCAAGATATCACAACAAATTTCCAGGTGAAAGGCTCGCAAAAACATAGAGAGATTGCAAAGGATTGCTATGCCACTACATGACATTGCACCAAAATTGTGTCCTCAACATTTTTCAGCTAGTTATTATCCGGAAAAAAGTACTATGTTACAGTTCACAAATAAAACAGCAGCTGAATATGCATTCTACATAATCGAATGGCATAATATAACTTTGACCTTAAGATTGACATGCTAAGACATCATTTAAAGGAAACAAATTTATCCACAGACATGAAGAGATAATAGTGACATCATAGCAGACTAGGTTACTCAGACTCGGGTTTAAATGTCAGACATAGGTATGTATTTGGCACCGGTACGACTAGAATTTTCTAAGGTTTTCCATACATTTGGAGGATCCTTGGAAGTTGTATCCACATATCCAAGTGTGGGACATGGGTACTTCATGAAAAATGAAGAATCCAAGCAACATAGATAGCAGAAATCAGATTTTAAGAATTATTACCTGAACAGTATTTGCACCGAGAAGAATAAATTCAGCAGCATCACCCCCAGTCTCAACACCTCCAATGCCGGAAAGTGAGTAATCCTTCATATTAAAATCGGACACCATCATTTTTGCAATGCTCATCACTTTAGCAAGTGCAATAGGACGGACTGCTTTGCACGAATAACCCCCAGGAGTCGAGTAGCTGTAAACAGAAGTTCAAGTGAATAAAATCTTCCGGGATAAATTCTGAGCCAATGAAAACAAAAGATTGTTCAATTTGAGAATACAAACCCCTCAACACAGGGCTCTGGGCGTAAAGTATCAAGGCTGATTCCCATCACACTCTGGATAGTATTTATAGCAGATATCCCCTCACAACCAGTACTTAAAGCAAACCTTGCCGGCTAAAAACATACAATATGAGGATAATATCAATTATCAATAATAAATAAATATTATCACCAATAAAAAAAGAACTGAATTTCAAAAGAAGGAAAAAGCGTTGCATTCCCATTGCTTTCATTCTAATGGGAAATCTAAACAATAGTGTTTCAACCCTTTTGTCAATAGTAACAACTGAGCTAAACAATAAAACAGAACAACAAAGTTTTGAGACTTGAGTTAATAGGTAGCATTCTCAAGAGAACCACGAATTATATAAGTCATGAACATTAAGCTGGACTAGCAGTTTGATTGATAGAATTTTCAACCACAAGAGAAACAAAAAAATATAGCCTTATTCAAGAAAGTAGCATGAAAATCTCCTTTTTCCTGGTAGGAGCAAAGTTCCATTTACTGGTTTGTCTCCCTTGATAATCATGAAAATTTATTAAAAACAGCAACAACAAAAACTAAGTTCCCGGTCTGTTATTTTGTGTGTTGTTAATTCTCAATATCTGCAATATGTAGAAACAACATTGATATCGACTTCCATTTATTTTCAATAGTAATTTAGACAAGAAGCAATAGAGAAGAAACAGACTTGCAAATTTTCAGTCCTAAATGAATATTCTGCTTGCAGCTGGAAATTACAGCTTATATTATCTTTTCCTCCGTTTATATAGTGATTTTTCAGAAACTACTCTGTAGATAAATATGGTGCTTAATGGTGGCTAAACTTAGGAAAATACCCAAATGTCATGAGTTTTGAGATATAAACATTTTTATCCCCAGGAGAAAAATAAAAAACAATTTCATACATGATAGAAAACTGGAAGTCTTTATACATATAATGCTTCCAAGTAACTGGAATTCTTATGAAATGTGCCATCAAGTTTAAATATAGCTTTCCAAATAAGCAACTCAAATTCTTGATTCATAATGAAAACATGTGTCTCGCTCCCTTTTGTGTTATTGTCATGCTATTAAACATCAGGATCTGAAAGCAAGTTCCACATAAGCAATGACACAATTAAACAAGAAAGTGAGCATACCATTGTGATGTCAGTGATGTTAGGAGTCATCTTCGCCCACACAGGAACAGTCGCTTTTGCATTTATCCATCCACAAACTTCCTCCAACAGTGCACAATCTTGCCCGATCGCCATACCCATTTTACGCTCGGGCATGCCATGAGGGCATGAGAAATTAACTTCAATGGCATCCTAAAAACAATATCAATTGATGACTAATAATTCTTTGAAGTACGAGAGATATAAACAAACATGGAATCTAAGTGAAGAATATAGCTTACAATCCCAGTTTGCTCTACTCGATCAATAAGTTCTTCCCAGTCAGCTTTCTTATATTCCTCCATAATGGAGGCAATGAGAATCCTATCTGGATACTCTTTTTTCAGTTGCGTAAATTCCTTCAGCATAGTTTCAAGAGGGCGGTCACTGATGAGTTCAATGTTCTCCCACCCAATTATTTGTCCTTTGGCCGAGCCATTCGCTCCTGCTCGTAGCCGGGCATACCTTGGAGTTACATTGATAACCTTGGCAGCATCTAACGAAACCTGGCAGAACAATTCGGTATCACAGATTTAACACTTAGTATTGGGTGGTCCAAGATCTTTTGGATTTAAAAGAACAAATCCCAGAAACCATTTCAGACTGGCTTTGAATTGAAAGAGATAAAAAAAAAGACTTAAGGGCCAAACATGCAAAGTCAAACAGATCAAACATGTCCAATAGCTAGTGGAAAAAGGAATGCAAGCTACCCCCATCAACTATAATCCAAGGTTTATTACCTAAAACTAAATCCACATAATACATCTATTTGATTAACATAAGTGCAATTCTGGTATAAATGCAGACAGTGATTTATACGGCTTTGATTTCAAGATACTTCTTTTTGTATAACAACCGGCATACACTTGCAGGTGGATCGGGTTTTGCAGAGAGCTATTATGTGTCACCCTCTCAATCTAGTTTTCTCCGTTCACAATATCATGATTCAAACTTTTGACCTTGCTTAAGGAACCTAGAGAGTTAATCTCATTTTTCTCCGTTCACAATGCTAGGATTCAAACTCCGCTCACAACCCGCTGACAGACTGGGTATTGGTTTCTTTTTTAAGATTCTTCTCTAGAGAGTTAATCCCATTTTTCTTTTTCATACCAAGTTGAATTTGTACAATGTTATAAACTTTGGGAAATGTTTTTTCTTGATTCTATCATCTTCGTTTTCGAAATACAAGTTACAAAGACAAGTAGATTTCCCTTCCTCCATTAAACCGTTCAGTCAGAGTGATTGCTGAGAAACCGTAAGAAAAGATGGAAGTTCAAATTCTCCAATGCATCAATACAATCTAAAAAAATTATATCATATAACAAACTAAAACCGCCACAAAAAAAAAGGAGGGAAGGAAAAGACTTACAGTCTTGGCGATGACAGCGCCCCAGCCTTCATCAAAGGCTCTCTTCATGACGGTGAAGTTAGTTCCGGGTGGACCCGAGCCGATCACAAAGGGATTGGGCATATGGATTCCATTAACGCACACACTCAAATCCGGCTCGGTTCGAGAATCCGAAGCGAAGACCTTGAACCCGACTCGAGTGGGCCGAGCCGATCTCAGACGAGCAGCATGGCGAGTGACAGCAAGGTCGGCAAATGAATTCCGGTTGCTGTGGCCAAACTTTGTGACCTGGAGAGAAGCCATGGATGCCTGGAACTGCAGAAAAGATTACTTTGGAGATTGAATCTGGAACGTAATGCCGTGGGAAGAAGAAAGTGACAAGGAGGATATTCTAGGGAGTCTGGGCTGTGGATTTTGACTTCATGTAGTTTATTGCTTACAAGCAATTGGCCATCATCATCCATCATGATTATTATATGCAAAATTCTTGTTTATCCCACAAATTAAACACTTTCACTTTATCCAGGAAACGTATTGTCCTTTTTCAATTTCAGACTTTTTAGGAAATTATTTAGTATTTTTTTTATAATAATCAATGCTTAAAAATATGATTGTTGGTTGAATCGATCATATTATTGATTTTTTTATTAAATCATATTATTAGTTTCATCCCCATTAATTTAATGTTCGGACTATAACTGTAACGACTCAAATTTCGGAATCTATGAGTCGTTTCATCGAGCATGTGGGTCGGGTGTATTGGGCCGAAGTTTTAGGCCATTAGTTTCTCAAGAAAGCCTTGGTGGGCTTCCTTTGTGATTGTTAGGCTAGAAGCCTTGGTTGGGTATGTATTTTTGAGGGTGATGGGGGTAGAGGGGTAATTTTTCTCATTTTAAAGGAGGGATTTTAGTTTAATGGTTGCAGAAAATGTAAGGGAATGAGATCATCTTTGTCCCCTTCATTCTCCTACTTATTCTTAAAGTCCAAAGGCAAAAGATCCAACATTTACCTTTTGTGTTAGATTTTCGGATTTGTTGTTGAGAGTGTTGTAGTATTCATCCGACGATCTACAAGTCAAGGTAAGGAAGGAAGGTTTTGAACTCTAGAATTCAAGTTCTGGGTTCGAGTATCAATACCGTATAAATGGGTATCGCTACCCTATTGTTTTCATAGCAATTTCAACAAGAATTTAAGAGAGGTATTGGTACGCATGGGGACGTATCGATATTGTCCCTGTTCCATCAATTCTAGTAGCCAAAATTGGTACCAATTCGCTCAAGAGCATATCGGTTCACCTTGGGTATCGATACACGGCCCTGTGTATCGTTACGAGCTTTGAGTTAAACCCTTTGTTATGGTTACCCAAGTATCCATACGCGTAACGTGGGTATCGATACCCTTTGGAGCATATCGATATCGTTAGGTGAGTATCGATACTTGTTGGACATTCTGCCCGAAAATTACACTTCTAGTTTGGGGGACTTATAATTCAAGGGCTAAGGCCCAATGGGTCTCTAATGGGGTAAAATGAATGGTAAAACTAAGAAACTGAGAATCTAACCTCATATGCGAGCATAATAAGTAATAACTTGGCAAATAATGCATGACTTGTTTGTAATAGCATCTATAGGGGTCCTCGGTGAACTATGTGTTGTTACGTGCCAAGTAATAGCACTCGTGTGTTTGGGTTACTTCTTTGATGGGATCTGAATACGCAAAATATGTTGCAACACTATGGTAAGTGAATGGGCGAATAGAGGTTACCAATGCTATATGACCTGGGCCTAATTCGTATGTACTCGAGGGGAGGTTCCGAGTAAAAGTGTATATTTCAATGTTGCGTGACCCGAACTCACTCCTATGTTGTTATGGTATAGTGTGGTTGGGCCTTGTGTGCCCCTTTGATATTGTGATATAGATTGCATGTGTTTAGGCGACTAGCGTAGCGCCATGTATCAAGTCAACTGATAAGTGTTCAAAAGTACTATTTTTCTTACCCTTTTTACTCATATTATTGTTAGACTTAGGCTCATATTAGTCGCATAGTTAGCCATTCATGCATTAATCCATGTTTCCTTCAAACGTTGAACTTGATTACATAACTTGGTGATTTTTGTGGAAATAGATGCTGCTTTGGTGTGTTTTTGTGTGTGTATGTGCAGGATCACTTGCCAAAGCAATGCCGAGCTAGTTGCCAGGGCAGTGCATGAAGGAGACGCCGAGCCAGTTGCCATGGCATTTGTCGACAAAGACTAAAAGCAATATGGATGTCGAAATTCATGACTTTACAAGCCCAAGATGACATGGAGCAAGGCCCAAGCCCAAAGGAATTTGATTGCCATGCAGAGATTAAAGAAGAATTAAATTCCAAGAGGATAGGAGAAGTTCTAATAGGAATAAAATTATAATAAAGAATTATATTCTTTAAAGATAATTTAATTCCAACTCAAACTCCTCCTCAAAGAAGGACTTTGGCCTAGCCCTATAAATACCAAGGAGATTTCGACAAGATGAGGAGAGAGAGCAAGAGGGAAATTTCGGCAAGTCCAAGTAGGGCAAGAGGAGAGAATTTTCGACAAGCATCAAGGGCAAGGAGGATTTCGACAAGCCTCTTCCTTCATCTTTGTTCGATTGGGTTCATGCTAGGGATTAATTATCTTGTGTTTCTTTGGAACCTAGCCATGAACTAAATTTACTTGGCTATGGTTATTGTGTTTTGTGGTTGTGAGAAACTATTGGTTTTTGTTTAGGTAATAAGAGTTTGCACTTTTCTATTTCAAGGTTTATTCATTCTTGATTCTAATTATTGTTTGCGAGTGAATTGGGAGAGGATCTCGTGATTTCATCCATTTATCTAATATCGGGAGAGTTAGATTCAAGAAACGAATGAATATGATCTTTATTCAATCCAATGATGGTGAAGATTAATCCGGCTTAGGAATAAGTTAAGGATTTCAACGGCTAAGAAGAGCGCAAGATTGGTTGTTGTTCACCCTTGATTCACGCAGGATGTATTATCAAGGCATGCACAAATAGCTAGAGTTTCGACTTAGGGATAAGAAGAAACCATTGAAGAACGCCCGCCGAACCTTGAAGTTGCTGCCCGATCGCCCAAGTAGTTGCCCAACTAGTCGCCCAAGCAACCATCAATTAGTTGCTACGGCAACCCCGTCGTGCAAGTTGCCACGGCAACCGAGTTGCCCGTGCACTCTTTTACCAAGACAATCCAATCGGCTATCACACCTCAACTCACGATAACCTAGCCTATCTCTCTCAATTGAATTCATCTTTTCTTTTACTTAATTGCTTTCTAGATTAGTTATTAGTTAAAACTTCTATAATCCTTTACTTGTGTTTTTACTTTTTTTAAAGGTAAGAGACTAGATTCTTGAAGTGGCACCAATCCCTCGTGGAGACGATATCTTTTATACTATAACTTGCAACGTGTATACTTGCACAATTGCGTAGCACTTATTACGCGCAACAAGTTTTTTGGCGCCGTTGTCGGGATTGGCAATAGCGACTTTTTTTACTTTCTTGCACTTTCTTTTTATTTTTCTTGTTTAAAATTCAAAGGGCTAACAAACTTTGGTTTTGCATTGGTATATGACCAGGCGAGACCGACTTCACGTAATATCCCTTTGATCCGTAAATCGAACGAACCTTACAAAGACTTAGACGAAGGATAAGAGAAGCAATGGCAAATCAAGACGGCAATATTAATCAAGATGTTCGGCGGGAGGAGGAGTGATTCTTGCACCTAAATGTAACGATTCGAGACTATCTTGAAGAAGATCTTGATGGACTTAACCCGGGAGTTGTCGCACCGAAATTGAAGCCGACCACTTTGAGTTGAAACCGGTAATGTTTATTATGATCAACACAATAGGTCAATTTGGCGGCTCAAAGAATCAAGATGCACGACAACATCGAAATCTTTCCTCGAGATTTGCAACTCGTTCAAGATACACGAGTCACCCCGATGTCTTACGATTAAGATTATTCCCTATTCACCGAGGATAGGGCGAAAGCATGGCTAAATAGCATTCTGCCGGATCCATAGCATCTTGACTGATCTTTGTCGTGATTTCCTTGCTAGATTTAATCCTACAAATTTAATCGATAAGCTTCGTAACGACATTACTTCTTTTCGGCAGCGGATGATGAATCTATGTACGAGGCTTGGGAGCGATATAGAGAACTTCTACACAAATGCCTCTACACGGATTCCCGGTGTGGACTCAAGTAACAATGTTTTACAACGCCGTGAATACACCAACAAGGATGATGCTAGATGCCTCGGCAAACGGCATACTCTTAAATAAGTCGCCGGAGGAAGCAATGCAAATTTTAAACAGCTGGCCAAGAATGACTATCAATTCCCATCTACTAGAAGAGGAGGAGTTAGACGCAAGCCACAATACATGAACTAGGATCATCGATTCAATTTCGCACAATTGGCCGCTTTAACCAAGATGGTCCGAACATGCAAAAACCAAACAACACACATGAAGTCAAGGTAATGGATTCTTTTTGTGAGTTATGTGGTGATAACCATAATTCTTCCGAATGTATGCAGAATCCGGAATCTAGCTTCTATGTGGGGAATTAGAATCGGGCAACAACATGATGTCAAATACATACAATCCAAAGCTTGGAAGAAGCACCCAAATTTTTCATGGAGTAATCCCAACAATGCTCTAAACTGTAACAATCAGAATGCACAAGCATCGGATTCCAAAGAGAATATGCCCGCGACAGCGGATGCCGCGCAAGAACAACCGACAACATCTAGTTCTTTGGAAAATTCTCTAAATGCTTTTATGATGAAAACTGAATCTTATATGGTGAGAATAGTAATTTCATAAAAAGAACTGATGCTTTTATTAACAGACCGAGATGAGATTGCGTAACCAAGAGGCGGCAATCAAATCATTGGAAAATCAAGTCGGACAATTTGCTCAAAATCAACACTAGACCACAAGGAGGTTTACCTAGCGATATCAAGTCGCAAGAGGAACCGCCATGAGCAATGTAAGGCAATCACCACCGAAGTGGCCAACAACTTAGAGAGGTTCAAACCCGCTCGTCAAACAAAACTCCACAAAAAGATCAAGACGAACCTAGCGGCAAAGTCTCGGATCTTTGAACCAGGAATTGCTGCGGCAACGGCAATAAGCATGCCTCGGCGAATGACGCCTCGGCAACTTGCCATAAGCACGCCTCGGCAACCCTGGGGTTGGTAACGCGATCGGCAACTCGGATGTCCCCGTAATGCCGTCAATCAGGTTTCAAACCAATGAAAGGATAGAAGATATCCGACTTCCACCACCATTCCCACAAAGATTGAAGCGACAAAAGCAAGAATACCAATTCAAGAAGTTTCTTGATATCCTAAAGCAAGTCCACATCAACTTGCCATTGGTGGAAGCAATTGAACAAATGCCAAACTATGCCAAGTTTCTTAAAGACATTGTGTCCAAGAGAACAAGGCTAGGAGAGTTTGAAACAGATTGTCGCTGACAGAGGGATGCATGGCAATGTTGCACAATCGCATGCCGCCCAAGTTAAAGGATCCGGAAGTTTCACAATACCTGTTCTATTGGAAATCACTATGTCGGGAAAGCACTATGCGACCTAGGGGCTAGCATAAACTTGATGCCTAAATCGTTTTTCGAAACTAGGAATCGGGAAGGCAAGACCTACAAATGATTATCTTTTGCAGCTAGCCGCCAGATCCTATGTGCATCCAGAGGGAAAAATCGAGGACATCTTGGTAAAAGTTGATAAATTCATTTTTCCCCCGACTTTATTATTTTGGATTGTGAAGTAGATGAGCATGCACCTATCATTCTCGGGAGACCATTCCTAGCGGCATGGGGAGAACCTTGATCGACGTTGAAAAGGAGAACTCACAATGAGGGTGAATGACCAGCAGGTAAAACTAAATGTGTTCCAAACACTAAGGCATGCCGATGATCCGGAAGAATGCCAACTACTTCATGCCACGGCAGAATTTAACCGATGAGGAATTTAGTTGCCTCGGCAACTACATTACCGATCAAGAGGAACCCGAGGAGTATGAAGAACCGGTCAATGAGGAACAGCCGAAGAGGCAAATTGGCTAGTCAATCGACCGTGTACATACTTTGAACCACTGGACTACTCGGGTAAGGAAGGTAAGATCGAAAAAACCTCTATCGAAAATCCACCAATTCTTGAGTTGAAACAATTGCGAGCAAATCAAATATGTATACTTAGGGACTGATAATACATTACCTGTAATTATTTCTTCTAAGTTACAGCCTGAGCAGAAAAGAAGCTGATCAACATGTTGAAACTACATAAAAAGGCAATAGGGTGGACAATTGCCGACTTGAAGGGAATTAGCCGCGGTGTGCATGCACAAGATCTTGTTGGAAGATAACCACAAACCTTCAATTGAGGCCCAGAGAAGACTGAATCATGCCATGAAAGGGGTTGTAATGAAAGAAATTATCAAGTGGCTTGACGCCGGCATTATATACCCTATCTCCGATAAGACGTGGGTAAGTCCGTACAATGTGTGCCGAAAAAGGGAGGTATAACAGTGGTAAGCAATGAAAATAATGAACTTATCCCAACCAGATGTGTGACCGGTTGGAGGGTTTGTATGGACTATCGAAAGCTAAACAAAGCCACTAGGAAAGATCACTTCCCATTACCCTTTATTGATCAAATGCTTGACCGTCTTGCAGGTAAACCCTTTTATTGTTTTCTTGATGGTTATTCGGTTACAATCAGATTGCCATAGCACCGTAAGATCAAGAAAAGACAACCTTCACATGCCCCTACGATACTTATGCCTTCCGAAGGATGCCGTTCGGATTGTGTAACGCCCGCAACCTTCCAAAGATGCATGATGGCGCTCTTTTTTCAGACATGGTCGAAGACTTCCTTGAGATCTTCATGGATGATTTTTCGGTTTTTTTGTAATGACTTCGACTAATTTGTCTCGGCAATTTAGAGAGGGTGTTGGCAAGATGCGAAGAAAAAGATTTAGTCCTCAATTGGGAGAAATGCCACTTTATGGTAGATGAAGGAATAGTGCTCGCCACAAGATTTCATCCAAGGGAATTGAAGTAGACAAAGCCAAGGTGGACGTGATCGAGAGATTACCCCACCAATTTCGGTTAAAGGAATTCAAGTTTTCTTGGACATGCGAGTTTTTACAGGAGGTTCATTCATAATTTTTCTAAAATCACTAAACCCTTGTGTAATGTCTGCTTGAACAGATAAAATCTTCGATTTTGATGATTCTTGCACCCAAGCATTCAAAACCCTAAAGAAAAAGCTTGCCTCGCACCCATTGTCGTTCCACAGTTTGACGCTACCTTTTGAGCTCATGTGTGATGCAAGTGATTTCGCGGTAGGAGCGATCCTAGGCCAACACACGGGTAAGACATTCCATGTGATATACTACGCTAGTAAAACTCTTAACGATGCTCAAGTGAATTACACAACAACGGAGAAAGAGTTACTAGTCTGTAGTTTTCGCATTTGACAAGTTCCGATCCTATTTAATTGGTACAAAGGTAATTGTTCATACGGACCATTCGGCAATCAAATACTTATTTGCTAAAAAGGATGCTAAACCTCGTTTGATTCGTTGGATATTACTTTTACAAGAATTTGATATTGAAATTAGGGGCGTGAAAGAACAGAAAATCAAGTGGCGATCACTTATCACGTTTGGAACGCAATAGGGAGGGAGGACGCGGATCTAGAGATATGTGATGCATTCCCGGATGAACAAATTCTAATCGCCTCGGAAACCCTTGACGCCTCGGCAGCCCATGACGCCTCGGCAACCATGGATGCACACGCCTCGGCAACTCTCGACGCCACAGCAGTCTTTGACGACACGCCTCAAAGCAATTTTGGGAGCAGACACTACGGCAAAGACATGCCTCGGCAATACCCTGGTACGCAGATTTAGTTAACTTCCTTGTTTGTGGTATTTTTCCGTATGGCATTACTCACCAAGGGAAGAAGCGGTTCCGCCATGATGCTAAGCATTACTTTTGGGACGAGCCTCTTTTGTTTAAACAATGTGCAGATCGGGTTATACGCCGATGTGTCCTCGAAGAAGAGCAGCGAGAATGTACTCCGACAATGCCATTCTTCACCCTATGGAGGACATTTTGGAGGAACTCGTATCATGGCCAAAGTCTTGCAATCCGGTTTGTATTGGCCAACATTGTACAAAGATGCCCAAGACTTTTACAAGCAATGTGATCGTTGCGGAGGACGGGCAATATCTCTAGACGACATGAGATGCCACTCGAACATCATCGAGGTAGAACTGTTCGATGTATGGGGATCGATTTTATGGGACCTTTCCCATCATCATTCGCAACCTCTACATCTTACTCGCCGTCGACTATGTGTCTAAATGGGTAGAGGCATTTGCAGTTCCCAACGATGATTCCAAGACCGTGCAACGATTCCTCTGTGAGAAAAACATATTTACACGGTTTGGGATGCCGAGAGCAATTATCGGCGACGGGGCAAGCATTTTGACAATAGACTAATTGCCAAGATGTTGCAACGCTCGGCATATCACACAAGATCGCCACGGCATATCACCCACAAACCAACGGGCAAGCGAAATTTCCAACCGGAGTTGAAGGGAATACTCGAGAAAGTTGTAAATCCTCAAGGAAGGATTGATCATTAAGACTAGATGACGACTTTGGGCATATCGCGACTGCATTCAAAACACCATTAGGTATGTCCTTCTTCCGCTTGTCTATGGTAAAACATGTCATCTACCGGTGGAAATCGAGCACAAGGCGTCTTTGGGCAATCAAGACCGTGAATATGGATTGGGAAAGTGCGGACAAAAGCGCTTGATGGATCTCAATGAGATAGAAGAATTTCGTGCACTCGCCTATAACAAATGAATCGAATCTACAAGGAGAAAACAAAGCGATGGCATGACAAGAAACTATTGCCACGGCAATTCACGCCAGGGCAACTAGTTCTCCTATTCAATTCTCGGCTAAAACTTTTCCCGGGAAAGCTGAAATCAAGATGGTCGGGACCATTTGAAGTCGTCAAACCATTCTCCCATGGCGCCGTGATAATCAAGTCCATCTCTGACAACCATGAATTCAAAGTTAATGGACAAAGATTGAAGCACTACAATGGTGCCCATGTGGAACGTAACAAGGAAGTGGTCAACTTAGGAGATGCATGAGCATGCTCTCCTCTCAGTATTTCCTTTTTCTTTTTCTTTTTATTTTCATTTTTATTTTTAGGAGATATTTTATTTTATTTTTTTTTCTTTTTTCTTCATTATCTTTAGTTTTCAGGTTTTCTTTGTTTTCTTTTTCACAACAAGACTCACAACTACTATGCTAAGGAAATTTACTGCCAAGATCCTTGCCCCGACAATCAATGAAGAAGATGCCGCGACAACCTACATCGTGCCTGCACAAGCTGATGCCACGGCAACCAACCCTGAAGATACCACGGCAACCAAAGCTAAAGACATCCCGGCAACAAGAAAACAACCATCGCGTTCAAGCAAGAAAATCAAGACGCCAACTAGAAGGAAACTAATCATCTACGATGACGAACTCTCGGAGTAAGTCCTCGTATGCATTTTTATTTTTATTTTTTCGTTATTTTTATGCATGCATTGAGGACAATGCCTCACTCGAGTTTGGGGGGGGGATTGTTATTAGTAATTACCATGTTTAGTTACATTAATCTTAAGCATTACATTTAGGATACATAAATTGCTTGTCATGCCTTTAATTGGAACAAAAATTGCTTAGATTTGATGAATATTCAATGATGACTTTACCAATGCACTTAATTGATAGAATTTTTATTCTAGGATAACCATGAAAAAAAACTTAGAATTTTACTATGATGCTAAATTTGATGAAACACTGTTGTGGTTTGATTGATTTAAGGAGTTCTAGTAAACTTAGGTTGATAATTAACTAATTGGGGGATTAGAATAAAAATTGGATGAATGCTAGAGGTGCCCGAAATTGGCTCTAGCATATGCTAAAAACTTAATCACTAGAGGTGCCCGAAACTGGCTCTAGGAGGCGTTAAATTTTTTTAACTAGAGGTGCCCGAAACCGGCTCTAGTCGATTAAATTAACTTAAGAAAACTAAAAATAAAACACTAGAGGTGCCCGAAATTGGCTCTAGTTAAAACATGTTAAAAAAAACCCACTGAAGTAATTTGAAAACCTATTGTTTGCATAGGATCCGAAAAATCAACTTGCACACAACTCCGCACACACTCACAAGCATTATAGTTTGATTCCGAGTAACTCCTCAATTTTCCGAAAAATAAAAAGCCAATCATACTTTGTGCCCTGTTCAGAATTGAAATCAAGTTCAAAGCTAAGTTTGTGAAAATTTGAAGTCTTGGCGGTAATTATGAGTTTGCATTGCTTGAGGACAAGCAATAGTTCGAGTTTGGGGTGTGATAAGTGTTCAAAAGTACTATTTTTCTTACCCTTTTTACTCATATTATTGTTAGACTTAGGCTCATATTAGTCGCATAGTTAGCCATTCATGCATTAATCCATGTTTCCTTCAAACGTTGAACTTGATTACATAACTTGGTGATTTTTGTGAAATAGATGCTGCTTTGGTGTGTTTTTTGTGTGTATGTGCATGATCACTTGCCAAAGCAATGCCGAGCTAGTTGCGTGGCAGGGCGGTGCATGAAGGAGACGCAGAGCAGTTGCCATGGCATTTGTCGACAAAGACTAAAAGCAATATGGATGTCGAAATTCATGACTTTACAAGCCCAAGATGACATGGAGCAAGGCCCAAGCCCAAAGGAATTTGATTGCCATGCAGAGATTAAAGAAGAATTAAATTCCAAGAGGATAGGAGAAGTTCTAATAGGAATAAAATTATAATAAAGAATTATATTCTTTAAAGATAATTTAATTCCAACTCAAACTCCTCCTCAAAGAAGGACTTTGGCCTAGCCCTATAAATACCAATGAGATTTCGACAAGATGAGGAGAGAGAGCAAGAAGGAAATTTCGGCAAGTCCAAGTAGGGCAAGAGGAGAGAATTTTCGACAAGCATCAAGGGCAAGGAGGATTTCGACAAGCCTCTTCCTTCATCTTTGTTCGATTGGGTTCATGCTAGGGATTAATTATCTTATGTTTCTTTGGAACCTAGCCATGAACTAAATTTACTTGGCTATGGTTATTGTGTTTTGTGGTTGTGAGAAACTATTGGTTTTTGTTTAGGTAATAAGAGTTTGCACTTTTCTATTTCAAGGTTTATTCATTCTTGATTCTTATTATTGTTTGCGAGTGAATTGGGAGAGGATCTCGTGATTTCATCCATTTATCTAATATCGGGAGAGTTAGATTCAAGAAACGAATGAATATGATCTTTATTCAATCCAATGATGGTGAAGATTAATCCGGCTTAGGAATAAGTTAAGGATTTCAACGGCTAAGAGGAGCGCAAGATTGGTTGTTGTTCACCCTTGATTCACGCAGGGATGTATTATCAAGGCATGCACAAATAACTAGAGTTTCGACTTAGGGATAAGAAGAAACCATTGAAGAACGCTCCGCCGAACCTTGAAGTTGCTGTCCAGTCGCCCAAGTAGTTGCCCAACTAGTCGCCCAAGCAACCATCAATTAGTTGCTACGGCAACCCCGTCGTGCAAGTTGCCACGGCAACTGAGTTGCCCGTGCACTCTTTTACCAAGACAATCCAATCGGCTATCACACCTCAACTCACGATAACCTAGCCTATCTCTCTCAATTGAATTCATCTTTTCTTTTACTTAATTGCTTTCTAGATTAGTTATTAGTTAAAACTTCTATAATCCTTTACTTGTGTTTTTACTTTTTACAGTGCAAGAGACTAGATTCTTGAAGTGGCACCAATCCCTGTGGAGACGATATCTTTTATACTATAACTTGCAATGTGTATACTTGCACAATTGCGTAGCACTTATTACGCGCAACATCAACTTCCATATCATCTTACTTGTTGTATGCTTATGACCTGTCGAAGCATGGTAGAGTAGAAGTTACCCACTAAGCTTTATGAGCTCTGCATTTAGACTTGTTGTTTCCTTACGCAGGTTTTTAGGTGGATGCGTTGCATTCAAAGAAGCCCCATCATAGTAGGATTTCAGTTCATTGATGTGATCACAATACTCAGGCTTGTCGGGTAATTTTTTCATAGAACACTTGATTTATGTTTGTAACTCTATTTGTATTTTAATCATATTGAATTATTTTAATTACCTTATTTTAATTAGAGCTTTCATGCAAACGATTTAATTATTTTGTATTAACTCTTTTTCAAACGTTGTTGGATCTATAGAAATATTTATGTTTTGGGCTAAATCTAGTTGTGAAATTTTATCTATAGTTCAAGCTTGAGGCCAAAATATGACGTCAGGTTTAGGGCGTTACATTTAGTGGTATCAGAGCCAAGGTTTAGCCGATTTTAAGAAACCATAGGGTAGTGGAGAGTCGTAAAAAGGTGTGTCTAGTAAATACATGCCCATAAGTCGAAGATATACTTATTTAAGATAAATATTCGATAGAGTAACCTTGTTTGTTTACCTATGCAGAGTTTAAAATCATGCCTAGAGGTGTACGTGACCGCGATGAAAGTTGAGGCTCTCGAGATGAGAGTTATAATGAGGATTATATCTCCGAGACTAATGAGAGATCAGAGGATGATAGGTGATATGGGGCCAACTACTTTACCCACATGCATAGGGCCTTTAACCGCATTATGAGGGCCATTCCTAGGCCATCTGCTACCTCTCATAAGGTCCAATTGAGAGGCTTTACCGTCATAATACAACAGATTTCCTTGGTTCGATAAAAGATAATCCGATCAATGTGAATTAGAGCCTGAAGATAATCTGAAGTGCATCATCTCCTTGTTGAAGAAGAATGCTAGTGAGTGGTGGGAGAAGGTGGAGTTAAGATGGTATCCTAACCGACTTACTTGGGATAATTTTCTTGATGAGTTCGAGAAGAAGTATGTAGGGGAAGCTTATATGGATAGCTTGATAAACCATATCTTCTAACATTATCTAGATCAGTTTGTGGTGGTCTTCATTGATGACATTTTGGTTTATTCGCGCTCAGAAGAGGAACATGATTATCACTTTCGTGTTTTCCTCTAGACCTTGAGGGAAAGGTAACTTTTTGCCAAGTTTAGCAAGTAAAAAATTTTGGTTTTCTGAAGTGACGTTCATATGCTACATTGTAGCAGTAGATGGGATTTGTGTTGATCTGCAAAAGATTAAAGCTGCGAATTGAGTGGAAACCACCTAGAAATATTACAAAAGTTTTTTGTTTCCTTGGGCTTACCAGATATTATAGATATTTTGTCAAGGGTTTTTCTATCATAGCGGTACCTTTGACCAAGTTGTTACAGAAAGACGTTTCGTTTGAGTGGAACAAGAAAAGATAACAAAGCTTTGAACAATTGAATGCTTACCTAACAAAAACCCTAGTTTTAATGCAACCTGAGCTGGGTAAGGACTATGTTGTTTTCAGTGATGCCTTAATGAATGCGCTAGGTTACGTTCTCATGCAAAAGGGTAAGGTGGTAGCTTACGCCTCGAAATAACTCAAGCCTCATAAAAGAAATTACCCTATACGCGATTTGAAGCTAGCAACAATTATCTTCATGTTGAAGATTTGGAGGCACTATATGTGTAAAAAAGTGCTACATCTATACCGACCACAAGAGTTTGAAGTATTTTCTTACCAGAAGGAATTGAATTTGAGACAAAGGCTTTGGTTGAGTTGCTGAAATATTATGATTTTATTATTGAGTACCATATCGGTAAAGCTAATGTGGTGGTTGATGCTTTGAGACGAAAGTCCATGTCAAACTTGAGGGCAATGTTTGCCCAATTAAAGATGACTGAGGATGGTGGATTATTAGCTGAGCTTCGTGTGAAGCCTACCTTAGTGCAAGAGATTAAGATGACACAAGTGCTAGATGAGAAGCTAGTGGCAAAGATTGAGATGGTTCAAAGAGGAGAAATATCGTACCTCGAAATACGAGATGGGGGGAATCATGTACTTCAAGGGTTGTTTATGTGTTCTAGCTTTAGAGGAATTGAGGGACTATAATTTTTGAGAAGTGCACCGTATCCCATTTTTTGTGCATTCGAGCAGCAACAAGATGTACCAAGATCTTCGTCCTTTTTATTGATGGCCTAGCATGAAGAGAGATGTGTCAGAGTTTGTAACAAGATGTCTTGCTTACCAGCAAGTTAAGAAGGAACATCAGGTTCCTTCGGGCTTGCTTCAGCCTATCTAGATTCTACAGTGGAAGTAGGATTGTGTGACCATAGATTTTGTAACGGGTCTGCCGTTAACTCAAAGAAAGTATGATGCCATATGGGTGATAGTAGATCGTTTGATAAAGTTTGCTCATTTCTTACCCGTACGTATAAATTTTACGCTTGGGAAGTTGGCATAATTGTACATTCAAGATTGTGCGATTACATAAGGTTCTATCTTCGATCATATAAGATAGAGATCCTTAGTTTACAGTGAGATTGTGAAAGAAGATTCATGAAGCTTTGGACACAAGGTTGCATTTTAGTACTGCTTTTCATCCTCAGACTGATGGTCAGTTTGAGCGAGTCAATTAGATCTTAGAGGATATACTTCGGTGTTGTATCATCGATTTTGAGAAATATTGAGAGGACCAACTACCACTTGTTGAGTTTGTTTATAATAACATTTTTTAGTCGAGTATCGAGATAGCTCCTTTTGAGGCTTTGTATAGGCAAAAGTGTAGAATACCCTTGTGTTGGACAGAGCTCAATGAAAGAAGGATTGTGGGATCCAAATTGATTAGGCAAACTAAGAAAAAGGTTCAGATCATTAAAGAAATATTACAAGTGGCCTTTGATCATCAAAAAGCTTACGCGGATCAAAAGTGTAAGCACATCAAGTACGAGGTTAGTGACAAAGTGTTTCTTAAAGTGTCACCGTAGAAGAGGGTAATCTATTTTGAGTGAAATGACAAGTTAAGTCTGAGGTTTATTGGGCTTTACGAGAATCTTGATAAGGTTGGGCTCGTGGCGTATCAGCTAGCCTTGCCACCAGAGATGACGCGTATCCATAATGTTTTCTATGTATTTATATTGAGGCATTCCCGTTCTAACCCTTCGCATGTTATTCATCTTGAGGATATTGAAATTAACTCTGACTTAACCTACGAGGAAGAGCCAATAAGAGTTATTGACATGAGAGTCAAGGAACTTCGTAACAAGTGCATACCCTTCATGAAGATGTTATGGATGAACCACAAGGTTGAGGATGCCACGTGGGAGGTTAAAAAGATATTAAGCTGCTCTACCTATATTTGTTTATAAAAGATAAATTTCGAGGACGAAATTTTTTTAAGGAGATAAGAGTTGTAACGACCTAAATTTTAGAATATATGGGTCGTTTCACCGAGTATGTGGACCAGGTGTATTGGGCCAAAGTTTTATGCTATTAGTTTCTCAAGAAAGCCTTGGTGGGCTTCTTTTGTGATTGTTGGCTAGAGGCCTTGGTTGGGTATGTGTTTGTGAGGATGATAGAGGGGTAGAGGGGTAATTTCCCTTATTTTAAAAGAAGGTTTTTGGTTTAATAGCTACAGAAAATGTAAGGGAATGAGATCATCTTTATCCTCTTTATCATCCATCTTTGTTCTCCTTCTTCTCCTTAAAGTCCAAAGGCAAAAGATCTAACCTTTATTTTTTTGAGTTAGATTTCCAGATTGTTGTTGAGAGTGTTGTAGTCTTCATCCGACGATCTATAAATCAAAGTAAGGAGGAAAGGTTTTGGTAGAGTTTGGATAAATATGAGTTTGGTAGGGGTTGAAGAGAAAGAACGTGAATTATGGATTCAACTCTATTTTTTGTTAAAGGGTTCATTCTTTTGTATCTTTTGACCTTTCAATAACATTGTAACCCATTTTTACAACATCTCTTGTAATGAAAGAGGTTGAAGAGCACTCAAAAGCTCAAGGCAAGGAGAAGGGTTGAGGCTAGTGGCAATGAGTTTTTTTTCAGCTTTTAGAGGAAGGTTAGTACACTTCCAAGTCCCTTAGTTTCTTGCAAATCATGAATGTATAGCCTTGTATGCTTGTTTGATGTGTTGGTGCTTAAAATGGTTGAGTGTCGGTATTAATGGTAAATTTTGGAATTTGTGTTTAAATGGAGTGAAAAGAGTATAACTCACTTAAATTACCTTCCATAATCTGTAAGTTTAACTTGGGGTTTTTCTATGTTGTTTGGGGGAGTTTTAGGGTAAATCTCAAAATCTAGAATTCAAGTTTTGGGTTCGAGTATCAATACCGTATGAATAGGTATTGGTACCATATTATTTTTTATAGCAATTTCAGCAAGAATTTAAGGGAGGTATCGGTACGCATGATGGCATATTGGTACCGTCCCTATTCCATCAATTTTAGTAGCCAAAATTGGTATGATACACTCAGAAGCATATCGGTACACATTAGGTACCAATACACGGCCCCGTGTATCAGTACAGGCTTTGAGTTAAACCCCTTGTTATGGCAAGCCATGTATCGATATTCGTAATATAGGTATCGGTCCCTTTTAGAGCGTATCGATATCGTTAGGTGAGTATCGATACTTGTTGGGCATTCTGCTCAGAAATTACACTTCTAATTTGGGGACCTATAATTCGAGGGCTAAGGCCCAATAGGTCTCTAATGGGGGTAAAATGAATGATAAAATTGAGAAACTGAGAATTTAACCTCACATGCGAGCATAATGAGTAATAACTTGGCAAATGATGTATGACTTGTTTGTAATAGCAACCATAGGGGTCATCGGTGAACTATGTGTTGTTACGTGCCAAGTAAGGGCACTCGTGTGTTTGGGTTACTTGTTTGATGGGATTTGGGTACCCAAAATGTGTTGCAATACTATGGTAAGTGAATAGGCGAATGGAGGTTACCGATACTATATGACTCGGGCATTATTCATATGTACTAGAGGGAAGATTCTGAGTAAAGGTGTATGTTCCGATGCTGCGTAACCTGGCCTCACTCCTATGTTGTTATAGTATAGTGTGGTTGGGCCTTGTGTGTCTCTTTGATGTTGTGATATGGATTGCATGTGTTTAGGCGACTAGCATAGCGCCATGTATCAATTCAACTTCCATATCATCTTACTTGTTGCATGCCTATGTTTATGATTTGTTAAAGCATGATAGAGTAAAAGTATATCCATTGAGCTTTATGAGCTAGGCATTTGAAATCGTTTTTCCTTATGCAGGTTTTTAGGTAGTTGTGTTGCATTCAAATTAGCCCCATCGGAGTAGGATTTCAGTTCATTGATGTGATCAAGAGTACAATACTTAGGCTTGTCGGGCAATGTATTCATAGGACCCTTGATTTATTTCTGTAACTCTATTTGTATTTTAATCATAGCGAATGCTTTTAATTACCTTGTTTTAATTAGAGCTCCCATGCAAACGATTTAACTATTTTGTATTAACTCTTTTCCAAATGTTATTGGATCTATGGAAATGTTTATGTTTTGGGCTAAATCTAGTTGTGAAATTTTATCTATGGTTTGGGCTTGAGGCCCAAATGTGATGTCGGGTTTAAGGCGTTACAATAAATTCAATGTTCGGACTATAAATTCAATCTGTCAATCTGATTTAATAATAATAATAATAATAATAATAATAATAATTGTTTTTAAAAAGTTATATGTTATATCTTAATTCAAATTTTAATTGACAATTCAATTCAAAAAAAATCTAATTGATAATTAAATTAAATTTTATTGTAATTCTAATGATTAAAGATTAATTAATAATTAGGTCTGATTAATATCTAATTATTTATATTAGGTAAAAGTAGTCTTATTGAATAAAATTTCTTCGTGATCAAGTATTTATCTCTATAAATAGAGAACGACTCTTAGTCTTTTAGAATTTAATGAGATAATTTTTTAGAGATGTAAATCTTTGCAAGTATTGCGGCTACGCTGTAGAGATGAATTTTGTATGAGCATCGAAGAGTATTTTAAGATACATTGGATTTTGAGATATCTAAACTGTCGAATGAGTAATGAGATATATGAATATTATGTTTTTTTATTCGTGATATCTACATTTAAAATGGATTACTTATTTCTCTCGTTCATAAAAATAATAAAAATTGAACCACATTAAATCTTATGCCTTACGTATGTTTTTTATTTTATGTTGATCTCATTTATTTTCGTTTACTAACATTATACATATTTTTTTTTTGAATAGAGCATTATACACAACTAGTTTTGTATTTACGGTCAAATGACATTAACTTAATTTAGATAAATAAATTACATAAAATCAAATGAAAGCCGTAATGATAATAAATAAATGGGGAAATTGGGAATATTGCCCCTTAAAATTAATTTTAGAGAAATGGGGTCTTTGAGTTTTATTTTAGAAATTACGGCAAAATAAATAGTAAGGGTGGAGACGCCACCTACGGGTGACGTTATGAGTTTTTTTATAATTTTTTTAACCTAAAGTGTTCACTTGCATGCTAGATTTGAAGAAAAAATTTATTAAAAAAGTAGAGAAAAAAATTATTAAAAAAATAGATTAATTTTTTAGACCACTAGTTCAATTCCTAAAATCTTCAAAAACATATTATTTTGTTCAACCGGTAAAATTATTTTTGTAACTTTAAAAAAATAACCGATTTATAATTAATGCGAGAATTAGTTTTACTTTTATACGTATAAAATACATATAAACTGATCTTATCTAAACAGTTACGTAAAGTATATAAATTCTATGTGCATGTGACATGTGACATGATAATTTATTATATTAAACAATAGGAGCTGACGGTGTCACCAATAATTGCCACGGATTCCATCTAGTTAATGAACACATACGTTAGCCTTGAGAATGTTACATTATTAAAGGCAATGTAAGATTTATTTTGTTTGATTTTATAATATAATTTGACATCGGTAGTTAGAGACGAAATTAGGATCAAATATTTAAAGGGATAAAAGTTTATTAAGCATTTAAATTTAAAAATTGGAAGAGTCAATGGGCCTATATGATTAATATTTAAACTAAAAATGACTTAAAAAATTATTATACCAAAAAAATTTTAAGAGGGGCAACATGGTTCCGTCCCTGTTGGTAGTAAATACTATTTAGAAATATATGAAGTAAGAGATCTACTAATTGGTCGAATGGTTAGAAATGTTCATGTTAGCTCATTTTGTATGGATTCGAACCCGGTATTTATTTTGAGTATGTAATACCTCTCCACTTATTAAAGAAATGGATAACTATTCAGTAAATGTCATGTACCATTAATTGTTTTAATTACTTTTAAAATCCTAAGGACTAAAAGCGTAATTATCCCCTTTTAGAATAAAATCTTAAAAAATAATTTCTATATTACTTTTTTAGATTTTTTTATTTTTTAATTCAAAAAATAATAAAACTTTTATTGATATAATAATTCTTACATTCACTTTAATTTAAGGGTAAAGTTCACAAATGGTCACTAAACTTTGATAAATTATTAAATTTGATAACCAAACTTCCAACTGCTTCAATGTTACCACTAAATTTTTATTTTTATTTCCCTTTTGCCACTAATCCGTTAACAACCATTAAAAGAGTGATGTGGCTTTTAAAATATTTTGGGTAAAGTTCACAAATGGTAACTGAACTTTGATAAATTGTTCAATTTGATAACCAAACATTCAATTGTTTCAATGATATCATTAAACTTTTAGTTTTGCTTCAATGTTACCACTAACCCATTAACAGACGTTAACAACAATTAAAATATTTTGTATAATAACATATTTAGTCATTCACGTTTGTACATTCAAACAATTTAGTACTAATTCAAAAAATAATACATTTAACCCTCATTATTTTATTTTGGCCTTATTTTTTATTAAAAATAATTTAACCCTAAACCCAAATTCTTAAACTCTAAAACCCTAAACCCTAAACACTTGAATATAATAGTTTAACCCTAAACACTTAAACTCTTACACTCTAAACCATAAACCCTTAGTTATTCTTTATTTTTACTTGTTTGTGTTATTACAACTGGTGTATGCCTGAGATTTTCCCTTAGTTTGAGCATGAGAAGTAATTATGTTTTCTTCTTTTTACATTCCTTACCAGGATTGGTAAATCCTGCGCCAATCATTCAGACATTTTATGCTGAGGGTCAGGTTTCTAACGATGTCAAGTTAGACGGTGTTGTAACTTTAGTTGATGCCAAACATGCGGGATTTCATCTAGATGAGGTCGAAACAAAGGGAATGGAGGATATGGTTTAGGGTATAGGGTTTATGAATTTGAGGGTTTTAAGTTTAGGGTTTTGGATTAAATTATTTTTAATAAAAAAACATGGTCAAATTGAAATAATGTCTAAATAAATAGGGTTAAATTTAGTATTTATTTCAAATTAGGACTAAATTGTTTGAATTTATAAACGTGGAGGACTAAATGTTTTATTATAAAAAAATATTTTAACAGCCACATTACTCTTTTAAAGGTTGTTTAATGGTAACATTGAAGCAATTAGAAGTTTAGTTACCAAATTGAATAATTGATTAAAGTTTAGTGATCATTTGTGAACTTCACCCTTAAATTAAAGTGAATGTAGGAATTACTATAGTAATAAAAGTTTAATTGTTTTTTGAATTAAAAAATAAAAGAAAATTTGAAAAAATAATATAAAAATTATTTTTAAAATTTTATTCTAAAAGAGATAATAACACTTTCGGTCCTTAGGATTTCAAAACTAATTAAAACAATTAACGGTATATTGCAGTACATATAAATAGTGATATATTGCGGTACACGGTATTTACTGTAAAATTATCCTTAAAGAAATATATAAAATGACATGATTATCATCCATTTTAGGCAATCTATTATTTTAGATAATTAAATATGTTAATGGATAGGGTGGACCCTGCTACCTGGTCCAAATGTAATTTAAATAAAGTTAAATTATATTTTTAAAATTTAATTATCAAAATATTAATATAAAATTATATTTTGACGATTTTATCATTTTTAAATTAAAAATAGATAATTTGGGCAAGCATGTCAGGTCCAAGCACATACCTTGATTTTTTTTCTGAAAGCGGACTTCATTCTAATCTATGGACACCTCTATTTAAAATAAAATATGAAGAAAAAAAATTTTAATCAACAATTTGTCGTTAAATTTAGGGTTTGTATGATTAGTTTAGGGTTTAAAATTTATGATTAGGATTATAGTTTGGGGTTTAAGATTTTAGAATTAAGAATTTAAATTTTAGATTTGAAAAAGTAGTTTGTGTAAAAAATTTACACATGTTGTGTATCAAAATATAACACAAAAATCTCCTTTTATATTTTTGTAAATATGTTTGATTAATTTGCTTGCAACAATTAGTCACAACAAGGATTATTTTAGGAGTTTGTTCTTATATAGACTTGGTAATACTAAACATGACATGAAAAATATATATTGACATTTATATTTATTGTATTGAGAACGTGTGCATTTTTTAAAATATATATTATTTAATATATTAACTTTATTAATACTAAACATGTGCATTTATATTTATTTTGCTGAAAACTCAAGAGTTGTGTTAATTAATTATTATAAAGATATATGATCATTTTTATATCTTTGTTGTGAAATAAAATTTTGTACCAGTTTAATTTAGCAACTTTGGGGAAAAGACTGCCTCTTGTTTTTGAAGTAGATCTAAGGTCTAGTAGGCTTGTGATTGTTTTTTTAACATCAATTTGTTCTGGGAGATTTTGCCACATTTAGGAATGTATTTTGCTCCTACTACTGATAATTTGGATGATTATATATTTTGAGATTGTTTTGTTAGGAATCATCCTGAGGTGAAATAGAATATGATTTAGCTTGAGATTCATGAATTTTTCTCAATTATTGAGCACGTAATTTCTGATAACTTCTTGCTCATATACCTGTGATTAAAAAATATTCACTTAAGCTAGCCCCTATAATTAGCATATGCACTATTCGAACGCTCTGTTCATTTATAGCTAGCCCTACCAACAACCAATTGGTCTAGTGGGATGAGACACTAGATCACTTAAGCAAGGTCAGAAGTTCTAGTCTTGGATTGTGAATAGAGCAAAGATTAGGAGGGTTGCCCCCATAATTAGCATATGCACTATTCGATCCGGACGAGTCACGCAATGAATTGAATACCGAGTTATATATAAAAGAAGATATCAATTTTTATTTTGGTCACACTATTATGTTCAAATTTGAGATTTAATCATTGTACTTCATGTTGATATAATTTTATCATTTTACTTTTGTGATGTTATTAGTTGGTCTAAATTATATACAAGAGATGACATGGTCATTTCTTAAATTGATAAAATAACATGTTTAATTTTTAAAGTTTACACATCGTATCAATATGGTATAATTTAAAAAATATTAATTCTCAACCTTTACCCTTCATGTCAATTTCATAATCATTCTAAAATTTCAAAGGAAATTACAAAAATTAAACTCGTAAAAAATTAAAATTTCAACATGGTTATGTATTTGATAAAATGACATATTTATTCCACTTATTTTTTTAAAAAAATTAGAGTAACATATATATGTAGTTTACCCAACATAATTGTAGTTTATATATATATATATATAAATATTAAATATTTTTCAACAACAAATCAACGGGCCAACTCGGGCCCTTCCGAGACCAAGCTCAGTAACGAGATTTTGGATCGCGGCATGACGAGTTGACTACCTTTACCAAATGATAACAAATCCATCATTTAAAGGGCCGGTCGGCCCGGTTCGGGTGGTTAGTCACAGTCGCGCACGTGTGATCAGTCGTTGGCCTGTACCTTTCACGTGTAATTAATTTTTCGAAAAATTCAGGCCTTCACCGTCACAAAACTGACAGACACCCCATTAGGCATTATTAACCTTAGATCGTTCGACTCTTCAAAAAAAAAAAAAACTTAGATCGTTCGACGTTACCTGCGCTGCAACTCCGTCTGCGGTCACCAACCTGTTACTTTAGCACTTACTACCCTCCAAATTCGCTTCCTTTCGTGGCATCATCGTTCCTTTCATCTCATCGCAACTCAAAAAAAAAAAAAAAATCGCCAAAACCACCAAAATAGTAAAAACGAGCGTTAAGCTAAACGAATATGGGAAAAAAAGGAAAGAAATTGAAGAAATAGGAACGAGGTTTTAATGGCGAATTGGATCTCCTCGAAGCTCAAAGTCGCTGAAACTCTCCTTCAACAGGCAAGTTCTTTTTTCTTCCTTTTTCTTAATGCCCATTTTGAATTGTATGGATCTGGTTTCATTTCTTTTCTTTTTCTTGAATTTTCGTTTTGAAGAAAGAAAGTATTGAATTGATTTATAGTAGTTGTAACTTGAAACTGCATTATGTGATGGACGGTTCAGATCGATCAGCAAGCGGCGGAGTCGCTTGAGAAGAATGAGAAGCAGTCTTCCGATGAGGTTAAATTGGACACTCCGACGAAACCCAGTGGTGTTGTATCTTTGAAAGATCAGTTAAAATATAAACCACAAGAAAATAATGATTATCAAGGCAAATTGGTCGGTGATCCCATTGCTAATATGCCTAGTAGTTATAATAATAAGAATAATAGTATGGGGAATAATTCAGTTAGTATTTCGAATGTGGAAAAGGAAGTTTCGGGCACGAAAGACACGTCGAAACCTAGTACCATGCTCACAGATAGTGATTGGACTGAACTTCTTAGTACCAAGTCAGGGGACGAGTTCTAGTACTAATGGGGCATCTGGGATTCGTGGCTTGAAAAAAGATGCCAGGAAGAAAGGATATTTAGGGTCTCATTTGTCACCGCTGGGAGAGAAGAGGAAGCAAAAAAGGAATGTTAATAGCATCAAGTCTGTAAAGAGACCGGATGTGGTTTTGGGAAATAAGTTGAGTGATAAGCCGAGTGATAGTGAAGAATCGAGTACTCCAGCAAGGCTGTCTAGTGTGGATAAACAAAATGATGGTAAGAATTCGGAGGAAATGAAAGATGCCACAGATGAAGAAAATGGTTGGGAATTGGATTCTAAAGAGCTTCTGTCCAATGTGGAAGGGTCTACACAGTCTGGAAACAAGAACCATACGACCCAAAAGACGTTGGAATTGGGAGAAGTTGATGGGGCACATGATGTGAAGGTAGGAAAGCCTGATGCTCATGATCAGTTTAGAACCACTGTAAGAACTGGAAACTCCAAGTCCATTGGCTCATCTAGAAGTTCAACCTTTGATGATGTAAAAAGGGCCTCTCAGCCAACAAGTGGTGCCAGCTCTGATCCGGATTAAGATTCAGGTTCAGGTTCAACATCCGACTGAAAATGAACGTGAGAGGGAGGAAAGGAGGAAGAGAAGGGAGAGGATTTTGGCTGAGCGAGCTGCAGCAAAAGCTGTGGAGGCAATCAAAGAACGAGAGAATAAGGTTGCCAAATTGGAAGGAGAGAAACAAAGCTTAGAGAAAATTCTTGAGGAACCATCCAAACAACAAGCACAAGAGGTAATATTTCATGGCTTTTTACAATATTACATGCACATGCACATGCACATGCACATGTTCATTTTTATTTCTTTCTTTGTTGAGGTTGATAAGGAAAGTGTTTTGTTCTGGGTTTTGACCGCGGGGATTTGTTTCTCCAAAAATGTCAAGGTTACACTTACACGCTTTGAAAAATTAGATACTACCAGAAATTTGTTGTTCACATGAAAAACATGATGCATTACACTTTGCTTTGTCATGAGGGGTTGGGCGATTAGGGACTGAAGGCGTTGGCATACATTGGAAATAATCAAAATCAAGGCTGCTGGTGCCACCAAACAAATTCTGTATATTGTTAAGAATATAACGTTTGACTTCTGTAGAGGCTACTCACCCCAGTCACTTTAACCCTCCTGTTTTCTTCTTTATAGACCGGCATTTGTACATTCTTCTTCTCCTCTTTCTTTCGTTAAGATTAGCAGCTCAATCAGAACTATATAAAAATTGTGACTGCCTTCTGTTTTCCTTTCATAAATTGGTATATGCCTTCAGTTTTCCTCGCATAAATTTATGCTTGCAGGTTGTTATTATTCAAAATGCCTATTAATTTGAAGTGGAAAAAAAATCATGCTTATCCATGGATTTCATCATATTCAAATTTTGCTTCATAGTTACTTTTACTATTTAAGGAACTATTAGAGTTAGATCATGATTGTATTTTGTATTTGGTATTATTGTTATGGTTTTGAAGAGTAGTCTATTAAGCACATGTCACTTTGTTTCTAGTATATTTGGTTTATGAATAATGAGATTTGAGCATCAGGTCTATCTTCTTTTTTTCCTTTCGCCTTTTTATTTGTTTTTCATCCCCATTTTTTGTATATTCTACCTAAAGCTTATATGTTTCCCCCACTTTATTCCTATTTCCTCTATCCTCTGCTTCTTTCTTTTCCCCTCCCTCATCCTGTGGTTGAAATTCAACTCTAGCATTAATGGCTTGTAATCTTCTTCCATCAGGCTTCAGAGCTGCAGACTACTACAATGGAAATGATGGATGCTGTTGAGCTAGAAAAGCAGAAACATAATAATACTAGAATGGAAGCTCTCCAGCGACTGGCTAAGCTAGAGGTGCTGCTACAATAGTTTTAGATTGCTACTTCATATTTTCTTAGTTTTCTCCATATTTTTTGTTGGTGTATTGCATTCGGATGGAAGTTCTTGTTTCTGATATCACTAGTAATTTCAGACCAAAAATTCTGATCTTGCAAGATCACTTGCTACTGCACAGAAGAAACTTGAAGTAGAGGTATGATAAACTTCTAAATATTGTCTGGTTGGACATTTCCCGTTTCTAGAAAATATTTTCCTCTCTGTACAGTATGTCCTTAGCGTCTAGATTCTGAAATCTGGCTTTTATACATTTGTTAATTTTTGGATTCATGCTTATTAAGATAACAGGATATAAAGCAAGCACATAACTAAGAAACATAAAGAAAACCAGAACTGTTGCTTTGTATATCTGGCTTACTTCTAGAGTAATGGATTTAGTAGCATCTTCTATTGGCTTGGCTCTTAGGTCTGACCAATTTACTAATTGATGACTTTGGGAATTGATAGATATATTTTAAGTGTAACTAACACCACAATGAAAGCTTTTCTACCCTAATCCTGCCAACCTTATATATGGTGCTCATTACATTTTAGCTTTTTGAACCAGATTAATCGGGTAGCAGATCTCCGACAACAAATTGAGCTGGAAGAAGTGACTCATGAAGGTATCTTTTACTTTGATACTAAGTTTCTTTAAAGTGTTTAGAAGAACCTCCTCCTGTTTCCAACATCAACCCCAATAATGAAGACAAAGAAGAAAAATATAAATCCACTTGCATTAAATATTTAAATGAATATATACAGGAAAAAAGAACGAAAAAGACTAACTGTTTAGTATCGCATCTAGAGTTGGTTTAGGATTTTGGCTATTTATCCTCTTTTGGTTGATGGGAATTGACCCATTGACGAAGTACTTTTCGAAGCTAATTGGTTGTTCAACATTAAAAAAATTTAAATTAATGGAACTTCATACATATATGAAACTTTAGGTTTCAGGTGTTTTGGTGTACGACTAAAACATTTTTTAAGAGTTCCTTCCAAAGTGTCGATTGCGAAGCATTAGATTAAAACCAACGACATAGGATGGATACGAAAAGAATCTGGAAGGTAGAAATCTTTTCTTTAAAAAAAACAAGGGGAGAGATATCAGGTTTACTTTTGAGGGTGTTCTTTTGCTCATCATGGGTGGGAGTCCTCCAAAAAGATGTTTCCCCTTCTTACTGATAGTAGCTTGGAAATCGATTTCTTTCCCACATGATCATTTTGTTTTTCCCTAAATAATTTTAGTTTACAATTAAACACATCGTGGTTTGTGGTGGAACAAATTACCCCTTGAGGTTTGAAACAATTCAACACAATTAATATGTTCTCCCTATTCCTGTGATTTCTTGTGCTGATCTTTTTCTCATTCCCTTGTTCTGCGCTTTCTTCCATCTGTTAGTATGCTAAAGTCTTGTATTTAATTGCTCCCTTGCTTTGCTACTACCCTAATGATGAGCCTAGATTTGATTGTTACCCAACAGCTTTTCCCTTTTCTTATCTCTCTTCACTTTTCACTTTTCACTTTTCACTTTTCACCTTCCCTTTCAAGAATCTAATTTGCTCGCTTAAAAACTCCAAATTCCTTTAGGTGGCTATTGGCTGGTGCAAATTCTTTTAAGCTCCGTTGCAGGTTTTCCTTGGAAAAATCAAATTTTAATTATATTTTCAGAATTTTTTGTTATTCAATTGTAGTCTTTTCAGTAAGTTGAATCAATGGAAATGTTCTAAATACATATTATTTTCATATTGACAATGACGATGGTGCTTGCCGCAATTATTATAATTCAGGGTAGCCACACTTGGATATATCGTATCATTGTTGAGAACAATATAATTATCTCGATCATGAGTGAGACCCATTTTTTTGTACTATCAACAGAATCAATTATAACAAGTCATGCATATACTGGAAATAAAGAAGATAAAATAAAAATTGGTGATGGAACTACGTAAATAGTATGGGCTAAAAGGTTAAAGGAGCCATGGGATTCCTGCTTTTTGGGCATAGGGAATGTCATAAGCAATTTCTTGACAAATGCTATGCTGAAATAACAGCTTATTTCTATCGGGCTTTACAAGTTACTTATATTTCTTTTTCACCTTGTAGAACTAAAGAGGAGGATCACCAGTAATCATCAGAGTGGAACTTTTCTGAACCAAGTGAGTTAAGTTGTTTGTTCCTCGTATCATATTGGAGTTGTAAAATACAGACCAGAGGGACTGTTATGATCTGGCATTTTCAGCTAAAATTCTTTGTGCCAAAGGTTCTCTGGATCAACATTTCGTTTAACTTTTCATTTTAAAATGTTGTAGTTAGCAACTTCAAAGGGAATTGGATTTGGATGTGAAATCCTCGAGGCTGAATACTCTGTTGTCACTGATAAAATTGGACGATTGCAAGACAAGGCTAGCTTTCTCTCTTATACTCTTTATTTTGCTCTCTCTAGATCTTCACATTCAATAGTATAAGTTGCAATCATATGACAATTTAGAAAATAAAAATCGATTGCACCATTCAGCTATCGTTAACTGCATGTTCCTTTTTTCTGCTAGAATGGACTAGTAGTAGAGTGGATATAAAGATCACATCTCTCAACTTAATAGTTCTCAGTCATGCATTTGTATCCTTTCAGTCACTACAATTATATAGAATTCTAACAAAACATTATTGTAGCATGTTGGAATAAGTTTATTTGTCCTTTCTGTTTCTAAGTAGGATCAAGACCCACTTTTGAATTGCTTTCCTCGTAAGATAGTTTTTCTTTTCTTTTCTTTTCTTCTTTTTTGAGTTTTTCTTTTCTTTTCTTCTTTTTTTGAGCACTTAAAAGTAGCAGTTACTTTTCTTCTTTATGCTGTATTGCATTTCCCACTTTTCCTTTTAAACCCATGTAGTAGATGTTAATTCTAGTTTTAGTAACTACATTGGTGTCACTGAACCTGTGACCAAAACTCAAAACATGCAATTGTTCTTTTTTTTGTTACTATGATAGTTAATTCTTTGAAAAACAAAGCTGGGGCTGCAAAAGAGATACTTTGGGAAAATTAAGCATTGGATAACCTTGTAGCGAACACCACTTAAAAATCTGTAAGATATTAGATGTTGATGTATAAATTAGACTCAAAGCATTAAAACATCTATAGGAAAACTAGAGGGAAAAGTTATGGGAGTGCAAGACAAAATTATGGAGTGATGTTAGAGAAGTAATTTCACTTTAAGAATTTGAAATTAGAAGTAAATACTAAAGGAGAAAATGTATAAGTTGGTGCAATTAAAATAAGTTCGATGAAGGAGGAACATGCTAACATACTTTTTACTGGTTATTTAATCGCGCAGCATTCATAAAAGAAAGTAGCAAGAATTCGACAGAAGATTCTTTTTGTACCTGTAGGAGAAAGGAAGGGGTAATAGTTGTTAGAACATGGGATGAATGGGAAGGTGTGGAGTATTATTTGGTTTATGTATATCCATATTGACTTTTTTTCTCTTCTAGTTATTAGTTGGTTATGTTATAAAAGTAATTGTAGAAGTATAAGACTGCTATTGTAAATAGATTAGAATTATATTTATATTAAATTTTATCTAATAGATAAAGTTTGTACTTTAGAATAACTCCTTGTTCAACAAGGAGTCCCGAAAACTTTGTATTACTGCCGAGTCTATTTAAAGACTCAATTCCTGTAAAGAAAATATAATTAGAAAATAACAGAAACCTTATTCTTTATGTTTCTCACCTCTCTACATGGTATCAGCTTAGGTTCCGATCGAATGAACCTAGCTGGTGGCCACTGTTTTCGCTACATCTTCTTCTTCTAATGAAGTTACATCTCTGCGAAATTTAAATTTATTCAGTTACGATGATCTGAGAGGTTGTTTGGTAACTTTCCAAAGATCCAACACGGCAAATCGACCTAAAAAAGAGGTCAAGATACTCCTTTCTCCACCGCTCTCCTTTCGGCTCAATCAAAATCCTCTTGGATTATTGTTTTCGGCATCCGACCACATGGTAGTCACAAGGAATTATTTTTACATATTTTCCTACCTCTTACATTCGTTCAATTAAGGCTGCTGATGGCTCCCTATCTACTATCTTGGGTTGTGGATCCATTCGGATTAATGATGATCTAGTTTTGCACAATGTCTTGTTTGTTCCCAATCTTGCCTCGCAACCTTGTATACATTAGTCGGATTATCGAAGACTTTAAAGTGTTCAAATCGTTTTAATGGTTCAGTTGTATTTTTGCGACCTTTGGACTCGAAGAAGACGATTGGCAGTGCTAGATTGCAAAGCGGGCTCTATATTCTTTCTAGTTCTTTCCCAAATTCCTCTATATGCTCTCTTACTACTATAGGACAAATTGATGAAGTTCTATTATGGCATTACAAACTAGGACACCCCAGTTTTCGATATCTTGCTAAATTGCATCCAAATCTCTTTGTTCATAAAAATCCAGATTCTTTTACATGCCATATCTGTCCTCTTGCAAAACAAACGAAATCTTCTTACTATCCTTCACCATACAAACCTTCCAAATCTTTTTCCCTTATTCATAGTGATATTTGGGGCCCTTCTAAAGTGAAAAACGTTAATGGCAGCCGCTGGTTTATAACTTTTATTGATGATCACAGTCGGCTAACATGGACTTACCTGATGAAAGAAAAATCCGAAACCAAAGCAATTTTTGAAAAATTTTATAATATGGTTGTTACTCAATTTGCAACCAAAGTTCAATTATTTCATTCTAATAATGGCAGTGAATACTTTGCTAAATCTTTGGGAGACTTCTTTTACCAAAAAGGGATTGTTCAAATGAGTTCCTGTACCCATACACCACAGCACAATGGTGTTGCTGAAAGAAAAAACCGCCATCTCCTTGAAGTTACCCGCTCTTTGCTTTTCACTGGTAACGTTCCTAAATACTTGTGGGGTGAGGCTTTGTTAACCGCCACCTACTTAATTAATCGCATGCCTAGCAGAATTTTGAAGTTTCAAACACCTCAAACAGTTTTCTTGAAGAGTTACCCATTTTTTAAAACTGTTTCTTCTATACTGCCGCCAAAAGTGTTTGGTTGTACTGTTTTTGTCCATAACTCTGCCCCACATACATCCAAACTTGATCCTAAATCCCTTAAATGTGCTCTAGTTGGTTATTCATCACTTAAGAAGGGCTACAAATGCTATCATCCTCCCACACATAAATTTTATATCACCATGGATCTTACCTTTTTTGAGCAAGAACCTTACTTTCCCAAGGCTGCAATTCAGGGGAGACTTGGAGAGCTTTTCAGCCTTTTCAGGTACATTTTGACTCTCCTGTATTTTCTTCTGAACCTTCAGACTTTGAGTCTAATCTTCCTTCAGAACCTTTAAAGTTTGCATCTACCAAATCTTCTAATCCACCTACTACTTCGACTAAAACACCCATAGACACCTCACATCCGCCAACCACATCACCTAAATCAACCAAAAAGCTGCAGGTTACACTCGAAGGAAGAAAATATCTGAGCCCATTTTGCAATCAGAAACTTGCCGAGAGTTGGATTTCAGTTCAGATGCTAATAGTGAAAGTGAAGGTAATGAGATCAGTGAACTTCCTCTCATTTCTACTGATCTTGATGATTTTCCTATTGCCATAAGGAAAGGTGTTAGGCAATGTACAAAGCACCCCATTCAGAGATTTGCCTCTTATGGCTGTTTGATGCCCTCCTTCAAGGCCTTCATGACTTGCTTGGATCGGGAAGAAGTTCCTACAACCATTGATGAGGCCTTAAAGATCCTAAATGGAGAAGGGCTGTTGAGGAAGAAATAAATGCTCTAGAGGAAAACGGCACTTGGATCATTATGATCTTCCTCAAGGTAAAAAACCCGTTGGATGTAAATAGGTATTCATTGTAAAATTTAATTGATGGCAACATCCCAAGACACAAGGCAAGGTTAGTTGCTAAAGGGTATACATGGACTTTTGGAATCGATTACATCAAACTTTTGCACTTGTGGCTAAACTTAATACAATACGAGTTCTCTTGAGTCTAGCGGTGAATTGTGATGGCAATTACATCAACTTGATGTTAAAAACGCCTTCTTAAATGGGAAGCTAGAGGAGGAAGTCTATATGAAGCTACCACGAGGATTGAAACATGTCATGGGAGAACAAAAGGTCCGTAAGCTTAACAAATCTCTATACTGCCTAAAACAATCACCTAGAGCTGGTTTGACCAATCTACAAAAGTCATTTTGAAGAATGGGTACAAACAATCCCAAGCAGATCACACCTTGTTCATTAAGGTAACTCGAGAAATAAAAAGGTTATCTTAATTGTGTATGTGGGATGATATAATAATGACAGAGAGGCGATGAAGAAGAGATTGATTGCTTAAAGAATCTTACGAACAAAGAGTTTGAGACAAAGGACTTAGGAAAACTCGGATATTTCCTAGGTATGGAGGTGGCAAGGTCAAGCAAAGGATTGGTGATCAACCAAAGAAAGTATATCTTAGACTTGCTAAGTGGCGGTATGATGGGATGTAAGCCAACCGATACACCCATGGAGGCCAACTTGAAGTTTGGTAAAGATGTTGCCATTTGGTAAATAAGGACAGCTTTCAAAGGTTAATTGGTAAGCTAATCTACTTGTCATTAACTCGGCGGATATAGCCTATCCTGTGAATGTTCTCGGTCAACATATGTCAAAACGAAAAAAGAAGAACACTTGGCTGCAGCAAATAGAGTTCTTAAATACTTAAAGAAAACCCCCGTACACGGTTTGATGTTTACAAAGACACAAGATAGAACTGTCAAAGTTTTTACAGACTCGAGTTGGGCTAGGTAGCTTACTGACAGAAGATCCACAAGTGGCTACTGTACCTTCGTTTGGGGAAATCTTGTAACATGGAAAAGCAAAAAACAGCAAGTTATTGCTAGAAGCAGTGCGGAAGCTGAATTTCGAGCATTGGCTTTAAGGATGTATGAGGGAATTTGGCTACTCAAGCTACTCAAGGAACTACATGTAGACCAACAAGGAAAATTCGAGATTCTATGTGACAATCAATCAGCAATTCAAATAGCAAAAAATCCTGTCCAACATGATCGCACTAAACATGTTGAAATTGACAAACATTTCATCTCGGAAAAAAATTATAATGGGACAGCCTCCTTGAGCTATGTCCCTACAGAAGGTCAGCTGGCAGATCTGCTCACAAAAGCCTTACCAAAACCAGCATTCGACAGGCTATCATCCAAGCTGGGAATATATAATATATATTCTCCAGCTTGAGGGGGAGTGTAGAAGTATAAGACTGCTATTGTAAATAGATTAGAATTATATTTAGATTAAATTTTATCTAATAGATAGAGTTTGTACTTTAGTATAACTCCTTATTCAACAAGTAGTCCTGAAAACTTTGTATTACTGCCGAGTCTATTTAAAGACTCAATTCCTGTAACGAAAATATAATTAGAAAATAACAGAAACCTTATTCTTTCTGTTTCTCACCTCTCTACAGTAATTTCTTTAAAAGGTGAACATAGATGGGTCAAAACATAGCCTTACTATTACTTTATTCTTACAGAATATTTTTAGGTTTTTTGTTATATCAATTTGACTTGCTTGTAACAAACAGGCTAGACAACTGGAAGCAAGCATTGAATCAACTAGAAAAGAGGTGGAGGAGCCAACAGAAGTAGAAGTTGAGTTGAAGCGAAGGCTTAGACAGCTTACTGATCATTTAATTCAGAAGCAAGCTCAGGTCTGTCTTTCAAATTTTGTGCATGTGGATGAAGCATTAATGTTTTTTCCTGTATAGTAAGTCATTAGGTGCTCAAAGTGAAAGGATAAGGGTAAACATTAGCAACCTTTTAAGTGATATATATGTGTGTGCGTGTGTGTGCGTTCAGCTTTCAAATTTTGTTCATGTAAATGATTCCGATTAATCGATATAACATTAACATCAAATTTTTTACTGCCTAATAAGTCATTAAGTGCAAGGATAGAGTGAACCTTAGCAACTTTTTAAATGATATGTGTGTGCGAATATCATACATAAAATGTTTTCAGATTTAAGGTGAAGACGTGAGCTACATTGTTAATTGGTCATTTGCCAAAATCTGCAGAACCCCAAGTATCTCTCTGCAATAACTCGGTTCTTAACCGATGTCAAATGTTGAAATGCATGCATGTATTGATTAACATGAATAAACAAATCAATATTGAAGAGTTCATTTGTTGTACTCCTCACTAGATCAAAGAGCCATACTTTTAGATTCATTCGTCTACTCTTATTTTTGCAGGTCGAGACACTCTCATCGGAGAAAGCAACATTGTCGTTTAGAATCGAGGTATGTTATTTATGAAGTGATGAGCAATACAAATTTTTTGGAACCAATCAGCAGATCTTGTAATTTGCACTTGCGAACTTCTTCAGGCAGTTTCGAGGATGCTGGAAGAGAACAAGTCCTTGAATATGAGTAATGCCTCATCAAGTGATTTGGAATCAGGGATGTGGGGTCTTTCCGATTCGAAGTTGCTCGAAGACAAAATCCGTTCCGGAAAACGGCAACTTGGATTTATGATCAAGCAGTTGGATGCTATATTTTTGGCGGGTGCAATATTCTTGAGAAGAAATGCAACAGCAAAAGTTTGGTCTCTGGTATACATCGTTTGCCTTCACTTGTGGGTCCTATATATTCTGATGTCACATTCCCAACCATCAGATGAGAAAATATCTGGTGCTGTTATGTCCTTGGAAAGCATCAACAAAACTGGTGTGTAATTCAGAATTGATGTATTTCTTGACACAACCATTGAGAGATCTATTATATGCCATAGGTAGAAATTGTTAAAAAAAAGAAGTTTAAAATGTTAACCGTCACATTTGTCAAAGAGTAGAAGTTGACAAGGAGAAACAAAAGGGAAACACAGCAATAAGAAGAAAATGGTGAAAACTCAAAAGAGATGTTAATCTCTAAACAGCAAACATCTTGATGCCTACTCCCCTATCCTGGAAAGCTCTTGAAACCAATGTTGATAGTGCCTCAATGGCATCAGTCTCCAGCTTTATTTCCGACACCAAGATCTTTGTCCGCGATATACAGGGATGAGCGTTGAGCAGCAACTTGGCAAGCTTATAATACTAATTTTCTGCTTAATTTGTTAGTCTTCACCCGTTCACTAACTGCTATCACATCTTCAGTTGGTTTTTTCTAGAGTTGTGCCAACCAAAATCATAGTTTTACAGGTTCCATTTATATTTTTGAGTCAGCAGCCTCTGACGATCTCAAACAGTACCACTGAAACAACCGACAAATAAATCAAGAATTGCTAAGTTTATATATAAAAAAAACTTATATTAATTGATAGTTACTTATAGAATAACTTTTACATTAAGATAACATGGTGTCATGGTGTAGTTGGTTATCATGTCAGTCTAACACACTGAAGGTCTCCGGTTCAAGTCCGGGCGACGCCAGTTATATTGTTTTAGTCTTGATTTTTTTGGCAACGTTAACTCAATTCATTGATGTAGCTGGTTTTCACGTTAGTCTAATACACTGAAGCAGCACTTCTGTTCGAGTCCAGGGGACATGGTTTTGTTTTACCTTTTCAGAAGTCCCTTTTCCTTATATTCAGTGCTTATAAATCTTTTTTTCTTTTCTTTTCTTCTTGTTGGCAATGGCTAATCAGAGGTGCAGATGCTGCAAAAAGGTGGCTGGGCCTGTCTTAGCAGCCAAGGAGATGAAAAATCCTAGCCTCCTTGAGGATTCCCTTACTAGAACACAAGAATGATTAAACAAACACAAAAATATTCTCAAAAATAAAACGATGTGCCAACTTATATCTATATAACATATTTTTATATTTATGTACTCATTTTCAAATTGAATAACATAGTATGTTGTTAAAAAAGTACATGTTTTTGTCATCGGCATGTTATACAAGCATAGCTCTCAAAGGCAATGCTCAACGAGATCGTCAAAACGATTCTCTTTAGAAAGTCAAAGCTCTACCCTCTCTAAAAACTCTTAATTCCTTTTCGTTTTAAGGATAGTTGTTGCTCTTTTTTTAGCGGCTGGCCTCACCCTTTACTCTTCCTTGGCTCCTGTTTTTTCTCTTTGTCCTGAGATTATTTTCAGCTCGCCTCTCTGTCGTCTGTCTTGTGTTTGTTCTGATGACCTTGCATGGTTGTTTTGATGCTACTTTGTGTTTCCGACAATTATTGTCTGGGCACGGGCTCATTTTTGCGAGGAGAAAGACGGACCCTTCAAGGTGATTTGGGTCGAGAAGGTTGGAGTGGTGGGCCAACAACGTCCCCCATTTTCCCCTCCTGTGTTTTCTTTCGATTTTAATTCCGGCTCTTGGTTGTCTTTTTATTTTGCTGGTTCTTTGGCCCGTTGTGTTTGCGGTTCTGGTAGGTACTTGTGGATTTTTTTGGTTCAGCTCTTTCATTTGCTTACTTTCTGATGAGTGTCGACTTTTGAGTTGATTTTTCGTCGAGAAAGGACAATGTTCAAGTTTTACGGTAAGTATGGTCTTTTTTCTGTCGATTTCGTCAGTCCGGTCTCTTAAATCACTCGTCAATATTAAAATAAATAAATTAAATTAAAAAACTAGAACAAATTAGAACAAAAAACTATAAATGCAGGAGATACAAATATTATTTTTTTAGAACTGTGAGGAAAGTAATTAATTATATAATTGACCAAAAATTAATGGAATATTTGAATTTGCTGGCTTTTATCACTATTAGAATTGTCGAGAAGCAAATAAGGTTGTTGATGGTTTTTCTAAAGCTACAAACTTCACGGACGGTTTTCTACTACTCTTTGGATTTAATCTAGTTTTATTAAGTGATTATATGTAAAGAGATGTGCACGGTCCTCCTTATTTATGTATAATGTCTAGTTTTTTTTTTTTTTGAATTTACGTATAATGTCTAGCTGATATAATAGCTCTCGCCTTTTTTCTTAATTAAAAAAATAAAAATAAGGGTAAAATTTTGATACACAGGCTGTGTAAAATTAATTTTATAGAAGCATTCATATTTACACTATAAAATTCAAATCTTAAATTTTTAACCCTAACCCTAAAAAACTAAACCCTAAACTTTAAATCTTATACCCTAAATTATAAACACTAACCTTAAATTCTAAACCCTACAACCTAAATCCCTAAACTTAAACTCTAACCCCTAAAACTAAAATGCACGCGTAAATTTTAGTTTATACGGCTTGTGTATCAAAGTTTTTTTCTAAAAATAATTAAAAGATTGAGAATCAAAGTGAGCAAAAGGAAAATATTTTATGCACTAGCGGTGGAAATAAAAAGTTTCTACAAACACTCTTAGTTTTAGGATTTGGGGACTCGGTTTAGGGGTTTATAATTTAGGGTTCATGGTTAAAATTTAGGGTTTAAGATTAGAATTTAGGATTTAGATGCTAGGGTTTAGGTTTTAGGGTAATATGGTTAGGAATATAAGTTTTAATCTATAAACCTTAAATTTTAACCCTACCTAAGTTCTAACCACATCCCTAAATTCAAGATTGCTTCACTTAAAACCCTAAACATTAAACCTTAAACGAAATCCCTAAACTCTAAAATTAAGAGACTTGTAAAAACTTTGTATTTACACAATATGTGCCTGGAATGGAATAATTACCCTAGAAAAAAAAGTCAAGATGAAAAAAAAAGTTTAAATCTGGGTGGTTAATTTTACCATTAAGCCTTAATAATGAAAGTAACCAATTTGGACCAAAGGTGTTCCGAATCCAAATACCGGATTCCTGAACGAGGCAAACAGGTCCATCTAATGTCTGGCCCATTCTAAAAAATAGAAATCATCTACGCCCATTTTCACTGAGCTAATCCTTTCTCCAATCAGCATCCGCCACGATATTACTTATTCAGAGCCATAAAATAATAAAGGGTAAACTGTACTGGTGGTCACCAGACTATTATTGTTTTCCTATTTTGGCACCCAAACTAATTTATTTCGGTAAAAAATTTCCTAACGTTACATTTCGTCATTACTTTGGTCACCGACCTTTAAACAAATTAACGGTGAAGTTAGTGTAAATTTTTGCTCTAACTTTTTATTTTCCACATCATTTTGTCTCTCTTTATTAGTATCCTGCGTGTCATTTTTAATTATTTTAATGGTTGATAACCAAAATAATAACGAAACGTAACGTTGTGATATTTAAAAAAAAAAACTAATTTAGTGACCAAAATAAGAAAATGAGAATAATTTAATAACCGCAAGTGTAGTTTACCCAATAATAGAGAAAGAAGGGTACACACGCTCCCATCAGGCCATCATGGTGTTTTCTTTTGGTTGAATTAAATATATTTATAATTATTATTTCATATATATTTTTGTTGGCAAAATCGCAGCAGATCTCGCTTTGTAGTTTATTCCCCATCTGTCTCTCGCTCCTTGGCTGCTGCTTCCCGTGAAACAGAAGAGCACAAAAAAAATGTAAGTTCCCTTTTCCTTTTGATTTTCCCGTCAATTTCCTTAAATTTAATTTTGTTTAATCTAATCAAACCGAAACCAGTTCCATTCTAATTTGATCCGTTCCTCCTACTGCTTTACACCTTCTCACGTTGCTGAATTCCCTGTGTTTGTGTTTAATTTTCTTAATTTTGATGATTTGATCCATTTTTTAATATAAGAAGTTTGTTTTCCTTAATCTTATTTGCAACGGATGTTACTTTCGGTACTAGTTTAGTAGTTTCTGTTTGGATTAGGGAAATAAATATAAAAGGAATTATAGTTTTCAACAATTCTAATGGTGTTTGAGCCATTTCTGATCATTCAAGTTTCATGATCTGTAGCTTAAGTTCATTAGTGGAGTTAAGTTCTCTTTAAACGGAAGTACGATATTGATTTTTGTGAATTTAGAATGGCATGATTAGTACATATCGGTAAGTAATAGATTCCGGATACTGGTTAAGATTAACAGTGTATTAGGAATAACTGGAGATTGATGGAAAGGAGGCCATTTTTATTGAATAGATTTCAAGTGTAGCAAACTATGAAATTGAGATGGATCTGGAAATGAGTGGAATTTGCTTCTTCTACATAAACAGGGAAAGGTATTTTTTAGCAATGGTTCCTTTATAATTTTGTTTATTAAAGTACGGCTTGATTTCTACTTTTTAATTTTCGGGTTGAGAATTCCGGTCATGTTCTTCTATTGTTTTCATTCTTGCAAATCCAGTTTTTTTTGAACATTTCAAAATGAAAATGCATCTTTTAGGAGAACAAAATGGATTATTACTTATTTTTTATAAAGAACCTTATACTATAAATGATGTTATATTTAGACAGTTAATAATTTTTAATCAATTGTAAATTTTGCTTTCAAACTTTTTCTTTTTCTGTTAAACTGAAAGAAATAATAAAAGGGCAAATATCAAAATCAGTAATCTGACAGATCTCCATAATTTAACTACTTTTCAAGCTTGCGGATTTTGCTAGACCGGTTTAGTGAATGGTGCCGTTGATGTTTAACAAATATTCAAGCTTCTAGATTTTTTTCCTTTTAACTCTTTCTGGAGTCTGAGAATGGAATTACAATCTTCTTTTTTTAGGGGAAAAACAATTTGATTAATATATTTATTTTTTTCCTTTCCTGCCAAAAATGAATTTTCGGTCTCATTGTGTCTTTCTTTCTTGACAGAACTACAAAATGGTTAAGGCAGAACACATTAACAGTATGGAGGAGGGAACACTGGAGATTGGCATGGGTAAACTGCTTGCTTTAAACTAGTTCCATGATCATCATAAGCAACTTTTCTTGTTTTTCTTTTAATGGATTGTGTTTTAACTATGAATTGAGTACTCTGTCTAATCTTGAGGGTTGAATTGGTGATAAGATTCTGGTTAAATTGCGACGTGCATTGTGGCAAACAGGAAGTGTTGCATGAAAGAAACTGGTGAACTTAAAAGAATAATTATTTTCTTTTCTTGAGTTGATTGCAGAATATAGAACAGTTTCTGGAGTTGCTGGGCCTTTAGTAATCCTTGATAAAGTGAAGGCAAGTTTTGTTTTTCTCTCAATATGTGGGATCTTTCTCAAGCTTGTTTGGTTTTGATTTCAACTCATTATCTGAGGGTTCATGCTTTGTCTAGGGACCCAAATTTCAAGAAATTGTTAATATTCGTTTAGGCGATGGGACAACCAGACGTGGTCAAGTCCTTGAAGTTGATGGAGAAAAGGCTGTTGTTCAGGTAATTTCTGTCTTAGATTCTCTAGCTTTCCTCTGTAACTATGAATTCCTGTTATATGCACTTTAACATCATGACTAAAAGAATAACATCAACTTGTCTGGTGCTGCAATTTTGCTTTTAGTATATGCATTTATTCTTCATATGTTACTTTGGCTAGGTTTTTGAAGGAACATCTGGAATTGACAACAAATATACAACTGTGCAATTTACAGGAGAGGTATGTAACGTCCTGCTTTTTGTCTTTTATGATTAATCCTATTCTTGCATCTCCTAATTTGATAATAAAATAACTTACCTTCAACACTCCTGGAAAATAATTGAATTCCTGCTTTTTATGTTGGGAAATTTTTAGTTAAGATAGCGGGTTGGCATCATATATCTGATTGTATGTGTTTAGACATTACTAGCCATGCTGATACACTGTTTCTTGAATCTTGACATATCTGGTCCTTTAGTAGACTGTAGACCAGAAGGTAATTAAGTCTTGTAAGTTGTAACTACTAGACCTTGTAGACATTTATGTTGAGCAATGAGATAAGGTTCTTTTTCGGCATTATACTGGCTGTTATTATTGTAATATTTTATCTTCTAAGGATTATGACATCATCTCCTAAATTGGTCTCTAAAATAAAATTAACTTTTTCCGTTTATTTTAAATTACAGACTTAGTATATGGTTCGATTAGGCATCTACGTTTTTGCTTAGGGCCATGTTTGCTACCATTAAACAGAATCTAACAATGGAACATGTCATCTCCATTGAGGAACTATTGATTCTAATTGCCGCATCCTATGTGAACGTTAATAACTAGCAGTCTGTTACTTGTTTGCTATGTTGCTCCAACTCTTGTCAAGCACCTATGTCCAAAGCATTTGTCCAATGCTTATCTGGGCATGAATATAGTGATATGACCCTCCAAGGATCTTAGATACATGGAAAGTTTAGAAAAAATTAAATATATCCTCGTTGGAATCAGACCTGTACCTGACCCTTTCGAGTATGAGTAACATAGCCTGTTTGGGTTTCTTGGGAATGTTTGGTTTTCCACTTCCAGCCTCTATAATAACAAGGTTAAGTTTATGCAATCAAGACTTTAGACTGTTGCTAATAGTTATTGGTTTTTGGACATAATGATCATAAAAAATGGCATCTTATTCCAACCATATGTGTGCATACTTGTTCTTATGCCCATAGGGAAACAAGCACTAGGTATCATGTTTTCTGCACCCTCTGATTTCTTTGCTTTTTTTAACTCGTTTTCCTGTAATTATTCTCCTAACTTTATTTTGTAGGTGTTGAAAACTCCTGTCTCTTCGGATATGCTTGGGCGTATTTTCAATGGCTCTGGCAAGCCAATAGATAATGGTCCACCTATCTTGCCCGAGGCATATTTGGATATCTCTGGTATGTAGCGTTGTGGAATGAATGATAATTGAACAGTATAAGCTGCTTGCAGTCAGTAGTTTGTTAGCTACATTATTTATCCTTTATACTTTTACTTTGTAGGGAGTTCTATTAATCCTAGTGAGAGAACCTATCCTGAAGAAATGATACAGACAGGGATTTCAACAATTGATGTCATGAATTCAATTGCTAGAGGGCAAAAGATCCCTCTCTTCTCAGCTGCTGGCCTTCCCCATAATGAAATTGCTGCTCAGATTTGTCGTCAGGCTGGTTTGGTGAAACGTTTGGAGAAGGCAGGAGATCTTCTTGAGGTAAAGTTCATGTACTAACATTGCTTGTCTGGTAATAATGTGACATCCTTGATGGTTTGAATAAGGTTAATGAGCTAATTGTAAATCAAATATGAAATTTTTAATGAAGTTTCTTTCAAGTGGCGTTTTAATTTCGTTGCATGTCATTACCCAGTTGCTTGTCCATTTGGAGTGAACTCAAAATTGAAGATACATTTAAAAAAGCATTTTGTACTTCGTTTTAGTTATCAGTTTCCACTGATATTTCTCACTACTGAAAATGTTTGCATGTTTGTCTTTGATGTTTCTTTCTACCTTTCCATAAGTTAATAGAAATCTAATTGTTTCACTGACTGATTTCAGGATGGTGAAGAAGATAATTTTGCAATTGTGTTCGCGGCTATGGGGGTAAACATGGAGACTGCACAGTTCTTCAAACGTGACTTTGAGGAAAATGGCTCAATGGAGAGAGTGACCCTTTTCCTAAACCTGGTATAATTCAATTTGGGATACGAAGGCTTTATTCAAATATTTATTTTAAATGGGAAAGGTGGGTTGCGAGTTTGCATCTACTTTAAAAATTTATGTATAGCTGGAAATTAGCTTCTACTTTCTTCTCTACAGGCTAATGATCCCACAATTGAGCGTATTATCACTCCTCGTATTGCTCTCACTACTGCAGAATACTTGGCATATGAATGTGGGAAGCATGTTCTTGTGATCCTTACAGACATGAGTTCTTATGCTGATGCTCTTCGTGAGGTAAAAAAAAAAACAACAACCATGTCTCATTAGTGCAAAGTCTCTGGTTTGCATGACTACTACTAGCTATAGAAGAGATCCATGGAACCATGTATGATTTTTTTTTCCACTATGGCTAATGATCCTGATTGATCTTGCATTCTTGACATTTAATACATGCATATTTATGTGAATGCTGGAAGTTTAGTCTTTATTTATCTTAAATCCACGTGGTTTTATAGTGTTATGCCATTTGTGTAAGACAATCTACTATTGCTAATGCAGGTGTCTGCTGCACGAGAAGAAGTACCCGGAAGACGTGGTTATCCTGGGTACATGTATACTGATTTGGCCACAATATATGAGCGCGCCGGACGAATTGAGGGGAGAAAGGGTTCTATCACACAGATTCCAATTCTTACTATGCCAAATGATGGTAGTGCATCTTTTAACTATATCAACTTTTTGCACTGCAATACTTTCTTTAATGAGAATTCTGGTTCATAACTTCATTCTCTTTGGTTATTTGTTTTTCATTTTTGGAAGATATTACGCATCCCACCCCAGATCTTACTGGATATATCACAGAGGGGCAAATATACATTGACAGACAGCTTTATAATAGACAGGTAATGTTAAAGGTTCACAAATTATGTATCTAGGAGATACGAAGGTTCACAAATTATCACCATGATTCTCATAAATTTCATTTTTAATGTGGTGTTTTGTATGGGAACTTTGTCTTCTCCATTATTTGCATTGCATTAGTAAATTTCTCAAGGTGACTTGGGTTGAATGTGGCTCATCAGGGTGTATGATGTTGACGGAATTAGTTTGCTTAACTGGTTGATTTCAGGATCTACAATACTGATCTGTTTTCAAAATGGATTTTGGTGAATATGGTTTTCTTCTTTGTATGATAACAATTTAGTTTATTTGCTTCAATTAATAAAATCCCCTCCTTTATGAATTGGACAGATATACCCACCAATCAATGTGCTTCCGTCGCTGTCTCGTCTGATGAAGGTGAGGATGGCACTCATCAGTTGATGCTCTTGTTTTTTAAGGAGGATAGTTTTTATCTGTCAAGATGAAAAATATACAGATCGTAACTTACTATAAAGTGTAACCATTTTTCTTATATAATATATATATTTCCTAGAGTGCCATTGGTGAGGGGATGACACGCAGGGATCACGCTGATGTGTCTAACCAGGTATGAGTGCATTGTATAATTTCAATCGTCCGTTGTATGTGAATTGTGAAGGCATCTATCAAACTTTGCTTCTTTTTCTGGGTCCTTTTAACCTTTAGCTGTATGCAAATTATGCTATTGGGAAGGACGTGCAGGCCATGAAAGCTGTGGTCGGAGAAGAAGCACTTTCTTCCGAGGATCTGGTTTACTCTCTTCCACTTCTTGCTCCATTTTCTGGTCAAGTAATTGCTTAGAAATAACTTAACGTGATGTTGTCCCTGAATGTAACAGCTATACTTGGAGTTCTTGGACAAATTTGAGAGGAAATTTGTTACCCAAGGAGCATACGACACCCGCAATATCTTTCAGTCACTCGATCTGGCATGGACGCTGCTTCGCATATTTCCTCGCGAGCTTCTCCACCGTATACCAGCCAAAACTCTCGACCAGTTCTACAGTCGAGATGCAGGTAACTGAATGAGGCAAACTGATGCCCTTGGATTGCCTCCTTGGTAGCCATTAGAAGTTGTTTATATCTGCCATTTCCGAGTAATCGAGTAATAATGGATGATTTCCAGTTTGATAAAGTATAACATTTTCCCCCTAGAGGAACTATAAAGCCCCCCTTGTGTAATACACTTGTTATTCTATATTCCTTTTTTTTTTTGACTCTGTAGATTTGGATTATTTACATATATCCATATTAAAATACTTACCAACTGCATTTAGCTGCTTTTCTTTTCTTTTCTTTGCTTTGTATTTGTTTGTTATGTGATGATGAAAATAATGTAGACGGAGGATGAGTTGTGCTGTTATGTTGAATTCGAAGGCTCGGAATCCTTAACCTTTGCAGGTTGACTTATTTTAAAAAATAAATGTCCAAAGTGTGTCACTTTTTGTTTTATGTATTTAATTTTTTTAGTCGAATCATTATCTAATAAATATTTATAACATGGCATTTTAAGTTATATAGGATACATATAATTATTTGAAAAAATAAAACTATTTTTTTTAATTATATTGTATTTAGTTAATTGTTTTGTTTTTCGTCACATTATTTTACCTTCTAAACATTTTCCCCTCTTCTATTCAATCTAGGGTTTATCCTATGAATTTCAAAGCATGATTGATAAAGATCAAATGTATAATTGCTGCTTTTGCAAATAAAAAACGACTTCATCGGCCGTAGTAAATTCAATCACGTCAACACAATCCAAATTTCAACTCAAAAAATATAAGATAAATTATATTCATGTCATTTAATTCTGAATTTATCACACACAAACTAGTTATTTTTTTAAAGAATTACAGACATTTTACTTAATTAAAATATTATTATAAATATGTAATTGATTGTTAAATATTAGACGAAAATAACGGTGTAGTTTGATATAATAATAATTTTAGTCCTTAAAATTTATACAATTTATTACTTTAGTTTTAATTTAAAATAATTTAATAAATTTAACCTTTCATATTTAAAAAAATTATGATTTTAGTCTTTGTTTTTCTCATAAATTGCTTATTCTCCTACCATAAATATTATATTATATTTTGGGTATAATAATAATTTTATAGTAATTGTTGTTGCTTTATGGCAAAGTGTAATTATCCAACTATTGTTTTGATCTGATGAGAAAACTAAATTGATAGAAATTTTTAAAAATGAATGGTTAAATTTATTAAACTGTTTTAAATTATGACAAAATTAATAGAATGTATAAATTTTGGGAACAAAAGTGTTATTATATCATGTCACGCTAGATGTATGTTTCAATTTTAATAACATTGTAACTTTTTTATAATAATATTTTGATTTAACTACATGTTTGTAAATTTTAAAATAAAAGTCATTCACTTGTTACTAAACTCATAATTAAACTTTATATGCATAGGATGAAAAAATTATTTAAAATTTAAAAAATAAATAACAAAATATTTTCACATAAATTTAATTAATAAATATATAATGATTTAAATATAAAAAAATCATTTTCTTCTCTTTTCTTCTCATAATTTCCTTTTCTTTTCTCTTATCCGCATTTCCTCATACATGAACTAACACTGAGAAGAAAAAGTTTTGTAACGTATCAATATCAAGACTTTACGTACGCAGTAATCCATGTATCTTCTCTTCTTTTTATATATGGTTGTGAAACAAACTTATCTTTTAAAAGGAGAAAAGAACTTGAGTTCAAACAGACCGCTCCAACGTAAAAGTAAACGAATAAATTTACGAATAGAAATAAAATCACATATTATCATAACATCAAAAAACATTTCCCCTAAAAACAAAGATCAGACTTTAAATTCCTTTTGTGCGGTCGACCATTTTCGACCATCGGTGAACTTTTATTTTTTATTCAGAGAGATGACCATGGTCTCCTTCCTCTGTGTGTAGGCTTGATTCCTCCAAAGATTTACTTCTTGTTGGTGGGGTTTCACCTTTCTCCCTAACGCTCTTAGCTTAGTTGTTTGGTCATGTATGTTGGTGTCAATGTGCAAGCTATAACTATTCACTTAACAAGAAGTTAATTCCTTTTTAGTTGTATTTTATTCAAAATAATATTTAGGGGTGAGCGTTCGATCGAGTCGAGTCAAAAATTTTTGAGTTATTCGAGTTGACGCGTCATATTTTACAACTCAAACTTTATTTGAAATTTTTTCAATTCGAGTCGAGTTTAAGAAATTTGAGTCGAGTCGAGTCGAGTTTTCGAGTTCCTATAAAAATTTAATTGTAATTATTTATCATGTTATAGTACGGTTTGATTCCAATTTAAATCTCTTTCTCTAATCATATAAGATATGCATATATATATATATATAAATATTGCTTCATATTTTTTCATATGTTGCAATATTTCTTCATATTTTTACATATCGGTATATATATAATAAAAAATTGAGGGACTCGTCGCGAACTTAAAATTAAATCTATTAATTACTAAAAATTTCGAGTTATTCGAGTTTCTATTTTACAACTCAAACTTTATTTGAAATTTTTTCGAGTCGAGTTGAGTTTATGAAATTTCAAGTCGAGTCAAGACGAGTCGAGTATTTTCACCTCGAGTTGAGTCGAATTATTCAGTTTTTTCGAGCCGAGTCGAGTTTTGCTCATCCCTAATAATATTAACTCATATATGAACAGAAAATATTTATCCCTTTTGATGTTACTTTTTCATGTCTATATATATACATATATATATATATATATCAAAGCTTAAAAAATAGGTTTATGGATTATGATTGAGGATTAAGGGTTAGAGTTAGGGTTAGAGTTTAGGATATATAATTTATTTTTTAGAGTTTAAAATTTATAAATTAAGGTTAGTATGTTTAAATTTTTATTTTCTAACTTTGAAACATATATAAGGCACAAAAAGAACATTAAATTTTTGTTCCTCGTATATATATACAATGAGTGTGTCAAATTCTAGTGAAAAAAATATATTATTGTGTGAATGGAAAACATGGGAAAAAGGAATCTATATACATATATTGTCACGACCCGAACATTGAACTCGAGTATCGGGTTAAACCGAGGCAAGGGCCTCGTGTTTAGGTCATGCTATTGGGCCTTATAAACTTTTTTAGGCTTGGATCTTTAGTTTGGATGTGGGATTGAGGAGATGGTATGGGGGTATTTTGGTAAATGCCAAAATGGGGTAAAAAGAGGGAGAAGAGCTTTATTTCCCTACAATATGCAGAAAATGGTGATATCATCAACTTTACATCTTCTTCCTCTTTCTTAAATCCATTTCCCCTTCCAAACACTATCACCAAAGGTAAGATTTTGAAGTTTAGCCTCTTGAATCACGTTTGGCTTGTAGAGGAAAGTTTTATCAGCATTCAAGGATCTACATTTCAAGGTAAGAATGGTTAGTTTTGGTGGAGAAGGGTGTTTTAGTGGGGGTTTTGGAGGGAGAACAGGAATGTAGGGGTGAGCGTTCGATCGAGTCGAGTCAAAAAATTTTGAGTTATTCGAGTTGACGAGTCTAATTTTATCATTTGAACTTTCATTCGAAAATTTTTCGAGTCGAGTTGAAGAAATTCGACTCGAGTTATTCGAGTTTCTATTCGAACTTAGTTGTAATTATTTATAATGTTATAGTATGAATTAATTCTAATTTTAAACGACTTTATCTAACCATATAAGATATATATATATATATATTATTTTTCATATATATAAATAAGAATTATAATGTTATTTAATAGGTCAAATATCATTTAAAATTATATAATATATATTAGCTCAATCGATAAATTTTATTAATAAAATCTTCAAAATAAGATAAGACTATAAAATTTAAACTCGATAAACTACAAAATCGTACCAAACAAAGAAAATATAAAGCAAAACACACACACCAACCCAACTAACACACCTAAATGGAACACCATCAGCTACCAAAGATGGCAGTTAGCACACATAAAATCAAAGCCAACAAGAATTCTCCACCAGTATACAAGTACATAATAGTGTCCGCCTACAAAGCCAAAAGCTTCAAATACCAAACATCATAAGATATGGCCAACTTCAATCAAGCAAAAGCACTTTAACATCATATCCACGCTAAAAAAACAAACCCTCAAACACATTAGTAAGAACACAGTATAGTTTAGGAAATCTAACAACAGTCAACTACACAAGATGAAACAAACCGATGAAAAGCAAAGCGATAATAGTCCAAAAATCAAAATGCAACAAAATACTTATTCTTGAGTTTTTGTATTACATTGTCGAATACCTTAGACTCCTTCCGTTTCGTACAATATCGACAATTGTGTGAAAACTTCTTGATTTTCAGGTATTATTGATAACTCTTAACAAAATAAAAAATATTAGTTAAAATATAAATAATGTCGGCAATTAACGATAATAATTAAAATTAAATATTACCATCTTCCATGTCTTGAAGTTCCTCAAGATACTCGTCAAGGTTGATGGGATCCTTAGATTTTCGAAGCCAATCCCGAGTACAAATCAAAGCCTCAACCATCGTCGGAGTTAATGAACTTCTAAAACCATCTAGAACACGTCCACCGGTGTTGAATTCACTCTCTGAGGAAACTATCGAGATAGGGGTAGAGAAAAAATCTCGAGCCATACGTCCAAGAACAGGGTATCTTGGACTATTCAGTTTCCACCACAATAATATATCAAATGAACTCGAGTTGTTTGCTTCTTCCCCCTCAGTCAAGTATCTATCCAACTCAGATTTAATTTCTAAACCAACCCGTTGTTTCTTCAACAGAAATTGTTGCACGGCCAAACTCATCTTTGATTGATCTGTAGAATCTGAAAATTTGGTCGGAACACTAGATTGATCTTGGTGGACCATAACTCTCCCAGAAAGGGCAAAGTATTCATCAAACAAACAATGCAATTCTTTATCAATCACCTTCATAATCTCACTAGCAACATTAGGAAAAAGCAAATGTACCCCAAAGCTCACAAAATCCATTTTACGTCGTGGATCTAAGATAATCGCGAAGTAAACTAGAAAGTTGATCTTTTTGGCATCACCCCAATACTTATTGTATTTGTCCATCATTTTGGAAGCCATGGAAATTATGTCTAAATCTTCACAATTTGACCATCCATCAAGTAAACAACGTATATCTATCAATATTTCCCAAAAGAAATGAGAGGTAACATACAAAGATCCGGATACCTTCAATGTAAGATCATAAAAGGGCTTTAAAACTTTTACAGTTCTTCGAACATTTTCCCAATCATCAATTGTAGGGACTCTATCTCCAGCTGTGAGATCAACAAAAAAGCTATGGTCTTCACGACCATACGAATGAAATGAGCGCTCGTATTTTTCAGCCACCTTTAACATCGTGTACGTTGAGTTCCACCTAGTAGGCACGTCTAAACACAAATGAGCATTAGTGTCTATCATTTCTTCTTTTGCCCGGTTGTAGAACTTTTTCATCCTTGATGGTGATGCTCTTATGTACCTCACAGCAGCTCTAACTCGGTCAACAGATACAGAATCATATTTAACACCTTCTTGCACAATGAGATTAGAACGTGTGCAACAAATCTCGTGTGCATATATTTCCCATTTGTGACACAATTATTTCGATGGCTCGATTTCTTTCTCAGATATTTAATACCAGCACCATTAATATATGCATTATCAACTGTAACAGTGTAGACCCTCTCAATCCCCCAATCTATAATGCAATTTTCAAGGGTTTGGCCTATGTTTTCACCACTATGAGCAGATATTGGACAAAAATTTATAATTCTCTTTTGCAACATCCACTCATCATCTATCCAATATGTTGTAAGAACCATATAAGATACTCTTTGCAATGAAGTCCAAGTGTCAGTTGTTAAACAAATTCTACTCGTAGCATCTTTACCAAAAGAATTCTTCATCACCTTTTTTATGGAGTTGAATAAATCGAGACAATCCCTTCTGATTATAAATCGAGATGGGAGATAAAACCTTAGGCATGCTATAGAAAGAAATGACTTAAACCCTTTTCCCTCTACAATTCGAAAGGGCAGCTCATCCACGATTATCATGTGAATCAACACCTTTTCTAATAGCATCTTTGTTAAATTTCCAAGTTGAAAAAGTTGAATTTGCATCTTCAGAGTCAATCTTAGGAAATGTCAATTCTGATTGTTTATGATCCGAAGTGTTACCTCTAGGTTTTTTCAAGCATGCTTTAAACGATTGTTCAAATTGGTTGTAGAACCCCATGTTTCCATGGAGCAATTTTTGCCACAACGAATGCACCTCGCCCTATGCTCTGATTGCTCTCCATCTTCAGTTTTATATTTGGTAAAACGATTCCAACAATCTGATCTTGGTTGTTGTTTCTTTCATGCAGTTTTCTTATTTACAATCGTACTCGTTGTCTTTGGATCATTGTCTTTAGTTGGAGAACCTTTGTGAACTTTGAGTAGAAGTATGTCCACATGGTTGTGAGCTTTGACTACCTTGTGATTCATTCATCTACAATGTAAAAATAATGGATGTTAGTGAAATATGCCGAAATATATGCAAGAATACATGTGAAATAATATTGAAAGTGCAGTGGAGTAGTCTGAAGCAATTTATGCCCCATTCGTTTTTACTCTGGAAAACTGGAACTAAATGCAAAGACTAAAAAAAGCACAGTAAAGCAAATGATTAGGTCAGTTGAGTTGGCTGGGGTGACTAAAAGCTATGTAAATTAAATTAAAATTAATCAAGTATTCAAAACCCAGAAAATTAATGATTGGCACTTAACATTTAATTGCCCACTCAATAAAATTAAGAAAATCTAAAATCCAATCAATAAAATTAACAAATATTCAGATCATATGAACATGTTAATCCAAAAAACAAAACTCAATCAAATAATCAACGATGAATCATCAATGAACCCATTCAAAAGAAGAAAGACCCAACAATACCAAAAAAGAAAGAAAGAAACAGATTCAAATTTTATAGAAACATCTAATATGAAATTCTAACGATGAAAATTTCTTACGATGAAACCTGGAGCTTCGATGGAGAACCACGCCAAGAACAAAGCAATTAGGAAATTTAGTTTGAGGACTTCCAATTTTTAAGGATTTAGGGTTAGCTTTAGTTTTAAAACATGAGAATGGAAAAAGGCAGAGAAAGTGAGGAACAAAGTGAAACATCGGGTTTACAAAACACACAAGTGTAATTTATGCCATGTATAAACAAAACAGCAAAGTATAAAAAATTTTAGTTTTTCAGATATTCGAGTTTTCAAATTTCCAAACCGACTCAAACTCGAGATATAAAATAAAATTTCGAGTTGACTCGAACAACTCGAATAACTCGATTCAAATAACTCAAAATTTGAAAAAAAATTAATTTTTTCGAGTTAAATCGAGTTATGCTCACCCCTACGGGAATGGAATTTTAAGAGCTTCAATCTCATCTAGATATGAGTTTTTGGTTCACTTATTTCCCCAACAATGTTGTAACATGTTTGGTGGCATCTCTTGTAGTGAACGAGGTTGGGAACTCTTCTAAGGATCAAGGGAAGAGCAAGGCTTGAAGTTGTGCTATGGGCTCATTTCTCAGCTGTAAAAATCAAGGTTAGTGCACTACTAACTCTTATAGTTTCCTGGAAATCATAAAAATAGGTTTTGATGCATAAATTGGATGTTTATAGCTTGATATACCTTGGTTGATCTTTAATGGTAAAAATGTGGAATTGGTGTTGTTAGGGCGTAAAATTGGTAGTAACTCACCTAATAGCTTCACCATAACTTGTAAGAACGATTTGGGGCTTAACTACATAGGTTAAATGGGATTTCTAGGTGAAATTCGAACCTAAACTTTGAAATTCTGGGCTCGCATACCGGTACTGCGTGTCCAGTATCGATACTTATATGTTATAAAAGGGGACAGTTTGTGAGGGGCATACCGGTACTACTATACGCATATTGGTACCCTTGCTTATTGGGAATTCCAGTAGCGCTTTCGCGTACTAGTACGCTAAGGAGCGTATCAGTACCACTATTTTATTGCCTGAGAAAGGCTTTTGTGTACTAGTACGCAAAGGTAAGAGTACCAGTACGGGTAGCGATTGGTACGGGGTGGATCACCTATCGATACTGAGTACCGATACAGGGGTGAGCATATCAGTACGGGTTGAGACACCAAATCTTTTGAACCTAATTTGAGTGTCAATACTCGAAGAGGAGTATCGGTACGTAGAGAGGCGTACCGATACCCATATATGAGTATCAGTACTCTCTAGGTAATCTGCCCAAGAATTTTGGGTTTGCATTCGAGGGTTCTACGATTCGAGGTAAAGGGCCCAAGGGGTTTCTTAAGGTATAAAATGAATATTAAAACTGGGAAATAGAGATTTAAACCCCGTATGTGAAATAAAATGGCTAATAATTCGGTAAATATTACTTGAATTTTGTGAAGTAATAATCTATAGGGATCCTAGGTGGATCAATTGATGTTGTGTGGTGGCTAGGGCCCTTGTTTTGTGCTGATAGATTGTTTAAATAGTCGAGTCATCCCTAGTTATTGTGATTTAAATACCCATAGAAGTGTGTTGCAACACCTTGAAGACCCATGAATGTAGGATCCTGATGCTTTATGGACGCGAGCCTCATTCGAAGATACTTGATAAGAGATTCTGAGCATGGATGTAGGATCCTGATGCTTTGTGGATGCGAGCCTCATACCCACGAGTATAGAATCTCGATACGTTGTGAACGTGAGCCTTACTTATAGTGTAGTATCCCGATATTGTATGGATGCATGCCTCACTTAATATTATTGGTGTTATCTGTATAATGTTGTATGAACTCATAATATATATGTACATGCTATGTGCGAGATTGTGTATTCACGATGCTATGTGTTTAGGCGATTATGGTAGCGCCATCGTTATCTTGCCATGATATCATTCATGTTGCATTGCTTTATTTATAATTTGGATGAAGCGTGGTTGAGTGACAGTGCATCTACTGAGCTTTGTTAGCTTCAAAATCGTTGTTTCCGTTCGCAGGTAAGTAGGTTACCGCGAGGCTTGAAGGAGCACCATCAAGGCTTGGATTTCAGCATCGACTTTAGTTGTTTAGTACAATTGCTTAATGTATTGGGCTATGTATTTCGCAGGACCCTATATGTAATTTGTAACTCTTATTTTGTACTAAGTGGTCAAAGTCAAATATTTTAAATATTTGTAATTAGAGCTCCACTAATATTGTTTTAAATACTTGGATTTTACTATGTTTTAAATGTATGAATTTATGTTTTATTGGACTCATTGTGTTTTGGGCTTAAAAACAAAAATTTTATTTGAAAAGGGGTTTTGGGCTTAGCGCCCAAATGTGACATCTGGGTCAAGGGCGTTAGATTTAATGGTATCAGAGCCTAGGTTTAGTTGGTTTTAAGAAGTCCTCGAGAAATTCTAGAAGGATATATAGGTTTCTAGCGAATACATGCCCATGACTCGAAGCCAGACTTGTTATAATGTTGAAATTCAATGGTGTGACCCTGTTTGTTGTTGTGCAGAATAAAATTATTCCAAGGAGGACAAAAGATCGTGAGGAAAGTTTTGGTTCTCGAGAAGGGAGCTATGATAATGAATTTTATGCCTAGCGCGAAGGAAGTGTTAGAGGATACAGTTGACCGGAGAGTTAACTATTTTTCATATTTGAATTGGGCGTTGCACCGGATTATGAGAGCTATACCGATGACATCTACTACCCCTCTAGAGGCACCTGACGAAAGGGTGAGAAGAGAGGATGCTACAAACTTTTATGGGTCAGGGCAAGATAACCCAGTGCAAGCAGAGCAATGGTTACAAGATACGTATTTGATTATGAGACAAATGAGGTTGAGATCTGAAGATAAGTTGTCATGTGTTCTATCCTTGTTGAAAGACAATGCTAGAAAATGGTGGGAAACAGTAGAGCTTGTGAGGTACCCCAATCAACCAACCTGGGACGATTTCCTCAAGGAGATCGAGAATAAGTATGTGGACGAGGCTCATATTGACACCTTGAGGGATCGATTCAGTCATCTTGTGCAAGGAAACTGATCAGTCTTTAAGTATGAGCAAGAGTTTCTCCAATTGATTAGATATACTCATGAGTTGGTCGCCATTGAAAAGATGAGGTGCAAGAGGTTCTTGGATTGCTTGAGGAAAGAAATTCAGACTTATCTAGCTGCTACACCACCAAAAGTGTTCTCAAAGTTGACTTTATGTGCCAAGTCCCTTGAGTAGGTGCCAGGCTTAACGTATGGCCCGTTTATTGGACAAGGAAGTTCTGGTGGTAGAACCGAAAATCCCTCTAGCAATAACTTGCACACCTACTCTAGAAAGAGTAGAAACTGATGAAACCATAATAGAAGGGCTTCAAATTAGAGTTTGAGATCAGACTGGAGATCTGAGTCAGTTGGCCATAGGAGGCCATCTTCGTCTTCATCCATGATAAGCATGGGGGGTTCACAGAAGAGTGCGATAAGAGTTTGTTACCAGTGCAGATCACCGAATCATTTTATGAAGGACTGTCTAGTAGCTGTTGTAACCTCTCTAGATTAGGTTCAGAGGACTGTATATTCGGTCTAGAGGAGTCGAGGCCTTGCTCGGGGAGGAGCGAGTCATGTATCGGGAGGCACCTTTCAGTCCACTGCGAGAGCACCAACTAAGCAGTATGCGGTCAGGGCTTAGGAGGACTGCGTAGCTACATATGTTATATCAGGTACGTTCATTTTATTTTTGATTCATATAGTTGCTCTTATGGACTTATAATCTACCTGCTCATATATCCGTAGTGAAATATCTCAGCAATGGGGTATTCTTGCTGAGGATCTTGAGATAGGAGTCTATATGACTAGCCCTTTAGGATACGATGTGTTGGTAGATAAGGTGTATCGGAGGTGCCTAATTGAGGTTCAAGGGTCACTTTTCCCAGCAAATTTAATGGTTTTACTATTTTAAGAGTTTGATGCCATCTTGGGGATAGATTGGCTCTTCGAGCATGATGCTAGCCTAGGATGTAGAGCGAAAAACTTAAAGCTTCGTGTTGTGGATAGTTCTAAGCTTGTTGTGAGAGGCGAAAGAAACTCGTGCCTTTCTAGTGTAGTGTCGGCTTTGTCAGCTTAGAAGTTAATGCAACAAGGTCGTGAAGCCTTTTTGGCTCATATGGTTTAAGCTAGAATTGAGGATCCAATGCTTGAGGACCTTCAGACTGTTAATGAGTTTACCGATGTGTTTTTAGAATAGTTACTTAGGCTACCTTCTGACCGTGAGTTAGAATTTTAGATTGATATGATGCTGGGTACAACATATGCGTCTGTCACGCTGTATTATATGGCACTGACAGAGATAAAAGAGTTGAAGAAGCAAATTCAAGAGTTGATAGATAGAAGTTTTATCCGACTGAGCATCTCGCCTCGAAGAGCACTAGTCCTGTTTGTTAAAAAAAGATGGGTCTATAAGGATGTGTATTGACTACCGGCAGCTCAACAAGGTAACAATTAATAATCGTTATCCTTTTCCATAGATTGATGATTTATTTGACCAGTTGAGAGGTGTCTCTGTGTTTTCTAATATTGACTTGAGGTCGGGATACTACCAGTTGAAGGTAGTGGATGAGAATGTCCAAAAAATCACTTTTAGGATACAGTATGGGCACTATGAGTTCTTAGTAATGCCATTTGGTCTTACTAACGCACCTACAGTTTTTATGGACCTAACGAAGCAAACTTTTCAACCGTATTTGGATCAGTTTGTTGTGGTCTTTATTGATGACATCTTGGTGTACTCGCGTTCGAAAGAACAACACGATTAACATCTGTGTGTGGTTCTACAAACTCTTAGAGAGAGACGTCTTTTTGCCAAGTTCAGTAAGTGTGAATTTTGGCTTGCTGAAGTGACATTTTTAGGCCACATAGTTACCAAGGATGGGATCCACGTGGACCATCAGAAAATTCAGGTTGTGGTCGAGTAGAAGCCCTCAAAGAATATTTTGAAAGTTTGTAGTTTCTTCAGGCTTGCCGGGTATTATAAGCAGTTTGTTAAAGGTTTCTCCATTATAGCCGCACCGTTGACTAGATTGTTGCAAAAAGGGGTCTCGTTTAAAAAGAACGAGAAAAGACAGTAGTGCTTTGAGCAATTAAATGCCTACCTCACAGAGATCTTAATTTTGACACAACCCAAACCAGGAAAGAATTATGTTATGTTTAGTGACGTATCTTGGAATGGGCTTGGTTGTGTCATTATACAAGAGAGTAAGGTGGTTGCTTACGCTTCGAGGCAACTTAAATTGCATGAACGGAATTACTCTACCCATAATTTAGAGCTAGCTACAATCATCTTTGTATTAAAGATTTAGAGGCACTATCTCTACGGAGAGAAGTGTTATATTTATACAAACCACAAGAGTTTGAAATACCTGCTTACCCAGAATGAGTTGAATCTGAGACAACACCGTTGGTTCGAGTTGTTAAAAAATTATGACTGCGTTATTAAGTATCATCCGGGTAAGGAAAATGTGGTGGTAGATACCTTGAGTCGTAAGTCTATGTCTGATTTGAGAGCCATGTTCGCTTGCTTAAGGATGACCGAGGACGGTGGACTCCTAGTCGAACTTCAGGTTGAGCCTACGTTGGTACAAGAGATAAAAATGACTCAAGTTTTGGATGAGGAATTGGTAGCACAAATTGAGATGGTTCAAAGAGGCGAAGCCTCGAACTTTGAGGTACGAGATGGTGGGTACTTGTACTTCAGAGGTCGACTGTGTGTTCCAGCTTTGGAGTATTTGAGGGATCACATCTTGAGGGAGGCGCACCGTAGTCCTTTTACCGTACATCAGGTGAGCAACAAGGTGTACCAAGATCTTTGTCCTTTTTATTGATGGCCGAGTATGAAGAGATGTCTCTGATTTTGTGGCGAGATGTTTAGCTTGCCAAAAAGTGAAGACGAAACATCTGGTTCTATTAGGGTTGCTTCAGCCGATCAAATTCTATAATAGAAGTGGGATCGAATCACCATGGATTTTGTTATTGGCTTACCGATGACCTAAAGGAAACATGATGATATTTGGGTAATAGTGGATTGTTTGACCAAGTCTACTCATTTCTTGCCTGTACGCATGGATTTCACCTTATAGAGGTTGGCTCAGCTGTATATCAATGAGATAGTAAGGTTGCATGGAGTGCATCATTGATCATTTCGGATAAGGACCCATGTTTCACAGCTAGATTATGGAAAAAAGATCTATAGTACTTTGGACAACAAGTTGCATTATAGTACAGCTTTTCACCCTCAGACCGATGGCCAGTCTGAGCATGTTATTCAAATTCTTGAGGATATGCTCTGATGTTGCATTGTGAATTTTGAGAGAAGTTGAGAGGAGCAGCTACCGCTTGTTTAGTTTGCTTACAACAACAGCTGTCAATCGAGCATTAAGATGGCCCCTTTTGAAGCTCTTTATGGACGTAAATGTAGGATACCTTTGTGTTAGACCGAGCTTAATGAGAGGAGGATTATGGGATCCGATTTGGTTAGACAAACCAAAAAGAAGGTTTAGTTCATCAAGAAAAGGTTGCAAGTGGCCTTTAATCATCAAAAGGCCTATGCAGATCGGAAGCGTAAACGCATTGAATATGATGTTGGTGAAAAAGTGTTTCTCAAGGTATCTCTTTAGAAAAGAATCCTTTGGTTTGGACGCAAGGGCAAGTTAAGCTCGAGGTATATCGGACCTTATAAGGTGCTTAAGAGAGTTAGACCAATAGCTTATCAGCTGGCTTTGCCTCCGAACTTGTCGCGTATCTACGATGTTTTTTATGTGCCTATGTTGAGACGCTACCGATCTGGCCCTTCACATGTCGTACCACTCGAGGACATTGAGATTAACACAGATTTAACGTATGAGCAAAAATCGGTGAGAGTGCTTGATAGATGAGTCAAAGAGCTTCATAACAAGTGTATACCCCTTGTAAAGATGTTGTGGAGGAACCACAAAATTGAAGAGGCTTCTTGTGAGGTTGAGGCTGAGATGAAAGAGCTCTATCTGTATTTGTTTCTACCAGGTAAATTTTGAGGACGAAATTTTCTTTAAAGAGGGGAGAGTTGTCAGGACCCAGACTTTAAACTCAAGTATCGGGTTAAACCGAGGCAAGGGCCTCATGTTTAGGCCATGCTATTGGGCCTTATAAACTTTTTGGGCTTGGGTCTTTAGTTTGGGTGTAAGCTTAAAGAGATGTCATGAGGGAATTTTGGTAAATTCCAAAATAGGGTAAAAAGAGGGAGATGAGCTTTATTTCCCTGCAATATGCAAAAAATGGTGATATCATTACCTTTACGTCTTCTTTCTCTTTCTTAAATCCATTTTCCCCTCCAAACACTATCACCAAAGGTAAGATTTTGAAGTTTAGCATCTTGAATCACGTTTGGCTTGTAGAGGGATGTTTTATCAGCATTCAAGGATCTGTATTTAAGGTAACAATGGTTAGTTTTGATGGAGAAGCGTGTTTTAGTGGAGGTTTTGAAGGGATAACGAGAATGGATTTTTAGGAGCTCCAATATTATCTAGATATGTGTTTTTGGCTCCCTTATTTCCCCATCAATATTGTAACATGTTTGGTGGCGTCTCTTATAGTGAACGAGGTTGGGTACTCTTCCAAGGATCAAGGGAAGAGCAAGGTTTGAAGTTGTGCTGGGGGCTCCTTTCTCAGTTGTAAAAATCAAGGTTAGTACACTACTAACTCCATAGTTTCCTAGAAATCATAAAAATAGGTTTTGATACACAAATTGTATGTTTCTGGCTTGATATACCTTGGTTGATCTTTAATGGTAAAATATGGAATTGGTGTTGTTAGGGCGTAAAATTAGTAGTAACTCACCTAATAGCTTCACCATAACCTGTAAGAACGATTTGAGGCTTAACCACATAGGTTAAGTGGGATTTCAAGATGAAATTCAAACCCATACTTTGAAATTCTAGGCCCGCGTACCTATATTGGGTGTCCAGTATCGGTACGCATATGTTATAAAGGGGACGATTTGTGAGGGGTGTACCGGTACTGTTGTACGCGTATCGGTACCTCTTGCTTATTGAGAATTCCAGTAGCACTTTCGCGTACTGGTACGCTAGGGTCTGTATCGGTACCACTATTCTATTTCCTGAGAAAGGCTTCCGTGTACCGCTGTAGCGATGTCCCCCTCGCTAAAATTTTTTTTATTTTGAAAATAATATCTTCCGATGGAGTTTTATAAAACCCGTGTTTTATTTAAAAATGGAGTCGCCACCGGCCACTCAAGGTGGACCGGACACCGAAAAAACCAGAGATTTAAAAATGTCGGGTTCGGGAGTCGGTTACGGATGGGGAAGGATTAGCACCCCCACACCGCCTAAAATTGGTACTTTAATAATTACCACTTTATTAATATTAGACTTTCTGGATTAAAGTGACAATTAAATTAAAATATGGTTATATGTGCGAGTAAATTTTAAAGGCCCCGTTATTCGAGAGTAAACGCCCAACCACTATCACTACGCCTGATACTGGCCCCGTTTACGCTCGAATAAAAGGTTACTGCATTGACAAAATATATGTCCGTTATGCAAACTTAAAAAAATATGGCAAATATAAATAAATACATTGCGATAAAAATATAAATAAATACTAACATAATAAAATACTAATATAACATAAATAAAATACTAATCTAAAACATACATAACTATTAATTTAACACATAAATAAAAATAAATCTAACATAAATAAAATACTAATCTAAAACATACATACATAAATATTAATCTAACTCATAAATAAAAACAAATCTAACATAAATAAAATACTAATATAAAACATACATAAATATTAATCTAACTCATAAATAAAAACAAATCTAACATAAATAAAATATTAATATAAAACATAAATTTAAAACATAATAAATACTAATCTAAAACAAAGATAAACATACAAATTAAAAACACAATTTTAAATTAACTACTACTTCATTAAATCATAAAAATTACAACATAAATAAAAAGGAAAGAAAATATACCTAACTAGGAAAATATACCTAACTAGGAGTTCGAATGACGAACCCCGACTGAACCCCACCGAGATCTACCACGACCTCTCCAAAAAATTAACTAGATCGGATCCAAAATAGGACCCCGATCGAACCGGTTAGGACCGATGATACTACCCCGGTCTTTGGCTAGCCGAGAGCACTGCTCTCTTTATGGCAAGCCACTGCTGATTCCATGCTCAATCCCCCACATGCCTTTATATAGGCAATTGGGTGGTTGTGGGGGTTGACGTGGAGCTTCCCCCACCATTGCTTTTTTTTTACACTTTAATTATTTATTTTTATATATTTTTTATTATTTTTTATATTAATAATAACAATACTAAAAATACTGAAACCCAGACAAAAATTAGTAATTACAACCGCTATGCAAAATAGGAGTACCGGCACGGGTAAGGATCGGTACGGGGTGGATCATGTATCGATGCTAAGTACTGATACAGGGGTGAGCGTATTGGCACGGCTTAAGGCACCAAATCTTTTGAACCTAATTTGAGTATCGGTACTCGGGGAGAAGTACCAGTACGTAGAGATACGTACTGATACCCATATAGGAGTATTGGTACTCGCTGGACAATCTTCCCAAGAATTTTAGGTTTGCATTCAGGAATTCTATAATTCAAGGTAAAGGGCCCAAAGGGTCTCTTAAGGTATAAATAAATATTAAAACTGAGAAATAGAGATTTAAACCTTGTATGTGAAATAAAAGGGCTAATAATTCGGTAAATATTGGGTGGATTGTGTGAAGTAGTAATCTATAAGGATCCTAGGTGGATCGATTGATGTTGTGTGGTGGCTAGGGATCTTGTTGTATGCTGATGGGTTTCCTAGATAGTCGAGTCATCCCTAGTTATTGGGATTTGAATACCCATATAAGTGTATTGCAACACCTTGAATACCCACGAATGTACGATCCCGATACTTTGAGGACGCGGGCTTCATTCAAAGATGCTTGATGAGAGATTTCGAGCATGGATGTAGGATCTTAATGCTTTGTGGATGCGGGCCTCATCCCTACGAGTATAGGATCCTGATACTTTATGGTCGCGAGCCTTACTCATAGTGTAGGATCCCGATACTTAGTGGACACGGGCTTCACTTAATATTATTGGTGCTATCTGTGTGATGTTGTATGAACTCGTAAGATATATGTACATGTTGTGTGTGAGATCATGTATTCATAATGCTATGTGTTTAGGCGATTATGGTAGCGCCATCGTTATCTTGCCATGATATCATTCATGTTGCATTGCTTTATTTATGATTTGCATTAAGCATGGTTGAGTGGCGATGTATCCACTGAGCTTTGTTAGCTCAGCATTTGAAATCGTTGTTTCCGTTTGCAGGTAAGTAGGTTGTTGCGAGGCTTGAAGGAGCACCATCAAGGCTTGGATTTCGGTATCGATTTTAGTTGTTGAATGCAATTGCTTGATGTATTGGGCTTTGTATTTCGCATGACCCTATATGTAATTTGCAACTCTTATTTTGTACTAAGTGGTCAAAGTCGAATGTTTTAAATATTTTTAATTGGAGGTCCACTAATACCCTTTTAAATACTTAGATTTTACTATGTTTTAAATGTATGGATTTATGTTTTATTGGACTCGTTGTGTATTGGGCTTGAAAACGAAAACTTTATTAGAAAGGGGTTTGGGGCTTAGGGCCCAAATGTGACATCCGGGTCAAGGGCGTTACATATATATACTCTAATATATATCATATAAACATTTAAAATAAACTAAGTTGTGTATGTTTAGTCAACAATCTCTAGATCAAGTGGTTAAAAGCTCTCAGTTGATATATTTTCTCTTTTCAAGTTGTGAATTTTAGATATATTAGGAGTAAAATTTCTCCTGCATATATTAGGAGTAAAATTTCTCCTGCCCCCTCGTAATCACTCATTTTGACCGGTTTTAGTATTATTAGTATTATTTTAATAGTAATGAAAAAAAATCAAATAATAATAATAATAATAATATAATATAAAAAGTAAAAAATAATATAATATAAAATATAAAATAAAATAAATAAAAATAATTATTAAAAAAAGAAAGGAAATGCTTGGAGCTTAGAGCTCCACGTCGGCACTTAAAGCCCCTCAATTGCCTATAAATATGAGGCATGGGGGGCAATTGAGGCAGCAAAGAGAGCCGGCCAAGGCTTGCCTAAATAAGAGAGCATAGCTCTCGAGTAGCCAAGGATCAGGACAGTGCCCTCGGTTCTAACCGGTTCGATCGGGGTCCTATTTTGGATCCGATCTAGTTAATTTTTGGAGAGGTCATGGTAGATCTCGGTGGGGTTCAGTCGGGGTTCGTCTTTCGAGCTCCTAGTTAGGTATATTTCTTCCCTTTTTATTTGTGTTTGTAATTTTCATGATTTAATAAAGTATTAGTTAATTTAAAATTGTGTTCTTTTTTAGTTTGTATGTTTATTTGTATTTTAGATTAGTATTTATTTATATTTTAAATTTATGTTTTAGATTAATGTTTTTATTTATGTTAGATTTGTTTTTATTTATGTGTTAGATTAATATGTATGTATTTGTGTTTTAGATTAGTATTTTATTTATTTTAGATTAGTATTTTATTATGTTAGTATTTATTTATATTTTTATCGCTTTGTATTTATTTATGTTTGCCATGTTTTAAGTTGCATTTCGAGATATTAATTGTTAATGCGGTGCCCTTTTATCCGAGCGTAAACGGGGTTAGTATAAGGCGTAGTGATGGTGGTTGGGCGTTTACTCTCGGATAACGGGGCTTTAAAAATTTACTCCCACATATAACCAAATTTTAATATTAATTGTCACTTTGATCCGGAAAGTCTAATATTAATTAAGCGGTAATTATTAAAGTACCAATTTTGGGCAGTGTGGGGGTGCTAATCCTTCCCCATCCGTAACCGACTCCCGAACCCAACTTTTTTTAAATCTATGGTTTTTATTGTGTTCGGCCTACCTAAGTGGCCAGTGGCGACTCCAATTTCAAAATAAAATGCGGCTTTTGCAAAACCCCCACGGAATACATTATTTTCAAAACAAACAAAATAATAATAATACTTTTTAGCGAACCTAATAAACGAGATCGCTACAGATGGTGACTCCGCTGGGGACATGATTTTTGTTTTCAAAAACAAATGAGAGTCAAGCTTTTTAAATAATTACCGCTTTACTAATATCAGAAATTCCGGTTTAAAATGACTATTAAATTAACATTCGGTTATAATTGCGCGTTTATTTTAACGCATTTAAAATTTGGCATATAAACTCGTCTTTTTAAGTGGGGGAAAACACTAATGCTTTCGTGAGGATATCGTTCCTCCGTATGGGCCTAGCAAGTACCTTCGGGGTTCGAGTACCTTATGATTTCGTAAGGATATCGTTCCTTCGTAGGGGCATAGGCGAATGGGTCCCCCTGAATTGAACCCAGTTGAAAGAAGCCTATAATGGGTGATGACCGGGGGCCTTGCTACTCTTAGTAGAGGACAGCAAGGACAATTCGGGTACCTCCTAGAACCAACACTGCATGTAGAGAACATATTGAAACCCACCCTTTTAGAGCCATGCGGATAACCTAGGTGTTTTAGACGGGATATAAATAGGGTTGTTTTGTGTGTTTATCTTATTTAATTTGCCATTTATTTATGTATTTATTATTTTTATCCGGTACTAACTCATTTCTTTTTGTGCTTTTTTATTATTTCTATTTTTATTTTACTCATACTTTTGTTGCATTATCATTGCATCAACATTACATAAAGTTGTTGATTCAAGTGATTTGTCTGATCAGAAAATCTTTCATCATGGAAAAAAGTTATCTCAAGAAGGACGACATCAACCTAGTCGTGCGACATTGGTTAGAGGTTAATCAACGGGTCTGAGGTAACAGTTTGCCGAGCAAACGTGTAGTGCCAAAGTATACACACGAGAGCCTACAACAGAATGATCTGTGAGAGCTTAAAGAGATTTAGGAAAGATGGGACCGAAGACTACAGGACATGTTTTCCGGCAGTTATGGCGACATAGCCCAGCTAATGAGTGTTCGGGTTAATCAGCCTTTACTCCGAGCCATTTTCCAATTTTGGAATCCCGTTTTTTGTTGTTTTACCTTCAACGGCCAAGACATGATATACAACCTTGCTCAACTAGAAGAATGTACAGAAAGATTGGATCTACGCGAAGTCGCCGAGGAATCAGAACTATCCATTGAAGCTCAAATCTTTTGATAAGTGAGGATTGAGCCAACGATTTGATTCAGAATTGAAGAGACAACCTAGCATCTTCATGGGAATGTATCTGAGATAGCACACTCGAATGAGGTAATAAAGATAGACCTATTTTTTTGGGACATATGGTTTGATCTTCTTTCCGAGGGTATTCGGAAACATTGATAAAGCCATCTTGGAAATGTTTGAATGCATGAAGCGGAAGGCAAACCCGGTACCGACAATCTTAACCGAGATTTTCAGTTTCTTTGAGTATGACCCGACGACATGAAGATGGACATATCTGTAGAAGTTTACTTTTCTGGCTCCAGAATATGGACCCTTTAATTCCTATGAAAGTCGTTCAAAAGGGTGATTACCAGTGGAATCTACGTCTTTATTCGTATTCATTTTGCATATCATGACATGGTGTTGATTCAAGAACGGTTAATTTAAAAGGCTTTCAAAATAGAAAAAGTCTGCTTTGCTGAAAACGATAATATTACAGTATCAAGTTAGGCCGAGCAAAGACCAATTGAGAAAGAAGACGGTCCAATAGTAAGGAACGTGCGGCGCAGAGGATCCAATGGGGACTACATAACAATAATTTTAAAATTTTCACATTTAACCCTTTGTAAAAATCTCAAAGATTTTAATTTAACTCCTTAAAAAATAAAATAAAATTATTGTGTATTGAATCCTTTTCCCTCCTAAAACTTTCAAAATAATAATAATAATAATAATAAACCCTAAAAGTTTCATTTTTAAGTTAAAACTTTTTGATAATAAAAAGGGGAAATCTTCAAACCAAATGATCTTTGAGAATTTTAATGTAAACCCAAAAGTTTTAAAGACTTTAAGTAGACCCCCTTTGGACTGATAGAATCCATCCCTGTTTAGACGTATTATTTGAAGATCAGATTGTTTGCACCCAGATCTACAGAAGAAGAAGATATTGTCTGCATTATGCATGCACTTGTTGATGTCCTTTTTAGAAGCCCTAAAAATGAAGATCATAACGTCACGAGTCCATGGAATAGAATAAGAGGAGAAGACGAGGTCATCCATCATCCTGAAGACGACATCGAGACGTGGAGCACAGGCTCTGCTTTCCGAAGTCAAGGTCTCCAGAAGGAATCCAACTGTTACATGTAATTCATTATTAGTTTCTTGCAATCAGACATTTTCTCTATTGAAAGTTTTTTAAAGACTGTTCGAGAATCAACACCGCATTTTCATGCATTCTCACATTTATAGGGTATTGATTCCTGAGTGGTTCCTCAAATCTCAAAAATCGTTCATAATTGACAAAGGGTCGTCTGGTCAGATATTAAAGCGCACAGATCCAGGGTTTTGTCCCAGAACAAGATCAGAGATAATAGAAGAGGAATCACTTGAAGACTTCAGGTCAGACACGGTACTGGTAATGAGCAAAGTAAAGTGCAAGAGTTGAAAGAATGGGAAGGCAGAGGTGATGAATCAGATGAATACTTTGACGAAAGGTAAGTGATCCGTCGAACCGAAAGAAGAATCAATTAAGGATCAGAATAGAGAGTGGGATAGTCAGAATTCTACCTCCAAGCCAGCCAAATACGACAAATTGAACCCTTTTGTGATCCGCATCAATAAACAGACGGAAGATATGTCTGAGTCGGGCTTCCAGAAAATAGAGTTTGGTCCAGAAGAAACCTGAGAAGCAAGTAATGAAAAGAAGTACATCTCGATTCTTGTGAGGTACACCGAATTACTCCTAACGTTCATCGAGAAGAGCCTTATTACCTCGGTAAAGTCTCTACTGAAAAAACCGTCTTATCCGAGAGGTTACGACACATGTGCTAGAGGCAATTATCGTTTAGGAAGTTTGGGTCACACTATTGAGAATTGCGAGGCCCTGAAGAACAATTTCAAGATCTTATCGCGATGGGAGTTTTGGGTTTCGAAGACGGAATACCCCAATTCTATAGTGAGCTAACAATCACTCGAGGGGCAAAGTTGAGGAAATCGATATCTAGGACGAGGTTCGAGTAATACCAAAGTGGGTCACTCAAGCGAGCTAAATTTGAAGATCGAAGATAGGGGTATCCCAGGAGAGGGATATTCTTTTGAGTTCAGCTAGCTCAGATAAGAGAGAGATAACTTGGATGAAATTGAATTTGCAGAATGATCACCAGAAGCTTTACTGTGTATTTAAGAATATCAGATCAGATCAACTTTAAAGAATAGATGAACGGTGTTGTTCAGTTGAAGGACGACTCAGAATATTGGAAGAAGAGAAACTAGTCAAGCGAGAATCAAGTCAGACAGCTATCAGATAAGTTTGAGGAAATTAAGAATAGGTACGACAGTCTCCAGAGATGAGCTACAGAATAACCTAGCCATTAACAAGAGTGTTGAAAACAATTTTACAATAGAACAAGGATAACCCAACACTCTTCAGTTGGAAAGTAAGGAGCAAGTGGAATAGCTCGGGATTTCTTTATGTGAATGCGAGGTTCGTGTAGAAGTTAACAAACAGGTTGCTGTTGAAAATGTTATAGAGATAACTTCCAAGCTGCGAAAGACTAAGTAGGGGATAAATGAAGACATGAAGATCAATATTACCCGAGCAGGTAAAGAGGCTCAACAAGGTGGCAGACTTAGCTGACACATCGGTGGTATTGAGTCAGAACATGGACCTAGTGTTGGATCACGGAGGCAAGCTGACTGGACTACTGGATGAAGTTAAGAAATTAGGCACTAGAGCTCATCAGTAACTGTAAGTATCTAATATCTGATGTAATGAAACCTTTTGGCCTCAATGAACGTCGTTCTATGGGGATCACTTTTGGAATCAATACCTTATTCCATCCATGTTTATATTTTAGGATTGCATTACATTACTCTGCACGATACTGGCATATTTTACATGACATTATCATTACTTTGCATTATTATTACCTTGCATAAATTTCACGAGGAGTAATTCAAAGACCAATTAGGGTTTTATCATGGATAAAAGAATTGAAGACACTCAAAAATCAAGATTCGAGCAGTTAGAAGATGGGCTCGAGAAAAAATAAAAAAAAGAAGAAAAAAAAGAAGAAAGAAGAAGTTTGATACCTTTGATGCAAGAAAACTATGTTTGAACCCTGATTTGGTCGTTCATCCCGATTTCAAATATTCCCAGATTTACACATGATGACGGAACAAGATGCCCCAAGAATCACCTGACCATATTCTGCAAAAAGATGGAGGGCTGCATTGAGAATGAAAAATTATTGTTCCAGTACTTCCACGACAGTCTAGCAGGACCCACCATGATATGGTACAACTGTTTGAGTAGAGACCAAGTGTAGTCATGTGGAGACTTAACCGACGTCTTTATGGGAATACAGATATGCTTTAGACCTAGCGCCAAGTCGTCAGTATCTCTAAGGTACGAGGATAAAACCTGATGAGAGTTTCAAGGAATATGCTTTGAGATGGCGGAGGTTAGCTGCCCAAGTGCAGCCTCCCATTGCTGAAGAGAAAAGTGAATTCTATGTCTTAAGCCATCTTCCGTATTTCCTCTTTGATAAGATGCTCGGGAAATTGAGGGGCAAATCTAGGAAGGAAAATTGAGTCTTAATTCAACGAACCAGACATGCCTAGGAGCAGAAGGAAATAAAGAGATAAATGGGTACCACTTTCAAGGTTCTCATGATCGTAAGAGAAGAAAACATGCAGATTGCTTCGAATCACCGAGAAAAATTCCTCGAACAAGTACATATTTAGAGATATTCGGAGTATTCCATCTCGGACATATGGCCTCATCTGGTCAAGGGTTAGTACCTTACCTCTGGGCCGATAAAGATTACGCCTAGCTCATCTGCTCACAGTTTTGATCCATACAGTACATGTGAGTTCTACATTAAGGTGCCAGTGCATGACACCAAGAAATTTGGTCGTTAATTGAAGAAATCGAGAAGCTGGTTGACGAGGGAGTCATGACGAGAGAGTTGATCCAGCGGTGGAAAAATAAGAAAAGTGGCACAAACCTACACTACCTTGAAAGGGCCAAAATGAGTCAGTACCCTAGAGATAGTCCGAAGGTCCCTACGGTTTTCTCATCATTTCACAAAGAAATTCTCAACATAAAAAACTCATTGTTTGTCAGAATAACAAATCACATTTCCATTTAGAAAGTATTTTTACATTTTTGATTCTTTAAACATTTTATAGGTAGATTTTGTTCTCCCATATGCATATACACATATTTTTGAATAGACATATGTATATATCATTTCTATACCAGTTCCTCAAATTTTGGATGCAACAGTACCTTTGTTTCAGATCCAAAGATCAACTCCAAGTTGCTTATATTTAGAAAAGATTGAATGTTGAGAAGATACTGTAAATGTGAGTATCTGCTAGTTTACTTAGGCCAACAGAGGAACAATACGAGTGCTTAGACAAAAGAGCAGTTCCCATTCTAGAAAATTTCCTTCTCAAGCACTTGTCGTTTAAGATCCTTGAATCGAAAGTTGACCTTAAACCTCTACCCCTAAAGGCTTTCTCAGGACATCTGTGAATGTGACGATGAATGGTATTCTTTTACTTTATCAGAAGAAAGAGATGAGACCAGACAAATTGGATACGAAGATCAGAAAATCATCAGAAAAAAATAGTTGAAAACAATGATATGTCCAAACGATAAACCGAAGAAAAAAAGAGAAATGGCAATCAGAAGGGGGAAGCAATCTAGATTGAGTAAATATAAGAATTCTTTCCATAGATTTCAATATCAGAAGAGCTGCAGAGAGGCAATTAACTTTGAGCGAAAGATAGCATCAATACCCAATATAGATACGTGTTGATTCGAGGATACATCTACAGACTCGAATAAGAAGAAAGAGATTCAAGGCTAAAAACTCAAAATGGAAATTCTAAAAAACAAAAAATAAAAAATGAAATAAAATAAAATAAAGAAATAAACAGAGAAAAAAGAAAATGAAAGAAAGAATATTGTATATACTTCACACACAGATCAAACAATGCAAGAACAAGACTTTAACTATAAGCAAGAGACACAAGGAATCCACATTTCAAGTAAGTACCAGTTTTGAAGATTTGTATAGAAGCTCGAATTGAAGCCAAGCCAAGACAAGTCAGGCCGAAGATTGCCAATTTCGAAAAAGGAAATGACCTTTAGGGTGAAAACCCAAAAATGGGGGGCCTAGAGTGATCCTAAAAATAAAGAGAAAAGAGTAGTCTGCCAGAGCATGTTGGCATCACTATTCAACCAAGATGCGTCAATCAAAAGACAAAAGAAGGAAGTGTCCTCTAGGGTGAAAACCCAAAAATGGACAGTCTAAAGCGATCCAAGGAAAAAAAAGAAAAATAAGAAATGAAAAAGAAAGAGAAAGAAAAAGGGAAGAATAGCATTTCATTTGGGCGTGCCAATCACAAGAATTCCCAGAAACGTATTCGTAATCCTTCATTCAATAAATCTCAGCTTCGAGGAGTTTTGGATGATCAAACATTTTTTAACAGAAAACGAACATCAATACACAGCCAGAATACAAGGCGGACCAAAAGAAAGAGAGTGAGGAAATGAACTCTAGGGTGAAAACCCAAAAACGGGCAGTCTAGAGTGATCCCGAAAAAAGAAGAAGAGGAATACTTCATCTGAGCATATCCAGATCATACGACCACAGAGATGTGGCTTCGTCTAAACCATGAACCAAAGGTTTACACTACAAGCCTCCAAGTTGAATAAGAATGTCTTCAAATTTTATTCCGCCTATAAGGGTTAACCTTGCTTCAAGGAACGTCAAACTTTGAAGTGCTTGATCGACACCCAAATGAGGGAAGAATGAGGCATGGTGAGATAGTGAGATTAAGAGAGCCACCTTAAATGGGTTAGAAATTAGGCATGGGATTGTGCCTCTTGAAAGCCTAATAGACTAGAAGAAACTATACATTTGCGTATATCTCCACAATAGTCAAGATCTTCTAAATATGCGCTTCATTATAGTTGATCTCTGACAATTCGAAGCAGATGCGCTATGGTGTTTGATTATTTTGGGGGCAAACATGTTTTAAAAGGCTTGACATTTTTCCCAAAGTTTTGATGTTTACCATTTCTCCTAAACATTAGTTTTTAAATTGTTTGGCAATATACTTCGAATTTTGTTTACCATTCTCCAAACCTTAATTTTCAAAAATGTTTGGCTTTAAAAAGAAAGAGAAAAAAAAAGAAAAAGATGTTTACCATTTGTTCCAAACAATGTTTTTAAAAATGTTTTGGTATTCCCTCCAAGTTGTGATTTTTAAAATGACTGTTATCTTTTCAAACAATCATTATTTTTTTGTATTCAAGTATACACAAGTAAATTGCCTTTTGCATTACTTTAAAAATGAATGATGATGAGATCTAAAGCATAGGGACCGAGAGTTAGTTCCCATCGAAATGCTACGAGAAGATCAAGGATGACCTCAGGGGATGGAAGTATTTTTGCTCGCCCTAGTAACTATAAATAGATCAAGGCTATGTATGACGGGTCAGGAAATTCGAGGCAGTGGAGCCCGTGATTGAATAGGGCAACGCCAAGTGAAGAAGGTGACAAGGGTTCTTATAAGAATAATATAAGTACCAAAAGATCATTTATGAAGACGGGTAATAACCCTGAAGATAAGAAAGCCTTCCGCACGAAAGATTTGAAAGCATGTTAATTCATATTCGAAGTGAGTGATCAAATGAGGATTTAAGAGCATACAATGAAGAAGTAAAAAGATGAAGAAATCTGAGGAACGACCTTTCAGGGTGTAAGACTTTAGAACCGAAAAAGAGTGAAAGAAAAAGAGAAAAGAGAAAAGAAAAGAAAAGAGAGTGAGAGAAGAAAAGAGTGAAAGAAAGAAATGTGAAAAGAAAAAAGAAAAAAAGAGAAAAGAAGAAAAAAAAAACATTACATTGCATGCATCATATAGATAGAGGCATGTTAATTTTTGCTTGTTTTATACAGATTATTTAAAGAATTGTCAAAGTTTGAAGAAGTAGATTTCATTAAGGAAAGAAGGGTCGGCAGCCATAGTAGCGTTAGTCCAGAAAGATCGGTGGCCATTTTCAGCGTAAATCTCCAAATTTGAAGAAAGATTTCGGTAGCCTTAGTAGCGTGAGTCCAGAAAGATCAGCATCCTTAGTAGCGTGAGTCTAGAAAGATCGGCAGCCTTAGTAGCGTGAGTCTAGAAAGATCGGCGGCCTTAGTAGCGTGAGTCCAGAAAGATCGGCAGCTTTAGTAGCGAGAGTTCAGAAAGATCGGCAGCCTCAGTAGCGTAAGACCAAAAAGTTTGGCAGCTATAGTAGTGTGAGTCCAAAAAGATCAGTAGCCATTTTTGGCGTGAATCCCCAAATTTCTAGAAAGATTGGTAGCCATTTTCGGCGTGAATCCCCAAATTTGAAGAAAGATTTCGGCAGCCTTAGTAGCGTGAGCCCAGAAAGATCGGCAGCCTTAGTAGCGCGAGTCTAGAAAGATCGACAGCCATTGTTGGTGTGAATCCCTAAAATTAAAGAAAGATTTCGGCAGCCATAGCAGCGTAAGTCCAGAAAGATCGGTGGCCATTTTCGGCGTGAATCCCTAAATTTAAAGAAAGATCGGTAGCCATTTTCGGCGTGAATCCCCAAATTTGAAGAAAGTTCGGCAGCCTTAGTAGCGTGAGTCTAGAAAATTTCGACAGCCTTAGTAGCGTGAGTCTAGAAAGTTCGGTAGCCAGTTCGGCGTGAATCCCCAAATTTAAAGAAAGATCTTGGCAGCCTCAGTAGCGTAAGGCCAGATTGGTAGCCATTTTGGCGTGAATCCCGGAAAGATTCGAAGATAAAGGTTCTATATAGGAAGGGCCTGTATTTTCGAGCCCTCGCAGTGAAAGGTTTAATATAGGAAGAACCCATAACTCTGAGATTTCAGAAGCTAAAAGTTCTATATAAGAAGGACTGGCGGCCTCAGGGTTTGAAGACTAGCAGTTATATATAGAAAGAATTCTCAGTCGGAAGAATCCATTCGTGACGCATAAGGTTTTATACAGGAAAGACTCGTCGTGTTGAAGGCGAAGAATTCTATATAGGAATGACTCCGAGCTTTATCATCTCAGAGTGAAAAGTTCTATATATGAGGGACTCGTAACTCGAGGCTTCAGAGTGAAAGGTTCTATATAGGAAGAGCCTGTAGCTTCCAAGATCGGAAGGTGACGAATTTCTATATAGAAAGAGCTTACAAGCCTGAAGATTCAGCTAAAAAGAGCGGAGAGTTCCAAAAGAACACGTGATTCCGAGGCCAAAGACAATGAAGTAGGTAAAAAAATGAGTGCTTTTGATTTTTGCTTTGTTCTCGTTTCACAAGAACAAGCAAAGAGGGGTAGATGTAATCATTCATTTTTTACCGGGTTTAGTATTATTTTAATAGTAATGAAAAAAAATCAAATAATAATAATAATATAATATAAAAAAGTAAAAAATAATATAATATAAAATATAAAATAAAATAAATAAAAATAATTATTAAAAAAAGAAAGGAAATGCTTGGAGCTTAGAGCTCCACGTCGGCACTTAAAGACCCCTAATTGCCTATAAATATGAGGCATGTGGGGGCAATTGAGGCAGCAAAGAGAGTCGGCCAAGGCTTGCCCAAATAAAAGAGGTAGCCAAGGATCGGGGCAATGCCCTCGGTCCTAACCGGTTCGATCGGGGTCCTATTTTGGATCCGATCTAGTTAATTTTTGGAGAGGTCGTGGTAGATTTCGATGGGGTTCAGTCGGGGTTCGTCTTTCGAGCTCTCAGTTAGGTATATTTTCTTCCCTTTTTATTTGTGTTGTAATTTTTATGATTTAATAAAGTATTAGTTAGTTTAAAACTGTGCTCTTTTTTAGTTTGTATGTTTATTTATATTTTATATTAGTATTTATTTATGTTTTAAATTTATATCTTAGATTAATATTTTTATTTATGTTAGATTTGTTTTTATTTATGTGTTAGATTAATATTTATGTATTTATATTTTAGATTAGTATTTTATTTATGTTAGATTAGTATTTGATTATGTTAGTATTTATTTATATTTTTATCGCTTTGTATTTATTTATGTTTGCCATGTTTTAAGTTGCATTTCGAGATATTAATTGTTAATGCGGTGCCCTTTTATCCGAGCGTAAACGGGGCTAGTATCAGGTGTAGTGATGGCGGTTGGGCGTTTACTCTCGGATAACGGAGCTTTTAAAATTTACTCGCACATATAACCAAATTTTAATATTAATTGTCACTTTGATCCGGAAAGTCTAATATTAATTAAGCGGTAATTATTAAAGTACCAATTTTGGGCGATGTGGGGTGCTAATCCTTCCCCATCCGTAACCGACTCTCGAACCCACCTTTTTTTAAATCTCTGGTTTTTATGGTGTCCGACCTACCTAAGTGGTCGGTGGCGACTCCAATTTCAAAACAAAATACGGTTTTTGCAAAACCCTCACGGAAGACATTATTTTCAAAACAAACAAAATAATAATAATACTTTTTAGCAAACCTAATAAAAAGAGATCGCTACACCCCCTCCCCTAAGTAGAAATTGTTCAAAAAATTTGTTTATGTTTAAAATTTTACATAAAAATATGAAAGGTTTTAAAATGACTTCAACTAGCCATTTATAAATGAAAAAAACTTTGATACATAGTTTGTGTAAACTTTACTAAAGTTTACACAAAATAGTATACTGAAATACTATATTAATAGATTAATAGTAGCGGGGCGGATGTGACCAAGTGGATCAAGGTAACGGATTGTGAATCCTCCAAGCGCGGGTTTCATTCCCGTCATTCGCCTATTTTTAAATATTTAATTTAGAGTATATGGTTATATTTTAGGGTTTATTTTTTAGGTGTAGGGTTATAAATTTAAGATTTGAATTTTATAGTATAAATATACCATTTATAAATATACGTAGATTTAGATAAAATTCATATAAATCTCTATATGTACATAATTTCATATAAAATTTTAATTATTTATATTACGTGTTATATTTTGATTTTATTATATTATATATACTATATTTATCATATTTTTATAAGGCTTATATCTCAAATAAGTACTTAAAGTACATCAACTTTTTTATTTAGGTATATAAAATATTTTTGGTGAAAACGAGTACTTAAAGTATATTTTTGGTCAAAATAGATACTTAAAGTATATAATTTTTTCATCTAGGTTCTTAAAAGTTGACATGTGACATTGATTAAAAATACATTAGGTACTTATTTTTGACAAAAAAATAAGTACTTATTTTGACAAAAAAATACTTTAAATATCTATTTTGACCAAAATATATTTTAACTATTTATTTTAATAAAAAAATATTCTAAATATCTAAATAAAAAATAATATACTTTAAGTACTTATTTGGTGTTTATATAAAAGTTAAAATTAAATTTATTTACTTAGAGAATTATATAACAAAAGGAATAGCAGCGAGGTTTTTCACAGCTGGGAGGTGAAGCACGTGACCGTCTGTGTCTGAATTAACTTTTGAATGCCCTATGCATGCCTCCTACGTCACACTAATCTAACCCCACCACTCCTCCCTCTTTATAAACCCTCGTCCACTCCACCACCATTCCTCAAACAAACGCTTCTCTCTTCTTCCTTCCCATGGCTGCCTCCGTCGACCCTCTCGTCGTCGGCCGTGTCATCGGCGATGTTCTCGACATGTTTGTCCCCACCGTCACCATGTCCGTCTACTACGGCTCCAAGCATGTCACCAATGGCTGCGACATTAAGCCTTCCATGACTATCAACCCTCCCAAAGTCGCCATCGACGGCCTCCCTGATCAGCTTTACACTCTGGTTCGTTCATTGCCTTGTACTTTCAGCTTAATTATCAGCTAGAATTGGGTATGATTGTTTAGTGTTTGATGATATGCCCGAGTTCGGTAATTGATGCATACTGGTGGTTTTAACCCAGGTGATGACTGACCCGATGCGCCGAGTCCCAGCGAGCCAAGCTTGCGTGAATGGGTTCACTGGTACTTTTCCTTGATCTAATGTTTTGTGTATAATCATGTTGTTAAAACATCACCCAATTGCTTTCTTGCTTATTTCAGGATTGTTTCTGACATTCCTGGAGGAACCAACCCCACTCGAGGTATATATATATTGTCTTACCCTCTTCATAATATTGGACATATTTAACTTTTTTATTTTAGTATTTACTTTGCTGTAAATTTTTTATACAAAAGTTTGCTTATACTTTGAAAGCTTTTTCATTCAAAAATTAAGAACCTAAAATGATTATGATTATGTTTACTTTGATTTTCTTTTCACTCGAGATTAAACCAATTTTTGCATGCATGCACCGGGACGGAGCTAAAGAAGGTGTGGGAGGGTTGGTGCACCAAATATTTTAAGTTTAAATACTTAATAATAAGTCTTTTTGTTTTTTAAGTTCAGTAATTTCGTCTCTTCTAATGTTCAATCTTCTCCGACCAAACATGCAACCCACAATTTTCTTCTCCTTTTTGTAGGGGAAATATTTTGACAACTTCTGAAAACTCAACCTAATTATCCTTTAATTAGGATGGAATTTGAAAAAATAAACATAAAATATTTTGAATAGTTATAATATAGCGTTCTTATTAAATTAAAGTAGATATCTACTTTTAGTAAATTATGAGTACATAATTAAAAAAAATATCTAAGTAACTTCTTTAAATAATCTCATATTTGGTGAAATTACAGGCCAAATAATTGTAAAAAGTGTTTTATTTTTAAAGAAAAGAATTTCAGTGGTGAAGTTAAAACACAAAAATATTAACAAAATGTCCTTTATATATATATATATATATATATTAAGGAGAAGATGTTTTGTTTTATTTTAAAGTTGTCTTATAATTACTAGGATAATTAATACAGTAAAAATGGTGGTTGTAAAGAAATCTAGCATGGTTTGGAACATTTAGCATTTTGCAGCAGCAGCAGAATAAGTCATGAAATATCTATGCTGCCACTGCACTGCTAATTACAGAGGAAAGATCCAATACAACCTTAGCATATGTTGTTGTCCACAACCAAAATTAGTTAACTATGTAACCTAAATATCACTGAGCATCTTGCATGTAATAATTACATGTAAAGTTAATTAAAAACCTTATTGGCTGTTTCTGAAACCCAATACAGTATATGTATATATATATTTTTTAATTCTTTAATAAGACAGATATTTTGTAGATAAAGTTGTCGAACATAAATCTTTTAAAATGAACAATTTTCATTTCTACAGATTTATTTTTCCTATATTTCTAGTTTTATTGTATTTGGCATTTGCAATTGCATGCATCACAGATCTGACACATGTTTAGTTGTTTGAACAAGTACCAGCCCATCCTTGCTTTGGATTCTCTCATTTATATGCCACATGTCATGTAACCACACTGTCCTCGTGGCATCGATCTAGAAAAAAATATTGTCCCACCAAATGTATTTCACTTGAGCAAATACCATATTATATTTTATGTATACTGAAATGAGTTGTTTCAGGGAAGGAAATCCTGGGGTACATGGGGCCACGGCCACCGGTAGGCATCCATCGCTACATACTGGTGCTGTTCCAACAAGAGGGGCCGTTGGGTGCGGTGCAGCAACTGGCGTCGCGGGATAACTTCAGCACGCGATTCTTCGCCGACCACTTCCACTTGGGACTGCCGGTCGCCACTGTGTATTTCAACGCCCAAAAGGAGCCCATGAGCCGACGGCGTTGAGCTGAATCCTCCATTGCTCTCTCTTTATATATAAATATAGAAGTGGTTTGAGTGTTGAGGAGAGTAGTGTGGTTAAATGTTAGTAAGTTTTATGTAAAGTGGTTTGCGCAAGTGTAATGGTTATAGTAGTACATTTGAGAAGTTGTATGTCACTTTGTTGGGTTTATATTTTATGCCAAGTTATACAGCTTTTAAGAGGAAATGTAAAATTAGCAAATATATATATATATATGAACAAAATAAGAAGTTAAAAGTTTAGTTAAAATAAGAGAAGATAAAATAAATACCATACGCTTAACCAGAAAGAGAAGAATTTTGGTGATTAAAGTCATCAAGAAAATTCATAAAGAAAGCTTAAAGGTGTAAAAAGAAAGAAGAAAAAAAAACTTTTCTTGGACATGTTTTTCGGGTAAAACTTTGATATATTATACTATAAAAACTCAAATCCTAAATTCCTAACACTAACCCTAAAAAACTAAACCCTAAACCTTAAACCCATACACTAAATTCTAAACACTAACCTTGAATTATAAACCCTACAACCTAAACCCTTAAACCTTAAACTAAAACCCTAACCCCTATAAAACTAACACCTAAAACAAAAATGCACGTGTAAACTAAAGTTTACACGGCCTGTGTATCAAAGTTTTTCCATATTTTTCATCCTTCATATAAACCTAACAACCATAATTAAAATCTACTTGTCTTTATTTGACTAGAAGTTATATATATATATATATATATATAAACCGAGAAAATTAATTTTGCATATTATTTCGTTAATTGTTCTAATTGAATCCGTAAACTACAACAAAGGGATTTAACCATACTAAGTCATCGACCTTTCCTGATCAGAAGGTGTATTGTGTCGAACACAACACGAACGCCAACCTACCAAGAAGATAGATAAAAATTGTGTCAAAAGACAGACTAAAAAACAATAATAAATAGTTATATGTTTTAAAGATTAAAAAACAATTTTCTAAAAAACAATAATAAATAGTTATATGTTTTAAAGATTAAAAAACAATTTTATCATAAATTTTTTATTTTGTAATATTTTTGTGAGGACATGATCCCACTAATTCTAATGGAATTTTGTCGTTACTACAGAGACAGATGATAAACAAAGTAAAACGTGTGAAAATGAGAAATTTAAAATAAAAATATTTTTTATTTAAAACTGAAAACAAAATAAAAGAACAAATATAAGAGATGACATTAAACTCGTTGTTGAATACGATATATTAAGAAAAAAATAGAAATATACTTTGAAAAGAAAACCAAAATTAAAATTTTAAAACAAATATATATATTTGAATTTTTCATTTTCAATAATATATTACTATTCAATTTTATTCATTAATAATAATATGTTAGTATAATTATTTTATTCATTAATAATGCATGAACTTATTCTATTTAACTAACAATTTTAAAAATTATAATATTCAATTTTTTTTGTTAACCATCGTTTCCAACTTATTGATTGACTAATCTGGATCGAGTACTGCAAAAGCTTATTATGGGGCGACCTCCCAATCCAACTACTTCATTCACAACGTCAGCATTCAAACCCTTGACCTTACTTAAGGGATCTAGTGCATCATCTCGCTAGACCAACTGGTTGTTTGTTATAATATAAGATTATTAAATGTTCTTAGGTGAACAATATCATTAGCCACCAAATTATTTCTGTTTTCCTGTATGGTCAACAAATTATTATTTTAATAAAATCGTCACTAACGTTACATTTTTTTATTTTGGTTAATATTGTTACTTTTTTTTCTTTTTTGGTCACTAGTCTATTGCTTCTTTCCTGTTTTGGCAATCAAACTATTATTTTTGTGGGCTTTTTAATGATGGGTGACTAGAATAGAAAAAAATATAACGTTAGTGACGATTTTATTAAAAATAATAATTTAATGAACGATATACGTAAAGTCAGAAATTAGATATTATATGTTATTACATTAATTCCTTAAGTTAGTAAGTTACCCTATTTCCTATTAGTCGTTTTCATTTTGTAAAAGGTGTCATTATGCATTCTGATTTACTTTTAAGGTTTTTAGTCGCTTTCATAGCTTGGGAGGGGAGCTGGCAGAAATGAATAGTGATTAATACTGCAAAAGTGTCGGCAGAAGTGGTTAAGCTTCTTACAGTTGGTAGGGCTGTGTACTTTTAGACAGGGTTGTTCTACTGTGAGCCGCTTAGAGTGCGATTAAAATAATGCGAATTTTAACATAAATTTTGATTAGTTAAAAAAATTGTACACAAATTTTTACCAAAGTAAAAGTTAACTTAAATTCTTATCTAAAATAAAATCTAACCTAAATTCTTATTTAAATTGTAAAAATTTAAGTTGTAACATAATTTTTTATTCCGTTAGTAAAAATTTAATTATATCTAAATTATTATTCAGTTGGTAAGAATTTGTATTATAATAAAAATTTATGTTCTATCTAAATTATTATACAGTTCTACATAAATTCTTACCACATTTTTACAAAATTGTAAGAATTTATGTTGACCGTATTTAAGCCGCACCCCTTTCCCCTTTTAGATATGAAATTGGTTTAAGTCTAAAAATAGGATATTTAATTTTTTTAATCGGAAATAGTTATTTGTATTTTATTTGAGAAATTATGATATTAAAATTTTTTGAATTTCAATTTTTTTATTTCAAATTTTTTAAGTTTTAATTACAGGAAAAAACTTTGATACACAGGGCGTGTAAACTTTAGGGGTTAGGGTTTTAGTTTAGATTTAAGGATTTAGGTTGTAGGGTTTAGAATTCAAGGTTAGTGTTTAGAATTTAGGGTTTAGAGTGTGGGGTTTAGTTTTGTAGGGTTAGGGTTAGGAATTCAGGATTTGGGTTTTTATAGTATAACTACACAAGTTTGTGTAAAATTAATTTTACACAGCCTGTGTATTGAATTTTTACCCTTAATTACAAGTAATAATTTAAGTTTTTTATTCGATAGGATAGGGGTTGTAATGTACTTCACGGAGTATACTCGGTTTCAACTCTCAAGTCTTGACCAAAAACGAAACTATGTTGAGGGTGGTATAATTAAGTCATTGATAGTTTTGAACTATTTCAATTAAGTTCTTGCTCCTCCCAAAATTGTTTGGTTTAATTTAATTTTAGGATTTTTCAGTTTTAAAATTAAATTAAGCATTGGCCCCAAATTTTTATGCTTTAATTGCTTTTAAGACGTTTTAATTTTAAAATTAGTGAAATTAAATAATATCTTTTTTAATTTTGTATGGTTTAATTAATTTTTAAGATCTCGATCATTCTAAAGTTAAAACATCTTATCCGTCATGATTCAATCACGGCTCTGTCCGTGGTCTTGACATTAGGTACATAGTATCTTCTTCAAAAACAAAGGACATTGTCTTGATTGAATGCGAAGTTTGAAGTAAATACCCTATTCAACTTTGTTCCACACGAGAAAATAAAGACAGATCCAACGGTAGTTTCTCTTTGATCTCATAATCAAAGTGATTATGTGATCAGACCATCGTTCGACTATTCGAGGTATGTACACCCATATTCGAATATGTTGTTTGCAGTTTCGGTTTATCAAATGAGTGTTTGAATTTGATATGATAGGTTTATTTGTGAAAGAAGTTAATAACGTGAAATCTGAATCCTGGTTGACTTAGCAATGTGCCGGACATAATTGGCATGTCATATGATCGTTAGTTCTATTGCACGAGTTGTTGGGTACAGATAACACTATGATGTATAATATTTGTTCGATGTCGGGATGTGTGGGATGGAGACACTTGATGTTCTTTTGGGATGTGTAGATTAATGATTTCTTTAAATTACACTAAAATGTGTTGTTATGCTTAAGACCAAGTCATAAATCTATTTTCTCATATGTAAAATTTATGTTTTGTCGACTCCTAGTGTTGGTGACATATACATTAATGTGTTATATTTGTCATTGTTTTGCTTAGTATAGTAAATTTTTTGTTGAACTTGAGATATACTGATGTGCAGAAGCAGAGTCACAAATTTATTTAAAGGGTGTCATCTTTTTAATTATATCTAAAAAAAATCAATTATTTATAAATGAATGTTATTTTATTTATAAAAAGTACGCTAAGCTGAAGACTAAGTGAGTGAATGTGTGATTTATATTATGCATAAGCTTGTTAAAAGATGCATTAAGGGTTAACTTAGTGGAATTGCTTAATGTTTATACAAATGGAAGAAACAAATTTACTAAATTGTACCCCTGGTTTCGAAATCAGATGTTCGGTTTTAAAACTAGACACTAAATTTTTAGTTTTTTGTGTTTTAGTCCATAATTCATATCTTTGTCAATTGATGTCTGATTTAGTCACCATTTTTTTAAATTCATAGTTTTGAAAGGAAAATTGTTTAAGAACGTGATCAGAAAATAATATTAATATTTGAAGTGATCCTCAATGTTTAAAAATTTACAAGTATGCCCCTAAAATGTATAAAATTATATTTTAGATTCCTTTTCGATAATTTGATTTGTACTTAGACTCCCATGTTTAATATGAGTAACTTATTAGTCCCTAATATGTTGAAAATATTGGTCGGGTTCAATTTTTATTTGTTTCTCGACAAAGCAATGGAATGGCTGATTTATTAGTAAAAGCTGGAATGCAGAGTTCTGAACATTTTTGACAAACAATGGACTTATTTTACTTGAACAACAGCCTTGTATTTAGCGTTTGATCTGTTTATGTGATGTATCATGGGACATATGCAAAACTTTATGTTCAGGGTGAATCTATAAAATTTTAAGGGGTAAAAATAGATCTTTAATAAAAATATATACAAATTTTAAATTTTTAGGGGGACCACCCTCTTCGGTCCCCTCGATCTATCCCTGCATGTATCACATGTAGTTTAAGACTACCCGTAGACAGGTTTCAAACATTATGGGTGGATGTTGGCCCCTACTCGGTTTCCTGGTGCATTGTGGTGCCATGTAATGTAGAGCTTTGCCTAAGTTTCTTTCAATAAAATTTGATAGTCGAGCGAAAAAAAGTAGGTCGGGGTTTCAGTACGACATTGGTACACTCGGTTGATTTTTCTTTTGTTTAACCATAAATATTCAACTTATTAACTGACTAATTCGGATTGAGTATTGTAGAAGTCCAATATAAGGTTGTTGGAGTATGCCCAAAGACTAATTATAAAATAATTGTAAAAGACATATTTATTTTATCTTATTTATTAATATAAAGTCATTATTATTATTATTATTTCAGTCATTATTCTGCGCATAAATGAATACACTGAATTATAATAAAGTTCTTAGAATAATATGGTTATTCTTGAATGTCCTTAGTCGAGTATTATTGTGGGCATTGACAATAATAATATATTAAGGCTAATATGTAGTTGATTGATGACATAGTGTTTTCATAGACATGGAGATGTCAAAATCAATACATAAGTATGTGTTAGAGAACGACATACTGGACTGACCCACTATGAGCATGTTTCTTGGATTATTATGTGACAGTCACAACATTGCTCATAGTGATATGTAGTTGTCATAATAAAGTTCTTAGAATAATATGGTTATTCTTGAATGTCCTCGGTCGAGTATTATTGTGGGCATGGACAACAATAATATATTAAGACTAATATGTAGTTGATTGATGACAGAGTGTTGTCATAGACATGGAGATGTCAAAATCAATACATAAGTATGTGTTAGAGAACGACATCTTTTGGGTGACCCATTATGAGCATGTTTCTTGGATTATTATGTGACAGTCACAACATTACTCATAGTGATAACTACATGTATGATCCTCAGACTTGAGATCATCATTATTTCAACATTGTGAGTGACATATTTTAATACAGTCAAACATGTGTCGTAACTGACTACACTATAAAGACTAATATTAGATATGTCACAATCTATGTAGCGGGATATGGTTGATCAAGATAGGATTTTTCCCTCATACATAATAGGAGTAATATTACAGGCCACTTGATTAAGTAAGACTAGAAATGCATGGCCATGCTCGAATAAATTGATATGAGATATCATAGTTATTCGTTTATATTAGTCTACTAAAGATAACATGAAATATTAGATGGACTATACAAGTGTGATTATTCCATGACTTGTGTCCAATCTAGATATAAAGGACAAAAGGATGTAATACATGAAAAATAGCTAATCACGAAGAGGTTATGTCGAACCACGACTTCTTGTAACTTAGGTAGCAATGAAGTATTGCTAGATGTCACTCATTGCTTGTAATATTAGAACTGTTCTAGATATTATTGCTAACGTTACATGAATCTACAAGGGTCACACCCTATGATTGAAACGAACAAATATCGACTAGATAGCATGTGTGCAAACTTGTTGTACACGAAATTAGTTAAAACCGAAATTATTATATTTATTGTAATTAAATAGATAATTTCGGTCATATATATTTTAACACTAGATAATTATTTTAATTATCAAATACTATTAAAATAAAAATATCCCTAAAGAAACATAATTAAAGTAGAATTAGATTTTACATATTTAATTATATTCGGTTAAATATATTGTATAATTAATAAATCCGAATTTAATTAGGATTAGGATTTTGAATGTTATATAAAGGCATAAGGTCTAGCAGCCAAAAAATGGTCATTGCTAAAAACCTCTCTAACGGTTAGAGAAGTAAAATATTGTTCATTTTCATTCGGGTGGACTGCGTAGAGGTCGGAACAATGCTATGACGACTTGGACTCGACATATTGCTAGAAGAATCGAATCCTCCTACGTCCCTGCAGTTATCAAATTTAATTGAGGTAACATTTCATCCTTTTTCACCCCGGATTCGTTTCTCGTACATGGATCGCTGGCGAAATTCGCCGGATAATTTTTTGCTGCGCCATGGGGTGTACCGACGTTTCTCTTTAGAGGTAATATTCCCAACCTAATTTTCTCCATTTACATGTTACAATGACAGGATTCGAACACCTAACCCTGCTTAAGGGACCTAACGCCTCATCCCGCTAGACCTAGACCAACTGATTGTTGGTTTTAATTTAGGGTAAACTACACCATATATAACTGAACTTTAAGTTTAGTATCGATTGTACACTGAACTAAAAATTGATACTATTTTAACACTGAACTTTAGTTTAAGCTTCCATTATACTATTGGGCAGTTAAAATCTCTCCACGTCCTCGCACACAGTGACAGAACATGAAAGAGACTAGTGGGGGTCATGCCCCCAAAAATTGTTTTTGAGAAATTAGAAATTGACCCTTATAATTTAAAAAATCAATTTGGCCCTCTCAAGATTTGAAAAATTCATGTTAAGCATCAAAATTTTGAATATTTTTAATTAAATCCTCTCTCATAAATCTCTCAAAATTATTAAAAATTTTAGTTAAACTATCAAATTTTTAAAAATTTAGTTTAAGCCTCCAAATTTTTAAAAAATTTAAATTGGCTCCCTCAAACTATTACCCAAGTTCCGCCACTGATCGTATGCTGACTGTTAATAAGATCTTCCAACATCATCGATTTTAATGATTCAATGGTATAATTAAAGTCTAAACTAAAGTTCAGTGTTAAAACAGTACCGATTTTTAGTTCAGTAATATAATCGATACTAAACTTAAATTTTAATGATATCCGGTGTAGTTTACATTCGATTCAGGGGGTTGACAATAATGTTTAGGCCTTACTTGTCAACGTTTAAATAGTTGAAGTTGTGGTGGCCGTGGCTCAACAAGGGAGTTATAGTAGTGCAGTACTTGGGAGCTAGACTGCTAGTTGGTGACAATCAAATCACGTGAAGCAACTACTACCAAATGCAAATTTAACATGCATGATTCCAGCCTTTGAATGTTTGGTTGCGACTCAATTTTCATGCACCCATAAATGGTAAATATAGCAACTTTATCCTCTTAATCTGAATATCCACTAGTTAGCTTAGACATTCATATATTTTCCTTTCTTTCCAATACCTAAACCTTCCACAATAATATATATATATATATATATATTTGGAAGTTTCTAAAATTGCATCTCAAACTCTTGAATGGATGGATATGAAACCTATAGATGTAGCTTCCGTTTTCTCACAAAAACACATATAATGTTTTAAATATTTATTAAAACTATATAATTTTTTTAGATCCATTGTTGTTTATTTTTGTTCAACTAATGGACTCGTTCATTAATAAGTTTTTTTTTCGAGCATGTGATTGATCTTGTGCTAATATTTGTTCATTTTCTTTGATCTTTGGATAAAGCGCACCTTGCGAACAGGGTGCTAGAACCCGAGTCTTCTAGAGAAAATAATATTCTCATGTTTTACTGAGATCGCTCGTAGGGTTCATAATTTTTTTTAAAATAGGGTTCATAGTAACTTAAAAGAATACAAAACATAAAATGAAAATAACACAATAAATGAACAAGTCGAAATTTCTATAAAATAATTGAGAAAAACTTTGATACTCAAGTTGTGTAGTCAATCTTTTATATTTTAGGGGTTAGGGGTTTGGTTTATGATTGAAAGTTTAAGGTTTAGTTTATAGTGCTTAGAATTTAGAGTTTATAATTAGAGATTTAAATTTTATTTTTTAAAGCAATATTGTGTAAACAAAATTTACACAATATGTGTCTCGAAAAATTATTCAAAATAATTATAACACATATAAAATATGTTCTGAATTGAAATTAAATATGAACAAATAGATTATTCTTTAAATTAGATTACTCTAATTAACTATATAAATAAAAATATCTATATAAAATGAATTCATGAACATTTAAAATATTACAAAATCGTTTGTTGAAAAACAAAAGCTGGCCACGTTTCAAGCCATGGTAAATAGAGATCACTTAATTCTCTCAAATTGGACGAACAATTACATTGGGGATAACTTTTATTATAGTGTATTAGATATTTTTAAAAAACTTTTTCGTACTCCTCACCCAAAATTTTAAAAAAAATCTTACACACCGACACATTAGATATTGTAGACAAGCTGTCGAACTCGAGTCTCTTATAAAAAACAACACTTTTTTTTCTACTGAGACTACTCAATTATCCTCGATTTAAGATTAGAGGTCACATTGTATAAAAAAATAAAATACAACCCCTTACATTAATCGGCTACACCACACATTTTGATTTCAAAGGCTTAAATGGTATGATAAACATCAATTAGTCCAAGTATAACAAGTATTGAAGAAAGTCCTCATTAACGTCCCTAATGGTATCTTGGTTAAACCTTGGTAAATGTTCTTACCTACTAATGCTTAGTAATATTTGGTTATAGCACAAATAATTTACTGAAAATATATTTTCAAAACTGGATAATCTGATGATAAACTAGAAGAAAATCTGCAATTAATTTACACTAATAACAAATGTTGAGGAGTAGACTTGCAGTTCTAGACAGCTTCCCAGACGCAAATCAATCGCATAGATAACAAATGTTATTACGATCAATTGCAAAATAAATTTAAACGTAACGTCATATTATAAACACGAGATTAAGTAAGTGCTAACTTTTCATCGACGAGGGGAGGAGCAATCGTAAGATCGAGATTCAAGTCCGGCAAAGAAGCGCGGATGGCCTCCGAAGCAGTTGTGGGATTAGGGTTAAAGGGTTGGCATTCAGAAACGGAGTGGTGTGCCACATTTGGTCTGGTTATTACAGGAGGGAGAAGCGAGCGGCGATTGTCGGGGTCGATTCCCATCAGCAAAAGTTTCCTTTTCAAGTGAATGTTCCAGTAATTCTTCACCTCGTTGTCTGTCCTTCCTGGCAACCTTCCAGCTATTAATGACCACCTGAACCATTAAACAATGTACATCACTGTTAGTCTTCAGACTTCAGGTAATAACTTCATTTTTTTACAATTCAATAACGAGCTGCTCCACTGCTCCAATAGAAAAGATGATGATGTTCATCCTAGAAAACTCGGATTCGAGCACATGTTTGTGCATGTGTGAGTTGTCAAAGGTTAAGAAAACATATGAATAGAAACTATCATATAAAAAACTGCACATAAATTTGGCACCTGTTTCCAAGGAGAGCGTGGAGTTTGATGAGCAGGTCCTCTTCGTCTTCGCCAAAATTGAATCGACAACTTTTGCCGCAACGAAGCAGCCCTACAGGACATTCAACCATACATGTCTGTTAGTTTCATGCCTCCAATTAGACAAGACAAGAAGAGAAGACATGTCTGTGTTTGTGTTGGAGAGGAAATGGTGTTCGGGGAACAGACCGGCAGCCTGAGGAAGAGAGCGCCAGCAGCCTTCGCCGTGTTTAAGAATGTAATCGGTGAGCTTCTGGTCTTCTAGTTGAGACCAGGCTCCTTTGTTCGTCTCTTTCTTGTCGCAACAAGGCTTCCTCATTGCGGCATGCAAAGGCCGGATTAGATCAAGTGGAGGAGGAAGAAAGAAAGGTAGTAATATATAAAGGATTGCGTTTGTCCCCAGCTGCCATGGCTTGACTTACGGGTACCAGACGTTGGATTTGTCACGCTTTGCATGCCGTTGGATGTGTGAATCCACGAGGAGTCAAGCAAAATAAGTTCAACCCACGATGGTTAAATGTTTCATTACCACCTATAATTTTACCTCATTTTTACTTTGGTATTCCAACTTTTTTCTTTTTTTCATCCAAACCATCAGCATAGATATTTGTAATTTCTATAATTTTGAATTTAAATATGAATACTAAATCTACTTTAAAATATAAATCCGTTTATTATGCTGATATTATGTCCAACTCAATCAAAAACAGTTAGATAATTGGTGGTGTCTTAATGCTTTATTCGAAAAAAATAAAGAAAATTCAGAAAATATATATTACAGTTGGTCTAATGGGATGAGGTGTTAGGTTCTTTAAGCAATGTTAAAAATTTGAATCATGGAGCTGTAAATGGAGAAAACTGGGCTGTGAGGGTCGCCACCATATTGGGTCTATGTAGAACTCAATCTAGATTAGTCAGTCAATGAGTCAGATACATGTGAACAAAAAATATTAAAAAAAATCATCGGCAATTGATCTATTAGCCGACTAATTTTGATTAGGTATCGTAAAAAGTTATTATGGTGATGATCCTCATAAAACAATTTAATTCATTAGATGATGTCAAATGATTTATTATTTACTTTTTAAGTTTTAAAATATATTTAAAAAGATAATTCACATCATTTGAGTATTGTTTATAGAATTATTATTTGTACAATGTTTCAAACAATAAATTTTATATAATACACTATTTTTTTTTAAAATTCAATAAAAACTTCACTTTAAATATAACTTAAATTGATATCATTAAATAATAATTAACATCATCATAAAGAAAAAAAAATTGGTGCATTGTTAACGGAGTTCTAAAATTCCATAAATAAGGTAAAAAGTAGGACAAAAGTCCTTAAATTATTATATAAAATGAGTTAACTTCACATATAAAATTACAATTTTCGTTGTTCGTATATAAAATATTTAACATAAATCAACTAGTTTTAGGCAAAACAATGCATTTGATTATTTTCTTCTTCTTCTAATTTTTAATTATTCTTAGTCAAAAAATAATAATTATTCTTTTTGAGCTTTGAGCTTTCTAGATTTGAAATTTGAGGCTTTGTCGGAGGATAGAGATAAGATTTGGTGAGGGTCAACAGCAGCATGTGAAAACAACCAAACCCTTTTTGCTTTTCTTTCTTACTATATAGAGAGAGTGTATTTGGTTTTACAGTAATAGAATTGATTTTAGATTATCGTAATTTATATAATTAATTTTGTGTAAAATTGTTTTTAAAATAACGTGATTTATATTTAATAATTTTTTTTAAAATTCACGATTATATAAAAATATAGTGTAAAAATCACGACCGATCACCATTATTAAATTTCCCATTATTACTGTCAGCTTCCCCGTAGCCAACGTGACCGTCGTCCTCCGTAATAGTTGAGGCTCCCTGTTCTATAGTCTACAGTTTGAATTTTGATATTATCATCTTGTTCCCATTGACATGTTCTTTAACAATTCTTCGAGACCGATGACGATGAGTAATAGCGTCGGCATCGACATTGTCGTTGTTTTTATCTTTAACGATGAACAGATAACGATGAATAACTGCATCGGTATTGTCGGAAGTATAATTTTTTTTCCAATTTTTAAAGTTTTTCCTTGCCCACTATTCACGTAAGGGAAAACAACAAGGGTTTGAGATAATCGAGTTCATATGGTTTCGAATTTGGGATTGAGATGCACGAGGGTGAGGAAGACCGTAAACTGAAAGAAGTGGGTGCAGCTTCTCAGAACACTGGAGCGTGGCGCGAATCTATCTATCTATATATATATTGAATCGACCAAATCACTCCAATAACTCTCGAACTAAGCTAGGATTTAAGAGATTTGTCCTTTTAATTTAGGGTACATTGAATAAGGACATGAAATTACTTAAAATAAACCAAATAGTCCCTAAGTGAGACCCTCCAAATCGGTATGCAACGCCACTAAAACTTGTGCAGGAGGATCCAGAAAAACTAAAACACCCGCACAGGGGCTTTGGCTTCTCTAACAATTTAAAATTTTTATATTTATCCTTTTATTTTTTAAAAAAAATTAAATTGGTTATCTCAAATTTTTATAAATTTATATTAAACATTAATTTTTTTAATATTTGTAATTAATTTATCTAAAATTTTAATTCGGCCCTTCAAATTTTCGGTCTAATGACATTTAGGTCCCTATAAAATTTAAATATTATATAAATTAAGCGTTGTTACTCAATATTGAGTTAAAATACTTAATAAACTCTTATATTTTTAAAGTTTAATAATTTTAGCCCCTTCCAATTTATGATTTTGACTTCGTCCCTGCACCCGCATCCTGATCTTCATACCGTAAACAACAAGCTGCCCAGATTGTGTGATTTTAGCAAGACCATCAGTTATCTGATTTGCTTCACAATGGGGCGTGAACCACCTTGACCTCCCATGACCAACCAAGAAGAGAAGCAATATACTGGAAAATGGTGAATGGCACCGAGGAAGACTGTGGCAGCCGCAACAACCCATAAACATTATATCATATATCAATTATTGAACTGGGGAATTAACTGAAATTAATAAAAATATTTATAGGTTTTTGGCCTACCCGACTTCATCTTTTAAAAATTCCGACCAGAAAATTATCTACATAAACTCGAATCCGACTCGATCTGATTTATTAAAGTAATTAATTTTTAAGACCTAATTATAAAAAAATTAAGTTTTAGAGACTTAACTGTAAAAAAAATAAGTTTTAACGACCTAACTGTATAAAATATAGAAAGAGGGAGTATTATTGTTAATATTTTTAAAATATATGAGAAAATTATATTTTTAATCCTGGGTCGGGTCGGGACGGGTAAAATGCCCTCCTTAGATATGATTCAGACTTCAGAGCAAACAAAATTTTAGATTCTTAGGATGCCATACAAGCTATAAATTTGTTAAAACAAATAATCAAAAGCAAAGCTACTTAGCATCTAAAATTTATTTCCAATTTGTGAAATGTCAAATGTTAAACAAATAATATCAAAACATTCAACCACAATGTCATGTTGCAAATATTTACAAGGTGGACCGATCACCCCTACAATTATTTAAGGTGGTTGCCCTAGAATTTTATAGGTCACTCCTACTATAAAGTTTCGCGTCTCTATACATTTAACAATATAAGTGGCAAAAAATCATTTTTCACCGCCTTGTTTGCGTTGTTGGTGCCTTCATATTTCCCCTCCTCCGTCTTGAGATCAACCTTCAATATTAATTTGGTGGGGGAGGAAACTTTACGTATCATCGTTTTGAATTACAACATTTTAAATAGAATAAATTAAGAGATTTATTAGTTAATTTAATCGTTAATAAAGCCCGTATTATCTCATTTTACATGGTTTAAATATCAAAATTTACCTTTAAGAGGTAACATTTCTTTATTTTATAAAAAAATAAAACAAATTTAATTGAAAAATCAAATTAGATTAGAAAAATCTTTATCATGATAATGTTTTACATCCTATATAAATTAATCAATTACTAAATTAAATATAAATAATTATAATAAAATATCACTTAAAAATATTGAATTTTACCCACGTATTGATTCAAGTGGTCAAAATTTTAAGTTCAAAATTATATATATATATATAAACCTACGGAGAGATTTATTCACAAAAATTAAATATACAATGCAAGTTAGGCTTAGTTTGGCATTACTTTTAAAAAGTATAGTGAAAAAAGTGATTTTAAAAGTAGTTTTGAAAAGCTGGGTTAATGTTTGTCATCGATGTTAAAAAGTGATTTTAAGAAGACAAAATGTCTATTTTAGACATAATATTGTAAAGTAAAATAAGTGAACTTGGGTGATATTCAAATTCGTTAATATTATGATGTATGAAATAAATCAACTTAAATTATAATAAAAAATTAAATTTGAAAATATAAACTATATTCTAGATTGTATACAGACATAACAATTATAAATTCATAATAAATTTCAAATAAAATAATTATATTCTCAATATAAATATTATAACATATATTATTTTATAATTATGTATAAATATTAGTTTAACAATCAATTATAATTAAATAATAAAAAGTAAAAAACTAATTTTATTTTTAAACTAATTTTTCTACCACAAAAGCCATAAAATTTAACTGTTTAGTTTGGGTAGAAAATTACTTTTAAAAACAACAAAAAATATCAAATTTCAAGTGAAAGAACTTAAAAAGTGCTTTTAGTTACTAAAAGCAACAAAAAAAAACACTTAATTTTTTAGTATTAAAACCTTAATTTGCTCTTAAAACTAACTTTTCAAATTTTAATTTATCAAAAAATTAATTTTTTTAATTTTTACAAAACTTTAATTCGCTCAAAACCTTAATTTTTCATCACAATAAAAAAACAAAGCCTTAATCTAAATGGTTAAAGCCTAACAAAGATAAATAGAGAAGACAAACACAATAAAAATTAAATTAATTATTACTTGATTCAATAAATAAAAAATTGAAACCTTACCGGAAAAGACACTCCTTTTATCACTCCACCTAATAAAGTTAAAATTTTTTATTAAGACATTGATTGAGCAAAAGGGGAAGTCAAATCGGATGATCCCCATTTACTTTTTACCCCCAATTCCGAAATAACCCCCCGGCCTCAAATCCTTTCCGTAGCCCAAAAGCAAACGACTAACGTTATGGCATAAATGTAAAAATGTTGAATTAGATAAGATAGTACCGTCAATACGTATTTTTGCTCTTTTGAAATTGAAAGGTCTCTCAAATTTCTTTCCGAAAACCCGCCTCTCTCTAAATCTTTTCTCCGCTTTCCCACTCTTCCCTCCAACTCCGATCGTAGAATTCAACGTCTGCTATCTTGCGCACCAGACCTCATCGTTCGTTTGCCGATGGCGCACAATAGCATCCAGCTTCCTTGCGGCGGCGATGGCGCTTGTATGCGCTGCAAAGTCACCCCCCCGGCGGAGGAGACCCTCACTTGCAGCACGTGCGCTACTCCTTGGCATGTGGCCTGCTTGGCTTCTAAGCCCGAAACATTGGCTTCTACTCTGCAATGGAACTGCCCTGACTGCTCCGGCGATGCTCTTCTTTCAGCCGCGGCTGCCGTTGATGGAAGCTCTAGCGAGCTTTTTGCAGCGATAAAGGCGATTGAGGAGGATGAGTTGTTGACGGAGAAAGAGAAGGCGAAGAAGAGACAGGAACTATTGGGTGGGAAAGTTGAAGAAGACGGAGGTAAAGGAAACGAGGAGAAGAGCTCTGTTTTGGATGTTCTTGATGGAAGCTTAAACTGTTCGTTTTGCATGCAGTTACCTGACAGGCCTGTTACGGTTCGTCTCCTCATTTGCATTTGTCTTTTCAATGTTTTGTTGAGAAACGTTAGGTTTCTTCCCTGTTCATTATTGCATTTTAGCTACTTTTCCGTCTTCCTTGGTGCTCTTTAGTTAAGATTTATTTAGTTGTTGTTTTGATTACTTGTTTTTTATTTCTAAAATTTAACAAGAAATTTTTTGATACAGAATCAAATGATATTTCGAGTTTACATTATTTGTTTATATTTTAATTATTTGTTTCTTTTTTTTACATTTTCGTTATTTTTTAGGATAGAGAAACTGTTTTGATGTTCATTTCTTATCATGTTTGGACTACTCTGTTAGTTTGTACGTTAAATGTGGTGGTTGTGCAATTTGATTACATATTTAAGGGTGAAATCTAAATAGCCATTGAAGGCTAGGTTTCATCTTCAAAGACAATGGAGGTTTACTTTATACTTTTGATGGGCTACGCGGTCAGATCATCTCCCCCGAGGGTTAAATGCTTAACTGTTTTAGCATGCTGGATGTTGATATTTATGTGTGTTTTTCATGTTGTTCCAGACACCGTGTGGCCACAATTTCTGTCTTAAATGCTTCCAGAAGTGGATAGGTCAAGGGAAGCGTACTTGTGCAAAATGCCGTGCCACAGTTCCCCCAAAAATGGCGAGCCAGCCTCGTATTAATTCTACACTTGTATCTGTTATCAGAATGGCAAAGCTATCTAAATTAAATGCTGCTGATGGGCCTCTGAAAGTTTACCATTTTATACACAACCAAGATCGACCTGACAAGGCTTTCACTACAGAGCGAGCACAAAAAGCTGGTAAAGCAAATGCGGCTAGTGGGAAGATATTTGTGACTGTACCACCTGATCATTTTGGACCAATTACAGCTGAAAATGACCCATCTAGGAATCAAGGTGTGCTTGTTGGTGAATGTTGGGAAGACAGATTAGAATGCCGGCAGTGGGGTGCTCACCTTCCCCATGTTGCAGGCATTGCTGGTCAGTCTAACTATGGCGCTCAATCAGTGGCACTCTCAGGAGGTTATGAGGATGATGAGGATCATGGAGAGTGGTTTCTCTACACAGGAAGGTTTGTTTTAAAGGTCTATATGTATTAGTAGTATGACATCTCATTATTTTCGTTGCACATGCTTATAAAATGAAAGTGTATTGATGTTTTGTTTCAGGACTAATCAGTTATAGGGTGTTAGCATAATTATTATCTTTTGTCTCAACTTTAAAAGGCAACTCGATTCTTTTGAAATGGAAGGTGAATTTCAAATTTAAAACCCTTGTATGGATGTTTCTAGGAGGCCTACATGTAAATTTCCTTTGCCCTTTCAAACATTAAGATATTTAATGTTTTTGTTAATATTGTAATTTATATTTTAAAAATGGATACACGATTATGAAGTGTGGTAGATAATGCATGGTCGTGCGGCTTCAGTGGATATGCTATATGTTTGTAGTTGCTACTTGCTATTTTTTGAGGCCATAGAAGTACGCACAGATCCACTTTTGCTGCATAGATATCATTATGACATTATCCAATAATGTTGTCATCTTTTCCATGTGAGCTGAAGAATTTTTATCTATCTACATTTATTCATGCAAATATTTGACAAATCTTTGCTTTTATGGGTGTTGATGGCAGTGGTGGTAGAGATCTTAGTGGAAACAAGAGAACAAACAAGGAACAGTCATTTGATCAAAAGTTTGAGAAGATGAATGAAGCTTTGCGAGTAAGTTGCAAAAAGGGTTATCCTGTTCGAGTTGTAAGGCAAGTCTTATCACATGAAGCATAATTCTGTTTTTTTTATAACTGGTCTGTGAATGTGCAAAGGACAACTGAAGCTTCAATAATATAGGTTTGCATTTTAGTTTTATGGTTCAAGAGGCTATGATTTTTTTACCTTGTTGTGCCGAGTCACTTCATGTTACTTGTTTGCTTGTTGAGTCAATAGTCTTCTCATAGCATCCTAATGCTATTTTACTTGTTAAAAGCTTTTCCTTCTCTTGATGTGTAGGTCACACAAAGAAAAACGATCTTCATATGCTCCGGAGAACGGGGTAAGATATGATGGGGTCTATAGAATTGAAAAATGTTGGCGAAATGTTGGAATACAGGTATCATAATTCTGTCAGACACGTCAAAGATGCTGGCTATATTGAATTGAGCTGTTGTAAATTAATTTACTGATAGACCTTTCCTCCGTTAGGGGTTTAAAGTTTGCAGATATTTGTTTGTAAGATGTGACAATGAGCCAGCCCCCTGGACAAGGTTTTTGTCTTTCATATGCTTAAATTACCTCCTTTTAACTCTTCTTTAACTCCACTATAATTATTGAACTTTAATGTAGTGATGAGCACGGGGATCGACCTAGGCCCCTACCAACTATTCCTGAGCTGAAGAAGGCAGTTGACATATTCGAGAGAAAGGAGAGTCCTTCATGGGACTTTGATGTAAGAGATGTAGTTTGTACTCAGATTTCTTTATTTTGACTATTTTGTTTTTAATTAGGTTTTATATCTTAGATGGTAGTCAATTTGAAGACAAACATTGCTAAGAATCCATCTTATGTTGAGCACAATATGTCATTTAAAACTAGAAAAAATATATTTGTAGAACAATTTTTACTGAAATGAAACAGTGAAACATCTTTTGGATTTTGATCTTCATTATGACCAACAATTTGGCTTCACTTTCCATAGGCTTCGTATGTTTCTGCTATGCTCATGTAGTTCTTAATTCAACCAGGAAGACAGTAGCCGATGGAAGTGGAAAAGAGCACCACCTCCTAGCAAAAAGCCAGCAAATGGAGCTGATCTTGAAGAAGGTAAAAGGACAGGGAAAGGTATAAGGAAAGCACGCAATACAAAAGAAAGACTTTTGAAAGGTTGTTCTCGATTTCCCTGTCACGGATTGTTTGTGTTTGGTATTCTGACAATATCACATCTTAAGTTTGCTTGTGATTAAACGATTCATTGGCATTGATGTGTATTTATTGACTGAAGATAAATTGAGTTCCATTTATTGTAGTAGTGATGATTTTAGATTTTGATGCATGTGTGTACATTTAATAGTCTTGTGTAGTCTGTATTCATTTTTTAGCATGGCATTAGTAGGAGAGAGCAATAGAGGAGCACAGAGAGAGCATCATTCAACCCTGGAAAACCATTTTGTTTGACTTGGTTGGTATGCTATATGTGTAGAGTTTGGTTGCCTAATCTGCTCGCAAGTTATGAATCTCCCTGTTACAACTCCTTGTGCACACAACTTCTGCAAGTCTTGTCTGGAAGCTGCATTTGCTGGTAAGACCTCTATAAGAGAGAGGAACAACGGAGGCCGGGCTCTTAGAACCCAAAAGAACGTTCTTAACTGTCCTTCATGCCCCACTGATATCTCTGATTTTCTTCAACATCTTCAGGTCTGGCATGAATAAACTTTTCATTTCGCCTAATTTTCAGAATGCATTATGATGTGCTTTACTTTGTGAAAATTTCAACTCTAGAAGGCTTGAAAAATGGATTATGAGATTACTAGCAGGACATTCTTTTATATCTTCAGTTAGTAAAGTGGTTCACGTACTCATGGTTTACTTTATTTCAGCATGCTTTTCTTTTGCTGAAAGAAGTATAGTTCAAGTTTATGGAAATTATGTATCAGGTCAACCGAGAATTGATGGATGTGATTGAGTCACTTAAACAAAAGAGCAACAAGAACGAGGAGCCTGCTGAAGAGCTGAGTGAGGAACATATGAATGGCTCGGAGGGAAATACAGATCTCTCTTGTGACGGTGAAACTGGCACGAAAAATGAAACTGCTGATTATAATCCTATACCTGATTGCGAACCAGAAAGAAGTAGCAAGCGGAGCAAAGTGGATACTGCTCAAGTAGCAGCTGAATAAAATGTCCCTTTGTCAAGCACCCTCCAGGTACAATCATTTGACGATGTTCTTCAGTGACATTTTTGTCTGGTTGGCAACCTTTTTGTTCTGAAACATTTTGTAGGAAAACAATAGGGGTTTTGCCAGTTGTGGTAGTTCAATTTCTCAGTTGTATTCTTTACAAGAATAGGACTGGACTGGTAAACTACTGAACATTTAGCATCTAATCTTTTGTGAATTCAGTTTGCATTTTTGTATAAACAGTTGTTTCTTTTGATGCATTCTACGGATTATGGAAAGTTTCCTCCCTCCTTTTATCTTTAATCATTGTTGGATAAGGATTACAACTATACAAAATTTTAGAAACCGAAAACCATGACCACAAATTGCTACAACAGAAACATGTTTTAAGCTTGAACTCGAACTTATCATTCGATCTGTTCATTTCGTTCATGGTCTTGAATTTGAACTTTATCCCTATTTTCAGAGGAATTAGGTGCAGGAACAACCCGACCAACAACGGGATACTTATCTATGAACTTACCTTCCCAGTCTTCCAACACACCAAGCTCCTCGACACTCAATCCTTCGAGGTTCCCCGTCAGGTCCTCGGGTTTAAACGAGAACATTGCCATCCCTCCCGGTAAACATGAATACGCCCCTCCGCACCCATAAAACATCCTGAAAACCATAAGATAACTTAAAATCAAGCCTATAACTCACATTTTCCCTAATCAAACAATCATCAATTCACGTGAACAAAAACAAAAACAAAAACAAAAACCTAGTTGTAAAAGCTTGATCATTAGCGTGAACTCAATCTATTAGGATAATATGGATGTTTATTACGTGGAGGAAGAGACGTCGTAGATCTGGCCTTTGATGGCAACCAGGAGAGGCTTTTTGGGGTCTGAACCATCGTAGGCTCTTAACTCTGATTCCGTAATATCTCCCACCTGAATCGGCTCTTTTGTGGCTTTTGACGAAAATCATCGGGACCCAAAAACATGCCGCTCACTATATTGTAGACAACCACCATCATCGCTAGGATTGTGAAGAATGCCGTCGGGGATAACCCTGTCACCTCCGTCACCGTCTCCATCACCGTCGAGTAAATATCCATGTTGATTTCTTTTACTTTTTTTCTTTGAAATTCCCCGGCAAGAGAGTTTGGATTTCGTCGGATTCCTCTTCCGAGAAACTTGCAGGAATTTGTTAAGATGAGAAGGATCAAAGTTCACCTACCAAAGGATTGACGCTACTGACCAATGACCCGACCTACCACCACCGTTGTGGTTCGGTACTTCTATTGTATTTGAGGTTGCTATTGTGATCTTAATCTTCTCCTATTATTTATGATCTCAACCAATAAATATATCTATTTTTATTAATTTTTTATATCATTTTCTTATTAAATGAATTTAAATGGACCAATCACTTGTTTATCCAAAAACGTTTTTTTTTTTTCATATTTTCCTTCCTTTTTTAATAGCGGTAAGATCGATTCCATAAAATGTTTTGATAATAATTATTTCTCTTTTATTTTATAGTGTATATTTTTTTATATTAATTGATAAATTTTTTTGAACAATTTTTATCTAGAAGAGGAGAAAGAGAGAACTGCTCTTATTGGCACTAGAATCTATGATTTAGGGGAAGGGGGAATATTAACATGAATCTTTAATAACTTACTTCAAGTTGTGTTGACACTTGATAAATATTTAAATGTTATAAAATTAAAGAAAATTATAATAATATAGAAATAATAGCAAAGAAGAAAATACTCAAGAGTATAACAGAGCCATAGGTGAATATATGAAGGGTTTGTTCAGGATTGAGGTTGAAAAGTGATTTTAGCTCAAAATTCCGTTTGAAACTCAAAAGTATTCCTAAACAAACAAAACATTGCAGTAAACGTGCGTTTGAAACTGAAATTCCAAACCAAATCAAGAAGCTGTTTTTTTTAGCTTTGGCGGTGTAAAATCTCGGTTAGAAAAAAAAATTGCCCCTAATTTATTACCCCAGCGGTACTTCGATGAAAGCTAGCAGTTTTAATTTTTTCTTATTTTGATTTTTAGTTTCTATTGATTTCGATTCTCTTACAATATAACTTTGTATAGTTTAAAAACTTTAAGGAAATGTAAAAATAATAATAAATTGTTATTTAGTTGTTACCTTTCCGCTTTCAATTTTTAATTTATTTTTTATAATATTTATTAAAATAAGTAAAAATAAAGAGCTGGAAGTGAAAAAAAAATTATATTAAAAGTTAAAAACACTTTAAATTGCAAGTATGATGTATTTTTTTAATATTTAGACAATCATTTTCCTTTTAAAATTTATTTTAAGTCTGTAAGATAATATATTTGATTTTGTAATAGCTATTTTTACATGTAATTAACTTTTTAAAATGTAATTTATATATTCAAATTAAAATTGATAAGTAAAGTATATTAATTTCTTTAAAATTTATGTTTTTAAATGTTGTACAACAAAATGTCTAAAACAAGTATTTTATCTTTTTAAAAAAATAATTTTTGACAATAATTTTAGACAGTTAAATTTTTTACTATACTTTTTAAAAATATATTTTTGCAGTATATTTTAAAAATAATCCTAAACTGGCCTGAAATCTATTTCTCAAATTCTTCGAGATTTACTTGTGAATTAAAGACAACGGTGTTGCGCTATGTTGTGAAGGATCCATGCTGCTGAATATAACAATCAGCAATATCTTGTTTCTTAGTTTTTATTTTACATATGTATAATATTTTTAAGGTCTTGCCTCTCGTCAAAATCTCTTTTCTTTCTTTTTTTTGTTGAGTGCAAGTTTGTTTGCCATGCTGTTGGTGTATACGGTGTACGTTCGATCAAGTTAACTGAATACAAATTTGAGTTAGTCAACTTGACAGGTTTTATTTATAATTTATTTTTTTTTAAAAAAAATTCAGTCAAATTGTTTAAGTTTTTGTTTAAAATTAATTATAAGGTAAATTATTTGGGTAACGACTCAACTATTAGGTTTAACCTATTTTGACTACCGAACTATAAAAATTCAAAATCCAACCACACAACTATTTAATTGGACATATTTTGACCATCAGCCGTTAAAATCTAATCCTACCTAGAGGGAGGGGAAGGAAAAATGTGTTTTTAGTGGGTCTAGAACCCATGACTTAAGAAAAATTAATGAATAAAGATAAGCAACTTGATCACCCAACCAATATGTTTGTCCACTTTTTCCTTTTATTGTAAGTAGAAATAAAATCAATAGATAAGTGTAAACGAGTCGAGTTGAGCTCGAATAGTGCTGAGCTCGACTCGACTCGTTAAGAATTCGAGTCGAGTTCGAGCTTGAGTATGTTGAGCTTAACTCGGCTCGTTAAGAACACGGGTCGAACTCGAGTCCAATCAAGTCGAGTATTGATCGAGCTTTGACCGAGTTGGGCTCGCTCGACTCGAGTCCAATCAAGTCGAGTTTTGACCGAGTTAGGCTCGAGTAGCTCGAGATCTATATCGTTTCATTTACAACCCTGTTCATAATAAAAATATAATAATAGCGATCAAATTGCATAATTTTATTGTATATAGAATCATACAAAAAATATTTTCATGCGACTTATTAAAATAAAAAAGTACACATGAAAATGTAAAGAAAGTTAAACTAACATAACAACCAAAAACACCAAACTTATATTTTAGTTCACTTTAATTTTAAAAATTAAAAAATAATTTATTATATTTTTTAGTAGGTCGTAAGCTTTTCGAGTGAGGTATCAAGTAGTTCGATTCAGCTCATTAAAAACTCAAGTCAAATTTGAACTCGAATTAAATTTAATCGAATTTTAATTAAAAAGTTCAAATAGCTCACAATCTGTCTTATTTGCTGCGTAGATAACCATATCTCTCTCTTTTAACGTGTGGCTAGAATTACGAAACAAGTGCAGCAGAATCTAACCACAATATTTTCTTTCTGACATCTCGTTTTGGCTTTCGTGTGCTTTATCCTGCAAACCCTGAATCTAAAATCCGATATACATAACAATATGCAAATACTAATTCCTTCACCAAAAATATGCAAATACTGATTCGCAGTACAACTTTGAACTTATGGCTTCATATCAAAGAATAGCGAGGAAATAGAAGCAGCAGAAGATGGCATTAAAAGTTGACATCAAAACTTTGTCCATAATACTAAAAGAAAGTAGAGAAAAGAGACGGTGAAAAGCTCCCTTCAATCCAAACAAGGATCTAACTTTTAAGGCAATGAAGCTCCTGGGATATGGAAGCCACAAGCCCTTCCCTTTTAACACATGGGATGGGAAAGAAGTGTGGGATCCATAGCCGAGCAGCTCAATATACCCTGCAAGAACCTCTTTTGGACTTCAAGGAGCTCTTCTCTATACCACTTTTCAACTTTTCCTAACCCTAGAAAAAGTTGCCATTAAAGGAAGGAAAGACAGAAACAGGAAGGAAAGGAAAAGAAAAAACAATATTCTTTTCTTTCCTCTATAAACTGAAAGAAAACTACTTGACTGAACGATCAGTCTTTGGTTAAAATTGAATCCCTCAACTGCTACAAAACCCTTTTAAGAAAAAGCCAGATCGTCCTTTAACTTAACCTACAAGAAGAGCTCACCGGTTGGTAGATCTTAGAATCCAGAACTTGATGCCTTGGAGACTCTTATGGAGCCGACGGAACCCCAAGAGTTTACCACCCTTTACCTACCTAAAAGTAATAAAAAATAAGATATTGATGGCAAAGGTTAAATAGTGGTATATGGTATTTGATCAAACAAAATTATAAAATATATGTTTAAACTATATATTTTTGGTTATAGATATTTAAAATATGTTTTTAGTTTAAATATGTACTTAATATTTTTAAAGTTAATTTATCACTCAATTATATTTTTAGCACGTGATTTTTTAAATTTTAAGAAATAAATTAAAAAATATCTTAAAATTTCTAAAAATTATAAAATAGCCTCAAATTTTAAAACTCTAAAATCTTAAACTTAAAATTGACGCCATTATCTTCACCAATAGTCTCGTCGAACCCTTACAACTGTCGTCATCGAAAGTCATCTATCATTTTTCCCAAACATCTATTATCAATAATCGGCGGGAAATGTGTTATTTAGACATCGAATGATGAACGCAAAGACTAACAGTTTAATGGTCGATTTTTACGTCTTTCGTTGTTACTGACGATAGATGGTTGGAGGAAATCGGCGGGGCCTTCGGCAATAGCGGTGTTGAGGCCCGACGAGATTATCGATGACAACAATGACGTTAATTTTGGGGTTTGATATTTTTTTATAGAATTTGAGTATTTTAGTTTTTTTAAAATATATATATATATATATTTAATCTTTTTTAATTTTGAAAAAATATTTAAATTAAAATAAAAGATACATGCCAAATTATGATTGGGTGATAGATTTTTTAAAAAAACAATAATATAATAAAACTTTAAGCACCTATTCCAGACAAAAAATAAACATTAGACACCTATTTCAAACAAAAAGATGTATTAGACACATTTTAACAAAAAAAAATACTTTAGACATGCCCATTACAAAAAATAGATTTAGTTTGGACACCTATTTTTATAATTAAGCATATTATATATATTGATTGATTTATAAACATAACACTGTAATAGTTGTTGTTTTATATATTCATACTTTGTAAATTAACAAATTTTTGTATGTTCATTCAATAAATGAATAAACGCGAACATATGTTCGATTAATTTATGTTCACAAACAATTTTATTTGAAAATTCATTTATGGATTTGTTTATAAGCTCGTTTATCGACTTGTTTATAAGCTCATTTACTTAGTTTCTCTTCTCCTTTTATATTTTTTTACATTTTAAATATTGGTGAATGGAGATACTAAATTGTACACAAGGTAAATTTTATAGTTCAAATTTTGGAACTTGAGGAGCTTAAGGACTAATAGTAAAATTTTAGAACATTTTAGCGCACATATAAACGAATACATTCTTGAATATTAAGCCAAAAAACAAACACATTCAAAAATAAAATATCCAAACGTAAATATGTTAAAAAAATAAAACAAACGAACATATTTATTTAAGTTCGGTTCAATTACACCCCGAATCATGATACCATCCATGCCACGATAAAACGCCAATAGAAATAGAATAACTTCACATATCTAACCAAACACCCAATTCTAGTTTCATTTATACGCTAAAATAACAGCACTGCACCAGCGCCTCATCTCTCATCTTCATTTGCCCCAAAACCCTAGCGCGTAGATTACTTCATACACATTGTCCTTTACTCTCGGCAACCATGGGTAAGTCTCTCAGTGTTCTTCTTTCTGGAAATTTCATTTCCTTATTCTCTATTTACTCTTATGCAATTAGTATCGTTTGTTTTTGTTTTCCTTAATCCCGGATCTGATTGATTTACTCACTGATTGTTCGAGTTTTGATATGTTTTCATTGAGAACTTCACATAATTATATATGTGTTTTAATTCTTTTCAGATTACGAAAATTTATAAATGAAAGTTTTTGTTTCTCGTTTAGGAGATGAGAGTTGCGGTTCACGTTATTGAGATGTTTAGGATTTCAGAATATGAACTGAATTGAACTTAGTTGGTTAACTAATGTTCCTTTTATTTGAATAGGCTATAGCTTATAGTATTTTGTTTGTAATTGTAATCATCTTTTTTATTTATTTATTTCACCTCACTTTAGAACCTTGTGTGCTGCTGTGGTGAAAATTGATAATTCTTTGAATTAACGTATCCAAAATTTCTGTCTCTTCCTTTTCTAATTTGTAGATATTGAGGCCGAGATCCGTGCATTGCAGCTTGACTCTGCTGGTAGTATACTCTTAATGTTTTGGTTTCCCCTTTTGTTTTTGGAATTTTTTTTTTAGTTCTGTTAATGAATCTTAACAGAAGATGATAAAGGAATGGCCATTCCTGAAGATGCAAAACCGGAAGAAGTTGAAATGACAGATAAGGTGGAGAAAGAAGGTTCGTAGTATTGTTGATCTTTGTGTTTATATTGTGCTTATCTTCTTATTGTTAATGAAGGTGATGGAGAGAAGAGAATTAGAGGACTGGAGGAGAGGTTGTCATTGTGGAAATTAATTCAAGACTTTATATAATTTGTAAACTTGGTTGAATTCCAGTTTTACGATCTCCAAAATGGGATTGGAGAGTTATACTAAATAATTTCATTGATGTGCTGAAGTTACTTTCAGATCGCATAAAAAATAGATTTAAACTGTATTATAAGGTTTTATGGGAAGCTTTTAGATATAACTCATAGACCACTCTCCTTTGTTGCGTGCAAAAGTGCTGTGAGATATCTAGGAGATGTGTTTTCTTCTGTCTTACATGGGTTATGAAATGTATGTTGCTGCACGCACGCTGGCAGTGGCATTTTGTGAATTGCAATGCTGATTTGAATTTGGTTTTATGTTTATTTCGGCTATGTTGCATTGACTTAGGACTTGGTCTCAAACATCGTATATGTTAGGCTTAGTTTTTATCAATCTTTTACATTAAACTATGCATCATATCCTATAAATTAAAAGCATTCAGTGGGCTGCTGGTAAATACATAGTTGGTATTTATATCTTTTTTCCAATTTAGATACCAAAGCTGGTGCAGCTTAGATGTTAATTGTTCTTTCCTTTTTCCTCTAAATCTTCTTGATATTTCCTTTGCTAAAATGCTACATATTTTTTTTATTCATAATGAACTTTTGTTTGTCAGTTTAGTTTCATTTTGAAAAATTTTTCTCTCTTTTTTATTGTTGGTTTCAGGCCTGAAGGATGAGGTTGATACTAAATCTCAGCCAGTCCAGGCTGAGCCAAAAGGTTTCTCCATTCCCTTTTGTCTGCCTTCCCATGCTTATCTGTACTGTGTCTGTAACTTTAATATTCTAATTTCCATTTCATGCACTCATTTTCAATTTTGTTTTGCAGTGAAAGACAAGGAAGTAGCTGCTCTGGAGGATGCAGAAGTACCAGATGAAATGGAATCACAAAATAAGCGCCACTTGAATGTTGTCTTTATTGGTCATGTCGGTGGGTATTCCTACTTCATGGCTTTGCTCATGTGAAAGTTGGCATGCATACATATTTATGTTCATTATGAACTGCTTATGCTAATCTAAGAAACAGTTTGTAGTTTTGTACTTTTAACCTCTCCAACCCCTTATTTATTATGTGCTATATTGAGCTCAGTCAATTGAGCCATATGCAGGAATGCTGTGAAAAGAAGTTATAAATTTAATTATTTCCGGCGGACACTGTTAGGAATTGAAGTTGAACTTGGGTAAATAGAATTCAACCCTTTGTGGATGATTCAATGATGGATTAAAAAGGAAAAAAATGGTTCACAGATTTCAAAGTTCTAAATGAGAAAATTCGAACAACCTTGCACAAAGGATGTGGAACAATGCGTAGTCAGTACAATTTAGTTTCCCCATGTCTTCTTAAGCTTCTTTATAGACAAAAAAAACTCTTATCGAAGACTGCTGGTAATCAATATTTACAGAATCTAAATAAATTATCTCCATTTTATGCTTTGACTTTCATTTATTTGATTCTTAGATGCTGGTAAGTCAACAACTGGAGGCCAGATACTCTTCCTCAGTGGTCAGGTTGATGACCGTACAATTCAGAAGTACGAGAAAGAAGCCAAGGATAAAAGTAGAGAAAGCTGGTAAGCTTTAAGTTTGGTTTATAACCGTGGTAGTGATTAGTGAACCCATGCTATTTGTTTTTGCTATTTTTTTTCTGAGGAGCTTGCACATGCTTTAATTTAGGCTTTCTAATCCTTGTTTTGAAAGTCTTACTGTACCTGGCTGTAACAAAACAACTAATTAATTGTTTTTCTTGTGTTAATTCATCACCTGTTTTAGTTTCAGACTAGTTGGCTAGAATTGATCTGCATGAAAAAAAAGAAGTGAATGGTGACTGAGAGTCGTTATCTACATTTTAAGTTAGCAGGAGGCACTGTATTAGCTGCCCTTCCAGCTAGTAAATGTGATTTTGGATGGAGAAGTGAACACAAATAGTTATGCTCTTTCCTCCATCTGAGCTATGTCAAAGTGTGCTAAAGATGTACTACTTGAAATGTTACTGCCTTCTTGTTAATTAGTTCTGATCATAATTCATTTTCTTCCTTTTGAACATTCATGTATTCTTTAGAATGATGGATGTTTTTGCTATTGATCCATTTTGCAATTTGCATCTTTCAAGAACTTCCATTGGTTCACCCTTTTTAAAATAATTTCACATTGCCTGGTAACTTTCTCAGTGGGAAATTTCATTCTATTGATGTTGAGATTGTTCTTTCTCTCCCTCTCTTTTACAAACTGGGATCTTCAGCTATTGCATTATCTGACTGAACTACTTTCCATGTGTTAGGTATATGGCATATATTATGGACACTAATGAAGAGGAGAGGGTTAAGGTAGTGTATAACAGAGAGATGTTACAAACTTTGAGAAAATATAGTTAATTCCTGATATATTTCCGGTAGTACTGCCAACATTTATTCATTCTTAGCTAGACTACAGTTGTTACTCTGGGAGGTAATTAGATTTGAACTATTGACTGCAGGGTAAAACTGTTGAAGTTGGAAGAGCACACTTTGAGACTGAGACTACTAGATTTACTATTTTGGATGCACCAGTAAGGGGATTGCCTCTGAAATACATGTTTAATTTATCTTACCTTCTAGTTAAATACTTGATTGCTTGTGGGATAAGTTGATAGATCTCATTTATTTTACTATTTTTTTGTAGATTAAGATTTTTTCTGGGTCCTGATTTGTGATTTGGTTGAAATTACTTTTTTTGCACCTGTGTTGCTCCTTAAATGCTCCTTAGATATTATAAATCACATTACACAATGATTAAAATTACAGGATTACTTTAATAGTGCATCACAAATGTGTTATTAGAAATCATATTACATAATGATTAAAATTCCAGGATCACTTTAATAGTGCATCACAAAATATTGTTGCCGATAGAATGCCATCTTGCAATATAATGACACTGGTCATAAGTAATAGAGAAAGTGATGGCAAATAAAAAACTAAACATTTCCGTAGCATAGTACTATTCATTAGATATGCCTTAAGGTATTGTCTAATTGTAATTAATGTGCATCTGATAATAAAATGGATCTGAACAAAGTCATCTTGTTTTTGACCAGATTCTTTTTATTTTGAATTCAGATTTTGATGAAATTTTGTTTTCATTGACTATTTAGGGTCACAAGAGTTATGTTCCAAATATGATCAGTGGGGCATCTCAAGCCGATGTTGGTGTGCTAGTAAGTCACATCCTCTGTCTTTCCATTAACAGCTTAATGGATTTCTACTACCTTACCTTCCCTTTTTGTTTCTTAATTAGGTGATTTCTGCACGTAAAGGGGAATTTGAAACTGGATACGAGAGGGGTGGGCAGACCCGTGAACATGTCCAGCTGGCAAAGACCTTGGGCGTGACGAAGCTACTTGTTGTAGTTAATAAGATGGATGATCATACTGTTAACTGGTCTAAAGAAAGGTATTTTGACTGGCTTTTGCAACAAGTTTTGCTTTTGTGCTGTGCTTAGTGTGCATTTTCTATTCTGGGTTTGTTTGTTAATAGTACTGATGGAGGTCTTCTGCTACAGGTATGATGAAATTGAGTCAAAGATGATACCTTTTCTAAGATCGTCTGGGTACAATGTGAAGAAAGGTATTGGAACTGTTGTTAAATAAGTTGCGTTTTTTTTTTCTTGGTGATATTTTCAAGCTTGTAGAACCATTTATGTGTGTTGATATCCGTAGTGGGATATTGAAGAACTTTCTCTGAGATGGAAATAGAGATGCTAACAAATCCCTTGTACTTTTGTAATATGCTTATGTTTCTTTCTGCAATGGAACTTTTCTGCCGTCTTCCAAAAGAAAAATTTACCTATTGTAGTTTTAACACGCATGTTTAGCTGTTTAGATATTCTTTTGGAGTTGAAATTGTGGATTGGAACCAAATCACTGTCAGTTTTGTCTAGGAAACTTGGGTGCTGTTTGACAAAGTACAAAAAAATCCAATGCTGCATACAACATATATTCAGATTATCAACCTGGTTTGGTAGTATAGAACACTGTTTTATCATCTGAAGATAATTATATTATGTAGTTTTAATATGTTTGGCTATCCATCGGATGTTTCTAATAAATTATATTAGAGCTGAGACTGGAATAAAAGTAAATAATTGCTGTTTGTTTGTTTTGTTTGCTGCTGAAAACTTGTACAACATTTGATTACTTTTTCTTTGCATTATACTCTATTCTGCCTAGATGTAATTTGAATTATGTCTAATTAGGCTTCCTCTCCCTTAGTTCTTGATATTGAAGTGTTGATGTATCTTACTTATCTCGTCGTCTAACGTTTTATAGGGTCAGATTATGATGGCATGTTCTTTATGTTATTGAAGCTCATGTTCCCATGTTGGAGACTTGCTTGGTTCTCTGAGCATTCACTTTATGTTTTAAAACCAATTATATTTCATTGCTTGCTATTGTTTGAACTTGCAGATGTCCTGTTCCTACCAATATCCGGTCTTGTTGGTGCTAACATGAAAACAAGAGTAGATAAGAGTACATGTCCTTGGTGGAATGGTCCCTGCCTATTTGAAGCCCTTGATTCTATTGAAGTTCCTCTCAGAGATCCAAAAGATCCATTTAGGTAAGTGATCTATAAACCATCTTCCATAGCAGGATTCACTGCCCACACAACTTTCATGTTTGGTAATAGTTCCTGGTGTCCTGCTATCTAACAATTGCATCCATGACCAATTTCTTTGTTATCTTAGTTTATGATGTATCTGATGATTTGCTACTGACTCCATAGGATGCCTATAATTGACAAATTCAAAGACATGGGAGCTGTTGTTATGGGAAAGGTAGAATCAGGAAGTATTTGTGAGGGTGATTCCTTATTAGTTATGCCAAACAAGGTGCTTGATCTTTTCAGCCTTTTATTATGTACGTGTATGTGTTCATTTTCTTAATTTATGGGATTTGAGGCTTTTATGCATGGATTTGCAGGCTCAAGTGAAAGTTGTAGCTGTATATTGTGATGAAAATAAGGTTAGGTGTGCGGGACCTGGTGAAAATCTACGGGTTAGATTATCTGGGATTGAAGAAGAGGACATATTGGCTGGTTTTGTCTTGACAAGTATCGGTAAGTTTGTTTAAATGGAGTTGTGTGATAAATTTCTCTTAATCCTTTCTCTCGTCTTAATTGATTGTTTTTTATTAAAATTGTATTGTTTTATTCTTGTGTTAGTTTTAGGGTGTACTGTGTGTTTTTCCTTCATGCAGTAAAATCGATACTGGCTGTCACTGAATTTACAGCTCAACTGCAGATCCTTGAATTACTTGATAATGTATGTATGAATGTCATTTTCTGTTGTCCTTGTTTTATAAACTTGATGCATCCTGTGCATAATGACTGGTCTGTCTTGTAAATTGTTACTGTTTAGGCTATTTTTACAGCTGGCTATAAGGCTGTCTTGCACATTCATTCTGTTGTTGAGGAATGCGAGATAATTAAGCTACTACAGCAAATTGATCCGAAGACAAAGAAACCTATGAAAAAGAAGGTTCTTTTTGTGAAGAATGGCGCTGTCGTTGTTTGTCGCATTCAGGTTCGTCCTTCATTTTAATTATACCGAATTAGATATTTTGTTTTTGTCCCATTCAATTTGCTTATTTTAAAAGTTCTCTACTTTTTTGTTGCAACATTGTTCTATAAGTTTTTGAAATGAAACTGAATGAATTGGCGGCAGGTTGAACTAGTGAGAAACAGTACGAAAGCACTTGTTTCCAAGTTTTTCTTGTCTTTTTTCTGTAAGGGTAGAACCAGAAATAGTAGGATAGCATTACTGAGTAATGATAGACAACAATGGGCTCTCATTTCGGGGTTCCAGTAACGGGGAAATGCTATTAACTAGAAACAGGTGGCTAGTGTCGGTAATTTCTAAATCAAACTTGCAACATATTAGCATGGTTCTCTACTCTCTCCAATGATGCGTGTGATGCATGTTCTTTATTTATATGTTGTGTGTTTCGTAGAGAGGGGGCTGGAAACTCCATTCAGTAGGCCACATCTGTCATATGATTAGTGATTGAATAGAAAGAAGTTGAAGAACAGAAGATATTGGCTGAAATCTTTATTGGTTTTGGGGTTTTGATCAATTCTGTTCTCTTGTGCTTCTTAGGTTAACAGCATGATTTGCATTGAGAAGTTCTCAGATTTTCCACAACTCGGGAGGTTCACTCTTCGCACTGAAGGTAACTAAAGACCCTTTTGTTTTTCCTTCCAGTTGTGGATAAATTATTAGTGTTTGTGACTATGAGTCACATGAATTGTCATATCTACAGGAAAAACCGTTGCAGTGGGAAAAGTCACCGATCTTCCTTCAAGCAGTAGTGCTTAAAAGATTTTGTTCTTAGAGGTGAGAATTCGGACCTCTGAGTTTTTATTGTATCACCGTATTCCCCTGCAGTATTATTAAATTTAAGGCTTAACAAATATAAAGGAAAATTGGAGTTTGATTGTCAATTCCAGTGCTGAAATTTGGTCTTCCAACAGAAACCGTAGTTATTAAGGTTTTTCCTTTGTCCTTGGGGGCGGGATCCTTTTTTCACCCAAGTATTGCACTATTGCTGCATTATTGCCGTTGGAACAGCGATCAAATAAAGTTTTTATAGAGCATGCATATCAATATTCATGGATCATACCTTTTGTGCCACTTCCAATTCCTATTTTAATAGGAATGGGACTCCTACTTTTTCTGACGGCAACAGAAAATCTTCGTCTTATGTGGGGTTTTCCCAACATTTTATTGTTAGCATAGCTATGATTTTTCCCGATTCAGCAAATAAATGGAAGTTCTATCTATCAATATGCATGGTCAAGCCTCTTCACTTGGAGCTTGTAGGTTATTTGGTCGAACGTTCGAAGAGGTTGGGAATAGGGAACCATTGTCATTTGAGCTATAAAATATGGAGATGGAACTGGATTCAGTTGCATTGTTCCTATTTAACTCATGCTAGCTGGTACTTAGCACCTTTTAATTCGGGGATCAGTGTCTTTGTTATCAAATATTTTTAATTTTAAATACGCGGAGTTATTGCATTTAATTTTTTCTTAATTCTTGGTGATATCTTGGTAACGTAATACTGTTGTACCTTTGACAGGTAAGCAAATTGTTGTGAACCCTATCCCGTTGTGTTGTAGTACGGGAGAGTTGAGTCTCTGAATTGTTGCTCTACATGATGCTGCATTACAGATCTGTTGATCTAATAGTATTAAGGGAGAGTTGCTCCGATTGTGCTTTTAGGGGTATTATGTTTTTGACGTATGAGATTGGATATATGGTATGATCCAGTTCCCACCCACCCACATTGTTCATTAAAAAACCCCAAATAGAGGTGTTCGATTAAGGTTTGTTAGCTTGTTCGATGTTTTTTTGTCACAACATATAAATTTATGTTTTTTAACGAACATAGTTTACTAGTAGCATCAGAGTTTCAATTCAATTTTCTTCTGAAAATAAGATGAGATAATTGGGAACAATATATGATAAGTGTAAGATATTTATTATTACAACTAAAGTTGGTAATTTTTTTAGACTTGTTTCCTCGTAAAATTAAAATGAAATGTATTTGCCATAAATTTGGGAGATGTAGGGTCCAAATGTGTAACAGTCCCCACCATTTGGGAGACAAAAAAAGAACACACCACTGCTATAACCAAAATAAGAATGGCCTACATTGTTTGCTTATTGAAATAACAGTTAAAAACATTAGGGAGATGTAGGGTCCAGATGTGTAACAGTCCCCACCATCATATTAAATGATAGTTTACAGACAAATACCTAAATGTATTTGTATATTCATAATCATAGGTTATCAGCTTTTAAATTGTTCTATTAAGATCACTTGTTGGTTCTCTTTGAAATTGTTCTTTAAATTAGTTTTTATTTTTTTTCAACATAATCATTGATATTTATTTTATCAGTTGACTAATCTAAATCAAATATTGTAAAGTTATTATAAGATAACACTCTCAACGTACTTTGTTCTATTCATAACATCACAATTTAAGTATTCAACGATTTAACACATAATTCTACTAAGTCAACTAATAACAGATATAATTTTCTTTTCTTTTTTGGACTAAAATGATATATTATGTATCTATGTTTATATTTAAGCTATCACTTAGCTTAGCTTAATTGATAATTTTAGTTTATTGACTTTGAGACAAATAAGATGAGAAATTAGTAAATTTGGAGGAATAGTTTTGTTAATGATTAAACTATTTTCTTTGCTTTTGATAAAATAGTTTTCTTTTGTTTTTTAGATCAAAATAATGTTTTTTATATTTTTATAATTATTGGTGTTCAATTTATTAGTTTACTAATTTAAATTGAGTACTGCATAAGTCTATTATGGAACAACTTTCTCAATCTAGTTTGTGAGTGTTTACATATAAGTGATGTGTCGATTCTCACTACGAAGTGCGTTTAAAAATTGTCTGACGCAGCCTTTGCCAGCTATTCTTGTAGAAATTGCACAAAGAATCAAGCAGCATGTAAAATATTTGGGCAATCTAAGCCACATGGTACTAATACCTACGGTTTGTTAATAATACTCGTAATAACAACTCATTATTTATAATTAAAATAATAGTATAATATTAAATATTATTCTTTATGTCTTATTAAAGTTGTATTTTATTGATTCTTTTATCAATTTTTATAATATTCTAATCTCATTGCAAGATAGTATTTTAGTTCGATTTTATATCTATATAAATTCACGTACTTGCAGACTACATTTTTTAAACCTGGCTTATCTAGGGAGAACATCTCACCCGTTTACCACTGAAATCACTCAATAGGTTCAATTTATAAATATATTTAAATTTTAATCATAATTATTTTAACTGTTTTTAATAATTAAATTTTATAAAATATATATTTAAAAATTATGTGATTAGAGATTTTTAAAATATATTTTTTATTTTTTATCAATACTATATTTTAAATAATAAAAAACTAAAGTTGAAATTTTTATAAAATAATAAATAATAATTTTAATAGATCAAATATATTTTAATAATATTTAAAATAAAAAAAAATTTGGAGTCCAAGAATCAGTAATAATCTAAAGAGGTTGGAATGCACTGCTTTCCTTTCTTGGCTGCCAATCAACACATTACTTCCTCGTTTTCAACAACTTCTGTTGTCGTCTCTTTAGGCTGCCCTCCACTTTAATGCAATTTGCTTTTGCTCCACGCATCATATATCCGTCATATTAAATCTAAACCCTAAAATTATAAATTATAAACTTTAAATTTTAAATCTTAAAATATAAATCTCTAACCCTAAAATATTAATCTTAAACTATAAACTCTAACCCTAAACCCTATCTCTAACACTAAACTGAACCCTAATACATTAAATGAGAATTTTTTTTAATAGAATCTTTTAAGGTTTTATAATACATTGAATGATAAAAAAAATTCAAATAGAATTTTATGTTAAATGCAAGCTTTAAAATAGGTTAGATAAAGTTATATGTGTATATATATAATAATTTCCCCTTTTTATCAATTATGATAAAATTTCTCAAAATAGTAAGTTACCGAATCTGATTTATGAAAATTAAAAATAAACAAATAATTCGTCAACAATCAGTTAATTATTAAGTAATTAATTATTACTCACCTAATAAATTAAATATAGACGGGTTATAAAAATATCACATTTGCTATGTTTAAAAAGTTTTCCTTTGGACTGTTCTGATTTGAAAGTTATCGGGGTTGGACTACCAGGCTCCCCCCCCCCCTAGGGCCGTTCATTCCATTCTCTATATAAATACCTTCATCTCCTCGAATATCGATATAGTAAATATAATAGATGATGAAATCGGTATATCATCCAAGAGTTATTTTCTTTATTATTGCTTTCTAGCTTCAATTCGAATAGTTCAAATTTTATTTATTTTTATGTTTGTTTTGTGATTTATATTTAAGGTTTGTTGTGATTTTTTTATTAATATTATTGGTTTTGAATATTCAATTTTAATAGATTGTAAGTGTAATTAAAGCTTCTTATTTCTATTTATATATTTATATTTTTTTTAACAATTATTTTATTTTAATTAAAGCTTGATTTTATATCGAGTTTAATAAGAAAATATATTTGGATCAAACTTGAAGACAATATCTAAGGTTGGTTGTGACTTGTGCAGGCTGTGTTAATTTGACAGTTTAACTCTGGGAAATGCTTCGCTCCAGCAAATTCCAAGATGGTCATCGGTTCATGGTACGGTCCTCTTTATTTTTGTTTTAGAATTGAACCGTCCCATTAAATTTATTATTTTTTGACTTTTTAAAATTTATTTTTGTAACTTTGATTATTATTATTAATTTAAATATTTTAAATAATTAAATTTTACAAGATATATATTTAAAAATTATTTAATTAAAGTCTTTTAAAATGTTTTTTATATTTTTATTAATAATAAGTTTTAAATAATATTACGTCAAAGTGAAAAAATTGACAAAAAATTGAATAAAGCCGAATGTAATGGAACAAAGGGAGTAGTAAATAAGATTGAATATGTTTTAATTATCAAAATTACGTATTTTATACATATAATATGAAATATATCTACATTGTGGTTATGACATCATGCACAAGTCAGCACCAAGTTCCATAATAAAATAGGGTAAGTTATGCTGATAATCCTGAATTTTAAAGATATTTTTACTTTGGTCACTGAAGTCGAAAAAATTGATTAAAACACAAAACTTTTAATTTGATTTTATGACAATCACTAAACTTTTAATTTGCTTTCATTACAATTATTATCGTTAAAAGAATCAGATGTGGCACGTTAAAGTCTTATTTTCAAAAATAATTTTAAATTTTTAAATTTACAATTGTCATCAAGGCTATTATTATAAAAACTCAATTATCAATATGTTAAATGATTATCTATATATATATATATATATATATACTTTCCCTTTAATTCATTTTTAATAAAGTTTTTGTCAAAAAATACTCCACTAATGCTTAATTAAACTTCGACTTAATTGATGCTCTTCCACTTCATTTCTTGTGTGGATTTAAATCTCGATATTTACCTTAAGGATATTATTGTAACACAATTTAATAAAAAATTAATTAATAATATTTACTTTTTATATCTAATCCCGATGAGGATAGTCTATGAGTCATTTTGGAAGAACCGACATCGTCGGAGACAAGTTTGTCTGTGATATGATCTGTAACATAGATCTGAGGGATTAAAACTTTGTTTAGTACGATGAAAAATATATTAATCAAATGATTTTGTTTTTGCAAAGTAGGACTGGTTCAATGAGACTGGAGTTTTGAACTTTTTAAATTGTCTATTTTTATTTCAATTCGATTTGATTTTTAGTTTTTCATATTAATTTGAATTCCGAGTTTCTTTACTTAATTGGACAAAATAAATTTATTTTATGATTTTTGACATTATTTGCTAGAATTTCAAAAAAAAGGAAGATGAAAAAGAAAAATAACGGTGGTCAAAGAGAAAAATATAAAAACACTGTCAAAAAGACACATAATTGTAGCATTAGCCCCGAACCCAACAAGAGTCATAGTGAAAAAGTGGATGATGTTCATTCTAGAAGACACTGGTTTTAAACTGCTTTGTCTACAAGGTATATATGCATTGTCAAAGAGTTAAGAATCTGTATGAACATATATTATATTGTAATCACCTTTAGACAATTCAAAAAACAATAATAGCATTAGCCCCACATTTATTATATATTGTTTTTCACTAAGGGTTGAGTGTAATTGCAAGACACAATGCACTTGCAATGAGAAAATTCAGGTTCAAACCTTAAAGATAATTTGTTGGGAGAAAGTGTCACAAATCCCGAATATAGACCATAAAATTGACATAAACTACTAAAATAGTTGTATATCGATTTTTTCAAGCATTTAAATATAATCTTTTAAGCATGTACCTACTGGGTCAATGAGATTGAAGACAAGGCCCATCCATGCACTTTGTTGTTGTTCAGCCTTATTTATTCTTCTTATAACACGAGTCTTCAACACGTGCCTCGTGTGGTTTTTTTTTTGGATACTTTTTTTTATCTTGATCATTATTATTTTCTTTTTCATTTCAATCTTTGACGTCACAAAGTTAACTTCAAAATCCATGAAGACGCAATTAGATAGGCTCCTTTTTTGTTGTTGTGAGCAAACTGAGATTTTGTAAAAGTTAAAAAATTCAACTTCCGGCAAACTAAAGTTTGGGAGGCTTAAATGGTGGGCAAACCAAAGTTTAGAGACTAAATTTTTTAGTGTTTTTATTAATTTTAAAATTTCTTAGATAAAAAATGTGGTTTGACCCTCCAAACACACCAAAAATAAAACCTTAGTCATGTTTTCCTCCAATTACGATCATACTACGTAAATGAAAGCGCATCCAACCAAAATACATTTTTCTTGGATTCCAGTCACACAACGTTACTTTTATAATTAATTTTTTAGTGCCATTTCGTTAAATAACTAATAAAAATATATTGTTTAAGTGAGAAAGCCTATATGTTTGTTCAAAATATTATTTTTAAGTTTAATTTTCCCTTTTATTTTCAACTACACTAAACAATGAACGAAAAGAAAATTATATCTCCTTTTAATTTGTCATTATTTTCCAAACATGCAAATGAATTTATTTTTACCTTTCCACTATAAAGCATTTGTATTATTGATAATTCATAATATTTATAATTGCAGTATATATAGGATTACAATTAACTATACAAAGATAAGGGAAATCAAATATTAAATACAGGATAAGATTTAGATAAAAATAAGATAAGATTTGAATGAGATTGACTAAGATTTATCTTATCTTATCTTATCTTTATCATTGATACACCCTCGCAAGATAGAGGATCCATCGGAGACACCAATTTTGGACCGAAAATGGATGAAGAGATTCCGACCAAGCGGTTTGGTGAGAATGTCCGCAATCTGAACTTTTGAGGAAATGTGTTGAATAAGTAGTGAACTTGCAGCAACTAAGTCACGAACAAAGAAGTAATCAAGTGCAAGATGCTTCATACGATAATGAAATACTGGATTTTTGTAAACATATGTGGCACTGAGATTGTCGCAAAAGAGAGATAGCGGTTTTTGTAATGCCACGCTAATTTCTAGAAGTAAATGTTGAACCTAAAGTATTTTAGCAGTTGTATTTGCCACGACATGATAATCAGCTTTTATGGAGGAACGAGAAACAATTTTATGATGAGCTAACTTCCAAGAAATAATATTAGATTCAAGGTAAATAGCATATCCAGTAGTGGATCTGTCGTCCGTAGAGGATCCACACAGTCCGCATCGGCAAAGACAGTGAGATGAATTGAAGATGCCGAACGAAAAAGAATGCCATGTCATAATGTTCCTTTTAGATAACGCAGGATGTACTTAGCTGCTATCCAATGTACAAGTGAAGGACTATGCATATATTGTGACAGACATTCACGACAAAAGTAATATCCAGACGAGTAAGTGTGAGATACTAAAGGAGACCAAGTAATCATCGATAACTAGAGATATCAAGTGCCGTGGATGGCTTTGGCGAAGGTAGTTTGTCGGAAGAGGACATGGGTGTGGAAATTGCCTTGGCATTTTCCATCTGAAACTAAGTCAAGATGTCAGAGATGTATTGCGCTTGAGATAAAAACAACCCAGTTGGAGTAGAAATAGCCTTAATGCCAAGAAAATAGCTGAGCAAACTCATATCCTTTAGAGCAGACTTCATAGATAATAAGTTGGTGAAGTGAGCAATGAAGTCAGTGTTATTACCAGTAAGCACAATATCATTCACGTAGACTAAAAAATATAAAATAACTCCCTTTGCATTATAAATGAAGAGGGAGGCATCAACCTTTAATTTCGTAAAATCAAAGTGAATAAAAAATTGAGAGAGTTCAGTATACCATGCCCTCGAAGCCTGTTTGAGTCCATACAAGGCTTTAAGCAACTGACAAATACGAGATGGTTTTGTAGAGTCAACATACGCCAAAGGTTGTTCTAGATAGACTTTCTCATGTAAGGTGCCATTTAAGAAGGCATTATTAATGTCAAGCTGCTTGATAGGCCATGCATGATGTAGTGCAATAGTGAAAATAATACACATCATAATAGGTTTCATCACAGGATTGAAAGTCTTAAAATAGTAGCGACCATCTTCTTGAGAATACCCTTTCACTACTAATCGAGCTTTGTATCGATTAACAGAGTCATCAACATGCCGTTTCACACAGAATACCCATTTACACCCTACGATAGATTCTGTAGATCGTAGAACAGAATCCCATGTATGGTTGAGTGGCAAGGTATTAAACTCATCTTCCATGGCTTATCTCCATAATGTATCTTTGAAAGCTTAAGTAACAGTCTTTGGCTCTAATGTAGAAGGCAAATAATGACATGTAGTAACATTAACAAATGTAGAATCAAAGTACCTTGGATTTGGCCGTAGAACTCATTGTTGCAGAGAATTATATTGTGACAAGTCAAGGGAGACATCTTATTGTGGCAGATCAGCCAAGGGAACTGGTGTGTCAATGAGATTATCAGATTGTTATGGTAGTGTGGCAATAGGATTATTAGACTGTCGTGGCATATTAGGCACGAAAATTGGTATAGCAATGGAAGCGTCAGGTTGTTGTGGCATAGGAGGCAAGAGAGGTGTGAAAGGTGATGTTGATGCAGTAGGAGACAATACTGAAAGAGGATACCGTAACACAAAGAGGACACATCGTATAGCAAAAGATAAGATGTGAGAAACAAACTAAACATGACGAGAGACATAGATTCTGTTAGTGTTTAGCTTCACGCATTTATAAGCAGACTCGTCACAGAGTATCCAAGAAAAACATATTTAGCGAACCGTGGCTCAAGTTTATGCTTCGTGTATAGTCGCAGCCAAGGAAATCACAAGCATCCGAATGGTTGAAGCTTGTCATATTTCGGTGCTTGTTGATGAAGTAAAAGGTAAAGCGACATATTATCCAGTATCGGTGTTGACATTCGATTAATGAGATAAAAAACAACCTAAAAAGTACGAGGCCACTACTCTGTTGGGAGGGATACAAAGTAAAGTAAAGAGAGTCCAGTTTCCACTATGTGATGATGTCTCTGTTCAGCAGTCTCGTGTTTTAGAGTATGAGGAGGTTAAGTGAAGTGAGAAATACCTTCCAAATTCAAAATGGGTTGATGAAAAAAGCATTCAACAAGCCTTTTAAACTAAGAAAATATTGTCGCAACATCAGATTTCTTCTTCATCGGGTATAGCAAGATATATTTGGTAAAGTGATCAATAAACACCATATAATATGAATATCTATTATAAGACATATGTTTAGTGCCCCAAACATCAGAATAAAGTAATTCAAGAGGACGAAAGCTTGACATAATATTTTAATCAAATGGTTATTTATGACTCTTATTAATAAGACAAAAAGAACAATAAAATTTTGTCAAATTATTTAAGTCATAAAATATATCACAAGTGCGTAATATAGAGGCTAAGACTTTATCGGAGGGATGACCAAACTTGTGATGCAACTGATGTACGGACAAACAATTAATAGAGTTGACTTGGAGATAAAAAGATCACGGAGCATAGTAGACACCACTAATTTTATTGCCTCGAAGAAGAGGAATTCATGTGGGTCGGTCCTTAACAAGAAAATAAGAGTCAACGAATTCAATATGCACATAATTAGTCCGAAATAATTTAGAAACGACACCAAATTTGTTTATAACTGAGAAACACATAAAACATTTATGAGAAAAGAGGCTTGGTAGCCGTAGGAACAATACATCGGCCAATATGAGATATAGATAGAGAGTTACCATTACCCATATGACCTGTATCAGGGCCATCATAATAGGAGACATCCTAAAGAGACGTAGTGGTCATTGTGGTGTGATGCGAGACACCACTATCAAACATCCAAGGAACATGATATGATGATGAAAGATCAATAACAATATTGACAACCGGTGAATCAGACGATGTCTGCTGATAAAAGTTGTTATTGTGTAGAAATCAAACAAGCTTGTGGCAATCTCAAACAATATGCCCTGTTAAATTATGGAACTTGCACATAACATCTTATCATCTATAATGACTATATTGAGAAACAGAACTATGATCGCCGTAAAAAACCGAATGACCATAACGACCACCATTCCCTCAAGAGCGGTTGGTGGAATAACCATGATTTGAATTAGCTCGCAGCGTAAAATATGTCGTGACAAGAGGTGTTGTTTGTTTAGATTCTTAAAGAAGTCTCTCATGATCAGTTAAGATCTCAGACAACTCAAGCATGGTTATCGATGTGTTACACGCACGAAGAGCAACAACTATTAGACAATAGTCATCACCTAATTGATTGACAATAGAAATCAAGAGATCTGTATCGAAGACAAGACAATTTGCCAAGGCAAGATTAGAGGCAACATCATGCATGTCTTTCATGTAGTCAGAGATAAACTTGAAACCACGTGGATTGCGAGCCAATTCAGACTTGAGGGCAAGGATGCGACCAGGAGATGCTCGGACATAACTTGCGAACTGAGTATCCCATGCAATTTTAGCAGTGACAGCAGATGAAATAAGTGGTTGAACTTGATTATCACAACTGCCAAGAATAGCACTAATAAGAATTTGATCCTGACGATACCATTGCAGATATTCAGGATTAGCAATTATTGTCGCGACATCGGTAAATTGAGATGAGGAATGCTGCGAACCATCAATATAATCGAGTAGCCCAAAACTAATGAGAGTAGCCTCCACTTGGCGACGTCAAACAAAAAAATTGGCAGACGTAAGTTTTGATTGAAAAGTTGGTCGGTGCATTAAGATGCACAAGATCATTAGAAGTAGAAGACGGAGCCATAAGAAAATATTCGGTTTGAAGAAGAGTGAAAGAGAGGGAAAATTGAGTAGAGAAATTCTATTTGGCTCTGATTATCATGTAAAGGATTTTTATTATTGATAATCCGTAATATTTATAATTGGAGTATATATAGGATTACAATTAAATATATAAGGATAAGGAAATCAAATATTAAATATATGATAAGATTTAGATAAAGATAAGATAAGATTTGAATGAGATTGACTAAGATTTATCTTATCTTATCTTTATCCTTGATATCCACGGTTATGTCAATTTATTTTTTCATCCTTCCATTTTTTTCATTCTACCAAACAAAACCTTATTATTTTCTGTTTTTATTATATTTACCCCTAGAAATTCAATTTGCTCGTTTCAATAAACATTTTTACTATTCGTCAACTCATGACAAATAGCTTTATAAAAGCAACAATATTAGGATAAAAAATCAAAAGCACAATTGTCTCAATTTAGGGTTGAAAGTTATTCAAGGTTAACAAAAAAAGGAATATATATTATATAGGATCATATTAATTTTTTTAAAAAATTATAATTTATATTAAAAAATAAAATCAATTTCACAACAACGATATTGAAAAGAAACAATATTAGGATAAAAAATTAATAAATTTAATCATTTTCAATGATATTTTAGTTTTTCATGTGCTGGTGTCACAAAATTATCAGGTCTAAGAATAATTCTCCCAAATTATTATAATATTTATAGATAAATTATAAAATTAGGCATAAATTTTAATTAAATGTGTAATATTATATAAATTTTAATTTTTATAATAATATAATTAAGTTTTGATTTATTTTATTTTCACAAATTACTAAAATTTTTATTAATATAATATAAATTTATATTTGAATATTGTTTACACGAATAATTATATCTATTCAATATAAAAATAAATATATACATCTATATTTCATAATTTAAATAATTGAATAAAAACGAAATTTAATGTATATAATTAAGTCAAAATAAATTTTTATATGTATAGTTATAACAAAATAAAATTCATATATCACACTGTATATTGAATAAAATTGGTGGATTTCTTTTGTATTTATCCCTAATATTTAATACTCTGCTTGGCAACTGTTTTTCTTTTTAAATTAAACATTTTTAAAATAATTTTCAATCAAATTGATATTTGCTTCAGAATTTGCCTGCTATTATTTTTGTTGTTTACAAATCTTTCTTACTCTGCCTAATTTCCCATAATTTCCGATCTTTTTTTCTCTTCCAGAGCAGAGAGCTCGGAAGAAGTTGCTCACCTTTTTATTTCTTCTTCTTTTCTTTTGGGTTTCAAATTTGGTTTTAAGGTCGGAAATGGTAAATTTGGGGGGAAATAGAAGTAATGCGTTGTGAAAATTCTGATAGATTAAAGAATTTTTGATAAATACATTGAGAAAAAGAGGGGAAATGACAGAAATGGATCCGTCGAAGAAAGTGGCGGATAGGTATTTGAAGCGCGAGGTTCTTGGTGAAGGTACTTATGGTGTTGTCTACAAAGCTATTGATACTAAGGTAACTCTAAACCCTAACCCTAAATTTCTTTCTTTTTTCTTTCTCCCTTTTTTTGAAAGAAAAATAGCTTTTAAAACTGAATTCAGAAATAGAACAATTAGGCTTTTGGTTGTATGAATGAAATGCACAGTTCTCTTTTTTCTCTCTTGTGAGGATCGGATAATTCAGTTTCGTTGCCATCAATTTTTTGTTAATAAAATTTGTGTCACTTAACTGAGTGAAGTAATCTGAAAAGGGTTATAGGCTTACTTTAGATGGGGATTTTGCTATTTGGCCTCTGCACCAAAAGAAAAGGAAAACAAAACCGAATTCAACCACAATTGTTATGTGATTATGTATAAAACTAAAATAATGCTAGTCACAAATTTTTAGTATTTCACTTTTTAAGGAGGTCGAAAAGCAACACCGTTTACTGTTGCATGAAACTAGTTGCAATCTCTTTAATTTTCTTGAGTGCTTAAAACCAAACCGTTTTCTGGATTTTTCTTTTTCTTTTTGGCTGGCTAAATTGTTTATTCAACTGTTGTGAGTGCAATTGTTTGCTTGTTTCGTCCATTGCAGACAGGACAGACAGTTGCGATTAAGAAAATTCGGCTTGGGAAGCAAAAGGAAGGGGTGAATTTTACTGCACTCAGAGATATTAAACTTCTTAAGGAGCTTAAAGATTCAAATATTATTGAGTTAATAGATGCATTCCCGCACAAGGGTAATTTGCATCTTGTGTTTGAGTTCGTGGAGACTGACCTTGAAGCCGTTATTCGAGATCGGAATATATTCCTCTCACCAGCTGATATCAAGTCCTACATTCAGATGACTTTGAAAGGGCTTGCTTTTTGCCACAAGAAATGGGTTTTACACAGGTCTTGTTTCTGTTTGCCCTTAATCTAGTTTTGTATGGTGGCTGCTTCCCAAATTGCTTTACTTGTTATTTTTCTTTACAGGGACATGAAGCCGAATAACTTGCTAATAGGTTCCAATGGACAACTTAAACTTGCAGATTTTGGTTTAGCACGCATATTTGGCAGCCCAGATCGTAGGTTTACTCACCAGGTAAGTTTATAGCTGCTAAGTGGTGTTTTCAATTTATCAGTACACTGGCCAATTGGCGCTTTGAATAACATCCCTTTTCTCCTCATAATTTCATAAAATTTCTGTTGTATCTTGAGTAAATAGTTTCTGTTTGGAATAAGCTTACTTAGTGGAAGTTAGGTAACTCTTTTCTGCGATCACTATGTTTCTGTGGGTGAAGTTAGAAACTGGATTTATATTTCTTATTGTTTTCAGTTTTAACTTCTTGATTTCTACATTTTGGCTTGGTTAGTTATGCTGGAACTAGGTTATGTACACAAAACATGCATGCCGTATTGTAGTGAGGAAAATATGGTCAAAGTTAGGTTTTACGTTTAGAGGTTAGAATCTAGGTTTAGGGTTTAAGCTTAAAATAGGTAGGTTTTGTAAAAAAAATTACATTGCATGTGTATCAAAAAATAACTCGTGTAGTAAATATCATTGATGTCCTGTGTTATATCCATTATTTTGTTGAATCATTAGCTTTTACTGTCACTATCATAATATTTTAAAGAAAAAAAATGCAAATGTAGTTGATTTTGTGGAGTGACACCAATAAGATCAAGAAGAATCGTTGTCCCATCTATTTTTTATTATTTTCTTGGTATTGTATATATATATATATTTTTATTTAGAAACCTGCCATTTTGGTTTATTTGCACGTCTGTTGACCTCTCTTTGAAAAGTTATTGATTTTGCAGTTGGTTCTAGATAGTTGTTTTCTGATTTGTTTTTTCTCACCTTTCAAGTGGAAGCTGTAAATTTATTCCTCCTTTTGGATTTAACTTGTTAGTACATGGAGCTATAAATTGGTCTTTGCTCGATGGTACAGAGCTCCTGAGTTACTTTTTGGTACCAAGCAATATGCTGCTGGTGTGGATGTTTGGGCCGCTGCGTGTATATTTGCTGAACTTCTACTCCGACGACCATTTCTTCAGGTGAACCTAGGATATAGTCAAAGTTCTTCAGTGTTAGATTTATCTTATTTTGATATTTGCAATGAAGTTATAGATTAAGTTCTTTATATTCGTGCTGATTCGTGGTTTTTGTTTTTTAAATTAAATGATGTATGTGGTTTTTGGATATCATTTTTCAGCTTTCTTCTTTTATCATGTGGCCTTGCCAAAACCATCCTCGCCATCATTAAGCTATAATCTTAATGAATTATTGCTGCTTATACTGCTGTGAAATATGGTCACTTATACCTTGCTTTTTGTCTGGTGGTTGGTGACTTAATTTTCTTTGTAGCTCCCTAGAGAATGTTCACTTGTACAGTTTCTTGGGCTTTTTCATGGTATTATTCGAGTCAGGATCAGATTAGAATGGGCACCTGGTGCAATGCTCTATTGACATGCATGTCTCCAGCAGATAAAAATGTATTGCAGACTGTTTAATGATGGCAACGACATGTTTCAAATTTGTCAAACAAGTGAATAATTGTATGGAATGCATATTTAATACAGAATTTTGCATACTTGGTTTACCAAACCAAAGCTTGTTGATCAATAATTAGATCCTTTTAAAAACTGATTGTAGGTAGCTTGGCTATGCCTGATAAATGTTTGGTTTAAGTTTTATCTAGCAAAAATTCTTGGTCTTGCATCTTTATATCTCTGTCCTAGCTTGTGAGATATCCATCAGAAATCTTGTTGTATGCATAGTTCTGGCACATTTATATTGTATTCTGATCGGTCTTATCTTTAGTTCATGCTAGAGATAGGGGTGATAGTGATTTGATTCTGTTCAGTTTTGAAAAAATGCTGTTAATGTGCACAAACCAAGACTGAATGCCACATCTGACCAAACTAACCTGAACCGACTTGAACCAAATTCCATAGGTTTAGTTTATCATTTTTTTAAATATGTTATTTTAATATTTTTACTAGTTTAAAAATAAAATATATATCTTAATATCATAAAAACTAAAAACTAATTAAAATTAAATACAATAGGATTTGATTCAGATCGAATAACTATGGTTATATATTTATGAACTGAAAATTAAACCAAATGTATTTCGTTATAACTGAACCGAATCCAGTGATAACTCAACTGAATCCAAACCAAACATTATGGTTTGAAATGGTTTTTCATTCCCTTTTTTTTATCAACCCCGCTTTAGAGATGCTACTTCCCCTTTGCCATTTTAAGTGTTAAGCTAGAACTTTTTGTTAGATTGTGTTATGAACAATGTTTGATTTGCAGTTTGGTTTTAATATGGATTATCACAATGCTGACTATTTTCATTTATTTTAGTTGAACTTATTGTCATTGTAGCATGTGAAAAAGATGTATAGTAAGGTAGTCATTTGGCCTATGTTACTTAGACTCTTTATTTTTTTGAACTACCTGTGTCCAACACATATTAAATATGGGTATTTGGGGTATTATCATCCAAATGTATGGCAAAACTGAGCATACACATATTGAACACATACCCATATCCAGAACTCGCCTCTGAATCTGCATAACATAGGTTTTAACAAGCGCATATGTGTTTGGTCATTTTCTGTTTTCCTTTATTCCATTATGCATCTCTGTTGTCAATTTGAAGTTCCACTCCTAGTATATGTTCTCATTTTCCTTGGTTCAATATTTAACATTTAATAGGGTACAAGTGATATCGATCAGTTAGGAAAGATCTTTGCAGCTTTTGGGACGCCAACACCCTCTCAGTGGCCAGATATGATATACCTGCCTGATTATGTAGAATACTTTGCGTTCGTTGTTTCCAATGGCCAGTGATGATGCTTTAGATCTGTTGTCAAAAATGTTTACTTATGACCCAAAAGCTAGGATTACAACCCAGCAAGCATTAGAGCACAGGTATTTGGAACCTTTTAATTAAAAATACCAAGAATGTTAGGTTCTTGGCTCTCATGTTTGTTGTTTTGTTCAGATACTTTTCATCTGCATCTCTACCTACAGGTCCAGCTAAGCTCCCTAGGCCTACTCCTAAATCTCAACCGTCAGATATTAATCCCCAGGATGGTCCCACTGTGCTTTTCTCCACCACGAAAATCAAGGAGAGTAATGCCAGATCGTGATTCCAACCAACTGGAGAAGATTGATGAGCATGTTGGTGAGGTAAGAGTGGCAGCTGGTGACCAGACCGGAAAGAGTGAACAGGTGCCAATGTCAGTAGATTTTTCAATATTTGGGTCAAAACCTCTGAATAGACCGACAATTAACAGGTAAGGCAATAGCTATTTTGCGGTAATGTCATAATAGTTTTCGTTCTTCATAATTTTCACAAACACATGTGAACCAATCACAGTTCAACTTGAAAATGGATTTCTGAACCTTGTATCAATAATTTTAAATGGAATTGTTTTTGGATAAGCGTAGACATAAGATATTGTGGTCAGTGCAAATGGCTTAAAGAAATTATATCAAGCCTCTAGTGTTAGCAAGTCTTCATCTAAGGTTATCCTTTTGATTCAAAATTCCCCATTGTGTTCTTAAACAAGTCTGGAAGTTGGATAGCAAATCACTCTTGCCGTGCTGTAAATTTTGAAGAATCCCATGCTGCATCTACTGTATTTTACTATATCATGTTTATTGTAATTTGAAATCTGTACCATTGTAGATTTTCCTCTCTTTTACTAGTTTTAGGCAACGAAGCTCGGTAAAGAGCATTAGATATAGGTAATGAAATCCAACATGGTATTACATGTGTGAAGATATATAGGATTTGTTATGAATTAGGCATTCAAAAAGAATATTGACTTGATTCTTGAACTGTTGTTATGCAGTGCTGACAGATCATCTGAAGAGGAAACTCGATCTTGAATTCCAACACAATGATTAAAGAAGTATATATGTATTTGTATGCAATCCAAGACTCTTTTGTGGTGACTTGTTTGGGAGGTTGGGATATTTATGAGCTGTAAGTTTGTTTTAACTACTCTGGGCAGTCTCCTTTCCAATCTGCAACTCGGGTTCTTCGCCGTTAATGTCGTCCGTATCGAGAAACAGTTACAATTAGAGATTTCAGAGGATTTCTTTTCCTGGAAGAAGGTGAAAACCGAATCCTTGAAACATTTTAATGAACAGTTTTGATGTTGTAGTTTTGCTGTGAGTGAAGAGTAGCGAGGGAGTGGCAGCAGGAGGCTTAAGTTGCTTGGTGTTAACTTCCGAATATTGAAGGGTAATTCTAATTCTATTCTCACATTTCTCTTCGAGTGACTGAAGACTCGATACTCTAATATTATATTGCTGTTGTTCAAGCCACCCATTTTTTCTTTTTCAGAAATTAAATAACCTCAAGAAACTGTTTATTGTGGTATTCTTTTCGTTATAAATTAAATTGGAGAACCATTTTCTTATTAACTTTTCTGTCTTATTATTCCTCTATTTAACTTCTTTTGGACCAAACCAAACAAACAAATTCTATTTTGATCATTATTTGATGCAGTAAATTTAATTTTAGTATTTTTGTCTTTTTACTTCCCATATTCGTCTATGTTCACAGTTTATGATTATCTCTAAAAATGTAATTTTCAAAGGGGTAAACTACTGCAATGGTCATTTATGTTTAGGGTTTGTATAGCATTTTAAACTCGGCCGTTATAGTCACTTACGTTTTCGATCTGTAAACTTATGGTAATTGGGACTTTTGTTGTCGTTAAACGTTAATGAAAAGGTTGATTTACGTCACTCTTATTTTTACTACCGAAATAAAAACAATTTATATAATTACACATTTAATCTTTTATATTTACAATTTTTTTATTTCTTCTCCCCTCCACCATCTTTTATATTCTTTTTCATCTAGCTCAATCCCTAATTTTCTAGCGTTTCGTTAACTAGTCTGCATCAGTAGTAGCAAGCATTAAGAATACATTGTCTGCAGAATTTCCAGATGATTTTAAAATCCAAAATGAACATACCCAAGATGGTAACCAAATAAGAAGGAAGATAAGGTTGCGAGGAGTATACAAGGGAATGATCGCTTCCCAGGAGAGTTTCCAATCTCTTTGCCCATTCCATTCATAAATGGTACTTAAAACCCCACAATAAATCCAAGAGAATGTCAGTACCTACTGAAAGTAATTAAGACAATGAACCTTGTTCTTTGTCATAGGCATTGATCATGTGGTCTCTGCTACCATGCTTGTCGTCCCCGCATTTCAACGTTACTATAAGCACTCTCCCAAGAACCAAACACAAAACTCTGATGATGTTAACTGCAAAAAGAGTTCAAAGAGCAACCTAGGGGAGAAGAAATAATCTAACCCAGTCGAGTAAGCTCGATGGAGACTTGTTTCTCGTCTAAATTGTAGTGTTTGCTTGTAATCAAACAAAGCATTACTTGAAAAAATAGGGTAAAGTACTCAAATGGTCACTAAACTATCTCAAAAAATACAAAATGGTCATCAAACTTTCAAAAGTTACATAATGGACATTAAACTTTAGTTTTTGTTACAAAATGGTCACTGAGCAGTTAACTATAGTTAATTGAATGACGTGATAGTTATGAAATTTTGAATAATAACACATTTAATCTTCCATATTTACACATTCAATCAATTTAGTCCTATTTTAACCCTCGTTATTGATGTATAAAATGATTGAATGTGTAAATATTAAGGATTAAATGTGTTATACAAATTTTCGTAACTGTCATGTCACCCAGTTAACAACAGTTAATGGCTCAATGACCATTTTGTAACAAAAACTAAAGTTTAATGCTCATTATGTAACTTTTGAAAGTTTGATGACCATTTTGTATTTTTGGGGATGGTTCAATAACCATTTGTGTACTTTACCCAAAAAATATATGGTGTGAATTGAGAATTAATATAGTAGAAAATTAGGGATTGGGTTAGATGAAGAATAATATGGAAGATGGTGGAGGGGAGAAGAAATAAAAAATTATAAATATGAAGGATTGAATGTGTAAGTATACAAATTATTTTTATTTCGGTGGTCAAAATAGGAGTGAAGTAATAGTTTAGGGACTATTTAGGTAATTTATCCTTCATTTTATTGTACCATATCATCCTCTTGTTAACGTTTAACGGCAACAAACGTCCCAGTGACCATAAGTTTACATATCGAAAACGTAAGTGACCATAACTGTCGAATTTGAAAATCGGTGACCAAAACTGTATAAACCCTAACATAAGTGACCATTGCATTAGTTTACCCTTTTCAAAATTCAAACCCAAATTCTTTTTTGAAAGTGTAATGTATCTCATCATTACACTCGACACTTGTTAGTAAAATATTTAGAGAATGAATATCGTAACTATGCATTGCCTTCGGTTAAATATGCAATGTGATTATAAACTTTGATTTGGTAAAATTATAGTCATGAAATTTTGATTTAGATTCAATTCTACACACTCTAAAAATAAATATATTGTCAACAACCTCTAAAACAAGTGGTTAAAAGCTCTTAGTTGACACCTTCCCTCCCCTAAGTTGTGGGTTCTAGACTCGGTAGGAGCAAATTTCTCCTTCCCCTTCCCTATGTAGAAATTGTTCAAAAATAAATAAATATATCCATTATCTTCATTCTAGATAAATATAACTATTTAGCAAGCAATAAATAACCTTAAAATGATGTCATACCAGAACCTAACGAGTGACTCATGAAAAAATAATAATAATGTTCATCATAAAAGATTCGAATTGACGTTTATCTTAAAAGACTCAAATTCAAGCAAACTTTATTGTAAGATATTTATTATTAAAGAGTTAAGTGAATATATAGACTACCTTCTAAACACTTGATAATTGTGCTTCTTCTTGTGAATTATGATTAACCAACTAATTTGCTAATTCTTTCATTCCCTCTCAAACCTTCAATTTTTTAGTAAAACGTTAATTGTATAACATTTCTTACTCTAGTTCTCTTAGAGAAAAAAATTACAAATACCAATACTTTACTTTCATCATATTTATGGGATTTGAGGGAGAAGTTAAAAAGGTAAACAATAAGAACCAAATTGATATATTAATAATAGTTTAAGAGTCAAATCAGATATTAACTTTTTTATTAATGTCAAATCATAAATTTAACCGATGTTAATAGTAAAGTTACTATTTTGTTACAAATCAATAAGACAATAACTTACGTAACTTTTCAAACTTCAACGGTGAAAAAAAGCTTACTCAAACATTAATGACAATTTATGTAATTACACTAAAATAAAAGCATATTTTTCTTTTTTTTTCTTGCCACTTGCCCTAACCTTCTATTTTTTTTCTCTCAAATTTGAGTTATTTATTCAAGGAAAGATATATGAGCTTGACTTGCAACATGAGATGAAATTAGTTTACCTTTATGCAGTAAACAAAAACAAATTAATAGAATATAATTATGGGTAACTTACATTTTATTAAGTAAGCAACAAAATCTTATATTCCAATCAAACAAATCGAACACGATGAACAACATAACTAATAATATGTTAGGTAATTTAAGCAAGATATTTTGCCAATGGTAACTAAACAATTCATTGCAACTAAAACCAATCAAAACATGTAGCAAGCAACAGCAAATTCAATTCAATCCACTCGATTCTCATTCAAGTAATCCAATCAAACATGTGGATAGTGGACAACCAAAACTTTAGGGAAAAGGCACCATAAAATATCATGGTTAAAAGAAAGCAAATTTGTAGCAGTAGATAGCCAACTCAGAAATTTAAAACATTGTCAATACTAGAAGGAAACGAAAGCACTCAATTCAGAGAACTGCCTGAAATAAACAATATCATCAATCTTCAAAGCAGGCAAGTAATTGGTAGTGTATAGCCAATTTCGAAATTTGAAACATAGTTATACTAGAAGAAAACAAAAGCACTAAATTTGATGACACGAACACATTTCATCGTTCAATGCAGAAAATCTACCTGACGTTAACAATATCATCGATCTTCAAAATCATTCTCACACACTCTGTTGCCAGTGTAATCGCACTTGTGCTTACAAGCAGTGGTTGCACGACATTCTCCTCCAAGATGTTGGTGATCTGTCCCTTCCTCACATTGATCCCAGCATTGATCTCTCCTTGAGCATGCCGATTCCTCAGCTCAGTCACGATAGCGATAGGGTTCAACCCGGCATTCTCAGCCAATGTGTACGGAATAACTTCAAGTGCCTCAGCAAAAGACCTCACACAATACCCCTCCATCCCATGCAACACCTTAGACCAAGCACCAAGCTGCCTCGACAGCTCGATCTCCGGAGCACCACCACCCGCAATCAAAAACCTCTTACTCACTAAACACCTAACCACGCATAAAGCATCATGTAAACTCCTCTCAGCTTCGTCGATAACCAACTGATTTGAACCCCTAACCAAAACAGTTGTAGTTCTTCCCATATCCTTAATCCCAGTAACCTTAACAATCTTCGCATCCCCAATTGAAACCTCCTCAACAAGATCCGCATACCCCAACTTCTCGGCCCGGAAATGCTCAATATTAGCAATAGGCAAGCAATTCAAAGTCTTGGTAATAAACTCAATATCATCTCTCTCAACATCCTTAATAACCATAATCTTTGCTTTAGCCAAATAATGCAATGACAAATCCGTGACTGCATCCCTCAAAATACTCTTTTGAATCAACAAAACATTACAACCAGTGGCCTTTATCTTCTTAATCATACCCAAAATGTAATTCCTTTCCTCTTTCAATATCCTATCCATTTGAGTATAATCAGAAACTACAATACTCTGTTCAATATCAGTTTTAGGAGGGGAAATCTGAAACTGAATTACCGCAATTTTCGCGTTCTCCATTCTGGTCGGTCCTCCAGCTGCATGGCTGGCTTTCTTATCGAAAACCAAACCTTTAATCAGCTGCGTATCATCCACGGTTCCCCCAAGCTTTTTCACAATCTTGATGTCTCTTAAATCAACCATATCCGGCTTTTCCGGATCAACAACTGATAGAACAGAATCAACGGCAAGCGGAGCCAGGAGAGTCGAGTATTGGCTAACAACCTTGCTGTTCAACGAAGTACTGGCAGATTTGATTAAGGATTCGCGGTCGGTGAGCTCAAGAGGGACAGCCATCGCGGTGAGAACATAGACGGCTTTAGTCGAAGCCTTGTGGAGAGAATCGGATATAACAGTGGGGTGAATACCATGGGAGAGAAGGGAGAGGCATTGCTTAAGGAGAGCGCCGGCGATGACGACGACTGTGGTGGTACCATCACCGGCAGCGGCGTCCTGAGATTTAGAGAGTTCGACGAGCATTTTAGCGGCGGGTTGTAGGACTTCCATCTTGTTTAAGATGGTGGCGCCGTCGTTGGTTATGATGACTTCGCCGTTGGCGGTTGAGATCATTTTGTCCATACCTTTGGGTCCTAAGCTAGTTCGGACGGCGTCAGCCACGGATCGGGCAGCGTTGATGTTGGCTTGGCGGATGTCTTCTTTCCGCTTGTTGTCCACGTAGGACTCCGTCTTGGAAGAGCGAGGCTGAGCTGCAGTTACGGCCGCCATTCTGGTTTTTCTTTTCGATGGAAATGAGGAGTGGATCGGAAGTGGAAAACCCTAGAAGAAAAGAAAAAAGAGTGGGAAACGATAGAGAGGATTGTTCTTGAAGAGAGGGAAAATGGTGAGGAATTATAATTCAAATGAAAGCTCTGGCCTTAGTTTAGGGTTTTTAGTTTTTTAGGCTTATGCGTGTAAAAAATCATTGAATTTTTTTTGAAAAAAATAATTAAATCTCCATAATTTTTTTCTTTAAATGTTATTAATACGGATATATTATAATTATAGTTTTATCACGTTATATTTTTAATTTTATTTAATTTTTTAAATTGTACAAGATTTTTAAAATTTTTACAATTTTTAAAATAAAATAATTTTAAAATATCAAATAGATAAATTGTGACAAACAAATAAATTCATAAAACGGTTAAGATTTAATGGTTAAAATTGATAAAAAAATTTAATTAGTTCAATTTTTTAATTTAATAATTTAAGTTTTTTTGTTCAGAAACTTAATTGAGTGTAAATAATTAAATAAATAACCAAAATTAATGTACCATACTTATCAGGTATGGTTTTGACCTTCAAAATTAATGAAAATGTTCACTTTAAAATATTTTTGGTCTACAAACTCGAAAAAATTGTGGTTCAGAAAACAAGAATGTTACAATTAACAAAAATTTCTTAATTTCCGTAGTTTACCGGTATACTTTTAATGGGTGCTTGAATCGCGAAAAAGATAAATATTAAAAGAATATTTTTTTTGAAAATCTCATAACCACATTTGGTTGAAAGGCTTCCCATCAGGAGATAATGTTTTATTTTTAACAATAGCGTTTTTTGAGGTTTATACCGAGAATCTCATTTCCTTTCTTTTTTTAGGTATTTTATAATTCCTTACATTTAGGTCTAACATGCCCTTGATAAAATAGCAAGGTTTCAATAATGTCCTTTATTTTTTGAGTTAATTTACTACAATTTTTTATAAAATAAATTATATATTTTGAACGAATTATATTTATATAAAATCATAAGAATACTTTAAACATCCTTTGTTAATTTTACCTTTTAAGTATTATTATCCCGAATTAATAGTAAAAAGTTTCAATTACAACAACTGAAAATATAAATTTATTACATGTTCCTATAATATAAAAAAGATTAAATAATATCATTAATATAATCTCACAATGAAATGTGAATTTAAATCTTATTTTGGATATTTTTTAAATAATTTTTATAATTATATTTTTCTAATATTTTTGTTAAATTTTAATAAAATCTTAGTTTAAGCTTATATTTTTTCATATGATGTTATATCTCATATATAAATAAATTGAATACTTATGACAATTATTTAAAATAGAGGTTTAGCGTACTAGTTATATTGAAATTTTGTTACATTTTTTTAAATTTACGTAGTGCAACCGAAGTAGTTATATGTATTTTCATGTAAATATTTTCAATTATATATGAAAAATTTAACTTGTCTAAAGGCAAATATATCATAAAGACAATTTGGTCAATTTGCTTGCAGACAACCTTATATTCTCTCAACCAAACATTATCATCTCATATTCCTGCCACTTAAACCAAACAAGATAATATAACATTTCCAGTAATATGTCTGGTAATGTTAAATTTCAAAAATTTTATTCCTACAGGTAATATTACATTCCGTGATCCAAAGACACCCTAAGTTAAATAAATAACCAAAATGCTCCTATGCATGGGATAAGACTAAATTAACACTGATAGTAATAAGTTCGAGGTTAGCACCTTTTATTTTTGGGCTTGAATATGAAATAGCTGGATAATAATTTTATTGATTAATGGACTTGGAGAGTACTGAAAAACTTAGGTTCAGTTCAATAGAGCTAACAAAACAGAGTTTAGGTAAAAAAAACAACAACGTTTAAAAAATTAGAAGTTTTAATTTTTTTTTAGAAGTTGCATTTGAGACAAAAAATAGACATAAAAATAAGGTGAAAACGCGTAAAAACAAGATGTTCGGTAAAATATTTTCGTTTGATGACCAATTTTTTCTTTTAAAAATTGCGACGAATGGACCCTTACAAGCTATTGGTATGTATGAAGGTGCCTTGATGGCCCTGCTTTGATGATTGTGTTTTACTTTATCTTATAGGTAGTGAACGATTAGCGACTCTAAGTGGTAATCGAGAAAACACTTCAGACATTTGATACTGTGTTATGCATAATGATAATCGAAAAAATAACACATGCACGTGATATTATGTTGTGATCTGAGTAGTCACAGAAATATCCAGATATCCGATAAGTGTGTAAATTGACATTAAACATGAGTGATAAAATTCTGTCGTAACTCATGAATTTGATGCGACTTGTGTGTATTTTTTATGATTAAGAATTTTGCTATGTAATAGAGACTATCCTATAATTATGTTGAGCTTAATTTCTACTCTATAGATTATATTTTTTGACACATCAACCAGACAGCTTTATTGATAAACAAAAATAAAACAAAACATAAAATAACATATTAGAAATTTTAAAACATAAAAAAAGAAAACTGTAAATCTAAAAAAAGAAAAAGCGCTGCACCGATTAGATATGACACTTTTTCTTTGCACCAAAGAAAATTTTTACGGCTCATTGTATGAAGAGTTTGGAGAGTTGTCAAAATATGAACTAGATGAAATTTCAAAAACCGATAATCACCTTTCACGCCTATTCTAAAGACGACGATCCGCTACAGATTATATTGGCAAACAACCCAAAAGGGATTAAACTATCCGTGACCACCGACAAACACGAATAGAAAACAAGTGTCTTGACTGTCACCGTACAAACACCAAATACCCACGAAAATAACCATAGAACATGTCATAAGATAGAAACGTGCCATAAAAACATAAAAACATACCACAAAAAGTAGAGAAAAACACATTAGATGTGCGAAGAAAAAAACCAAATAAACTCAAATATAAAAAATGAAAGAAAATATTTTATCACCAACATTGGCAATTAGATTAAAATTAGTAAAACAATGAAAAAAGAGAAAAAAAGAATGAAAGTGAACTATGCTTAGAGAGAAAAAAGTTTAGCGGCGCTAGGGTTTCTTTTCCTCACGCTTCATGGATTATGTTGAATGCTTAATGCTTTTATTTTTATCTATTCATGTTTATGTATTTCATGTAATGTAGTAAAGTTGTTATGCATTACAGAGTTTAGTAAAGTTCAACATCCATAATTATTTTTTGTTCACAGTTCATTAATTTTGGTGTTCGAGTTCAGAAATCGACATCGTCGTCGAAGTTCCAACAACGTAAATTCAGAGTATAAATCTCATTTCTCTTTAGTGAACATGTATTATTTGAGCCATGAATTTAAATTTAGACATCATTCTAAACTAAAGTTAAATTCAGATATCTATTTAGACAAAAAAATATTTAGGTACAAAATAAAAACTTAAAACCAAATTTATATACTTATTTGGACTAAAAAAATTTAAGTATCAAATTACACCTTAAAATCAACTTCAAGGACCAAATTATATATTTACGCTTAATTTATCCACCACCAGCAGCGCTCATTATCAGCTGTCGAGGATAAAGATAAAGCCCAAGACGTATCCCCCTTTCGTCTATACAAGAAAAAAAAATACAATAAATTTCTACAACAATCACGAAACCCCTGCTGTAAACTCTCCTTCTCTTTTCGTCAGTCGAAAATCTTCCTCCTCTTAATTCCAATTTCTCTCTGATTTCCTTTGATTTGGTTTTCAGGGTCTCTTTATATTTCCTATTGCAGGCTTTTGTGGTTTATTTTTTTCTTCGATCGCCATGGCCGACGGAGAATAACAACGTTAACATCGCCACCGGCATCGTCACCAACACAAGGCAGAGACCTGAAAGTTCTCGAGAGTTTGGATTTCTAATTGTATTTTGTTTTCGGGTCTTGTGCCTGTTCTAGGGTTAAAGTAGGTTTCCGATTTGAATCCCCAATTTTGATGTTGTAATCTTTCCTTTATAGTCTTCTTATAAGGAAAAAAAAAGAAGGATTAGCTTTTTATTTTGTAATTTCAGCTTCAGCTTTGTTTGTATCCTCCCTAATACTCTACAATCAGCAATAATTTGATTCTCTCATCTGCATTTATTCTTTTTTTGTTTTTATATATCTTAGGAAGAAAAGAAAAACAAAAATATTTTTGTAAAAAAAAATTATCAATAAAGTTTTGATTTATTCTCATTTGTTTGCCGGAGAAAAAGAAAAAAAAAAGTGAGACTGAGTGAGAGAGAAAAAAAAAGGAAAAAAAACTGTAAAAAAATAAGAAAAATGGGGAGTCCCGGATTGGGAAATCGAAACAGTGGGCAAAGGCTAGGCATCACGGAACCTATTTCGTTGGGAGGACCGACCGACTATGATGTGATTAAAACCCGAGAACTCGAGAAGGTTTCCTTTTTAGCTGCGCTTTCACTGTTGTAGTTGTTTAGTATTTGTTCTTTTTGAAGTTATTTTGAGACTATCCTGAATTTTGGTTCTTTGGAATTCTGGACCTTCAGTATTTGCAAGATGTGGGATTGTATGAGAGTCAAGAGGAGGCTGTTAGACGGGAGGAAGTACTGGGGAGGCTTGACCAGGTTGGTTTGTAGTTTTCTACTTGTCCGTCTCTTAAGAATTTGAGTTGAATGACTTGGTACAGTACTCAATATTAATTGCCTGGCTATTTGAATATGGGTTGTGTTTTTGGGTTCCAGTGATTGATGCTGATTCGTTGTTAACTTGAACAGATTGTGAAGAATTGGGTTAAAGCAATTAGTCGCGCCAAAGGTTTGAATGAGCAACTGGTTCAAGAAGCAAATGCTAAGATATTCACCTTTGGTTCTTATCGACTAGGGGTATGACTGATTTCTTACATGTCTTTGCTTCTTTGTATTTATCTTCAATTTACACAAAGCACTCTTGTATTATCTTCAAGCCACTATTGATATGAGCTTTATGTTCTGAATTTCTGCAAAATTAAGCTTATCATGTTTGGTTATATATTTCTAGCTGATGCCATCTATCTTGGGAATACTTGGTGGATGTCACTTTGAAGTTTGAACCAACTGTTTCAGCTTGCGTCTAAGTTTATGGCCAAGAAAGTACTTTATGCAGATTGCTGCTAACTTGCTTGCTCTGCTATCTATTTCATTTATGAAACAACACAGGGTTTTGTGGAAGAACAATTTCAGCTATTTCTGTTTAGGGTTTTACTTCATTCCAGAGCAAACTTGTAATCTTAGACATACCTGCACAGTAGGTCTGATCTAGAATATGCTATGACCTTTTCTTGGTTTACTTAAGTTGCTCCGATATGACTGGAATAAGACATTTCATCTTGATTTCTTGTTTCTTTTTTAAGAAAGGAGACAAATCTTTGTCTAGAATTGTGCTGTTCTATAATCCAATTGTTGGAGTGCGGTTTTCATTTGATTGATGTCTATACTGCTTCGAGTTTAATTGTTATGCAGACTTCATAGTAATACCGTCATATACACGATTTCTCCAACTTTTCCTTTGAATTTGGAGTTCTAATTGTCATTTATTTTTTTCTTTTTGCAAACAGGTACATGGACCTGGTGCAGATATAGATACCCTTTGTGTGGGACCTAGACATGCAACACGAGAAGTGCGATCAAATCTTTCTCTGATTATATGCATAAGTTTTTTTTTTTAATGAGAAAGTGTTGATTGAAAAACTTAAAAATTGCCCGAATATGTTTGGGTGTAGGAGGATTTCTTTGGTGAACTACACAAGATGCTATCAGAGATGCCTGAAGTGTCGGAATTGCACCCTGTGCCTGATGCTCATGTCCCAGTCATGGGTTTCAAATTCAAAGGAGTTTCCATAGATCTTCTCTATGCAAGACTCTCACTTTGGGTTATTCCTGAAGTATGTACCGGTTTATATAGTCTCTGTTTTTAATTATCATTTCCTCCTTTTTATTACCTTCTATTTATATGAATATTTAGCTTACTGATGAAGCTATGCTACTATTTTATTTCACCTGAAGGTTATAGTTAGAGCAATTTGTGCCTTTACTTTGTTGAGGCAGTATCAGGTTGGTTGCATGAGTGGAGTCACTACTGTATGATATGGATGATGACATCCAGTTCTTTATGAAGATTTAGAAGTCTACTTGGTTTCTTTGGCTTGCTTTCCCTTCATCTTAGTGAGAGTAGGAGTTATCATAACTAAAATAGAAACAGTTGCGGAGGAATTTGCTTAGGTCCCCTTGTAATTTAGGGACTGCTTGAGCTTGCAGGTTTTGCTGTGGTACTGAATCAAAAGAGAAAACCTCAGGTTAATTCCATTATATATTTTATTAAACAAATTCTATCATAAGGGATGTGCCTATGGTATGTAATTTACATTGTAGCAATCATCTAAGTATAAAATGATCAATGATCTCAATGTAGAACAGTAGGTGGACTTAACTCTTTATGTTTAAAAGGCAAAGCAGATAGTTCCCCTTTATTGTTGACGCCAGGGGATATGAAGAAAAAAATTCCCTTTGTTACCCAAAAGTTCAGTTCCAACTCTGAATTAGACCTGACTTTCTTGATTACTTTTCAACCCTAGGTGACCTATAGAACAAGCCTTTACCTACATGAGGTTTGCTGTAATAAAATTGGACATGTAATGTCTGCAGTAGACTGGATGGGGCAAAGGGAAGGTGTAACAAATGTTTTGGCATCTTATGTAAATTGCTAGAATTGTTTGATTCTTTATATCAAGATTTAAGGTACCAAGAATTAGCGGACCATCCAATGATAAGGATGCATGATTAGATGCGATGAATAGTATATACACTCTCCAACACAATAAAAAGGACAGCTTAGAATATTGGATTGTAACCACTTTTAAATTTGAATGACATTTAACAATGATAGTTAGAGCTGTGCACTTTAGGTATTCTGAGGGAGAACCGGAGCTGTTTTTACCCACCTTTGGCTATGGCCTAGGGGGAGATGATTTTTAGTGAATTTGTTCTTTGCATAGCAGTATCTTCACTTAAAAGTCATTACATTATAACTTTTTTAATTAAAAAATTGGAATATATGTGAAAATTCACACAGCTTGTGTTGATTTTTGGTGCAGGACTTGGATATTTCGCAAGACTCTATATTACAAAATACGGATGAGCAGACAGTTCGTAGTCTTAATGGTTGCAGAGTCACTGACCAAATTTTACGTTTGGTTCCAAATATTCAGGTTGTGGCTATCATTTTGTGTATCGTACACAGATTTTTCTTGCCTAGAGATTCTTGACTTCGATTATGTTCTGTGACATTGACTTGCAGAATTTCCGGACAACTTTGAGATGCATGAGGTTTTGGGCAAAACGTCGTGGTGTCTATTCTAATGTATGAGATGCTTTTCATATTAGCAAGATTATGGTCTAGTTCACCTTACTCTTAGTCTTACCTTAATAAAAAAGTAAACTTTTTTGGCAGGTTGCTGGTTTTCTTGGTGGTATAAATTGGGCATTGCTTGTTGCTCGTATATGCCAGCTATACCCTAATGCTTTGCCGAATATGTTAGTTTCTCGATTTTTTAGGGTGTATACCCAGTGGCGCTGGCCAAACCCAGTCATGCTTTGTCCAATCGAGGAAGGATCTTTTGGACTTCAAGTTTGGGATCCCAGAAAATATCCAAAAGATAGATTTCATTTGATGCCAATAATTACCCCTGCTTATCCTTCCATGAATTCTAGTTACAACGTGTCCTCAAGTACTTTGAGAATCATGACGGATGAATTTCAGAGGGGTGGTGAAATTTGTGAGGTATGATATTATGGTTAATGTTAAATTTCTTCTTGGCAATTTGTTTTATTTTCATTAGTAAGAAATCATCTCCTGCAAAGTAGTGTTTTGTTTTCCTCCCCAGTAAACTCCAAAAGCAAACAAAAAACTAGGAGAGAAAAGATGGTGATGGTTATTTTCATTAGTACGAAATCATCTCCCGCAAAGTAGTGTTTTGTTTTCCTCCCGAGTAAACCTCAAAAGCAAACAAAAAACTTGCACACATCTTGAAGATTTTGTGTATATGCTTTTTTTGGGCATGAATAAGGTGGTAAGGGAGAGTCTGAGGAGAGAAAAGATGGCGATGTTTGTTTCAAGTGGAAAGATGATGAGGCTTTGAGTTTGGGGACCATATTGGAGAGTATGAGCTATATATCTTGATACCAAGCTGCAATAAGAGAAAAGTTGGTGTGGAAGGGGGGAAGGGGGAGAGAGATAATAGAAATAAGAAAATGTGGGAAGTCAAGGTTCACTCAATGCTGAAAATAAAGAAATTTAGAAAACTGTTATATTGAATATTTGGTACTTATATCAGAAAAATGCGATGTATATTTTATTTTATTTACAAATGTGTCAACCGACGTTAACTTTTAAGCAAATGATTTAGAAAAGGCAAATGCCAAATGCTGCGGTCCATTTGTAAGAACTTTGAGTTTACGTCATAGCAATAATTCCTTTTCATTACAGCTCGCTTTGGGGTTGTTGACCTACTGTTCCAAGTTGTTTGAATTTCAAAGAAGTATCTAGGTGGATTCATTATTGTGTCTCTTCCTTCACTATATATATTTTGAATGCTCATGATTGTTGATAAATATTTCACTGTAAGTGTAAGATAATCAACTGAATTAATGAATGTTGAGACCTCAATTCATGATGGACTTTAAAGTTTTGTTGGGCAAATAGGATTTAAATTTGGACCCCTTGTTTGTATAATTTAGTGTTCCCACTATTTAAACAAATTTAAGTCTCTTTCTTTTAATGGATTAGGTTTGGATGTGAACTAGGTAGAATAAGTTTAATGGCTGGAGTCGTCCAATTCCTAGCCTAAGAAGTTTTTCGGGGGTACATAATCAAAGATGGTATTTGAAAGTTTAACATCTCAACTTCCAAAATCATAGGCAGATTATGCTAAGATTTAAGTCCATGCTCTTTTGAACGACTTCCCAACTAAGAATTTGCTCAAAGCTGAACTCAAAACCCTTTACTGTTCAATTCTTGTTTTCAAAAGGACTAGAAAACTTGTTGATTGTTTGGTTTTATTCATAACTTGTTTAATAATTTCTATATTTCTGTATTTCACGTTTACACTTTGAATTTGTTATTCACATTTTTAGTGCTTGCAGGATATGGAGGCAAACAAAGCTGACTGGGATACCCTTTTTGAGGCTTATGCGTTCTTTGATGCATATAAGAATTATCTACAAATAGACATCTCTGCAGAAAATGATGATGATTTAAGAAAATGGAAAGGCTGGGTTGAGTCCCGGCTCCGTCAACTCACATTGAAGGTGAACATCATATTAGAGGGTACATATGACTAGAGTTCTAGATATACCCTCTTGAAAATTTTCCAATTTACCTCTAATAAAATTCTAAAGTGGTTTTCAATGTCTTACCCCCCCCCCCTTTTTTTCTCTTTAATGCTTCTAATCTATCATAATTCTTTTCAATTGTTTATTTTTATATCTAGATTGAAAGGCACACGTATAACATGCTTCAGTGCCACCCACATCCTGGTGATTTTCAAGACAAATCTAGGCCCTTCCATTGCAGTTACTTTATGGGTTTGCAACGCAAACAAGGAGTTCCAGTAAGTGAAAGTGAACAATTCGATATAAGGTTAACTGTAGAAGAGTTTAAACGCACCGTCAATGGGTACACGTTGTGGAAATCTGGAATGGAGATCCGTGTATCCCATGTAAAGCGTAGAAACATACCTAGCTTTGTATTTCCTGGTGGTGTACGTCCTTCCCGTCCATCTAAAGCGACTTGGGATAGTAGGAGGGTATCAGATGCAAAGGCTTCTGGCCATGCTGGATCAGACAAGCTGGGTGAAGTTAAAGGAGTTGCCGATGGAAAGAAGAGGAAGAGGGTAGATGACAATGCAGATGCTCAATCGAAAAATGGAAAATATGTCACTGCTGTGGCTTCTTCTACTCTAGAAGTTCAGGTGGGTAGTCCTGCCGGCACTGTGAGCTCTTGTTCCACGAAGGGTGACCATCTGGATGCAACTGGATTGGTTGAACCAGCAAAGGGAAATGCTGAGAGCCATATAATGAATGGCTCAGAAAATCCAAGTACAGAAGAACTTTCTTCCTATAATGGTGAGGTTGATGGATCTCTTAGATGTAGTCCTCCGCATAAGGGTTTGCATTTGACTGCCGATGCAGCAACCTCTAAAGATGATGAAAACTTGGCCATCGAGAAAATAATGTCTGGTCCATATGTCTCCCACCAATCTTTACAGGAACTTGAAGAACTTGAAGATGATTTAGAATTTAGGAACCAGGTAGTATCTGTGGGGAACACTAATAATGACCCTATGCTGTCTTCAGTGTCAGATTCAGCAGGACCAGCACCAGTACTATCAAGCAATGGAGCTGGTCCTTCCGTCAGTTTACATACTAACGGCAGTATAGAAGAGTTAGAGGTTCTTCCTGCTTTCTTTCTCGATTATTAGTAATTTCATTAGCTCCTTGTTTACTGTCAAGTGTGCCATTGTGCCTGAAAACAAAATTTTCTTCCCTTTGTGATAATAAAGCCTTTTGGGTATGAGGAGGCTCTAAAATCTCAACTACTATGTATAACCATATTTTTGGAGGCACAAAGGAAGTCGCAGCCTGGTGATAGGATATAGTGGTAGATGTTGGGATTCGAACCCCAAACTTGTTGGATGCCATCTCATAAGATGGCTGCATGTAATATTATCTCAATGCTGCTATGCAAAGCTTCCTTTAACCAATATTTGGTACATTGGAATATTGGAAACATGCAATTATAAATGATAAGCTTGTGAATAAACTGGTTGAACCAAGACAAGCTTCACTAGGCTTTGTACCTATAGATCATACCATGTAAATACTGATTTACCTCTTTGCAAACTTAGAATGCACACAAGATTGAGTTTTGATGTTTGTTCTTACAAAGGATTGATGATATTAGTTTTCATTTGCAGCCTGCGGAACTTACTGCAATGACATCAATCCCGGCCGCACCTGTGGTCCAGAGGAAGCCATTAATAAGGTAATCGCAGTGACTTTGTTTAGTAAATCTATAACTCTCAGACGTAGGAGGGATTATTTGTTTGCTATAATCACAATTGAGCATGTTATTCCATTTGTGATTTGCAGATTGAACTTCACATCCTTGGGTAAAGCGTTGGAGAAAAGTGGGTAATCCGGGTTTAGAGAAGTGGGTTTCACAGTGGTTTGGAAAGGTTTATACATCATAACTGAAGTTAGTAGTTTGCTTTCGTTCCTTTCCGTCATCCTTTTTAAGATCAGTTAATAAAGAAAAGAGTTGTCAAAGAGTTTGCAAGAATTCCAGCTTTCAGTTGTGTTAAAATGAAATGGTAGATTGCTACATAAAGCAGCTGGAAAACCTAATTGTGCTGCATGGCGTTCATGCACCTGCCTTCCGGCCTTTTATATTTATTATATCTGACAGACAGGGACACCTGAGATCTCGTTTGTCTTCTCCCTTTCTTTCTGTTGCATTACTTCGAATCTGAAATGACTTAAACTTGAGCAATACTTCGTACTCTTATACTTTCCTTAAAATCTATACTCTGATGGGGTTTTGAGTTTTTCTTTTTTGACAACCCAATTAGATTGAAGTTTAGTTCAGATTTTTTGAGTTGAAGATTAGGGTTCTTCACAGTCGTCCGACTACCAGACGAAACTGCGCTTCGGAGCTTTATTTTTTGTTTTTCTTAAAACAAGGTAGTTTCATGCAAAAGCAAATGAATGCAACTCTTATCATGCCATGACGCCTATTCAATCTTTAATGCTTCTACATCGCCCCTACCCTTCTCTCTCTTATTTAACGAAGACATATCTCTCCGTCCGATGAACAAATCTGGTAATGGGGATGATGCACTCGAATTGTTCGATCAATTTCCTGAATCACAAAGTGTCTTCCTTTGAACACAATGATCAAAGTCTCCACGTCCTCCTTTACCGCCACTTCTAGCCAAGCTCCCCCCTTGGGCATGGACATTGGAATAGCTTAAAAGATGGGATGTCACTTCTATACGAGGTAACTCAAAACACAGAGAGTATTTGTTAATAAACCAAGCAATACAAAGTATATAAAATTTATTGTCAAATTTAAACCAAGTTATGGTGTTAGTTAAGTGGTTAAACACATAATAACTAGCATCCTAATCCACCTAAGTTTGAACCAATCTAACACCATTCTTGTGTCATGATCTAGTTGAAAGAAAATAAATTTATTAAAAGAATAAACTTAGACAAATAATATGGTGATGTGTGTCACGATACATTAACATCTCCGTTAATTTTTAACATTTAATGAATTTATTGATATCATTTAAATTAAGCTTAAAGGTTAAATTGGGCTCAACGAAAAATAAAAAAAACCACTTAAGCTCTTATAAAAATTTTCACTCAATTGAGCCCTCATAATTCAAATTACAATCAATCAGGCCCTCAAAATTTAAATTATGATCAATTTAACCCTTCTGTAACGTTGATTGTTACAGTTGATCGTTAACTCACAAATAGTCAATAAGATAGTGACATGTGGCACACTCTAGAAGTGACACATCATAAAAACAATAAAATATTTCAAATTATAAAAAATATATTTAAAATTCAAAAAATATTTAAAATTATAAAAAAAATATTTATAAAAAAATCTAGCAAAAATTTAAATTTGAAAAAAAACTAAAATTATGTATAAAATTATAGAAATATAAAATTAATTGTAATAATTATTTAATATATATTTATAATGAAATAATATTTAAAATTTGTATATTTTTAAAAAAATATTTTTTAACATGAAACCCAAAATTTTAAAATTTTCAAAATGCCCAAAGTTTTCAAATCCTTAACCCAGCATACCCAAATTCCCAAATCAGTTTAATCGGAGGTGAAAGTTGTTAATGTTGTGGCAGGCAACGATGCTTGGGCAGACGATGGTGTTGATGAGAATAAATATGGAGAGAGAACGAGTTTAGTGGTGTAAATAGTGTCGAACGATGAAAATGCGTGCAAGGGCTACAGTGGGCTATGGCAACGATAATAGAATGACAGAGATGGGAAGAGTTTTCCTGCGACGGGAAGTGATCGGTGATTAAACCGGTGTCAATGCTTGATTTAGGGGGCTTTTTGAAAGAAAAGAAGCTTTGGGATTTTTTTATAAAAATTATCATTTTATGTTTTTATAAAAAAATTAAAGGAAAAAAAGAAAAAAATTAATTTAATATTTTTTTATTTTTATAATTTTATAAAATTTTAGATTTTTAAAGATTTTTTAGATTTTTTTAAATTTTTTACGATTCGATGACATGGCACTCCTAGACCGTGTTATGTCTTTCTATCTTTGACTACTAGAGAGTACTAATGGTCAACACGGTCAATGTAACAAATATGTTAAATTGGGTGCAATTTGAATTTTGAGAGCTAAATTGAGTGAAAAAATTTCTTAAGGGCTTACTTGATTTTTTGTTGAAGGCCAATTTGACCTTTAAGTCTTTAAATTAATTTGATTGTCAGAAATCAAAGAATTAATCAAAATAGAATAAAGGCAATAATTCAGTGGTCATGAGTGTAATTTATCCATTTTTAATATTCCTTGAACATAAGACCATAAATATATCAGTTCAAAAATTTAGAAGCAAGGTAAGTGTGCTTTATAAGGCCATAAAATATTATTATATTTTTGACTAAAATCAATAAATAACATTAGACTCAGGCTGACAAGAGATAGTCAAAGACTTTCTCGATTAAAATGTACAATTTTTTTTTTACTTTTTAAGTATTTATTTTTTAATAGTTTAAATGTAATTACAAGGTAATATTTGTTCATACATATTCTTAACACTTTTTACAAAGCACACACATTGTAGACAAATCGATTATAATGTAGTATTATTTTTTTAATAATTAATAATTTATTATTTTCATAGCTTGTGGGTTTTTTTTGAAAATTTTATAGTATTTTTTTATTTTTAGTAATTTAATTTTCAATTTTTTATATTTTAATATATTTAAATTTAGAAGAATTTTAAAATTTTCTAAAAAATTAATTTAGCCCATTTACCAAGTCATCGTCCATAGTGGACAGTCACATCTAGGGATGGGCACGGGTCGGGTAGGGTCGGGTTTTTGGCCCACCCGAACCCGACCCAAAAATAATAACCCTAAAACCGAACCTGACCCGACCTCATTCTATAAAAAACCCAGCCCGACCCGAAAATAAATGCTCTAAACCCGACCCCGACCTATAGAAAAAATTGAATTTTTAGGGACCTAATTGTAAAAAAATAATTTTAAGAGACTTAATTGTAAAAAACAATATTTTAAGGACTAAATTGTAAATAAAAATTTAATTTTCTGGACCTAATTATAAAAAAATTATATAAAAGAGGGTATTATTACAAATATCTCTAAAAATTTTAAGGAAAAATTACATTATTAGTCCCGGGTCAGGTCGGGTCAGATTTTTTTCACCCTAAACCCGAACCCGACCCGATATCAACCTTAGCAAAAACCCGACCCGAACACGTTTTTTTTCACAAAAATACCCGACCCGATCGGGCCGGCCCGGGTCGGAACCCGTCGGGTCCGGGTGAAATACCCATCCCTAGTCACATCATTTTCCATCGTAGATCATTACATTAGCACCATTAACTTTGGTAACGATCAATGTCAGTTTTCGTTATTAAAACGATCAAATTAATTTTTTATTCCATTAAAGGGTCACATTGAATGCAAAATAAGTTTAGAGGTGACAAGTTTTTCTCCCCAAAAGTTTGAGGGCCTCAAAGTATCAGTAAACCTAAAAAAATATAATGAAAATGAAATTCTTATTTTTTTTTTCTTAGAAAAAAGTGTAACAGCAGCTAGGTTTAAACTGGACAGGCCCTTTTATGGCATCGCATGACCCAACCCAAGGCTCAGTTTCCCCCCTCGCTTTATTTTCTTCATATTTCTTCTTCTTCGTCCCGGAGCTGCACCCAGAGGAGAGCCAGTCGGCCACCATCAGCCATGGACTGGGAGCTGAACTTCGAAATCAGCCGCACAGCAGAGTTCATATTAAGCAGGAACTTCACAAGAGTTGCTTTGCAGGTACTGAAGCAAATATATCTATTTTTCTGACTTGCTTTCTTATTATTTTCCCTTTATTTGTTTTATCTTTTGAATTAAAAAATGGGCTTTGGTTCCAGTTCCCAGATGACTTGTTGAAATATTCGACGAAGGCTGTTACTTGTCTGAGAAATAAACTTGGGTCGGGTAATAAAGTCGGGTTATTTGTAATGGCAGACACAACGTTTGGAAGTTGTTGTGTTGATGAAGTGGGAGCTTCCCATATTGGTGCCGATTGCGTTATACATTATGGGCATACATGTCTCAGCCCGTAAGTACTCTCTTTTTCTTTTTCTTTTTCTAAATTTGTTTTTATCTTTGTCTTTATGGGATGCTTAGATGTAGTTTTATCATTTCTGGGTATTTATTCATGATATGAACTTCTCTGCTTGAGAAATATCTGGTTTCTTCCTTATCCTTGTTAGAGCTTAATGTAAAGTTGGTTTGGGGTTATCCTACTTTTATTTTGGCATGTTGTATTATTAGGCCAGATGTCTTGTGTTTCAATTCTGAAAATGTTACATCTTAGTTGTTAATTTCTTCATTTAGTGTCTTGACAATTGAGCTTTATGTCCAATGCTCTTTAATCTTTCATTAGCTTTGCACCATTTTGTAGCACTCGGGTTTATGTGCAAAACCCTTTAATCATCTATCTGGTTAACATGTGCGAGTTGTGTCGGAATTAAGTTTAAAGATGGGTTTTGTCAGCATGTCCTACTATAATTTGTCCTCACCTCTCTTTGACAATCTTATACCAGTTATGCTATTAAATTGCAAAGCCTCATGTGATTTTGAATCCAAACTTATAGCAGAAATTATTTTGTATTTCCATTATGATTCAATGAAGTTCTGCACCACTATTAAGTTCCTAATGATATCCCTCCTCTATTTGGACTCTGGAAAGAATTGTATATATATATGTAATGAGTTTTATTTGTGCAGAGTTGGAAAAAGTGATAAGGAATTTATATCCTTGGTAAATAGCATCTTTGATGACGCGCTGAAGTGAAACTTTAAGAGTTTAGACCACTTCCAAGGAGAAGCTAAAGTTGATTGGTGCATACTGCAATCTTAAGTCTTGAGAAAAAAAAATCGAAGAAGGTTTTGGTGTACCAAAACTTGAGAACGAGTCTAAAATTATATTTCCTTCTAAAAACATGTTAACATTGGAGGAGCTTAATGTTGTAGATGCAACTGCTGTTGCACAACATAAGGGAGATAGTGATGTGGACAAGCAACAGCCAGCAAGGACAACTCATGGGATTGAGACAGTTACCAAGGGTCAAGATGTGCGTAGAGGATCTAGGAAGAAACTGCCATCATGCACCTTAACTGACTATGTTCGTTACTGAAATCAATGTATTTGTAAACCAACAAAGAAAGTTAAAGGACATGTGAAATGGGAATTAACTTTTCCTTATTCCTCTTAAATTTCTTCTTCTTCCCAGTTCTATCATAACACTTAATTTACCCTGACCTTTTATCTTTTGCTCATAAGGAAAAGATTAAGCGTCTGGTTATACTTCAACTACATTGTGCTGCCGCTTATGGCTACATCTTCTCCCACATTATCCTGTGATTTTTTCCCTGTCAGGACCTTGGGATCTAAATCATTTTTGATAGGTCAAACTGTTTATTTCACCTAATAAAATTACCATAATACCTGCCATTCAGAAGTATACTAATTAATACTTAACGGTGTATTCATCATTTTCTTTCGTTTAAACTAACAGTGTAACTTTGTATTGGAATAGAACTTATCCACAGGATGCTATGCGTTCAAATCATGGGGGTCCAGGCGGAGTTTATCCTAACAGTTAGAGTAGAAAGACATTTTATGTTGCTTGAAAATTAGCAATAAGTATATTAGTGATTTTTGCTATAGTAGCTGTTAGTGAGTTTATGATGCATTTTATGGGATTTTCCAATAGGATTTTGAACTTAGTTTACTTCTCTTTGTTTCTATGTGTTAAGGTTTTCTCCTGTAATAGTTCAGTTTGAAGATTTGTGGTTTTGAAATGGTTCAATTTTTAATTTTTTTGCACCCGTAGATTGTGGGCTTGTACTTCATATATTTTCTCATCAAAGATTATTTTTTTGTTGCAGAACCTCAACTCTTCCTGCATTCTGTGTTTTTGGAAAGGCTTCAATCAACATATCCTGCTGTGTTGAGAAGTTATTGAGTTACTTTGGGACCAATGGCAAACCTATTGTGGTATGATAAGTAATGCCAATTTTAGGTCATTTTACACTGGTAAAAAAATATCATCGATAATATACCTTATACGTGTCCTTATTTTTGTTGAACCTAATACTTTTTCCCACTTCAGTATTTTTAACATGTAACTCATACAGTTGCATATCTAGAAGGAAAATTATATAAAAATCTAGTTTCAGTTGAGGATATGAGATGTTTTTTGACTCTCTCTCTCTTTGGAAAAAAGGATATGAAATGAGTGAAAGATAAGAGAAAATTAGGAATGGTTGTATAGTAAATGGTTTAGGGTCACATCCATTGGAGACCCAGTGATTGAAATATGTTTACGGTGGCTTGAACATGTGAGGAGACCTACAAATGCTTTTGTTATAAGATTTCATTTCCCCTCCTGCTCATGAAAGGTTGTCTACATAATTTGCCGGCCACCTTATTTTATTTATTATTATTTGCCTACATCAACGTTAGCTTAGCATTATTAAAGCCCAAAGTTGATTGTTTTGTGTTATTCATGAAATTATTAGAAAAAGTCATTATGATCTTTCTCTGTTATGTGTCCCTTATATGATGTTTAATTTTTCTCTGTCTAATTTGTTAAAAGTCTTTTCACAACATGCAAGTATGTTAAGATGAGAAGGAAACATTAGCTAAATGCCAAATATTTACACAAGTGGCATCATCATGATGGTTGATTCTTATAAATCACTTGAAGGACTTTGAGCGAAGGGTTCATCATGTAACTTCTATGCTGATTTTTTTTCTCCCTTCCTCAAGTCTCAGAATTCCTATATTGTTTTTTGGATATTGCAGGTTCTTTATGGGTTAGGTTATGCATATGCAATATCGCAGATCAAAGGAGCATTGGTGGAAGCCATGCCCAAAACCAAAGTGGAACTTATTTTTTCTGATGTTATGTGTTCCATTATTAATCCATTAGAAGATCATAGGAAAACTGATGGACCTCAAGGATGCCGGGGCACCTATCCTTCTGGAAACAGTTTAGGTGCGGCTACTGGTACTAGGTATAGCCTAGGAGGCTTGACATGAGATCTACCAGAGGGACAAAGAATGGAAGACTACTTGCTTTTATGGATTGGGCCTGAAAATTCAGCTTTTTCCAATGTTGTTCTGACATTTAATGGCTGTGAGATAGGTAGACATATTGCCATGCTTGTCCCAAGATATTTCCATCTTTGAAAATTATAATTATTGATGCATTAATTCCTGATGTTATACAAGTACAAAACCATAGAGCAAAGAAATTTTACTTATTTGCATCTATTGACATGCATTAACTCTATTTGATAGCTTTCTGCAAGTTGGTGAGCGTATAATTCACAGTTGAATGTGTTCCTCTGTATCTAGGAAGTTAAATGATAGACTCCCACTTTGCATGTGACCTTTTGTTGATTTCCTTCTATCTGATTACCATACATTGATGCTTCATATAACACTGATTATATTATTCTTTCTCTATGTTGCACAATGCTCTTTTCCTTTTCTTCTTTTCTTTTTTTATGTTTTTGGTTCGACAGCTAGTATGGTGATACCAGCTTGGTATCCTCTCTCCATGCTCTTGTCACACTTTCTCAGACCTTTTGATTAAGGAAGCACAATTTCATCTAGTTGACCCCATCTTTTTTTTCTCCAGTGATGCTCTTGGCAAATCAGCTTCTGCTAACGATCTATGTACACATTTCACAGTTATAGAAGAATATGTTATTTTTTCTTCATTAATTTGTTTATAATTTGGTCTTCATTTTTAGTCAGATATGATGCCACAGAGGATCAGTTAGTGACGGATGTTTCGCAACAGAGGAGGATTCTTAAGCGAAGGTATGCCTTTCAACTTTTCATGCTTCCTCAGCTCTCTACTTTTGTTACCTCTTTCCAAATTTGTCTTACTTTTTCTTTCCGAGCCAACATCCAAAATTGTAATCCATTTAGACTGGTCACCAGTGGCATGATACATAAAAAAGATGCTATCAATACGGACGGTATTGTGTTACCTCTTTCCAAATTTGTCTTACTTTCTCTTTCCGAGTCAACATCCAAATGGTCTTACTTTCTCTTGGTTTTCCTTATGCCCTATCAATACGGTATTGTGTTACTTGTTTTGCACCACGTGACTGGTATTTCTTGCAGATATTATCTAGTGGAGAGAGCAAAAGATGCTAATATGGTTGGGATTTTAGTAGGAACTCTAGGTGTAGGTAAGTTTTCATGGTGGTTTCTCCCAAACTAGAAGTTACTCAAAGGGCTCTCTTCCTTGTAATATCTTACTTTTTTTACTTTAATTATGGATGCCTAGTGTCTTTGTTGGGTTATGAGAATAACCTATGCTTAATCATTTTGACCATGCTTATGTGCTTTCAATCTGTTGTTTGTAAACGTACAGGTTAAGAGTGTTGTTTTCACATATCAATCCACACATAAGTCACCCAACATGTGTAATATGTTTGTCCGGAATTGTAATGCTTACTTTTGTTTGCATTTAGATTATGTATATACTGCCCAAATCCATAGTTATGTGATTTTTTATTTTGCATTTTCTCAGAGATGTAGGTGAAAACTTTTATTCTATTAAGGCTCAGATAAGATTTATATTTTCTTGTAACTTTTTACGTGCATCGAAGGAATAACATGGCAACTTTTGTGCAGCGGGCTACCTTCACATGATTCATCAGATGAAGGAACTAATCATGCTTGCTGGGAAAAAGGCCTACACTCTTGTCATGGGAAGACCGAACCCTGCCAAACTTGCTAACTTCCCTGAAGTAACCTCTGAGACATGCTCTTTGATTGCCTTTATGGTGGGAACTGGGAAGTCAAGGACTTCATGGTTGATAACTTTTTTGCAGTGTGATGTTTTCATCTATGTCTCATGTGCACAAACCGCACTTTTGGGTAGCAAAGAGTTCTTAGCACCTGTTATTACTCCATTTGAAGCTATGCTAGCTTTCAGCAGGTGCATAACCATGGAATTTCCTAATTTTATTTGTTTTAAATTGATGATTTGTTCTCTGCGCTGTAGTAATTTCGTGGAATTTCTCATGGTATACAAATGTGATGCTCTATTGATCTTGCTGTATAATAGTCCGTTTTGTCTTCTTTTGACTTAATAAAGGGGAACAAGTAAAGAAATTCTCGACAAAGGTTGTCCATAGGTTAGATGCTTTTGGTACTATTTCCCGTGTATACTCGAGATCTACCGAACATTAACCACTGTTTTCTTGTGGTTTAATAGATGGAGAAAATATAGATGATTTCTCCCTTTGTTATACATACATTTTAGGAGAGATTGTGCCTTTGAAGTGGTATATCATATAGCATGAAAACCTTGTAGGTGAAATGCTCTGGCCACATACAAGTGTTTGCAGTTAAAATCTCAAGAACTTTGTTGCTTTCATTTTGGATATTTATTTTGAAAATTTCATTCTTCAGTGGAAGCCAATGGACGGGAGAATACGTATTGGAATTTCGAGATTTAATTAATTCTTCTCAATTGGAGGTACGCAAGCGACCTGAAGAAGCACGATTTTCCTTCCTTAAAGGTGGATATATTGAAGATTTTGAAAGGGAAGGTACATATCCCTCACTTTTGATTACTTTATCGGTGGAAATTAATCTCTACTCTTTAGTTTCTAAAAGTTATGCCGAGACTATTATCTGCGGAATGCTTCGATTGTTTCCTTTTTTCTTATGAAATAATGGATGCACCACTTTTTACCTATAGAAACTCTGTTATTGTTTTGATGGTAACTGTTTGATGTAGTCTTGCTTGGATGAGTTATTCAACTTGCCTTTCTACAAGGCTTCACAGTGGTGGGAATGTACATTAAAAATGTAAAACGATTTCCAAACGTGTTGTTCTCTGCCCAACTTGGTTTGTTAGTGTACTTTTTATACGATTAACAGCATTTTACGTGCATAAACAGATGGTTAATCTTGGTCGTAATGTTATACAGAAAACGGAGATGAAGATAATGACGGCACTCTTGCTTTAGCTAATGCAACAGAGAAGGCTCTGCAATTGCGTGACCCAGACCCTGATTCCCTTGTCAAAGGAGTAGCTAAATCCGGAGCTGATTTTTTCGTGACTCGTTCTTATCATGGTCTTGAAACGCATGCTAACAGTTCATCGCCAGAGCCATATTTAATCGGAAGAAGTGGAAAGGCATCAGGCTACAAAGGTGAGAAAAGTGAGCCCGAAACTCTGTAAGTTTCAGAAAGAAAAGAACAGGAAATATTCGGGTTTGGAGAGCGGAATAGGCAATGCATGGCCGGGTAGAAACGTGTTGAGTAGTAAGGCGTAGCAAGGAGAAGGCAACCCTGTACTTATTGGTTCAGAATTGAATGAAGCTCTTCCATGGAGTTATTGCAATGGTGGATGAATATGTCGACCGATACATTTGGTTCCAAAACTGAAATTTGCCTCCATCTTTGTCCATTGCTGTAACTTGCTATTACCTATGTAATCTGAAGGGAAAATAGAACAGTCACAATAATTCAATTATAATTCTTTTACCCTTTATTATAAACAAAAGTAAACATTAAACTACAATTAAAAGGCCATTAATGGTTGAAGTCAACAATTCTTTTATGAAAAATACTTTGATACATACAAGCCCTTTAATTTTAGGGCTTTAGGTTAGGGTTTAGAGGTTTATTGTGTAAGGTGTAGAATTTAAGGGGTTAGGATTAGAATTTAGAGTTTAAGGTTTAGGATGATAGGGTTTGGGATATATGTTTTAAATTTTATAGAAGAGTTGTGTAATTTTTTTATACAATTTGTGTATCAAAATATAATTATCTTTTATTTATATAATTTTTTAAGAATTAATTAATTATAAATTTATTTTTACTTTTAAATATTTATGTTTTACTGCCCAGTCTTTCTTTATAAAGCAGTCAACAAAACCCTTGAAAAACTGGACCGGACCATGGCAAATTTGTGGCCACTATTTGATTGTTCAAACTAGGACCAAAGATTTCCCCACTTTGAAAAAACTTTCTGCAAGAGACACCAAATTTAATTATAAAGCAAAACTTATTACCACCAAAAGAACAAATTTCTTTTAATTTGTTGGGATCAACAAACGTCAGTCAATAATTCGTTTGTTTACTGAATGGAAATGTCAATTTTGCGTGTTTAAATTGCTCTCTTACCAAACACAACGCGGCAAAAAACTTCCATTTCCTTCTTATTCTTCCTTTTTGATGCTCACTTCCCTCTTCCGTACAACTCTACCTGGACCGTGACCCCCGCTGTTCCTCAGGGCCTGCCCATTCCTTCATGGGATTCTTGTCTAAACTCTTCGCTTGTATCGACAAACGCTTCAAAGCCGATCGAGGTGGCTCCGCCGCTGAAGACGGAGCCGACACACACGGCCTTTTCTTCGAACTCCGTGCTCTCCAGATTGCTACTAACTACTTCTCTGAACTTAATCGCCTCGGTCATGGTGGCTTTGGTCCCGTCTACAAGGTACGTTTCTCTTCATGTCAGTTTGTCTCCTTTTGACTAGTTCACTGCAAAAAAAAAATTTCCCCTAATATTTATTTATATAATATTCTTGTGAATATTCATTATTATTATTATTTAAATATTTGTCGTTGTCGCCATGTAGTCGCTGATGGTGCTGCCCTTTGCTAGCGTTTATTAAGCTAAAAACAGCTTAATACAAGTTCATTTATATTATAATTATTTTAAAAAAAAATAAAACTTATGAATATAATCGTGGGAAAAGAAAATATAATAATTACAAATGGAGGAATATCGGCTTCTGGTTTAATTTAATAACCCAATCCAGTACCTTAGTAATTTAGAACAAATGAAGTTTTGTTGTAAGAATGGGTCAAAAGCATGTGTCAAGGATCAGGATGCAATTGGGGGTGGGGGGAATTTCTTTGCTATAACATTTCCAACACCAAAGTTAAATTGAGGCTCTATAGAGCACTTTAAGTCATGCAGGAGGATAAAAGTAAATATTTATATTTAGGTAGGAAGTCTTAGGTAATAAGGTGTGTTATGCTTGTTTGAATGAATTTCTTGATTTGAAAAAAAAAGGTGTGTTGGTGATCCATTATTTTGGGAGATGTAATCCTTTTTGTGATCGGTATGGGGCTTTGGGTAGAAATGAGGAGTATGGTTTTGTTGAGAAATGAGCAAAAAGGACAATGTATGGAAACTATACACTATAATGCCACCTATGTTGGTTTCCAGGGTTTGAAGGGAATGCTGGAGACTGGAAACTGTTGTGAATCGTTCTCATTGCAGCTTATATCTTACAGGGTTTGATGCCAGATGGTCAGGAAATAGCTGTCAAGAAGCTTGCGCTGGATTCGAGACAGGGCCTGAAACAATTCATTAATGAGGTGAAACTCTTACTGAAAACCCAGCACAAGAACTTAGTGATGTTGTTCGGGTGCTGCGCCAAAGGACCTGAGAAGATGCTTGTTTATGAGTATTTGCCAAATAAAAGTCTTGACTACTTAATCTTTGGTAAGAGCCCTTTTATACTTGGCATTCACTTCCGTTGCTAGGTGAACTTATATTATAAACTCTGTGTCTTATCATCTGTTTGATAAACTAAGACTCACAGTTGCAATCTAACTTCTCAGATAAGAGCAAGTCTCCTTCCTTGGATTGGCCAACACGATTTAAGATAATTTCTGGCATTGCAAGAGGTCTTCTCTACCTGCGCGAAGAGGCGCCTGAAAGGATCATTCATATAGACATCAAAACAAGTAATATACTGTTGGATCAGCGTCATAACTCGTTTTGACCTCCAAACCCGAAAACCCGTTATAACGAATAACCCAAAACCCACTCACCCATACAAACCTAAATCCATCCCTAAACCCTAGAACAACTAGTCACCTGAAACCAAAAAACCAAACCCAAGCCTTAATTTTAAACCTTAACTTACAAACCCTAAAAACTATAACCCTAAATCTACCCACTGCCACCAAATCCCTGCAACACCCATATCTCTACCTGTGCATATCCCATGAAATTCGGCTTGAATCCGGCTGCCATCAACAAATCTGCAACAAGATTAAAAAGAGAGTTGTTATTTGGTAACTTTTTTGGTTTTATAAAAACCAACATCATATGTAAATTAGGGGGGTTGGGTTCGAAAAAACAGAAAAAAACAGAGTGAAATCTGTAAAAAAAAAGGGGGTATTTTTTAAGATATTCGAAAGAGATATAAGAAGCTTGAAGGTTTAAAGGTTTTTTCTTTCAAAAACCTGTTTGATTTTCATTGTTTTATTTCCTTTTATTTCGCATAAAAAAAGAGGATTGGGAGCTTACCTGGTTGTTCGAGTAGTCTCCTCGCTGCCGTGAGGCTCGTCGCCGTTGAGCGATGTTACGGATGAACGGCCACCAACCTCCTTGAGCGGCGCCGCTCTAAGGTTTGCTTGAAAAGAAGAGGGGAGAAGAGAGCTTAGGGTTCTCATTTTATTAAACTGTGTTTTTTTTTTTAAAAAAAATCTATTTTAATTTGTTCAAACGGCCCTTGAACAAAACGGTGCCGTTTAAAGCACCGAACTCGTGGTGACCCGATAACCCGGGGAGGATCCGCGCACGTTTTAATGGGTAAATCACCAAACAAGTACTTTCATTCTGTTTTCATTAATGTACATGGGATAATTCCACTTTCAGTCCCTATTCTTCTTTCCCGCCTCTGTTTCTATCCCTTTTTCATTTTAATTTTGCATCTTTATTTCTCTTTTATTTCAATTTGGTCACCTTTTATATTTAATTTCCAGCTTTATTTTTTTTTGATATTTTGCGTTTATTTCTTTAGGTTTTATATTTGTTGCATCTTAGTCCTATGATATTTGCTTTTCATGCCATGTAATTAAATATTCATGCATTTTAGTCTCTAGTATTTAGATTTATAATGCTTTGTATTTATTAGTTTAAACCATGCATTCTGTTATTATTATCATTATTTAAATTAGATTAATATTTATGTATTTATGTTAGAATAGTATTTTATTATGTTAGTATTTATTTATATTTTATCGCATTATATTTATTTATGTTTGCTATGTTTTAAGTTGCGTTTCGGAATATAAATTGTCAATGCGGTACCCTTTTATCCGAGCGTAAACGGGGCCAGTATCAGGCGTAATGATGGTAGTTGGGCGTTTACTCTCGGATAATGGGGCTTTTAAAATTTACTCGCACATATAACTGAATTTTAATTTAATCGTCACTTTAATCCGAAAAGTTTAATATTAATAAAGCGGTAATTATTAAAGTACCAATTTTTGGCGGTGTGAGAGTGCTAATCCTTCCCCATCCGTAACCGACTCTCGAGCCCGACATTTTAAAATCTATGGTTTTTACGGTGTCCGGTCCACCTTGAGTGGCGACTCAATTTTTAAATAAAACACGGGTTTTATAAAACTCCACGCGAAAGACATTATTTTCAAAATAAAGTAAAACAAAAAAATATAACATTTTTTTAGCGAGAGGGACATCGCTACAATCAGCAATTGAACCCCAAAATCTCTGATTTTGGCTTGGCAAGGCTCTTTCCTGGAGATGACACTCATGTAAATACTTTTAGGATTTCAGGCACTCAGTGAGTAGTTTCTTTGCTTCTACTCAGGTTATATTCTTATGTAATTGTAATTGCGGATTTTAGTTGTTGGCTTAGAAAGATTAACGCCAGTAAACGCTTCCATTGCTTGCAGTGGTTACATGGCGCCTGAATATGCCATGCATGGGTATTTGTCTGTGAAGACGGACGTTTTCAGCTATGGAGTTGTAGTCTTGGAGATAGTAAGTGGGAGAAAAAACCATGACAACCGTATTGGTTCAGAGAAGGCAGACCTCTTGAATTATGTAAGTTAAATTTGTAGAAAATAGAAATGGTGTAAATTCTCAATTCTTGTTAGGTAGTGTTGAAATTCTGCTGTCCAAGTGGGATAGTGGACATACACTTATAGTAATATTAGTTTAGTGCTATTCCAAAAATATTTTGGAACTGTTAACTTTGGTCTGCATACATTGTGGATTAGTTTGGATTGGCACCACCAGCGTCTTACACCAATGTATTCAGACTCGTGTATGAGTGCTAGATATGAGTAGGTGTCAGACACAGATATGGTTAGAATTTTTTAAGTATTTTCTTTTATTTGGAAGGTCTTCGGAAGATCATAACCTATGCCAATGTCCAATTATGTGCCTGGTATTGGTACTTTGAGAAAAGTACCTGTATTCGACACATACCCGTATTCGAGTATAAGTCTAATTCTGACGATATTTCTGGCTTTTCTTATAGTCATGTCTGCTATTCCAAGGAGGAAAGTCATTGGATTTAGTTGATCCATCTCTTGAGGAATACGATCCTGATGAGGCAGCAATGCGCATTCAGCTGGGCTTGTTATGCTGTCAACAGACTGTTGCTGAGAGGCCAGACATGAATTCTGTTAATCTCATGCTTTCAAGCGATTCGTTCACTTTGCCGAGGCCAGGTAAACCGGCAATCCAAGGCCGTGTAGGATGGTGGACAACCACGTCGACATCAGCATTTACTAATACTAATGCAAGTAGCACCAGTACTGGTGTCACAAAGGCATCGGCAGGAAATAGTTTTGTAGAAGATTATTCAAGGAATTCCATATCATATTCTTCCATTGATGAAGGTAGATGAGCTACTGCAACTTCACCGTAATTAATTACTTGTAAAGATCTCTGGTAAAGCCGGTTGTCTCTTTTTTTAAACATCGTACGTGTTTTATTTGTTTCGTGGTGTTAAATTTCTAGATTACCTCAGCTAGCTATAAATCATTACAACATGTTTCTGTACAGATTTGATTTGTTTTTTTAAAGAATAAGGTCAAACAATCACAACCTGCAGTGAAAGATTAGCAATGTCAACACAAAGGTTTCAACCTTACTTTAAAACATTGATAACAATTTTGATACATAGTCTGTACAAGTGTTTGTTAAATTTAGCGGTTAAGATTTAGTTTATGATTTAAAGTTTAAGAATTTAAGTTGTAAAATTTAAAATTTAAGATGCAGGGTTTAGAATTTAAGGTATTAGATTAGAGTTTTAAGTTTTAGATTTTAAAAGAATAGTGTAAATTTTTTTACACGGACTGTATATCAAAATATAACCCTTAAAACATTTATATTGAGATTTGACTTTGTCATAGCCCAAACATAACTTACGAGTGACTAATTTAAGGCTAAAAACAATGCAATCAAAATGCTACAAAAACATATAACATTTTAGATTTGTACATGTAACAACTTAAATTGCAACCAAAATGTTAAAAACACAAAACCTAAAATATTACACACAACTAAAATTTTTTATAATTTTTTTAAAATATTAATATTTTTTAATTACAACCGAAATATTATCCCCCAAGACTGCCGAACTTCCTCCCACACCCTATTCCCCGTACGTGATACAGATAAATGTTTTAATAAATAATTATAAAAATTAATTTTAAACAACCTTTGCATCAAAATTTTACCCATTAATTATTGATGTAATTATATAGACAATAAACCATATGAAGAAAAAGGAATGAAAATTAGGGGCAAACAAAAACATTTTAATTAACTCATAATATCCCTACACCATTAATCGCAATACCAGATTATCAAGGAAAATAAAATAAAATCCATCATGGCACTTCTATCTCTATTCCTTCAGCACCTCATTAATGTAAACTTTTAAATAAAATACCCAAACAAAAATACAGCTTTCAGACAAAACAAGAAACAAACTAAGACCACAAAGAAGATGCCACAACATCTGTAAAAGGACTTATTTATGCCTCTGTAACTGGGAACTCAAACACAACATCCTTTCCGGCAAGCTTCCGATAAACTGCAGAAAAGGTCTCGAGCTTATACTCTGTGTTGTTTCGTTCCTTGGGGTCCAAAAAGACCTAAATGTAAAAAAGCATTATTAGCCTTCAAGAGAACAATTGAACCACACATATATAGATATACAAGGATTACAATTCTTTCACTTATAAAGAATACCAGCCTAATAATTAAATAACAGCAGTTTGTACCTTCATTATCTTTGATCCATCAATTCTGTATCTAATGCGCTTCCCGACAATCTCAGCAGGTAAAACAATATCTTCTAGCATTGCTTCATGTACAGCAGTCAATGTGCGGCTGCGAGGCCTCTGGACAGCTGAACCCTTCTTTGGAGGCCTCAATATCCTCCGAGTTGCAATAAGAATGACATCCTATCATATATACATAAACTATATTAAAACCTCAAACCAAAAATATTTATATATTATCACTATAAATACAAAATAAAAACTTTTAAGTTAAACAATTCTTCTGTTAATTATGACATAAAACATGATTTAATTCTCATGTTTCTAGGGGAACGGCAATGTGCAGGTCTGGAAACAACAATTCCACTGATGATATTGATATCATCTTACCAAAGCATGCAAATTAAAACTGTTAAAGAACTTTGCACAAAACCATTATGAATTTAAAATAAACTGTAAATTAAAAGACATAACATAACTCATACTTCTTTAAAAGAAGTAACTTTCTCACCTTGCCACTGAACTTCTTTTCAAGTTCCCTCACAAGCTTCACATGAACCTTGCGAAAAGCTTTCCTCAGACGGTAGGGGACATGGATAACAACAGCTTTCCGGATCCCAGATACATCAATTTGGCTGCATGTGAACAGATTACACCAATCATATGGACACGTACATAAGTCACTTTCCAAATAATGCATCTAGATAAATCATGCATGCATACATTGCTGAATTAATGTAGAGATCTTTGAGGTCACTTTTCAGATCCTGGTTGGTGTTCTCCAAATCGAAGAATGCCTGTTAAAAACATGCATACATGATTAAATCATACTCATGATTGAACTTTTTCATGAAACTTTCAGAGTGCAACAAACATTAGAACATTTTAAAACCTGAGCAACATATTCCTCAAACTCTGTTGGTTCAACATCTTTATCCTTGTGGATCTTCTTCCTTGAGGTATACATCTTCAAGATCTGCAAACGTTGAAAAGGAATTTTCAAACAATATATTGTAAATAAAAATCAGACTGAGCTTGAAATTCAAATGCCCAAGTTATTTCAGTCAGAAATTTAAGATGCCAAGATCCAGCTTTTGATTCTATGGTTCAATTTAAGACTGAAATCATGACACCTAATTTAAATTCAATAACAAGCTCATACTTCATAAAGTTTTCAATACACCATGGATCAATGAATGGCAAATAAGAAAATATTCCAACTTCAAATGCTTTGAACCCATTTGACAACAACTTTAACAGGTAACATATAAATAAATAGTAGTAGTCAACATCAAATTCTTAAACAGATTAATATTAAGACCACTTCACTTCTTCAGTTTTCACAACATTACTTGTAAACAGGCATAAATCTAATCGATCTAAGAGGTTGTTAGTAGTTCATAGCGTTAATTAACAACACAAAATTTGCAATCTTTTACCAAATTTCACAGCAAAACAAAAGAAATACCAAATGAGAAAATAAAATTTTCATACAACATTCAGATCAGGAAATAAGTAATCTAATATATTATATAAAGATGAACGAAACATAAAACTCATCGTTCGAAAGTCCATTAATGAATTGAAAATTATAAATGTTCAATATCTAAATCAGATCATAACAGCCCTTGTTTTCCACTTTCCTAAATTTTTTCTTAGCAAACAAACAAGCCACTCTAACAGAAAGATTATCGATGTAGGAGAAACCTTAACATAAACGATGAAAATTCAATGGCGAAATGAGAAGCTGTACCTGAAAGAGAAGCACAGGAGAGTATGAGAAAAGGCTCTGTTTGAACGATATTGCCGATCGAGAAAAACCCCTAGGGTTTCAAGATAAGTTGATGATTTATAGCGCGACTTTGAAGGCCAGGATTCTGTATTTTCACACGTGGACGGCCGTGATTATGATAGACGATCATTGGAAGTTCAAAGTTGGGTCGGAGTTTCGAACTTTTTTAAATGGGCCCTCTTTTGGGCTGTATGGGCTTTTAGAATATCGAAACAAAACTCACTTGCATTATATCTCTGCACAACAATATAATAACAATCCAAATCATTAAGGATAAATGTATTAAAGGTTAATTTTTGTCGTTTGTCTTTATACCATGTATAATTTGTAGATTTAGTCAATGTACTTTAATTTGGTCGGTTTTTGTTTATGTACGTTGCAATATATATATATATATATTTAAATACGATTAAAAATTAAAAATTTAAAAACTATCTTGATAAATAGAAGAATATGGCAATGAAAAAACTGATATATGGAGATGAAAATGAAAGGTATCGGCCAAAAACAACAGTGGAAAAGGAAAAGGTGCCCATGCATGCAACTTGGTCACTCTTCACCCAATGAAAAGGTCATTGGCTTGGCCAAAGCCAAATAGGTCGGCACATAAACATCCAACACTGGTCGGACACCCGTTTAATTTCACTTTTAGTTCTAAATTTAAATTCAATTTACTCGTCCTCCCTTACTTCTATTACTTCTACTAGACTACTACATACATTGTGTTCGATGTGTACGAAGGGAGAGCAACATGAGCAATCGTTCAGAGTTTCTATTTTCCATCTTCACAAAATCAGTAATTTCTCAAGTGACAATCTTGTAAGTTAGTAGTTGTACCTTATTGTTTTAATTGTATTTAAGTTGTTTTCTTAACTAAACAATGAAAATAATGTGTTTAACAAAGTCAAATCATGTTTCTATAGTTTATTAATGAAATATTAAATGAATTGTTCAATGCAATGACACGTACTTTTGTTACATAGGGCCCCATTTTCGAGTTTTCGCTCAAGGTCCCGAAAATGTCTAAGACGATTCTGTTCTTGTCACACTTACGCCATGAGTAAAAGAAAATATTTTTTGTAAAAAATATTATTATAAATCATATTAAATGTAAATTTGATCCTTGAAGGAATAATTTTTAATTACTTTATTTTAATGTAAGACAAATCATATTAAATATTATTATCGAATCAATCAATAAATATTAACCTAATGCCTTTGTATAAGCTATATATACTAAGATCAATCATGTAAGTTAGATCAAACAAGGAAATATCAACTAATGAAATCTATATTTATCATGGTACATAGAAAATGACGGGCATTCATAAGTAAATACTTTTTATATACCCTTTTTATGTCCAAATGCACTTATTGCAAAATGATAAAGCCCCCATATTTAATAATAATAAAGATTAAATTAATATGAAGCAATTGCACTACACAGATTAAATCAGACGACATTATACGTTTAAGTATACTTAATTTCACATCCTTCTAAATATTGTTATAGTAATCATATTGTCACGGGGCTATTACCCCATTCCCAAAAAACATGTCTGATAGAATGTGCTGTGCCACCGTATTTATATCTCAAGACTTCTCTTTTCCTTTCCGACGTGGGATTAATGACCCCGCCTCTTCTCAGGCGTGACATTCTTCCCCACTCAACCTCGTGACGCTCTCGTGATGGGCCACCTTGTCACAGTTGTCCACCCTGTCTACCTCACTCATAGGCGCTCGGCGTGAAATCGAGCAGTCAAAAGGTCGCTCTGATACCACTTGTCACGGGGCCATTACCCTCTTCCCAAAAGACATGTCTGATAGGATGTGCAGCACTACCGTATTTATATTCCAAGACCTCCCTTTTCTTTTCTGATGTGGGATTAATGACCTCGCTTCTTCTCAGGCATGACAATATCAATTGAATTAAGACTCGGTTAAAATTTTTTTATTAAAAATATTTTAGTGACAAAAAATTTAAAAAATGTAAAAAAAGGGCCCAAAGCTTATTCATGGACCCATTTCATTTTGGATACCTCTCCTGAACATGGGGCACTGCCTAAGAGCAAACCAACAGAAGCTAAACTGCCACGTGTCCAAAGGAGTTTAAAAATATAAAAAAAAAGATTTTTTTACATGCATGTCGAACAGTACATTGATCACACTCTATAAATAAAACACAGGTCCCATTTTCTCATTATCCAAACACCCATCTGAAAGGGAAAAAAAAGCTCCCATAAATTCTATATGGCTGATTTCGCATCAGATTTGCAGAATTTCAAACAATCATTTTCTTTCTTGGATATTGATCCTACAACCATGGAGTCATCACTTGTTGGCGTGTTAAACCAAAGTGTCATAGACAATTCGGTTCCCTTGAATTTCCAAACCTTCTTCCCTTTCTCCAATGAAAGCTTCTTCAGCAACCAAGGAGTTGAAATTCCGGGAAACTGCAGAGAAAATCCGCCTGGCTTTTTCCATGATACCAATCAGGGCTTAACTGCAGCACTCACTGCTAAAAACGAATTCCAGGAAAGCAACAAGAGAAAATCATTGGATGTCTCAGAAAGTAGTTCTGGGAATACATCATCTCCGCAAAATTTTGAAAGCTGGATCAAGAAAAGAAATGTAACCCTGTATTCTATATATATACATATATTTCATAATTTTATTTATTTTTCTACTTCATTTTTTAATCTGGGTTTTTGTTCCTGGGAGAGGGAAAAGAGCAAAAAAGGAAGAAAACAAACCAAAAGATGTTGTTCATGTTAGAGCCAGAAGAGGTGAAGCTACTGATAGTCATAGTTTGGCAGAAAGGGTAAAATTTCTCGAAAAATAATTGAAATTTGATCGATTTAACCATTCCGACCGATTGAAAATGATGTTTTACTTTTGTTTTTATCAATCAGGTTAGAAGAGGGAAAATAAATGAGAGACTAAAATGCTTGCAAGATATTGTCCCAGGATGCTACAAGGTAAATCATTGCAAAAAAATACATTAAAGTGCAGCAAAAAAGAAGAAAATCACTGCAAATGTTCTTATGTGTTTGATTATTTGCAGACCATGGGCATGGCAGTCATGTTGGATGAGATAATCAATTATGTCCAGTCCTTAAAGAATCAAGTTGAGGTAAGAATAATTAATTGTCCATTCACCTTTTTCCTACATGTATGCATAGCTAGGTGTATATGTATTTATATGCCTAGCATACGTATGTATATAAGTATATATCGGATTCGGGTATGGACATATGTAGACATAAATTTAGTGACCTAAAGATTTTTGAAATGTTTGCAGTTTCTTTCAATGAAGCTGACAGTAGCAAGCACTTATTATGACTTCAACTCAGACTCAGATGCCATGGAAAGATTACAGGTATACATATACATATACATATACATATGTGTGTCTAGTATTTTTTTATATTCATTTATTTATACATATACAATTTTCAGAGGGCAAAAGCACAGGTGGCAAAAGATCAGTTGGAGAGATTGATAAGCCAAGGAGATTCTGGAGGGCTAGGATGCTTCCACGCATCATCATCAACATGGTGCTCTTTGACCTAAGCTAGAATATGTGAAAAAAGAAATTATACTTGTAATGTTGCCACTCTCACAAGTATTAATGCAATTCCATTCAATGTATTTACAAGAAATTAAAGTGTTGGAAGAATATAAATATTTCAAAAAGAATTATGTACCATATCTTTTTTAACAATGGTAGGAAACTGGATTTTATAATAAAAAAATAAAACTAAGGAAAGGTATAATACAATGCACTCAATTTACCAAAAAGAATTTTGGGACAAGTCCATTAAGAATATTTTTGAAAAAAAATTAAAATATATAACTCATAGAGCGTGAAAAAAAAGAGATTTATATTTTTTTTAAATATGCAGTTCATCTTTTATTGATAACTCAACAACCGTCATGAAAATCACAATGTCTCTTCCAATTAGATTGATGTATGTGTAAAGATCAAGAAAATAAATCTTGCAGAATGCTACGCTAACGGTTCTGATTGCATTAACAAATTACCACAAAAGGGATCTAACCGTGATGACCGCTACATGAACTCCATACTATCATTTCAATAAACGAAAATCATGCTACAAAGCCAGACAAAACAAACACAACAAAATGTCTAATATCTCTGAGACTATAAACAAAGAAAAAATAACACAAATAAAAAGAAAGAAAAAGCAAGGCGGTAACATTAAATCAGTCATTGAAAAAATATCATGGCCCTGTTTGATAAACAGTTTTTTGAGCCAAAATTAGAAGTTTGAAACATTTTTAGAGGTTTTACCAGTCAAATCCGCTAATTTAGATGTTTGATAAATAGAGAATTATAATAGTAGATTGTGGTGAAACCTCTCATTTTAAAAAATCTCCTTTTAGGAGCTTTTTGAGTTAGAAGTTTGAATAAAAGACTTGTAAAGACTCTTTCATCCTTGATAATTATAATTTTTTTCTAAATAACATAAATTTGTTTTTTTATAAATGGTGTTTTATTATCCAAAAGAACCTCCAAGTTGTACAGAAAAAACAGGGCCAGCCAACCCCTTATACAACCAAGTCAAAACAACCAATCAAGCCCAACTAGTGGCTAAACAAGAATTCGAAATCAAACCTAACAATTTGTATCTAACATCGTTCTGTATACAAGTAAAAATATCAGTAACTATACGAGCTTTCCCACTATGTTGTCTTCGATTCCTTTCCTGCTAAATGTAATAATTAAAAGCACACCAGACAAGTCGAATAATAGTGGCCAGCTGTGACTTACCCCTACCTTTCACCTGCACCCAAGAAATCAACTCAGCCCATCAATCACAAGAAGCTAAGAGATGGCAGGCTTGCAAAACCAGTAAGTAGACCTGAAATGAGAAACTGCAAGTTGCAAATAAATGATCCCTAGTCTCAATAGAATCACTACAAAATACACACAGAGGATCAATGACAATTCTCCAGTTAAGCATTCTCTCCTTAGTTGGCAATCAGTCCAACACCACTAACCAAGAGATAAACGAGTGACAAGGGATAGAGGGACCTCCCCAAATAACTCGAAACCATGGGACCTTGAGTTGCTTATGCCTAAGGTCTTCCCAAACTTTCCTAGCCTTATATCCCCTTGCAACCCATTCACGAGGGCCAAATCACAAAGCAATCGTAGCAGCTTTCTCCATGTCCAGCTGCTTCTAGCCTTCACTTGAGAGTCCCATATGGAGCAACCTTTCAGAATGTACTGATTCATCCAAGCAGCCTAGAGAGAGCCAGCTTACACCAAAAGTAACCACAAATACTTCATCATGCAAGCTTTATTTCAAACTGCAATGTCTTTCACGCCAAGACCCCCTCGTACTTAGGGTGATAAATTTTCTCCCAACTTAATCTTGCACCACAGACTTAATCTTGCACCACAGACAGATCCATCAACACCTTTCCAAAGAAAAGAGCTACACAACTGAGTCACCTCTTCAACACCTTTGATGGTAGCAAAAAAATACGGCACCAAAAGTTTTAGATGCTAAAAAACACGGCTTGCACAAGCTGTAACCTACCAGCAAAGAATAGACATCTCGAAGACCAGCTCCTTATTTGACTAATCATCCTCTCAACCAACCCCTCACAATCAGCAGAGGAGAGATTTTTTTGTTACAAGAGGCACACCTAGATATCGCACTGGCAAGGTGCCAGCTCAAAATGTAGATTATTCCAACATCAATTGCAACTCTACCTTATCAGTGCCTGCAAGATACAGTTAGCATTATTAATTTGCAATCCAGACGTTTCATAAAAACATTAAGGACCGCCTTTACAGCCATAAGAGACTCAATATTTTTTTGGTGAACATCAACAGATCATCAGCGAAGCACAAATGGGTAAGCTGAACCCTTTTACATTTGGGATGGTAACCAAAGACTCCAAACTGCTCGCCCAATTTAAAAGGCAAGAAAGGACATTCATCACTAATATAAACAGGTAGGGGGTAAAGGATCTCCTTGCCTAACCCCTTTTGCCCCAACAAAGAACCCCACAAGCTCCCATTCAAGTTAACAGAGAACCTGGGCCGAGTAATATAAGTTTCAATCCAGCTACGAAACAAATCATGTATCCCGATGACTCTCAATACTTGCAAGATAAACTCACAGCTGATAGAATTAAAAGTTTTTCTTAAGTCAATTTTCAAAGCACAACAAGAAGATAAGTGTTTACGATCATAACCATTCACAACCTCCTGAACTAACAAAACATTATCTACAATGTCTCTCCCAGAGAAGAAATCACTTTGATTTTTCAGAATTAAGGAAGGCAACCATGTCTTCAACCTATTAGTGAGGGAAAATAACATAAATAAAATATTAACTTATACATCTAAATTTAATAATTATTAAAATTATGTTAAAAAATAATTTCACAAATAAAAAAGTTATATATACAACCTTTATATATACTTAGTAATGATATTAAAAAATTAATTTTCATAATCTAATTAATATTAACATATATAAAATATTAATAACTAATAAATTATTCAAACAAGTATTGAATATAATCACGTCCTTATATATCATTTTGCTTGTTCAAATAATCAAACAACTATCAGCTATCAGTTAATTTTACCAAACACTTCTATACAATCAGCTAATGCAATCTGCTAGTCAAATATCAGCTAATGTAATCCGCTATCAGCTAATTGCCAAATAAGGCTCATATGTAAGTTCGATTTCTGTTCATTAGTCTTTATGTACTTATTACCATATGTACTTTTTTCATTAGTTTTTATTTATTTGTGAATTTGTTCGGGTTTGGCTCGTTAGTCTTTCTGTAATTATTACCATATGTACTCTTTTACTCTGACTAGGTTTAGGGAGATTTTTAATAAGGAATATGATAATAACCTTTTATTTATCGGAAAAAAGCAAGACGGCAACACTAAATCCGTCATTGAAGACAACGCTGTTAAAGAAAAATTTTAAAAAAATTTAGGGGAAAAATCTAACGGCCAGATTTCGAATATCTTTTAATTAAAGCCTTTAATCTATGGTTATTTGATTTGTATGAGTTATTTTAGAGGATGGAGAATTGAATCTAAAAGCATGATATAATGCATCCCGATGAATTTTCTTTCCAAGTGTATGGTAATATGCGAAATCCGATTCTTTTTACATGTCATGCAATAAAACCTTAATTAAACATTAATGGACATGATTAGACTTGGATGCTTTGTAATTAGGGTAAAGGAATATCAAAATGACAGCAGAAAGAACCAAAAAAAACTTTTGGACTTTTGGCACATTAAGCTTAACAAAAGTAAGCAATCTTAATCCGTTCCTTTCTGAACAGACTTCACTTATATTTTAGACATGAGTTAATGACAAAATTAGGGGGGAAATCCATGGTTAATTGTTTAAGAAAACCCGACAAGTGAACAAAATCAACCAAAGATGAGTTTTCATGCATATCCCATATTAAATCAAAGTTTATTATAGAAACATAAAACTTGGGCACTATAGTTTTTACCTATTGCTCCCAAAGAATTATTTAGCCATCTTATTACAAACAATGTTAAGAAAATCAATTTTGAGGTCCAATCAGAATGATTTAAGATGTTTTAAACGATTAATTCAACCGATTATGTTGCCTGGTTCATTTAATTTAGATAATAAATAGTTTTAAGCATTGGACATAAATATTGATGATTTTTTTCTTCACAATTTGCAAATTTTTTTAGTGGAATGACTGAAGTATGGGTAAAGTATTGACACCGAAAAATTAAGTACTATTTTAATCTTTGAAACTTCAAAACCCCCACACTTTAAAGAGACATATAACCCTGACATGTTTAGAAGAAACAACGGATAAAAACATGTCATGTTGTTTGTCTTTTGCTCTTAATGATGCAATTTCGTCTCGACTTGTTCATCCATGTCTATACCTAATATCTTTCTCGAATTACATTTTGATTTAGAACCCAAAGTGCATCCATTTTTATATGCAAAATTTTAAATATGTAGGAGTTTTTTTAATAAATTCTAATTTTAATATTAATTCTACCTGGAGGGAAGGAGAATGAAAGAAATGCTCTTAGTAGGTTTAGAACTTATGACCTAATAAAAATAAGAGAACAAAGATAAGCAGTTTGACCAACCGGCTAAATGTGCTAGCTCACGTAAGAGTTATAAATATTACAAAAAGCATTGTAATACTAATATATGATATGATATTTTTAGACACATTTATTACACACTGTTTAGGAATTTCTGTAAAAAAAATCTCCGAAGTGCTATATGTTGGATAATTATGAAACTCTAATTAAGTATGATATTATGCTTTTTGAATTTATATATTCAGTTTGTCTCGAGATTGTCTCTCATACTCTATCAGAAGGTGTTAGGAGTAATTATCAAGTGAAACTAAATTGTTCGCTATTAGTGAAATTCGAACACATTCCCTAAGGTATATAGAACATGTTTATAAGTATATTGTACTACTTGAACATAGACATTACAAGAATACAATATTTGATCTATTGATGACTTCACCAAACATCCAATTAAGGGGTAATGACACTTCAAAAATTTCTTTAAAAAAATGAAAAAATCCCTCGACGCACGCTAATTTGTTACGCATTAAATAATTCTATTAAGTTTATATTTGTGTGACCGGAAAGAAAATACTAGGAACAATTTGTGTACCTGCCATAGGTAAATGATCAAATGGTTATTTCCAGTAAATAATAAATGGTTATCACCGTAGATGAGTGTAAACGAGCTGAGTCGAGTTCGAGTTGTGCTGAGCTCGACTCGGCTCGTTAAGAACTTGAGTCGAGTTCAAGCTTGATTCGAGCCCAATCGAGTCAAGTGTTGACCAATCTTTTACCGTGGCACGAGTAGCTCGCGATCTGTCACGTTTCATTTAAAGCCCTATTAGAAAAAAAAACTTTGATACACAAGTTGTGTAAACTCAACTTGTTAACTTTGATACACAAGTTGTGTAAACTCAAACTTGTTAAATTTAGAGTTTAGGGTGTTAGTTTAGAGTTTAGAGGTTTAGGTTGTTTGATTTTATAATTTAGATTTTAGGGTTTGGGATTTAGATTTTAGGGTTTTAAGTTTAGGAATTTAAATTTTAAATTTTAAAAAATAAAAAAAATTAATATATTATATTTTTGAGTAGCTCGCGAGCTTTTCGAGTCGGGTATCAAGTAGCTCAGTTTAGCTTGTTAAAAGTTCGAGCTGAGTTCGAGCTCAAGTCAAATCCAATTAAATCAAACTTTAACTGAGTCAAACTCGAATAGCTCGCGATCTGTCTCGTCTTATTTACATCCTTACGTAGATCTGCATGGCGTATAAAACTAAGAACACAACAAATAATTAGGAACAAGTTTGTTACAAAAATCCTACTTGTCGGTAAGAAATCAGAATGTCCTAATCCTTTCGGTCACCAACATTTTGGAGGGTATGTCCCATAAAAACAGTGAGATCACGAACCACAGCCAATTTGGCTGTGGCACGTGGAAGGAAAAATAAACCCTAAACTCGCAGAATCTAATGGACGTTGGCAACTCATTAAGTGAATGATTGGAGAAGAGAAGTTGATAGGGGAAGGGAAACAAATTTTCAATTTATTTTATTTTATTTTTATAATTATATTTTGTTTTGTATAGTGAGAAATAAAAAAGAGAAAAAGGGGCAAATGCAGTGCACAAAAGAAGTTGGGGAATGCAACAGCATGGAGGACGACAGCTTGAAATGGGCCAGGCCTTGCCTACAAGAGGGTGGTGCAATGTGGGTTCTCCAACATTTGGGGAATCGAAATTAAGAGCTTATTAAACCCTTTTTAAGGCCACTTTTATCGCTCTTTCCCGGTCATAATCTTTCTTATTTGAGTCTCTTTTTACTAAGTCCTTGGCTTATCTATAAGAGCACGTGTCACATTTTAAAGAGAGATGAACTACAAATCTCATATCAGAAAAGAAAATGAGAGTTCATATAATATAAAAATAGTAGCGTTATACATCCTATTAGTCATGTCTTTTAAAAAGAGAATAATAGTCTAATACAAGTGATATCAAAACAACCCCTTGACTATCTGATTTAATGATGAGAGCACCATAAAATTGAGTGAGAAAAGGGTAATAATCTCATAATACATAAATATAATACAAATGTATGAATTAATAAATGCATAAGGGAAGGAAAGGACTCGAACTCGAGGGTCCCACAAATGGATAGATTTCATGTATTGCCTTTAAGACTTAGGGTCACACATCAGGTGGAGTTGATAAGCAAATGGAGGGCAAGTTCAAGGATCCAAGCGTAGTGGGGGCTCAATACAAATGTATATAGGAAATGGATGAGGTGGAGAGGGTTGTTAGGTGGTCATGTTTCTTACCAAACTTTTACAAAAAAAAAAATGGAAATAAAATCTTCTTAAACAATGGTTTTCATATCTTTATTTCCCTCACTCAATACTAAAGCTTCAAACCTAAAGGTTGATCCCAAAGTGGCTTTCTATGTCACCTCAACTATGGGGAAAGGGCGGTGGCAGTGACGGTGGCGGACATATAAAATGATAACCACATGAACCCTTTGTGTATAATGCAATGGAAGATAATTGGTCAAGGAAAAAGGAAGTAAATATATAGCCAATTTATAAACATTTCTAAATCATAAAAGTTATATAAAGCCAAATTATAATACAGTTAAAATTATGCACATGGTAGGAGGAATTCTTTTTATCCACATTTTGATTCCATGTGTGCAATATCTATCTTATAGACCTGATCTGATCATTGTTTTAGTGGTATGTCGATGCCACGTTTTCAAATTTGGTTCCATTTCAGGTTGTCATTTGATTGCCATTTATTGCTGCCCGAATGCCATGTGTCGATATATGAAGGATTTATATTCAAATCCTTTTAGGAGATGGATTTTCTTTAAGTCGAAACTAAGGCATTTATCGTCACTAATAGTCTTAACTACAAAATAAATACTCAAATTATATATTTTTTATAATAGGTGCATAAAGCATATTTTTGTTAAAATAGAAGCTTAAAATTTTATTTTTGACTGAAATATATTCTTAAAGTATTTTTTGGCTGAAATATGTTATTAAAGTTTTATTTTTTTTGTTAAAATAGGTGTCAAAGTATGTGCCTTAGTTGCTTTTTAAACAAGAAAAAATAAAACTTTAAACACTTATTTTAGTCAAAAAATACTTTAATGACCTATTTCAGCCAAAAATGAAACTTTTAGCACTTATTTCAACAAAAAAAATACTTTAAACACCTATTACAAAAAATATATATAACTTGAGTACTTATTTTGTATCTAAGCCTCAGCAATAAGGAAAAACCTTTTTCATCTTAACATTCTTCAAAGAAGTAAATGATGATCATAAAATATGTTTTATTCTTATTAATAGATATTAAATCCATGACTTCACGATTAGAGTGAACAATTTTCATTTCACACCTCGTGATTCTAGTATTTTTAAGAAATTTGAAAATAATTTTTTCTTAAGGTTTGACCGCTTGCACTATTTTTCTCTTTACTCAACCTTTTCTTTTTTTATTTTACTTGGTTGATGACGATCTTAGTTTTAGTGTTAGTTGTCGACTGTCGATACTCATTGTTTCTCCTTTACTTGCTTATCTTCTATCTTTATTTTTTCTTTTTTTTAATTTTATAAGAATAACTCTGTCTTTATGGCATGTTTTCTTCTATCTTAATGGCACATTTTTGTCTGCTTTATGACACGTTTTCGTTCTCCTTTGTCGGTCGTTCTTTTCGTTTTTTTCATGGTTGAATTTAATGCTGCCTCGACTGATCAAGATGACATTGCTTTGTTATTCGGCTAATCTTCCCTGCTTTGGACCCTCGAATTAGAATTGTGTTAGGAATTTGGTATGCGGCAAAATAACTTAAGTGATAACAACATAGACCAAGACATGCACATGAGACAAGATTTAACGTGGTTCAGCATAGCCTACCTCCCCGGACGAGAGAAACGAATAATCCACTATCAACGTAGAGAACACGAAGAGTATAAATATATGATAACTCATGTAATCTCAAAACTTGATGTACAAATCCCATGACCCGGTGGAACCAAAACAATCTTCCCAACATCCCTACAATACCCGTCTCTACAACGTAGTCACAATAGTTGTAGAAAACCTAAAAGTGGTTACATCTCTCCAGAGAATATTTCTCTCTATCTCTCATTGTCTCATAATTCAAAATGTTAAACATAGTCTATATTTATAGACCCAAATACTTGGTCACCAAGAAACTTTATTCAATAAGATCTCCTACCTGGCTAAAATAGATGTTTACTCATTAAAGCAAATCTTAATTACCAAGTAATCTTCAACCACTGAAATTACATTAAAACCCAACTTAATTACCAATTAAAATTTAAGTCAAAAGATTCAAATACGTGTTTAATTTACTTTTATGGTTGTAAACTATCATTGTAACCTTAAATATTTTTTTAATAAAATTAGCGGCTTCTAATTTCTATCAGAAAATACGAAGGATTTTAAAACTTGATTTCAGTTACACATGGATGATGATTCTAATTATAAGGACAAAATAATGAAATGCACATATTTAAGAGTCACTAAACAGCCGACAGCTGTTGACTAATAATAGGTATAGTGAACAAAGTGCAGGGTTGAGCATTGAATCCAACAAGATAAGTGAGAGTTACCTTAAATCTTTTTGACCGATCATGTTACGCATGTTCTTCAAATGTAGCCTTATGCCCCAACCAAACAATTGGACAAAAGAAAGACAACAAAACTTGCTTCTCATGAAACCACATCTAACTGACCATCTTTTGTGGAGCTAAAATACTAAATTGTACTTAGAATTTTGTTATTATATAATTCCCTATGTATTTAATTATTTATTACACTCGAATAAGTAAGGGTGGAAGGGTTAACAATAACACCAAATTTTAAATCTTGATCTTTGAGATGTCCATAGAAGGTTTTAGTTATCTTTTTCCAGTAAAAATCTCCTCATATCCTAATGTTAATTTCAATTATTCATTTTCACCCATCCAACGATCCTAAAAATGTGTAAAACTAAATAGGTTTACGATGTGTCAATGGATCTTATATATGTGCGTGTGCGGGCGTGCACGCTAAGAAGAAATGTTTGGATAAATGTTTAATTTGAAGTTGGTTTGATAGCTATGTTTAATATATATTTTGGCCAAATTAATGATACCAAAGGTTGAAAGTTCGGAAAATCTTTTACTTAAAATTTTGATAAATGTGTTGACGATGATTAGTGTTTACGGTGTAATCCAGCTAATCGAAGCTCAAGCAATGAGGAGTGCAGCTTAACTCAAAATTTGAAATTAAAAAATTTATTTAAGTTTGATTCAAGATGAAGATAGAGTTGCTCGAATCAGGGACATATCTATGTGGAGGGTGGGAGAGGCTCATGCCACTCACACCCACCAATTTTTTATACCTCTATTTATATACTTATATAATATAAAAAATAGATACTAATTTTTTATACCTGTATTTATATACTTATATAATTTAAAAAATAGATTAATTATGAATTTACCTTTCCCGACTTTATATTTTGCTCTCTAATTCTCTAATCTGGCTCCATCCCTAGCTCGAATCCACTAGATTATATTTAATTAACCAATAAAAGAAGGTCGATTCTCATGCTTAATTTTAAGCTTGATTACCCTAATCGAGTCCCACATCTCAAAACATACCAACGAGTTTATGTTGATAAATCTAAACTATTTCTCTTGCATGACATGATATCTATTAGACATTCATACGTGTTTACCTATTTTTGTCTGAACCATATATATCACTGGCAATCTTTTGGACCGTTATGCAAGTCCCATTCAATCTTAAGACACATTTCGACCTTTTTTTATCATCCAATTTGATCCAAAACTTAAGTCTATTTACCATTGGCAGACTTGTGAAATTGGAGTAGCCTGCTTCTTTAGGTTTGGGTCTGCAGAAAAGATTTGGCCCACAAATTATTTTCATTAAAAGTGCGAATTTGTTCTTAGTTTTCAAATTTTTGTAAATCGGTACAAGTGATTTCACACCTCAAATAAGCTTTTGCTTCAAAAATTGCTGTGCAAAATCACTTAAACCCCAAACGCAGAAGCATCAAAACCTAGCTTTTGGAGTTTGAAAATTGTGTTTGGGGTAAAATAACCTTTTTACCCTTTCTTTTTATACCAAGTACCAACCCAACATTTTTGTTACCTTTTCACTCTTGATACTTTCAATAAAATTTTTATTTTTTTTAGATAAAGTGTTTATATATTTATTATTTATAACTGCAATTATTAAATATTATTTTATTTTTAAATTTTCACCACAATAAATTACAGTAATCACTTAAAAATATTTTAAATTTATATTTTATATATCAAAATATTATTAATAAGTTATAAAAATATTATTATTGTAATAATTTAAAACAGTATGTTTTATATATTATAATATTAAATTTTTACCACAACTATTCATATGTATCGCAATGTACCTTTAACTATTTTAATTAGTTTTGAAATCCTAGGGACTAAAAGTGTTATTCTCTCCTTTTAGAATAAAATCTTAAAAAATAATTTTTATATTATTTTATCAAATTTTCTTTTATTTTTTATATCAAAAAATAATTAAATTTTTATTATTATAATAATTCCTACGTTTACTTTAATTTAAGGGTAAAGTTTACAAATAGTCACTAAATTTTGATTACTTATTCAATTTGGTAACCAAACTTTCAATTCCTTCAATGTTACCATTAAATTTTAGTTTTGTTTCAATTTGGCCACGGACTCGTTAACGATGTGGATGTTAAAATATTTTGTATAATAACACATTTAGTCCTCAACGTTTATGCATTCAAACAATTTAGTCCTAATTCAAAAGAAATAATAAATTTAACCTTTATTATTTCAATTTTATCCTATTTTTAATTAGAGATAATTTAATATTTTATTTTTAATTCAAATTATTTACGAGACTACGCTATGGTTTATTAATGTTAGTACTTAACCTATCTTGGATTACCATCTTTGCTCGTTATTAGTGGTAATATTTTTATTTTATTGCACGCGCTTCCCGTGGCAGTGGCACCATAGCCATGTCCATTCACTCCGTTGGCTCCCCCATTCATAGTGTGAGGCTGCTTACTCGTCTTCTTCCTTCTGATAACGATAAACCAAGTGAAAGCTTCCAACAATGTGGCCAAAACTCACAGAAATATGAGGATCCCAATGTAACTTCTCTCCCATTTGCCGTCGGGATTAAGGATGTCGAAACCCTCAAAGATGTTGACAATGCTGAGGATGATGACATCGTAGCCGATCGAATAGTGGTAAATGTTCCAATACAATCTGTATATGTGGTCCTTGTTTGGCCTCAGAAGCAAAGCGAACACCTATGTCAATAATGTTATAATCAGAAGTGAATTAATAATGCTGAAATTGGAGTATTCTTGAAGCCACCCCTGGCGGCAAATTGAAGAAAAAGTCTCCTTTGGCATACGTAATCCTAATAGCGACTACTTGGCTATTATGTTATCAAATTCGAATTAAGTGTCTGATACGAGTATGCGTCTGAAATGAAAAATTTACCTGTAGAGTTCCGAAGCAGAAGAGAATGATGCCAATGGTCCTACGAGGATTGTAAGTGATTCCAGGAGAGTCGCTGCCGAGCTCAATACCCGTTGCCCACCCCGCCACGCCGACGACATAGGCCGATGATTGGCAAGCAACGTGGAGATAAAACCATGCCAGGTCTGCAGATTTGAACACCTTCATGTACCTAGCTGTTATGGCTCCCAACGACATCAAGATTCCCCAGCTGACAGTGTTCAGTACTCCATGAACCTGGAAAATTCAAGCAACCCGACTTTAAAAACCTGGAAATGGGTAATTTTTTGTGTTGAAATTTAATCAGAGATTCGAATGGCTTACGTTTCTTCTTCTTGTTCTGGAACCGGATGATAAACTCCCTCCCGATTGTCCCGTAAGGAAATTGATACTTCCAGCGGATTGAACGTTGGCTCCAGAAGTAGAATGAGACTGTATCTGGCCGTTACCTTCCTGCCAAACATGGCTGGTGGATAATAAGTTTTGGGAGATTCTCAAAACGGCAAATATTGTTATTCTCAAACGACGCAGAAAGACTTGAAACCTCAAATCCGTCGGTTGCACGAAAGGGCTCAAGCTATCAACGGAGGTTGTGAATGCCTTAGCCACGCCACTGGAGTTGACCAAGGCAACCAAAGCCTGGGTACCCACTACCCACCATTGTTGCTCCTTGGGGATTGATCCCCACGCCGACTACCGTGACCAAGGCAAACATTCAGGCACTCTCTTAATTTCAATGAAATTCAACGCAAATTAAAAAGATATCGAAAAATTTAATTTTATGATTCAACTTTTGCCTTAATGTGGAAACTATTTGACCAAATCATCAATCAATTAGGTAGATTACCTTCTTAAGAGTTGAAACATTTTAGATTGTTTCCTTTTATTTTGAGCAAATGGATAAGGAAATTGAATAACGGCCTAAAGCCAAAAAAAAAAAATTGACGCGCAGATTGCACGAGACAACGTCGGTTCGTAGTGGGTCTCTTTATTCTGGTTGGAATAGGGAGGACAAGATAACATTAGTTATAATTGAGGGATCAAAATAAAATATTAAATTATTTCTAATTAAAAATATGATCAAATTAAAATAATGAAGGTTAAATTTAATATTTCTTTTGAATTAAGACTAAATTGTTTGAATGTGTAAATGTAGATGACTAAATGTGTTATTATACAAAATATTTTAACAACTTCATCACCCTTTTAACTGTTGTTAACGAGTCAGTGAATGTAAGAATTATTATAGTAATAAAAGTTTAATTATTTTTTGAATTAAAAAAGAAAAGAAAATCTGAAAAAATAATATAAAAATTATTTTTTAAGATTTTATTCTAAAAGGGGATAATAACACTTTTAGTCCCTAGATTTAAAACTAATTAAACCATTTAATGATACATTGCGGTACATATGAATAGTGGTACATTGCAGTACATGGCATTTACTGTAGAATTATCCATAAGTTATATAATTTTTTATTTAATAGATTAAATATTTATAATATATTAGTATTGGAATAAATGATATATTAAAATAATATATTAAGTGTTAATATTAAAATAATAATAAATTTTTAATATTTTAAATAAAAATAAATAATAAAAACATGATTTACGTTAATTTATTTTTATATTACAATATCATATCTAAAATGGACATTTTATCTTTTCAAAAGTACCTTTTAAAAGCAATGCCTATCACTAAAATCTTATAACTAACTTTTCAAAATCATTTTCTGGCAGTACTTTTCAAAAGCAATGGCAAACTGGCCCTAAATACAATTAACAATTATTTTCATGTTTTCTGTTAATTTTACAAAATTCCAATTGACATAATAATAAATTTAACATTTGATGTTTACCTATCATGTCAATTTAATTAATGTTTTAAAGAACAAGCACATTTAGTCGATTGGTCGGGCTGCTCATATTTGTTCCCACATTCCTTTAGGTCATGGATTCTATACTTACTTGGAGCACCCCTTTTTTGTCCTAGTCTTCCCTTCCTCTTCCCTTTATATAGGATTAGAATTAAAATTTATCAAAAAAATTAATTTTTTTAAATATTCAACACTTAATTTATAAATTCTATAAAAGTTGAGACTTGAATTATTGAATTGTTCAAAAATATGACTAAATTGACAAAAATTTATTTTCCTCTAAGATATGACACTTCTAGACTAGAGATTTATATACCCTTCTCTCAAAGACGAAAATATAACTGAATAATCTTACTATCATTAAGATACTTAATATATACACTTAGTAATATTGTTTTTCTTTAAAATTCTTTTATGTGTCTCTATTTATGCCATTATATTAAAAAAATTAAAGTTAAGGTTTAGAGTTAGGGTCATGGTTTAGAAAATTAATAATAAGACGTATTTTTAAAATTTAATATTTAAAATTTAGAATTTAATATTAAAAACACTAAAAAAAGATTGAGAATTTTTGTTTGGATGCTGCCATATGCCGGAAAAATCTCCCAGATAGATGGAAAAATATTCAAATTAAAAAATAAACCAAACTGAAAGACAATAAATAAATGGAAACAATAGATGGATCAGTCCAAAGCATGACTAAGTCATAACAGTTTAGATGGGTAATAACTTGGCTTAAGTAAACCCAAATAAAGAAACATCATGTTGCATGTGTAAAGAAAATTGCCTTAATGTAAAAAATATATAATCTGATTAAAATTATTAAATTTGCATAAATTATTTAATAATAACCGAAAAATTAACATAAATATTTTATCACTTCTTAAAGAGACGATGAACATTAATCTCACATCGGAAAAAAAAGAAGTATTTGGATATAAAAACTGTGGCGTTGCGTATCTTATCAAACATGGTTGTTGAGAAAAGAGTAATAGTCCCGTGACAAATGATATCAGAACAACCCTTTGACTGTTCGATTTTACATCAAACGCTCCAATGATTGAATAGACAAGATCAAGGACGCATTTACATGGGGCGGGGAGAGGCAATCGCCCCCCACCTCTGAAGAAATTTTTTTTCACCTTTGTTTTCCTATTTAATTTTTTTAAAAAATTAGTTTATTTATAAATTTGCCCCCCTTTCAAACATTTATAGTTTGCCCCCTAACCTTAAATCCTTGCTCCATCCCTGAATAAGATGAGCATCCGTACAATGACTCATCATGAGGTGATTCGCGACAAAGACATTATAAAGGTTGAGTGGTTGAGAATGTCACGTTCTATTATTAGTCTTTAAATATTTTAAATCCAAAATTATAATAATTTTATTCAATTGAATAATTAAGGACTTAATCAAATTGTCTCTAGAATATTTCAAACCCAGACATGATCTTTAATCATTTGGTTTATTATAATTGTTAGTATAAATTAATAATCTTACAAGGCTTCGGCTACTTCCATGTTTATGTTTGGATTATTAATTATATAGTGGGTGGAAAAAAACATGTGGACGAGGCTGGTGGGGAAAATGCAAGGCAAACGATACATCAATGTATGTTCTTAGAATAGACTATACATTAATAATATTAAAATATTATATTATATGGAGAAATTATATTTAAATATTTGTTTAATTTTAGTATACCAATAATTTATTATACTTTTAATAAGTTTGTATTTTCATAATTTGTTCGTTTTTTTGTATTTTTTATTTGATTTCAGTTTATCAAAATTTCTTACACAGTCCTAATTCCGAGTGTGACAAAATCTAATGTTTTGGTATAATTCACGTTTCCTCCCTCAAAGTTTACATATTCTCCGTTTACGCCTTAAACTATTTCCCCTGAATTCACTCGTGAACTATCATTTTTATCTCAATTCACCCAAAAATAAACCTATAACATGTTAATAATTTTTAAAATAAAATAAAACGAAAATGATAATTCAAGAGAGAAACTAAAGAATTAAAAAAAATCTTTTAAGGGATAGGGATAAGAATGACACTGATAATGCGTTGCCTTGTTGTTCCATCAGATATTGATTCAATAATTTCTGTGTTCTTACATTCAACGCACACTTAATCCTCTTCCATATATTTTATGTAAACTTTTATCATATTTATATATATTATTCGTATTATTATTATTATATATAATTATAATGTATTATTTTCTCTTTTGCATCCTCAGAGTTTGTTGTCTTTTCCCACCTTTGGATGTGGAAACCTATGCCCCTTTTTTATCTTCTTTTTTTCCTTCTGTTTGTGTGTTTGTTAACACTCGTCATATATTTTGGATTTTAGTTCTTTCAAAGTCGACCATATCTCTTCTACTATTTCCATGCTTCTACTTTTATATTTTTCTAATAGGCATAAAGTTAAAAAATGTCTCTAACGTTTGACTGAATAGTTATTTTGACATTTATTTTTTGGAGCAATTCAACCGTGACACATGTTGTATAGATAGCTTGTGCACCAGTTAGTAGTTCTAATTGATTGGGTCCAAAAATATTAGATTTAGAGATGCAGGGATGGTGAATTGTGCAATTTGTCAAATTGGGCAAGTAACCGATTGTATACTGTTAACTCCCAAAACAGTGAAACGTACCATTCTTTTTCTTCCATTTAAATTTATAAATCTTTTTAATGAGATTCATTTTACTGTCATATAACACTTAACCATATCATTAATAAAACCGCTTTTATTTTTTAAAAAAATTATTTTGCATTATATTTATGCTTTATTTATTTTCTGTCATTCATACTGCATGCTTTATATTTATACAATTTAATATTTTTATATTGTTGGACTCCCAAGCTCATTAAAACTATTAATCTTCCCAGGTTAGTAGATTGAGCATAGTTCGAGATATTGACATTGGATATAGGAGTTCCAACAACATTAATTGCGAAGTATGGTATTTGTATATCTAGGCGGGCATGTAGGTCACTATACCTCAGGGATGAACGCATGATTTTATGTAAGAAGGTACGAACTATCATGAAGCTATATTAGAAATATATGAGTACAAAATTAAAAAACTTTAGGGGTGTGGAATTAGATTATTGATAAAAAAAATATAAAGGAAATATAAAATATAGGGTAATTTAAAATTCTTAGGGAGTGTGGCTGCCCCCGCACCTCTGTGTTCGTCCATGCTATACCTTGTTTGTATGTCATATTGTGTATGAGTTCTGTTCCGAATTCAATTTTAAATTGTATTAATTTATTCAAAAATTTTAAATTATTCACATTTGTATTTGCGAGTCGCTTTTATGATTGTACCAGTCTAAGGTGTTACAGAATAGGTTCTTCATTGTTTTATCATATTATTTTGCTGCTTCATCGTCAGTAGGAGGTTAGGATTGAAGACATTCTTCACGAATGTAACAAGATAGTTGATGGATGGTTAAACTAGTCAAGAGAAGAGACCTTTTGCGCCATCGGTTCTTTCTACCTCCAAATGAGATTTTAGCACTGTTACATAGAAATTTACATTAGTTATAATATGAAGTGCCTCTAAGTATTTATAAATCTTTGTAATTTAGTCAAATTTTTATTTGTGTTAAAGACTCAATTTAATAAAAAAATCAATTTTCAAAATTTGAAATACAAAAAGGATCCTATCAAAAAGTTAGAGATTGTTTAAAGCTCTCAGTTGACACCCCTTTTCTTAGGTTGTGAGTTCAAGATCTAGTAGGAGTAAAATTTCCATTCTCCTCTCCTAAGTAGAAATTATTAAAAAAAAGAGATTAAATCTATAATGTATACATGGTATACTCACTAATGACAGAATTTTACCAATTATCCAGGGAAAATGTTCATATATGAAAAAAAAATATTTTTATTAAGGAAATAGTAACTAAAATAAGAAACGTGCATGCATCAGACGGATAAAATATGCAATCGCTGAATAATAGAAAGGAACGAGAAACTGTTTGATTGATTGATTTCTGATGTGTGTCCCAGAATCATTAGCATCATCAGATGCAATCTGGGCTCCAAATCCCAATCACACCTTTGACTCTCCCATAAAACAATCATCAACCAAGCATTTTCATTCCCCCTAAATCAAACGGCCACATCACATCATTCGCAGTTCGGCCACAGCGTATCCAAACCTCACTCACTTTCTCTCTATGAATACTCAGCCCAATTCCTTCGTTCAATCTCTATTGTAGAACTTTTCCTCTCTCAAAATCTCAAACCCAGTTTTTCTCTCTATCTCTCTCTGATTCCACACAAATCTCTCTTTCTTTAAATCCTCTATTGGAGGAGCTCAGGTTTGTCTGAAACAAAAAACTCAGATTTCTCTCTCTGTAGTTTTTCGTTTTTTTCTTTCGAAGATTAGATTTCATTTTTTTAATTTTTTTGGCAGGCCTTGTTGGTGGTCGGATCTTTGCCTTGTCTGAAATTTTAGAAGTCTATAAATGAACACCAACGCCATGGGAAGGTTTGTAGAGAGAGGATTTGATTCTGTGGTTTGCCCTAAGCCTCGTCGGGTTGGCATTTTCAATTCTTCGACTTTTCGATGGCCTACCAAGTAATTACCCCTTTGAATCTTGTAATTATTTATTTTTCTTTTTTTTATTAATTTTTAATAATAATTTCTTTATTTTTTTGGAAAAATTCAGCAGTTGTTATCAGAGTGAGATGGCGGATTCAGATGGTGGTACAGATCTTCTCGATATAATCCTCTCCAGGGTAAATTCAATTTTAAAAAAATATTTATGGGCTTTAATTTCTCTTTTTTATTTTTATTTTGTGTTGAGCTTGATTTTTTAATTGAATTACAGGGAGGGAACCAAATGGCTTCATCGCCTCCGTATTTCTGCGGATCGCCACCGAGCAGGGCGGTGAACCCCTTAATCCAAGACGTCCGATTCAACAACGAGAAGGCGCCGCTAACATCGCCGACACCGCCTTACTCACCCTCCTCGAGAGGAGGAGGGTGCGTGAGTGTGAAATTCGGGCAGAAACCGGCGGCCGTACGAATCGAGGGGTTCGATTGTCTGAGCCGAGATAACTGCAATTGCAGCATCTCCGCGGTGGCTTAAATAAAAAAAGGGGGTTAAAAGAACAGATTTTGTATGAGAAAAAGGAGAGAGGGAGAAGATAAATCGAGAATTAAAAGTCGTTGGTAGAGAGAGTAGTGTTTGGGTTGTAAATGTAAGATTAAAAAATGAAAATTCTGGGTTTTTTGATTAACTGGAGGAGGAGAGTGAAAAAATAAATAAATAAGGTTTCTTGCTCTCGCTCTTATTTGATTTATTTTGATGAGAGGATTTTTCAGACTTTTTTTTGTAATATATTTTTATGTTTTGATCAATGGTTCCTTCCCATGTAATTGTAATTTGAATGAAAAAGAAGTTTTAATTTTGCTTTTTTATCCCATATCGGAAAATTTGGGTGAATATTGTTGTTAGAATTTTTTTCAATGTATTTGTCACGCCTGAGAAGATGCGGGATCATTAATCCCACATTGGAAAGGAAAAAGAAAGTCTTGAGATATAAATACGGTAGCGCTGCACATACTATCAGACATGTCTTTTGGGAAGAAAGTAATTGTCACGTGACAAGTGGTATCAGAACGACTCTTTGACTGTCTGATTTCACGCTGAGCGCCAATGAGTGGGGTAAGCAGGGTGGACAACTCTGACAAAGTGGCCCATCACGAGAGCGGGAGCTCGTGACGAGAGAGGTTGAGTGGGGGGAGAATATCACGCCTGAGAAGAGGCGGGGTCATTAATCCCACATCGGAAAGGAAAAAGGAGGTCGGTGGCGCTGCACATCCTATCAGACATGTCTTTTGGAGAGAGGGTAATGGCCCCGTGACATATTGCACTTCTTATCTTTTTTAAAATTTATTGTAATTTTTACAATAAATTTAAAAGTCATAATTGATACAATTCAACTTTAAATAATATTTATGTTTTTCATTAAAAATTTAAAGACGAGTGGTATATAGTTCGTCTTCAAATTCAAAAAGAAAAGAAAATCACTTTCAATTTTTACACTGTTAAAAGACGTAGGAAGAAAACTCGTCTTCAATTTTTCATTAAAAAAGTGTAAATATGGGTTTAAAGTCGGATTATTTTAATTCCAACTTCAAAATTATTGTAGAAACTATAACATATTGGAAAATAATTTTGTAAGTGCAATACATTGAAAAAAAATTCCAACAATAATTTTAATCCAATTTATATTAAAATAAAGGGTAAACTACATAAATGGTCACCAAATTTTTAGGATAGATTTATTTCGGTCACTATACTTTTAAAATATTTGATAAGGTCACTTAACTTTTAGTTCGATTTCGATACGGTCCCTCCGTTTATCTTCCGTTAGAAGTTAACGTTAGTGTTCATTTTTCCTTAATAAAAAATGGGTAAACTACACCAATCCTCACTCAACTTTCTTCTTACACCTATTTTGGTCACTAGAGTTTAATAATTTTCAATTTAATAACTTAACTTTCAAATTGTCATATTTTGGCCACTCTCAAATGACATAGTTATATAAATAGAAAAAATCTACTAATCCTTAAAAAATTTTGGGTATGTTTTTTTTTTACTTTGCTTATTAAATTTACCATATTACCATATTTGATATTTTAATAAGCAAAGCAAAAAAAATTATTACTCAAATCAAATATTCTAATTAACTAGTTAATTGATACAATATGACATCGAGAATTGAATAATATAAATTTAGCAATTAACCAAAAAAAATTTTTAAGGATTAATCGAACCTGATTTTGGTACAAAATTTTAAAATAAATTATTTATATTCGATTACGGTTCATAGTTTTAAGCAAAATTGATTAACCGATCTGATCTATAATATTCAATATTTCTAAAATTTATACATTACAATATCTTATAGTATAGTGATTTTGATTCCCTTCTGATTTTTTTTAGAAAAAAGTTGTGCCTCTGGGTAGAATTAATAGGTGTGAACTTTTAATTTTTTACTTTCTAGTTGTTTGTACACTTTAATCACAACCGAACAATTATTAAATTTACCATATTATCATATTTGATATTTTAATAAACAAAGTAAAAAAAATATTTCCAGAATCAAATATTTCGGTTAACTAGTTAATCAATTATCTGATTTAATTGGTATAATATAAGATTGAGAATTGAGTAATCTAAATTTACCAATTAACCAAAATAATTTTTTAAGGATTAATCGAATTTTTCCATTTGTATAAGCATGCCATTTGAGAGTTGCAAAACTATGAACAGTTCGAAAGTTAAGTTATTAAATTAAAAATTTTTAAACTCTAGTGACCAAAATAGGATTGAGAAAAAAGTTGAGTGATGATTGGTGTAGTTTACCCATTTTATTAACGAAAACACATCAGCTTTTAATAGAAGGTAAACGAAGGGAGCATATTGAAAGCGAACTAAAAGTTCGGTGACTATATTGAAATCGAACTAAAAGTTGGGTGACCTTATTGAATATTTTAAAAGTACAATGACCAAAATGAATCCACCCTAAAAATTTGGTGACTATTTATGTAGTTTACCCTAAAATAAAAGTTAAATTATAAATATATTATATTTTAAAGTAAATATCAAAATTCGAACCACCTGATATTTATTAAAATATATAGTGGTTTTTTATAATTACATGTATTTAACTTATTAATTTTTTATTCGAATTGGGTACAACATTGGTTCATTATGAACTATCTTTCTAATTTAATTTATTTTATTCTCAATATCAAAAATTTTATACGTATAATTTTGTTTAAGTAAATTAATATCTTATCTCACGAAACCAACCGTTTAATAAGTTAAAACAAATTGGTTCCCTAATTAAATGAATATTAAAATTTTAATTTATTACAAACCGGACACCACATTATTAATTGTTCTTAATTATTGTCAAAGTGGTAACGTGGTACATTAAAAATAACGCTTTATTATACCAAACTAGTGTTCTTCCTAGGCCGGTCCCTCTTTTTCCCCCAAGTATCATCCACCTAACTTTAATTGTTCTTTAGATATTGAAAGTGGTCGTATGCTCGTCTCCTTCTCAGTTATGGTTCAATAATTTTGTTTATCTACTCAACGAGTGTTGTTGCCTTATCTTGCGTTTGTTTTTGTAACCTATGTTGGTGACGATGTCATTTTCGATCAAAGAACTCTCTCAGTCCATATACTCATTTTCCTCTATATATTTAGAGTTTTATTTAGGGTCTTATGTGCCATTGTTCATCTCAATTATTTTTGTTATTTTGTCTCGGACCTTTGTTCCGATGTGTATGTTTATATCCGTAAATATTTAACCAGATGAAATGTTATATCTTATCTTTAATAATGATTTGATTGTATTGATAGATATAAGAAATGGGGCATTGAATCACCCGAGTAGTTTCAACAAGAAAAGAAAATGTCATCATTTTTAGGAGATTTATATTTAAATAATTTATTCGTAAAATATGTGTTATTAAAAGATTATAATAAAATCATATCAAATATTAAAAAAAGGATTATGTTCGAAAATAAATGGGGTATGGGTTTGTTTCTTCCAGGAGCTAGGCAGTAGTAGGTTGTAGTTTAGTGCGAGGAGTTGATACGATTAAATAATGGCAAGTGGGTAAATAGAAAAATTATATTATGAGTTATTCCCGTTATATTATTCATGTGACCAACTAATAAAAATCACCAATTTCATTATTTTTTATTGGTCACATGAATAACATGACGAAAATAACTCATGATATAATTTATCCATTTACCCACTTGCCATTATTTAATCTTATCAACTCCTTGTCCACTCATATTTATCATAAATCAATTTTAAAAACAGTTTTTACTAAGTGAAGATTCATTTGGTAAAAATATGACATGAAAAAAATAATGAGATAGATCATTTTTATTGGTTGATCCCATTAATGACGTGACGAGAATGACCTGTGATATAATTTTTCGGATAAGTGAGAAAAAAGAATTATTAGATGGACCGACTCATCATATTAATTTATTTTTGTGTAATTTTTAAATAACTATCTATTCCTGATTTATCTTAAAAAAATAAGATAAAAATTTTATATTAAATAAAATTATAAATAATGTGATGAGACAAACTTATTTAATTATCCTTAGCGGAGAAGGAGTCTATAATCTATTGAACGCTTGTTTTAAAAAATGTTTTTAATTAAGAAATGAAAAGGAAGACGGCAAAAAGGGACGACAAGTTTTCTTTTCCATCTATGGCCCAATGATTTTATTAAAAATATTTTCCCTTATTTTTTTTTACTTTTTTAATGATTTTTTTTAAATTCTAAAGTTTTTTCTGACTATTTTTTTATTATTGTAACAATATCTTTATTTCAGAAAATAAATTTTCACCCATCACAATTAGAGAAAAAAATAAAACCATTATCTAAGCAAAATTCCCATCTAATAATGTTGTATTGCGGTCTAAATCATCAAATGGTGGCACCACTATCTGCTTCTCATCTCTTTCTGTTGCTTACGTCTCTATTGCACCCTTGTAAAGCTTTGATCCTTGTGTTCTTTTCTCTAGGCTAAATCACGCCTAGCTCACTCAAGTATTATTAAGATTATAAATGAGTTATTATATTGGCATAAAGCTAAAAATTGCCCATTGAATAATCATTTTGTCTCCTATTTTTTAGAGTAATTCAACTTTTAATGTTTTATTTTGAGTCAAAATGGCTCCTCCGCGGATAAAAACTATCAGTCAACTGACGGCAAATTACTTGAAATGATGTGACAAACCTATATGGCAGTGCACGCTGACATGACATTATCATATAAACAAATGTGTTGACTTGAAAAATGTTACAAAAATTAATTTTATAAAATTATATAAAATATAAAATAATTTTTCTGTTGACTTATTATTCTGTCAAGTCATTTCGAGCTGTTTACAGACAAATTTCATCTGTAAAGGGGCCGTTTTGACCTAAAATGAAACGTTGAGGGTTGAATTGCTTAAAAAATGGGCCAAATGATTATTTAGTCAAATATTAAGGGTATTTTTTTTTACTTTATGCCTAATCTATCTCAAAAAGCTACATGCAAGTCATTTATTTAATCAATTGCTATAAACATGTGAAAACTCCCAACCGGATAAAAAATCACGACTGTTGTCAAAGACAACCCGAGAAAACACTATGTGAAAATTGTTACAACACACAAACTATTCTCATAAACCCGATACCCTAAGTACACCCGAGAAAATATTTAACTACACCTTTCACCACTCTAATACAAGAGAATAGAAAGGAATTTAGAAGCCAAATAGAACTCTCAATACTTGACTTGGTACACTTGAAAATGGAAATGGTTAGGCCTATTTATAGTTGAGTTCCAGGGACTAACTTACAAATAGCCTAATCTTTAGGGACTAGGAAATAATTTTCCCATTAATTATTTCCAACTTGCCCAACTTGTTTTTCCACCATTTTCAACAATCGGTGCAACCATTTTGGACTTTGTGGTTTCAAGTCATATTTTCCAACAAATCTCCACCATGACTTGAAATTCCACCGCTTTCACAATCTCAAAGTAGAAATTGTCGTACTCCACCATAAAAAGTACACCTTTAGAAAACCTCGACACGTCGAAAATGCTTAAACTTATGGTGCAACTTCAGATCCGCTAACAGCAACACATCCTCTTCCATGGTAAAGCGGAGATACCATGAAGACGTCATTCTCAACTTCATAGAAGAAAATCATCTCTTGTGACAAGCCAGGCGATGCTAGCTTCTGATTCGGAGCCTTTTGCCGAACTTGCTCCTCCTAGACAATTTTTTCTTACATGCCAAGCCTTTCCACACCTCCAGCAAACCACATTCTTTTTCTTCTTCTCGTTCACTGCCAATACCGAGTCTGTTGAATTATGAACTGTGGAATCATGACCTCCATTCTTCAACCTTCTCTCCTAAAAAATGAGCTTATTGGCAATCTCTGAGATCCTGAAACCTTAATCCACACGCAAGGTATGAAACTACTCCTTAAGGTGCAATATGCTTGAAATGCCTTTCCCTTGGTACAATGCTTCAAGTTTCTCCCAAATCTCTTTTGCACCGGAGATTCCTTTCACATTAGGAAGAACATTCTTTGCCAAAGCCAAGCGAATTGAACTTGCTGCTCTCAAATCAAGATCCTCCCAATCTTCATCACTCATACTAGAGCGGGCTTTTCCAGAATCATTGCTGGTAGGCTTTCCTTTTAGTGCCTTGTACGTCCCCAATTGTATTAACATGTCTTTCATGTTTATTTGCCATAAACCAAAGTCGATCTTTCCATCAAATTTCTCTATGTCACACTTCATGGCGGATGCCATCACAACTGAATGTAGTTTGTGAACAATACACCAGGTAGTTCCCAGGAAAGAGAGGTGGATCATAAGGATCGCTCAAATATCAAGTCTTTCCTTAGCCAAAACTTTCCTAGACACGCACTTCCACGCTACCACGGTAATCACCAATCGAGAAGAAGCCAAGAACAATCTCCAAGAAACCACGAACTCAAAGTAACCGTGAAAAATTCTCTTTTCCAAAACGGAGGTTCAGACAATGCTGCAACCACAAGGATAAGAAAATTATCACTCCTTCAACCTCGCTCTGATGCCAATTGTTGGGAATCAAAGTGCGAAACAATTTCCCCTTGAGATTAACCGACTAAAATAGAGAAATAAACTAGAAAACAATACAATAAAAGAACACAAGATTTTTACGTGGAAACTCCCAACCGGAGAAAAACTACGACCGTTGTCAAAGACAACCCGAGAAACCACTATGTGAAAATTGTTACAACACACAGACTATTCTCACAAACCCTATACCCCAAGTACACCCGAGAAAATATTTAACTACACCTTTCACCACTCTAATACAAGAGAATATAAAGGAATTTAGAAGCCAAATAAAACTCTCAATACTTGACTTGGTACACTTGAAAATGGAAATGGTTAGGCCTATTTATAGTTGAGTTCTAGGGACTAACTTACAAATAGCTTAATCTTTAGGGACCAAAAAATAATTTTCCCATTAATTATTTCCAACTTGCCCAACTTGTTTTTCCACCATTTTCAACAATCGGTGCAACCATTTTAGACTTTGCAGTTGCCATCTTTGACAAAGAACAATTTCAAGTCATATTTTCCAACAGTGGGCGCTGGGACCATAAGGTTTTAATTTCAAAATTTTCAAAAAATTCTGGCCCTCTTTGAAGGAGAAAGTCATGGTTTTCCTCGAGGATTTTTACAAAGGCAATATACGAGATCGCTCTATCAACCATTCTTTTATTGCCTTGATCCCGAAGAAAAGTTCACCGGAGGAGATTGATGATTTCAGACCCATCTCTTTGATTAGCAGCCTCTATAAATTATTGGCAATGGTTCTCTCCAAAAGGCTTTCGAGGTGCATTGGAGAAATTGTGAGAGACAACCAATTTTCTTTCGTCCCAAAAAAGCAGATTATAGATTGTACTTTAATAGCAAATGAGATAATGTATGATTTGAAGAGAAACCAAAGGGAAGCTATCGTTTTCAAAGCTACTTTTAGGAAAGCCTATGACACCGTTGATTGGACTTTCTTGAATTTTATTTTCCAAAAAATGAGGTTCGGCTCAAGGTGGCGCAAATGGATTAAACTATGCTTATCTATAGCTTCAATATCGATTTTGGTCAATGTAGTTCCGACTAACTCTTTTACTATAAAAAGAAGATTGAGACAGGGGTGTCCTCTTTCCCCCACTCTTGTTCAACATTGTCGGGGAAGCACTGAGCGTTTTCATTCACAGGGAAGTGGAAATAAATATTTTTAGTGGTATAACAATTGGACACAGTGGTTTCACAATATCGCATCTACAATTTGCAGATGACCTTATTGTCTTCGCAGAAGCTGATGTGGAGAATGTGAAGAACATTACTAGAATCTTAAAAGTATTCAAAGTAGCTTCTGGTTTGAAGCTAAACATGAAGAAGACCAATATTTTCGGCATAAATGTGAAAGATTGCCATCTGAGTGTTTGGGCAGAGGAAATCAAATGTAGCAAGGGCGTCTTCCCTACCTTGTATCTGGGGCTACCCCTGGGTCATCAACGGAATAATGCGGCTCTGTGGAAAACAATAATCGAGAAATTTAATAAGACCCTCGAAGGATGGAAAGGGAATTTTCTGTCCCTTGCTGGCAAAATTACTTTAATTAAATCTGTTATTTGCAATTTACCTATTTCTTTCCTTGCAATGTTTCTGATGCCCTGTGTGGTTGCCAACGACCTTAATAGGAAAATTGCAAACTTTCTTTGGGAAAAAATTCAAGTCGTTTTATTCACTGGATTAAGTGGGAAAATCTGTGTAGACCAAAAGGTTTTGGCGGTCTTGGTTTTTTTGATTTGAAGACCAAAATCCGATCCCTCCTCAACAAATAGGTGTGGCGCTTTAGCAATGAACTGGAGTGTTTCTGGCGAAGAGTTCTAGATGCAAAATATGGTTTTGACTGAAATGATCTGCTTCTGGGCCGATGCCAACAGACTAAACCTTCGTGGATCTGGAAAAGCACCACTACTCCCCTATCAAAGCCTGATGATGTTTTTACACAAAACATTCGCTATGCGCTTGGAGATGATAAACAAATAAATCTACCCATCCCTGAAATCGTCTTTCCCCAGGATTTATGGGATGGCAGTAAAGAAAAACAGAAAGGTGTGTGAATTTGGTGTTAGGATATCTGGTTCCTGAGTATGGAATATCGAGTTGAGGAGGCGCCTTTTTGTGTGGGAACAAGATTTATAGGAGTCTTTCCTGGATACTTTGAACAAGGCAGCGAAAGATCCGGGTAGCAGGGATGTTGTGAAATGGAGTGGTGGGGCAAGTGGCTGTTATAAGCCCAAAGCTTTCTGTAAAAAAAAATTCTGATGAAGGGGCAAACTTTGATAGAATCTTGAAGTTGGTATGACTTAATTATGCTCTTCTAAGGGTTGAAACTTTCATTTAGAGAGCGATTCAAAGAAGAATTCTGTCTTTCACGGAGCTAGCAAAACGTGGAATCACAAACCTTAATTCACAGCTATGTATCGTGTGCTCAAACTTCCCAGAATCGGTGAATCATCTGTTTTGCCAATGTGAAATTTCATGGAAATTATGGCAAAAATGGTGTTGTCTATGGAGCATTCATTTGGTTATGCCCGAGAACGTGAAAGCCTTACGCCTTATGTGGAAAGATCAACCGATCAAATCTTCTGCTAAACCTATCTGGAGTTTAGCTTTTTTTTGGCATAATGTGGACAATTTGGCTATAGCTAGAAGCGAAAGTACTTTCAACAGCAAAAAATAGACGGTAGATCAGAATTTTGAGCTAGCTCTTCTTAGAATCGGTTTCTGGGCGAAGAGCAAATGGCCTGTTTCCTTAAGCTCTACTTCGGATTTTATTAGACATCCTAACTTAAGTATGGTGAGTAGTAGTGGCTCCTCCTGAGGGATCCATTAAATTCAACGTTGATGCCTCCGTGAAAGGAAGTTATGGTGATGTGGGTGTTGGAGGTATTCTGCGGGATCACAAGGGCACTGCACTCGCAAAATTCTCGAAAGCTATTAGATTATCGGACCCAACTGGCGCAGAAATCGTGGCTATTCTCGAAGCATGCACGTTTCTTTTGGCCTCAAAATGAAAAGAGATTTCCTCTATTATTTATGAAACGAATAGTCAGCTAGCGTTCAAATGGATCTCTGGAAATGTTTTGGTCCCAAATGTTTTCAAAGAGCTTGTATCCATTTGCAGAGATTTGCTTTCTTAAATGCATTGCAAACTGGAATTCGCCTTCAGAGAACGCAACTGTGCTGCGCACACGCTAGCTACAGGTGGAGTTAATAGACAAAGGGATTTAGTTTGGTCTGATGGGTAACCTTGTGTTTAAAAAAAAAAGGGGAGAATTTCACGAGAATGCTGGGTGAATCATTGCGTTGTATTGTAATCTGTGGGTGTTGTGTGGCCTGTTGTGTATGAAGACTATGTAATGTAAGGCTTCTATGTTATTAATAAATTCATTAGGGCATTCTTTTCCCCCTACTAAGTTTAGATGGGGTTTTAACGAGTCTCATTTTTTTTAAAAAAATAATTAAACCTCTAATCTAACATATAAAAATATAACTCAATTTCAACCGTACCTCAAAATTTTAACAAAAAGTTCATCTCGTCATTTTAGTTGTACCTTAAAGGTGTCTCATCCTAGAATTTGTGTAGATTATAAGAATTTGTGTAATTACATAAATTCTTTCCAACTTAGTAAGAATTTGTGTAAATTCGCCTCATTTTAGCTGCACTCTAAGGGTGCCTCACCCTAGAACTACTCCTAGGATTGGGAAGAGTCCATGGATTAAATAAAATCAATGCGAAATTCTTTTTTTTTAACAAAAATAATACTAAACCGATGGTAGTTCTAGGGCGAGGCACCCTTAGGGTGCAACTAAAATGAGGTGGATTTACACAAATTCTTACTATTTTCTTAACCAAATAGTAATAATTTAAGTTATAATATAAGAATTTATGTAGTTACACAAATTCTTATCTAAGATAAAATCTACACAAGTTCTTACTAAATTGAAAAGAATTTATGTAGTTACACAAATTCTTACGCAATTAATAAAAATTTTAATTATACTTAAATTATTAACTAATCCTATATAAAATTTTACAAAATAATAATAAAAATTTATGTAAGACTACATTCTAGCTTAATAATAAAAATTTATGTAAGGCTGCATTCTAGGCTCGTGTAGTTTTCCTAAACCGTTTCCATAAAATAAAATAAAAAAATCTTCAAATTCTTATCCTACTCGCTACTCTTCATTCAAATGGCGCTAACCTTAACCATCAGCAATGGCAGTAGCAGTTGCAGCACTGAAAATGGGGTCCGAATCCCCAGCCAAAACCACTTACCCGTCGGTCTCCCCCATTGCCGCCGCCTTCTCTTCCCACCCTCTCCCAGAACCTTCCACTTGACCTCAGCTGCCAAAAAGTTCCTAACCGGACGCTTCGACAGCAAGGACCGGAGGAGCAATCTCACTACCAAAAATAAGTGTCAAAAGTTTCAAAAGTTATAATTTTAAGTGTCTAACCGTTAATAGGTATTAAAAAAATTTAACCAAAAAATGCATGACATGTGTCATATTTAATTTATTTGTTTCAAAATTAAAAATTAAAAAACTTTTAGTTTTTCAAAAAATCGTAAAATTTTACAATTTTTACGAAATAGTATCTAAATCCCTAAAATTACCCAAATCCTCAAATCGCAGTTCTTTCTGCCGCCGATCGTCCTCCCTAAGCATACCGATTTGGTCGTTGGACCAAGGTGGTAATTTCCCCCAACACGTGCGTCAAAAACGGCGAACGACGTGCAGCTAAACTTCGAAAGTTAAACTGAAAATCGACATTCGGCTAGCACGCCGTTCGCCATTTTCGACAACATCGTGTTGGGAGAAATGACCGCCTTGATCCGGCGACCAAATCGGTGTGCTCAAGGAAGACGATTGGCGGCAGAAGCGACGGCGATTTGTGAGTTTGGGTTTGGGTAATTTTAGAGATTTGGAGACTATTTTGTAAAATTTTAAAATTTTGGATTAAAAAAAAACAGAAAATTTTGGGTATATTTTTAAAAAATAAAAAAATAAATTAAATATGCCATGTGTCAAGCATTAATTGGTTAAAAAATTTAACACACATTAGCGCCTTAACGTTCATGACTTAAAATTATAACTTTTAAAACTTCAAACACTTATTTTTATAAAAAAAATACTTTAAGCGCTTAAAATTAAAAAAAACATATTTTATGTCATTATTATTATTTTTCTTTTAAGCCTTTAAAAAGAGAGAAGAAACGTCCAGATCGACCCCGAAATTGAATATTATTAATTTATTACTTTATGAAAGATAACATAGTAAAAACTGTATATGATATGGATTAATGTAATTGGTTGGGCCTATATTTTATGTGGTGTGGTATAATTTCTCATTACTTTATAAGGATCTCTTACAAACTTACTTGGCCCCCACTTTGGACGGTTGAAACCCACCGAATCCGGTCTCTGCGGGTCCCACTGTTCCGTACTTTGGATTTGAATCCCGTACTTAGGTCCCTATTTACGACGCCTTTTCCCCTCCTATTTCTGGTTAAGAGATGCCGTTTCTCACTTCTCCACTCTCACCATCTCAATATTCTTCCCCCACCCCTGCTTTTCGTCTACTGGTTTATCACCCCTTTAATTAAACAAAACAAAGCTTAAACTTTTTTTTAAATCCATTAAAAAAAGAAGAGAACTTTAATCTCCCCAGATCCCATATTCATATATTTATGAACCATACGTAAAAAGAAGTATTTTTCCCCTGGGTTTCAATGGCTGCGATTCCTGCGAAGCTCGGTTCGTTCAGGCACTCCCTGTTGGAGAAAAGGGGGAGAACAAAGGGGTATTCTGTACTGGGATTGTACGAAGAAGGAGAGGAACTAGAACAGGGACAAGTGCGGAGATGGTTTTCTTACAGGTACCTAGGCGACAAACTAGCTAGGTTCTCAAATATGGTTCGACGTGTTGCAGGCAAGGCCTGGCAGATGGGGATGTCGGATCCCAGGAAGATCATTTTCTCTGCCAAGATGGGTCTTGCCTTGATGCTTATTTCTTTGCTTATTTTCTTGAAAGAACCCATCAAGGAACTCAGTGACCACTCCGTTTGGGCTATTCTCACTGTTGTCGTCGTCTTTGAGTTCAGTATAGGTATGTAATTTTAAGAACGATTCGTATTTCATACTATGTAATCTCTTTGTTTATTTGTTCTTTTGCTTCTCAAAACAAAAAGAGGCTTATTTTTTCTTGTGTTAGTACTTAGTACTTCCCACCAGATTCAGAAATTTGGTTCTTAGCAGAGTTGATCTTGTTTCGTTTTTTCATCTTCAGTTTTATGTTCACATGTGTATTTATACAAGTCTATATGAGTCATTCATGTAGTAATTATGTGTGTTTGGGTTGTTCTTGAATTTTGCATGCCCAGAATGTTATAGTTTTTTTACAAGAATATGAACTACTAAAGTAAATGAAGTCCTGTTTACTCTATCGAATAATATCTTGTTAGTCTATCTAACAAGTAATCATGTATGTTTGAGAAGCCAAGCTTCATTTAGGCATTTTACTTTCTTGTTAGTTGTTAGTAAGTTAGTTCATTCTTCCTTTTCGGGTTTTAAGGATGGAAAAGCTTTTTGCTTGTTAAGGGGTTTCGATTTTAGAAGTTGTTTACCTTTATCATCATTAGCATAAAGGAAAATGGTGTTTTGCTTTCTTGACAACTTTAATGGCCGCCTTTTCTTTCTGCAGGAGCAACTCTTAGCAAAGGATTTAACCGTGGGCTGGGTACATTAACGGCCAGAGGACTTGCTCTCGCTATGGCAGAATTGTTTCAGTTGGCTGGAGAATGGGAAGAAGTTGTTATTGTTATTAGCATCTTTATAATAGGTTCAGTTTCTTGGTCATGATCATGTATTATGCTATTAGTTAGTAGTTTCTTTACAAGCTACTATTAGGTTTTCTCTGACATGAAGGCTTACGAGTACGGGTTCCGACTGTTCTCGTTAACGTATTGTTACATAACGGTATCAGGGTATAATACAGGGGAATTTGTCAATACAGCTGTGACTCGGTTTTTGCTAATAGCACTCGGGGCCTGTGTTTGTTTAGTTGTTAACATATGCATTTACCCCATCTGGGCCGGTGAGGATCTACACAACTCGGTGGCTAAAAATTTCGTGAGCGTGGCAAGTTCTCTAGAAGGTTAATATGCATCTAAAGTTCACTTATTTATCGCTTAGAATTTTGAAGTAATCTATCATTCTCATACATGTTTCCTTTCACTTTTGACCAGAATGTGTTAAAGGTTACCTTAACTGCATTGAATATAAAAGGGTTCCTTCCAAAATTCTAACCTTTCAAGCTTCGGATGACCCGGTTTACAATGGCTACAGATCGGCTGTAGAATCTAAAAGTCAGGAGGATGCACTGGTAATTTTAGTTATACTTACATCTTCCACCTGGTACTTGAAAAGATAGTACTCATAATTATTCTGTTCCCCCCCCCCCCCTTTTTTTTTTCGTTCTGGTGTAAAGCTGGGCTTTGCCATCTGGGAGCCACCGCATGGTCCTTATAGGTCACTTCGTTACCCATGGAAGACGTATGTCAGATTAAGTGGAGCCCTGAGGCATTGTGCATTCATGGTCATGGCTTTACATGGCTGTATACTTTCGGAAATACAGGTAGTTATTCTTACCTATCTCGAATATATGCAATTGATGGCCAGTTTCCTCACTTCATGCATTGTTTGTTCTATAGCAGTGCAACACTGTCCCGAGTCATTGGCTTCCCCTGTTTCATTTTGCAGTGATTCATTTAGAAATAGGTGCATTGTTATGTTGCTCTAACTTCATCTGTTCACATCCATGTGTACCTCATATATGTATAGGAATCTTGATTAACAATTAGAATTTACTGGTTGATGATCTATCATCCATTATAATTCCTCCCATTGTTGAAATTTGATTATCATTGCAATTGCTGCCTTTTTTTTCCTAAAAAAAGAAGAGACAGCTTTATGTATTTCGAATTATAATACTTATGTGTAGGCTCCACCAGAACGGAGACAAGTCTTTTGTCAAGAACTTCAGAGGGTCGGTGCAGAAGGTGCTAGAGTGTTGCGTGAGCTTGGGAACAAAGTCAAAAAGATGGAGAAATTAGGTCATAACGACATACTATTTGAATTGCACGAGGCTGCAGAAGAGTTGCAAAATAAAGTTGACCGGAAATCCTACCTCCTTGTCAATGCTGAGAGTTGGGAGATCGGAAATCGACCACAGGTTCTGTCAGAGCCTCAAGGTTTGCTGAACTCGGATAGTGAAGAACATAAAGTGCTGGGTTATAAGTCTTATAGTGAGACAGTATTTGATCTCCGATCAGTTACCATGCTGAATAGTTTGGATAACCTCAAGACTAATGTAAGTGTCAACCCCGTTGTCTCTCCCGGTGCACCCCCCGAGTATTTACTTAAGAAACAGATATCATGGTCTCCACACCCTTCATTTATTCCCGAAGCGAATCAAGTTTCAGAGAAGTCAAAAACATATGAGAATGCAAGTGCATTGTCATTGGCAACATTTACTTCACTTTTGATTGAATTCGTTGCGAGGATGCAAAACGTGGTTGACGCATTCGAAGAGCTGAGCAAGACGGCAAACTTTAAGGAACCCGAGGAGCTACCAGCAACAGCAAGAGAGTCCATTGGCCTTTGGTCCAAATTGTGTAGACGTCTGAAGTTTTAGAATTTGCATACAGCATCTTGGTTGAAGATTAGAAAAAGGCGTTTGGCATTGCGCTGCAAGTGGGTAAATTGTTAAAGAGAAAAAATAGTTTTGGTCCTAAAAATTAGGTTATTTCCGAGTTAGTCCTTTGAGTTTAACAATAAATAAGTCTAACTAGTTTTATTTCCAATTTAAATGGCGAGAAAATGTTTTTCCTTTCTCCCCACTTTCATATTTTTAGTTTGATTTTCTTTGAAATCAATAAAAAAAAACACCAAAGCTTTAACCTTATTTTGTTTCATCGTACAATTTTAATTATCTGATTAGTCTGAAATTAAGATATATTAACTTTTTCTTCTCGCTTCACATTCTTCAAATTCGAAAGAAAATACTCTTAACTTAGATGAATTAACGGGAGTATAAAAATCTATGTTTGAGACTTTGACGGAGAAATGTTTCAAGGATTTTGCATAAATTTCTCCCCAAATCTCTCAAATGTATTCTCCAAAATCCCAGAAAGAGAAAAGCAAAATTGCTAATCAGATCTGAAAAAAAAAACATAGCTAATCAACCAACAGAGATCGACTCGTCCAATCAAATCCAATCACCACAAAACAAAGTCTAAAAATGGCAGGAATATTTGAGTACTTCGTGGTGTGCGGCCTCGGCCCCGAGATGCGAACACTAGACGGGACCAAAGGGTACCATGGAACTCAGTACGTGTATTTGCCTTCTCTCCTTGACCAGTATCCACCTCTCAATCATACCCTCAATACAGTGTATACATATATACATAGATTTTTTTTCTTTGTTGTTATGATTGAAATACAGTTTTCCGTATATGTATATATATATATATATATATATTTGTCTGTTGTTATGACAGCCAGTAGGAGAGTTTTCTTTGTATGTATTGGAGTTAAGCAGGTCGATCTTAAATGAAGGGGGAAAAATAGCAGTTGTCTTTCTTTCATGAATTTGTATTGTTTTTACAAGACGAGGAAGTTGTTTTGTTTGCATTATAATGTCAAGCCGATACAATTAAGTTGTTATGGCTGTCTTTTGTCATCTTCTCGTATTTTTTAATTAAATTTTGTGCTTTCTTCTTTTAACAGGGATTATGACTATGTCTTCTGAAATTGGAAGCAGGGGAAGATCCACTTTCATCATTTGAATATGGCACAATTTTGGGTATGTTTCTCGAAACTGCAAAAATCTAACGTGTAGTTTAGGCTGACATCTTATGATGGTAGTTGAGAATTTTATCTGTTTCAGTTTCAAGATATTTGCAAAATAACAACAATATCTGCTCTAATTGTGCAGCTTTGATTGAGTCGGATGCAGAGGGAATTGGTGTTAGTGGTTTTGTTGAGTGTATAAGCGAGCACATAAGTTCAGTATGTATAGCTATAAGAAGCATACCCTTATTAACTGTTTCAGTGCACTAGTAACTTTATACTGGATTTTTTTTGCTCAGGGATGGCATGGTCAGCTGACTGAGAACAGTTTATAGCTGTGTAAGAATTGGTATGTTTATGCAAACTGTTGCTGTTCTTGGGTTTTTAATTTTATAGTGGATGTTGCTATTCAGGTTTCAGCAATTTCTTCTTCCATTATTCTTTTCCACTAGGTAATGATTTCCAGAATGAGTAATTTAAGAATCATAAGCGTGATCAAGTTTAAATAATTTTGTTAATGAAGTAAATTGTTCACCAACTTCCTATAAGCTGTTTTCTTTTACTTTCTGATCGGACTTTTTTTGTTTACTTTTCATGTTCATCTTGTAATAATGCTTTCTTTCTGTTTTAAATGTTCTTTTTTCCCATGCATGTCTGCTAACCCAGTTATATGAGACTTTGTTTTAGTTTCTCAATTAATAATGAAGTCTTAAACCGAAACTAATGCCCATCTGTTTTGGTTGTTTCCTTTTTTCTCAAATCTGCCAATTATGCAACTCTGGTGACTGCACAGCTAATTGTACTAGCCTCACACATGGTAGTTTGCTTTGTAATTTTGAATCCTTTTGTGGCACTTGCTTTTTGTTTCCAAAACTGTAAGCATTAGGAGTATTACATGTTGACTTGTAGGCTGGGCTGGGACTTCCTGATAACGAGGCTTGGTACATTATTGAAACAAATAGCAGAGAGAAACAATATTGGATACAAGTTGCTAGTAAGTACATCTATTCTGTGTTGTGTTATTGTGATTAACAATAAAGTTACATGGTTGATGGTAGTGTCCTGGCCTTTTTCCCCCTAACAAAAATATGAATGCTTCCAGATTATCTCACAGCCTAATTTGATTATTTTTGTGTGAGGAAGGGGCCATGGTGGCCGAAGATGGCAATGAATGATGGTGGTTAGGGATTTGTTGTTTGAAGAAGATGAACAAGATATTTTTCAGAGAGAACAATGTGTTTCTCTGTACTTTCTTATTATTCTTAATTATCAAATGTATACAGAGTAGGCATTTAAGTAGGCTGATATAGAGTTTTAATATAACTAAAGCTATATTTTATCTTTAATTTAAATAATACTTATTCCAAATTTAAATAAGACTTCTAATAAATCTAAACTACTTATTAGGAATAAACTCTAATTACACATTAAATAAAAACTCTAACACTCCTAGTCAACTTACACTCCCCTCAAGCTCTAACACTCGGATAACTTACATTTTGATGTATTATTTGATCTAATAATCCTTTTTGTTTTAGGTTTCCACTAATCTGCTGACAGGTGCTAGATCAGACTCTGCATTGTTGTAGAATGAAATGATACCGAGTATGGACTTCTCTAAAATCTGTCCTTCATGCACCCTTGCCCACTTGACTCCGTTATTCCTTCCAAGTTCATAGTTTAATTCTCATGACTTGAACACCGTGTTCAATTTTTGGGTTTATTTGTTATGGCCGATTGTGATTGGGATTGATGGTTAAGCCCATCAAAGGGGGACTGAAAACTTTCAGCTCATCAAAGGGATATTGAAACCTTATTCATTAAAGAGAAACCCAGATCTCTTTCGGATTTTTGAAAGTTCTGCTTAGCATTTTATTATTTCATATAACCCTTTAAATAATGACCAGTATTATTAAGTAAATAAAAAACCTATTCCAGAAGGAAGCTAAATCAACTGAAATAAAAAATATAATCAAGAAACTTCAGGAAAGAAATAGAAGCGTAATCTAAGCTTTAATTAAAGGACACAAATTAATGGCCTTTCCTTAACATAGATTTGGCCTGTAACATTGTTCTTGAATTTAATTTTGATTTCCATCTAGCACCTTTTCTCTCTCCTTCGTGGAATATTCCTCTAGTTTGGCTTTTAAGGTTTCAACTTGTGCAGAAGCACCCCTTTTGCACAAGCTAGAAGTCAATACTTTTTCTCAAATGTACCCTTTATCATTTCTGTAGTCCACAATTGTGCTAGGCTTAAGCCCCGTTTTTGATTTTGATCAGCGTTTTTAACGGTCGTTTGACCCTCAATCTCAATGTCAAACAACTCTCGATTTGATCTCCAACGGGCGTTTGCCCACCTTTATCAGCCCTCCAAACGGGCGTTTAAGAAAGCTAAAATTTTCAACTTTTTAGAACGGGCGTTTGGGCCCCCAAAGCTGGTTTCCAACCTCAACTATAAAGATGAAAGATCGCCTCATAGTACACTTGCGTTGCTTTCTCACAGAAGACACTAGTAATTGAAAATAATTTCCATGTGATTTGACATGCATTACCTTTAACCAATAGTGGCAATTAAATCAGTAAAATTCTACATTGCTCCAGAAAATGTTCGAGTGCCATATAAATTGTAATAGTAATCATTTGGTCCATGTTCCTGGCCTGATTGCCCATGTAACTTTTTTAAAAATAAAAATAAAAAAATACATAAATATAATTGCTGAATTGATGGTGCCCCATTATGTTTCAGATAAAACTCAGAGGACTTTTGTCACATATCCAGCAACTTCGTATCAATTACCGAGGCATCGTATCTGTGAAGCCACAATCAGTATTGCCTCCTGGTCCTGGATTGTCATCCCCACGTATAAAGGATGGTGTAGATGAGAATCAACAACCTGTAGAGGCTTCTGGTATTGGAAGGAGCTGGGTGCAGAGCATGTTCAGTAAGGATACAGCATCAAGAACAAACTCATTTAGTCGTGTTCGTAAATGGCCTTCTGATGGTGCTGCAGGTATATATTTTGTTATCATTAGATGCCTAGAGTGTTTTATATTTAGGTCACGGACCAATGTTATCATGGCTGATTATCTTTGTAACTGATCAGAGAATGGGAATGCACGCAAACAAGATTTGTCTGCTGCTGGGAAGAAGAAAACACAAACAAATGCTCGCATATTGAGGGGTCATAGTGGTGCTGTTACTGCTTTGCATTGTGTAACTAGAAGAGAAGTGTGGGATCTTGTGGGTGATCGTGAAGATGCAGGTTTCTTTATTAGTGGAAGCACTGACTGTACAGTGAGTGGCTATATCTTTTATTCTATATAAACTTCGGTTGGTTTAGCATTCAAACGATAGGAGAAGTTAATATATTGTTTGTAAGTCTTTGGTTATGTTTCTCGAAGAGTGTTTCCATTGTTAATCTCAATCTTTAAATGTTATGTTCTTCCCTATCTTGCGTCATGTTCAGATTGAGGGACCCTAGTTTTTTTCTGCACAGTCATACGATCTTTTAATTGTCTCCTAAGACTTCATTGGTTAGTTTTTCTGCTTATCAAAATATCACTACATCACTAGAGAATTCGGTTTCTTGGGCCTTCTTCGAAACTTAGTTACTCTCTGTTAATTCCATCATGTTCATATCCATAATCACTTGCAAAGTGTGGTTATGACTTATGATTTGGTGCAAGTATTTATGATTGCTCATTTTTGTTTAGTTCAATAGTTATGATTTGGGTTTTTAACTCTTCCAGGTTTAGATTTGGGATTCAAGTCTTCGCGGTTCTGAACTTCGGGCTACTTTAAAAGCACATACAAGGTCTCTGTTATGATATTTAAACCCTTTTACCGGTCGTTCTTTTGATTAAAATGTTTTTTCATGTCATTTTTTTACTTGTTTAAAGTTTGTTTAACATTATCCACTACTCTTGCTATGCAGAACCATCCGTGCCATTAGTTCTCATAGAGGAAAAGGTGTATCTGGTTCCGATGACCGGTCTGTTATCGTATGGGACAAGCAAATAACCCAGTTGCTGGAGGAACTAAAGGGTCATGATGACCAGGTTAGCTTGTTCATAACATCCTTGATTGCAAACTGGAGAAAAAATAACATCCTTGATTGCAAACTGGGTTTAATTATTCCTTAGAGATGTCTGTTTTTCCTCTTGGATATGCAAGCTGCTTGGCCTATGTATTGGGTTTCATTTGAATAGAGAGAACTTCCATGCAGTCCTTTGTATAAAAATTAGTGCTCGTGTACGTTTTACTAAGCTTCTTTCCCAGCAACTTCTTTGAATGCTGTTTGTTTTCTTATTTTTGTGAATTACTTTTTGTGATTCCTAATTCTAAATTCCTTTTCCTCAATGGTGTTCTGCAAGGAATCTTAGCTATTTTTCTTTTTCTTTAATGTGCGTGAATTGTATAACTGAAACACGACATCCGTCTTTATGTTACTGTAGGTCAGCTGTGTGCGGATGCTGTCCGGTGAGCGTGTCCTAACAGCTGCTTATGATGGAACTGTTAAGATGTGGGATGTCCGAACTGATACTTGTGTGGCTACAGTCGGTCGCTGTTCTAGTGCAGTTTTATGCATGGAGTATGACGACTCCAGTGGGATCTTGGCTGCTGGTGGAAGAGACGCGTATGTATAAATCACTTGCAATTCACCTCTAGATGATAAATTAAATTTATTGCTTGTCACGTTGAAGTTAACTGATGGATCTTTTGCATTGTCAGGGTAGCAAATATCTGGGACATCCGTGCTGGTAGGCAGATGCACAAGCTTCTACGGCATACAAAATGGATACGGTTAGCAAAGAAATGAACAAGTTTTCAATTTTTTGGTTCATTGCTGTGCGTGTGTGTGGACCTTGGAAGGAACAGTGTGCTCATGTGTCAGTTATGCAGGTCTAGGAGAATGGTTGGAGACACGCTGATTACGGAGAGTGATGATTGGACTGCTAGAGTCTGGACTGTTTCCCGGGGAACATGCAATGCTGTTCTTGCCTGTCATGCTGGCCCGCTACTTTGTGTTGGGTTCTCAGCATCAGACAAAGGAATAATAACTGGTTGGCCCTAAATCTGTTTATTTTATTGTACTTTGGCCACCATTTTGTCTGGTGCCGGAAAAGGGACTAGTTTAGCATTATTTTTAAAAAGTAATTTTTAAAATTATTGTTGAAAAGAGATTTAAAAAAAATTAAAAAGTTAGCTGTAAGATTTTAGTGTTTGACATTGCTGTCAAAAAGTACTTTTGAGAAGATAAGTGATTATTTTAAACATGATATTGTAAGTTATATATGTGTATGTATATATATATAAATGATATTCAAATTTTTTAATGTTATAATATATAAAATATATCAGCTTAAATTATTATAAAAATATAAAAATATTAATAAATGAATCATATAATTATGTATTTGTAAAAAAGATAAGTTTATAAATTATAAATAAAACAATAGCAAATGAAGGTTCAAATTATAATTTGACTCCCAAAAGTACTTTTCCAACCGCAAAAGCTAAAAATTTCAGTTTTTACGTTTGGGTTGAAAAACACTTTTCAAACACAGTTTTTTTCTCCAAAAGTTATTTGTTTAGCATTGCTTTTGATTTTAAACAAAAGTTGGTTTGAAAAGCAATGTTAAACGCACCCTAAATATAGTAATAATACTTTGAAAAACATCCTCTCAGGTTCAACAGATTGGCTGCTCCAATTTTTGGAAAATGATGATGGTAAGTGCTGTATTGCAATCCAAGCATTATTCATCTTTCTATTTGGTTTGGTTTTGTCCAACCTGGTTAAAGCAATTACTGAAGATTTAGTCTAAAACTGGTTTGACTCTTCATTGTGCGTGTTGACTATAATCTTTGAATAGATATCTCCCAAAGTCGTCTTTTACTTTCGAAAAGGCGACTAGTTTATATTTTGTTTTGGGTGCAGAAGGAATAAAAGCGTGAAGAATGTAACCATTCATGCAGCTCCCATCTTGTCTATAAATGCTGGAGAGCAGTGGTTAGGAATTGGAGCGGCTGACAATTCCATGTCTCTCTTCCAAAAGCCTCAAGAGAGGCTCGGTGGTGTGCCTAACACGGGAGCCAAAATGTCTGGGTGGCAACTCTATCGGACCCCTCAAAAGACCAATGCTGTGGTATGCTTTATCCCCCACCACCATGTTTGGTTGTTGGTTTTCATTTTTTTTATCCCTCATGCACTTATTGATTGTTTTGTATATGCGCTGGAGTTGTGTAGCGGTCGTATTTCGGCCTTAACGTTGGTATGGATGTGTGTGTGTAGGTAAGATGTGTGGTTTCGGACCTGGAAAGGAAAAGGATATGCAGTGGGGGTCGGAATGGAGTTCTTCGACTTTGGGAAGCCACAATCAACATCTGAGTTTCGTTTCATCTTTTCTTCTCTTGTGGTTTTGTATGTTTTTTGGTTTCACTGATTGCTTGTTTGTTAGGGAAGAGGTGTTGTCATGTGTAATTGATTGGAGAAATTAATTAAGTTATTCGTTAATCCAGAATGGGTCTTTTTCTGTGTTCAGTTTTAATGCAACATAACATCCTGCATTTGAGCTAAAGCTCATATGGCCCCGCAAAGTATGTACAGAACTCATCATTATAAATCACGAAAACAATACAAACTTTACAATATTATATTTTAATATATCATCTCCTCTCAACATTTGTTAAGAAATCAATCAAGAAAAATAATCTGTAATCAAAAGAATTTCAATCACCATTGTTGTACTTTCGTTTTCGAGTCTCTGCCTTACCATTTTTCTGCTGTCAATTTGCTTGTAGGGTTCTCTAAACCTCTAAAGGTTTCTTAGGTCTCGGGGGTTATTCAGAGGTAATCTCACTACATCTTCCATTCAACAACGATCCCTCAATATGATCGTTGTTGAGTCCATTTGACACATCAACTGAGCCTACTACTTGACAGATAGACCTATCCTTATCAATCTATTAATAGTTTATCGATTCTAGATTTGACACCAGCCGACCTATTATTAAAGACATAAATACCGTATAGTTAGACTGAAGGAGTATGAGAATATTCTAATAATCTCCTAGAATATTAATGACTACTGTTTATCATCTTCTCCACTCTATTTCGTTCACATTCTTACTGTTTACGACTTTCTGTGTAATTCAGAAGAGATAAACCATCTAAAATTACTATCATTTCATCCTATCCATCAAGAAACATACACAATCTGAACCTATCGACAACAATCTCGGTGCTTCTTTGAACATATAACCTTGGAACTCTTCTTTTATAAAACCAGGGCTTTCTGGCACAACGCACCGAGTATATTTTATCTTAAATTATTTTAGACCAATGTTCTTCAGGTTGAACTTTGAGGCGTGTTTGAAGGCCTATGACTCGCCTAAAACCAAGGCTATGATCGCTTAATCGTGCAACTTGACAACGTCGATACCCTCAGACTCCTTGTTAATCCATTGGCCACGAGCCCTATGCTTTGGTTAGAGTCGTAGCAGCTCTTCTTGCCAGAGCTTGGTTCGTTGAGTTCATTCTTATTTGTCAAGAGGCGAATATGTCAGCTGATCTTATGGCAAAGCTTGATACTCACTCGCATAGTTCGCTTGCGGTTACCTTGGTACTACCTATAGCGCTTTTTAATTTATTGCATAGAGATATTTTCGGACCCCTACACCCATTTAGGGGAGCCTAATATAATGGCTATAACCTTATTTTCATTCAAAAAAAAATAAAGGCTTTAAGGTTTAGAATTTAAGGCGTTAAGATTAAAAATTTTAATTTTAAATTTTATAATTTAAATTTAAAAATTACACAAAATGTACATTGCCTGTTTTAAAATTTTTATATTATTTATATATATATTTAAGGCATCAGTTTTTTTTATTCAATTGAAGGCATCGGTTAAAGGACAAGATTTGAGATTCAAGGAATCTTGATGTCTTAAGTTAGATTTTACTATTCATCACATGTATTATTAATCAAAATCTACTTGTAATTAAAAAAAAACAATATGAAGCGCTTAAGCAACGTGAATCCGTCCCTATGCATCTTTCTGTTTTTGTTTTACGGACGAAGAAAGAGGCAAGCAAAGCGAGGTTAGGTTTAAAGCTCCTCTGTCTCAGCCTCAGCTATTTGCTTTTAACTTTAAAGTCTCCCAACAAGCTTGACGTGACCTTCCTCTTTACCTTATTAACAACGCCAACTCCCCACAGCTCCTTCCCTAAACATGGCTTATTCCTCCTCTATCCATTTCCTTCTCCTCTTCTGTTTGCTCTTCATTTCCACTGTCGCTCGTCTCTCTCCGGCCACCACCACGACCACCCTCGATGTCGCTTCGTCTCTTCAACAGACTCACCACATTCTTTCCTTTGATCCACAATCCGTACAGCCCCTTTTCTTCAACTCTTCTGTTTTCTCGGTTCCACTTCACTCTCGGGGATCGGTACAGAAAACCCACCACACCGACTACAGAAGTCTCGTGCTATCCCGACTCGAGCGTGACTCTGCCCGAGTGGACTCACTCAACACCAGACTCCTCTTTGCCCTTAATGGAGTCAAGAAATCCGAGGTGAAGCCGGTGCCTACCAAGATCGAAGCTGAGGCGCTTTCTACCCCGATTATTTCCGGGACAAGCCAAGGGAGTGGAGAGTATTTCACCCGGGTCGGAGTCGGTAGCCCGGCTAAACAATACTACATGGTTCTGGATACCGGGAGTGATATTAACTGGATCCAATGTGAACCCTGTGCAGACTGTTACCAACAATCCGACCCGATTTTTAATCCATCCGGATCCTCCACTTACTCTCCGGTTACTTGCGAGTCGAGGCAGTGTACTTCTCTTGATGTTTCCGTTTGCCGTGGCGGGAAATGTCTGTATCAAGTCTCGTACGGAGATGGGTCTTACACTGTCGGCGAGTTCGTCACCGAAACGGTGTCGTTGGGTAACTCTGGGAGCATCAAAGGCGTCGCTTTGGGTTGTGGCCATGATAATGAAGGCTTGTTTGTTGGAGCGGCGGGGTTGCTTGGACTCGGTGGTGGATCCATGTCTTTAACTTCGCAGATGAAAGCGACGTCGTTTTCTTACTGTTTAGTGGATCGTGACTCGACCGGTTCGTCGACGTTGGATTTCAACTCGGGCATACCGGCCGACGCGGTGGTCGCTCCATTAAGGAAGAGCGGAAAGATCGATACGTTTTATTACATCGGTCTGACCGGGTTCAGTGTAGGTGGCCAACCGGTTATCATCTCCCCGGGGCTCTTCGACATGGACGACTCGGGGGACGGTGGTGTTATCATAGACTGCGGGACTGCCATAACCCGGCTGCAAACTCCGGCGTACAACGCGCTCCGAGACGCGTTCGTGAAACTGACAAAGGACCTGCCGACGGCGAGCGGGGTGGCGCTGTTCGACACGTGTTACGACCTGTCTTCGAGGAGCAGCGTGAAGGTGCCAACTGTGTCGTTTCATTTCGGCGATGGGAAATCAATGGATTTACCCGCTAACAATTATCTGATCCCGGTGGATTCGTCGGGGACGTATTGCTTCGCGTTTGCCCCGACGACGTCGTCTATGTCTATTATCGGGAACGTGCAGCAGCAAGGGACACGTGTCAGCTTCGACTTGGCTAATAGTCGGGTGGGCTTCTCTTCGCATAAATGTTAAAAAGGGGTATACGTGTTTAACTAGTTTTATTTATGAGATTTCTACTTTTACGTGTAATCTTATAATATGTACTTTCTCTAGGTATGTATGAGGGCTCCAGTTGAGTTGAGTGGGGCCAGATTAAAGAAGGATGGGTCCCACTCGAATAAATTCTCCAAAAAGGAAACAAACAAAACTTTAGGGTGGTGTAAGTGAGAAGTTAATTACTATATTTTTAAATCTGCATTTAGTTTTAGTGTTTTATTTACAGTTGAATATTGCTGATAATATTAGTACTATTAATTTACAAGTTTTTTATTTTTATAATTTCTTATTCTGGAACTAAATTAAATTAAAACATGGGCTCCCCTCCGGTGGGGAATGTGGGCAACATTTACGGTGGTTGTCGGCAAGCGCTTTCTATATTCTGGTGTTGTCAGCTTCGTCAGATGACACGTACAAGATTCTACAGGCCCGCCATTTCCCGCCAATCCAGCAAACGCAATCAACTAGATATTTGGAAGTAGGATATTGTCGTTGAGTTTTTTTACTTTAAAGATTGAAGCCTTTTTATTTTATTTTATGATTTAAGATAATTTTTATCAAAACAATAAAGTAATTAATAAGTTTGGTTGAAATGACATGCAATAAGTAGTACAGTGAAGTTAAAAGTAGGTCGATTTTCGCACTGACTTTATGATTTAAGATATTTTTTTATCAAAACATCATTAGTTTAAGGGTTTAATGTAATTAATAGTCTTGTAAAAGAGTTTAGGTATTTATGGTTTATAATTTTAGAGTTTATTGTTTATTGTTTTAGGGTTTTAATGTTGTAGTGTTTTAGGTTGTGTTTAGGGCTTATTGTTTTAGGATTTAAGGTTTTATGGTTTGTGGTGTGTGGTTTAGTGTTTATGGTATAGTTTAAGTTTATGGTTAAGAGTTTTATGGTGTATGGTTTGTGTTTTAGTGTCTATGTTTTTAGAGCTCATGGTTTGTGGTTCAACGTTTATGATTTTAAGGTTTAGGGTTTATGATTTTAGGGTTTAGGATATTAAGATTTAATTACATCAACCACTATAAATTAACTATGTTTAACTTTTAGGAATGTAATTAACTATATTCTAATAGATTCCGAAATAAGCATTAATGAAAAAATTATTAGATGATCTGTCTCACTACGCCATCCATAGACTCATTCAATAATAATTTTCCATTTTATTTTTTTTTCAAGGTGAATCTTCAGCTCTTTCCTACATGTAATTAAAGAGTGGGTAGTTACTTAGAAATTACGCTAAAATAGATGAATCTGATTGGATGGACTATAAATGACGTAATGAGCCGGATCCATCTAATAATTTCTCGCATTAATAATAGGAACCCTACCAAAAAGTAGGTTTAAACATTGATCAATGGATTTTATCTCAACCACCACAACCCATGTAATAATAAGGCAGAGACAAATTGAAATTTTTAAATTTTCACCTAATTCAGATACTTTTTTTGTATTTGTTAATAATATTATTTCGAAATCTTAAATTTCTAACGAAACTTCTTAAAAATTTGTACCCCATACATAGATTTTTATACTCGTCTTTGTAATAGCATAAACAGATTTAAATCTTATAATAATCCAAATTATTTAGGTCAATCTCATCATCTCGGTTATTTTAAATCAATCTTTTTTGACCGTTATACAATACCTTAGAACACGAATTTGAAATATAAAAAAGCTCAATTACTTTATCCCAATCTCTGTATCAACAATATCATTTAAGATTTTATATTATGTACTTATTTTTTTATAATGCAAACATTTTTTTAAAAAAAATTAGTCCTACATATTTATTTTGAATGGTAATTGGTCACCGGATGTAGTTAAGGGTTGGTGTGATGCTGTTTATCACGTGAAAAAAAAAGCCAAAAAAATTGACAGTAAAGGATAACCCAATACGGCCCCCCTTATTACTTGGGTTAACTACACAAATGGTCACCGAATTTTTAAAAGTTATATAATGAGCATTAAACTTTAGTTTTTGATATAAAATGGTCACTGAGTTGTTAATTGTCGTTAAGTGTGAGACGTGCTAGTTACAAAATTTTGAATAATAGAACCTTTAATCCTCCATAGTGACACATTCTATCAATTTACTCCTAATTTAACCCTCATTATTGATGTCTAAATTAATTGAATGTGTAAATATTGAGGATTAAATATGTTATTATACAAATTTCCGTAGTTGCCACGTCTCCTAATTAACGGGAATTAACGGCTCAGTGATCATTTTGTAATAAAAACTAAAGTTTAATGCCTATTATGTAACTTTTGAAAGTTCGGCGACCCTTTCATATTTTTAAGGATAGTTTAGTGACCATTTGTGTACTTTACCCTTACTTCCTCCAGCTCCTTTCATTTTCACTTACTGGTTTTTATGTTCTATTATAATTTTAAACTTCACTTTTTTATTTATTATTGATTAAAATATTAAAAATATAATTTAAAATTTTGATTTGAGATATACTTTTTAAACTAACTATGTACATAAAATAATAAAATTAAATTAAAGTTTCACTAGAAAAATGTAAAACAATGATTAGATGATGACACGTTTTTATAAAATCTTAAATTTAAAGTTCTTATCATATAAAATAATCTGAATCTTTGATAATGGGAAATTTTCCTAGATATTACAACGGAAAATTATTTGGTGAAGTGGGGTGAATTTTTTTTTTATTTCAACTAAAAATGTTTGAATAGTTATAATATAAGACTTCGTGAAGTGTAGACGCTTTAGAAAAAAAACTATTTTAAAAATAATTATCTGAAGTCGACAAGATTTTCAGACGACTTCTCTGGAAATTTTACAGAAATAATGTAAGGGAATTTTTTTTCCCAAAATAATTCATGTGTTAGTTTATTTCCCAAAATAGGATAGTTACTACAGTGCCACTAAAGACGATACCAGCTGGTACCGTCTTCACCCTTGTTTTTTTTTGTTGTGTGCAAGGTGACGTGTAGCTCAAAGACTGGGCCAGCTGGACCTGACTTTGAACAGGGAAGACAGGCTCAGCTGGCCCCGACTTCACCTGTCCTCATAACAGGCTTTGCAGGCCTGCAACGCAGACGTGTCACGCATGCATGAGGTGCCGGGGTGGTTTGGTTGGGTGGCAGGCTTAGGTGCCAGACCTTAGGCCTGGTATTTGATTGAAATTGGGAGGTGAAATTTGAATGAGTTGTGTTTAAATTTTTTTAAATATATAGGGGTAGAGGTTAAAAATTTGTAAGTGTAATTAAAGGAGATATAGGGGTATACGAGGGAAAATTTGTGTTAAATAGTTAAGGTTTGAATGAAAATTTTAAGTGAGGAAGGAGTGGAAGAAGAAGAAGAATATTGGTGAAGAAAAAATTGCGTAAGTTTATTCTAATTATTTATAAATTTTTTATAGTGGGTTTGTTTTATTTTTTATGTTTGATATAGTTTGTTCGATATCTGATTAATGTAGATTCAAATGTTAGTGTATTTAAAAAAATCAAAATTGAGTTTGTTCGAATTATATTAATGTAGATTGGATTGGAATATATTTAAAAAAATCAAATTTTTTGTTTGATATAGATTTGAATTTTAAAATTTATTTTATAAGTGAGTATGTTATTTAAATTAATTATTTTAAATTTAGTAAATATATATTAGAAAAAAATTTCGAAATATATTAAAAATATTAAAAAATAAATTTTAAGTTTGATATAGATTCGAATTTGAGTTTGTTTGAATTTAATTAATGTAGATTCGAATGTTAGTGTAATTCTAAAAAAAAAATTTTGTTTGTTCGATTTTTATTGTTGTAGGTGGGAAAATGAGCAACAACAGATTTGTGACGATTATCCATTACAAGGGACAAATGGTGAAAATCGATGCGGGCATTGTATTTGAATCTGAATCCACTACGAAGATGAGATTTGAAAATAATATCACACTTCGAGAAATGAAGGGGAAAATAACACAGAAAATTAGAACAAAGATTTATGGGTTGCGTTACCGGTGGATGACACGTGATAATCCAGTCAGATATTGTGCAATCAATCTCGAAGACGATGATGATGTTCAAATGATGATTGCAGAGCATGAATCTATGGATGTTCGATATATCGAGTTGTTTACCGAGGTGCGTGATGTCCCTAGCACATCCAGGAACATTGTTGGACAACAAGGTCAAATGGAATTCTGTAATAAGATTGATGTGCCTGGAGGCAGTTTTGCGGCAATATTGGCAAGTGGGACATCAGATGCATTTCATCCAACAGGGCCTTCGATATATGGTTCATCATACATGTCGGATGTTGATATGATCGATGATGTTGATGTGGGAAACCTACGTGGTCGATGGGGTGAAACACTTGAAGATTCTAGCGAAGATGAAGATATTGAGGATCCTGACATGTTCCCCAACGACGTAGGTGATGCCCTTAGTTTTGGTATTGGAGAAATCATTCCGATCGGGGACAACATTACATTATACGAACCTCCCACTCACATGAGCTTAGTGGATTTCGATGCGATGAGGGCGCCTCAATTTCCTGATATGCCCTGATTAGCTTCTAGTGCGCATGGTGAGTTATCCATTGGACTTCAATTTGATGAAAAGAATGAAGCTACATTGGCAGTGAAAGAGTACAACATCGAGAATCACGCGGACTACGTTGTTGTAGAATCCAATCAGAGGACTTTCTTTCCAAGTGTGTAAAATATGGTGAAGGGTGTAATTGGAAGATTCAAGTTTCGAAGCTTCAAAGGAAAAATTGTTGGGAGGTGACAAAATACCCGGTAGAGCACACATGTTTACGGACTTCCATTGACCAGGACCACCGTAAATTAGACTCGACTGTGATAAGCCATCACGTAATGAAGCTTGTAGAAGCCAATCCAAGGGTTCCCGTTTCCATGATTTAGGCAACCATTGCACAACAGTTTAGATACCAGATCAAATACAAGAAGGGGTGATGTGCACGTGATAAGGCAATGGAGTCAATGTATGGGGATTATGATAAGTCGTACAATGAGTTACCGGCTTTATTACTTGCAATGACACATTTTATCCCAGGCACCATAGTGAGGTATCAAACCACATATGCGTACGACGGAGAATGCCGACTTGTTGAGGGGCATAAATTTTTTCATCGACTTTTCTGGTCAGTCAAGCCTTGCATTGGAGGTTTTCCATACTGTAAACGTATGATCCAAGTCAATGGGATGTGGCTGTTTGGCAGATACTCTCATGTGTTGTTGATTGTTGTTGCGCAAGGTGAGGAGAATAATGCATTCTTGATTGCATTCACAATTGTTGAGCAGGAATCGAGAGAATCGTGGAATTTCTTCTTGACGAATTTACGTGACCATGTTATCAAAGAAGATGGGGTATGCATTATATCCGATAGAGGGTCAGGTATAAAAGCAACAACTAACCGGACGAAAGTCATTGGACACCTCCACACGCATACTCCGCATATTGTGTGTGTCACATCGGAAAAAATAGCTACGAGAAGTTTAAAAAGCAATACCTTCGCAGTGAGATTTTGAGCGTGGGTAAGCATATTTCTTACAAAATCAATTATATTATCATATAAATTTATTTATGTTTGTGTTTTGATTTCTCTCGGACATGACACAAGATATATACTAAAGTAGCCGGAATTTGAGATGAAGATGGAGAATTTACAGAAGTACGGTGAACGCATTTGGAGTTGGGCAAATAGTATCGAGAGGGAAAAATGGGCCCAATCCTACGATGAAGGTGGTCGATGATATGGACAGATGAAAACCAACCTTGTAGAGTGCATAAATGGAGTGCTCAAAGGTTCACGTCATCTCCCAATAGCCAGCTTGGTGAAAGAGACATACTACAGGCTGGCGAAAGTTTAGACAGTTAAAGGGAAGGAGATCGAGGCCTTGATAAATAGGGGACAATCTTGGGCTTCTGAGCTTGTGCAAAAAATAGAAGAAAATATCAATAATGCAACGTCGCTGCAGGTACATAGGTTCGACCGAATCAATCAGACGTTTGATGTTGTTGGACCGAGACGCAACAACGAAGCCCCGCACTCAAATGTATTTTGGGTTAATTTCAGACGTAGGTGGTGTGATTGTGGAGCATTCCAGGCTTGACGATATCCATGTACTCATGGAGTTGCAGCATGTATGTCTGTAGGGGTTGGCTCGTACACATATGTTGATGAATGCTTCGATCTCCGGATGATGGTTAATATTTACAGAACTGAGTTTCTACCGATCGCGAATTCAAATTATTGGCCTTAGGTAGAGCATGAAAAATGGTTACTGGATCCTCGACTACGTTGAAGCCCAAATGGTCGACCTAGATCGACTCGCATCTATACCAGCATGGATCTTTATCAAAGAGAGAAGGGACAACGGAAGAGATGCACCATATGCAGGGCTGAAGGGCATTCGAGATCAAATTGCCCAAATGAACCTAGATTCGTGCCAATGTCTCACTGATTTATTATGTTTCTATTCAAAAATATTATGTTTATATGAGTAAAAAACTGAGATTTAAAGTTTATTTTTTATTTTATCCGTATTTCGTTAATTTTATGTACATTTTTGTTAATTTTTGAAAAGTGGTATTTTTTGTTAAATTTTTTATCCTTAGTTAGCCCCATTTTAATAGTAAAGATATTTAAATTTCATGCTTGAATACTTATGTATTTGATAGATTTAGCTAAAGTTAGTGAATAATTAACTAATAACAGTGGAAACATAAATACAAAAAATTCAAAATACATACAATTATTTCTTATGTAATTTCTGGACATGACGGAGAGTGGTGGAAAGATAACTTTACGGAGGCCGTTGAGCACGATGGGGCCTCTATGCTACTTTGGGATCCACTTCATCTTCCTCTCTGGTGTAGCTCGGCTCATCAGTCACCGAGGGCATAAGAGACGGTGTTGTGAAGAAATCCATGTAACTTCCTTGCCATCCCATAATATCTGGTGAATTCATGAAATTTTGCATTTCCTGAAAATCCATGTGCTCGCCAAAATTTGAGTAAATGGGCGGCTCTGGCAGATAGAACTCGGGTCTGTAAAAACCAGTATCATCACACCCGACATTATCAACGGAGCTCAAACCCATTCCAGGTTGTACAAATGTCTGAACTGTTCTTTTTCCCATATATCTGCCATCGGTACTGTGCCCAGCTCCAAGTTCCAATCGGTTGGCCAACCTTCTGGGTTTCTACTACCAACGTTTTGTACTACCTGATGTGCCCGCTGCAAACTTCGAATATTTACCTTTGCCACCATATTTTTTCTTGTATCTGTGGCATTTTTCCCGTCTTTCGAGAGTAGTTAAGTACGGTTTTCTATTAGTACGATACCAGATCATGTACTCTGAACTCCCATTATTCAAATCATCAGAGTCTGCTAGACTGCGATTGGGAAGGGATGAACCTCTATCGTTCTATAGAGCAATATAATCAGCATGACGGACTTCTCAATCCGTATCTACCCTGTCACGTCCATCAAGGCTGTGAAGAAAGTAATGATCACGTGGAGCATGCGGAATGGACTGGTGGAATCCGAATTGCCTCATCACTCTATCAGCAAAGTGGAACTCGACAGTAGCAAAGTGGATCAACGGTGTAACACTACACCATAAAACTGCACCCACTGCCAAATAATCTGGTAGACATATGCTATCATCCTTGTAAGCATTCTAAATAAACTGCAAAAAAAAATTCTCTTTAATAAAACATCTAACTACATGTACATATTAAATTTAACGAAATAAACTTGTGTTCCACATACCTATTCCTCACAATACGAATTGATATAGGATCTACAGACTCTGACGTTGTTGTGCACTAATCCAGTCTCATGCTTTTCGTCGCACCATCTACAAATAAATCACAACAATATTTAAAAACTATAGATTTTTTAAATTTAAACATTCAACTCAAAATCAGGATAGTTACCTTGCAACAAGAGGAAACTGTATATGTGTTCGAGTGATCGGTGTAAAAAAGGGAAGTCGCTGCCAAGCACATGCTTGCAATAATAGCAGACATCCACCAATACCCGATACCTTCTTACCCTTTTCCAATATAGCACCCTTGCACAACTCCTGTTATAAACACGCTAATATGGTTGATCCCCAACTATATTGGGAACTTTCCCAATGAGTCTAAAAAAACTGTAGATATCTGACACTGACAAAATTGCCAAATTTATCATGCATCAGTACCCACCAATCATCTGCAGAATATATGCTCAACTGGCCTGATAAATCTCTTCAACCGGACTATACGGATTAAGTCCAAATTCACTTTCCAACCAACTCAATTTGACTCAAGACCCTTTTCACATTGTTTCCATATGGCACCTTCCTAAGGTACCTTTCGCAAATTTCAGTTGTTGAACCACTAGTACGCCCGACCAGTGGCTTTCCGTTTACAGGGACCCCGATAAGATATACCACGTATTCTAGCGTGATCGTACATTCTCCACAAGGCATATGGAATGTATGCATCTCGAGTCTCCAACGCTCAATTAGAGCGGTGATCAATCCGGGAACCAACTTGTACCCGTAAAGGAATGTCGCATGATAAAATCCCGCCACGTACAAGAAGTCCATGATTCTGTTATCTAGCGGGTTTCTACCATACATCGATGATGTCTAAATGTATCATCTGCCTCCTGCAATTAACACATTATATAAACAAAATTAATATATAAAAAATACAAAAAATACATAAGCTGTTTTATTTCAAATAAACCTTACCATCTCATCAATCGCAAGACTAGTTATGTGTCGATCCTCTAAATGCAACAATGGAGTTTGCTCAGCCATCCTACATGACAAGTAAAATAAACATTAGTCACTCGAACCCGACACTATAACATACAATTATAAAGAAAAACACAATAATTTTTTTAAATAAATTAAAAACTATTTCAACTTAAAACTAAACTATCTCAAACATAAATAAAAATAATAATATGAACATACTATTTTTTAAATTAAACTACAACATAAAATTAAAAATTTAAATTACAATATAAATTATATCAAACTACGACACTATAACATACTAACTAAAATAACACTACATGCATGCATCAAATATAAATTATATCAAAGATACATAAAATCTAAATAACATACAAATTTTTTTAATTAATCTACGGCATACAATTACAAATTTTAATTACTTGTCTTACTAATTAACATTAAATTTTTAAAATAAAAAATTTAAAATAAACATTAAATATTCAAATATTATTACTAATTAAAAAATTAAATACACATGCTTACTTATATTTCTCCAACTCTTCTTCTTACCCTCTTCTTCTCAAAAAATTCCTTCAACATTCAACACATTTCACATTTAAATTATCAATTATTATTATTACTAATTAAAAAATTAAATACACATATTACTTACTCACAATATTTCTCCAAATCTTCTTATCCTCAAATCAACAATATTTCACACACTTTCAACCGTCAATAGCCAACAAAAAAAACATAAAATTATAATGATACACACACAACTCATCATCAACAACAAATAATTTTTTTTACAAACAAAACTTTACTTACTCACAATATTTCTCCAAATCTTCTTATCCTCAAATCAACAATATTTCAAACACTTTCAACCTTCAATAGCAAAAAAAGCATAAAATTATAATGATACACACACAACTCATCATCAACAACAAATAATTTTTTTTACAAACAAAACGTAATAAATTTACATACAAAAATACTTACAAATTTTCGAATCTTCTTCTCCAAATAATTTTCTCACCTTCAACTATCAACCTACACCATTCTCCCCCCACACCCCTTATTTAACTCGCCCAAACCCCTATGCCACCCAACCAGACCACCCCCAGCACCCTCATGCATGCGTGACACGTCCGCGTTGCAGGCCTGCAAAGCCTACCATGAAGACAAGTGAAGTCGGGGCCAGCTGAGCCCGTCTTCCCTGTTCAAAGTCGGGTCCAGCTGGCCGAGTCTTTGAGCTCCAGTCTTTGAGCTCCACGTCATCCAACCCCAAATTTTAACACTAATTTTCATTAACCTTCAACTTACGAAACCAACATCCCAAACGATCTTATGGGAATCTCAAAACTCTTTAATATTGACAAGATCATCAGCTCCGAAAAATAATTGCTAACATTTTATTGTTATGCATCAACCCGTAGCAGCTAATACCGCTATATCTCGCTATACCAACGTAAGCACGCCCCAAGGTGAGCTCCTTGACGACATCGCTCGCACCACCTCATCTACCAAGGAGTTATCGCAAGAGGATTTTGGTAAATGTCAGACCACAAGGTGATGAACACTTAATACCGAACTCAACACATCCCTTATCATGGTACTACTCTACGACCAAGAGGTTATCCTACTCAACCTTCGAAGAGTACCTCGATAACTACTGGTATGTCCACCGCTCTAAACCGCAGACTAACACTATTACGTCAACTACGCGAACTAAGAACGTCTTGTGACCTACTAGGTCCTCTTCAACTAGCATTACATGAGAACGACACATAAGCTGAAGAGATAGGATTCATTCACGCACAATACCGATAAGCTGGCTCATTCCAAACCTCACTTTGAGATTCTTGCTTGAAAACCAAGGCACTCATCGCACTCACTTGACGAACCCGTACCAAGGGTAAGTCTAAGAAATCTATATGGACTGTTACTTTAAACCATACACACCATCCACGGTGGAACCTTTACTTAGCAACACTTACCAACCCATTAATTTACCAAACCAATATCAACCTCGAGAAACTTATCACAAAACCCGCTCAATAAAATCTCTATCGAGGTAAGAACAAGAAATCAAACTGCCATCAAGAAACTGAAAATCACAATAGGACCAAATCATTTAACACACTCTCGGTAATAAGCTCGTCATTTCTGGTACAAACAACATATCGTCTAACAAAAGCTCGTGCGATGAATTTAACTGTAAATCTCACCTAACCTCTACCGTGATACTTCAACAACTACCCAACACCGCTTCTTGAAGAACCTTGACTATGTCCCAAAGAAGTCAACCACAAAGACTAAACCTGTAATTACTCATCCACGTTTTAGCAGCCCTTGCCATGTGACCTGATGCCTGGCACTCATAACAGATTTCCCCCAAGCAATAAACATACCTCCACACGATGTCAACTACAAGACTCACGAACCGATGGAAAAGATGCTAAGGCCAAACCATCAATACTCTTAGATAGAGAAGAAATCGACAAGCCTCCTACAAAACCTTCAATTTAGATTTCTCACCAACCCTCAACTAATCTAAAGCAACAATAACCCAAGATTCTCCAAGATGTACCCCACAAGAACTGGTCTATTACACCATCGAAGAGCTAAACGACTAACATTACAGCTGAAACTGACACAAAACTTAATTACTTGACATATCCTCGGTTGCAATACTGTCAACTCTAATATGTGCAGCAGACTGCCTAGAACACCTCTCGCGCCAAACCTAGCAGTGGATCTCACATGACCTCTACCTCGATGACCTAACAGTGCCCTAGCTCCGCCTTAGCAAAATGTTGCGCGTAATAAGTGCTACGCAAATGTGCAAGTATACACGTCGCAAGTTATAGTATAAAAGATATCGTCTCCACAGGGATTGGTGCCACTTCAAGAATCTAGTCTCTTGCACTGTAAAAAGTAAAAACACAAGTAAAGGATTATCGAAGTTTAACTAATTACTAATCTAGAAAGCAATAAAATAAAATAAAAGATGAATTCAATTGAGAGAGATAGGCTAGGTTATCGTGAGTTGAGGTGTGATAGCCGATTGGATTGTCTTGGTAAAAGAGTGCATGGGCAACTCGGATTTGCCGTGGCGATTTGCACAACGGGGTTGCCTTGGCAACTAATTGATGGTTGCTTGGGCGACTAGTTGGGCAACTACTTGGGCGATCGGGCAGCAACTTCAAGGTTCGGCGGAGCGTTCTTCAATGGTTTCTTCTTATCCCTAAGTCGAAACTCTAGCTACTTGTGCATGCCTTGATAATACATCCCCTGCGTGAATCAAGGGTGAACAACAACCAATCTTGCGCTCCTCTTAGCCGTTGAAATCCTTAACTTATTCCTAAGCCGATTAATCTTCACCATCATTGGATTGCATAAAGATCATATTCATTCGTTTCTTGAATCTAACTCTCCGATATTAGATAAATGGATGAAATCACGAGATCCTCTCCCAATTCACTCGCAAAACAATAATAAGAATCAAGAATGAATAAACCTTGAAATAGAAAAGTGCAAACTCTTATTACCTAAACAAAAACCAATAGTTTCTCACAACCACAAAACACAATAACCATAGCCAAGTAAATTTAGTTCATGGCTAGGTTCCAAAGAAACACAAGATAATTAATCCCTAGCATGAACCCAATCGAACAAAGATGAAGGAAGAGGCTTGTCGAAATCCTCCTTGCCCTTGATGCTTGTCGAAAATTCTCTCCTCTTGCCCTACTTGGACTTGCCAAATTTCCCTCTTGCTCTCTCTATTCATCTTGTCGAAATCTCCTTGGTATTTTATAGGGCTAGGCCAAAGTCCTTCTTTGAGGAGGAGTTTGAGTTGGAATTAAATTATCTTTAAAGAATATAATTCTTTATTATAATTTTATTCCTATTAGAACTTCTCCTATCCTCTTGGAATTTAATTCTTCTTTAATCTCTGCATGGCAATCAAATTCCTTTGGGCTTGGGCCTTGCTCCATGTCATCTTGGGCTTGTAAAGTCATGAATTTCGACATCCATATTGCTTTTGGTCTTTGTCGACAAATGCCATGGCAACTAGCTCGGCATATCCTTCATGCATTGCCCACGGCAACTAGCTCGGCATTGCTTTGGCAAGTGATCCCACATACACACACAAAAACACACCAAAGCAGCATCTATTTCCACAAAAATCACCAAGTTATGTAATCAAGCTCAACGATTGAAGGAAACATGGATTAATGCATGAATGACTAACTATGCAACTAATATGAGCCTAAGTCTAACAAGTAATATGAGTAAAAAGGGTAAGAAAAATAGTACTTTTGAACACTTATCACACCCCAAACTCGAACTATTGCTTGTCCTCAAGCAATGCAAACTCATAATTACCGCCAAGACTTCAAATTTTCACAAACTTAGCTTTGAACTTGATTTCAATTCTCGAACCGGGGCACAAAGTATGATTGGCTTTTTATTTTTGTAAAACGAGGAATTACTCGGAATCAAACTATAATGCTTTGTGAGTGTGTGCGGAGTTGTGTGCAAGTTGATTTTTCGGATTCTATGCAAACAATAGGTTTTCAAATTACTTCATGGGTTCTTTTTAACATGTTTTAACTAGAGCCAATTTGGGCACCTCTAGTGTTTTATTTTTAGTTTTCTTAAGTTAATTTAATCGACTAGAGCCGGTTTGGGCACCTCTAGTTAACCAGAAAAAATTTTAACGCCTCCTAGAGCCGTTTGGGCACCTCTAGTGATCAATTTTTAGCACATGCTAGAGCCAATTTCGGGCACCTCTAGCATTCATCCAATTTTTATTCTAATCCCCCAATTAGTTAATTATCAACCTAAGTTTACTAGAACTCCTTAAATCAATCAAACCACAAAGTGTTTCATCAAATTTAGCATCATAGTAAAATTCTAAGTTTTTCATGGTTATCCTAGAATAAAAATTCTATCAATTAAGTGCATTGGTAAAGTCATCATTGAATATTCATCAAATCTAAGCAATTCTTGTTCCAATTAAAGGCATGGCAAGTAATTTATGTATCCTAAATGTAATGCTTAAGATTAATGTAACTAAACATGGTAATTACTAATAACAATCCCCCCAAACTCGAGTGAGGCATTGTCCTCAATGCATGCATAAAAATAACGAAAAATAAAAATAAAATGCATACGAGGACTTACTTGAGAGTTCGTCATCGTAGATGATTAGTTTCCTTCTAGTTGGCGTCTTGATTTTCTTGCTTGAATGCAATGGTTGTTTTTTCTTGTTGCCGGGATGTCTTGACTTTGGTTGCCGTGGCATCTTCAGGGTTGGTTGCCGTGGCATCAGCTTGTGCATGCATGAAGTAAGTTGTCGCGCATCTTCTTCATTGGTTGCTTAGGGGCAATGATCTTGTGATAAATTTCCTTAGCATAGTAGTTGTGAGTCTTGTTGTGAAAAAGAAAATAAAGAAAACTGAAAACTAAAGATAATGAAGAAAAAATAAAATATCTCCTAAAATTAAAAACAAAAATAAAAAGAAAAAGAAAAAGGAAATATCGAGAGGAGAGCATGCTCATGCATCTCCTAAGTTGACCACTTCCTTGTTACGTTCCACATGGGCACCATTGTAGTGCTTCAATCTTTGTCCATTAACTTTGAATTCATGGTTGTCGAGATGGACTTGATTATCACAAGCACCATGGGAGAATGGTTTGACGACTTCAAATGGTCCCGACCATCTTGATTTCAGCTTTCCGGGAAAAGTTTTAGCCGAGAATTGAATAGGAGAACTAGTTGCCCTGGCGTGAATTGCCGTGGCAATAGTTTCTTGTCATGCCATCGCTTTGTTTTCTCCTTGTATATTCGTGCATTGTTATAGGCGAGTGCACGAAATTCTTCTATCTCATTGAGATCCATCAAGCGCTTTTGTCCGCACTTTCCCAATCCATATTCACGGTCTTGATTGCCCAAGACGCCTTGTGCTCGATTTCCACCGGTAGATGACATGTTTTACCATAGACAAGCCGGAAGGGGGACATACCTAATGGTGTTTTGAATGCAGTGCGATATGCCCAAAGTGCGTCATCTAGTCTTAATGACCAATCCTTCCTTGAGGGATTTACAACTTTCTCGAGTATTCCCTTCAACTCCCGGTTGGAAATTTTCGCTTGCCCGTTGGTTTGTGGGTGATATGCCGTGGCGATCTTGTGTGATATGCGGCGTTGCAACATCTTGGCAATTAGTCTGTTGTCAAAATGCTTGCCCCGTCGCTGATAATTGCTCTCGGCATCCCAAACCGTAAATATGTTTTTCTGCAGGAATCGTTGCACGGTCTTGGAATCGTCGTTGGGAACTGCAGCTGCCTCTACCCATTTAGACACATAGTCGACGGCGAGTAAGATGTAGAGGTTGCCGAATGAAGATGGGAAAGGTCCCATAAAATCGATCCCCATACATCGAACAGTTCCACCTCGATGATGTTCGGAGTGGCATCTCATGTCGCCTAGAGATATTGCCCGTCTTCCGCAACGATCACATTGCTTGTAAAAGTCTTGGGCATCTTTGTACAATGTTGGCCAATACAAACCGGATTGCAAGACTTTGGGTGATGTACGAGTTCCTCCAAAATGTCCTCCATAGGGTGAAGAATGGCATTGTCGGAGTACATACATTGCTTCTTCTTCGAGGACACATCGGCGTATAACCCGATCTGCACATTGTTTAAACAAAAGAGGCTCGTCCCAAAAGTAATGCTTAGCATTATGGCGGAACCGCTTCTTCCCTTGGTGAGTAATGCCATACGGAAAAATACCACAAACAAGGAAGTTAACTAAATCTGCGTACCAAGGTATTGCCGGGGCATGTCTTTGTCGTAGTGTCGCTCCCAAAATTGCCGAGGCGTGCTCGTCAAAGTCTGCTGCGCGTCAAGAGTTGCCGAGGCGTGTGCTTCCATGGTTTCCGAGGCGTCATGGGCTGCCGAGGCGTCAAGGGTTTCGAGGCGATTAGAATTTGTTCATCCGGGAATGCATCACATATCTCTAGATCGCGTCCTCCTCCCTATTGCGTTCCAAACGTGATAAGTGATCGCCACTTGATTTTTCTGTTCCTTTTCGTCCTTAATTTCAATATCAAATTCTTGTAAAAGTAATATCCAACGAATCAAACGAGGTTTAGCATCCTTTTTAGCAAATAAGTATTTGATTGCCGAATGGTCCGTATGAACAATTACCTTTGTACCAATTAAATAGGATCGAACTTGTCAAATGCGAAACTACTGACTAGTAACTCTTTCTCCGTTGTTGTGTAATTCACTTGAGCATCGTTAAGAGTTTTACTAGCGTAGTATATCACATGGAATGTCTTACCTGTGCGTTGGCCTAGGACTGCTCCTACCGCGAAATCACTTGCATCACACATGAGCTCAAAAGGTAGCGTCCAACTGTGGAACAACAATGGGTGCCGAGGCAAGCTTTTTCTTTAGGGTTTCAAATGCTTGAGTGCAAGAATCATCAAAATCAAGACTTTATCCTGTTCAAGCAGATTACACAAAGGTTTAGTGATTTTAGAAAAGTTATGAATGAACCTCCTGTAAAAACCGCATGTCCGAGAAAACTTCAATTCTTTTAACCGAATTTGGTGGGGTAATCTCTCGATCACGTCCACCTTGGCTTTGTCTACTTCAATTCCCTTGGATGAAATCTTATGGCCGAGCACTATTCCTTCATCTACCATAAAGTGGCATTTCTCCCAATTGAGGACTAAATCCGTTTCTTCGCATCTTGCCAACACCCTCTCTAAATTGCCGAGACACAGCCAAGTCATTACCAAAAACCGAAAAATCATCCATGAAGATCTCAAGGAAGTCTTCGACCATGTCCGAAAAAGAGCGCCATCATGCATCTTTGGAAGGTTGCCGGGCGTTACACAATCCGAACGGCATCCTTCGGAAGGCATAAGTACCGTAGGGGCATGTGAAGGTTGTCTTTTCTTGATCTTCTGGTGCTATGGCAATCTGATTGTAACCTGAATAACCATCAAGAAAACAAGAAAAGGGTTTACCCGCAAGACGGTCAAGCATTTGATCAATAAAGGGTAATGGGAAGTGATCTTTCCTAGTGGCTTTGTTTAGCTTTCGATAGTCCATACAAACCTCCAACCGGTCACAGTCCTGGTTGGGATAAGTTTATTATTTTCATTACTCACCACTGTTATACCTCCTTTTTTTCGCACACATTGTACCGGACTTACCCACGTACTATCGGAGATAGGGTATATAATGGCGTCAAGCCACTTGATGATTTCTTTCATTACAACCCCTTTCATGGCATGATTCAGTCTCCTCCGGGCCTCAATTGAAGGTTTGTGATCATCTTCCAACAAGATCTTGTGCATGCACACCGCCGGCTAATTCCCTTCAAGTCGGCAATTGTCCACCCTATTGCCTTTTTATGTAGCTTCAACATGTTGATTAGCTTCTTTCCTGCTCAGGCTGTAACTTAGAGAGGAAATAATTACAGGTAATGTATTATCGATCCCTAAGTATACATATTTTAGTTGATCCGCAATTGTTTCAACTCAAGAATTGGTGGATTTTCGATAGAGGGTTTTTCGATCTTACCTTCCTTACCGAGTAGTCCGGTGGTTCAAAGTATGTACCTGGTCGATTTACTAGCCAATTTACCTCTTCTGGTTGTTCCTCATCGACCGGCTCTTCATTCTCCTCGGTTCCTCTTGATCAGCAATGTAGTTGCGAGGCAACTAAATTCCTCATCAGTTAAACTCTGCCGTGGCATGAAGTAGTTGGCATTCTTCGGATCATCGGCATGCCTTAGTGTTTGGAATACATTTAGTTTTACCTGCTGGTCATTCACCCTCATTGTGAGTTCTCCTTTTCAACGTCGATCAAGGTTCTCCTGCCGCTAGGAATGGTCTCCCGAGAATGATAGGTGCATGCTCATCCGCTTCACAATCCAAAACAATAAAGTCAGCGGGAAAAATGAATTTATCAACTTTTACCAGTATGTCCTCGATTTTTCCCTCCGGATGCACATAGGATCTGTCGGCTAGCTGCAGATAATCTGTTGTAGGTCTTGCCTTCCCGATTCCTAGTTTTCGAAAACCGATTTAGGCATCAAGTTTATGCTAGCCCCTAGGTCGCATAGTGCTTTCCCGACATAGTGATTTCCAATAGAACAGGGTATTGTGAAACTTAGGGATCCTTCAACTTGGGCGGCATGCGATTGTGCAACATTGCCATGCATCCCTCTGTCGCGCAATCTGTTTCAAACTCTCCTAGCCTTGTTCTCTTGGACACAATGTCTTTAAGAAACTTGGCATAGTTTGGCATTTGTTCAATTGCTTCCACCAATGGCAAGTTGATGTGGACTTGCTTTAAGATATCAAGAAACTTCTTGAATTGGTATTCTTGCTTTTGTCGCTTCAATCTTTGTGGGAATGGTGGTGGAAGTCGGATATCTTCTATCCTTTCATTGGTTTGAAACCTGATTGACGGCATTACAGGGACATCTGGAGTTGCCGATGCGTTACCAACTGGGGTTGCCGAGGCGTGCTTATCGCAAGTTGCCGAGGCGTCACCGGTTGCCGCTAGGTTCGTCTTGATCTTTTTGTGGAGTTTTGTTTGACGAGCGGGTTTGAACCTCTCTAAGTTGTTGGCCACTTCTGGTGGTGATTGCCTTACATTGCTCATGGCGGTTCCTCTTGCGACTTGAGTATCGCTAGGTAAACCTCCTTGTGGTCTAGTGTTGATTTTGAGCAAACTGTCCGACTTGATTTTCCAATGATTTGATTGCCGCCTCTTGGTTTTGCAATCTCATCTCGGTCTGTTAATAAAAGCATCAGTTCTTTTTATGAAATTACTATTCTCAGCCATATAAGATTCAGTTTTCATCATAAAAGCATTTAGAGAATTTTCCAAAGAACTAGATGTTGTCGGTTGTTCTTTGTTGCATCGCATTTGCCGTGGCATATTCTCGCTGGAATCCCGATGCTTGTGCATTCTCGATTGTTCTGGTTTAGAGCATTGTTGGGATTACTCCATGAAAAATTCGGTGCTTCTTCCAAGCTGGATTGTATGTATTTGACATCATGTTGTTGCCCGATTGTAATTCCCACATAGAAGCTAGATTCGGATTCTCGCATACATTCGGAAGAATTATGGTTATCACCACATAACTCACAAAAAGAATCCATTACCTTGACTTCATGTGTGTTGTTTGGTTTTTGCATGTTCGGACCATCTTGGTTAAAGCGGCCAATTGTGCGAAATTGAATCGATGATCCTAGTTCATGTATTGTGGCTTAGCGTCTAACTCCTCCTCTTCTAGTAGATGGGAATTGATAGTCATTCTTGGCCAGCCTGTTTAAAATTTGCATTGCTTCCTCCGCGACTTATCTAAGAGTATGCCGTTTGCCGAGGCATCTAGCATCATCCTTGTTGGTGTATTCACGGCGTTGTAAAACATTGTCACTTGAGTCCACACCGGGAATCCGTGTAGAGGGCATTTGTGTAGAAGTTCTCTATATCGCTCCCAAGCCTCGTACATGGATTCATCATCCTTGCCGAAAAGAAGTAATGTCGTTACGAAGCTTATCGATTAAATTTGTAGGATTAAATCTAGCAAGGAAATCACGACAAAGATCAGTCCAAGATGCTATGGATCCGGCAGAATGCTATTTAGCCATGCTTTCGCCCTATCCCTCGGTGAATAGGGAATAATCTTAATCGTAAGACATCGGGGTGACTCCGTGTATCTTGAACGAGTTGCAAATCTCGAGGAAAGATTTGAGATGTTGTCGTGCATCTTGATTCTTTGAGCCGCCAAATTGACCTATTGTGTTGATCATATTAAACATTACCGGTTTCAACTCAAAGTGGTCGGCTTCAATTTCGGGTGCGACAAACTCGGGTTAAGTCCATCAAGATCTTCTTCAAGATAGTCTCGAATCGTTCTGTTTCGTGCAAGAATCACTCCTCCCCTTTCGAACATCTTGATTAATATTGCCGTCTTGATTTGCCATTGCTTCTCTTATCCTTCGTCTAAGTCTTTGTAAGGTTCGTTCGATTTACGGATCAAAGGGATATTCGGTGAAGTCGGTCTCGCCCTGGTCATATACCAATGCAAAACCAAAGTTTGTTAGCCCTTTGAATTTTAAACAAGAAAAATAAAAAGAATGTGCAAGAAAATAAAAACAAAGTCGCTATTGCCAATCCCGACAACGGCGCCAAAAACTTGTTGCGCGTAATAAGTGCTACGCAAATGTGCAAGTATACACGTCGCAAGTTATAGTATAAAAGATATCGTCTCCACGAGGATTGGTGCCACTTCAAGAATCTAGTCTCTTGCAATTTGTAAAAAGTAAAAACACAAGTAAAGGATTATCGAAGTTTAACTAATTACTAATCTAGAAAGCAATAAAATAAAATAAAAGATGAATTCAATTGAGAGAGATAGGCTAGGTTATTGTGAGTTGAGGTGTGATAGCGATTGGATTGTCTTGGTAAAGAGTGCATGGGCAACTCGGTTGCCGTGGCGACTTGCACAACGGGTTGCCTTGGCAACTAATTGATGGTTGCTTGGGCGACTAGTTGGGCAACTACTTGGGCGATCGGGCAGCAACTTCAAGGTTGGCGGAGCGTTCTTCAATGGTTTCTTCTTATCCCTAAGTCGAAACTCTAGCTACTTGTGCATGCCTTGATAATACATCCCTGCGTGAATCAAGGGTGAACAACAACCAATCTTGCGCTCCTCTTAGCCGTTGAAATCCTTAACTTATTCCTAAGCCGATTAATCTTCACCATCATTGGATTGCATAAAGATCATATTCATTCGTTTCTTGAATCTAACTCTCCCGATATTAGATAAATGGATGAAATCACGAGATCCTCTCCCAATTCACTCGCAAACAATAATAAGAATCAAGAATGAATAAACCTTGAAATAGAAAAGTGCAAACTCTTATTACCTAAACAAAAACCAATAGTTTCTCACAACCACAAAAACACAATAACCATAGCCAAGTAAATTTAGTTCATGGCTAGGTTCCAAAGAAACACAAGATAATTAATCCCTAGCATGAACCCAATCGAACAAAGATGAAGGAAGAGGCTTGTCGAAATCCTCCTTGCCCTTGATGCTTGTCGAAAAATTCTCTCCTCTTGCCCTACTTGGACTTGCCGAAATTTCCCTCTTGCTCTCTCTATTCATCTTGTCGAAATCTCCTTGGTATTTATAGGGCTAGGCCAAAGTCCTTCTTTGAGGAGGAGTTTGAGTTGGAATTAAATTATCTTTAAAGAATATAATTCTTTATTATAATTTTATTCCTATTAGAACTTCTCCTATCCTCTTGGAATTTAATTCTTCTTTAATCTCTGCATGGCAATCAAATTCCTTTGGGCTTGGGCCTTGCTCCATGTCATCTTGGGCTTGTAAAGTCATGAATTTTGACATCCATATTGCTTTTGGTCTTTGTCGACAAATGCCATGGCAACTAGCTCGGCATATCCTTCATGCATTGCCCTGGCAACTAGCTCGGCATTGCTTTGGCAAGTGATCCTGCACATACACACACAAAAACACACCAAAGCAGCATCTATTTCCACAAAAATCACCAAGTTATGTAATCAAGCTCAACGATTGAAGGAAACATGGATTAATGCATGAATGACTAACTATGCAACTAATATGAGCCTAAGTCTAACAGTAATATGAGTAAAAAGGGTAAGAAAAATAGTACTTTTGAACACTTATCACAAAACACTGAGCATGTCGGGAAGTAGCCAACCTCTAAGACTGAACTGATGAATCCTTATCCACAACTGGGCAGTCTCTTACCATATGCCCTAGGGTCCGGCACCAATAGCAACTCTCTAAAGCAAAAAGCATACCCCAAGGTGACGCCAGCCACCAAGCTCGTATTCTGATGAAAGCTGATGCTCCAACAGAACCATCAGTGCTCTCTTCCGTAGTAAGAATCGAAGAACATCTACAAACCCTTAATCTAGGTCCCGAACCGGCTCTCGGTAACTGATCTGAAACAACTCATTTCAAACTCCTCGAAACACAAAACCCCTCATACAAATAGGAGAGGAATCCACGATATCATGGGTCTCCACATCATGACCTTTAGAATCTTCAAACCATTTAGATGCTGAACTCTGAAGTCGCTCAAGTGCCTTCGTACTATTGGCTAACTCAAATGACGTCCTAAGCGGACTCGCGGTCATATGTAACTGAAAGTCAACATTCAAGCCATGTCTGAACCTCTTGCACCTTAACTTTTTTGTGTCAACAACTCTGGGGCATAATGGCTCAAACGCAAAAACTCTTGCTTATAAGCAAACACCGTTCGACCTCCTTGAACCAGATGCAGAAACTGGTCCTCACTTCATCCATGTGTACCTTACTAATGTATTTCCTCCAAAACTCGTCCACAAGGATATCCCATATCGGGAGCGCAGGCTGTAAACCCAACTCTACGATCTCTTACCATACGTATGCCTTACCTTTAAGAAAAGACGATCTTTTACAATGATATCCCATGTCGGGAGTGTTCTTTAACCATTAATACGATTGATCAGGTCATCCTTTCTCAACCCCTTTTTTTATACTTAGATTCGCAACAATAATGTTCATCCCTTTAAAGGAACATGGCTCCCTTCGCGACTTTCACAAACATCATATATTTTTCTACTTTAGACGAAAACGTATATCCACCAGGCGTGCTACATCCCTATCACATGGTACCTACCATTTAGGTTCACTTACTACGAATGACGATGGCCTCTGATCGTCACTCCGCCACTGGTCAATCAAAAGTAAGCCCTCTTATCCGATCCATAAAGGTCGTCTACCAACACGTAGAATCTCACCACTAGAGGTTCTCACCATGAATCCAAAGCCTTAGGGTAACTTACTGCACATAACCATGATTACTTTCTCAAGCAATGGGAGAAGGGCACACGCTCAACTCCTTCATTCCTTCATAAACCCTAGCTTAACATCTAAGATAACTCCAATCTCAGAATCATCCTCAAAGGAAATCAACCAGCATCACGGTCCTCACGACCACAATCAGAACTATCTTAATATCACAACCAACGACATATGCGAACACATGGTACACCATCTAAATTCTACTCTTGAAAAGTACGACTTAGACACATGGGCTTGTATCCGGTAGACACATATTCTCGACTCCTAACCACCATGGGGTTTTCCTAGAACCGGCTAAACCTAGGCCCTAATACCAAATGTAACACCCTCGATCCGGATGCTGCAATTAGGCCACAAGCCCAAACCACTCCCACAAAATTTTTGCTTTTAAAAGCCAGTAAAAGAAATTCAACCTTATAAATCTAAACGCGACATATCAAGCATTTAAATTCATACTTACTTAAAACGTTCAAAATAGTTAAAGGAGCTCCAAATACAGTAATAAGACATTTGACCCATACAAGTTAAAACAAATAGAGTTACAATTACGTAGGGTCCTACGGATACATAGCCCAATACATCTAAGTACTTGTACTCTACCCAAGGGCCAAAGCTGGATTCTTGCTTCGATGGTGCTCCGCTACGCTCGGACTACCTATTAACCTGCGAACAGAAACAATGATTCTAAACGCTGAGCTAACAAAGCTCAATGGATACACAACCACTCGACCATGCTTCAGGTGAATCATAATTAAGAGCATGCTATGATTTGATGTCAAGATAAGATAAAGCATTGGCGCTACCATAATCGCCTAAACACATGCTATAAACAAACAACACCTCAACAACAACATAAAAGTAAACAAACCAGGAGTGAGGCCCAATGTCACCCGACACTAGGAGACCCACACATGCTCAGAATCTCACATCGAGTGGTATACTTAGAATCTCACATCGAGTCTTCGTTCAGAATCTCACATCGAGCAGGGCTCAAAATCTCGCATCGAGCAGATATCATCACCCAAAATCTTACATCGGATGTCCTTCATTTATCATCTGAAATCTCACATCGGATGGTCTTCATGTGTTGCAACACTCACTCACTGGGTATCCGGATCCCACCAAACAAAGACTCATAACTAAACAAGTGCCCTACCTGGCACGTAACCATACATGATCCACCACGGATCCAAACAAGTGCCCTACCTGGCACACAACTAACATACAACCCACCACGAGTCCCTATTGTTGCTATTACCAACAATCAAGCATTACCGAGTTGTTACGTTTTATGAGAGAGTGCACAATTCATTCTCATCAATTATTTCAATAAATCCACATAGGCAAGAAGAAACACTCATTCCTGGTTTTACCGGTTATTTTATATCATATGAGACCCATTAAAACTTTGACCACAATTTATAGAGCCCCTGAACTCAAAACGTAAAAACTTGGGCAGATTACCTAGCGAGTATCGATACTCCAAGGTGAGTATCAGTACCCCCTCTAGGTATCGATACTTCTTGATGAGTACGATAAGCCATTTAGATTCGAAAGAAATCGGCTCTTGCCCCATATCGATACGCTCCGTGCCATACCGGTACTCTATATCAGTACTGGATCGCCCAGTACCGATCCTTACCCGTACCGATACGTCTACCCTAGCGTACCGGTACGTAAAGCCTTCATAGGTAATACAACAGTTGGTACCGTTATACCCCGAGCGTACCGGTACACCAAAGCCTCTCTGGAATTCTGCTCTAACGAGGGGTATCGATACGCGGAGAGGCGTACCTCATGGCTTTACATCCGTTCCTTCGTTCCATGCACGGCGATGCTGCGTTTTCTTATCCCCTACATCCGTCTCCACTACATCAAACACCCGAGGTAAATTCTGAATTTATCTCTTTTGCCCCTCTACTAATTTTCCATCCGGTTTTTAGCTTTACAGACACCCTCAAAGCTAATATCCACACGAACAGCCCATCGATGGAACAACCAGACTTTGAGCATGGATATCCTTCTGACCATCCCGCCTCATCCCACTCAAACAACGAACGTCTGGATTCCCCACCATTCGCGACAAGTTTAGGAAACAGTGTTATTCCGAACAACTACACCAATCAGGAAGAGCATTTCGAACGTTATCGACGTGAGCACAAATATTCGGTTCCAACCGATGAGGTTTTACATGGCTACTTGGAGTTTGTTGGCAATGACTTGGAAAGATTTAATCACATTCGCCACCGCCACTTTCAAGTTTGTAAGTATATTCCTCCCCAAACTCTAGAAAGTTTGCACTTGCGCGAGTCTGTCATGCAGTTCTTTGATGCGATTGGATGGACAACTTATCCAGAAATTAGATGTAACATGTATTATGAACTGGTTTTTGAGTTTTATGCCACGTTTTCATTTGATAAAAATCGTGTTATTTCTGTGCACTCTCCTGATGTCGTATCCTTTCGATTGCTTGGTCAGTATTTTTTAATGTCAATCACGTAATTTATTTTTTATATGGGATTCGTGATAGATGTCGCGGATCCTGGGTATTTAACTGCTTTACTTGAGATTCCGCAGGATTTTGATAGTAATATATGCTATGAAACTCTTACTGGCTTGGCGGGTTCAGTATACGATCTGCGTGTGACGAAAGGATGGCCATTCATAATCCAGCACTCTGCTACATTCATCGCTTCCTTGCGTATAACTATTCCGGCCGTAATGACACTTCTTCCAACTTAAGTAAGGTCGAACTTTTCTTTTTATGGTGTATGCAAGTCGACATTAAGGTAAATTTAGGCTTTTGGTTTGCCTATGCCTTTGAGCGTGTTGCGCGGACTAATCGCCCTCTTATTCTTGGTCCTTATATCACACACCTTGCATCTCGTCTTTTCCCTCTGACATTTGATCCTTCACAGTTTACTTACGCATTTTCCATGGATGCTTTGGATGCGAGGTGCTTGGATACAATGGGTCTTCTAGCCGGTACTCCCGATGCGCCATATATTGTTCCTCCGGGCACTAGTACACCTCGTAATGAGTGCGCTTTCCTTCAGAGGCCGGTTCCTCGACCCGTACAGGACAACAATCTGCAGCTGAATGTTAACGAGCGCCTGAACTCCATTGAAACCAATATTGTCGAAATCCTATCCTTCCTTCGCCCGGGCACATCTCATCGAGGACGTGGGCGTGGCCGCGGCCGACATTAATCGGGGAGTGTTTTCACCCTCTCCCTCTTGCACTTTATTTTTCCATAATGGGACATTATGATTAAGTGAGGGGGTGGAATTAGAAATTAAATTGACTCTCACTTATGCTTTGCGATTAAAATTAAGTTGTTTCTTGATTAGAATTGTTGATGACCTTTGTTACTAGTCTCTTGTTTGATTTAATTTCTTTGCATTTCTTTGAGAATTCAATCTTGTTCTTGTTGAATTTAGGATGCATGATAGCATGACATGACTAATTTATGTAATTTTTTCTTGGTCGTTTCATGAATTTGTTGATTGAATTGGTTGCATGACTTAGTTCAATAGACCTTTGTGTGAGTTTTGAGCCTAATGAGCATATGTTTTATTCTTGCTCTTTGTTTCAATTGAGTGTGCCAAACTAATTGATTGCTTTCTAGAATTTGTAACTCGATGCTTGTTGAGACTACACATTTTGATTATGATGCTTTAATATGATAGAGGCATTAGGATTAAACCAACTTCTCTTACCAAACAAAATAGCCTACCCTTTTATTTAATTTCCACTTAGTGAACCATTTTTGAGCCTTTAATCCTTTTCTTTGTTTACCATATCATTAAACCAAGCCTATTTTATTTTTGTTTTCCTTTCAATTATTTTTGTCACCCTTTTTCAGGACAAGTTGAGGTTATTCCAAAGCGGAAAAAGAGAGAAACAAAAAAAATCAGATTCGAATCAGTTCGGAAAAAAACAATGTGCAGAAAAATAAACAGTGCAATGCAGAAAAAAAAACTGTGCGGAAAAAAAACACTGTGCAGAAAAATAAATCAGTGCAGTTTGGTTCGAACAATGCAGGAAAATACAGCGCAGAAAAATTGCAGAACCGTGCAGTGCAGTTCGAATATATTGTGCTGTTCGAATAGTGAAAAAAAAAGCAGAAAAAATACAAAAAAGGGACAGCTCGAATGAAAAAAAAAAGATTGATTTCTTCTTCTCTCTTCGAATAAATTATTTGGAATAATTTTACTTGTCTTGACTTTTTAAACTTCATTTTCGGCCTTTTATCCTACCCGAACCTTAACCCCGTTACAACCCATTTTAAGTCCTCTTGATTTTTGCATCATTTTTATATTAAGTAGTGGAGATTAGATCTAGTTACAAGCCTATGGTAATGAGTTGATTAGTTTAGTTTAGGCTTGAGCGGTTCTCTTACCCGAAATATTTGAGCAAAATAAGTGAACCAATGTGAGGAGCTAAGTCTTGTATTCTTTGAAATTGGTAGACGATTGAAATGCCTTGGTCGATTTACACTTAATTGATTATGCCATGATTGATTGATATTGAATTTCAACATTTACTTGATTTAGTTTACTTTAGAAATCTTGGAAATTGTATGGAATTGGAGTTAGCAACTTAAGGTTCTTAGCATGACAATTGAGAAATGCTTGAGGACATGCATTGAATAAGTGAGGGAGAATTTGATTAGTGCTTAAATTATGCATTATTTTATCTCTAATTACTCATTGATTGATTATTTTAAGTTGCTAATGTGGACATTTTTGTTCATTTTCCATGCAGGACAGTAGATTCCAGGAATATTGCTTAAACTGCTGAAATTGTGCAATTTTTTATTTTTTGGATTCATGGCTGGATTAGTGAGCATGAATCTGGGCATGAAAGTCTAACTGGACGCCACGTCAGCAGCTTCTAGAAGATGCCACGTCAGCAACAACGATAACTTATTAGCCGCATATCAGATAACTTATCAGCCGGATTTTAAATTCAAACTTTGGATTTATCTTTTGTAATTAATTTAAATAATTTAGGATTTATCTCTTATCTCTTTAGGGTTATTTTTAGGGTTTTAGGCTGCTATAAATACTCCATTTGGGGCAAGCATCTATCATATATCTGATATTTTGATTCTTAGCTTTGTTTTTACTTTTAAGGTTTTATAAAATTCTTTCTTTTCTTTAGTTCTTGCTTTAAGTTTTTTTATTTATTTTTATAATGTTAAGTACGATTTTTCCCATAATCTTACTTAGCTAAATTCTTCATAGCCAAAGCCTAAAGCAATGGCTCAATTCCAACGTGAGGATTGAAAAGCACCTAAACAACTTCGGGTATCTCTCTTAGTTTTCTAAACTTAATTTCAAAATCAAAATGATTTCAAAACCAAAGATTGACGTTAGTCAGGATGTTGTTTTGGTTAAATGTGTGGGATGAAGGATCGGCTATTGAAGCACATTCGACTTCCTGGGAACACACTTAGCAAAATTGTTTGCTAAGAGGAAACTGAGATCGAAATCAGTTATTATTGAAACGACATAGTCCGACTCGGCTTTACTTAAACATTTTTGATCTACAGCATTGTTGTTGATTAGATCAATTTCCAAAATCGATATCAAAGATGGCACTTGGGTATTCGGTATACAAGGCACAACCACAAGGATTGATCCTTGAAGAAGAGTAACCGACGTGAACCCCGAAGTGAAAAATCCGTTTTCCAATGATCCGAGGAAACTGAGTCAAAGCAAAAGCCCGAGGCTAATCTTTACCATATTTAATCCACATCCTAAATTTTGTCTACCATCTCTTATTATTTTTACTTAATTCACAAACCCCCACCATACTTAAATATTATTCAACTCTCTTCTTGGCTCACCGATTGAACAAACATAAATCAAGAAGTTCTCCTAGTCCCTGTGGGATCGACCCTTACTTCTCTTTTACTACGTTTGAATTCCTTTATTTATTATCTGATAAGAATTAATTATTTTGACGCGTGTCATTCCCCGCACTCTCGTTTCAAGCTCAAGCAGCATTTCATGTAGTATTATCATCGATATGAATTTGATTCTCGGCATAAGTTTTTTAGTGATAGAGGAATAAGTTTATAACCGAGTGATGAAGGAACCGTATCAAATTTTTGGGATAAACATTATAGTTTAGATCCATTTTCAATTTTTTGGTTTACATTGCTCACTTTTACCTACTAAGAAATTATTAAATGGATTCAGTTTACCATGTCATTTGTGGTCTCAGTTAATAAGGTTCATCTATCTCATTTTAATTTCTAAATAACTACTCACTTCATGTTGACATGTAGGAAAAAGATGAAAATTTACTTTAAAAAATGAGATGGATGAACCTTATTAGCTGTGACCACAGATGACATACTGGGTCCATCTAATAATTTTTCAAATCAAACGATCTAATTATACTTATAATTATATTCACACATTATTTTATTTAATTACTACTATAGTCATACGAACTGTTAGTTTGAATTTTGACCCTTTATTTTTTAAAACACTTCGGGTTCGTTTGGTTTTAAAAATATTGTTTATTTTTGTTTTCTATTTTTATTTTTAAAAACTATTATTTATTTTTAGTTTTCTAAAAATTAGAAAACATGTTTAGTTAGTAGGGATGGAAACTTGTTTTTAAAAATAAAAATAATGAAAAATTTGTTTGCTTTTTAATATAGAAATGAAAAATAATTATTAAATAATTAAAATAAAATATAATTAGAAAATATTATTATTATAATAAATAAAATATGAGTAAATAAACCAAAGTGTTAGAAAATGATATTAGAAGGATTCGAACCTAGATTAAAATAAAATTAAAAACATTTGTTTTTATATTTTCTACTTTTCTGAAACACTTCTAAAGAAAATATATGTTTTATGTTTTCAAATTTTTATTTTTCAAGAAAATGAAAATAAAAACAGACTTTATTCTCTAAAACTAAACGAACTCTTCAATTCTCAATGTTTAAATTTTAATAAAAATGATTTTTTAAATGACATTTAGTTGATTAATAATCAACACTTATTGCCGACATCACGCTATATCAATTATGACATAAATTATAAAATATTTATAAGTTATGCCATAATTAATATATTTTTATTAACTAATTTTATTCAAAAACAAAATTCTACCTAATAAAAAATATTTTAACCAAAATTAAAACGTTGACGGAAGTTTTAAAAAATAAAAAAACTATATCTCGTTTAAATGTTGAAAACCGAAATACTTTTAAAAATAAGAATTAAAATAACATTATTTTTTAATATAAAATAACATTATTTTTTATTAAGTAGAAAGTTAATTATACTTACAAGACAAATGTTAAAATTCGATCCCCCACAAAATAATACGACATGAATATCCTTAATTACTCGGCCAATTAATGAATCTCATAATCAAAATAAGATTAAATCAGAGGTGAAAAGGTTATTTTTGGCATTATATCTATAAAAAAGGACAAATGTTTGATTTTTCCCGCGTTTCTTCCATTCCATGCTCTCTTCCGTTCATCGGCCGATATTCTCGCCTTTTCCATCGCTACAATGAAGTAATTTTGGATTGTAACAAATTAAACCCCCTTCCCTCTTCTTACAAAACTAGGGTTTCACTCATTCATTCAATCAATTTCTTTCTTTTCTTTTTCTTTTCCTTGTTTCCTAGTTTGCTCTCACACACAGAGAAGGGGGAAAGGCCAAATTCAATGGAAATTTGAAACTTTTATGAACTTTCTCTCTCAATTTTTGGAACAAGTTCGAGAATCGAGAGAGAGATAGGGGTTTCGCAATTTCACGACGGTTTCTTCTTTGCCGGTTATCGCCCCGGTTTTTAAAGGAAAGAGACACGGAAAAAGAAATAAAAATATCTCGAGATTAGGTAAAAAAAGATTGCACGAAAAGAATTAATTAAAATGAATGTTTGAATTGTGGGTTTTCCTTTTTTTTTCTTTGGTCATTAATTGTGGTTGTTTTAAGTGCCGTGGTTTTTGCAGAGAATACTTGGGGTGGAACATACATACACACAGAAGAAAAAAAGAACGGTTTTTGAATTCGGTCAAGTAATGGAGGAGCAGTTTTATTCCATCGAACAATCGATTGAGGTTGGACAATGTTTTGATATCGATTACGAGTTTGATGCACCGCAATGCTATGATTTCAGTTGCACAGAAACTGATTGGGAGGCTAAAGAAGCCGAACTCTGGTTCAAATCAGCTGGAAGCTATCCGCCTTCGCGTAAGCCTTTTCCTGTGTTTTTTTTATGATCGAATCATTATGCTATTACAACCCTTTTTATTGGCAACTCTTCTGATAATCTTATAATATATTTTAATTTTCAGCTTTTGCAATAAAGTTGGAATGGAGATGTGACATAAATGAGGATGGAGAATTTAGCCTGGGCTCAACAGAATGTGATGAATATAATGGTGGTATATTCATGATTTTTTCTTCTGTTTTTTTTAGTTAGGATGGTGGTTTATAATTGATGCTTTTCTTTGCAACTTTGGTTTGATTCGGCAGATTCCATTTGTACTAATGCAATGTACTAATGTTCTTCCCCCCCCCCCCCTTTTTTTTTGTTTGTGGATCAGAAACATGTAATAGGTGCTGCGAAGGTAATCTCGGGGATAAGACTGATTCTCGGGTCAAGGCATCTCTATCAAAGAGTTCAACATTGATGAAACCTACAGCAAGTTACTTGGCGAAGCAAAACCAATCTCGAACAGTTCTTTCCAATCATATTCAGAAAAGGTGTTACTCTACTATTGTTGGATATCATTATATGCTGACATTGGTAGTTAGAACTCTGGTTTAATATGGATTTTGGCACCCAATTCAAGGGTTAATTCTCTATTGGAGTCATAATAAATTAAAAGGTTTTAACTTGTTGGTTCCTTTACTACACAGCGTACAAAAGTCCGCAGACAAATTCAATAAGAGTCCTTCCTTAAATGGAAACGATGCTACCAAAAGACAAAAGCTGGAAACTGGTTACTTATGCAAGGTGCTGTCACTTATGTTTATCTGATTTAAGATTGGACCTTGTTTACCTGTACTGTGGATCAAATGGTCTCTGTGTTTATGGAACCAGAGAGAATGTCTTAGTTTACCTCCTGTAATTTTCCATTTGATGTTGAAAATGGAAATAATCTGACTGGTCAGATTTTAAGTGATGGGGATTCTGGGAAAACAATATACACTTTGAATATGCTACGGCCAAGAGTATATTGTAACCCAAGCTGTAATTTGGCTTATGACATTGTTATCCCCCTCCTTTTACTTCTTAGCTGTATGTATCAGGGCATAAAGCTGTGTTTTTGCTTTGGTTTTGTTTGTTGTTACATGTTTCTTCACTGTTATTTTTGGTTTTATTTGAAACTGCACTTATAGCTGAAATCTATTTGCTAATAGTTGGATTTTGGCCTAAGAGGATGCTCAATAATTCTATTTTTTGCAAAGCAGGTTGCCCATTTGAAGCATCACTCTCAGTTTGTGCACAAGAAACCAAAAACAGTAAGTTGTACAATTAAGAGAATTTTTTGTTAGACTAATATCAATTGTATTTTTATTTTGTTGATAACTACCTACGGGTTATTCAAACACACCATCACCATGCGTGCGTGTTTGCAGGGACAATAAATCTGTAATAATGATTAACATTGTCAGCATTGTCAGATTTCTAAAAAAAATGAGTTTGTTGTCCAGGTCCAATCCCTTGATGGTATTCAAACTAAACCTAAAGTCACAATTCCAAGAGAACCAGAGCTACAAACAGCAAGAAGGGCTCAGAGACATAGGTACAATTGATTTCCCATCGTTTTTTCTGCCGTTCGTCTCGAGATTTAAGTTTTTGCACTTTGCTTTAAAGCTGATAGCCGAGTGGTGACAATTTCAGGTCTAAAGATAAGGCAGAGTCAGATGAAAATGCAAAATCAAATGTTCATTTGTTTAAAGCACTCCCCTTAAACAAAAAAGTTGGTACTTTTAGACCTAAAAAATATTTTTACTTTAATTTTTCTGGAATTTCTAGTATCTTTGATTTTGATTGTGTAGTCTCAATATTTTATTTGAACTTGATAGATTCTTGAGGCTCCTTCAATGCCCCTTCCCAAGAAAAGCCCGCCTCAGCCGCCGGAGTTTCAGGTATTTGATAACCACAGGGACTTACTAGCTTCTTTTGTCTCCTCTTATGATTGCCTCTCTTGTTATTTTCTTGAGAAATTTCCTGCATGACCCCTTTCTGGATAACTTTGTGACACATATTATACTTTGTTTCATTGCTTTAGGTGTTTCATCTGAGGACGTCAGAGAGAGCCAAGCAGCATGCATATAATAATGTGGTTATCTATGATTTTATTTATATACGGCTCTCGTATTATTTTTAAGAGTTCTCTCAAGTTTTCATCCTATTTGTATTCTAAATGTCATTACTTTTTTCAGTTGTTGGGAGTTAAGAGTTAATAATATCCTCTTTGCAGGCAATGAAAGTATCTATGTATGTGTCAACTTCAAGAAATGAAAACACAGGCCTTAGAAGGTAATGTTACTTTGGCTTTTTGCTTCACTCAGTTTTTTTTCTTCGAAGCTTTTGCATTCCTTCCATCTCTTGATGTTCTTTTCCTTTTGCTTTGTTTGCATAGCTTCAAGTCTATCAATTCATTAAAGGAGGAAAAATATGAAGCTGTTAACAAATCTAATAAGAAGGTTGCTCGAATATACGTATTCTTCCTTATTCTACAGATATTTTATTAAAAATAAATATTGCATGCGGATCATTTTGTTGGCTTTTCAGGTAACTTCTAGTAAAGGTGCAAATGCTGTCCTCAAGAATATGAACCAAACAACAGCCACAATGGGGCTTTCAGATGAACCACCAGTAGAACTATTAAATAAGGTATTACATCTTACTTTTTCCCATGTTTATTCAGCAACAACCTTTAGCCTGGAATGAACCACCTAAAGAGTTTTCGGAATAATTCACACCTTAATCATCCTTAGTAGAATTTCTCAATCTGCTCTTCATTTGGGTTTGATAATACTTTGCTGCTCACTTGCTTGTATATCCAGCTCTGTCTGTCATCTGAACTCCATTCTGGTGAAAACTCTGAAGATAAAACGGCTATTTCTGAGGTTGGTTCGCTCAAATTTTTTATTTTTCGGAACCTAAAACATGTCTATAAATTGTATTCTTATTAAGTTCTTCCACTTGTTGAATTAAGGCATTGAAAGAGAATGAGCCAGGTACTTTACTTCTGCAGCGTCAGGTACATTGAACGATGTTTATATGCACCCACTAGATCACAGAATTGAAGTAATTTGACACATCTTCCTCCTGATCCCTTCATTAAATTGAATATAAAATGTTCAATTTGTAGATCATGGAAGTGGTCAAAGAACATTTGCAAAGGAGAAGGATGCAGTACCAGTGTAGAAGTGAAAAGATTACTGGAATTGGGCGACAAGATAACATTAGTAGGTATAGCCTTTTTTACCCTGTAGGATTCAGATGCACTGTCTTGACGATTGATTACTATTTTTGGTTAATGCAAATTCAAGAATTAAATCCATATAAACATTTGATCACTTACTTAGCCTAAGACCTTCCAATCTGACCAAGCTGCCATTTTTTGGTTTCTTCAACCGAAGCACTTGCAGCTTATTGTCATAGGCAGATACGTTATAATATCGTACAAACCGGAACTACATTGTATAGATTAAGGCATAACCAGAAACAAAATAAAAATCTTGGCTAGTCAAAGAAATGAGAGGGAATATGCTACATTCTTGTGCAAGAGAACCATATATAGTGTTCGAAATGAACACGGTAGTCTTGAATTAGGCCATTAGCCCAGGTTTTCTGATATATGATAGAAACCAAATCATCTTTCTCTTCATCACTCCTTAAAACATCTATGTATACACATTTTGATGCATATAGAGGATAAATGAATGAATATGGCATTTAAGAACAAGAAGAACCTTATGATATTCGTTTATTTTGCTGGAATTTTTTGTCACAGGAGTTTGAGAGTCTGAAGTCCCTCGGTAGTTTTGGTCATCACCACCTTCTCATGCTACAAAAGCGGGCAAACGGCAAGCAAGTTTTTGTTGACAAGAGCGGATACTTGTTTCTAAATAATTGAATGATATGTATCCCTTGAAAAGAAAAGAAAAGAAAAGAAAAGAAAGATTTTGGTAAACAATAGCAATGTATAGCAGTCCTGAGATTTTTTATAGCTTTTGTCATGGTTTCCAGGAAAAGAGAAAAAGTAAGAAAAAGGGTTGCAAAAGAGCATAAAATGTACACCATGAATCCTGTATCTTTGTGTAGGTCTTTATGTTTAAGCAAACTGCTACAGCTGATTCTTATAGTTATCTCTCATTTCTGGAATTCCTGTATTCAGATTTCAAGTTTAAATTCAACTTTTTTAGTATTAATTTAAAGCCTTTCAATTTTAGGGTTTAAAGTTTTAGGTTAGGGTTTATGTGTTTTATTGTATAGGGTGTAGAATTTAAGGTTTATGGTTAGAATTTAGACTTTAGAGTTTAAGGTTTAGGTTTTAGGGTGCTAGAGTTTAAGATTTAGGTTTTAAATTTTATAGAATAGTTGTGTAAATTTTTTAGGCAACTTGCGTATCAAAATATAACCTAATATTTATTATTTTTCCATGTGTGTTTGTAACCAATATATTCAGTTAATAGAAAATTTCCGACAAAAATGTGTTTGAATTGAATAAATAGAGTTCTTTATTATTTTTTTATTAAATAGAGAACTTTTACGCTTTAAAGCTAAATGTCAAGTTTCAAACCCATATTAAATGAAATAATATAAATACCTTTGACCACCCGACCAATTAATGAATCTTGAAATTATTTATTATTTAACGTAGAATGTATCGTAAAGTTTATTTTTTATACAGGATTTTATGTTTAAAGTGTATTTGAAGCACATTTTTTAACTACAAAAATGAAATATATATATAAATTATCCTTTTATTTTTATACAAATTAACTATAATAATATAACACATTTGTAATAAAATTAAAACTATAACTTTTTAACATTTATAATTACCAAACAATATAATTATATTCTTTTGACAATAACAGTATTATTATATTTAAAAATTAACTTTTTAGTAATTTAAAATTTTAATTTATCGAGTTAAAAAGTTTTTACTATATAGTTTAAAGGGTAATTATTCTATACACAAGCGCTTGTGGGAATTTTTTTATACAAGCGCCTTAGTTTTAAGGGTTAGGGACTTTGTTTACGGTTTAGAGTTTAGGGGTTTAAGTATAACACTTTTGAATTTAGGTGTTTTTGATAGAATTTAGGGTTTAGGGTTAAAATTTAGAGTTTATAGGTTAAAACCTAAATCCCTACCCATACTACCCTACAACCTAAACCCTAACCCTAAATCTTAAATTCAAACCATAAACCCTAAATTCTACCCATGAAACTTAAATTCTAAACCCCTAAACTAAAACCCCTAAACTCTAAACTAAAACCCTAAACCCTAAAATTGAGACGCTTATAAAAATAAAAAAATTTCACCGCTTGTATATAGGATAATGATCTTAATTTAAAAGTGAAATAACAACACCAATATTACGACAAGATCCTTTTTGTTTTTGTTAGGTGTTGATTCAATTTTCATATATTAATAACCAAATATATCGAAGAATCATCAAAATTAAATAAATGAGAGATTATTATAGTCGAGTGATTAAAGATGCTCATATTATCTTATTTTGTACGGATTTAAATTATGATATTAGTTTCAGAATGTAAATATTTCTCTACTTAATAAAAAATTTGAATAAATTGAACCAATTATTATCAAAACTGAACTAATCAAACAAAATTTTTCCTAATTAAACCAATGCTTAATATAAAGATGAATGTTTAAACTATATCTCTTGTTAACTTTAGGTACCTAAACTATTTATTGGTAAAAATAAATACCTAACGTTTCATTTCATTAATTTTAAGTGTTTGGTAATTAACAGCTGTTAACAAAATCCGTTAACCAATAAAACATGGCACATGATATGTTTATTTTATTTTTATGAAAGAAAAAAGTTAAAATATTTTTTCCACCAAAATTTTTTACTTTACAGAAAATCCTAAAATTCTCTAAATTTTACAAAACAACCCCAAAATCCCTAAAGTATCCCAAATATACCCCCCAAATCGCCGTCAATCACCACCCCTAAATCCATTTCTTCAATTGTCGGACCTAGTCGGTCATTTCCTCCAACATAATGTCACCAACAATGATGAACGGCGTGTCTGCTAAACAAAACAACATGAGCTGCAACAATTAGAGGATGAGACGCCGATACAGAAATTGATTTGCGTCGAAAATTAGGATTTCCTTTACTATGTTAATGCCGTAGTATTGTCTGTCATCAATCCTCTTTCTCAGAGGTTTTGGTTAAGGCTTCAAACTCCTGGATTTGGACATGCATGTTACAACCGAGGTGCAACCAGTGGGGTGATGAAACAGCTAGGGGGATGCGGAGATGGTGTCTGGCAAGATTCTTCAAGTATTATTCAACCAAAACCGCTTATAAATTACTGCTAAGCAAACGGCAAGCGGAACAAGCTCCGTGAAAATATAAAAAAAAGGTGGAATTCTCACTAGTGTACACCGTGTCTTGTGTGGACAATACAGAGGGAGCGGTTGAACAGAGAATTTGCAGAAGAAAATAGATATCTCATACTCCTATAATTTTCTCAAAACTCATGCGCGAAGTCCTGAACCCTTCGGAAACTATTTGAATTTCGGGTGGTTGACATGAAAAATCCGATTTCACATTTCGAATACCATGTTCATATAAAACAATTAACTATAAATAGTCTCAAAACGTTTTAGTTGCAAGATGAGTGCAAAAAGAACATTTCCAACGCATGGATGATGCATATCCTAGATTACAGTTGCTGTAAGTAACGGAGAGTGCCTTCAAAAATAGAAAAATAAAGGAAAAATGATAAAATAAACCTCTTTAAGATGACAGGAACTCAATCCTCCTCATGCTTATGGTCTAAGGCACTGGATCAGCGTCGTGCCACCCCTTCTTGCATGGTGGAATGGCCATGAACTCATCAAATTCCTTTACATGTGTGTCACAGCATTTCCACTGCAACGAGACAAGAATGAATGATGGATGGTAAGAATGGAAAATGATAACTAAGAATATTTAAAATATTGTTTTAAATTGCAACATTTAATCATAAAGACGGATTATATAGCATACCCCTCTCACTCGATCATGGAAAACAGCAGGTCCGGGATGGTAACTACATGCAGACTTATGGTTCTCAATTTCTTTGAAAACTTTACCACATCCTTTATTTTTGCATGTCTGATGCTGGTTTATATCAACTATCTTCTTGGGTGGAGGAGAAGACTCCTTGACATCTGTATTGCTGTTTGACGGTGCAGCCGGGCTGGAGTTCTGTACTTTGGGCTGTGAACCTAAAAAGTAAACAACTTCAGCACTACATATGATAGTTTATCAACACACTAGAACAAGATCACCAGTTTTCTCTACTATTAAGGAATAACTGATGATTTCAAATTCTAAGATGAACATAATATTCGGATATTACACTTCGCGCTTGCAAAATACAAACCTCAAAACTTAGGCTGAACTTCCTGAGCAGTCGGTGTACTATAGTAAAAGTACAATTTAATCTATACAATATAAAACTGAGTAATTTATCATCATATGGAGCAAACAAGTAAATTTATAACAGTGTTGATGAAAACCATCTAAATGCTGTCTCTATTGTTAGATTCCAGCTCATACTTCGCTCAGATTTTTGAAATCCATGTCATCACGTGGATGGTTTTTCCATCAACATTGAAATCAGTTTTACTTGTTTGCATCAATACTAAATCTACAAGGATTACAGTATCCAGTAGGGGCTGCCTAAATACTTTTAGCTCAAAACTGAAGAGCTCAGAAACCAACCATTAATCATATCCAGGTTTCTGAATACTTCAACTTCTAAGATGCATACAATATTCTGGATATTATTGCTTGCAAAATGTACACTAAAAAATGAACAACATGGCCCAGTGAACGTTTTCGCTTTTCTTGGAAACCAACCGCTAATAATAATCAGGTTTCTGAAAGAAACCATGGTTCAGAGTCTTCAGACAAAAAGACTCCAATAATTTTCCTTTTCTGGCAAGTATTTTTTTGTTTTACACAGAAAACGTTGGAAGATAATCATAAAATAGAAAGAGAAACTAAAATATTTAATCGTATGAGATAACCAAAAAGATGTGCCAATTTCTCAATAGAAAAACAGCATGCCCAGATAAGGGAACGATGATGCACTGGATTTTTTTTGGGAATGATTGATGCACTTAAAATTTCATTTAACCCACTTGAGGCATGATGTATGCATATACATAGAACAAAGGAAAAGAATACTCGTAAAACAATAACTTTTCCGCACTAAGATTATAATGCCTAAATAACATTTTTTTTCCTTTTTTAGTTTTTTAATATGGCTAATAACATGATTTTTTGATAGTCTAGAAAAACAGCATGAGAAAGAACTATGATCATACCATGATCAGAGCAAAAGAAACCCTGAGAACACCTAGGACAAGATTCTTTTGATGTAGCACTGGCGGAAAGAGTAACAACAGGACTAGGAGTTCGAATCGTCGTAGCAGCAGGCTTATTCAACACTGGCTTCTCCGTTGTGTGCTTACCTGTCTTACATCTGAATTGAAAAAAAAATATACACTGACTAGATGCAAATGAATTATTAAATTTATCAAGCAGTGAACTTCCTTCTCCATAAAATAGAGGATCCCAAACATTCAATCCTTCTCTATATTACCTACTCAGAAAAGCACTACAAATCATAGTACAAGACCTAAAAGAATTAAGAGAGATACCCGGGAATTTCTAGGAATAAGCTGAAATCATGGCTTCTTTTTTTGCAACAGCTCCATTCTTTCGTTCCATCATGAAATATAGGCTGGAAAAGGAATTTTAAGGAAATAATGTATCAGCTCAAACTGATGGTAGAAAAGATATTTTCAAAGAATAAAAAAATTGTTTAAATAAATTTATACTTATACTTACACCCTGTTTGCATAAATTCACCCATGCAGAGGAATCAGCCAACATGCAAGACAAAAAAACAACATAATGATTCACAAGATGTAATAAAATTCCAAAATCCATATCCAACCATGACAGGCGCTGCTAAGTCACTATTGTCTATGATTAAGAAACCCTTATTCCAGGAAAGGGGTGAAAATGGATAAATACAAGCTGATAATAATCACTGTAGAAAACATGTCAAATTTTATAAAACATGCCACATAAATCCAAGATATATTTTTTAAACTGCAAGGGAGGGAAGTATAACACAATTTTGTACAAATTTATAACCGGGAAACAGAGACCCTCATGATTTTATCCTAAGAAGAAATGGGGAGGAAAATCAAATATTAAATTAACCAAATCTAGGGTTAACTTTGATTTTTTTAAGAATACATTAAATTCAAAATGTGAAGATAATAGATGGTATAACTATCATATTGCAAGAGTAAACTATGAAATGAAAGCAAAATAAATCAAAGGCCAGAATAATAATAAAAAGACTGAACTTAATAACTTTATTCTGATAACACCCAAATTATCACTTTCTATTTATACCTTAATAAATCATTAACCTAAATCAATTTTATTTGAATAAAAGCTAATTTGGGTACAAATCAAAGCGTAATAAAGGCCAGTTTAAGAAAAGGTAAAGTAATCTAGGGTTTCTTTAGTATTTTAACTAATTTAAATCTAATCTCAAAATATAACCGAGGAGGAGAAATTCAAGTTGTTGAGTTTCAAAACTAAATACTAGTTAACAGTAGAATGCATATGTAATTTTGATTTGGGCATTCCAATTAACTGCTCAATACGAAATGTAATTTGATTAAATCCATGTAACCCAGTGAAATTAAAAACTCAATCATAGACTGTGAGGAACAAACAAGTGCAATATAGACTGAAAACGGGAAATTGAAGGAGGGGATGAATACCGAATCGTGGAAAGAGCAGGAACCCTCGGGATTATCGTCTTCCGTGAACGTAGCGTTGCAGCCGATTCGCTGGCACCGAAGCTTAACAGCTTGCTCCGCCATTAATAACGCTTTTGCAAATGCTGGTTAAATTTCCTTGTGATTCTGTTCCCTGTTTAGCAACTCGGATGACTCAGAGGAATTGGTAAGCCAAGCGAGGCGAATCACGAATTTCTTCGAGTTATGGAGTGCTACTGCTACTACTTTTTTTTTTTTTTATCAAACCACAGCTACTATTACCCGTGCCGGATTGGGTCCTTTCTTTTAGGGTAAACTACATTAGAGCAGTTACTCAATTATTAGTAAAGTTATGATTAGGTCACTTACTATTAAAAGTTATAATTGAGTCACTCAATTAAAGTTTTAATTAAAATTAGGTCACTCCTTTGTTAAAATATAAACAAACATAAAAATGATTTGGTATAATAATATTTTTAGTCCGCAAAACTTAAATAGTATACCGATTTAGTTCTAATTCAAAATAATTCAATAAATTTAACCCTTCATATTTAAAAAAATATATCAATTTAGTCATTTTTCTTCGTCCAAATTGTTTGTTCTTCATCGTTCATTATCATTCCTACTAGGTACCTTCAGTAATACGAGTTATACCAAACTTGATATTTTCAATTAATCATAAACATTATTGTTGTTGTTGTTATTGTTGTTAGGCTTAATGACACTGTTGGCCCCTAAAGTATACACTAAATATCGAGTTGCCCCATAAAAAAAATTTCAGGACGTTTTTGCCCTCTAAACTAAAAATTGTACCTCATATGCCCCAACAATTAACCTCCGTTAAAAACATAAATTCATTGACCAGTAAGAAAACTTCACATCACCACATTAATTTGAATTTCTAATTTTTATCTGAAAAAAGAAATTTTGATTAAGATTAAACTAAAGGGTAAACTACACAGGAGACCACCGATCTTTGGGGTTGGTGTCGAAATAACCATCGATCTTTCAATTTTGTCAAAATGACCACTCAACTATTGATATGGTTCCAATATAGCCACCAGCCGTTAAAACCTAACGGAGAGGCTCACGTGGCAGTTAACAGAAACTTGTATAATTACACATTTAGTCCCCACGATTTTCACATTTAATCAATTTAGTCCTAGTTTCAATTTAATAAAATAAAAAAATCAAAGCATTACACAAATGTAATTAGAGGGAATCAAAACATTCCCTTGGGTGTAGAGGGAAAGCCTCTGCCACTAGGCCAGACACATATTTATAACATAAAACACAAAATTTAATATATGAGTTATATGATTGTTAATGCCATAAAAAGAATTAAATATGATTTTAGGGGATTCAAACATGACACACTTATGATGCATAAAAACATCTAACCCAAAATTTTACAAACCCTAAAACCTAAAAAAATTATGAACCCTAAACCCTAAAAAATTTATGAACCCTAAACCATAAAACTATAGTTAGTGCATGATTTAAAAAGTCTCTAAACCCTAAAAAATATAGTTAGCGTACGATTTAAAAAATTTATAAACCCTAAACCCTAAAAATTTATAAAGCATAAACCCTAAAAAATTTATAAACCCTAAAAATCTAAAACACTAAACCCTAAACCCTAAAAATATGTAAACTATAAACCCTAAAATTATATTTAATGCATGATTTAAAAAATCTCTAAACTCAAAACCCTAAAAATTGTAGTTAGTACATGATTTAAAAAATTATAAACCCTAAACCATAAAAAAATTATAAACCCTAAACCCTAAAACCTAAAAAAATTATAAACCATAAACTCATAAACCCTAAAAATATGTAAACTCTAAACCCTAAAAATTATAGTTAGCGTGTGATTTAACTTTTTTATAGACCTAAACCATATACCCTAAAAATTATAGTTAGTGCAAGATTTAAAAAATCTCTAAACCCTAAAAATTATAGTTAGTGCATGATTTAAAAAATTATAAACCCTAAAAATTATAGTTAGTGCAGGTTTATGATTTTTAACTTAATTAATAATTTTTAGGGTTTATGGTTTATAAAATTGTGTTTAGGGTCTATAAATTTTTTAAATCATGTACTAACTATATTTTTAGGGTTCAGGGTTTAGAAATTTTTTAAATCATGTACTAACTATAGTTTTTAGGGTTTATAAAATTTCTAGGGTTTAGGGTTCATAATTTTTTTAGGTTTTAGGGTATATAAAATTTTTAGGGTTCAGGATTTATAAAATTTTGGGTTAGATGTTTTTATGCATCATAAGTGTGTCATGTTCGAATCCCCTAAAATCACATATAATTCTTTTTTCATGGCATTAACAATCATATAACTCATATATTAAATTTTGTGTTTAATGTCATAAATATGTGCCTAGCCCAATGACAAAGGCTTTCCTCCTACATCTAAGGGATTATGGGTTCGGTTCCCCTAACTACATTTGTATACTGCTTTGATTTTTCTCTCCAATCAGGTGGTGACAAAATAAATTAATTTAATTAAATAAAAATAGATAAAGTCTTCCAATAAGGTGCTGACACGTGTCACCACCTAATTGAATAATTAATTTATTTTATTAAATTGAAACTAGGACTAAATTGATTAAATGTGAAAATCGTGGGGACTAAATGTGTAATTATACAAGTTTCTGTTAACTGCCACATCAGCCTCTCCGTTAGGTTTTAACGGCTGGTGGCTATATTGGAACCATATCAATAGTTGAGTGGTCATTTTGACAAAATTGAAAGATCGGTGGTCATTTCGACACCAGCCCTAAAGATCGGTGGTCTCCTGTGTAGTTTACCCTAAATTAAATAATGGAATCAAGATAGTTTAGATTGAAGGAAGGAGATATGGAATCAAGGGAGGTGGTGTGAAGAAATTTGGTGGTAGAGGTGCTAGGACAAATTTCCAGATGAGTAATCGTTGAAGAAAATTTAGGGCTGGTTTGGTAAAGTTTTAGGTTTGGTAGACTTTGTTGATTGTTTGAATCTATTATTAAAATTTGATGTTTAATTGTAGTTAAAATTGGATTTAGGGTTCATGATTGGATGATGAAGATGAAAAATAAGTGATGAAGAGAAAAAAAATGGTTTTTGGATGTATGAAGAAAAAGAATGAAAATTTTGAAATATAACATTATTCCACGTGGAAATATTATTTATTTTATTTTTAATAAAATTTTCTTTTATTTGAATGAATATTAGAAATTCAAAAATAAGTGGTGACATGGCGTTTCCTGATTGGTCAATGGATTTTTTTTTAACGGAGGTTAACGATTGGGGCATATTAGGTCACGATTTTTAGTTTAGGGGGCATAATGTCCCGAAAATTTTTTTAGGGGTAATTTGGTATTTAGTGTATACTTTAGGGGCCAACGGTGTCATTAAGCCTTATTATTATTTGTATACTTATGTTTTGAGTATTGTTTTTGTTATCATTTCATTCGGATCTAGTAGTTCGTATTATAAAATTTAATTATAAACAAATTAAAAATAATTATATATATAGATCTTAAAAATATATAATACATGGCTGATGATTATAACTATAAAACCATATTATATGTTATTTAGTTTTATGATAAATACTTTAATTAGTAACATATATTTTACCAAATCATACAAACACGTAAAATATAAGAATAAAAAACTTAAAATTCGTGTTGATTAATTTAACTGAAAGTTAGTAATTAGTTACATAAATGAATCATATAATAATAAAAAAAGATATTAATATAATGAAAATATATTTGTCATCATTTTTTGCATGCTTATGTTTCATTATGTAAAAACAACATATGTATCATGTTTTAAACATGAATAATTTTTTATATAGATTTTCATAATAATAAAAAATATTTAAGAATTAGTGAATATGTAAATAAGAAATAAAAATTAAAATACATATACTTGCAAAGAATTTAAGAAATATGTTCAATAATAAAATTCAGTAACTTAAAAAGTTTAATTATTAGTTTATTTTAAAATAAAAATAAAATAATGAAGTCATTTAAAAATACGAAACTACTATGAAAATTATATAATAATATGAAAATTGAACTTTTTGTCGAAAAATACATTGTAGCAATAACAAAAACATGAAGATTTTCATAAATAATTTTAAATAGATTTTAATGTGTTTAATTTTAATGTAAATAATAATTACATATCTAATACTAAAAAATAATTATAAATATCTTTATATTTATAAATTTGTGAATTAGATTAATTAATGATTTTAAATGAATTACTCTAGTGTTAATGAGGGTATAAAACGATTTGGGAGAAGAAAAATGACTAAATTGATATATTTTTTAAACATGAAGGGTTAAATTTATTGAATTATTTCAAATTGGGACTAAGTTGGTAGAATATACAAGTTTTGAGAACTAAAAATGTCATTATACCAAACCTTTTTAGATGTAATTGTTTGTATTTTAACGGAAGAGTGACTCGATCACGAATGTAAATGAAAGAACGAGCCCTTTGTTCGTGTTCGTTCGTTTAATTAAACAAATAAAAAATGTTGTTCATGTTCGTTCGTTTAATAAATAAACGAACATAAACAAACTTCCGGTCTAATATTTCACGAATGGTTTGCTGAACATTCGGTTCGTTTACAACCCTACATTTATAGATATTCATTAATGTCCGTACGTACTAAAAATGGGTTGAACTAGACATCTTCTAAGTTAGTATCTAAAGAATTTTTTGTCTCAAGTTGATACCTGAATTAGGTACTTTCTCCCAAGTTGGAACCTAAAGAATTTTTGCTCTCAATTTGGTACTAAACTTTAATTTCCTCTACTATTTTGATGCTTTTATTAACATATTTAGTCCCAAAAAGTTATACATTCTATCAATTTGGTCATAATTTAAAACAATTCAATAAATTTAACATTCATATTTTAAAAAACCCCTTCCAATTTAGTCATTTTTTTGCAATAATGTAAAATCAAGCAAGCCTAACATACCAAAAGATCAATGAGATAACTGCATTCTGCCATAAAACAACAATCTACTGTTAATTTTTTATATATCAGAAAAGTGATATAACATTTTTAGGAGAAGAACAAAGAGTAAATTGATAAGATTTTAAATATAGAGTGTTAAATTTATTGAATTATTTTGAATTAAGATCAAATTGATGGAATGTACAAATTTTAGTATTAACTTAGAAGAGGGTGTCTAATTCAAATATAAACTCGAGAGTAAATTTTTTTAAATACTAATTTGAGAGAAAATGCCTAGTTCACATACTAATTTGAGAGTAAAATTTTTTTAGTACCAACTTGAAAAAAACTAGACGTACCAAATATATATTTAAGCAAGAATGAAGATCAAGAACACTTAAAATATGGAAAGTGAAAAGCTACGCCTTCAAATTTTGTAAGACGACACTAGTTGAAAGATATAATACCAGCGTCCTGACATTGATCATCAATAAGTGTTAGGCTCCGTTTACTATTGATTTTAAAACGAGATTTTAGGTGAAAAACGGTGAGAACGATAATTTGGGAGAAGTTGAAATTTTCAGCATTTTTAAAAGCTTGATTTAGAGACCAAATTAAGTGTAGAAGTTGATTGAAAAATCGTGATTTTTAATAGTTTGGCGCAGCTTTTCCGTTATGCTCTAAAAACTGATTTGGAACTCATTTCTGAACGGAGTCTTATACCTACTGCAAAAGATCAAAAGCTGCTTCTGGGAGGAATGACTTGAAAGGAAGAATCACAATAAGAAAAACAGGTCAGGTAGTTAAAACAAAAACAAACTTGGTGGGGGTGTTTGAGTAATGGTTTATCGTTTATTGTTTGAGTTATTATCGCGGTTTTCTTAAATTGTAATGCTAGTTGGATTAGGTTTGTATAATGTGGAGATGATGTTTATCTTAGTAAGGTGGTAGGTGTTAGTGACGGAACTAAGGTTGAATTATGAGAGGTGCAAGTTGTTAAACTTTAGAACAATCGTGATCTTAAAAAGTAATTAAACCGTAAAAATTAAAAGAGATAAAATTTAATTTCATTATTTTTAAAATCAAAAGGTCTTAAAAATAATTAAATCAGAAAAAATAAGGTCAATACTTAATTTAATTAATTTTAAAACTGATAAAGTCTTAAAATAAATTATATCAGACAATTTCGGAAGTGACAAAACTTAATTAAAATGGTTTTAAAACCATCAATAACTTAAAATATAATTAAATCATCAATGTAGAAAGGAGTAATTGCCCCTCCCATCCCAACATATGTCCTTGTCGGTCGTGTTGTGTCATGCAATATTTCTTTCTCATTCTCATGATGTAATTCATGTTTTTGTTGTTAAGCAGTCACTTATATTGTATTTTCTACTCATAATTAATAATATTTTAGGAAAGCTTTTTCCTGCTTTTATTGTCTAAAATTAAGTCTCCATTAATTTTAATTATGACTGAATTTTTAATGAGTTACATCTTTCGTTTTAAAAAAATGACCCATCAAATTCATTAATAATCAGTTGGACACATACCAAAAAAAAAAATGGGTTGAAAAGAACAAATCAAATGACACAAAGTTTTTTCATTGTTCCTATTTATGTCCCTTCTGACTGCAAACAAACCATTTGCTCTTCTTCATCCACGTGGCAACAATTATAGAACCTCCATCAAGCACATGTTAACAATCGTTCCTCTCGACAGCCACCTCTTTATTCTCTCTATCTTAAATTATCCCTTGTTATTTTTTTAAGTATTTTTAGATAAAAAATTGTATAAAAGATATATTGTACAAAGAAAAAAATGACTAACAAAAATTATTAAGTTTTTCAAAGAAAAGAAAAAGTAAATGAAACATTTTTTTTTCTGATAATACAGTAAAAGCAAACTAACTTAATAGAGCATGATCATGATTGAGCAATCCCCACACCTCCCTTGGTGGATCCGTATATAGCACCTCACCCACAGGTCGGGAAAAATTATTAGATGGGTGATTTATCACGTTATTTATAATCTCAATTAATAAAGTCTATTTATTTATTTTTTAAGGTAGATTTTTATTTCTTTCTTACATGTTAATAAAAATAAGACAATTATTTAAAAGTTAAAATTAAATAGATAGACCTTATTGCTAAAATTACGGATGACGTGGTGAGCCGGGTCTATCTAATAATTTTTTTACAGGTTGAACTCTCGACAGGCTTGCTAACTTGTCCGCAACGGCATTGACTTCACGTCGAATATTACCCGTGCAATTAAGCTGCTGAAGATTAATAATGTCATCCTCCTTACCCATGCCATATCTCGAACATAATTTTTTTTTGGGTGTCTCATATTTAAAAATTATGTTTAGTGTTAGGGTTAAGCTTTAAAGTTATGATTTAGGGTTTAGAGAATTTATGATAGAGTTAATTTATAGGGTTTATCTAGAACATAATTTTTTTTGGGTGTCTCACATTTAAAAATTATGTTTAGCGTTAGGGTTAAGCTTTAAAGTTATGATTTAGGTTTTAGAGAATTGATGATAGAGTTAATTTATAGGGTTTATAGTTAGAGCTTAGAATTTAATTTTTTAGTGTTGGATCATAGAAAGGGGCATCGAAGAACAAAGGATTATTCCAAATGAATAGAAATACTCCACTCTCTTTTTGGTGCCCCTATTTATGTCCACACTAAAAATGTAAGTTTAGGGTTAAGGTTCATAGTTAAAATTTATGGTTAGGATTTAGAGAATTGAGAGTATGATGTATTTTTTAGGATTTAATGGTTAAGGCTTAAGATTTAAAATTAATGTTAAAATTTAAAATTTTAATTTTTTAGTATTCGACATAGAAAGAGATACTAAAAATAGACAAAATATTTTTGTTCCTCAAGAATCCCCGATATGCTATAAAAAAAAACTCTCAATCTATTAGGGGTGTATTTAGTTGAACTTGATTTTTATTTTTATTTTTGAACCGCCACTCATATTTTTGTTGGTTTTTATATTAATTTGAAATTTTGTTTTACAAAATAATTTTATTTTATTATTTGATAAAATTTCAAATTTTTTCAAAATCAATTTTCAAAGAAAATAAAAACGATTAATAATCTTTGTAGCAATTTTATGTTATTTTCACTATTTTTATATACGAAATGCTTATTTTTACATTATAAATAATAAAATTATTTATAAATTGAATAAAAAACAAATATCGTTTTGATTCGGGTCTTCGATTTTAAATTTATGAATTTAAATCGTACAAACACTGTAATTCAAATCTGTTTTTGATTAATCAATTTTTGTTGCTTAGACGTACACTCTATGTTCTCCCTTGCTTGCTTCGTGTATCTCTATGACTGAGAATAATATATATTTATGGTTGATTTTTAGAGATCAAACTATAAATAAATATTACATTTAGGTTAGGGACCAAATAAGTAATTATCCCTTCAACAGTTTTCTTTCAATTTGGCATGTCGTACAAACGGTGCCTAACACCAATAATGGGAAAATTTAAAAAAAACTACCTAAAATACGGATAAGATAAATTCTTACAGAAATGATAAGATTTTATGTAAGATTTGGTAACTATATAAATTCTTACTAATTATATAAGAATTTGTATAGATGTTGTCTTATGTACTATAACCTAAATTTTTACTATTTGAGTAAAAATTTGCTTAGATTATAAAAATTTGTGTAGTTACCAACTGAATAAAAATTTATGTAAAATCACTTCATTTTAGCCCCACCATAAAATGCCCATTTTTGCTTTTGAATGGCTCGTACAAAGTCATTAATTTTGACAGTACTAATGCATAATTTTAAATTTAATGACATTTTTACTACTAAATTTTTTTAATAATATTTTAGTTCTTATATTTTTTTCGTCTCATTTAGTCTTTGAAGTTTTATTCTTTTATCAAATCAAACCAATAGGTGAAAAAATAACAAACTTGTTAGTAATTTTGTCCTTTTACGTTAGTTACCAACTGAATAAAAATTTGCATAAAATTATTTCATTTTAACCGCACCGTAAAGTGTCTCACCTTAAAACTACCCAATGACTTTATGCCAATTTTAGCTTTTCAATGGCTCGTACAAAGTCATTAATTTTGACAGTACTAATGCATACTTTTAAGTCTAATTACATCACTAGTAGTTTTGAAGAAAAAAAAACACATTTCAGTTCTTATATTTTTTTGTCTCATTTAGTCCTCGAAGTTTTATTCTTTTATCAAATCAAACCAATAGGTAAAAAAGTAACAAACTTGTTAAACTAATGTCAACTATTTTATTTTCTGTCAATACTGACGTTATTTATTTTGTCTTTTTACGTATTTTAAAAAATTATTTATAATAGTAAAAATATTTGAAAATTATAAATTATTAAAAAAATTGTGAAAATATTTAAATAATTTGAAATTGTAAAAATTATAAAAAAAATCAGAACAGAATAAGAAAAGAATATAAAAAGTATTAAAAATCCGTCATTTTTTGTCATTTGGTTCAATTTGAAAAAATTAGAAGTTCGAAGATCAAAAGAAAAAAAGTTTAAAGGTTAACATAATTTTTTAAAAAGTTTAAGGTCGGAAATGTCCTTAGAAATTTTAACATTTACGGGGTCACCTGCCAGCCCCAAATAATTAAATATTAATATGTTGATTTGTATTATCGTGTGATGCACAAGTTAATCGCATGTATAAATTAAAATGTATTAAATAATTTTGAGATCTACCGATTGACCAAGTTGTAAATATGTTTATATCGTTGAATTTTGTATGAATTTAAATTTCAATATTTACCTTGAAAATGTAATTATTTATGTTTAATAAAAATATATTAAACAATTCTAATACTCAAGTTTAACTTTTAAATATATTTTATTTTAAATGATAAAAACCATAAATATGATGTATGAAAAATTCTAAATGTGATAAACGTGTGAAATATATCATAAATATTAGGGTAAACTACACCAGTAGTTACCGAACTATGATTTATTTCTTATTTTGGTTACCGAACTATTTTTTTTGGCAAAAACATCACTAACGTTATGTTTTCTTCATATTTTGGTCACCGACTGTTAAAAAATTAACGATTTTGCTGACGTGGAATTTATTTTATTTTTTTAATTTTCCATGTCATTTATTCTCTCTCCTCGTAAGCAATATATGTTATTTTATAATATTTTTATTCAAACTAACAGGATGGTGACACGTGTCACCGCCTATTAGTGGAATAAAATGAATGAAAAATCAAGCTCCTTATGCAGCCAGAGAGATAGTGACACGTGTAACTGCCTAATGGGAAGGTGACACGTGTAACTGCCTATTAGTCGAATATCTCTGGCTGCGTAAGAGGCTTGATTTTTCATTCTTTTTATTCCACTAATAGGCAGTGACACGTGTCACCATCCTGTTAGTTTGAATAAAAATATTATAAAATAACATATATTGCTTACGAGGAGAGAGAAGAAATGACATGGAAAATTTTAAAAATAAAATTCCACGTCAGCAAAACCATTAAGTTTTTAACAGCCCGTGACCAAAATAGGAAGAAAACATAACGTTAGTGATATTTTTGCCAAAAAAATAGTTTGGTGACCAAAATAGGAAAAAACCATAGTTTGGTGGCTACTGATGTAGTTTACCCTAAATATTATTTTAGAGAATATTTTTTTTTATAAAATAAGTAATCAAAATAATATAGTAATAAAAAATAAAAATATCATTTTTAATTGGGTAAACTACAACCAAGATCACTTAATTATTAGTTTAGTAACAAACAACTCACTTTTCTTTTTAAAAGTTACAAACACGTCACTCAATTAATATATTGTTACAGACAAGTCACTATGCTTACAAACACGTTACTCAATTAACATATTATTACAAGCATGCCACTCAATTAACACAAAGAGGAGTAACATGTTTGTAACAATGTGTGACAATATGCTAATTGATTAAGGTGTTTGTAAGCAGAATGACTTGTTTGCAATAATATGTTAATTGAGTACATGTTTGTTACTAAAATCGTAGTTAAGTGACCTTGGTTGTGGTTTACCCTTTTTAATTATACGTGTTACGAGGAAAATTTTAATTATTTTAAAAATTATTTTATGAAATAATTAATAGATGTAATTGTATTGTTTTATAAATAATTTATTTTGAAAAATTAATAAATTAATTTTATGATATGGCAAAATTTCAGGATGTCAGTGTGTCGTAATTATATGTTATCCACGTAGGATGATTTTCATAATCATTTGCAATTTGTTATATAATATATGTATGTGATTTAAATATTTAATTCATTTATATACATAAATTCACTAAAATAATAAAAAGTTTATTTTGACAAACATAATCCTAATCTTAATATTACCTAGAGGAAAGGGGAAAGAGAGACTCTAGAGAAAGGAATGGGTATTCTTAGTGGGTCTAGAACTCATAACTTAAAGAAAATGAGGGAACAATAATGAGCAGCTTGACCAATTGGCCAAATATACTTACTCAAATAATAAAAAGTTAATGTAATGTATCTTTCACTTTATTTATATATATATATATATATATATATATATATATATATATTAGTGCAAGAGTCTCGACTAGTGGGGTTGTTTCACTTAGGCCCCGTTCATCATTGCTTTTGAAAATACTTTTGGAGTTAAAATCACTTATGGAGCCATAAGCAATGCTAAACAAATAGCTTTTGGAGAAAAATGTGTTTGAAAAGTACTTTTTAACCCAAACGCAAAAGTTGAAATTTCTAGCTTTTGCGGTTAGAAAAGTGGTTTTAAAAGTCAAATTACAATTTTAACCTTCATTTGCTATTTTATAGTGTGTTTATTTTATAGTTTATAAACTTATAATTTTTTACTAAATACATAATTATATGATTATTAAATTATTTATTAGTTTAAATATTTTATATATTTTCTGGTCAAATGTTTTAGATAAAATTATTTATTTATTACTAAAAATATTTTCATCATAATTTAAATTGATATTTATGACATTAAAGGATTTGAATATCATTTAAACATATATTTTTTTAACTTACAACGTCATGTTTAAAATGGTCATTTATCTTTGCAAAAGTACTTTTTAACAGCAATACTAAACACTTTTATCTCAAACAAAAAAAATCTAAAAACACTTTACAAAAACACTTTTCTACCGTATTTTTTTACTGCACTTTTTAAAAATATTGTTAAACTGACCCTTAATCAGTTATATTTGAGGAGAGTGTTTTGTCACCTTTATAGTGCTATATGTTTTTTTTTTGTCAAAACTTTATAGCTTTATATGTTTTTTATCGAAACTTTATAGTTCTATACGAGATAAATAACACTTAAATATTAATAATTAGTCATACAAAATTTAATATGTTAATAAACTAAATTATATATTTTTTATTTTTTCCCACTATATTTGTTTGTGTGCTTTGTTAATATTGGATACAATATCTCAACCCTTCTCTATTTATTTTGTTGTTCTCTTAGTTTATCAAGACTTTACCTTGACTAATTCGGACTGACCTGCGTCGTACACATGATTTTAATGGGTGAATCTCCCAACCGATATTTTTTGTATACATAATAACTCAAATTCGAGGCCTGTTTAAACTATACCAAACTGATTGCCACTTAGACAAAGGCTTCTCCTATTTAAAACCCTTCCCAGGTGATGGAAACTCATAGTTCCACAATATCTTAAAATTCTATGGCTGCTGTTTTGAACATTCTATTCATCTCCAACATGCTTTGTTTTGAAGCTCTGTTTATCCTCCAAAAATGGAATCTCCTTTTCCACTTCCTTTCCCTCTCCTGCTTCCTTTTTCTCACCCTCAAAACCTACCTAATTAGACCCCTTCCTGTTTATCTTGTTGACTTCTCATGTCTCAAACCTCCAAGCAATTGCAAAGTCCCTTTCTCTCACTTCATAAACCTTGTCTCCATGGTGGAATCATTCGACAGTCAAAGTGTAGAATTCATGGCCAAAACCTTGACCAATTCGGGACTAGGCCAAGAGACCTATCTTCCTCCAGCTTTACATTGTACTCCTCCAAAAACCCATCACCGAGAACCGAGTAAAGAAGCTGAAATGGTGCTCTTCCCTGTAATGGATGATCTTTTATCCAGGACCAAACTTTCTCCTCTCGACATTGATATACTCATTGTCAACTGTAGTGGTTTTTGTCCCTCACCTTCTCTTTCCTCCATTGTTATCAACAAATACTCCATGAGAAGTGATGTTAAGAGCTATAATCTATCTGGGATGGGATGCTCTGCAGGAGCTATTGGGATTGATTTGGCCTTAAATCTTCTCAAAACTCACGAAAACTCCAATGCTATTGTTCTCAGCACTGAGATTCTGTCCACTGGGTGGTATTCGGGTAACGAGAAGTCTAAGTTACTCCTGAATTCCGTCTTCAGGATGGGCAGCGCTGGGATTCTCCTCACAAACAGAAAAGAATCGAAAGACACGGCGAAATATAAGGTTTTAACCAGTCTAAGAACCCAAACAGCCTTTGACGATAGAGCTTACTTCTATGCATACCGTGAAGAAGACTCCTGTGGGAAACTTGGGGTTATGTTCGAGAAAGATTTACTACAAGCCGTGGGAGAAACCCTCAGGTCACACGTGACAATCATTGGCTCTGAAATCCTGCCATTCACCGGGAAACTACGGCATGTTTTGTCGATCACACGGAAGAAGTTCTTTGATAAATCGAGTGAAATTTACATGCCGAGCTTCAAGAGTGTGATACACCATTTTTGCTTGCCAACTTCTGGAAAAGCGCTGATAAGTGAGGTAGCCAAAGGATTAAAGCTTGATGCGAGAGATGTGGAAGCTGCTTTGATGACACTGCATAGGTTCGGGAATCAGTCATCGTCTTCATGGTGGTATGAACTGGCTTACATGGAAAGCAAGAAGAGAGTGAAGAAAGCTGATAAGGTTTGGGTTCTTGGATTGGGTACTGGACTCAAGTGCAGTAGCTTGATTTTGGAGTGTTTAAGAACAACAACTGAGGAATCTAAAAACAATCCATGGAATGATTGTATTCATCTTTATCCTGTTGAGGCCAATGATCAAAGGTTTCCAACCTGATATATTGTCACAATTGCAACACAAGAGACCAGATTCTGTTTGAGAAGATCATGTTTTAAAACAGTTAAAGTTATAAAATAAAAGTATGTTATGTTTTCTCATTCTCAGCTTTTACATGCCTTCCATTCTAGAGGACTAGTTTTGGTTCCTAAGAAGACAACCCCTTCTTTTGTTAACGATTAATGTAGACCCATATGATGTTCATCCTAAGAGATCCGGGTTCAATTTTTATGTCTACAAGGTGTGTGTATTGTCAAAGGGTTAAGATTAATATGTATGAACAGATAGTACATTGGAATCACCTTTAGACTTTTCAAAAAGAAAAAGAAGATTGTAGGCCCATATGATTCTATTCTCTTGTCCATAAATCTATAACAAAGATCTTAGTGGCCATATTATAACTAATTCCTACCTAAATTCATCTCTCCAGCTCATAGTGCATTCATAAAGCATACAAGTATATCAAACTCCGGCCCAGTTTGACAATTAGCGGGTAACTGGTAGTTGATAGTGAATTATATTATCAGATTGCATTAGCTAATTTGACAAACAAATTGCATTAACTGATTGTATAAAATTGTTTGGTAAAATTAATTGATAACTGATAGTTGTTGATTATTTGAACAAACAAAATAACATATAAGAACATGATTATATTCAATACAAGTATTTCAGACTCTATCTTTAGGACTCAGGAACTATTTAGAGGGTATGGTAGGAAATCACAATCAGGTAGCTTGTTTTGAAAGTTGATCTTCATAAAGCTTCTGACTCCTTGCACTAGAAATTCATTCTTTATGTTTTGAAGGCTTTGGAGGTTCATGACTTGTTTATTTTTTGGATTTGAGAGTGCATTTGTACTTTTAGATTCTCAATATCTCTGAATGGCAATTTAGAGGGTTATTTCAAAGGGGAAAGGTGTAAGCGATGGAGATTCTCTATATCTCTACCTGTTTGTTTTAGGGATGAACATATTCTTTATCTTGAAATTGGGGTTAATAATCGGAGATACGAGATTCTCGGTAACCCGAAGTATAGAGTTAAAATGTTATTAAACCCTTACATAATCATTAACATAAAAATGAGGGCAAGATATGAAATACTTAGAAGAGGTTTTCGGACTAATTAGGACTAAATCTGGTTTTAGAACAAGGGTGTAATTGAAAAGAATCTACAAAATTTATCTTGAATTTTCGAGTAAGGACTAATTTGAAAATGGATTAAAGTTGAAAGTTTTTAAGAGGAATTAGACCAAGTTTTAAAACAAAGCGTTTGAAGCTATCAAAATTAAGGTAGTATCTGTTCATACATATTCTTAACTCTTTGACAATGCACATACAACTTGTAAATAAAACAATTTGAACCTGTGTCTCATAAAATTAAAATCATCTGCCTTTCTACTTGGACATTTGTTGGGTTCATCTCTATATTTATATTTAATGTGATTAGATGCTTAATGTATGCATGAAATAGGGCTTTGGGCTTCGGCTATCGCATGAAAATTGAGCTCTGGTCCATACAAGTAATAATGGCAAATAGGAGATCTATTTATCGTCTAGAGTTAGTAAGGTTTACATTACTTGGGCTTCTAAATGATAAATTGTGAATTAGACTTGCTATATGTGTTGCTTTAACAAAATGCACTATCACATGAACATGCTAGATTTGGTATGATATGACATACGAGTATGAATTGCAATATGATGGTGAAAGTGGCAAAAAAAAATTAATGTTTATATGTGTTGCATAATATTTTTCTCTTTTATGTTTTGCCTTTGAGCGCAAATTAGGATTTTATAAGCATAGTCCCCATCCTACAATGTTTTTGAAAAGTATTTTTAGGGTCAAAAGTGCTTTTGGGGCCATAAGCATTAAGCAACGCAGAACAAATAGTTTTTTAGTCGCAATTGTTTTTTAGCTTAGTTTGAAAAAACTGAAATTTATAAGCTTTTAGTTTTTCTACAAGCACTTTTGAATAAAACTACTCATTTATAGTTGTTTATATAACCATTTTTAAATATTTTTGTAATCACTCATTTTTGTCTGGGTTTTAGTATTATTAGTATTATTTTAACAGTAATATTATTAATATAAAATTAATAAAAATCAAAAAATAAAAATAATAATAAAAAAATAAAAAAATAAAAAAATAAAAAGGAAAAAAAGAAAAATTCGTGGAGATTAAATCTCCACGTCGCCTCACCACCCACCCCTTTGCCTATATAAAGGCTTGGGGGGGGGTTGCATTGCAGACCAAAAAAAACGCCAAGCAATCGGCTCCCAAAATATTTGAGAGCTATGGCCGGCCAAACAAGGTTGGTCGGGGTCGGGGACAGTGCCCGCGGCCCCAGTTGGTTCGATCCAACATTCGATCGGGGTCCTATTTTAGATCCGATCTAGTTAATTTTTGAAGGGATCGTGGTAGATCTCGGTGAAAGTCAGTCGGGGTTCGGGCTCCAAGTTAGGTATATTTTATTTATGTTGTTTGATTTAATAAAATGTTGTTTAATTTTGTTCCTATTTTTAGTTGGTATGTTTTATATTAGTATTTTATGCTTTGTATTTATTTATATTTTAGATTAATATTTTACTTATGTTAGATTTGTTTTTATTTATGTGTTAGATTAATATTTATGTATGTATGTTTCAGATTAATATTTTATTTATGTTAGATTAGTATTTTATTATGTTAGTATTTATTTATATTTTTATCGCATTGTATTTATTTATATTTGCCATGTTTTTGTTAAGTTTGCATAACGAATATATATTTTGTCAATGTGGTACCCTTTTATTCGAGCGTAAACGTGGCCAGTATCAAACGCAGTGATGGTGGCCTATTGGTTTACTCTCGAATAACGGGGCCCTTAAAATATACTCGCAATTATAACCGAATTTTAATTTAATCGTCACTTTAATCCAGAAAATCTAATATTAATAAAGAGGTAATTATTAAATTACTAATTTTGGGCGGTGTGGGGATGCTAATCCTTCCCCATCCGTAACCGACTCTTGGACCCAACACGTTTTAAAATCTCTGGTTTTACGGTGTCCGGCCTACCTTAGTGGCCGGTGGCGACTCTATTTTTAAATAAAATATGATTTTTTCTAAAACCCCAACGGGACATTTTTAAATACCCAAATACCCCAAACACCTTGAAACCCGTTTTTTTAGCGTAAGACAGAGATCGCTATAGATGACGACTCTGCTGGGGACACATTTTTTGTTTTTCAAAAACAAAAAAAGAGAGTCGAGCTTTTTAAATAATTATCATTTTACTAATATCGAAAATTTTGGATTAAAGTGACTATTAAATTAACATTTGGTTATAATTGCGCATTTATTTTAACGCATTGAAAATTTGGCATATAAACCCATCCTTTTAAGTGGGGGGAAAACATTAGTGCTTTTGTGTGGATATTGTTCCTCCGTATGGGCCTAGTAAGTACCTTCAGGGCTCGAGTACCTTATGCTTTCGTGAGGATATCGTTCATTCGTATGTGTATAAGCGAATGGGTCCCCCTGAGTTGAACCCGGTTGAAAGGAGCCTATAATGGGTGATGACCGGGGGCCTTGCTACTCTTAGTAGGGGACAACAATGACAATTCGGGTACCTTTTAGCACCAAAACTGCATGTAGAGAATATAGAAAGCCCACCTTTTTAAAGCCATGCGGATAACTTAGGTGTTTTAGACGGGATAAATAGGATTGCTCTGCTTGTTGCCTTATCTACTTTGCTTTTTATTTATGTATCTATTGATTTTATTCGGTACTAACTCATTTCTTTTTTTGTTTTATTTTATTTTTACTTTACACATACTTTTGTTGCATTAGCATTGCATGACATAAAGGTGTTGGTTCAAATGGTTTGCCCGATCAAAAATCTTTTATCATGGATAAAAGGTATCTCAAGAACAGCCGTTAGACATTAGTCAGAAGTCAACCAGTGGGCGCAAGGTAATAGTTTGCTGAGTGAGCGCATAATGCCAGGATATACATACAAGAGCCTACAACAGAATGACCTATGAGAGCTTAAAGTGATTTTGGGAAAGATGAGATCGACGACTACAAGACCTATATTCTAATACTTATGGCGACATAGCACATTTAATGTATGTCCGGATTAATCAGCCTTTGCGTCGAGCTATTTTTTAGTTTTAGAACCTTGTTTTTTGCTACTTCACTTTCAACGGACATGACATGATACCCACGGTAGAAGAGTACACAACCTTGCTCAACAAGAAGAATGTTCAAAAAGATTAGATCTATACGAAGCCACCAAGGAACTAGAATTATCCATTGAAGTTTAAAACCTTTGTCAGGATGAGTGACGATTGGGTCAACAACCTGATTTAGAGTCGATGAGACAGCCTAGCCTGTGCATAAGAGTGTATCCGAGACATCATACCCGCACACCCGGATGAGGCGATGAAGATGGTCATGTTCTCTTTAGGGATATAGGGTTTGATCATTTTTTCAAGGGTTTTTGGAAACATCGACGTAGCCATCTTAGATCTGTTTGAACGCATAAAGCAGAAGGCAAACCCGGTACCAGCGATTTTAACCGAGGGGCATATCTGTAGAAGTCTTCTTTTCTGGCTTCAGAATCTGAACCCTTTAATTCCTATGAAAGTCGTTCGAAAGGGTGATTACCAGCAGAATCAACGCCTTTACTTGCATTTATTTTGCATATCATGACATGGTGTTGATTCAAGAACAGTTCATTTAAAAGGCTTTCAAAATAGAAAAAAAGTTTGCTTTGCCGAAAACGATAATATTACAGTATCAAGTTAAGCTGAGCAAAGACCAATCGAGAAAGAAGACGGTCCGATAGTAAAGCATGTGCCACGCAGAGGATCCAGTGGGGACTACAGAACACTAATTTTAAAATCTTCACATTTAACCCTTTATAAAAATCTCAAATATTTTAATTCAACTTATTCAAAAAAATTTGAAAATATTATTATTGTGTTTTGAATTCTTTTCCCTCCTAAAACTTTCAAAAAAAAGAAGAAAAAAAACCTAAAAAGTTTCATTTTTAAGTAAGTTAAAACTTTTTGATAATAAAAAGGGAAATCTTTAAACCAAATGATCTTTGAGAATTTTAACGTAAACCCAAAAGTTTTAAAGACTTTAAGTAGACTCCCTTTGGACCGCTAGGATCCAACCCTATTTAGACGCATTATTCGAAGATCGGTTTGTTTGCACCCAGATCAACCGAAGAAGAAACTCTTGTCTGCATTATACCTACACTTGTTAATGTTTTTTAGAAGCCAAAGTATGAAGATCATGACGTCACAAGTCTATGGAGTAGCATAAGAGGAGAAGACGAGGTCACCCATCTTCCTGAAGACGACGTCGAGACGTGGAGCACGAGCTTTGCTTCCCAAAGTCAAGATCTCCAGAAGGAAGCTAACTGTTACATGTAATTCATTATTAGTTTCTTGTAACCAGACATTTTTCTATTGAACGAAAGTCTTTTAAGGAATGTTCGAGAATCAACATCGCATTTGCATTCATGCATTGCATTGCATCACATTGTACAATCATGGCATATTTTATATAACATTATCATTACCTTGCATAAAATTTTTGGGGAGTAATCCAAAGACCTATTAGAGTTTTATCGTGAATCAAAGAATTGAACACACTTAAAAATCAAGATTCGAGCAGTTAGAAGATAGGCTCTCGAGAAGAAAAAAGGAAAAAAAAGAGAAGAAGTTTGATGCCTTTGATGCAAGAAAACTCTGTTTGAACCCTGATTTGGTCATTCCTCCGAATTTCAAAGATTCCCAAATTTGTGCATGATGACGGAACAAGATGCCTCAAGATTCTCCTGACCATGTTCTGCAAAAAGATGGAGGGCTGCATTGAGAATGAAAAATTATTGTTCCACAGCTTCCACGACAGTCTAGCAGGACCCACCGTGATATGGTATAACTATTTGAGTAGAGACCAAGTTCAGTCCTGGGGAGACTTAGCCGATGCCTTTTTGGGCCAATATAAATATGCTTTGGGCCTAGCACCAAGTCGTCAGTATCTTCATGGTACGAAGATGAAACCTGATGAAGGCTTCAAGGAATGTGCTTTGAGGTGGCTATGTTTAACGACCCAGGTGCAGCCTCCCGTAGACGAAGAGAAAAGTGGCTTCCATGTTTCATGCCACATTTATATTTCTTCTTTGATAAGATGCTCGGGAAAATAAAGGCCAGCTTTGAGAACTTCATGACAGTCAGAGAGAGAATCGAACATGCACTCTAGGACCTAAGTTTAAAGACCAGACTTACCTAGGAGTAGAAGAAAAGAAAGAGATAATGGGTACCACTTTCAAGATTTTCATAACGATAAGAGAAGAAGGTATGATAACCCTCCGAATCACCGAGGGAAATTCATCGAGCAAGTATGAAAATATTTGGGGTACTCATTTCAGACATATTTTCTCATTTGGTCGAAGGTTAGCAGCTCACCCCTAGGCCGATGAATATTACTCATGACACATTGGCCCACAACTTTGACCTGAATAATACATATGAGTTTTATGTAGGGCATTGGAGCATGGCACCGAGAAATCCAGAAGCTGGTTGGCGAAGGAGTCCTAACGCAAGAATTGATCTAGCAAGGAAAAACAAGAGAAATAGCAAGTCTACACTACATTGAAAGGGCCAGAATGAGTTAGTACTTGGGAGGTAGTCCGAAGGTCCCTATGGTTTTCCCATCAGTTCACAAAGAAGTTCTCAATATTTTGAAAAAAAAGAAAAAAACTCTCAAACAAATATTTTTTTTCACATTTCCATTTAGAAAACATTTTTGCATTCTTTGATTCTTTAAACATTTCATTCATTGTTATGAGGTAGTTTTTGATTTTCCATACACATATACACATTTTTTGAATGGACATATGTATATATCATTTCTATATCAGGTCCTTGAATCTCAAATGCAAGAATACACGTGGTTCAAATTTGGAAATCAACTCTAAGTTGCTTATATTTAGAAGAAATTGAAAGTTGTGAGGATATTGCAAATGTGAGTATCCGTTAATCCACTTAGGCCGACAGAGGAACAAAGCGGGTGTTTAGACAATGGGCAGTTCCCATTTTAGGAATTTTCCTTCTCAGGCACTTATCGTTTAAGATCATTGAATCGAGAGTTGACCCTAAACCTTTACCCCTTGAAAGCTTTCTCAGGACATCTATGATTGGAAGGATGAATGGTATTCTTTTACTTTACTAAGAGAAAGAGATGAAATCAGATAGATTGGACATGAAGGCTATAGAACTACCAGAGGAAAATGGATGAAGAAAAGTTTATGCTTAAAAAGTAAATCAAGCAACATAAAAAATGGCAATTATAAGGCCGAAGCAATCAATAGCGAGTACACTAGGTTAAATAGTGTAAGAAAAAGATGCATGGAGACTCTACCGTTCGATAGGCACCAGTTTAGAAGAGCTGGGTAGAATTGATTACGTTCAAGCAAGAATAAGCGACAATGTTCGGTATAGATACAGTTTGAATTGATAATACATCCATAGACTCGAATAATAGGAAAGAGACTCTAGGCTGAAAACTCAAAATAGGCAGTCTAAAAAAAGAGAGAAAATAAAGAAAAAAAGAGAAAGAAATAGACAGAAACAAAAAAAGAAAGAAAAAAAAAGATTACACTCCACTGTTTGGGTTTACTAAAAGGTATTCCTAGATAAGAGTGTTTAAAAAGAGAGAATTGAGTAGAATTTTCTGGGGCATTCCGCGTAGTGAAAAGCTCAGAAGGTGGTTGTATGCTCCATCCATCTTTTAAGTCAAAAGTGGAGTAGCTACATGAGTGATATATTCAAATCATGACTATGCCGAGTAACTCAGGGTTCTGTTGTATGCTCCATCATTATCCTCGAGACAAAGGATTGTGATGAGTTGAATTCCCTTAGAAGAGAAAAAAGAAGAAGAAAAGAGAAAAGAAAAAAAGAGAGAAAAAAGAAAAAAAAGAAAAGGAATAAAAAGAAAATGCTGTATATACTTCACACACATATCAAATAATACAAGATCAAGATTTCAACTGTAAGAAATGAGCAAGAGATACATAAAGAATCCACAATTTTGAAGATTTGTATAGAAGCTTGAATTGAAACCAAGTCAAGACAAGTCAGCCCGAAGATTGCCAATTTCGAAAAGAGAAATGATCTTTAGGGTAAAAACCCAAAAATGGGCAGCCTAGAGCGATCCCGAAAATGAAGAGGAAAGAGTAGTCTGCTTGAGCATGTTGGCATCAATATCTAACCAAAATACACTGATCTGAAGATACAGAAGAAAGAAGTGAACTCTAGGGTGAAAACCCAAAGGTGGGCAGTCTAGAGTAATCTAAATAAAAAAAAAGAAAGAAAAAAGAAGAAGAAGAAAAAGAAATATTTCATCTGGGCATACCAATCACAAGAACTCCAGAAATGTACATAATCCTTCATTCAAGGAACTTTAGATGATCAATCATTTTTTACGGAAAACAAGCATCAATACACAACCAGAATACAAGGCGGACCAAAAGAAAGAGAGTGAAGAAATGAACTCTAGGGTGAAAACCCAAAAACGGGCAGTCTAGAGTGATCTCAAAAAAGAAAAAAAAAGAAAACTCTATGTGAGCATATCTAGATCATACGAGCATAGAGATACGGCTTCGTCTAACCATGAACCAAATGCCTACATTACAAGCCTCCAAAGACCATTCTGATCATCCATAGATATCCAAGTTGAATGAGAATGTCTTCAGATTTCATTCCGCCTATAAGGGTTAACCTTGCTTCAAGGAACGTCAAACTTCGAAGTGCTTGATCGACACCCAAATGAGGAGAAAATGAGGCATGGTGAGTTAGTAAAATTAAGAGAGCCACCTTAAAATGTGTTAGAAATTAGGTATGGGATTGTGCCTCTTGAAAGCCTAATAGACTAGAAGAAACTATATATTTGCGTATATCTCCACAATTGTCAAGATCTTCTAAATATGCGCTTCATTAGAGTTGATCTCTGGCAATTTGAAGTAGATGTGCTATGGTGTTTGATATTTTGGGGGCAAACATGTTTTAAAAGGTTTGGCGTTTTCTCTCTAAGTTTTGATGTTTACCATTTCCCCCAAACATTAGTTTTTAAAATGTGTGGTAATATATTTCGAATTGTGTTTACCATTCTCCAAACCTTTATTTTCAAAAATGTTTGGCTTTAAAAAAAGAGAAAAAAAAGATGTTTTCCATTTGTTCCAAACAATGTTTTTAAAATGTTTGGTATTCCCTCCAAGTTGTGATTTTCAAAATGACTGTTATCTTTTCAAACAATCATTATTTTTTGTATTGAAATACACACAAGTAAATTGCCTTTTACATTACTTTAAAAATGAATGATGATGAGATTTAAAGCATAGGGACCGAAAGTTAGTTCCCGTCGAAATGCTACGAGAAGATCAATGATGAGCTCAGGGGATGGAAGCATTTTTGCTCACCCTAGTGATTAGAAATTGATCAAGGCTCTGTATGATGGGTCAGGAAATTTGAAGCAGTGGAGCCCGTGATTGAATGGGGCAACGCCAAGTGTAAAAGATGAGAAGGGTTCTTATAAGGACCAAAAGATCATTTATGAATACAAGTGATAACCCTGAAGACAAGAAAGCCTTCCGCACGAAAGATTTAAAAACGTGTTAATTTAGATTCGAAGTGATTGATCAAATGAAGATTTAAGAGCATATAGTGAAGAAGTGAAAAGATTAAGAATTATGAGGAACGACCTTTCAGGGTGTAAGACTTTAAAACAGAAAAGAATGAAAGAAAAAAAAGAAGAAAAAAGAAAATGAGAGAGAAGGGAGTGAGATAAGAAGAAAAAAATAAAGAGAAAAAAAGAGAAGAATGAGAAAAAGAAGAAGAAGAAGAAGAAAAGCATTACATTGCATGCATCATATAGATAGAGGTATGTCAATTTTTGCTTGTTTTAGACAGGTATTTGAAGAATTGTCAAAAAGTTTGAAAAAGTAGATTTTATTAATTGAAGTAAGATTTCGGTAGCCATAGTAGCGTGAGGCCAGATGACGGTAGCCAAAGTAGCGTAAAGCCAGATATTAAGTCTTTCAGGCCATTAGTAAAACCTTCAGGCATGATGATAAGATATTCGGGCCACCAGTAAGTCTTTCGAGCATGGTGATAAGTCTTTCGGGCCATCAATAAGTCATTCGGGCATGATGCGACAACCATAGTAGTGTGAGGCCAGATGTCGGCAGCCATAGTAACGTGAGGCCAGATGTCGGCAACCATAATAGCGTAAGGCCAGATGACGGTAGCCAAAGTAGCGTAAAGCTGGATATTAAGTCCTTCGGGCCGTCAAAAGACCTTCAGGTATGATGATAAGACCTTCGGGCCACCAGTAAGTCTTTCGAGCATGGTGATAAGTCATTCGGGCCATCAATAAGTCCTTCGGGCATGATGCGGTAGCCATAGTAGCGTGAGTCTAGATATCGGTAGCCATAGTAGCGTGAGGATAGATGACGGTAGCCAAAGTAGCGTAAAGCTAGATATTAAGTCCTTCGGGCCATCAGTAAGACCTTCGAGCATGATGATAAGACATTCAGACCACCAGTAAGTCTTTCGAGCATGGTGATAAGTCATTCGGACAATCAATAAGTCCTTCGGGCATGATGCGGCAGCCATAGTAGCGTGAGACCAGATGTCGGCAGCCTTAGTAGCGTAAAGCTAGAAAGTTCGGTAGCCTTAGTAGTGTGAGTCCAAAAAGATCGGTGGCCATTTTCGGCGTGAATCCCTAAATTTTCAGAAAGTTCAGTAGCCATTTTAGGCGTGAATCCCTAAATTTTAAGAAAGATTTTGGTAGCTATAGTAGCGTGAGTCCAGAAAGATCGGTAGCCATTTTCGGCGTGAATCCCCAAATTTGAAGAAAGTTCGATGCTATTTTCAGTGTGAATTCCCAAATTTGAAGAAAGATTTCGACATCCCTAGTTGCGTGAGTCCAAAAAGATCGGTAGCTATTTTCGGCGTAAATCCCCAAATTTGAAGAAAGATTTCGACAGCCATAATAGCGTGAGTCCAGAAAGATTGGTAACTATTTTCAGCATGAATCCCCAAATTTGAAGAAAGTTCGATAACCATTTTCGATGTGAATCCCCAAATTTGAAGAAAAATTTTGGCAGCCATAGTAGCGTGAGTCCAAAAATATCGGTAGCCATTTTCGGCGTGAATCTCCAAATTTGAAGAAAGTTCGGTAGCCATTTTGACGTGAATCCCAAATTTGAAGAAATATTTCGGCAACCATAGTAGCATGAGTCCAGAAAGATCGGTAGTCATTTTCGACATGAATCCCCAAATTTAAAGAAAGTTTGGTAGCCATTTTCGGCATGAATCCCCAAATTTGAAGAAAGATTTCGGCAACCATAGCAGCGTGAGTCCAGAAAGATCGGTGGCCATTTTCGGCGTGAATCTACAAATTTGAAGAAAGATCCCTAAACTCATTGTTCGGCATCACTTTTTAAACTTCAATATGTAGCGACTAAAAATTTCTGCTTGTCACTTGGAAGAATCGATTTTTTAATTTTTGAAATAAAATTAGAGAGAAATAATGGAAGCCACTATCGATCGCTTAGTTTAGGTAGATCGGAAACCGTAAAACTAATAATTCGTTTAGAAATGGGTTCGAGAGTTGGTTACGTGTGAGGAAGTATTAACACCCTCATCACGTCCGAAATCGGTACCAAATTATACGTTGCTTTTATTGATGGAAATTATTAAAATTTAAATTGAATTTTATTAAATGTTCTTCATCGAATATCATTTTTAATTAAATGGGTTTTAACGTTTAATGGGTTTGAATTAATTAGACCTTTAATTAATAAGAATGACTATACATTTGGACCATAGATTAAACCGACATCGAATAAGACCGACTGCCGTGTTAATTTATGGTTCGAATCAAGTACACCACCTTTTATGCATGATGCAAACAATTAAGTATGATGTTATGACTTGTCAAATTTTATTCATGTTAAAGTTTACCTTTAGACAATATAAATTAATTTGAATATTTGATCAATATCTATTAAGTCAAGATATTACGACACAAATATTTGAGTTAATAAATATCTCCTTTTTATAGTTAAAATTAATTAATTATCAAGGTAAAATGTGAAATTAAATAATAAGGATTAGATGGATGACAAGTAAATGCATGTCACAAAAAAGCTAACAAAAATTAAAACATGGCAAGAACAAAGAAATAACATAAATAAGAGCGAATAAATTAAAAACAAAAATAAAGAACACACCAATAAATAAATACGGTAATTAAAAGTTAGATGTTAGTGAGTTTGATGTTAGCTAAATCAAACGGATCATAAATAATACGGATCATACCCCATAAGGTCAAAGGCGAATCGTGGTCCGAAATAATAAAATAAATACGGTAAAATAGATACATAAATTAAATTGCAATAAGTAAATAGACTGAAATGTAAAAACAGAAACATAAGTGCCGAAATTAAAAGAGCATAAAATTAAATAAACTGGAATGTGGACCAGATTAAAAGAAAGGGAAAATTAAAAGAGCATAAAATTAAATAAACTGGAATGTGGACCAGATTAAAAGAAAGGGAATATTAAAGTGTAAATATTAAGTAAACGAGAACTGAAAGAACAAAGCAAAGGGGCTTAAAGAGTGATTAGCCCAAAAACACAAGGTAATGCGTTCTAAACACATATCAGGTGAAAAAAAAAAAGAAAAAATAGGTAAATTCGACTGAAATTAAACCCGAAACCAAATCCCCTTTCACCCTGCACATTCGGCTCTTCCTCTGTTCTTGACTGAAATTAGACCCCAAACCAAATCCCCTTTCACCCTCAAAACTGCCATGGCCGTTCATCGGCGGTCAGATCTCGACGAGGGCCAATCCCGACGTTCAAAGACGTTTCTATGCGGCGGCTCCTTGCCCGACGGCAGGTAAATTTGAAAAAAAAAATCCTTGATTTTATTTTAAAATACGAAAGAGAAAGCTTAAACTTTGGTTTTTAAAAAACTAAAAACCCTTTTTTAAAATGAATAAGTTTGATTCAAGAGGAGAACTAAAAAATTATGTTTTCGATTAAAAATATTTTTTAAACTTTTATTTTTTAAGAGATTCAAAACCCAGGTTTTTGCTTGGGAAAAAAAACAAAACCTAATTTCTATTTGAAAGATGAAGAAGAGAATACCTAAAAATTTTACCTCTTTGTTTTGTAGAATCAAAAAGAAAAGCCTCTCTTTACATTTGTTCGATGTCTCTTATATTATATAGCATGGATTTTTTTAATTACAAAATAAAAAGGAAAATGAAAATGAAAATTCCTATTGGTTGTTATGTCCCTTTTTGTCTTCATTTATTTAATTGTTGAATTATCTGTAGTTGTCTCTTTGGGCAGCTGTCGATCTGTGGAAGGGAGGGGGCCATTGATTGTTGTGGTGTGTCGTCCTACTTTCCCCATTGAGGGATCCTTAAATTAGGGCATGGCCCTACAATTTATGTAAAAGTTAGGTTATTATAAGTGAAATAAAAAAAGATTTAGGCCCTAAACGACCATTTATAAATTAACAGGATTTTTATTCGTAATTGGAGGGACATAGGCGTTAAGGAACCCTATATGCCTTAATTGGTCACTCTTTTATTAAGTTGTTTATTTTTTTTATAATATGCATGTCTGTCTTACGGTTCATGTTCGGAGTGCGAGGCTGCCCCTCCCAATAATATCGTCTCTAAAGTCTGAATTCGCGTCCCCCTTAAGAGAGTAATGAACCTTTCTAATGCACAAAACACTTGTTGGTTGCTTACTTATTATTTTAATGACGGTTTTTGAGATCATATTATATAATTATAATACAAGAGATTATTATCCAAGGTTTCAAGGATTAAAAGAAAAAAAAGGAAAACAACCGATTTTTTTCATGTTATATGAAAACCACTAATTATAGAATAATGGATGTACCTAGAACGTTAAAAAGTATAGAAAACAGCTAAGCTAATCTTTGTACTTTGCATTTTAAGAATATTTGTAATCTGGGTGTTCACTTTTCCCATAGTTATATGGAATTCGTATCGTTCTTTAGATCTTTGTTTCGATAGTGATGCTTTCTTGGGTTCTATAAGGTGTGTGTCTTCTCAAAGGATTAAAAAAATATGAACAAATACTATCTTGTAATCTCCCTAAGACCATTAAAAAAGTAACACTACAGCAAAATAGGTCATTAGTTGCGCTTTTTAGCCCTATAGCGGCATTTTTAGCGCCGCTAAAAACTGTCCCAGCACTAAAGAAAGCGCCGCAACAGTTCGCGGCATTTGTGGGCAAAAAATCCACAACAAATCAAGATCTATAGTGGCGTTTTGTATATCAAATGCCGCTAAATGTTATGGGATATAACGGCTCTTGGAAACAAACGCCGCGAATAACCTGTTCTTTAGTGGCGTTTATGTTTACAAACGCTGCAATTGACCTATTTTTTAGTGGCGTTTTTGTCTACAAACGCCGCAATTGACCTGTTTTTAGTGGTGTTTTTCTTTACAAACGCCACAAATGATATGTTCTTTAGTGGCGTTTTTCCAACAAACGCCACTATATATAGTGATTTTTTGCAGGTTTTCAGTCAGTTTTTAGTAGGTTTTACCTTTTTTTACTTAATCAATACAAAGCAACCTGGTTTTTATTTTATGTACTGTGCATATGCTTCTTACATTCTACATTTCTATCAACTCTCATATAAAACTATAGAAAGTAAGAATTACAAAAAAAAGTAACCAAAATCAAAGCTTAACTGTAACACCCTTATCCCAATCCGAAGTGCTACATTTGGGTCTCCCCAAAATCGACCCATCAAAATTTCCATTTAAAATAACAACTTTGACATTTCTCAAAAACATCCATTTCCATAAATCCACGTAGACAAATAACATTTAAAATGAGTTTACAAATAGGATCTCCAATTTAAAATACACCGTATAACAAAATAATAATTCAAATAAAGTTACAGACTAGACTGTGGTAAGGTCCTATGAATACATTTCAGTCTAAACTAAAATATCTAGTACTGTACTATGAAACTAGCTCGGTGCTGGGAAGTCCTCCATGACGTGCTCCTCCAAATGATAACCTAACAACCTACGCACGGAAAAAACCACAATTCCTGTAACACCCTTGTCCCGGATGCCACATTTGGGCCCTAAGCCCAAAATCCATCCCGTTAAATTTTTTCCTTTTTCAAGCCCAATATATATAAGTCCAACGAAAACATAAGTCCATATATTGAAGATATAGTTAAATCCAAATATTTAAAACAGTATTCACGGAGCTCCATTTACAAATATTAAAACATTTGACTTTGACCGAATTAATACAAAATAAGATTTACAAAAAATATATAGGGTCCTACGAAATACATAGCCCACTACATCTAGTATTTGTACTCAACCGCTAGAGTCGATGTTGAAATCCAACCTTGATGGTGCTCCTTCAAGCCTCACGATAACCTACTAACCTGGGAACGGAAACAACGATTTCGAACGCTGAGCTAACATGCTCAGTGGATACACCGCCACTCAACCATGCTTCATGCAAATCATAAATAAAGCAATGCAACAGAAATGATATCATGGAAATATAGCAATGACGCTACCATAACCGCCTAAACACATGACATTATGAATGCATGATTACGCTCACAGCTCATACTAGAACCTCATACTTTTACCTAGCATCACATAGATAACACCCGCATTGCATCGGAGTCCTACACTTGAGTGAGGCCCGCGTCCACATCGCATCGGGATCATACACTACGAGTAAGGCCCGCGTCCACATAGCATCAGGATCTTATACTCAAGAGGATGAGGTCCGCGTCCACATAGCATCGGGATCCAACATTCAGGAATCTTCAAGGCGTTGCAACACACTTAGGGTATCCAAATCCCAACAACAAGGGATGACTCGATTACTTAGGTGTCCCTTCAACACACAGTAAGGACCCTAACTACCACACAGCCTCGATTGATCCACCTAGGATCCCTATGGGTTACTACCTCGCACGGGTTACCCAATATTTACCAAGTCATTAGCCGATTATTTCTCATATGGGGTTAAAATCTCCGTTTCTCAGTTTTAGTATTCATTTTACATCTTAAGAGACCCCCAAGGCCCTTATGCCTCGAATTATAGAACCCCCGAACGTAAACTCAAATTCCTTGGGCAGAATGCCCAGCGAGTACCGATACTCCTATATGGGTATCGGTACTCCCCTCTAGGTACTGGTACTCACCCATAAGTACTGATACTCGTTTTAGATTCGAAAAAACTAGACTCACAAGTCGTACCGATACGCTCTGTTACGTACCGGTACGCACTATCGGTACCAAGATCGCCCCGTACCGATCCACCATGTATCAGTACTCCCACATATGTGTATCGGTACGTTAAGCCCTTATCAGGCAATGTAACAATGCGTACCGGTACGCCCCTTGCGTACCGGTACGCAAAGCGTTACTGGAATTCTTAACTTTCAAGGGGTACCGATACACGGAGAGGCGTACCGGTACTCCCCTCACAACCCTTTCCCTTATTTCACTAAGGCGTATCGATACGCTATGACCAGTACTGGTACGCGAGCCTAATTTTTGAACTATGGGTGCAGATTTAACCTAGAAACCCTATTTAACCCCATGGTTATCTTACAAGTTATGATGATAGCATTAGGTGGATTTCTACCGATTTTAGGCCATTTTAACAACAATTTCATGATTTACCATTAACAACCACTTAAGGTATAACCAAGCCAAACACACCAATACATGCATCAAAGCCTAATTTTATGATTTCTAGGAAACCATAGGAGTTAATAGTGTACTGACCTTAGCTTATCTGATAACACAAGACCTTCCTCCAAAGCTTCAAGCTTCCCTCCCTTCTTGAGCCTTGGATGAGCTCCCAACCTCTTTCACTACATGAGGAGATTACGAAACGCATTACAACGTTGCTGGAGGATGAAAAGGGCCAAAAACATAATATAAACTAAAGATTAGAGCTCCCAAACACCAATCCCGTCCAACCCCTTCAACCCTCCAACAACCCTTTTCTTTCTCCAACCCATACAAAGCTTACCTTGAAATGTAGATCCTTACAAGCTGGTAAAACTTTCCTCAACAAGCCAAACGTGATTCTTACTTCAAACTCTCAAAATCCAACCTTACCATACTCGAGGTCACAAGCCCATCGAGTTACTCGAGCTCACACAGTCCACCGAGTTAAAGCATACCATACCCTAATCACACAGCCCTGGGGTAATATAGCCATCAACTATTATCCACACAACAAGCATAAATAACCATACATGACCTAGACAATGGCCAACAAAGCCCTACATTACCCGTGCTCACACATCCATCGGGTTACCCGTGATCACATAGCCGTCGGGTTCGTTAGACCATATCCGGATCACCATAGCCATTAACTCTCTTCTTTTGCTCATGTAAGAAAAAAAAAATTGGTTAGGTGGCTTAATTATCAGCTAAAAACATAAAATACAGTATTCAAAAGGGACTGTATATATAAACTGGGTAGAGAGATCAGTTCATATCTCTCATGATCTTATATCATACTTTATACGGAGGATTATAGGGAATCTTCGGGCCCATCTCAAGATCTCCTACCTTAACAAAAGTATCCATTGCTTTTGCCTGCACACTTTTCTGCAGAAAATCCTGTCTTCTAAGTTCTATCCCAAATCCCATTTCCAGACAAAGTTAAGAACCATACACCCTCAGTTCCCACAAAGTAATAAATTTCCTTCACAGTTTGAAGCAGCATGGATGAGATTTTCTTACAGTTTTCTTCCAATTCCGACCCTCAAAACGCAGTCTCACAAGATGAGATTTTGGTGGGTTTTGTTCCCATGGGTGGCGGCAGCAGCAGCAGTAGTATGGCAAGTAGAGGCCTGCAGCCACGAAGATTGCCGGAAAATAGTAACGATGATGATAAGAAAAAGTCGATGCATAGGGATATTGAGAGGCAAAGGAGGCAAGAAATGTCCACCCTTTATGCTTCTCTCCGAACCCATCTCCCTCTTGAGTACATCAAGGTAAACTTCTTTTCTTCTCTCTTGGTTTTGCATATGCTTATGAATTTTAGGGTTACATTTCATGGGGCTTTCAGGGAAAGCGTGCAATATCAGATCAAATGAACGGAGCAGCGAGCTATATAAAGGACCTGCAGAAGAGGATCGATGAACTGAGTGCCAAGAGAGATGAGTTGAAGAAAGTATCATTCGATTCGAATTCAACAGATTCTTCTCACCAAGGGACGAGCAGCGGCTCTAACCAGGCTTTCCCAAGCAGTGTCGTGGTTCGCCACTCTTTGGACGGTGCTGAAGTTGTGGTCAGCACCGGTCTTGATGCTCAAGCTTTGACCCTCTCCAGGGTGCTGCAGCTACTGCTCGGGGAAGGGCTTGACGTTGTTAACTGCATCTCTACCGGTCTTTTTTTATGTTAAGTTGATTAGAACAAAATATGTCAAGTTTAGTATTGGGATTTGATTTGCTAGGATTTCCCTATATTATCAACATTTACCAGCTTCTGGATATATTCCAAGGAAATCATGCAGATGCAGTGAACTGTGGAAGAATTTCATCATTCATTTATAGTTAATGAATTCTGCAAAAGCTTCAGTTACAGGTAACCTAATATCTTTTCTTCTGATTTCTATTCTATTTGAAGTTTTAAAACGGATTTTTAAACTCTAAATCAAAATTTAAACTTCTTCATTTTTCAAGTTTCTTGATCATTCATGGTAGTTTTTTTTCTGTTGTAATTTGATGATTCAAAATCGTTTTTAAACAAGAAAATGAAGTTTTTATCGAAATTAGAGCTCCGAGATTTAGATTAGAAAATCTTGTTTGTAGTCGCTCTGTTTACAAGTCATATATATTCTTTACATTAAAAAAATCTAAATCTTAATTTATTAAAAAATACTATCAAACAATAAATCTCTAAAATTAGAAATATAAACGATAGATTTAATTTTGCTAATAATAAACAAATCATTTCAAAACTATAACAATAATTTATATGACTACTTTCAAAATTTTGCCAACAATAAACATAAATGGTAAGGGTATATATATTAAAATTTTGTAAAATATCAGGATCACTGCTAATATTTTTCAGGAATCTCCACATGAATTTATACGGAAACGGTCATCTTCATTCTCATCCTCATTTGAACTTCGAGATAAAATCTTTCTCATCTCTGTAGGTGAAGATTTTAATTATTTTCCGTTCTGTCGGTTTGGATACTACCCAATTCAAACCAAGAGAAATAGGAACTAGGAGTTTTACAGGACAGTAAGTCTCGCATGACAGCAAAATGAGTATGAAAAGATGCATGTGTTAGTTGTCATACATGCCTACTTGTAATACATGAGCAGCTTCAGTCACATACTTTGTTACTAAGATGTCTTGTACTAAATGAACATGTAAAACTGTGACTTATGATTAAATGAACTTAATTGCCTAAATGAGTATGAAAAGATGCATGTGTTAGCTGTCATACATGCCTACTTGTAATACATGAGCAGCTTCAGTCACATACTTTGTTACTAAGATGTCTTGTACTAAATGAACATGTAAAACTGTGACTTATGATTAAATGAACTTAATTGCCTAGTAGTGTATATGAAATTATTAGATAGAGTTGACATGTCATATGATTTGAGTTGTCTTAAACACGTGGCTGAATACCGAGAGTTTTATGTTACAGATACATGAATAGGGATTCGGGCTTCGGCTCTCGCATGAAAATGAGCTCTGGTACATGCAAGTAATAATGGCAAATAGGAGATCTATTTATTCTCTAGAGTCAGTAAGGTTTGCATGGGCTTCTAAATGATTAATTGTGAATTAGACTTGATATATGTGTTGTTTTAACAAAGTGAATAATGATATGAACATGCTTAGATTAGGCACGATATGATATACGAGCATGAATATTCGAACCAACCCAAAATAGAATTTGAATTATAGCTCTAATAATGATGTTCTCTAGGTTGCTGTTATCCGAACCAAAATTTTTTAAAAAAATAGAAAGAGTTAACATCTTAAATTTCAAGTTTCAAGTATGATGTAATATAGGCAGGCCGTCGCATAACCAAATAAACAAAATCACATTCTCGAAAGAGATTTGCTGTCGATTGAATCTTATCTTAATATAATTACACAAGAGAACTTGGGCCTTGAAGTAGAGGATACTATCCTTGAAACCACTAATGGTAAGTCTGCTTGGGAGGCTATGGTAGATGCACAGAATAACAATCAGATGGTTATTGCTGATTCAACCGATTTTTTAGAGATGCCTGGTACCTTGGATGAGTCTAGGAGCTTCTTCCCCGAATTGACCACAAAGCGTGGGAAAGATAAGAGGTATGGGCCTTTGTTAGAATTCGAGGATAAAGATTTATCAGAACAGGAAAGAAAAAAGAGGGATCGGGCGACAGAGAGAAATAAAAAGTAAAGAAGAACCTTGTAACACCCCCTTCTTAGTCTAGTAAAAAATCGAGTCGAAGAATGCTACTGGTGTTCGATACGGTAAATTGTACAATAACTTTCAATGATTTAACTATGATTCAAAGTTTGTCAATAACTCAATAGCATGTTCAATGATTCAATGAGAGCTATAGATCAATACAAGATGGTAATATTCATTTTAGGGCATTATTGCAATTTTTACAAGTTTTAGAGACCAATTTGTAAGTTTTATAAATTAGGGATCCTTAGCAGTAATTAAGCTTATCAATGTGTAATTCAATGTTCATATAACTTGCCTGTCAATTTTCAGTAATTTCAGAGTTCATTTAGGGCCTCAATTGGCACTTACAATTATAGTGACTTAATTGTCATGATTCAAAACTTGTTCCAGCCCCTTTTAACTAACTTACATGTATCGGTATCAGTACTTGAGAAAGCCGTACTGATACGCCTTTATTAAATTTTCTTTCGAATCAAGAACCCGTATCGATACTGACTAAGCCGTATCGATACGTGTGTCCTAATTCCCAAATTGAGCCAGATAAGGTATCGATACTGACCTACCCGTATCGATACTCTGCTATAGTAAAATTTCAATGTCGAAAATTCGTACCGATATGCCAAAGGTCGTATCGATACGCCTAGTTAACCTGGTCCAATTATGCATGCCCGTACCGATACGACATTACCCGTATCGGTACGACAAAGCCTGTAATGACAAATTACGTCTGATTTTTATCCATTTTAGGCATCTAAACAATATCCAATGTTCATGAAATCTTACGGACAACTTACATACGCATATATCTTACTATATGCAAACTCTTGCAATATTTTAATTTCATTTACTATGTTTGATCGACTAGGTGCCCACTATATCATTCATGCAACATATTCAAGTCTTAACAAAGTCTATTTTGCTAGTTTTATTAACATGTCCATGTTGGCTGTTATATATATATACATACTTATTAATGACATGCCAAAAATCATGATATCATTGTCCTTAACCAATAAGTGAATGGAGTTATTATACTTACATACCTCACTTATCTATACCATTGTATATTTCAAGTTCACGATACCCACATGTCAACATCTTAATGTACCTATTCATGCCATGTGCCACCATTCTAGGAGTTATAGAGAACAAATAATTTACTTAAAAGTTTTGAGATGTGACTTACAACCTCTAATCACGATCGATTTTTAGCAACTCTTTAGACCTGTAACATGCATGGGAATGAATGCATTAGACTTATATAGCTTAGTGAGGTAGTGACCTTGCAATAATAACATAAATACAATAAAATAAATCATGAAGTCGATGAGGTAAACTCATACAATGGCATCAATGAATTCGTAGTAGTATCAATGCATAAATTTATTTCCATATCTTGTTCTTATTTGCTTATTTCATGAGCCTTGGTTGAATTTGATATAATCTTTTAGTTTTCTTTTATTTTTCCTTGGAGCACATCGAACATAGGTAACATTGGTCCGTGTTTCACAAAGCACAAAGCACAAAGCAATGGCTTGTGTCAATAATCAATGAATCAGTGCTTCCTCCTCTCTTACACCTCCTCCAACTAAACCGCCAACATTGCCAATATCAATGATCGGTAAATAATCATATCATGTCGATGTGTCCAAGGTTTTCCTTGATTAATGTCTTATGTCAATAAGTGAGCCTTAGCTCCAATAATCCTTGTCAATAGCTTAAACAATGTGCCTCAATGTATTCAAGAATCTTGATACAATATCAATAATGTCGTACAATATCAATAACAATATCAACGAATTTATTAAAATAATAATATGGGCTTAATATCTTAATATTCAATACAATATCGTATCCAATGCTACGATCAATGTCCCATGTGACCAATGATGCAAAACAATGTAGAAAGGCTTACCAAGGCCTTCAATAGCGATGAATGTTGCCATCGACTTGCTCTATGTGAGCCAATGTAGAATGGTTCGTGAACAACAGTCATTATATACATAGGAAACAAAGATAAGGATGACACCGTATCATCCGAATGCAAAACTACACTCACCTAAATCCAAACTTAAAGACTTCTTTTTCCTTATTCTTCCAATTTGTGATTTTTATCACTTCCATTTCCTCTAACGAATTCAAACCCAATCCAGAGATCAATCTGAAATGATTTCTTAAATTTTAGGAAACTAGATCCAATAGAAATATTCAACAATGGGGGAGTGTTCGGTGAGAAAGATAATGAAAGACCATGTTCTTTCTTTCTTTCTTTCTTCCTACCTCCCATACGTGGCTTTTGAAGAGCCAAAGTATTGGCTTTTAACTTTTCTCTTTTTTTTTCTTTTTAATTAACTAAACATTAATACTCACCAAAATTTGCCACCATTTATTATAACATGATGACACCTATGCTATACTTGTCATCATATTCCACTATCATAACATAATGGCTTAATCATTCTTCAAGTCTCTCAGTTACTTTTCCTTTTACAAGAGAAAAGCTCATGTTTTAGTTACCCACATACCATTTATCATTCTTCTTTATTAGCACTTTAACTACTCAACTTTATTACATCACGATTTAGTCATTATGCATATTTTTCAACTCTTACAATTTAATCACTAAGTGGTCTAGTTATACACTTAGCCACCCATTCTTTCATATCTCGCATTTAAAACTTAGTACTTGACATATTTACAATTTAACCCCTAATTCCATATTTCATAACTTTACCCTTAAATCTTGATTCCTTAAAAATTCAGATTAATCTAGAAATTTTCTCATTTATCACATTAATCCATATTACTCATTTTTATTATTATTAACTGTAGCGATGTTTTTTTTCGCTAAAAAAGATGATGTGTTTTTGTTTTTGTTTGGAAATGTTGTATTCCGCGTGGAGTTTTAGAAAACCCGCATTTTATTTAAAAATTGGAGTCGCCACCGGCCACTCAAGGTGGACCGGACACCGTAGAAAACCAGAGATTTCAAAATATTGGGTTCGGGAGTCGGTTACGGATGGGGAAGGATTAGCACCCCCACACCGCCCAAAATTGGTACTTTAATAATTATCGCTTTATTAATATTAAATTTTCCGGATTAAAGTGACGATTAAATTAAAATTTTGATTATAAGTGCGAGTAAATTTTAAAGGCCCCGTTATTCGAGAGTAAACGTCCAACCATTATCACTACGCCTGATACTGGCCCCGTTTACGCTCGAATAAAAGGGCACCGCATTGACAAAATATATGTTCGTGATGCAAAGTTAAAAAACATGGCAAATATAAATAAATACCTTTGTGATAAAAATATGACTAAATACTAACATAATAAATACTAATATAACATAAATAAAATCTTGATCTAAAACATACATACATAACTATTAATTTAACACATAAATAAAAACATATCTAACATAAATTAGATACTAGTCTAAAACATACATACATAAATATTAATCTAACTTATAAATAAAAACATATCTAACATAAATAAAATACTAATCTAAATATATACATACATAAATATTAATCTAACTTATAAATAAAAACATATCTAACATCAATAAAATACTAGTCTAAAATATAAATTTAAAGCATACTAATCTAAAACATAGATAAACATATGAATTAAAAACACAATTTTAAATTAACTACTACTTCATTAAAATATAAAAATTACAACATAAATAAAAAGGAAAGAAAATATACCTAACTAGGAGTTCGAACGACGAACCCCGACTGGACTCCACCGAGATCTACCACGACCTCTCCAAAAATATTAACTAGATCGGACCTAAAATAGGACCCCGATCGAACCGGTTAGGACCGAGGATATTACCCGGTCCTGGGCTAGCCGAATTGGCCTGCCGCCGATTCTCTTTGCAATTGCAATTTCCAATTGAAATTGCTTTTGCAATTCAATTTTTGCTTGCTGCAAATTGCTTCCCTTCTCCAATTCCCCGCTGCAATCCTCTATTTATAGGGGATTGGGGGAGGCATGTGGGTGACGTGGACCACCCTAAACCACTCCTTTTTTTTAATTTTATTATTATTATTATTATTATTTATATATATTATTACAACAATACTAAAAATATTAAAAACCCGTACAAAAATGAGTGATTACAGTTGCCCCTCTTTGCTTGTTCTTGTGAAACGAGAACAAAGCAAAGATCAAAAGCACTCATTTTTGTTTTATCTGGCTAAACTTCTCTCCTTTTGACGCGTGTCTTCTTTCTTCGGTAGATCTTCATTCTCTTCAACGCATGTCTTCTTTCTTGTTTTGGTTGATTCACCTTGTCACTCTCGGGAAGCAAAACCTTCAAAATGGGGGTTGTTTGTTGGGGAAGCCAAATCGAGTTCTTCTTGCTACATTATTGGTAATAAGCTAATACCTAAAAGAGAGACCGGTGCAACAACACGCGAAGAGACAGGGTCTACAAAATTCGATCCCCGGTGCAACACCGACGAGGAAGCAAGACCGATAGGTGAAAGTTTCGATGTCCGATCCAGCTACAACTCGATTTAAAAGGCAAGATCGTAAAAACCGACAACTTTTTTTTCTCTTTTTTTTCTCTCTTTTTGTTTCTTTTTTTTTATTCTTTTTCTTTTTTTTTTTTTTTTTTTTTTTTTTTTCTCTTTTTTCTTTTTTTCTCTTCTTCTTTTTTTCTTAAAACTTGAAAGTTGGTGAATTTTGACCAAGCTACAACAAACGAAGAGGCATGGTCTAGAGTTAGTAATGTTGATCCGGCTACAACACCGACGAAGAGGCAGGATCAAGAGTTAGTGAATTTGGTCTAGCTACAACACCGAACGAAGAGGCAAGACCGGAGTTAGTGAATTTGGTTCAGCTACAACACCGACGAAGAGGCGAACCGAAAGTTAGATTTGACCCAGCTACAACAACACCGCGAAGAGGCAAGGTCCAAGATTTGATCCGGCTACGACGACGACACGAAGAGGCGAGGATCGATAGTTGTTCTTTTTTGTGATCAAGCTACGACTCTGACGAAGAGGCATGATCAGAATTTGGTTGAAAGCTCATTTTTGATTTTTTTTCCTTCTTTTTTTCTTTCTTTTTCTTTTTTTTTTGATTTTTCCCCTTTTTTTTTCTTTTTTCCTTCTTTTTCTTTTTTCTTGATTTTTTCCCTTTTTTTTTGAGATACAACATTGATACAACTAGAAAGTTAGTGAATTTTGACCAAGCTACAACACCGACGAGGAGGCATGGTCTAAAGTTAGTAATGTTGATCCAGCTACAACACCGACGAAGAGGCGGGATCAAGAGTTAGTGAATTTGGTCTAGCTACAACACCGACGAAGAGGCAAGACCAGAAGTTAGTAAATTTGGTTCAGCTACAACACCGACGAGGAGGCATAACCAGCAGTTAAATTTGACCAAGCTACAACACCGACGAAGAGGCAAGGTCCGGAGATTTGATCCAGCTACGACACTGACGAAGAGATAGGATCGGATAGTTTTCTTTTTTGTGATCAAGCTACGACTCTGACGAAGAGGCATGATCAGAATTTGGTTGAAAGCTCATTTTTCATTTTTTGATTTTTTTCCTTCTTTTTTTCCTTCTTTTTTTTCTTCTTTTTTTCAATTTTTTCCTTTTCTTTTTTTTTGATTTTTGATTTTTTTCTTTTTTGGTTTTTTTCTTTTTCTTTTTTCTTTTACTACCATTAAGATAAAAGGTAAACTCCGAGTAAAATTTAGGTCTAGCTGCAACACCGTCGAAGAGGCAAGACCTGGATAGGATTTGATCTGCTACACCACTACCGGAGAGACTAGATCAGCAAAACGTGAGATCCATTACACCACCAACGGAGAGATAGGATCTGGATGGAAATTTTGATTTGCAACACCACCGACGGAGGCAAGATCTTCATTAAGTTGGCATACCACCTCTGACAGAGGCATGATTTGCAAGATGTTGGGTGACTGCGCCACTGACAGCGAGATAATTTTTTTGAAAAAATTGCCCGGCTTTTCTATCGACTGAGGGCATGATCTAGAAAGAATTTTTGTTGGCATCTGTCACACCATTGTCGGAGGAATCAAATCCTACAAAAGAACAAACATTAGTCAGTAATTGTCAAAGATTTTGTCGCTGATACCTTTTATTTTGGGTGTTTCCATTTTCTTCGTGTTTGGCCTCCTCTAAGACTAAGGTTGGCTGTCGTGTTGTTGTCCCCACGGCTGAAGATGTTCGGTCTCTTTTTGAACCTGTTTATATGTACAAGAAAGATTTGCATGAATGTATCTAATTTTATGTCTAAATGCATGTGTCTACCCTAAATGCATGGTGATTTTGGTGTATGCACTTAATCTAAATGTATGACGTTTGCAACAATGGTTTAATGCAATCTAAATGCAATCTAAATGCATGAATGTGATATGATATTTTTTTTCAAAGGGATACCTCTGACTCCTCACTGGTCCCGTCAGGATCTTGGTTTTTTTGTATGTGCCCCAACCTTGTATCGGGTTCAGCTTTTATCTGAGTTGATGCCCCAAAATTTTGTTCATTACATGACATCATCTGACACTGTTCTCTTAATATTTTTGAAACTTTAGGGAGATGTATTTTGGATATTCAAGACTCAGATATGAACAAAAGATGTTTGCATTGCTATTTGTAGTTTTGATCTCTTACAAAATACTCTCACCACTATTGTACTTAAGTCGGTGAGGTTGTTTACAAAAGGTATTACTCTGAAAGTGATAAAAACTACAAGGGGACCTACTATGGTCAAGACAGTACAATACTTAACATGGTCCAGTTCAAAAAACCTTCAACACACCCTCAATTGGCATCTTCATGCTTCGGTAAAGGGTCTTTGCTTGTAGCCGTTCTTGTTGAGTTATCAAAGCTTACCACCCCAAGCTTAATGAATTTTTCCACCAACTTTTTGAAGCCGAAGCAGTTTTCAATGGTGTGGCCAACCTGCCCCGCGTGATAATCGCATTTTGCATTGGGATCATACCATTTCGGGAAGGGAGGTTGTACTGGATCCCGGTAAAAGGGTGCCACCATGTGGACATCGTACAGCTGCTTGTACAATTCTCCATAAGAAACTGGTAGTGGAGTAAATTCTACGTGTTCAATGTTCTTCCTCTGACCAGAGCCTTGGCTTGAGGAACCGTGAGCACTTGGCATGGCCTGAGGTTGTACAACTGTGATAGGCTTAGAATAACTGGCATTATAAACTCCCGCAGAGTTTACTTCATGATCTTTCTTTGTATGGTAGGGCTTTTTCTGGGACGAACTACCTCCTTCATCAATTTTGCCAGTCTTGACGGCATTCTCAATGAGCTCCCCGGATAGCACGAGGTCAGAAAAATTGGTAGTCGCGTTGCCTATCAAGCGACCCAAGATTGGACCCTCCAAAGTTTGTACAAATGTAACCACCGTCTCCCTCTCACTGAGCGGGGGTTGGACCTGGATTGCTATGTCCATCCAACGCTGAGCGTATTGCCTAAAGCTTTCATTATGCTTTTGTTTCATTTGTTGCAGTGTCCACCGGTCTGGCATCATATCATTGACGTGTCGGTATTGCTCGAAAAGCTTTTGCCAAGTCTCTCCATGACTTAATCGGACGGCGGCTCAATCGATTATACCATCGGGCGGCAGATCCCGATAGACTATCTTGAAAGCGGTGAATTAACGACTTGTCGTCTCGGCCGTATCCGGTCATCCTCCGACGAACATAGTGAGGTGAGTGCGCGGGCAGCTGGTTCCGTCATACTTTTCAAATTCGGGACCTTAAAATTTGGGGTAACACCAAATCCGAACAAGCGAGTTTCACGGCATCGAATCCATGAAGGTATCCTCTATTCCCATAGCCTCTAACTTCTCTTGAGTCTTTTACATCGATCTTGATTTCCTTTGAAGCTTCTACCTTCGCCCTCGGTCTCAAACAGATGATCCATTTAAAAATAAAATTTTCAGCTTGATTGCCCCGATCTTAACCGATGCGGATGGATGATTTATAGGGATCGAATTACCGGCTGGTGTAGATGGGACTTTCCTTGTGAAATGATCACAGGGTTGAGTTTTGGTGTATCTGGTTTGAACGGGCGTGAACCCGGAGGATACCTAAGATCCTCGCCCCCGGCAATGGGTCTAGGATTTGCGGTGGGATTTACAAGAGGCCTCTCCAGGCTCGGGAAGCTTCAATCCCAGCATTTGTGCCATTTGGCCCAGTATGTCTTGTTGTGACTTTGCAAGCTGTTCCCTCATATCCTGTTGGACTTTCGCCAACTGTTCTTCAACCTGTTTGGCTATGTTCGCTTGCAATTCTTTTTGGTCTTGCTCGATTTTCTTCAATCTTTCATCGTTCGCCATCTTTGTTTTGTACGGGTCTCGTATGGATCTTTGGTGGTGATCTTCTCGCTTTATCCAATATCACTATCATAGGGCATCCCCGAGTCGATTTTCTTATTTTGAAAATGAATGTATATGCAGGCAAAATGTGTCCTAAATTGATGTAATGCATAATCAAGATTTGTGATGATGTTTTGCAATGATGCAAGTGAAATCAATGTGATGAGAATAAAATGAAAACGAGTTAGTACCAAACAAATGGAAAATAGAGTAATAATAAAAATTGTACATAAACAAGAAATAAGGCACCGAGCCTAAATAGGGTGACCACTAATCGGGCGAGTTTCACATGGCTCTAAAGGGTTGGCTCCTACGGCTCACTATATGCAGTTTTGGTGCTAAGAGGTACCGAATTGTCCTTCTTTGTCCTCTACTAAGAGTAGCAAGGCCCCGGTCATCACCCATTATAGGCTCCTTTCAACGGGTTCAACTCGGGGACCCATTCGCTTATACCCATACTGAAAGGCGATATCCTCACGAAAGTATAAGGTACTCGAGCCCCGAAGGTACTTGCTAGGCCCATACGGGAGAACGATATCTCCACGAAAGCATTAGCGTTTTCCCCCCACTAAAAAACGGGTTTATATGCCATATTTTTAAATGCGTTAAAATAAACGCGCAATTATAACCGAATGTTACTTTAATAGTCACTTTAATCCGGAATTTTTGATATTAATAAAGCGGTAATTATTTGAAAAAAGCTCGACTCTCATTTGTTTTTGAAAAAAACAAAAAATATCCCCAGCGGAGTCGCCATCTGTAGCGATGTTTTTTTTCGCTAAAAAAGATTATGTGTTTTTGTTTTTGTTTGGAAATGTTGTATTCCGCGTGGAGTTTTAGAAAACCCGCATTTTATTTAAAAATTGGAGTCGCCACCGGCCACTCAAGGTGGACCGGACACCGTAGAAAACCAGAGATTTCAAAATATTGGGTTCGGGAGTCGGTTACGGATGGGGAAGGATTAGCACCCCCACACCGCCCAAAATTGGTACTTTAATAATTATCGCTTTATTAATATTAAATTTTCCGGATTAAAGTGACGATTAAATTAAAATTTTGATTATAAGTGCGAGTAAATTTTAAAGGCCCCGTTATCGAGAGTAAGCGCCCAACCATTATCACTACGCTCGTCATCGCCCCCGTTTACGCTCGAATAAAAGGGCACCACATTGACAAAATATATGTTCGTTATGCAAAGTTAAAAAACATGGCAAATATAAATAAATACATTGTGATAAAAATATGACTAAATACTAACATAATAAATACTAATATAACATAAATAAAATACTTGATCTAAAAAACATACATACATAACTATTAATTTAACACATAAATAAAAACATATCTAACATAAATTAGATACTAGTCTAAAACATACATACATAAATATTAATCTAACTTATAAATAAAAACATATCTAACATAAATAAAATACTAATCTAAATATATACATACATAAATATTAATCTAACTTATAAATAAAAACATATCTAACATAAATAAAATACTAGTCTAAAATATAAATTTAAAGCATACTAATCTAAAACATAGATAAACATATGAATTAAAAACACAATTTTAAATTAACTACTACTTCATTAAAATATAAAAATTACAACATAAATAAAAAGGAAAGAAAATATATACCTAACTAGGAGTTCGAAGCGATTTAACCCGATTGGACTCCACCGAGATCTACCACGACCTCTCCAAAAATATTAACTAGATCGGACCTAAAATAGGACCCCGATCGAACCGGTTAGGACCGAGGATATTACCCGGTCCTGGGCTAGCCGAATTGGCCTGCCGCCGATTCTCTTTGCAATTGCAATTTCCAATTGAAATTGCTTTTGCAATTCAATTTTTGCTTGCTGCAAATTGCTTCCCTTCTCCAATTCCCCGCTGCAATCCTCTATTTATAGGGGATTGGGGGAGGCATGTGGGTGACGTGGACCACCCTAAACCACTCCTTTTTTTTAATTTTATTATTATTATTATTATTATTTATATATATTATTACAACAATAATAAAAATATTAAAAACCCGTACAAAAATAAGTGATTACATTAACATTTTTCAGAAACGAATCTCTGATCATCGAAAGTCGAATCCGACTAGGCCGATTTTCGGGTGTTACAACCTAAAAGATCTCTTTCTGATTCTGACCTTACGATTAGGTGGAATAACGCGATTAAAAAAGCAAGGAAAGCTCTCGAGTTAGGGAAGAAACTAGGTGTTCAGATTGAGGGAGATGAAAGTGAGGCAGTCCGTGATTTGGCACTTTTGGAATGGAATCATAGTGTATAGAAATGAGAGGAAGCAATTTGGATTGGCTTCGGTTCTCTCCAATGTGTCTATTACCTGTGATGATGCATTTCAATTAGGGAAGAAAAGTTAGGCATATTTTTTTAATAGGTGGTTCAAAAGCTCTATAGAGTCGCTTCATATGAGCTTGCAACAAGGGACAGATTTTGACGTTTGGGGGTGGTCTGCAAAGGTTAGTAGAATAAAAAAGTTTACCTTTTTTCTTCTTGCAGAACCAGTATTTTGAAGGTGTAGAAGTTTTGGGGCTTAATTTGAAGTTGTGATATCGAATTCTAGTTTCTATGAGCTGTTGCATCCGTTGTGCTTTCGTGTTTTAGTTTGTGGAGACAGCGGTTTTGGAATTAAAGTGTCTGATATAGGAAGTGTATTTTGCAGAAACAGTAAGGAGTCTTTTTGAGTTTACTGGAGTGAAATTATAGGTGTCTGGGGTTTGCTGAGGTGTTTGCTTTTCAGTGGGTTGGTACAGTGAGAAGATCTGGTGGTTTAGTTTAGTAGGGGGTAGGTTGTTCTCCAAAGTTGTGGAATCTATTGCTCTATAGAGTTTCTTATATTTGAATGGGTGCTGGTTGTTACAGGGTTGGATGAGAGATAGTGTCAGTGTTTTACGCACTTACACTATGGTTGACCGAATGCTGGGTGCATTATGAGGGACGCCACAGAAAATAGGTGTATGGGAAGAAGCAGTATGTTGAACGAATAGGAGCTTATGGAGGGGGCATGTTGCAAGGTGGTTGAGTAGTTTGATTAGGTACAATGCATTTTGGTGATTTATTGCAATCGAGATTTTAACATTCTTTTTTCTTATTCGTTTCTGGTGCCATTCTCATATGGGAGATGTATGAAGCTAACTCCCTCCTTTCGAAGGCTTGATATGGCTTTGAAGTAGTGAAATTTGATTTTTTTATAGGCGGTTGTTAATTGGGAAACTGATTCGTATATGTCCCGAGGCTTCATTTTTGCTTCGATGAGCACCTAGCTAGGGATGGCTTGAAAAAGAAAGAGTTTTTTAAATCTTGGTGGGTTCGAGTGGCGTAAGCTGTTATGCTACAAGTTTGTCTTTTGCTACTAATTTTAGGTGAATGGTGTGTCTTATGGGGAGTTTTTTTGGTTACTTTTGTTTAGCTGTTTTGTTAATCTGTTGGAGAATGAAGCAGGGGTCCATTATGTTCAGGCTTTTGTTTGATGTCTGGTCTGGAGTAAAAATTGTAGTGAGGGTATGTGGTGTGACATTTTTTTTTGAGTAGTGATGTTTGTATTGACAGTTTCGATAGGTTGTGTTTAGACTTTTCCCTAATTGTGTACACTCTTTTTTGTCCATTTAAATTTGGGAAAGTTTTCTAATGAGGCTCACATCTCAAGTTGATATTTTACTTAATAAAATTATAATTTTGCTGAGCAAAAAAAATCCGTTAAGTGGCTGAAGTGTTTTATTCATTTATACGGTTAATCAGCAATGAAGCTACAAAATTTATATCAGTTCGAATCGAAGATAGAATTAGTATAAAATATTAATCCCTTGTTTTACATCAAAAAATTAAGTATTTAAAGCTACAGTCCCTTTCAATACATGAATAACTCCGTCCTGATCGAAGTAAATAAAATTTAAATTATAGAAGTTTAGGTTTAAAATAAATATATTTTACTGTTTTAAAATGAAAAAAAAATCAATTTTGAATATATAATACCGATCAGTACTTTCAACACGGTGTGAAACCTTAAAAAAATGGAAAAAGAAATACTTTTTACCTTTTTGATGATTATAGAATTATTTACGCATAATCATCACGTGGCAGAATGATTCATTTTCCTAGCAAATCAACAATAGATTACAGCTAAGTAAATGGTAAGGAGATTACTTTGAGCCTATTTTTTATTGTCCGCCGACTGCCGCCACGAAATAAGTGGCGATGTTTATTCACACATTATTAATGGCATGGGTTTGGTGCACCGATACAGAATAAGATAAGAATGTTATATTAGGTAATTATTTGAATTTTATTTTATTAAATAATTTTATTTAAGATTCATCAAAAAATGATTTTTTAAATAATTTCTATTTAGAGAAAGGGAAGGAAAAATTTATTTTTGATATAGAACCCACAACATAGAGGAAGATGATGGTGTCAATTGAGAGCTTTTAACCGCTTGCTCTAGAAATTATTGACATAAAAAGATGATTCTTGAACGTTTATTATATATCTTGTGATATAGGTTAAACAATCTCTTATTTTTATACGCAAAGGTGATTTCTGAATGCAATGATGGACTAATGGGGGTTGGAGGGGCGATCTTCCCTTAAAAATTTGAATTTCGTATATGATTTAAAATTTTTATGTATTTTTTATTAAAAATCTAATTTTACCTCCTTAAAATTTTTAAAATTTTTCCCGTTAAAATTTTATGAATACATTCTTTTAATATAAATGTATGCGTTCGTCACTGCCTGTATGTAAAAGCTGCCAAAGTAAACCTTTAGTTATTTGGGTTCATCAAAAGGCGAACCTTGAAAACAAAAATTTTGGAAGTATATTTGAAATTTTTTAAAATTTTAAATTAAAATTTTCTAAAATTTTAAAGTGTTTAATTGTTTTTAAACAAATTAAGATTTAATGAGAATTTTTAAAAAATTTAAAGGTAAATTTATTAGAAATATTCAAAATTTTAAAACATGATAAAATGTTTAAATTTTAAAGGACTAAATATTAAATTTTAAGAGCCTTGTCACATAACCATCCGCCTCTGTTCATCAATGGAACTGTGACCAACCACAAATTCATTCACGTTTATTTAAAAAAAAAGAATATATAAAGAATCAAATCTGATCCCAGCATCAGTTAAAATCATATAATTTAAATTTCTAAAAACTTGAAATGGCAAGATCTGAATCCACTATCTCAAAAGCAATGACTTGAGATGGAAGTTAATTAATAAGTTTGTGATTCCAGCCTTCAGAATGAATACACATATTGGACCCACCCAACGAGTGATCACGGTAAAAATGAGAATAATATTCATTCGAAAATATTCAGATTTAAACAGCTTTATATGCATGGTATGTATTTTATTAAAAGATTAAAAAATATATGAATATTTATTACCTTATAATTATATACTATTAAAAATGAATAAATGGTAGGGTAAGTTGCATGCATCCAGACCTAAACCATTGTTTGGCATCACTTTTTAAACTTCAATAAAATAAAAATAAAAGACTGAGTATGTTATTGCCCACTTTCCTCAATGAGGGATCCCTAAGTTAGGGCTATGACCCTATTTGCCTTAATGGGTCACTCTTTTATTAAGTTGCTTAATTATTATTTTAAATGATGGTTTTTGAGATCAGATTATATAATTATAATACAAGAGATTGTCATCCACGGTTTCAAGAATTAAAAAAAAGGAAAGCAGCCGATTTTTTAATGTTATATAATGAAAACCACTAATTATAGAATAATGGATGTACTTAGAAATTACGTGTTTATCGAGCGAGTTGAGTAGTGCTCGATTCATGCTCGTTAAAAAATTGTATTGCTCAACTTAACTCGACTCATTGCTTGTTAAGCTCTCGATAAAATTTTACTCGACTTGAGCTTGTTAAAAAATTCTGTTGCTCGACTCAACTCGTTGCTCGTTAAGCTCGCCAAATTTTTTACCTTGTTTTTTTAATATAGGTAAAATCTAATGGTACTATTAGAGTTTAATATAAACATAAAAATTCAGAATAAAAAATGTGAGGTTTGAGGAGATAAATAAACGAACCTGTCATGACCGAGTTGGAGATAAAGTCGATATTCAAATGTAGACTATTTTTAGTTTATCAACAATCTTCAATGAACAACAAAAGAGAGAATGCCTTGGGAATTTTGGGGTTTTAACTTTTAATCACATTTTTTATATAGGAAGTGAAAACGGAAAACTTTTCCCCTTTTCTACTTTTATACATAAAGTAATAAAAAAAGGGAATTTTCTTATTATAATTTAATATTTTAATAATACAAATTAACTTTTTTAATTCTTGAAAAATATAAAACGTTTTAAAAATTTCAAACCAAAACTTTATGGGTAAATTATCTAACAATTCACTAAACTTTTCTTGAGCTTTCAACTAGTATATAAGTTTTTTGAAACATAATTTTTTAAGGTGGCCACCAAAAAATCATAAAAGAATTTATAAAAAATAACGAACTGGTCACGAACTTATCGAGTAGAGTTAGACCTTGCTCGACTCGCTAAAATCTCGAGTTGAGCTTGATTTCGAGTCAAGTCAACGTAAGTCGATTGTTAACTAAGTTTTGACCAAGTCGAGCTCAAATTGTTTGCGGGCTGCTCAACTTAGAACGTTAAAAAGTAATATTGGATTTTTCGGGTTAAAGTGACGATTATTTTAAAATTCGGTCATAATTGCGAATAAATTTTAAGGGCCCCGTTATCCGAGAGTAAACGCCCAACCACTATTACTACGCCTGATATTGGCCCCGTTTACGTTCGGATAAAAGGGCACCGCATTAACAATCTATATACCATATGCAATCTTAGTGACAAAAATATAAGACATAACAGATAATTTAAAGACAGTAAATATTCAAATAACAGAATATCAATATAACATAAATAAAATACGTAATTAAAATAACATACCAACTGGCATATAATGGCTTAATCACACATACTTAGTATGAATATGCACGTACTAACATATATACTAACAATACACATATAGCATACATACACCACATATCGTATTATACATGCATTTACACATATCACACATATATTACACGCATATTAATAACAAATATGTTCATATGTAAACATACAATAGCAACACTAATTAATTATTATATTAGTATATTAAAATATTAACAGAAATAGATAAAAATGAGAGCTGCTCAACTTAGAACGTTAAAAAGTATAGGAAACAGATAAGCTAATCTTTGTACTTTGCATTTTAAGAATATTTGTAATCTGTAATCTGGGGTGTTCGTTTTTCCCATAGTTATATGGAAATGGAATTCGTATCGTTCTTTAGATCTTTCCACATATATAGATTTCTTTATTTCTAATAATCAGATCTTTTCACATTTTTTAAGATATGGAGAATATTTTAAATTGACTTAATATATCAATTGGCCTTTGAACTTAGTAATCCTTTTCAATTTAATACTTAAACCTTTTTGTCATTTTAGTATGTATACTCGATTTTTTTTGATTTGTTACTTGGTGATAAAATAGCATTTCGACGACATATCATGTTGTGACACATAATATTTAATGTTAAATTAATATTTGACATTAATTAATGTCACTTCAGCATAGGTACCAATTTAAGAAATATTTCTAACCTCATGTACTATAGTGCTCTTAAAAAAGTTTACGTACCAAGTTGTAAAAGATTGCCATGTTCAGAGAGGTCAAATGATCTATATTGAGACATTTTTTTCCTCTCTTGAGGAGTATATGATCATACAACCTAGACCATACCAACTATTTGTTTTTTGTTTTTTGAAACAAAGCTGGTATTTCATTCATAAACAAAACAAGATTATAACGAAAGATTACAAAGAGAACAGAAACAAAGAAGAAGAAGAACAAACACATAAACAACACCCAAAACACAACACAATCACGTAAACACAAAAGCAAAACAGCAGAAAAACAACAACAGAAGACGGCAAAACTCAAACGAAGGGGTAAGTCATGTCCGACGAAACCCAAAAAAGTTAGCCTACCAGTGTTATACTAGAAGAATACAACACATAAAATATAAAATGAATAATTTGTCCAATAAGCCCAACAAAAGGAATGGATAATCTGATTGAGATCCACATCTAAATTAGCCCTTCCAAAGTATTGATGATGTAATTATATATCCAACAATTAGGAAAATTCTAGAGTAAAAGTTATGTATTGATACATATACTATTAATTAACTGCATTGATATGTACCGTTAATTTTTTTAATAATTTTTAAAATTATAGGACTTAAAACATAATTATTAATTTTTTAGAATAAAATATGTTAAAACACTCTTTAGGTTACTTTTTCTATTTTTTATTTTAATAACTTTATTATTTTTGATTAAAAATAAAAAGAATCTGAAAATAGTAAAAAAGTGTTTTAATATTTTTTTATTAATTTAAGTTTCATGATTTCAAAAATTATTAAAATAATTAATGAGTTAATTGCACCACATGTCTTCAAACTATGACACTCATTCTAAATTGGTCCCTAAACTTTATAACATTCCAATTTCATCCTCAAACTATGACATTTATTCTAAATTGATCCCCAAACTTTTGAGCATTCTAATTTCATCCTCAAATTACCGTTTGTACCACATCGTATTATTACAAAATACTTATAAGTGTTTCATGATAATTAACAATTTTTATAACGGTTTTCTTAATATAATATATGATTAGTATATATTGATAATTTATGGATGAAATTGGAACGGTCAAAAAATTTGAGGACTAATTTAGAATAAGAGTAATAGTTTGAGGATGAAACTAAAATGCTCAAAATTTTGAGAACTAATTTAGAATAAAGGTCATATTTTGAGGATGAAATTGAAATGTTTTAAAGTTTAGGGACCAATTTAGAATGAGTGTCATAGTTTAAAGACGTATAGTTCAATTAACTCAGAATTAATAGTACATATGATTAGTGATACATATTATTACATGACGTCGTAAATAGACAACTTTAAGGAGCTAATCTTGTAAGTCATGGTGGGCATTAAATATGATGTTAAAGAGAAAAGAATTTATTTATTTAAAGAGAAGTAAATTTTGTAATCTAATAATTAATTTATGCTAACTAATTGTGATATCTGTAATATCACACACGTGAGTAATTGAAATCGGTTAGATAGCAATACTAGAAGAACCCAACAAGTGTTCCGAAAAGTGGGTAATATTCATTCTAAGAGACACGGGTTTAAATTACTTTGTTTACAAAGTAAATGTCCATTGTCAAATGGGTTAAGAATATGTATGAACAAATATTATCTTGTAAATATTGTAATAGATTTTTTTAGAAAAATATAGGGATTGTTTTTGTGTTTGAATTCGAAAACTAAAATCTTAAAATTAACATGATTTTTGTTGTCATTACACCAATAATTTAATTGACAAATTATCGTAATAGTTGAACGAATGAAGCTCAAATTGAAGAACATTTTTAATTTTTATATTATCAAAAGAATTTGCAGCATTTAAGGACAAACACCACGACAACGTTTGCAACCACTTCTTGGCATTCTAGTACAACCTACCAAATCTCCAGATATTTATATATAATGATTTTAAAACCCAATGAATTATTTGCAGAAGTCTGGGCAAATATATATGTATATATAATAATTATATATCTGCAGAAGAATACAAAATTTAAGTGAAAGCCCTGCAATTCTGAATGGATTCTAGCACTCTGCTGTTCTTAATCATTCAATGTGTGGGCCAGATGCTCCTTTGCCTTAGCATGTAAGCCCAACAAACTTCAAATAAAACAAACTTATTGGTTGATGCAAGCAATGTGTGCAATCGGATATTTGAATTTTTAAAATTAGGTTTAAGGGGTAATTTTATCTATGTAATAATTCTCGATCAGTAATGTTGTCTCTTTTTTATTGCATCAATTTAATTTTTTTAGTTTTTAAAAATCAATAGTATTGTTTTTTTTATTTCATCAATTTAACTCTCGAACCCTGAATTATATCAATCTCACCTAACAAAGGAGTTTAATTGAACTATTTTTTACCATGCAAATGAGTTTAATTGAACAACCATTTTTATATCGAATCAAATTTATTCTGATTTTTGAATTTTAAATTTCTAGTATACCTCAAACCTGAACTTCTTATAACCTGAGTTTAGTCGGCTTGATTGCATCTCTAATTATAAGGGCACCTCTTTATTTAATGCAAATGGGTTTTTTTTTTTTTGTGAATAGTGAATGCAGATGTGGTAGGTAAATAATGAAAAAGATTTTGTTCCCATGTTTACCTAACCCATGTGAATATGTGAGAGTAACATAGTAATATGTAACTGAATAGAAGAATTCTATCTTTTTCGGTGTTTTTTTTATGTTCGTATATTAAAAAAATTAAGTTTAGAATTTAGCTTTAAGGTTTAAAATTAGGGTCTAAGGTTAAGGTTTATGGAATTAGTGGTATGGTGTATTTTTTAAGGTTTAAAGCTTACAATTTAATTTTCAGGGGCACCGAAAAGGACATGAGATTTTTGTCCATATGTAACTTATACTAAAGGAATAGAAATCCTTTGCCCCTTTTAAGTACCCATATTTATGCCCTCACACTAAAAAATTAAGTTTAAAGTTTAGGGTATATTTTCTAGGGTTTAAAGTTTATAATTTAAGATTTAGAATTTAGGGTTAAGGCTTGGAATTTGATTGTTTAGTGTTTGGGCATAGAAAGGGCACTAAAAAGGGATATAGGGTTTTTGTCCGTACTAAGGTTGTTGAACATGAACAAAATCTTTTTCGCCTTTTCGGTGCCCAATTTTATGTCCAACACTAAAAAATTAAATTTTAAGCACTAATTTTTTAATGTATGACATAGAAAGGGACACCGTAAAAGGAGAATTTGAACATAACCACAGAAATGTGGGTTAAAAGATTTAAGTCCCAAAGTTTCTTCCAATTTTCATCTATGCAACATGTTCATAGTCCCTGCTCACCTAGCCATTAGGAACGGATTTGTATAATTTTTTCGTTAAATAAATATTAAATATTTTAAAAAATATAATCACCCCTGCATGCTCCAAATGATGCAATCAGATGCTGATAGGCAAATGGAGTGAACCGACAGCTCCAATCAGATGCTGAAAGGACGACCCTTTGAGTTGAGTCTAGTTTTGGCACCATGATACCTTGAGAAATAAATGAAGTTGCTGGGTGAAAAAAACTAGTTGCAATTAAGTACCCTAAAATTGTTTTTACATGAAGAAACATAATTGTACTGATAGCCTTTTCTAGATTATCCCTTGTCATCGCTAAGAAAACATTAAAGAAAAAAAAGTAGCAGGAAAATAAATCCCAACTTTTCAATCTTCTTTTTCAGACATGCCCTGTTCTGTAATGACAACTTTAAAGTGGTTCAGCTGTGTCTGTTTTGAACCTGAACCCAGTTCGAGAACTCTTCAAGTGTGTTCATATCGGCTCTGTAATGCTTTTGTGTGAATTCAAGCAGCATAGGCCAAGTGAAATCTGGGTATACTCTGGGATTATAGGCGTCGACCAGCTCTGTCGGTGGGGTTACCAGTTTATCACCCTTGGGGCATAAGAAGAACGCCAGGGATTTCCGAATGGTGTGGCGGTTTACCACCCCACGGTGTAAGCAACTCTTGTATCTCCCGTTTGAAAGTGCCTGAAAACACACAAATATAGATTGAACATTATGGAGAACGGGATTAAGTAAAAAAGATTGTTTTTTACCTTGAAGGTGTCGCCGATGTTAACGACAAATGCTTCGAGATTCGGGCTGATTGAACGCCACTCGTTGTCGACAAACACTTGAAGGCCACCGACTCGGTCTTGGTGCAGGATGGTTAAAGACGTTGGATCGCAATGAGGCCCTGTTCCTAGAGCCAGGTCTGGTTTTTGGCACGGCGGGTAGTAATTCAGCCTCATTATTGACTCGTTTTCCTCGAAAAATTCCCGGAAATGTGATCTTTGTACGCCGAGGCTAATGGCTAAAAGCTCCATTATTCCTAGAGAAAGCTTGCTCATTGCCTCGCAGTAGTCTTGGTAGACCCTCCTGTACAAAGGAAAACAGTCAAGATTAAACAATTTTCTTTCCATGTTTCTAATGTTAAGTTGTTAACATCCGGATTTCTTACCCGAATTGCTTGAATTCATCTCCCAATTTGTCGACGAGGTAGTCTTGGACGATGTTCGATGAGTTTTTCTCGGCCGAATACCGGAACGAAAGCGTCTCCTTCCACGGCAGCTTCGATGAGAATCTACCAGTGAAGCTACTAGCATATCCACAGTGCTCACCGAGTTTCCTCTGAGCCCTTTGCTTATCCGTGAGTGGCAATTCAAAGAAGTTATCCATGTAACTATGAGCATCAGCCACAAGCATCGGTTCGACCCCGTGATTAACCACGAGGAAGAAACCGTGCTGCCGACACGCCTCGCCGATGTGCCTCGACGCTTCCGTCGTGGCAACAGGGTCACCAGAAAGGAACCCTCCTAGGTCAATCAACGGTACATGAAATTCCGGTGCAGTCACGCTAGGCTTCTCGTGGTCGGGCCATATGAACTGTTTCGGTATGTTGGGATGATATTTAAGCACCGAGGCATCGAAAACCAGTTGCTTCTGCTCGTCTTCCTTTTCATCTTTAGGCATGCTGGAAACACAGTCAATCGCCATTGCATGAAAAGAAAATATTCTAACTTCTAAGCTGTAACAAAGATATGCTTTTAAGACATGAAGTGGAATCTTTTAACTCAAAATTTGTTTGCAAACAAGGGCTCTACTAAAAAGAGAAAATTGCAGCTTTGGTGCTTGAACCACTGAATTTTTTTTAGGGACGTTGTCTTTTATGGTTTACCAGGGAAAGCGTTTCCCAATGGTTTTTGGCGTTTTATACACTAAAATCACCAGCTAACACCTCGCTGTAGGACCCATAAACTTCTGTACCTACAGAAAAAAACCCAACCTGAGACAGCACTGTGCCTTCTTTTATAGGAAGAACTAAGAAAACCATTTGAAACTTAATCAAAAGTATGTGAGATCATGTTGAGCTTGAGAACATAGTACTACCAAGGAAAAAGACAGTGAATTTTTTTTTCTGTCGGATACATATCAGCAGAGATCTCTTTTACTGTAAGAAAAAATGACAAAAACTAAATAAGACTAAGCCTGGGAGTTTGCTTTCACATGATTTTAGAGAGCAGACAAGAGCCACAAACTCTTTACATTAGAATCTGTGGGATTTTGAGGTCTATTTATAAGGTTACTGGGGACTAAACTTTGATTCCAAGGCATGCACGTTTGCTTACTTTTTTCCCATTCTTCTGAGTTGCCTTAATTTTATCGAGGACTTTTTTTCTTTGAACAGTTCTTACTTAGAAAGAAAGAAAAATTTGCTTGTGATGGGTAATGAACTCACAATGAAGACGAAAAAAGAAGATATCAGCTGAGTGTTTTGAACCATCTATTCTAGAGATGATTTGTGACTTAACATTGAAGACTTAAATGTAACAATCATATCGTATTTCAAGTATATTTTTATATGAATTTTTATATGTTTGTATATAATTTCGTATATTTATTGTTTTTATGTTTTTGTATTGGGATGATAGATAATTTGTACAAATTAAAGTTTACATAATTTTATCTATTTAAACCTAAAATTTAAAATATAGAATCTTAAATTTTAAACTTTAAACTCCTAAACTGGACAAAATTATATAGACTGAATTTACGCAACTAATGGATCAGATAATTTTCTATAATATATTGCTTAAAATTTCAATTTAATATAAATAAAAATAGTGCTCAAAATTAATAAATTCAGCCGATAGTCCCATTGAAAGGAAAATTTATTAGATGAGCCTATCTTATCACGTCATTTATAGTCTTATCAAATAATAATTTTCCATCTCATTTTTTCTAAGGTGAAATCTTCATCTCTTTCCTACATGTCATTAAATGAATGAATCTCATTGGATGAGACCATAGATGACGTAGTGAGCCGAGACCATGTAATATTTTATCCATTGGAAGTGAGATATTGATACTGTTTATCCCTAGTTTGAATTAGAAGTGTTTATGGGTAAAGAAACCCGGTCGACTCGACCCTTATTTGGTTTTAGATTTTTAACTTATGGGTCGGCTCGAATAAAAATAAATAGTTTAAATTATATATTTTATTTAAATGTTAATTATAAATATATTTTAATATAAATTTAGATTTTTAATATTTTATATAATAAATATGAATAATTTAGACTTACTGGACCAAACTTGACTCGAGTCTTAATTTTTTTTTTTTAAATTTGGACTTTGACCCTTCCAAACTGACCCATGAAGGCATTGTGAACGAAATAAATTGTGTTGAAAGTGTCACCATAATGAGTCTACACAATACTCGATTCAAATTAATCAATCAATAAGTTGTATACCAGCAATTAAACAACTAATACTAAATCCAAAACCTACGCATGTAGCCCATGGTATTTTGGAATATTGATGGTTAAACTATGAGGGAAAGGCCAGAGTTCACAAGCACAATCCTTGCCTAAATAATAAATTAATTTTAACAGTAAGGCCAAAGGTTTATTTTTATTTAAAATTAATATTCTTTTATTCATTTTTAGTTGTTTCTATCCAGAGCTACACGACATGTTTTCTGATTTCAGTCAATGTTTTTATATATAAAAAATCTTTGTTGTGGTCCAGAAATTTTATATATAAAATAAAATGAAATGAAAACAACCAAAAAAATAAAAATTGTTTTATAATGATTTTTTTTTTTACTTTTTAGAGTTTATAAAAGAGATTAACTTTATCAAACCGATGTTGGAGTATAGGAAAAAGGCAATACATACCGACTCCGTGTTATCAGATAACAGAAATGATAGATCAAACCAAGATAAGATCAAAATATTGATTTAATTTTTTTCAATTTAAAAAAAATTAAATAGAAAAAATAAAAATATAAATATTTTGGTACAAGTTAGATAACAAATGATGGTCGAAATGATTGAATAGAGGTGGAGATAGGTGTTGATGATGGAAAGAAGAAAGCTAAAGCTTAGGTCAATTTAAAAAATAAAAAGGCCAAAATGTAACGTTTTACTTCTGGCGTTAAACACTTGATAATCCAAAAGAGTGAAATTCAAAAGTTAGTGATAAAATTGATTATTTTGTTAAGTTGAGTGGCTAAAAAAGTTAGTGATAAAATTAATTATTTTGTTAAGTTGAGTGGCTAAAAAAGTTAGTGATAAAATTAATTATTTTGTTAACTTGAGTGACTAAAACAGAAACACTAACGAAGTTGAGTAACAAAAAAATTGTATTTTGTTATTTGATGCATTGATAATGTAGTTTTTTTATTTCTATAAGTGACTATTATATAATGATCTAATTAATTAAATGTACATAGTGGTGGACTAAAGTGTCTCATTTATTCATTTATTTTAAATACACTTATGTGCATTACATTGACAACCATGGGCGGATCTACCGCTGTGCCTCCTAGGTCAAGTGATCTACCATTCTTTCTGGTTGAGATGCTCAACAGCGAAACTAATTCAAACGATAGAAGAGTGATCGCAAAACAATAAGATAACTCGCGTATAAATCTCGAACCAAAAAAACAACAATAGGAAGGTAAAAGCTCTACTGGAAGGTAGTTAGGTTTTTGAGACAACAATAGAGAAAATAGAGAAGTGAACTCTGGTTCAAGCCTATTAGGAATGAGGATATTTTAGGTTACTTGAAAGATTACCTCTTTACCTTGAAACTTTGGAAAATTATGAAATGACTTCTAAAGCTTACAAACAATTTAATTTAGTCCTAATTTCACAATTCACCCCTTTAAGCTCAAAATTTTTGGCCCTAAATTTGGGGTGTGACAATTATTTTATTTTTGTTTATTTTTTTCTTTTAAAAATTAAATTTACTTGCAATTTTTTTCTGCACTAGTAATTTATAACTTAAATTTTCTGACTTTTAAATGCAACTTTTGATGATTTATTCAATTGGCTCTTGACTTATACACGATTGTATTGTTGTTGAACAATGAACTATCAAATTTAAATTCCTGGATCCGCCCCTGTTGACAACCTTATAACTCGAACAGTTATGTGCACTACATTGACACCATTTTAAAAGAAGATTGACGCTGGTTTAAAAAATAATTGAAATCTTTTAATGTAAATTGACACAATCATTTGATTCTATCCATTTATAATAAAATGTGAGTTAACACCCAAAATTCTGACATCACACATAAAATTTCTAGACTCCGTCCCTACTTAGCCTCCATAAATCTTTAGTGGAACGACTATTTTGCTTCGACCATGGTCCTATCTAGTAGTGCATTATTAGATTTGGAATAGAGACATCCACTTCATTCTCATCATGTTATAGATTTGGAAACAATGTTACTCATAATTCTATTTTCTTCCTTACTCTACCATTCCCCCCCATGGGGCTTGTTTGCCCGATTTTGCCAACTTCACTATATGCAATCATTATTCATTAATATTCAATATTTTCCCTTCTAAATCAAATAAAATTTGTTTAATAAGTCTCTATAATAATATTTTATCTTTTAAAATAAGAATATTGCAGTCATATTTTAACTTATTTTTTTAACTCGTGACATTAATTTAGTCCAAACATATATATAATGTAGACATAAAATAAAATAATATTAAATTTAAAACATCAACGGAAATCAATTGGAAAGTCGAAAGGAATAATAGTGATATATAAGAAATGCGAGGATGCTTTGATTTGAGTGACTTTAAGTACTATATCAACTAAAATTTGACAAAGCAAAAAAAAATATATAGCACATATTCGAAAATTATTGTCTTTTAACCGGACTCTAAATATGTCGCACGTTAGACTCGCCCAATAGCAACAATTTAAGTAAGTCAGATTTAAAGTTTAAGATGGGATGTCCCTTCATCTACTCATAATAAGCGGACAAAAAAATTATAAAAATAATTAATGGTGTGCTTAAATAATTATACTTAAGATGCGTTTGTAAAATCACTTGAAAATTATATTTTTTTCAATATTTTAAAGTTGATTATAATGTAGTATATGTTCATACATATTTTTAATCATTTGATAATGCACACATCTTGTAGATAAAGCGATTGGACAATCTTTTAAGATGAACATTATTCGATTTTTACTGAGACCACATATTAAGTTCCAGTTAAAAATTAGATTCATGTGTAACTTTTTTTGGCAATAGATTCATGTGTAATTATTTGTAATTACATATATGTGACATGTTTAACAATCATTGTAATTACATATTTGTAATTACACTCTTCAATTCTTACGAAGGAAGCTAATTATTTGGTGAATTACTTATGTAATTAGTCATAAAATTTTAAAATTTTATATAGAATTTACCAGATGAGTCCCAATAAATTATGTGTAATGTAATTATAATTTGTCAATAAAGAGTTTCTAGAAAACTAGAATTTCATGAAAATATAGTAATTAAAGTGATTGTAATTTCGTTGTGATATCCAAACAATTACCTAAAATAGTATCTAATTTTTTTCATGGATATTAACCGCTGTAGGTGCTCTCTATAGAAGTAAATTTTGTCACGAAATACACTCTATTTGGACCAAAAATTCGTTGTCCTTTTTGTGTTTTTTTTTTTATATTTTAATATTAAAAAATTAAATTTTAAGTTCTAACTTTAATTTTTAAATCCTAAATCATACACCCTAAATAATACATCATACCCCAAATTCCCTAAACTCTAACTATAAACTCTAAACCATAAACTTAATTTTTAGTATGGAACATAAATAAGACACCAAAAAGGTAGATGATTTATATTCCTACCTTTGTGGGTGAGACCCAACCCGACCACATTCATCTAAATTTAATTGTATGTACTAATATTAATGGTTTTTTTAAATAATAGTTAAAACCATCGAACTATTGATTTTAGCACAAATTAAACCCTAAGCGTCGTAACCCTTGTTTTCTCTGTAGAAATACAAAGTGCAATTCTTTCCTTTTTAACTTTGTTTAATCTGCGGCGGTATCGATTTTAATGTTAGTTATCAACCGTCAGTTGTTTTTTTTAGTTTATAATAAAAATAATTATGTCTTTGTGACATATTTTTTCTTGTGACACATATATCTCTGTCTTTTGTCATATTTTTCGTCTTTTTTCTCAATCTTTTGGTCGTTTTTTTATTTTATGTTTTCTCAATGTTGAGTTTAAAAGATTAGGTTGTAGGATTTAGAATTTAAGGTTAGTGTTTAGAATTTAGGGTATATGGTTTAGTTTTTTAGGGTTAGGGTTAAAAATTTAGAATTTGAGTTTTATAGTATGAATATTCAGGCCTTGTATAAAATTAAATTTACACAGATTGTGTATCAAAATTTTACCCTTAAATTATTTAAATACACATTATGCAAATATGCAATATACTTGGAACATAAGTTGGCGTTGCTATTTCAACACTCTCCTTCAACACCACCTTTTATTTTGTTTGTTATGTCAAGTTTATGATAGATGCTTTTGTGCTTGTTGCCACTCAAGTCTTTTGTTAACATATTTGAAACTTGGTCTTCTGTTTTATTCCAATTTAATTTCTTCTTACAAAACTCTAATAAAATGATAGCATACCTCCCCATGTCATATTAGTGCTGCTGTAAATCAGTATGATTAGTCTACTGTAAATGGAGCAAACTAAAATGCAAGGATCATCCTTAAATAAAACATTTGCAATACAATATGGATTAAAAGTCTAATGAATGGAACAAATATGAATTATACTAATACCAAACAATGGCATGATCCAGCATGATTCATAAAACACCATGTAGGTGGAGTCGTTACAATGTCAATGGAGGCACAATGTGGGGACAAATTTTTGTTCTCTCTTAAGAGCAAATAGCAAATTCCATGATATTGATAGATCCAACACATAACAATGAATATGCACAAAGAATTGATCAAAAAAATATGCACAAATAAATAGGTGTATTTGATAGAATCAGATTGGATAAATGACTGATATGACCACTTTTATTTTATATGTGTTCACTTTTGGTCTTCGGTTTTGAAAAGGTTACATTTCGGTCACTTATGTTATCCATTTGTTACATTTTGGTTACTGAGTCGTTAACTCCTATTAGTTTGATGATGTGGTACGTTAGGGGTTAATTTTTAATTTGACCCCTAAACTTTAGATAGAATATTAATTTGACCCCTAATTTTTAGATGAAATATCATTTTGACCTCTAAACTTTAGGTAAGACATCAATCTGACCCCTGAATTCTACCAAAGTCTTATACCGTCAACAACCACTCACCTTCGTCTCTGGTTACCGCCGGTCACCACCGACCACCATTGAACCCAAAATTTCTATTTCATTACTTTTTAACCTCTTGAACACGAATCTAGTGTCAAAAAGGAGTTCACTATAAGTTTTAGTTTTGGCTTCTAAAACTTTCAAAAAATTTAAGTTGCCCCCCTCAACTTGTTATACCAAAATCCGCCCCTGGGTGGTCGATGGCAACCTACAGTAACGACGATGGTGGCGAGTAGCTTCCAGTGACGAGAGACTGGTAGAATTCAAGTGTCAAATTGATGTTTTACCTAAAGTATAATGGTCAAAATGATATTTCATCTAAAGTTTAAGGGTCAAATTAAAAATTAACCCCCTTGATTGACATAACTAACCGGAGTTAACATCGAGTGACAAAAATGTAACTAATCGATAACATTAATCTAAGTGGCCTAAATGTTTGATAACCTAAGTGACCAAAATGTATTGAAATATATCTATTTCTAAAATTGATGACCAAAAGTGAACAATTTTAAAAGAAAATTGACTATTCGATAGTTTACCCGACCATATTGTCCATGAAGAAAATTACAAACCCGAGGTGAATCTAAATGATTCGTCGTACTTGTGTTACTCACCAGTGTCAGCTATTCATTGAAACCGCTTACATGATTAAGCATATCTAAAAAAAAAACAAAACTTTTGTATCGATTTCTTAACGAGTTGAACCTCTAACGATGATGCAACCACTATCACGTCCACGACTAATGAATTTTATGCAACTCAATCCGTTTAAGAGTTTGTCCTAAACTTTAAAACAGTAAATCCAAACACATCTATGTTATAGGTGTACAAAAAAAATTAACAGTTAACTGTTTCTTAACAAGTTATGGTTAATAAAATTTTATAGTAATCATTATAATGATATACTATTTAGATTAAATGGTACGATTAACTGATCATAAACACTTTTATATCTATTGTTTTGATAACTACAACTATGACACAGTTCCATCCTCTTATTATCCACTAAAAGGTCGGTTGCTTTCTTCTCCTGTCTCTACCATTATTGGTGGTCTGGTGGTTGACTATCTAAATCACATTACAAAAAATGGGGGGCAGACAATCCGGATTGATTTTGGTTTTGGATTTTTGAAGAAAAAGATGGGGCTGAATGGCAATGTTATCAAAAGTTTGTGTTCTCATGTCCATCTACAGACTGTTACTCAACCCCAATCCAGATTCTTGATGTAGGAACTGAACCCAAATAAGCAGTTTTTTTCTGCACTAACTTTCAGTGTTGCAAGTGATATGTTACGTTAGCTACTTGAAAATGAAGTCTTTGATGCTGTAGCCTGTAGTTGGCAAAGATATTGGGGACAGGTAAAAATAAAGCGGCATCTTTTTGTTTTTGCATTTGCAGTTGGCATTGTTAATGAAGAGGATAGAGTCAGACATTGTCACATCCAGAGAAAGGTGGAAGAGTATGGAAAGGAACCAGACAAAATTGGAAGCTTTTAAAGATAAGCAAAACTCTCCCAACAGGCAAAGCTCATGTTTGAGTGCGTGTTGTGCTGCCACCATGTTGCTTGGTAGAGTTGGCTGGCTCGCATTTCGTTGGAAAAACCAGTTGCTAATCAAGGTCAAAACATGTTTTTTTGGACATCCCATGCTGCTTGTCTTATTTGTTCCATGATTGACAACAATATGACCACCATATGGTGTCGTGGGAAAGGAGGATTGCAAATCAAGTTGGATGGGTCTGTTTAACCTTAATGGCCAATGGGTCATGTTCAGGTACCAAGAAAGAATGAGTGCAGACTAGTGCAACTGGTGACTGAGTCGAAGCATTTTCTAAAAGTATCATGGAAATTCATGAGCTCACTTAAGAAGATTGTTGGACTGGGATTGGGGTTGGGTTTGGATAATTGTTGGATTGAGACTGGATTTGGGTTCGGATAATTGTATTCTTTTAGTATCTTTATGATATAATATTTTTTAATTTTGTGAAATTTAATATTTTTTCCTCCAATCAGATGCTAAAAAAATGAGGACTAAATTATTTCAAATTAAATATAGGACCAAATTGGAAAAATATGCAAATAATGAGGGCTTAATTTATTAATTTATTTCCAATTAGAACTAAATTGATTGTGTAAATATGGAGGATTAAATGTACTATTATACAAATTTTCGTAACTGTTACGTAACACTCTTAACGATGTAACCATTTTATAATAAAAACTAAAGTTTAATGTCTTTTATGTAACTTTTAAAATTTAAGTGACCATTTTATAATTTTTGGGATAGTTTAATGATTATTTGAGAAGTTTACCCTAAAATCGGATATTGGGGGTTGGACTCGGATCCGAGCCTAGAATTATTTTCAATCGAGCTTTGGCCCAGCCTCTAAACACCTCTTATGGATACCACTATTATGAGGGTAGTATTGTCATTATTAGGCTTACTATTTATTTTATCCAATCAAACAATATATTGCATGTCTATTCTATTCATCTGCATAGTATTTTTATTTATGCCCTCACATTAAAAATTAAGTTTAAGGTTTAGAGTTTAAGATTAGGGTATACAAAATTGGGAGCGGGGTATATTTTTAGGGTGTAGGGCTTAGGGTTTAGGATTTAAAATTTAACATTAAAATTTAGAATTTAATTTTTTAGTGTTGGAGCATAGAAAGAGCACCAAGAAGGCGAAGAGGATTTTTGTCCACTAATATGTTCTTTATCCCATTTCCACATACTAACATTCCATTACAGTGAACCAAACATGTTACTGTCAGTTTGTATGTTGGGTTATTCTTGAAGAAAGTGGCATCATTAGTTCACTGGCTACTACTAGTTTGATCGGAATTGATATTGTTGACAAAGATGATGTTTTTGTTCTTTTGCTTTCCTGTAGTGATTTATTTGTAATCTTGAAGAAAGTATGTTTTCTATGAGTAAAAATAAATAAACTCTTCATAGGTACATTGGCACTTGACAATAATTTAGAAAAAAAAATCATTGTGTGCAAAAATATTAATAATAGTAACAGCTTTGATGCAGGCGCTTCTGATTTTGTATTCAAATCTTCACGTAGTCGGCATTGTAGGATGAGACAGACATCTCATCCCACATTAATAAGGTTGTTGAACGCATTTATGTAATAAAAATAGGGTTCAAGTTTGTTGTTTGAAAGAAGACAGACTAAGCACTGTTTGAGTGAAAGTAGATTTCATAGTTTTAAATAAACATGTAGGAGGGTAATTAAGTTAGGGTTTCCCTTATCCACTAAATTGAAAAGACATGGGAAGAAGATGACGACGGTGATAGGAATGCCAGACATGTCTTGTAATTTTTAGACAAGCAATGGATCAAATCAAACAAGACTCTGATGAACTAGCCATTCTTGTTATTTATTGTCATTTATTACCACTTTGGCTGCGTCTTCCATGAAGAAGGATTAGCCACACTTTCACGAGAAGTAGTGTTGTAGCTTTAAATGTAAGGGTGCTAGTATTTTTTTATGATTTAAGAAGTAAGTTTGTATACGTAATAATTTCAAATTAATAATGTTGTATATCCTTTTAAATTATATTAATTTAATTCTTGTAGTCTTCAAAAGTTAGCAATGTTGTCCCGTCTTTTTTATTTCATTAATTTAACTTAGCCTTCAAACTCATGAATTACATCAACCTCGCCTTTTAATTGTTATTAACTAATTGAATCGTTATCACTAATCACTTTTTGCCATATCAATCACTTCTTCGTCAAATAATTAATATTGTTTGAGTTAGTATGTCTATATGTCATTTTCTTTAATAAATTAATGTCCTTCAATAAGTTGATGGCAGGTCATTTTTTATGATTTGGATTTTTTAAAAAATAACTATAATTTTAGAATAAATAATTAATTTTAAAACTCTTCATACGTACTATCACGTCATCAAAATTGACCCATCATCCTCGACATGGTAAGAGAGTTGTCGATAACAGCACTGGTGTGGAAGCAGATAGCGTCTACATGTACAAAATTTAATGGCTCTATCAGTTAATGATGGGTGAGATTGATACAATTCAGAAGTTCAATGGTTAAATTGATGAAATTAAAAAAATAACAATATTGTTAATTTTGAAAGGGTACAATTAAATAGATGCAATTAAAAAAATGGACAACAATACTAATTTTAGATTACTATATAGACAAAATTATCCGAATTCCCCCCCCCCCCTGCAATTATGGGCGGCAAAAACGAACTCAAATAGCAAAATACCATGTCGTCCTCTTCGGTCATCGTCTCTACTTTACAATCTTTGGATTAGAACCGGGACTACCACCAGGACTATCACTAACTCCACCTGAGCCAATATTAAAAAATGAAGACGTCTCCCTCGCCCTACCAAAAGGACAGACTTGAAATTGATGGTTGCCATAACATGAAAAGAAAAGCAATCGATGATGGCGTCTTAAATTATAAAAATAAACAGCTAGCAAGCACGGTGGTTCCTCACCGGAGGAAGGGGTTGCATTGCAGGGGAATCAACGAGCACGGCAAAATCTGAGTCCCACGGAGTATCAGTTTTAGGGACAGTTAAAACCTGTCTTAATGGCCATCCTCTGTCGGAATTCCTGCACCACATGCAGATGGATACTGGGTTTCGGCCTCGGGGTCCCCTCCAAATCCGATATGAATGTTGCTTGTTTGCATAATCCCACTCTGGTTTTCTTTTTCCTTTTTCTTGAAGGAAAATCCATCTTTAAGAACAAAAATCGAATGGTCCTTTCGGAGTCACCATTTGTTGACGGCTATATATATATATATATATATACGGATAATTATTCTATACACAAGCGTATTAGTTTTAGGGGTTAGAGACTTCGTTTAGGGGTTTAAGTGTAATAGTTTTAAATTTAGGGGCTGTTGATAGAATTTCGAGTTTAGGGTTAAATTTTAAGGTTTATAGGTTAAAACCTACATTTTTACCCATATTACCCTAAAACATAAGCCCTAACCCTAAACTCTAAAATTTAACCTTAAACTCAAAATTCTAAACCCCTACACTAAAACCCCTAAACTCAAAACCCTAAACTAAAACCTTAAACCCTAAAATTTTCAAAGCTTGTATATAGGATAATAATTATATATATATAACATAAAGCTAAACTGGAATATTTAAGGGAGCTGTTTGGCGTCCAAAGTATATTGTCTAAGATTTGTCTGCATAATTAGATGTATGTCCTTTTGTGTTTTTTCCCTTAAGATATTTTAGTAGTTATAAAAAAATGCTCCTACGGAAGCCTGCAACAATAATTGATTGTCTTCACTCATTCACGCCAACTAGCACTCCCAAGATCTACCATAATTACTTTAAGACAGAACAAAAAAACTTATGTTTTAATACTAAAAAAATTAAAATTAAAATTTTAAATTTTAAAAAATATAACATATTCTCGATTCTCTAAATTTTAATTATAAATTTTAATTTTTTATTTTCCTATTTATATTCCCACACTAAAAAATAAGTTTAGAGTTTTGAATTAAGGTCTAAGATTAAAATTTAAAGAATTGAAGATATAGTGTATTTTTTAAATTTAAGGTTCAGAGTTTAAGAATAAGACATGATTTCTATTCCTCCAAATAGCTCCCTTATGGTAACTAATTTAATTAGAAACCTTGGTGCTCTTCAACGTTAATTCAGATACAGAATGGATGGTACTGATATTACAAAAGATAAAATAAAATAAAATAAAATGGATGGTACATATGATAGATTTACAGTGTCCATTTTGTCAAAAGATTTTAGGGCTCCAAGTAATTTTTTCATAAATTTTAGAGGATTAATTATTATTATTTTAATTCTGGAGAGTTTAATGAATTTTTTATTTTAAAAAAATTAAAGGTCAAATTGGCTTTCAACGAAAAATTAAAAAAATAATTAAATTTTTATAATAAAAAATTCACTCAATTGAGCCCTCAGAATTCAATTACGATCAACCAGACCCTCAAAATTCAAGTTGCGATCAATTTAGCCATTACGTAACGTTAACCGTTATAGTTGACTGTTAAATCAAAAGTAGTTATTATAATCGTGACACGAGGCACACTCTGAACGCGTCATGTCATTAAAAATGTAAATAATCATTTAAAAATTTAAAAAATATTTAAAATTATAAAAAAAAATTGAAGATATAAAAAATAAGAAAAATCTAAAAAAATATTTAAATGTGTAAAAAATTAAAATTATGTATAAAATTATAAAAATAGTTTTTATTTAAAATCAAAAAATATAAAAAATTGTAATAATTATTAAAAAAATATATAAATATTTATAATGAAATAATATTTAAAGTTTGCATAATTTTTTTAAAAAATATTTTTAATTATAAAATTTCAATTTTTTTCAAAATGCGCAAAATTTTCAAATCCCTAACCCTAACCCTACATTCTCAAATCCTTTAAATTAGTTTAATCGACGATAGAAGTTGTTGGTATTATGGCTGACGACAGTACTGATGAGAAGAAATATTGAGAGAGAATGGGTTGGGCAATGCAAATGGTGTCAAACGGTGAGAATGGGTGCAAAGACGAAGATAGGAGGGGTTTTCCTACGACGGGAGTGGTCGGTGGTTGAATCGGTACAAATACTTGATTTAAGAATTTATGGGGCTTTTTTGAAAGAAATAAAACCTTTTTTAGAAAAATTATTATTTTATTTTTTTTATAAAAAAATAAAGGAAAATGAGAAAAATAATTTAATTTAATATTTTTCTATTTTTTACGAATTTTTATAAATATTTTATATTGTTGTAGATTTTTTAGAATTTTATTTTAAAAAATAAATTTTGATGACGTGGTACGTCCAGAGCGTGTCGCGTGTTTTTCTATCTTTAACCGTTAGAGGGTGTTGACAGTCAACGAAGTCAATGTAACGGATGGGCTAAATTAAGTGCAATTTGAATTTTGAGAGTTAAATTGAGTGAATTTTTTTTATAAAAACCTAATTAGTTTTTTATTTTTTATTGAAGACCAATTTAACCTTTAACCTAAAAAAAGCACAGTTTTAACTTTCAATGATTTTAAATGAGAATTTTCAAACAATATGGACGACTTAATTAATATATTCAAAATGTATAAGGATTTCCGTCCTAGGCCCTGGCTTAGTGCGTCGTCCCTCCTTTTCTTTTTCTGTTTACTTATTTTCTGTTGCCTTAGATCTAAATAAATATTATTTTTGTTTTAATTTTTTTTTGCATATATTAAAACGTTTTATTTTTATTTATTTTTGTTTGCGGCACGTCTTTCTTCCGTCTCTTGGCACTTTTTTTATCGTGATGATAGTTTCATGTTGAGCCCCCTTGATTAGAGCAAATTAACGGTCTCTTGTGATTAAATCATCTTTTATGACAGTTTGTTGATACATTCATAATCGTTTAAGGAACAATTTGTAATATTGATTTACTCTATTTCCACCCCTACATAATATAGTATCTAGCTTGAATAGAGACATGTAGACTATCGGTAGTTGCTGGGTTTTTTTGTGGAAGGTTAAGATTGTATTCAAGAAAAAGTTTTTAATTTTATTTCTTCACATATGTTAAATTTTTATGTTAGAGATATGTTATCTTTATTTGTACATTGACTTCTCTTTTTTAATGAAAACCTAACTTCTAATTTTATCAAAAAAGTATAATGATTAAATATATTTTTTTAAAAATTTAGGGCCAAACTAAAAAGTTTCAGAAATTCTTATAAATTATCACTTAAATTTTGAATTCTTTAGAAATTTACTATACTCTTAATTTTTTTAAAAAAATCTCATTGGACCTCTCAAAACTTCTAGAACTATTATCAAACCTTTAAACTTTTTAATAACTCAAATAATCTCAAACAACTTATGTCTAGATCTGTAACTCTATATATCATATGTATCTTACATTCTATATAGGCATGCATGTAAATGATACTATAATCATGACTTGTACATGATCACTAGTACATATATAAGTGTGTACATGATTTATATGATGACTAGTAAATGTATAATGTACATTATCACTATTTAATATGTAAGTTGGGAGTGGTGTACTTGATCATATAGTCTAATATTATAATTATATAGTATGTTTGATCAACAAGATTAAAATTGAATAAGTTTGACCAATAAAAATTAGGGATAACTATATATTTAGTACCTCACCTATTTCCGCATTCCTGTTTTAGTATCCTATCAAATTTTTTTTGTAAAATGGTACTTACGTTACGTTTTATTTCTATTTTGGTACCCGTCATTAAAAAATTAACAGCAGACTGACTAGGAGAGAGAAAATCACAAGTGACTTGCTACCACGTCATTTTCTCTCTCCTAGTCAGCATGCCACATCGACTAAAATCATAAAAAACACACGTGGCATGTTGACTAGGAGAGAGAAAATGACATGGCAGCATGCCACGTGTGTTTTTCTCTCTCCTAGTCAGTCTGTCATATGTGCCTTTCTCTCTCATAGTCAGCATACTGTTAATTTTTTAACGGCGGGGTATCAAAATGGAAACAAAACATAACGTTAGGTACTATTTTGAAAAAAATAGGTAGGATACTAAAACAAGAACGCGTGAATAGGTGGGGTACTAAATATATAGTTATCCCTAAAAATTAAATGGTAACAAATTTAATAAAATAGAGGAAGTAGTGTACTGTGATCATATCTCATATAAGATAAAATAATCATGCACATGGCATATTTGATTATCGAGATCATAATTGAATAAATTTAACCGCTAAAATTGAAATTGTAACAAAATTAATACATCTAGATGATATAGTATACTTTGCTCATATATTATACATATAGTATACCAGTAACATAAACCTTAAAATAAAATTTTTTTGGACCACTTAATACAAGACGGTGTAATTTAATTATCATGTGGTCACGCTATATGTATAAATATAATTTTTAATTAAGTATGAACAAATAATATTTTATAATTACTTTAAGACTGTCAAAAAATATAATTTTTAATTTATGGTAATGTGGCAACCCATAAACATTAATAAATACATTTTTTTGAAAAACATTAATAACATTCATAAACGCAATTATTTGAATATGTGTAAAGATGAACGACCTTTAATATATGATCATGTGATCACCCCTAATCAAAAAAATATAATGCGTTTTAATGATAAGAATCTATCTTTTTTTAATTAATAGTTGAGGGTTCGATCGTCGTTTTAGGCATAGAGCAGCTTTAAAATTTGTGGTCTGATACTCTTATATGGGCTAGCAGAACACGAAGAATTTGACATTGAACTCGCTTCAATATATTATAAATATATTAAGAAACAAAAAAATATTAATAAATTCGTTAAAATTGAATTACAATCTTAAATGTATCAACTTGCTATTATTATAATGTGATCATATATGTCTAGCTAATCCTATATCTCATTAGAATCAAATCAAAAACAAATTATTCATACATTATCATGTCTATATATGGTCATTAATCAAACGATCATAAATTAAATTAAATTTCATTTCAATTTTGTTTGACAAATCCTAATTTTAATTCTAGTCCTACGTACCTAGAGGGAAGGGGAATGGGACTCTAGGAAAAGAAGAAGAGGGAGTGCTTCTAATGGGTCTAGAACTCATGACCTAAGCGAAATAAAAGAACAAAGATGAATAGCTTGTCCAACCAATCAAATGTCATTGCTCAATTAAATTTTATTTCTATGTTAAAAGTAATCTCGCTAGATTAATTTCCATTATAATCAAAATTTCATTATTTGATAATTAGCATTCCAATAAATATTCACGTAAACTCATTTGACTATTACTATTCAAAAGACGATTCAATCAAAACTCCTAAGCTTGTATAAATTGTCATTAAGTTGGGTAGAGAGATAAGCTCTTAATTGAGTGATAAATACGAGATACTAGTTTTTTTTAATAGAAGCGGTTAAAAATTACAATTAGGGTTTACAACTATTATTGTAAACTAAATATATAATTTGTACATTTTTCAATGACATTGAAACAAGAAACTAGTCACTTTAAATCATACAATAACATACATGAAAAAAGTTAAAAACCCAACCAAAATACTCGAATGAAAAATAGATATAAACAAATTTGGCTGCATCGACAAACAAACAACAAAATGAGATTAAGCTATTGAAAGACCACCGAACGTCAAATGTAATCAGGGAAGATCAGCAAAATTACAAAATAAGTGTAATCTTGATTAGTCGTGACGTTGTGAAATCTAACCCTAAAAATATAAAATAAAAAGAATAGCCAAATGACCAAAAAAAAGAGGAAAAACGCGCCAAAAGGCAAAAATAAACATACCACAAAAACAAATTTTTTTTATTAAAAATAAAAGAAAATAAAAAAAGAAATTAGCAGTCAACGACTAACATCAAAATCAATGTCGCTATCGGCGGCGACTAAACAAAATTAAAGAAAGAAAAGTTGCGCTCAGTTATTCTGCAAAGAATGTGGATTGTGGCTCTCTAGGATTACGCCAATTGGGTTGAACATAGGAATATAAGTCTCATTAAATAGAATATATTTTTCATTTTTTCACTTAAAACCACTATAAGGGTATATTAGTTAATTAACTAACCCAAAATCTCAATTTGTACATTTTGGACATCAAACATTTCCCTGAAAAAAATTAGAAAAAAAGGAGGAAATTTCGAAAGAAGAATGAGGTTAAAAAAGCACAACTCGAGCATTTAATATACTTAAAGAAAAAATTGCAATTTTGAAGTTTAAATTTCAATGCGTTCATTTATATAAAAAAATTCAACCCTTTACTATCAAAGTCCTTTCGTTTTCAAACTTGCACAATTTTCTGTGTTTGTTTTGTTTTTGTTCGTTTTTTCTTTGTTTATTTATAGGTAGTCATTATCAATTGCCTTTGATTTAAAAAAAATGCACAAACACAAGACAGATCATCTCACATAAAGTCATATGTATGAGAAGTATTTTTAATTTGTCATCTTAATTTTGTTTATTTTAATAAGATTTGTCCAATTTATCAATAAAATTTTAATTTCAGCAAATATATTATTTTTATTAAATGTAGAGAAAATTACATTATTAAGGTAAATGTCAATATTTAAACGCAAATAAAATGAGATAATATAAATATCCTTAGTCCTTACCCACTCAACATCTTAATGGATCTTATATATTATTGGCTTTAGATGCCTAAAATTTATTTTGGTCATAATAAGTACTTAAAATTTTATTTTATTTGTTTTATGTGCCTATAATTTTAAAAAAAACCCAATATCTAATCATTGTTTGATATAGGCTTATTTTAGACTCTTATTTTGACCTAAAATAATAATTTTATATTAAATTATTTTAACTTTTTAAAATATATTCTCATCACATTAATAAATTGTTGCAATGACAGAATTTTAAATTGAAAAAAACAGTGAGGATTGTAGTATCTTTTTTCTTGTGAGAAAAAAAGGACAATGATAATGATAGTGCGGCTGTTTAGCCCATTTCCAGGAAAGTGAAAATCAGAGGATTAAAAAACGTGGGGTTCTGACATTGGTGACCCCTAATAAAACCACCTCGTATTTAAAACCCACACCCAAGACCAAGTGCCAATGCCACTGTTTTTCCAGCTTCCCACTGAAACCTTGTTCCTGTTCTACTCTTGTAGTCAATGCCGGAGTTCCTTTCTAACAATTCCATTTGGAAAATCCTGATTTCATCCAAATTCTAACAATACCTTGTACTTCAGCTTTTTCTTCCTCCGAGATGGGCAGGGATTGGTATTGGAGAAGTGGGGATAAACCTTCCGGCAGACACTCTGCTCGAACTCGAACTCGAACTCGAACCACTCTCCCCGGTTGCATCACCGCCGTCTTTCACTTGTTTCAGTCCCATCGTTTCCATTGCCCTTTTAATCGCCAAACTAGTAGCCAAGAGGAGGAACCCTCAACTTCAGCTTCAGCTCTATTGGCATCATCCTGTAAAGAAGATGACAGTTTAAATATCCCTGTAAGTGTAGTTAATGTGTTCTAAGCCTTGTTAATTCAATCCCAATTTCGAATATTCACATTGTTTTTGAAAACGTAGATGGGAATTCAAATCAAAACAAAAATTGGAGGCCCTGATAATGATACCCCAGGAACCAACACTCCTACATTGGTTGCTAGACTTATGGGTCTGGATCTTCTTCCTGAATCCCACTCTCCGTCGTTTCAATCTCGAACAAAGTCACGGTACCAAACAAGTTCATTGCACGGTGATGGAAGGGGCGGTACTCGGTCATTGCCGGTAACTCCAAGAACATCATCCGCGAGGCGGTCGGATGTCGATCGCCATCATCGTCCTCGCCTTTCGCTTCAAATTAACAAAGAAAACGTGAGCCCTACCAATGAGTTCATCATGTCTCATCTCTCGTCATTAACAAAAAGGAAGGAGCTCAAACGTGAATATGAGACGGTGAAGCAGAGTGTTACGAGGAAAGTCGGTATGAATATAACCAACACTGTTCGAAACAGAGAAGAGGTTGTTAGCCATTTCAGATACAAGAAGATTTCCAGAGCTTTAACCAAAGTTGCAGATAATTCGAGCACTGTCAAGAACTCGACAAATTACGGTTCAAAATTACCGGAATCTCCTAGAATCCAAAAGCAAACCAGTCACAAGTTGGAGGCTGTTGAAGAAGAACAAGAGAAGCAAGAAAATCAGCAGCAGCCGAGAGCCGCAAGAAAATGCAAGAAAGGGTCCAATAAAAAGTTGGTTTCCCGAATGAAAAAGCCTCAACAAGCATTTGAAATAACCCGAAACAAGAAAGAAGAGCCTTTCGTTCGTCGTCCGACGGCCAACATAGTTAACATTCCCGACAAGAAATGCAGGAAAACCTCACTGTCAAATGATCTCCTCAACGGCAAGGTCCCCACTCTTGTTCTAGTAAAAAAAATCCAGCAAAAACAGGTACCAGTACCAATATTAGCAAAAATAATCTCCTCAGCATGGAAATTTTTCCTATTAATCTTAACTTGTTTGAGTGCGTTTCAGGTCTTAGATGCTCAAAGTCCGACTCAAGCGTACATCAAACGACAACCGGGACAAGCACAAGCAATCTCCACCGCCGCCACCGGCGACGAAGCAGAATGTGAGTACATTGCAAGAATATTAAGACGTACTGGCTTAAACAAGGATACCCAAGTCTCCATTTCGTGCTTCTTCTCTCCTTCCCATCCTCTCGACCCTTCCATTTTTCACTATCTCGAGCGTTTCACTGCCTCTTCCTCTTCCTCGAATAATGAAACCAAGTGTGGTCAATTGAGCCACCGGTGCAATAGAATATTACTGTTTCATCTGGTGGATGAACTTTTGAGTGAAATTCTGAAGCCTTGTTTCAATATGAAGCCTTGGGTGAATAGGATTGGTTTTAGTTGCATGGATGGGTCTCGACTAATAGACACGCTGTGGTCGAGAATCAGAAGGTTTCCTCAATCTGATTGTCGTGTTCTTGAAGACATTGATGCCTTGATTGGGAGAGATACGCCGAGTGTGATGGCGGCGTGCGAGGAACAAGGGGAAGGGATTGTGGCGGAGATAGAGAAGGACATGTTAGAGGCGCTGGTGTTTGAACTCTACGAGGCTTGAATTGAAAGGACTCGTTTTTATGAATCAAACGGCATAGTTTAGTTCGAGGGAGAGAGAGATTCACGTGACGAGAATAAATATGAAGTTATTTTATGCAAGGGATTCGAAATTAAAATTAATTGATATGTTGATGTATGATGTTTATCTGATCTGCATAAAGTTTGTTCTCATATATTACTGTGGATATCCATAATATTAAATGGATATAAACCATTTATTTTATCTAAAGATAACTCACTTATCTTTTCTAATTTATCTCTATGTATTCATTTATTGATTGTATTTATCTTGTGTTTTATAGGTTTTATTATTATCTTTTATCTTCTACTCTTATACTATAAATATATGATTCAAGTGAATGAAAAAAATACAACAAAAACTACATTCTCTAATCTTCTATTTATTATCTTTCAATCTCCTTATTATTCTATCTCTTTTTTTTTAATAATTTAAAGGTGATTACAAGGTAATATCTATTCATATTCTATTTATTTTGGCTTTATTTGTTAAACAGCAATTTGTGCCAAAATTAGAGGTTCGAGCTAAAATTAGAGGTTCGACTTGTCAAATTTGCTAATTTGAATGTTTGGTAAATAACGAATTGGAGTGAAATCTTTAATTTTGAAAAAGCTGCTAATAAGAGCTTTTTAAAATTAGAGGTTTTGACATAAGAGTTATAAAGACTTTTTTACCCTTAACAATTATAAAAATCTCCAAAATAACATAAATTTAACCTTTTTTATTTTAATTCTTTGCTCTCACGTATTTACATTATTGACATTTGTAAACTGATACTTTTTCTTATTCTCACACATTTATATTTGTATTTAAATTTAATAAATAATTAAATTATATTAAACATAATTATATAAATAATAAATTAAAAGATACATCATTCAACTATATTTAATAATGTTATATTAAAAATTAATTTTCATAATCTAATTAATATTAATAGATACAAAATGCTGATAACTAATAAATTATTCAAACAAATATCGAATATAATTATGTCCTTATATGTCATTTTGCTTGTTTAAATAATCAAACAGCTATTAGTTATTAGCTAATATAACTTGCTAGTCAAATCAGCTAATACAATCCGCTATCAACTAATGTAATCCGCTATCAACTATTAGCTAATGTAATCCGTTATCCACTAATTGTCAAATAAAACCTTTATATTTCTTCTTAAATTTATTTTTTTGGTGAAGAAAAGATATTACCACATTCCTCGTTATCACAATTATTTTAATTCTCCTTAATATTTTATTTCCTTTATGTTTCCCCGTAAATCTATTTTAGCTTATAACAGTAAGCACAAGTGTATTTCCTTTATGTGCCTTCGATTCAAAATGTTGAGTTCTTACGAAAAAAATGTTGGATATAATAATAATAATAATAATAATAATAATAATAATAATAATAATAATAATAATAATAATAATATGCGGTATTTGGCAAACGGCTGATAGTTGGTAGCTGATTGTAGTGGTTGATTTGATCAATTGATTTAAAAAACTGATTTGATTAACTGTTTATATAAAAATGTTTGGTAAAACTTAGTTGATAGCTGGTGTGGCTAAAATGACAAATAAGAGTATGATATATTTAGTTGTTAAATGTATATATATTTTATAATACTTTAGTCTTTATTGGGGTGAAATTATTCGAATAAAATACTTATGACAAGAAATTAAAAAAATCTTAAGAAAATTACTGAATATTTTTGAAAATTTTAAATATTTTTTAAATTTAATATTTACAAATATAAATCTTGTGAAGATTGATACATACTATTAACCTTGTATAAAATATCATCACTACAATTTTTTTCACTTTCATGTTTTACTATATTTTCTTAACTAAAATATACTTGAGAATCTAAAACTAAAACATAGAACAATAAAATAAAAATTCACTAATTCATCATTAGAATAATAAAATAAAATTTTTGACAATGACGTAATTATAGAAACAATAAGGTCAAATACATCATTTAACATATTATTTTCAAACCAGCTATTCTAATCCGCTGAAATTTTCAGTGTTTTCTCTGTTACCTTATTTTACACAATTAACTCTTTTAAAAAGGTGTTTTCTAACACTAGAAAGAAAGGGTTTAACTGACAATTACTATTTGCACCCAAATAAGCTAAAAGTTCATCAAAAAATTGTTTACCAAACACTCTATAATAATAATAATAATAATAATAATAATAATAATAATAAACTCACTCTATGGGCGAATTTGGGGGAATATGGTAGTTGGAAACAAATTTTAGGGGAATAGGGAAGGTTGAGATTTTTTTTGGAATCTATGGCAAAAACTACAGTAACACAAAATGTCGCATTCTGCAGACGGCGACCTTGAATATTTTTAATTATTATTTTTAAATGAAAAAAGTGCATGACTCAGTTATCTATGCAAAAAAATAAACTAATCTTGGTCGCCTTCTGCAGGAGGCGACTTTTTGTGTTACTGTAGATTTTGTCATAGATTCCAAAATTTTTCTCAACCTTCCCTATTTCCCTAAAATTTATTTCTAACTCCCATATTCCCCAAATTTCCCGCACTCTATGCTAGGGGTGATAATGAGCCTGACCGGCTCGCGAGCTACTCGGTCTCGGCTCGAGTGAGCTCGACTCTGGCTCGGCTCGAGACCTTAACAAGCCGAGCCGACCCAAGTTCGGCTAGAAAAGCTCGTGAACAGGCTCGGAATAATTATATATTATATATATATGCTACATATACAGTAAAAGTAATATCTTTAGCAAAAGAAAAGCAATAAAATAAATTAGGGGAAAATCTACTAAAAATAAATTAACTAAAATAAATTGGGCAGTCTTTCTCCTTACTCGATATTGAATTTCGTTTCAGTGTTTGTTATGAAAGAGGTTTTTAACGAGGCCCTATCTTTTATAAAAAAAATTATAGCAAAATTGTTCATTTCGAGTTGAGCCGAGCCTGACGAGTTCGAGTCTGAGCCGAGCCCAATAGTATTGTTTCCGAGCCGAGCTCGAGCCTAAAATTTTGAGCTCGCCGAGCCTGAGCCTAATAACACTGTTTCTGAGTCGAGCCGAGCCTGGCCAGACTCGGGCTCAGTTCGGCTCGTTATCACCCCTACTCTATGCATACTTGGGCTCCGAAGCAAGTTTGATATCTGCCCTGACCGTAGGTTTTTCAAAATGTACGCGTTGTAGCCCATAACCGATATTTAGGAAACCCAAAAGGAAATCCGGACATTAAATTACACCGATTGATATTTATAGTTTATACTATTATTGTAACATTTAAATAGATGTGAACTTAAGTGAATTTCAGTGTATGTATATTTATGTATATGTGTTAAATTGATACTAATTTAATTTTGTTATATTTTAAAAGCTTAGAGTTTAAATTAGAGGTGTTCATGGTCGGTTAACCGTTATATCGGTTGTTGAATTTAGCTAACAATGATCTTACCGTTAAGAATCGGTTAACTACTAATGGTTAACCGTTAAGATACGGTTAGCCGACGGTTCGATTACAGATTAACCTGTAACATATTATAATTTTTTTCACATGTTCACTACTTTTTTTTGAGAATAATGAAACTATATTTTCGATAAATATTATATTAAAATGTTCATAAAAATGCTTAAATGGAGATTCTAAACACTAAGTCAATTCTTAATTAAAAAAAAGTACATACATACATACTACAAAGTTTCAACACAACACAAAATACATAAATTTCATGCTTAGTTTAAAATTCGAAATTTTAATAGTGTTCAACACATAGAAAATTAGCAATACACCATCAAAGTTTTAAAGAAAAATCATTAATTAACATAAAACATACATAAGTTAAATGAAACTTCCATGAGTTAGTATCACAAGCCTCAAAAGTTAACTCTATGATCAAATCACCCAAGGTATTCGTCGACTTTCTCTAAAATAAAATATGACTCGTCAATCATAATTGTTTGTTGATTAAGTGTTAAAGCTTTCAATATTATATTTAAAAAATATGAAACAAGATAGTATAAGAAATATAATATAATACTAGCAAATCGAAGATAAAAAATAATTATGAATTAGATTACAAAATAGGGTTTAGAAATTAGAAAATGAGGTGTGTGGTCTGAACTTTTAGGTGAAGGTATTTTATTTTTAAAATATATAAATATTTAATAACAGTTAACTTATAGGTTAACCATTTGTCAAAATTCGTAACCGTAACCATTAACCATCATTTTTAACGGTTCGGTTAATTAACATGTAAAATGTACCAATTATACTGGTTAACGGTTACGGTTCACGGTTACGATTAATTATGCACACCCCTAGTTTAAATGTGTTTAAACATAATTTTTTTTTTGCTCGGCAAATTTTTTTAATATTTATTAAAATCTGAAACCTAACCTAATTGAGAGCCTGTTAAAAAACCCCCCATTAACCTAAAGGGAGAAAAAGAGTACTCAACAATCAGATAAACACCAACAAAATATCGCCTACTTCAGAAAACACTACATTAAATCATATCCTACTACAACAAACTAACACGACATGACACCAAAACAAAATAAAATAACTACACCAAAGCAGAACCCAATCACTCCAATTTTTTCAGTAGCCCACAACGAACCAAGCACTCTAAAGCAATTTTACACTCCTTTTGATGCTCATATACACCAGAAAAGAAATCTGACAATAAGCACAAAAGTGATGCTACTTGACACAACAAGTGAAATCTGCAATCCCTCTCCAATCTTAAGACTCTCCCAATGCCATTCAACCATTACTAGTATACTCATACCTTCTCCAATAACCTTCAAACTTCTCAAGATTTTACATTGCTGCAACAAGGAAACGGAGTAACTATCTCAGAGATGCCAACTTCCTTGCGCAGGATCCCCTCCACAACCTGCAGTGACAAAACTACATCCCTCAATGAGATCGTTTGTTTTCTCGGTTTCAATCCCACATCAACAACAGCAAACATTGTTCGACCTCTGCTGGTTCAATGGTATCAATCCCACATCAAAACATTTAATTCTTTCCCGCCATTGGCCAGACAATTAGATTGCAGCACATAATAAAACTGGTTAACATTTTCAGCCCCAGCCAACAAATTACCACTTCACAACGCTCTCCCTAGTTCCTTACTGTGAAGAAATCACCCAAAATATCCAATTTGAAACACCATTATCTTGCTACACACCTAAAACTGTCCGAGACTGCACTTGAATAGCCGCATCTCAAGAGGCATAAACCTTCACCAAACTTGATTTCATCTTATTCTGCATCCAAAATCCTTACAGCATGATAAAAATATGAATAATACTCGACCACCACCTTGTAACAAGTGGTTCATCGCAAAGTATGACCAGCATCAAAATAAGCAACACTGATCAATCGCATAACTCCCTGAAGCACAAGACACAACTCCATCTCCCTAGATCACTTAAGCATCAAGCATCGCTATAACCCCCAAAAAACTACACAATCAAAATAAACCAATCTACCCCAAAAGCTAGCACTCGCTCAAAGCTTCCTACATTCGGTAACAATCACCGCCATAACCCCCAGCCAAAACACCGACCTCCCAAAACTGCACAATCAAAATAAACCAATCTACCCCAAAAGCTAGCACTCGCTCGAAACTTCCTACATTCGGTAACAATCAAACTCCAAAAACCCCAGCCAAAATACCGACCTCCCACGGCCACAACAGCCCCCATACATCAAAGACAGACACAGACATAAGCCTCAATACAAAACCCAGAACCAATTCTAAAAAACACGCATAAAGACGTAATCTCCATTTATTTCCATTTCAACCGCTAACCATCTCCCTACTAATAACGTGAGATTTGGGTTAACTAGATAACTTACTAGACAAAATTTGGATTTGAAACCGCCTGGTCCACCTTCCGACTCTGCCACTCTAAAAGAGCCATGTCCCTCACTGCCTGGCTTTCATCCCCGATTATCTGGATTCCCAATCTCTTCCCCAGATTCAGGGCTTTTCTAGCTTGCTTTGTCAGTGAATCCCATCTCGACACCAGATCTGAATCAGACAGAGAGCGGCCCGACGGTTCAGAGTCCACCTGAGTCGTACTTGTCTTCTTATCCTTTCTAGCTGCACGATATTTCTTTTTTTCTCCCCAGGTCTGATAAAGCCTTGTCCTGAAAATTACTCAACGAGCTATATCTCTTCCCTTTAAGTTTCTTCTTCCCCAATTCCGGAAAGAATGCCCTAGGTTCCTCTCCTTCTTCTAATGACACAAAGATCACAGACTTTTTTTTTAATCTGATTCAAATTGCCCGAGCACGTAAGCTGATTTGATTCTGTTTATCCACCATGGCTTCCCAACTTGATTTGGGTTTGGATCCTTGCAGATTATCGCAACACTCCTCATGTGAGCCTAGACCCATATTACTAATATCATCTAAGGCCCGATTGGTCAACTTATTATCAGAAAAACATCCATCTTCTTCCAATTCCCTCGTGTTTTTATGTGTCTCTGCTGGAGCATCAACATTCCAGCTGTCAGATCTCCCATCGTTACAGTTCCCAGGAAACTCATCAACACCCCTCTGGTTACTAACTTATTATCAGAGTACATCCCCATGCATACCTCATTTAATATCTCGTCTTCCCTCTCGATGCAAACTTATCTTTCCTTTAACTCTTTGTGCACAATAAATTTGGTGTTAAAGGAAAGATAAGTGTAAAGGATGTGAAGACGATGAGGGCAGTCACATTCGAGTTTAACCAAAATAATGGACATTTCAGTAAACGTTTTTATCTTGATAGAAGATGTTATTATCATTTAGGCAAGGCTTTAGGCTTACCATATACGTTCTAATTGCAAGCAATTTGGATAAAAGAAAAGGATCCATCACACAACCACCACATAATTGAAATCTGTATTTTTTTATATAATAGAATGATAACAAATATTATCATTGCAAATGTCGGGATTTAAACTTATACAAAATAGAAGCAGGTGAGCATCTTTAACTATTCGACCAATTAAAGCATCAATTGAAATCTGCATTTAGTTCCAAGTGAATAAACTTTGACCATGAATAAATATACAAGCCTGTACTAATTTGAAGAAGCTTGTTATATTCAGTTTGTATGTCTACCTCTACAGTTTCCCATCAGTTGAGGGGATGATTTTGATGACCAAGCCGGGGAAAACATCGTCGGGATCATGGATGTGAGGGTTACGCTCGACGATGAAAGGGTCGCCACACTTGTCGCTGATAGTGTGAAGAGTCTCCCCTTCTCCAACGACATAGATCTCGTCGCAAGGTTGGTTCGAAAACCGGCTCCCTCTCGCATGTTCATCCGACGAAACAGAATTCGCCCCAATGGAAGCGATCAATATTAGGGCCAGCACGACCAAGGCGCAGTACCAAGACGCTGCATCAGCTAGCTCCATCGATAACTTCACGGTTTTGCTCGAGGAATTACGAGAGGAAACCATGGGGGAAAAGAGAGGAGAGAAGATTGTGATCTTGAACATCTTTTGATTAAACTGAGGAAATAAACGAGTGCTTTATATGAACATTACGTGTTTGGATTGGTTTAATATTTTTATTGTTTCTTTAAGACATGAAAATGATTTGTTGTTAATAAGTGTGGTATTTAATTTCTAATGTTGTAATAATTTATGTTTTGAACGTATGCATTGCTTCGTATTATATTGTTATGATGACTAAAACGAAATCTTTGACGTGTTGAAGTTGGTAACTTGTGAAGAAACATCATTGATCATTATACGTAATATTGTTTTTTAATCAATTAAATAAATATAATTATAAAAAAAAATATTAAATGAATCTTGGGGTTTTAAAACAATTTCAAACCTCAGATCATATGCAAATATTAGCATATAGTTTTTAAGGTCGAATATTATAAATTTTTTTGAACAATTTTTACTTAGAAGAGGGGGAAAGAAAATTTTATTTTTATTGAGCCTTGAACCTACAACTTAGGGGAAATAAAAGGTGTCAACTTGAGAACTTTAACTACCTGCTCTAGAGTTTGTTGACGTGAATTATTATAATTATAATAACATCAATAGAGTCAACCAGTAGGTATGAATAATTTTTTTTTAACAAAATAGGTATGAATAATCTATAAGTTGAGATGTCTTTCTTTAATAAATGCATTTTATTTATTTATTGCTTTAAAAAACACATTAAAATAAGAGATTAGGTGTTAAAAGGGCCTTTTTTTTCTTCTAGAAATGCTAGTTAAGCCGTATACCAACGGTCCAATCATGAATTCATGATAAATGAAACATATATAGTTGGTATATGTTAGGATTTCGAAACTAGTTTTTTCAGCAATATTATCTTTGAGTTTCAAATATAAATATTTTCTTTTGGGCGTAAAATTTACGTGAAATAAAAAAAATCCAATTTATATACCAAAAATAAATCTTGGAATTTTCTCAAATCTATGCTTTTCCTTCAAATTATTGCACTTCTTTTATGAGTAGACTTGTTGAGTATATAGGGTCTACTTACAAATAGGGTAGAGCTTGGAGAAGGATTTCGTTTGAAATATTAATTTCATCTTGCCATAGAATTTTAATTTTATTTAAATTTAATTAAAAACACGAATATAGAAATATTTTAAAAATTAGTTTGGAAAATTAAATTACGATCCAAATTGTTAGGAAAGTTTTGGGACCAAAATGGATTTTTGGAGTTATGTTGCGTGCAAAAGAATGGCCATTAGGGGCATCCTAGCTGACCGGCCACCAAGTCCTTCACCCGTTGGAGCTGTTCAAGTTTGGGGAGGTCCAATTTCAAGAGCCATCGTAATTCCCATATTCATAGCTAGGGGAAAAATTATTTATCTTAAAAAATATGAATTCGAGCAGTTTTTTCTGTAAGGTGTAAATATATTATCAAAGGATTAAAGAAAAATATAAACAAGTATTATCTTATAATCAAAGACTAATGAAAATAATGGTCTTGTTTTGTAAACAGCGATTTGAGTTAAAATTAGAGTTTGACCAGTCAAATCCGCTAATTTGAATGTTTAGTGAATAACGGATTAGAATAGCAGATTATGGTGAAACCTCTAATTTTGAAAATGCTGCTAATAGGAGTTTTTGAAATTAGAAGTTTTGACATAAGAATTTTAAAGACTATTTTACCCTTAATAATTAACAAAAATTTCCAAATAACCCAAATTTTAACATTTTTTATTTTAATTCTTAACTCTTACGTATTTACATTACGACATTTGTAAACTAATAATTTTTTCTTTTTATTCTCACACATTTATTTGTATTTAAATTTAATAATTAATTAAATTATATTAAAAATAATTATATAAATAATAAATTAATATATAGATCCTTCAAATATGCTTAGTAATGTTATATTAAAAAATATTTTTCATAATCAAATTAATTAAAGAAGTATCGAATATAATTATGTCTTTATATGTCATTTTGCTTGTATAAATAATCAAACAATTATCAACTATTAATTAATTTTATCAAACACTTTTATACAAACAGTTAGTCAAATCAGCTAATGCAATCAGCCATCAGTTAGTATAATCCGCTATCAACTATTAATTATTCGTTAATTGCCAAACAATGCCGGTATACGTGGTTCATGATTATTGTTGATGAACGTCTTGGGAATTTTGTAAAGATTAGATAGAAAATTATGTTGGATCCCCACGTCGGTCTAAATGGAAAGATGAAGGTGGCACAAACTCATATGTTTCAATTTAACTTCCAAGTTTGGTATATAGCGGCGCTTATCGAGCAAACGCCGCTACAATTGAAAACGTCGCTGTTTACAGTACAAACGCCTCAAAATGATAAATTTCACGACGTTTTTGGTAAAAGTGGCGTTTTTGTTTTAAACGCCGCCATAGACGATCACTGTAGTGTCATTTGGTGGAAAACGCCACTATATTTTTTCAATTGTTTATGTATTAATGAAAGGCTTACTTTCATTTAGTTATTAAAGTCAAGGAACATACACGCATGCCACTGTTGTTTGACTTGGTTATATATATATATATATATATATATATATAATGAAAGGAAAGAACACGTACTACGAGCCTCGTTAAAAACACCCATAAACTTAAATGGGGAAAAAGAGTACCTATAATAATACTTACATAAAACGAGCGAGATAAAAACTCAACACCATAACAAAATAAATTCTTAATCTATCAACCCAAACCCAAACAAATAGCACTAACCAGTGTTGCCTCCATACCCACCTCGGTCATCTAACTTGCACAAGGAACCACTCGAAACACGCGTAACCCCCTCCCTCAACCTCCGCTCCTATCATCGCCGCTGCTCCTCTTCCACGACCACTGCCACTACCCCTGGCGGCAACGCAAATACCGATCCTTTCTTTGTTTGAGATAGTCCCATCGCGACAAGCTTATCTGCAACTCTATTGCTTTCCCTAGGGATATGCTGCACTTGTACTTGCCACTCATGCTGCAACAAAGCATAAATCGCATGAACCAGTGCGCTATTGGCGAGAAGCGTCAATGATCGAACAAGAATGCTCGCCACCTCATTGTTATCTATTTCCAACTCAAGACGCCTAAACCCGAAGACCACACATGTAGCAGTCTACCATGTGTCGCCCAAACCTCGGCCATAAGAACCGAACATCGTCCAACAAACCTTGAAAAACCAATCAACCAGCCACCTTTCTCATCCCGAAAACACCTCCAATCACAGCTCGACTATTCGTCAGATTAGCCGCCGCATCCACATTCTCCTTGATCCACCCCGCCTCAGACCAAGCCAATGTACATCATTGCTCGACATAGGGCTCCCACTCACTCTATCACGAGCATAAACCCGATTGCACTCCTCAATCAATCTATTCCCCCTATCGAAAACATTCTCGCGCATTACATAATCTTCAGCAAGTACCATGCAACACCTTGTCTTCCATAATAACCAGCAAAAAATTAAGAATCACATGCCCAAATCAAAGATCGGATCCGCATGATTAATTTTAACTTTAAGGTTTCCATGCAACCATGTTTCGAACGAAAGCTCAATAAATCGCTTTAATTGCTCCAGACTCAGCACATTCAACCATAGTTCACATGCCTTGATACAATAGCGAAGCACATGATCAATATCCTCAGCCTCATCATGGCATATACCACACTCGTCAAATAATGTAAGGTGTCGACGCATACATTCCACATTCGTCAAGTGTCGCCTATGAGCCGTAATCCACATGAATACCCGTACTTGTTGAGGTACTCTCAACGTCTAAATTGTTCTCCATTTTGGGTTCCAAATCCGGTCCTCTACATTATTTAAATACTCATAAGCCGAAGCCAAAGTGAACTAAGGCTTCTCATCCCACCACTACCCCGGTAAGTCAGCCCCATACTGAGGCCTCGGCGGTGGAATGGCAGCAAGTTTCTCGAGCACTATCACTAGCAATTAAGGCATTAACCTATCCCAATCCTAGTCGCCCGTGAGAGAGAGCATGCCCGAGACTATGGCCGGTCTAGGCGCCTCATCCGGTATACAATCAAAAACTACACAATGCTTTCTATAATCTTGAACAACTACTCCAAACCAAGGATAAAGGCATACTCCCCTCCATCTTGTATTTTGCTTTCGATACTCGAACCCAAAGCTTCTCACTTTTCCAGATCAATTGAAACCCAATCTTCATAAGAAACTCTCGATTGTGTTGATACACATCCTTGAGATCTAAAACCTCATCATCAATTGACTGTTGCATCACCTTTCAATGTACTAAAGGAACATCGGCTTTACCATCCCTAGAACCTCAAACAAACCTTCTTATAATCTTTTCTATATCTTCAAAAGTGCCCTTAGGTAACCAAGTAGACTGCATTACGTATACAGGTATGGCCTGAAAAACGGCCTTAGCCAAAGTAATTCGTTCGGCAAGAAAAAGTGATTTCGCTGCCCACACCGAGAGACGTGCACGTATCTTTTCAAGTAGAAAAGCATAGGTTGCTTTGGTCACGCGTTGATGGAGCAGTGGAACCCCCAAATACTTCCCTAAATCTTCTATGGCCTCAAACCCAAAATCTCGAGCAAGAGAGGTGTGAACTTCTTTCGGGTAGTTATGAGAAAAACAAATTTGAGTTTTACCAATACTAACACAGTGACTTGAAGCCTCACTAATTGCTCTAGATTTTTCTTGATCACCACAACCTGATCTGACGATGCTTTGGCAAATAGAACCATACCATCTGCAAAGAACAAATATGATAGCATCAACCCCTATCTCCCTAGCCTAATCGGACACCACATGCCTCCCCAAACTCTCCTCATTTGCATGCGTCAACCTCTCCATGCATAACACAAATAGATACGGGGATAAAGGATCCCCTGTCTGATTCCTCTAGTAAGTAGAAACGTATCTGTGAGTATACAATTCTATAATATTTGCGTGGACATCGAGCGAACACACTTTATAATAAGCACTACAATTTTAACCGGGAGCCCCACATCATATAACGTCTCATCAATATAGTCACACTCAAGGCGATCATATGCTTTCTCCAAGTCCACTTTAATTGCCATCCACGCTTTCTTCTTACTTTTGAGTCAATAGAATGCATAACATCCTGCGCAATTATAATACTATCAGTAATATGCCTGCTAGAAACAAAACTTGCTTGAGTATCAGATACCCACTGTGGCAAATACAGTTTTAATCTACACACTAATAACTTCATAATAATCTTATAAAGGACTGTGCATAAACTAATTGGTCTGAATTGCTTGATTTAATCCGGGACCTCATACTTTAGGATCAAAACAAGTAGCGTCTGATTCACCCAGTCTTTCAACTCACCATGCACAAAGAATAGTGCCTTCAACGGGACCATAGAGAACACAATCTCTCGCACCTCCTCCATGGTAACTGTGGCATTCAAAGGTCTAAGCTAATCATCGGTAAACCTATGAAATTTACCTGCAATATCAACAATGCTCGATTGTTATCGCTCGCTTGTAAATAAAGCTTTAAAAAACTCAATCGCATGGTCCTGAAGCCGACTCTGATCCTCACACCAACGACCATCAATACACGGCATCTGAATCATATTGCGTTTGCGGCTCACCATGGTAGATGTATGGAAAAAAGTAGTATTTCAGTCCCCTTTAGCTGTATCTCAAGCTCCTCCAAGAATGGATTCGACGCAAGCTCTAACGCCCTCTCAACCTCTTTGATGCGCGCTTGTAACATTGCTTTGCAATGCTCAATATGGCCAAAAATAGTCATACTCTACTTATGACTCTCCTCTTGAAAATGAGCCACATTCTCATGAAATGACCTCTCATTAGACCAAACACCGGACAACATATCAGTAAAATTTGCATGATCATTCCACGCAACTATATAACGGAAATGCCTCTGACCCCGAGTACCATGTCAAAACTCATTATCCAGCATGATAGGTATGTGATCATATCCCAATTTAAGAAGATGAAAACCTTCAGACAACACGAAACAATCATACCATGCCTTATTACAAATACATCTGTCTAACCGTTGAACCAAAGTCCCGCACCGCCAAGTGAACTGAGGTTCATTATACCTCATATCAAGCAACCCAGATTCAAACATAAAATCACAAAATCTCTAACAGATCCCTGACTGTCTTGATGACCCCCTTCTACGCTCCATTGCGCTTTCAATGACATTGAGATCACCTCCCACAAACCACGGTTGCCCATGATCAGGCTCCAAGACTCTCAATTGATCCCACAACAAACGTTTTTTTTCCACCGTCAGACTAGTCACTTTGGCTCCTAATTTTTTTAGAGCAATTCTACCCTCAACGTTTTATTTTGGGTAAAAATGGTCCCTCTGCGGTTAAAAATTGTCAGTCGACCGACGATAAATGACTTGAAATATCATGACAAACTTATATGGCAGTGCACGTTGACATGGCAGTATCATATAGACAAATGTATTGACTTGAAAAAAAGTCATATCACTCAAAAAAATAATTTTATAAAATTATGTAAAATGTTTTTTTGCTGACTTATCATTCTATCAAGTCATTTTAAACTATTTATCGTCAGCCGACTGATTATTTTCATCCGCATATTTTGACCCAAAATAAAACATTGAGGGTTGAATTGCTCCAAAAAAAGAATATAGGCCAAAGTAACTATTCAGTCAAACGTTAGAGCCATTTTTTTGACTTTATACATTTTTTCAATTAACTCCATATTTTATCAAATAATAATAAAATAATAATTTTATTTATGTCGGGTCGGGTTAAGTTAGGTTCATATTTTTACTCTAGAATTCAGATCAAGTTTGAGTTAAGTGGTACATTATAAAATGTCAGTTTCGATTCGAATTTAGGTTAAGGTGTTAAATTTTCAGGTCGGCGCACAAAAGCAATTCACCTATTGTTCAATCTTACTTAACAAAGCTTCCCCAAATCATGAACTTGTTTCTGGGGATCAATATATAAATATAGACCGATTAAACAGTAACAAGTTTATTCAGAGATTATCTCTGGATATCGAAATTCAAAGTAATCCTATGAACCAACTAACTAAATCGAACTGAAATACTATGTGGTTTTGAAATTTTTCCAAGCCACACTGCAGGGTATATGTATACTGATGCTCCTATTTGTACTTGAAATGTCCGAAACTAGACTAGTTTAGATTGAGTGACTCCATAAAGGCATATAATCAAAATCTGGTTCCTCCACAATAAACCCACATCGAGGCGGCGACATCATCATCCCCGCCGCCATGTTTGCCATAAACCTTTCCGTCCCGAAAACCGCCTCCTCGTCCAGATAAAACCCATTTTCAGACTCCATCTCCGTGTTTTCACCCCTCTGCGCATAATTCCCTGAGTCCCCATTCAAAGGTTCGGTCATTCGAAAAGCTTCCGCCGCCGCCTTCTGGATATCCTTTGGATCGGTAGAAGCCGGCAACCGGAGCCTCCAAGCAGAGTCGGCGAAGTTCAGACAAGCCGACCTTCCTCTGAGAGCAATGGCCGCCACGTCGTGTGCACGCGCCGCCATTTCCGCAGTGGGAAAAGTCCCCAGCCAAATCCTCGACTTCTTGTTAGGCTCCCTCACTTCACAAACCCACTTCCCCGAGTTCCTCCGGCGGACTCCTCTGAACACCGGGTGCCGTGTCTCCTTGAATTTCTTCCTCCCAGCTCGCTTTTTGGGACAATTCGAAGCTAGCATCACATCTTCGTCGGAAAAATTCGCCGGACGTCCATTTCCACTACCAGTATCAGACATGGGCGATGAAACCGACCCAGGATCCATCATCTCATAATCTTGAGCAAAAAAATCCATTTCCAGAAGAAAAAAAAGCCGAATAAAACTGTGAATTAAAACACTTGAACTTCCACTTATACAAGAACGTTTGATTTGGAGTATCTGAGTTAGAAAATGATGAGTGAATCGGAATCATGAGTGTGAAATATATGAAGCTTAGCGTATTCAAGCAACACGGAAAAATGAAGAGGATCCAGGCTGTTGGGTGGGGATCCACGCTTTGTACTGACATTTCTGGAATATTCAATTTTGTAGAAGTTAGACTAGGTTTTACATGCCAGCTGTTCCCATTTCAGATAAGTTGTGGACCAATTGAAGGATGACACGTTTATTTCTGATAGTTTTGACCATTGGGGGTCTGGGTTTGGCAGTTGGAGAGAAAAAGTATCTGTGTGTACCTGTCAGGATCAAAAGGGTCAACTTCAGTATTTGTCGGTTACATATCCAGTTGACAAGGAACCATTTTCACTCAATTCATAGTACCTCTTGACTGAGTAAACGTTGATCCTTTCGTATCAAAATATAGAATGAATATTATATTTTATTTACTGAAAAAATATTTTAATAATTTTTTTATAAAAATATTTTGATCCACATGTTTATAAAAGTTTTAGTTTACATAAATCTTTTATTTTTATGGTTTAAGGGTGTAGGGTTTATGTTATATAGAATTTGTAGTTTATGGTTAAAATTTAGAATTTATAGTTTAAAGTTTAAAGTTTATGATTTATGGTGTTAGGGATAAAGATTTAAGATTTAAATTTTACAATTTAAATATGAAGGGTTGTATAATTTTATTACACAGCTCATATATGAAAAATATAATCATCTAATTTATTTCTTTCAATTTGTAAGTGACTCCATTTTGCTTAGAAATTAGGATAAAGTACACAAATGGTTACTAAACTATCTCTAAAAATATAAAATGATCATCAAACTTTCAAATGTTACATAATAGGCATTAAACATTAGTTTTTGTTACAAAATGGTCACCGAGCCGTTAATTGTCGTTAATTGAGTGACGTGACAGTTACAAAAAATTTAATAATATAACATTTAATCCTCCATATTAACATATTTAACCAATTTATTTCTAATTTAACCCTCATCATTGATGTCTAAATTGATTAAATGTGTAAATATTGAGAATTAAATATGTTATTATACAAATTTTTGTAACTGCCACATTTCCCAGTTAACGTCAATTAATGGCCCAATGACTATTTTTATATTAAAAACTAAAATTTAATGACCATTATGTAATTTTTGAAAGTTTAATGACCATTTTGATAGTTTAATGACAATATGTGTACTTTACCCTATAAATAAAATTCAAGATATTCTTAAGCGTACTGAGATAAATCAATCGAATGTTATTTAATTACATGTTTGTGTAGAAACGGCGTCCAAGGCATGGCAGCAGGGGTTTGTTTTGGGGATGGCTGCCATAATTATTTAACCGGCATTAAGTAGAATTGGGGAAGGAATCTAATCCTAACCATTAAAAATTAGTATGCCACGTGAATTACTACAATTAAACACTCGATGGAAATGGAGGAAAACTACACTAAAATTAGAGACCAACGTAGAATTTTATTTTAGGGGTGAACTTAAATAATCGATAAAAAGTATAAAATAAATATAAAAAAATATATTAATTATATAAGAGTTTGAAATTTTTAATGAATCTTCAAATTAAACCCTCAATTTACGAGAGCACATAACTTGAAATACGTTTTTTATTGATTGAATGACCTACTTATAATCTTACTAATGATTTGATAATTTATTTATAATCGTACTAATAATTAAATAACTTGTGGTGTAATTTATTCAATAAAAAATCATTAATTTTTTCCCTAATGGTGCCTTCTAACGTCTGTTTCATTTTCAGCAGTTCAATGACGTGTTTGTATTAATCTATTATTGACGGACTCATTTGTATTGTTTTATAATTTGATGATCCGTTTATAATTCTAACCCTAAAGCCATGATAATAATTTTGTAATTCGAATCTAAAATTATGATTTAAAAAATATAAAAAATAAAGATAAACAATTTAACTAAAAAATTAAATGAGTTTGCTTGAATAATTAATTTATAACTATGCGGTGTAATTTATGATTAAAATAATGGAAGGAAGATGGCTTTAGACATATGACGTCCCGAGACACGCTTGACAGTTGAATCGTTTCCAACTGTCACTGGAAAACAGGGTGAGGAAGTTGGGCGGAAGGTAAGAGGCAAAATAGTTAGTTTGTACGAACTGAATGGATTGGGTTGAAAAGGAGGCACAAAGACAAAACTAACACCATTACATTCTAATATTACCAAACAAACACCCCAAATTCTATATTTTCCAGACTAGTAATAATATTACAATTAGGGGTGGGCAAAACTTGACTCGACTCGAGGCAAAAAACTCAACTCATCTTCACTTGACTCATATTTTTTTTAATAAAGTTTGAGTTGTAAAATAGAAATTTGAATAAATCAAAATTTTTAGTAATTAGTGGATTAATTTTTAAGTTCGAGTTGGTTCCTCAATTTGTCATGGTATATATATACCAATATAAAAAAATCTGAAGAAAATATATGTCACATATGAAAAAATATGAAGAAATGTGTATGCATATCTTATATGATTAGAGAAAGTCGTTTAAATTTGAATCAAATTATACTATAACATTATAAATAATTATAATTAAATTTGTATAGGAACTCAAAAACTCGTCTTGACTCGAATTTCATAAACTCGACTTGAATAAAAAAAATTCAAATGAAGTTTGAGTTGTAAAATATGAGGCGTCAACTCGAATAACTCAAATTTTTTGACTCGACTCGATCGAACGGTCATCCTAATTACAGTGAACTCGCCGTAAAAGCAACTCAAGTTCGAATAAAATATTATTTTTTTCAATTTTTTTGAAACTCGTCGTAGAACCACGACAAGTTCTAAAAATTAAAAAAAATCATATTTTAACTTAATTAATTACTTTAACGGATGATTAGCAAATCCTAATTGAAGCTTGCTGTGTATGTCGGGCGAGTTGCAATTAATTTTTTTAATATCAAACCTTTTTACTATAGCACAAAAATTAAAAAAATTAAACTCGGTAGCATGCACTGCGAATTCCAATTTGGATTTGCTAATCATCCGTTAATGCTATTAATTAAGTTAAAACATGAAAATTTTAGAATTTGCCGTGGTTTTACGACGAATTTCAAAAAATATTTTTTTATTTAAACTCGTCGTGCTTCTATGACAAATTTATTATAATACTAGTTCAGAAAATATAGAATTTTAGGTCTTAGTTTGGTAAAATAGGACCTAAATGGTCCTAGTTTTGTCTTTAAGCCTGAAAATGATGGATCTGCCCAGTTAATCCTGTGTCCGGAGACTGGAGACTCGGTTTTCTCGACAGCCTTGTCGTTTAGCTTAGCCGCGTTCGTTTCGTGGCAACCAAACCTCAGTAGCTGGCCTTCAGCTGGAGACCACCTGAGATTCAGTCCAACAGCAGCACGTGTAATTTATTAAAATATCTAAACGTTAGTCATCTTAAATCCTACGCATAATGTTATACTTTAATTTTAATTTGTACACGTAATTTCTGTTTTAGTATTTCTAGTTGTAGTGAACTCAATGATTACTTCTAGTGAAAAATATGATAGAAATTTATTTTAAGAGATTTAATTTCAAGCATGTTTGTCTATAAGTTGTGTGCGCGTTATTAAAAGATTAAAAAATATATGTTTATTTATCGGATTTCATCTCAAATAGGGGTACTTATCGAATGAGTCGATCACGAGTTGAGTAGTGCTCGACTCAATACTCAATAAGCTCGATAATTTTTTGCTTCACTCATAAAAAAAACTTATTACTCGACTCGACTTGTTGCTTGTTAAGCTCACTAGAAATTTCAACCATGTTTTTTAAAATATATGCAAAATCTAGTAATATTATATAGAAATTAATATAAACATAAATTAACAAATTAAACAAAATAATGTGTGAAACAATTCTAAAATCTAAACTCCAAAGTAAAAATCCAAAAACACCAAACTAATATATTCACACAAAATTAATGGGCTGGTCGAGCTTATCGAGTTGAGTTGATATTTGCCTGACTCGACTCATTCAGGTCTTGAGTTAAATTCGAGTTCAAGTTAAACTAATTCAAGTAGGATATTGAACGAATTTTGACCGAGTCGAACTTGAGCTACTCACAAGCTGCCATTCGACACTCACTAAATTGCGGGTGTTTTCCCCTTATTTCATATCTACATTTATTTAAAGAATTTTAAGCTGTTGAGACCAATAATCATTTACTATCGTGTAATGATATACGAGGTGTAATTTTTTATAATCGTTGTTAAATTTATTGGTTGACTGATTTGGATCAAATAGTGTAAAAATTTATTATGAGATGTTTAGTTTAACTCAATTCATTCTATTTTTAATGCTAAGATCCAAACTCCTAATATTGTTTAAAACATCTACTGTCTCATTCTATTAGACTAAATGGTTGTTAATATTAAGTGTATAATTTTAAGTATTGTTATTAGATGATATATATTATTATAAAAACTTAAAAGTAAATTTATTTAAATTAAATAAAGTGTTATTATTTAATTCACTTACTATACATAAAACTTTACACATTTCAAATATTAGAATTATAAAAGTAGTAAAGAGTTTGAGTTTGTATTTTAGTCAATCCTCTCTTGATGATGTGATTAATTGTCAACCAACATACTTTCTAGATGACAAAATGGCTCCCTGAATCAGAATCAGACTAAATATTTGAAGTAATCATATTGTCAAAAGAGTTGGTCGTGCCTACATGTGCCCTCCAATCAGTCATGGGTTTGGTATGATATTATGCGATATGGTTCATTAGGATTGAATTTTTTTTTCACTTTTTATGGAAATTACTATTTAAGGGTAAGCAAAACTCGACTCGAGTCGAAAAAATTTAATTTGTCTTAACTCGACTCGAAATTTTATAAACTTGATTTGACTCAAAAAAATTCAAATAAATTTTGAGTTATAAAATAAAAATTTGAATAACTCAAATTTTTTAGTAATTAGTAGATTTATTTTTAAGTTCGAGTAGAGTTGCTCAATTTTTCTTGATATATATATCGATATAAAAAAATGAAGAAATATATGTCAAATATGAAAAAAATGAATAAATATATATGAATATCTTATATGATTAGATAAAGTAATTTAAATTTGAATCAAACCATACTATAACATGATAAATAATTACAATTAAATTTGTTTGGGAACTCGAAAAATTGAATTCTAATCGATTCGAAAAAATTTCAAATAAAATTTGAGTTATAAAATATGACATGTCAACTCGAATAACTCAAATTTTTTTGACTCTACTCTATTGAACGCTCACCCTTAGCATTATCAATTGCATTACTATTATTATTAAGGCATAAAAGAGTTAATATTATAACTAATAATCAGTTAATCTAGTGAAATGAGACGTTAGGTTCCTTAAGTAAGGTTAGAAGTTCAAACTTTGACGTTGTGAATGAAACAAAAAAACTAGATTAGGAGGGTCAACTCATATTCAACCTCTACAAAATTTAATATGTATTAGTCGGTCAATAAATTAAAAACCGAAAGTTAAATAAAAAAATCAATATTATATTAAAAAAAATTATGAATAGATGCCCACCACAACTTTTGTTTCCTCCCATAGTTGATAAGCAATGCATTGATTATTTCATTTTCCATTTTAAAATCTAAGGTCCCCTGTTCATCCCATTGGTAAGGCATTATATGTGCAAACCATTCATTTAATCACCGTGGCTCTCATTAATAATAATAGGTTTAAACTTTTAGCTTCAAAATATATATTGGTTTTCGATTCGTTTCCCCAATTGGTGTCGATAGCCCGTCCAAAGTTCGAATCATATTCCTTCTTTCAATTATTTAAAAAAGTTTAAACAACAATTTAATATTTGAACTATACTCAGATTCTTATTTTAACTGATAACATTTTATTTTGTCACCTATTTTGAGTAAAAAACTTTCAACTATTAAATCATGAAAAAAATGCGACGTAAATTCAAGGTTTATTTATAAATTAAGGATGAGTCTAGAACGAGCGATGCACACCGCTGAACTGTTAAGATTAACAGTTAGTTTAGTTAGTTACCCGTGCAGTTATCTATTAGCAGACTGTATAGCCTATATAAACCTGTACAAGTGATAATGTTCATGCTAATTTGCTTTCACAATGGGATAGGTGTAATGCACCATTCTTTCTTGGATCTTGAATATTGTTAATCAAGAATTGTCTGCAGGCATAGTATTTGTTTCTACTGCTTCATTAGTTTGGAAAGATTTAAAAGAAAGGTTTGATAAGATTGATGGTTCAAGAGTATACTTTCTTCATTGAGAAATAGTTACTCATTCTCAAGACCTTTCTTCAATTTCAGTTTATTTCACTCGTCTTAGATTACTATGGGATGAATATGATGCATTGGTACCTTTTACAACTTGTGATTGTGAAGTATCTCAACGAAACACAGTTCATGTTAACCAGCAAAGATTGTTTCAGTTGCTTATGGGTTTAAATGATTCATACTCCATGGTAAAAAGTTAAATCTTGCTCATGAAACCTCTTCCCTCTATCAATCAAGCATATTCAATGCTTGTACAAGGACAACTTCAACATACAAATAGCTCGTCGATTCTTGCTGATACAACAACCTTGTATTCCAGTACAACAAGTTCTCAGTCAAAGAGAAGGTTTAATGGAGTTTATGATTACTGTCATATAAAAGGTCACAAAAAGAAATCATGCTACAAATTGATTGGATATTCAACTGATTTTAAGTTCATTAGGAAATGATCATCCAACAACAGGTCAGTAGCAAATTCAGTTAATACAACTGATCCGACTGATACACCAGGAGGTTCAAGTATTTCAGTACCAATACAAGCTCCAACCTTCACTCTAGATCAGTATCAACAGATATTAAATTTGTTAGAAAAGGAACCAACAATACAAGCACATATGGCAGGTACATCTATTAACACTTCAATACATGAATGGATTCTTGATACTGGAGCAACAAACCACATGACCTTTAATTTTGATTTGTTGAATCTGCCTACCCCTTGCACTTCTTCTTCTTCTGTTGTTCAATTGCCAAATGGTAACACTACACAAGTTTCTCGTATAGGATCGTATAACTTGACTCCTTCAGATGTCTTAACAAAAGTTATGTATGTTCCAAACTTCAATTATAATCTCATTTCCATATCTCAGTTAATCACAGATTTTAATTACATGGTTGTTTTCTTTCTTGATTTTTGTATTTTATAGGATCTTTACAGTGGAAAGATAAAGGGGATTGGTAAAGCAAGGAGGGGTCTTTACATATTACAAATAAACAGTTATTCAAATCCAAAATTGTTAGCTGATATTTCTCAAATAGTTAAATGTGGTTCTTTCTGCTTATCTTCTGTTGTTTTCAGTATACATCCTAGTAAAGTTTGACATGCTAGGCTAGAACATACTTTTTTTTACTACTTTGTCTAAAATTCTCTCTATTGGCTGTACTGATCTGCATAAAGAAGATATAAAATATGTCCCCTTGCTAAGCAATTTCGTTTACCTTTTCAAGTTAGTAAATCTCGTAAAAATTCATCCTTTTTTCTTATTCATATTTATAAGATATTTTTTAACAATTGCTCATCAACATTCATGTGTTTACACACCTCAACAAAACGGTGTTGCAGAACGCGAGCATCGTCAACTGTTAAATGTTGCAAGGGCTAGAACATAAATGTCGCGTGTAATTGTAATTGGTGACTAAAAAACAATTTTTAGATTGTAGTTTTTTATGAGGACATATTTTCTTTTAAATTCCCTGTTAAAGCTGCTCCTTTCTTTCCCTAAGACACTTGTGACCATAGTTTTCTACATGTATGTTCAAGATAATATCACTACTTCTAATAATAATACATTAATTAATAATACTCCTATTGTTGAACAACCTTTAAGAAGGTCATCACAAGCTAGTAGACCACCTAATGGGATGAATGATTTTATATGTCCTACTCAAGCTTCATCAATTTTAAATGAAGGCACACATGCAATTTCAAATTCTATTTCATATGTGTATCTGCCTTCTCACACTCGTTCTTTTGTTGTTTTTTTATCTGTTGTTATTAAACCAGCAACATATCACGAGGCCATACTTGATGACTGATGGGTAAAAGCAATGAAACAAGAAGTTTAAGCTCTAGAAGCAAATAAAACATGGAAGTTAGTAACTTTGCCATTTGGACAGAAGCCTATCGGCTGTAAATGGGTTTACAAAGTAAAACATCATGTTGATGGTTCTGTAGAAAGGTACAAAGCACGATTAGTTGTGAAAGGATATAATCAGCGTGAAGGAATCGATCATCAAGACACCTTCTTTCATGTTGCAAAACAAGTGACAGTTCGAACAGTGATAGCTTTAGCAGCCATGCATGAGTGGTCGTTATATCAAATGGACGTTTTCGATGCTTTTTTACAAGAAGATCTTCATGAAGAAGTGTATATGACACTATCAGAGGGTTTTTGCAACCAGGGGAGGGTAAAGTATGCAGGTTGCTCAAATGCATCAAAATAATAGAATCTTAAATTTTTTGAAGCTCCCATTCACAGTGGATACATACAAAGCATGTACGATTACTCGTTGTTTACAAAGCAAGACGGTGACAAAATAGTGATCATGTTAGTATATGTGGATGATCTTCTTATTACGGGTAACAATGAAGCAATGATAGGTGAGCTTAAGAACATTCTTCATCAAAATTTTAAGATGAATGATGTTGGATATCTCAAGTACTTCCTTGGGATAGAAGTGCTTAGATCTGAAGAAGGATTCGTGCTTAATAAAAAAAAAATATGCATTGGAATTAATTGCAGACACGGGCCTAAGGAGTCCACGCAATGCTTCAACACCATTGGAGATAAATCAGAAACCGACTTCTTCTGAACTTGACAAAAAAATTAAAGGAACTGAAGGAGATGAGTTGTTAGAAGATGCGACTGTTTTCCAGAGTTTAATTGGAAGGTTCCCCTATCTCACAAACACACGACCTGGCATAGTTTTTGGGTTACACATCTAAGTCAATTCATGCAAACACCCAAGAAGAGTCACTATGAAGCAACCTTGAGAATCGTAAGATATATTATAAAGAATCTTGGACAAGGAATTCTGTTTACAGCAAAAAATGAACCACGATTGACAGCCTTTTGTGATTCAGACTGGGCAGCATGTCCAATGACACAAAAATCAATTACAGGGTATTGTATTAAGCTTAGCAGCGTCACTTACTAAAGGTCTTGAAGTAGCTCAACACCAGTATCTCTTTGACAAGTTGGGTGTGAAAGATATTTATCACCCTCCAACTTGAGGGTGTGTGTTAAGATTAGGAGTTAGTTTAGTTAGTTACACGCGCGGTTATCTATTAGCTGGCTTACTATATTAATTAGTCATCTATTAGTTGGCTGTATAGCTTGTATAAATCTTGTATTCCGTGTGTTCCATAAAACTTATTTTTTTGTGTTTTAAAATTGTCTCACTTAAATTGTCTTTTTAAAAAATTCAATAACTTTTACTAAACACATTTCCGTTTGTACCTTCTTTTTAGTTTTTTAATAAAACAAACTTTATATTTTCAATGATGAAATTGTCATTTTAATTACTTTACAATACATCTCTTACACAAACTTTTTCTTCTTAAAACTCCGTGAAAAGTCAACAAGTGACAATATTTTAGTACGAAGTCAGTTTTGTATTTAGTATCATCAATGAATATTCAAGATATTTTTTCTTCTTCTTACTCTCCTAAATTCTCGGCCACTAATCATTTTCAATCCAGCCACCTTTTCATCATGAACATCACTAATGCAATACACCGCTGAACACCATTAATTTTTAATGACTTTTAAAGGATTATTAAAAATCTCAAAGGCTCGACATACAATTAATCATATTTCAAAATAAAATTAGAAGAAATTATTCCATGAACCATTCTCACCACCTCATCATTGGTCATACCCAATTAAATAAAATCACATTATTTTTATTTTTCACATAATATTTTCTTATAAATTAAAATTTATAAATCATCATCTTCTTCCTCATACCTCATATATTAATTCTATCATGTTAATGAATAAAATCATTAAAATAAAAAAAAACACCCAAAACATTTAACTCACAAATTAAAAGAGACAAAAAAATAATTAATTCTAATTTGTTAAAAATCCAAAGATTAACATATTCATTTAAACCCTAAATATGTTAATCCTAGGCAAATTATTCTAACAACATTATTATAAAACCCGGAATAGTTCAAAAGACCACGATTAACATAGGAAAAAACGTTAATACGCATGCCGTGTAGACTTTAGTTTACACATACTTTTTAATTTTAGGGGTTAGGGTTTTAGTTTAGGGTTTAAGGTTTAGGGGTTTAGGTTGTAGGGTTTAGAATTCAATGTTAGTGTTTAGAATTTAGTGTATGGGTTTAAGGTTTATGGTTTAGTTTTTTAGGGTTTAGGGTTAGAAATTTAGGATTTGAGTTTTTATAGTGTAAATACATAGGCTTGTATAAAATTAATTTTACACAGCCCGTGTATCAAAGTTTTACTCATTAACATATGATAAAAGGGTAAAACTTTGATACACATGCTCTGTAAAATTAATTTTACACTAGCATGTGTATTTACACTATAAAAACCCAAATATTAAATTCCTAAACCTAAAAACTAAACCCTAAACCTTATACACTAAATTTTAAACATTAATCTTAAATTCTGAACCCTACAACCTAAACCCCTAAACCTTAAACCCTGAACTAAAACCCTAACCCCTAAAACTAAAAGACACGTGCAAACTAAAGTTTACACGGCCTGTGTATCAAAGTTTTTTCCATGATAAAAACCTTAGAATTCATTTTTTTAATTCAAGAACGGATTAACATATGTTAAAAACCCTAAGGTTTGGGGTAATTGTTCGTACAAGCCTGTTTGGAAACTTGAACTCCCCTTTGCGGTCTTCTTGTAAATCTTCATCATATTGAAATCCTGGAATTTCACTTAACAAATATGTTAGAGGGAAAATCCTAGGTTCTTGTAATTAATTTGTTCGCACTTCAAACGAATATATTATCTTAGGATTTTTAATATATTAAAATTAATTATTTTATTTTTGTCTCTTGTGATTCGTGGGTTAAACTTTTAGGGTGTGTTTTTTTAAAGGATTTTATTCATTAACATATTAGAATTAACATATGAGGTATGAGTAAGAAGATGATTTGTAAATTTAAATTTATAAGAAAATATTATGCGAAAAATAAAGATGATGTGGTTTTGGTTAATTGGGTATGAACATAGATGAGATGGTGAGAATGGTTCATGAAATAATTTCTTCTAATTTTTGTTTTGAAATATAATCAATTGTCTATCGAGCCTTTAAGATTTTTAATAATTATTTAAAAGTCATTAAAAATTAGTGGTGTTCAGCGGTGTATTGAGTTAGTGGTGTTCAGCGGTGTGCGTCGCCCGTTCTAGAAGTTTCCATAAATTAAATCTAAATAATAATAATTATCAGAACCCAATAAGTGGTCCAGTAGAAAAGAGGATGATGTTTATCCTAAAAGATCAGGGTTCAAATTGCTTTGTCTGCAACGTGTGTACTTTGTCAAAGAGTTACGATTATATATAAACAGATCCTACCTTTTAATCACTTAAAACTATTTAAAAATATTAATTATCGAAAAAGGACCTTAAACAATATTAAATTCTCAAATTTCCTTCCAACTTTCCCCCTTCCCTTCTCTTCAGTCCATAATCCAACCACTAATCACCGTACCGATTTTCTAGCGATCAAACACCCTCCTGGCTAACATTTGCACAAACTTAAAAATGGAGATGAAGAAGAAATGAAATTAAACTAAAGCTAATGGAGATAAATAAAAGGTTTAAGAGGTAATTTTGTCCATGTAGTAATCTTAAATTAACAATGTTATTCATTCTTTTTAATTGTATCAATTTAACACATATAGTCTTCTAAAATCATTAATGTTTCCCTTCCTTTTTTATTTTATTAATTTAACCCTCACACTCCTGAATTGCATCGATCTCACCCTTTGACTGTTGTTGACTAACAGAACTGTTATCCTCAGTCGTCCTTTGCTATGCCAGACGCTTCGTCGTTAAATAATTGATGTTTGAGTTAGCATGTCTACATGTCATTTTCTTTAGGCATAAAGTCAAGAAATACTCCCAACATTTGACTAAATAGTCACTTTGGCCCTCATTCTTTTTTTGGAGCAATTCAACCCTCAACGTTTCATTTTGGGTCAAATTTGCCCTTCTACAAATGAAAATTGTTAAAAAAACTAACGGTAAACAGTTTGAAATGACTTGATAGAATGATAAGTCAGTAGAAAAAATTATTTTATATTTTTATAATTTTACAACATTATTTTTTGACTGATGTAACATTTTTTTCAAGTCAACACATTTGTCTATATGATACTGTCATGTTAGCGTGCACTGCCATATAAGTTTGTCCTGTCATTTCAAGTCATTTACTGTCAGTTGACTAACGTTTTCATCCGCAGAGGGGCCATTTTGACCCAAAATGAAACGTTGAGATTGAATTGCTCCAAAAAAAAAAGAATAGAGGCTAAAATACTATTCAGTCAAACGTTGGGGTCATTTTTTAGCTTTATGCCTTTTCTTTAATAAATTAATGGCATCCAATAAGATGATGACAAGTCAATTTTGATGACGTGACAATATAATTGATTGTAACTTTAAAACAATTAATTAATTATAAAAACTCTTCATCAATATTATTACGTCATCAAAATTGGTCCGTCATCATCGACATGACAAGATAATTGGTGACAACGACTGGTGTGGAAGTAGATAGCGATCTCATGTACATAATTTAACGGCTCTATCAGCCAACGACAATCAAAAAGCGAGATTGATATAATTTAGAAGTTCGAGTGCTAAATTGATGAAATTAAAAAGGAGAGACAACATTGATAATTTAAAAAGATTATAAAGGTTAAACCGATAAAAAATAAGGACAACAATACTATTTGGGATTACTGCTTGAATAAATTATCATGAGGATAAAATGTTATAATAATATTCCTAAAATAATTGTTGGGCTTTAAATTTATACAAAAATTAAAACGGATGAGCATTTATGATCACTAAGTCGATTAATGAATCTTAGAATACCAACTTATGTTACCTAATCTTTAGTGCAAAAACAGCAAAAAGATGTAAAAGATTTTAATTGTAAAAGTAGAATGCCATTAATTTTAGAAATTTGGATTGTTGGATGGTTTAGAAGGGAAGAAAGGAACAAAAGCATTTTTTTTTTTTTTGGGGGGGGGGGGGTCAGTTTGTGATTTTAGTTCCTGAATTTCTCAATGGGTTATCACCCTAAAGTTTCAATTCATTTGTTATTCCATATTTTTCAATTAAGGAGACATTTGGGTATTGTTGGGCGTAATTACACATGTGTGATGTGTTTGGACAATCATCATAATGTGTGGATCTCGTTGATTTGGTTGTAATTGGAGACTTTCCCAATTACAATATTCAATTCTTAGGGGAAGAGTGAGAATTGATGTAATTATCAAAGTAATTGCATTCTTCAATTTTATAATTAATATTATTTAAAATTTAAATTTATATAATTTGTACTACCATAACATGAGAAATTAATATGTAATTACACTCTATCAATTTAACGTCTAAAAAATTATAAATTTTTATAATTATTAGAAGAGTAATTACATTTCCATGCAATCACACAATGATACGAGAAAAAGAAAACTTCTATTGACTAAACTAAGAAGAATTTCAGCTGAAAATCAATGGGCCTCCAAGAATTCCAGCAAGCCCATGTCATGTTGGACTACCAAAAGAGCAACGCCTATTAGTCCAAGGGTTTGATTGGGTTGCTTAGCAAGAGGGCGTAATCTATGTCAAGTACGACAGGTTTAGAGTGCGGCTAAAAGTTTAAAAGTTCTAAAATTTATCTAAAATTTTAAAATGTTATATATTTTGATAACATTTTAATTTTAATTTTCGTGTTTTTGGACAAGTATCGATGCTTAGTTTTTTAATAACATTTTAAGTTTTTAGACAAGTATCTATACTTACATAATAAGTATCACTACTTGTCAAAAAATACGAAAAAACATAAAATGTGATAAAAAAAGTGTAACATTTAACATTTTAAGTTTTTGGACAAGTATCAAAATTGTCGTCTTTTTTCCGCACCCTAGACCTGTTGTATGTTAGATTTGTCCCAAAACAACACTCAACCACCATGCAAAGAAGGTGGATTCTTTCACTAGAGAAAATGATTATTGTTTGACCAACAATTAGTTGATTTAGTAAGATGAGGCAGTAAATCTGTTAAGCGAAATCAGAAGTTTGAATTATAATGTTGTGAATAAAATAAATTAGGTTAGAAGGGTACCTCCATAACGGATCTTTGCAATACTCAATTTGGATCAGCCAGGATCACTATAGGAGTATGATTTAGGGGCAAACGTCTGTTTAACGACTAAAAAAATATCCGAGGTGTCTTGGAAGAACCTATTTTTATTTTTTGAAATGTTTAAAAGTGATGGAGTCGCTACCGGTCACTTGGATAAGGTAGACCAGACACTGAAAAAGGTAACTAGAGAAAATCTAGGGTTCGGCAGTCGGTTATGTGTGGGGAAGGGTTCGCACCTCTGTCATGCCCGAAATCGGTACCTAGTCGATTACGAGTTGCCTTTATATTAAAAATTGCGAGTTCGAGTGAAATTTGAATTTAATATATGTTTGTAAAGGCGAGTTCATTTTAAAGGTCTCATTACTCGAGGAATAAACAAAGACCACCAGCGCCACCTCCGGTACTAGCCAAGTTTACCCTCTAACCGTGGGACATCACATCAATAATTAATATATCCAAATGCAACAGTATAAACAAAAAAGCATGGTATATATACAAAATAATGGCATAAAAAATAAGTAAATGCGAAAAATTAAAGGTTAGACGTTAGATGTTAGTTAGTTAGCCAAATTAACCGTGCCATAAATAATACGGATCATACCCCGATGCGGGTCACCGTAAGGCCGTAGGCGAAACGTGATCAAACAACCGAAATTAAAGGCGCGAAATAAAATAAAACTATATATATAAGAACATAGAAACATATAACAATATAATAATATAATATAAGATATTAATATATACATACATGTAGTGGTGTGTATTCGGTTAATTCGGTTAATCGACCGAACTAAATTACCCAAAATTCATTAACTGAAATTTTTTCTCTTTTAACCGTTAACCGAACCGAAATTTTTTGAAAATTTTCAGCTGAACCAAAAAAAAATCGGTTAATTCGGTCGGTTTTCAAATTAACCGAAATTTGTTATAAAATTTTGAGTAAATTACACAATTGGCCACTAAATTATGATAAAATGGTCTTTTTAGTCACTGAACTTTCATTTTATGCTAATTTAATAAAACTTTAATGACCATTTTATAATATATCAAAAAAATTAATGATCATTTTATAATTTTTAAAAGTTTAATGGCCAAAATAAATATATGTAATATATAATATTTAATATATAATAATTTCGGATAATTTGATTAATTAACCGGTTTTGAACCGATAACCGAACTAACATGATTTTTAAAAGTTTAATGGCCAAAATAAATATATGTCATTTCTAGGAATTTTTAAATTTTAATTTTTTAAAAAATATAAAAAATCAGAAAATTTCTAAAAAACTTAAAAATTCTGAACAATTCCAAAAATTATTTTAAAAATATATAAAGATATTTTTAATTTCAAAATGTATTAAAAATAATAAATAATAATTTTTCAAATGATTAAAATATTTTAAAATTTTAAAATATTAAATATTATTATAAAATTATAAAATTAAATTGAAAAAAATATAAAACAATAAAAGTTATTTTAAAACCCAAAATAAATTATATTTTCAATTTAGTTTTTATAATTGTAAAATAATATTTAATATTTTTAGTTTTTAAAAATATTTTAATCTTTTGAAAAATTACTATTATTTATTTTTAAATAAATTTAGAAATTAAAATATTTTTTTATATTTTTAAAATGATTTTTAGAATTTTTCAGATTTTTTATAAAATTTTTATATATGTTTTAAAAATTAAAAAAAATTGTAGAAATGAAAAGTGACATTACCCTGTTGCAACACGTGCCAATTTTTTTTTCAAAAAACGTTAAAGTTAACGGTCAACGTTGGTCAAAAGGCCAAATTAATTTTTTTTTCTTGAGTTTGAGGGCTTAGTTGAGTGCAAAAAAGGTTTAGGGGCTTAATTGATTTTTTACAAAAGTTTAGAGGCTTATTGAACCCTTAAGCCTTGTTTTTATTTACTCACTATTAAAATGTACATTGAATAAATCACTCCTTTTTTAAAGAGGGTCAATTTGCTCAATTTCAAAAATGGTGTGGACTTAAGGAGTGTTTGAACCAAAATATTTAAGCCAACTAACTATAACTTTAAAATTTTGGACTAAAATATTCATTTTTCAAACATACAAGGACTAAAATGTTTATTTTCTATATATAGAGGGACTAAAAAAACTTTTAGGTATAATATAGGGATTAAAATATCCCTTTTATAGTATAGAAACTAAAATAAATTTTTAATATAGTACATGAACTTCTAATAGACTTTATTGCTGTTTTTTTTTTTAATTCTAACATCATAATTTAAATTTTCTAAGTATGACAGATTAATTTAATTTTTATGATCAAAAGGCTTAATTAACCATTAAAGCAAGGCGATTAAAGCTAGGGTTAGTGAGTCTAATAAAGGAGGGTTGGGCATCAAAGATATGATTGCTTGGAATCAGACTTAAATACGTTATTCCAATTAAAATCAATAAAATTGATTGTTATAGAAATTATTAGAATTCACATGCAACATTAGCATGCAAAGTCATACATACATGTTAGGGAATATATGTATGTATTAATCTCTTAATTCAAATTCTATTTATTTATCTCAATACATTAGCTGTTTAATGGTGTTGTACGTATGTTGAGTTTTTAACCTTTTTTTTTCTTGTATGATATTTTTACGATACCAAATAGCTAATTTCTTGTTTCAATAGTTAAATAAAAATGTTCAAAATATGTGTTGAGGTTACTTTTATAGTTGTTTACTTTCTTTTTAATTTTGAATATTTCCTTTTTTAATAAAATAGCGGTTTCTATAAAAAAATTTAAAAGGAAAAGAAAATTGAAAGCCCTTTCTTCTTTATTTAATCTTTTTTCCTGATCATTTTACATGGTGACTTCGTTTCCTAACCCGTGAGTCCAATTTAATTTATTTCAACACAAGTAGTGGGGAATTTCAAAGCATCTTTTGAATTATGCTATACATATGATTGTAGTAAATATTAGAGTCTACCATGTTATATATTGGGATTAGGGGATAAATAGTATAAAGTAGATATGGAGAATCAAACACTAAACCACAAACAATAAGACCATTTTTTAACCATTTCTCTTAGGGGAGGAAAATTTGCTCTACTGAACCGACAACTTAAGAGAGAAGAGAGGATGTCGACCAAAAGCTTTTAATCACATACTCTAGAGATTGTTGACTAGTAAAAGAGATAAATAGATGTATTTGATCGTTTGATTATGATTAATATTTAAATAATTTAGTTAGGTTTTTGACATAGTTAATAAAACTAAGAGATCGGATTTTTGAGATTTTATTTTTGAGTTACTACTTATTTAGATTATGTTTGATATTAATTGATCCTAACTTAATATATATTATGTACATTAAAAATGTGTTTGGTTCGAGCCCAACAAGTTGTCACAGTGGAAAAATGGATAATGTTTATCCTATGAGACTCATGTTCAATTACAATGTCTGCAAGACGTGTGTGCATTATCAAAGGGCTAAAAATATCTATAAACATATATTATATTGTAATTACTTCATACTATTCAAAAATATGTGTTTGGTTCTAAGGTTATATTTGAGAATGAGAAGTGTTACATTATTTTTTTGCATTACAAAGAAGTTGCAGCCAACAGTTGAAAGTAAAGTTTGTGGTCATTTTGTTATGATGAAAGGGAGGAGAATAGTGTAAGAGTGAAGACAGGAGAGGAGTTGTCGGTTGTCACAAATCCAAAACAGGGGAAAAGGGTGAAGTCCATGTGAATCTCACACTCTTCGTTTTATGAAACATTTACTTGTTTCTTTAAATGATTTTTCGGTTTAATGTATCTGATTTATTAGTCGATTAATTTAAATCGAATTTTATAAAAGTTTAATATAAAAATAATTCTCTCAACTCAAATTTTTTATTCGCAACGTTATAATTCAAATATTCAATCTTATTTAAAAGACTTAACGTCTTATCTCGTAAAATCAACTACTTATTGGTGTTTTTTTTAATTAGTAATAATAAAACATAAAATCTGGATGCGTGCACGCAATGAAGCAAATTCCGGATCTCTCTCTTTCTTTAGCTATCAATGCTTTGTTTGTTCTCTTAAGAAAAGGTTTAGCTGATAGGCTGACGCCACATATTCTCGATTTCATTGCTATGCCCTTCATACTTTATGCAGTAAATTTACATTATTTTAGTCCATAAATAAGTTGCAACCATGTCTATATCTTCATAATTTTTTTATCATTTTATTTGAGTATAAATTATTAATATTTGTATTTGATTTTAAATCTAAATAAAAATTCATGTACATTTACATATCATATTGTTCAAACATAGACCACTTAAATCATGGGCGGAAAGAGCTGGGTAATTAGGTTGTCAAATGATACCTCAAAAAAAATTTGAGAAAATATTTTATATAAAAAATATATATGAAAAAAAGAGAATCGACACCATTTTAAAAGGAAATTGACACCGGTTAAAAAAATAATTGAGTTCTTTTAATAGAAATTGACACTCGTCATTTGATTCGTCTATTTTTAATAAAATATAAATAATCAACCAAAATTTTGACACCACAAATAAAATTTTTTGACTGCGATCCTGACTTAAATGAAACATACCACCTTTTATCACTAGGATTACTCCTAGAATTCAATATCTTGATAATTTTTTGAATACCAAATTTGTGTTTAATTGATATAAAGTAGCATGATAAACTAGGATGATTAAAATAGTATATATATATATATATATATATATATATATATATATATATATATATATATATGATAAATGACAGAATTATAATAAAAATATTTGAAACCAAATATAAATAGTAGTAATATGGAAAGTTAATGTCTAATTATTAAGTTATTAATTTAAAATTTAAAATTTGTAGGGAGATAATTTAATTTTTCTATTTTTTGGTTTAATCACCGATTTTCAACTACTAGTTGACTAATTCGAATTGAATACTGCAGAGGATCATTATGAGGATGGTCTTTCCAAACCAATTGTTCCATTCACATCGCCAATATTCAAACCTCTGACATCGCTTAAGAGATATAATGTCTTATCCCACTAGACCAACTGGTTGTTGATTAATTTGTCTAATTTAAGATCAACAAGGGTCTACAAATATTTAAATAAAAAATAGGGACCAATACTTAATGTGTCTAACTTTAAAATTGTAGAAATTGTAGATGTTTAGACAGAGCGGTTTGAACACATATCTTCTAAGATAAAAATTATATGTTTTTTTCACTGGGACATTTGTTGGGTTCTATAAGAAGTTCATATATATATATATATATATATATATATATATATATATTACAACAACAATAGTAATAACCCAAGAGTATATATTTTTTACTAAGTAGAGATATTATATTCTAATGCCGAAATTTAAACTCACACAAGATAAGACAAGATGAGAATCTTTGGCCACTCAGCTAATTAGTAGATCTCAACTGAAGAGTACATTTAATCATGTAATTACATCAATTTTCACCTTACTAAGAATTGCAAAAGTGTAAATGAAGATTTCCAATTATACTCAATTCAACATGACCATAAATTACAATAGTTTGTCAAATATGTTACATGTGTGTAATCACACGTAATTATACTCAAATCTAATTACAAAAGAAATTATTTTAGAAAATTTTATAAATAATAAATCGGTTTATTTTGAATAGATAAATAAAAAAAAAAAGTAATATGGGAAAAGAGCTAGTAATTTAAAACCTTTATAGCTTCAATTATTTATCATGATCATTTCTCTTTATTACCCTCACTACTGCTTACTTAGGTTTAATCAAACATGAGGTTAGACTATAGTTAGAATCCACTAAGTGATTAAAGCTGATTTATTCTTTAAATAATTTATTTAATTTCACGTTTTGTTGATCAAATTGGAAAACATATCATTATCTCTATTGCCTAAAGCTAGAGATTCGAATCCATTACACTACTAGTCTACAAGTATTATAATCTGACCGTCCATTTCACTTTTTTTTTAGTGAAAACAATCTCACAATTGGTGCCTATAACAAGGATAATTTTACGATAATTGTCATGTAACGCAATATATTATTATTCATATGTATTGTAATGTATCATTAATTATTTTAATTAATTTTAAAATCTTAATGATCGAAAGTATTATTATCTCATTTTAGAATAACTTTTTTTAAAAAATTTTATATTATTTTTTTATTTTCTTTTATTTTTTAATTCAATAAATAATTAAAATTTTATTACTATAATAATTCATACATTCACTCTAATTTAAGGGTTTGTTCATCTTTTCACTATTAATTTACACTTGTAACTATTAAATGAATTTTAAATTCATTTAAATAATGAAATTACCAATTTAGCCTTTAAATCCAATGGCTAATTTAATCTCATCCAAAATCAAGGGCCAAGATTAAATCCATGTATATTTCATCTTCCAAAAACGTCTTCAACATTTCAAAAATATTTCAAAATTGCCATCCTTGCCAAATGACCAATTTGCCCTCTAACTAGTCTTTATTTACTAGTTGGTTTCAAAATTGTCATTCCATAAAAATCTAACTAACTTAGTTCCTTCTCAACCGGCCACATGTCAATTTATTCATCCAATGGTAAAAAATAAACCAATAACTTGGTAGTTACCAACTTTACCCTTGTAATTTTTCCAAAATTACGATATTGCCATTTTTCATCCAACGGCTCATATTTAGCACGGAAAATCAACTTAAATCCAATAGTTCATATTCTTCCAACACAAATAAAATATCTTAGACATATAAAATGACATAATCAACCTTGGCTTATCATCCTTCAAAATATCATGGATATTCGATTCAATCCGATTATCCGAATATTCTTCCAAACTTTATCGCTTTATAGCCAAAAATACAAGCTCCGTACGAAAAATTCGAGTAACACGAAAACGTCATTCTTGGGGGCAAACTATTCATTTACGGGGTCAAAATATATAACGTTTGAAAATTATACTTTAGTCCCTAAACTTTTCCAAAGTTTACACTTTGACCCCCTAAACTTTCAAAATTTTCATTTTGGTTACTAACAAAAAATTTGGGATATTACACTCTAAAACTAAGGTACTTGTGGAAACTAAAAGTTTCTACAGCCAAGAGTATCATATATAAATCCGAATTTGAATTAAAAAAAAAAAGAAGGAACGAAATTGATCCAGACGAAAGTAGATACATACAGGCCTTTTGTTGTTAGTGATTGGGCCATTGGTACATCTCTTTACAAAGGTATACTAGCCTTGAATTACGATTTTTTTTTGAATTGAAGAGTGGAATCACAAAATATGTCTGAACAAACTAGAAATGTAAAACATCATTCTCAAGCAGGGGCAACAAACTCGCTGGTGGAGCTTCCAAAAAATGCAGAGTATGGTGAAGAGGACCAAAGTCTTTGGTGAGCATGTCTGCCGACCGATTACCGTCACGGGGAACCCAGAAATTTTCAATTACCCAATTTCTGTGTTAAAGTTTGACAATTGAACGGACGAGTGGGATGCAACTCGCGATAGCTGCTGTATCACGGAAGAGTTTAACAGCCTCTGCACAATCTGATTGTATCTGCAAAATATTAAAACCTTGCTCCCAAGCAATATGTAGACCATGAAAGATAGCCCACAATTCGGCTTGAAAAGGACAATGCTTCCCAACCGATTTTTGGAAGCCTGAAATCCACGAACGGAGTGATCACGGAAGAGCCCTCCAATTGATCCGGTCCCATCAATTGAAGAAACGACTGCGTCAACATTAAGACAAATCCATCCTGGCTCGGGTTGCAGCCAAGGAATTATTGCAGGCCTCTCATTGCCATGTCGGGTGACTAACGGAACGCTATCATGAATCCATGATAATAACGGGCCCATGAGATAGATTTTTGAAGGGTTGCTGCAGCAGGATATCAGATATGATTGAAAACATACTCTTTACCGCTTTTCTATAGCTGCCAAAGAACCGAAACAAATAGTATTGACCAAGGGATAGTCCATTCAGTACATGATAGAGTGCAATTCATATTATACTCAATCCACTCCTGCAAGTTTAGATTGAAGAGCGAAGAGGTTGAATCTTGCGTTATCAGACTGAGCCAAGTAGTACGCGCCTCTGGGCAGTCTCGAAGGACATGAATGACGGATTCCTCGGATGCAGCACAAGAAAGGCAAGTCGCACAATGTTCGACTGATCGTCGGCAACGTTCAAGGTTTGTCATCAACCTGTTACGATATGTTACCCATAGAAACACTCGCAGTCGTTGAGGGACGAATGTACACCAAAGGCGTTTCCAGATCGATCACTGTGGATCCCATGTTGCTTGGGCTATATGGGAATAGGCAAATCGTGTCTCAAAGTTATTATTTGGAGTCCAACGCCATGCTATCCGATCATCAATGCTTGCGGGGTCAGGGCACTTGATGCCCATGATGGAGGGGAGAACATCAGCATGAAAGGTATTAGAAAGCTTCCCATAATCCCAGTTACCATTATTATCGAGCAAGTCTGAGAAATAGCAAGTTGGAAAGAATATAGCATCCTCAAGCATGTGATTACGCAGTGGTCCTAAGGACGGCACCCAGACATCCTCCAAAGGATTGACAGTCGCACCATTACCCAAAGACTAAGCTATACCATCCTTTAATTCATCCCAATAATTGCTCAAAGCGCGCCGTAGGGGGTACAAGAGGAGCAATGAAACGAAATCGACAAAGGTTTAGTAATACGATATTTCTGTCTTAACAGCCTTACCCACATGGCTTTCATATCCGTGAGAAGCGAGAAGCCAATTTTAACATGAACGCAACGTTGAAGTCGTGCACACTTTGAAGACCAAGACCACCATGATCTAAGGGCTGACATAGTGACTCCCAATTAATAAGAGACATCTTAGATATGAATTTTCCAACCAGCTTCTCAATATCAAGGCAAACTTTTTTCAGCAGTTGCGTTGCTTGCATAAAGTACACAAGAATGGCCGAAAGGACAGATTTAGCCAAAGTGATTCGGCCAGCTAGACTTAGGGTTCGAGCAGCCCATCCAGTGAGGCGTGTGCGCATTTTTTCCAGAATAAAATCATAATCGGAACACCTGGCTCTTCGATGTAGTACTGGCACACCCAAATACTTCCCTAAGCACTCAACCGGTTGGAAGCCTAGAAAAAAGCTGATCGGGCCTTGCATTTTTTGATCCATATTTGAAGAAAAATAAATTGTTGTCTTACGCTTATTAACCCGATGCCCTGAAGAACAACAAAATATTGCAAGACTGTTCTGAATATTACGAGCCTGATCCATATTCGCTCGTGCATACATGATGAGATCATCTGCAAAGAATATATGGGGAGAGTGGAATACCATTTTTGATAAATCGAAAAGGTTCCCATACACCTTGAGAGACCGAAGAATTGATCAGATGGCCGAGTCGCTCCATAGCTAGAACAAAAAGGTATGGCGATAGATGATCGCCTTGGCGAATGCCTCTCTCAGAGGAAAATGAATCAGAAAGACCGCCGCTCCATTGAACCTGCATACTAGATGAGGTGATGCAATCCATGATAATACGATGTAAATTAGGAGGAAAACGGGCATCGAGAAGTGAGGCTGAAATAAAGTCCCAATGAAGCCTGTCGAATGCTTTCTCCAAATCAACTTTTATTGCCATCCAACCCTGTTTTTGTTTAGAGGATCGCATCGAGTGAATTGCTTCTTGATTCACAATGATGTTTTTCATGATCGAACGCCCTGAAATGAAACTTGTTTGGGTAGGCCCAATCAGAAGAGGAAAAATAGCTTTTAGCCTATGAACGATGACCTTTGATAACAGCTTGTATAGAACCGTACATAAGTTAATAGGACAAAAATTAGCAAAAGTATCGGCCACCTCGATTTTAGGGATGAGAACAAGAATGGTTTTATTTAATGGCTTCTCAATAGATTCTCCTACGAAAATCCAATGAATCATTTTACAAATAGATGCTCCCACAACACTCCACTATTTCTGGAAGAATTCCGCGTGGAAACCATCCCAGTGTGGGGATTTAAGAGGGGACATATCCATAAGGGCGTCTAGAATCTCCTGGTCAGATGGGATAATACCAAGGAAGTGATTCATGTCATTACTAATGACCGGAAAAGCACTAGAGATTGGAAATTCACTAACCGGTGTTGAATCACGCGAGAAAAGAGTCATGAAGTATGCCACAGCTTAGTCTTTGAGCTGCTATTCATCATCACACCATTTCCCATTGGGTAGCTTTAGGGCGGAGACTTTGTTGCGTTGTTTGCGACATATGGCTCGCCGATGAAAATAGCGAGTATTTCGATCTCCATTGAGAATCTAGTCAGAACGTGACTTCTGCTTCCACGTAAGCTCTTCTTGATCAAGAAGATTCTCGAGCTCGATTAAAAGGTCTGATTCAAGCCTACATAAGAAACTGGATGTCCGAGAGCTAAGAGCCTTTGGAATTCCCCTAAGTTCTTTTTTTACCCCAATGTAACCATAAACCAGCTTGTTCCAAGAATCAGCAGCTTGTATGAAATGAGTGATGGTTTCGGCCATGGTTGTCGTTGAACGCCAATTATCCGACACCATGCGTCTGAAATCATCATGCGACAACTATCCAGAAAAATACTTAAACTGGTTTTGAGGAATACGACTTGGAGAATGATCCACATAAAGGAGAATAGGCCAATGATCCGAGCGAAGGCGGAGAAGATGAACAACCGATTGAGGGAATGGCTCATCCCAATAACTGTTACAGATGAAACAATCGAGTCGTGCATAAGCTAGGCCTCGATTCTAAGTGAACTCAGGTCCAGAAAAACTCATGTCTCTTAGGCTGTAATCAAATAAGAGATTTTGGAACGCTTTACTCGGTGTGGATGATTGAGCACAACCCTTCCTGTCAGATATGCTGAGAGTGGCGTTAAAGTCACCAAATAAGACCCAAGGTGATCGAATAGAGGCCGCTAAGCGACGTAGATGAGGCCACAGAAGCTTGCGACTTGTAGAAGAAGGGCTAGCATAAACGGCCGTGGCATAGACAATACTCCCATCATACTTGCTGAAATGGACAAACCGAAAGTGATTGAGGATAATATCTATATTGATAGAATCGTGCCAGGCTAACCAAATCCCACCAGCAAACCATGCAGCTTCAACACGGTGTGAATTTGGAAAACCGAGAGATGCAATTACTGAGTCAGCCTTACGACCACTAACCCGAGGCTCAACAAAGACAACAATATCATGTCTGTAATCACGTAAGAACTGTTTGACAGTTGGGAGGAAGCGCCAATTCCCACATCCATGAATATTCCATGCAAGAATTTTTAAATTCATAATGATAAAAAGACAAGGAGGGAAGTACCGTATGTCACTCTAACATTGCCCCAGCTTAGCTTCCACCCAAGTTATGGCTTAAACCATCTGCTAATCCAGCCGGTGAACTAAGACTCGTCAAGACATTCACAAAGGGATCAAGAGCTTTACCAACGACCATGTTGTTGTGGTCAGGAAGTTTACCAACGGCCATGTTGCTATGGTCAGGAAGGTCACCCACAGGGATGTTTTGAACTATTGTCCTAACGGGATGTGCATCTGTGGGGACTAATGGGATGTTAGGGTTGACGTTCGAGTGATCTAGAATGTGAGAAGCAAGAGAGCTACTTGGCTTACTTTGAGTACGAGATAAGACCGGGAAATCTGATAGAGTAACAACCGGGGCTTGCAAATGTGAATAGCTTTGGTAGACTTCGTAGACACAGCAAGTTTCTCGTTATTCTTGGTTTTTGTTCCTGGAACCGTGGTGGTCTGGCGAGGCTGCAGAATATGAAGGGTTGAAGATTGGCCTGTCTTAGTGGTCTGATCAAGAGTTCCCTCGTGTTCTGAGTCAAAAATTGGATTAAATCATGATCCGTGGAACACCACATTGCTCGGTTGCCTACTTGATTCATCGGGTTTCTTAGTAGGTTTGCATGGCCGACGTTCAACTACCATCCACGGGCCAAAGAAGTTGTCCGCAGCTTGCGGTTCTTTCTCTGCTTGTGGTGCAATAGGCTCATCCTCATAAGTTTTCGATTGGATTTCGGGGCAACCTTCCTGTAGATGCCCGTGTTTCCCACAGTGAAAGCAAATTGTCGGGAGTAATTCATACTCGATCAACTGGACGTTTCTGTCACGGACCAAACTTTTCGGATCGAGACATTGGCGCTAGCATCAGATAGGGAGGTTGTGCGCAATGCAACGGGCTTGCCGAATGTGGCCCAGCACTCGGAGAATGTCGTGGACCATACATTTGGGACCAAGGCATTGGCGCAAGAATCAGCCAAAGAAGGTTTGAGCAGTGTAACAGGCTTGCCAAGACCATTAGACTTGGCCCAGCACTTGGAGAAAGGCGTGACCAAACCTTTGGAACCGAGGCATTGACGCAATAATCAGCCAAAGAGGGTTTGCGTGGTGTAACGGGCTTGCTAAGACCATCACACTTAGCCCGGCACTTGGAGAATGCTAGAAAGCCCGCAAGCCCACAGGACTTAGCCAAATCCATGGAGGATTCAGGAGGGTAATCCGGTCAAAGCATCATCTATTTATTTGAAATATAATTTGTAGATAATGTTTGTGATAATTAGAGATTTGAAATTGAGATTTGATTAGATAAGATCAATCTCGACCGTCGATGTAATTTAAACTGAGCCGTTGGATGTAGGGGAGTTCAACTATAAATAGAGGCTCCCTCCTCACTTGTAAATCACTTCATACTTCACTTCACACTTCATCTCATATTCAGTTCACTTCACTCTGAGTAATACAAGAAGCATTTACTCTAAAACTCTTTGAGTGTTCTTCGTTGTTCGTGTTGCCAATCTCTTTCCGTTGTTCTTTGATTAGTTTCCGCTGAGAACGATCTTTCGTTCGAGGGCTTCGGGAAGTGTTTGATCTTTCGGAGCGAGAATCCTGGCTGAGTTAGGTGTTTTCCGAGAGAGCTTCACCTAAGACCGTGACAAGGTACTTCAGGGTGACTTAGCAGACGTTTCAACCGAGAAAGTGACTAAGGTTCACGATTCGTCTGGCAAAGGTCTAGCCCCGCGACACAAGTGGTGTCCGTGACAAGATCCATCGAAACCTAGAGGGCTTGTCGAAGCCGTTGTCGAGCAGGAGTACTCACAATGCTAGTTGAAGGCTGACTTAGGCGTAGGAACCGACTGATTTGCGTCGAAGGCGTCTAAGGCCGCACGGATCCGCTAGAGTCAAAATCTAGCCCCGTGACAGTTGGTATCAGAGCAGTGCCGTGATAGGAGGTATCAGAGCGAGTCGAGGAAGGGACTTGCGTTCGAGCCAGCTCGCAGTTGCAGTCAAGCGTGGTGGTGACTTGTGTTCAAGCCAGCTTGCAGGTGCATTCAGGTGTGGTGGATTCCAGCTTGTAGTTGCAGTCAAGTGTGGTGGATTCCAGCTTGTAGTTGCAGTTAAGCGTGGTGGTGGTTTGCGTTCGAGTTAGTCGAAGTGATCAGGGATCAGGCTAGTTCGTGGCAAAATGGTGATTGAGATGGCACCAAAGAAGAAGACATTGATAATGGACGATGTAAGAAAGACTCTGAAGGAATTTGACGAGAGGAGCAACCGTCTTGAAAATAAGGTACAATCGAATCTTGAATTCATAACAGTCGTGGAGGCTTGGGTCGATAATCTCTTGGACTTCAAAAAGGAGGCCAAGGTGGTGTTTGAACAGCTAGAGTCAGTAAACCTTGAGAAGCTGGGTTCGTTGGATATTGAGATGTTAGAGTCTCTAGAAGGGATCCAAGAGGAGGTTCAATGGGCTGTCAATGGCTTGGATGTAAAGATGTCTGAGCGTGACGATTCCTTAGAGGCTGCAGTGGAAATTCTAAGAGATGAGCCCAAAAAGATCTAAGGTGTTGTGGAGTCACGTCTTGAAAAGTTAGAGTCCATGGAGGGAAAGTTCAATGACGAGACGCAACGCATCCTCAACGAGTTGGAGGTAGTTCGAGAGAATTGTGCTTGTGAAGCCAAGATGGTGGATTTGCAAAAAGCGGATGATTCTTCCAAGGAGAAAACCGCGAAGGAGATCCAAGAAGTTCTCAACTCGATGTACGAGAAGTTAAACCAACAAGATAATTCCCTTCAAGATGCAGTGGAGGCAATGAAGGCAGAATTGGAGTCGTTGGGAAAGAGGGTTCTTAGACTTGAGAGATCCGAAAAGGAGGCCAAGTAGACCTAAGGTGTTTTCGAGTCTCGTCTTGACGAAGTAGAGTCCATAGATGACCGGTTCAAGGATGAGACACGAGAAGTTCTCAACAAGTTGGTGACTGTTCGAGGGAGTAATGCTAGTGAAGCTGAGATGGAAGCTTTGCAAAAAGAAGTGGATGAGCTCAAGAGGGAGCTGCTCAGTTGCAAGACAGAAATGAGTGAATGTGATGCGCTCAAGACCTTCTTAGAGGGATTTAGACCGGGGGCGAAGCTCGCAGTAGACCAGGCAAATGCCTAGAGACTTTCAGAGGCTTTTGTTGTTGCCGAACCTCTGACCGAGCCCGCAGAATGCAAGCAGACGAGTGTTGAGTCAACCAGTCTCAGTTCGAGAAACAAGGGGAATGGTGAGGCTAAGTCCGTGCCAGAAAAGAAGGGGAGCAAGAAGTTGAAGTGCTACTTCTGTGATGGTCCTCATTTGATAAGGGGATGTCCCGAGAAGAACCGCCTAGCTGCCATGGTGAAGACTGCAGACGAGTCAAACGGTGAAGTAACGAGACTTGGGGCGATTGCGTGTGTCAATGCCGCCAAGCGAGGTGAGAGTCGTGGTTCGACTACGAGTTTCAAAGTAGTCAAGCCAGTGATGAGACTTGGGGCGATTGTGAGTGTCAATGCCGCCAAGCGAAGTGAGAACCATGGTTCGGCTACGAGTGCCAAAGTAGTCCAGCCAGCGGTGAGACTTGGTGCGATAGCAAGTGAGGAAGCTATCAAGCCGAGGGTAAAGACGAGACGATTGAGGTGCTACCGATGTAAGAGACCTCATAAGTTGCGGAGATGCCCGTTTCGAGCCAAGTGGTATGAGGGACAGGACAAGGCCAAGAGTAAAGAGCCTGTGAAACTTGGTTCCGAGTTGTCTAGTTCTGCCAAGGTAAGCGGAGACCATGAGCAGAATGGGTTGAAGATGTCCGGGAAGGCTGGGAAAGAGCTTGCCGAGAATGTTCGGGTGAAGAACATTGCTTTTGAGACCAGTAGAGTGTCGAAGGGGGCTGAGCCGTTGAGGGACATAGCAACCGTTAAGATGACACATATGGGCAAGGTGGGAAAGAAGCGAAGGACTTCAAGGAAGAAGTGCCGACGCAAGATTAAGCAACTAGAGTGCTACCAGTGTAAGGGGCCTCACAAATTGCGAGAGTGTCTGGATCGAGTCAAGCCATCCAATGAGTTGGGTGAGCCCGAAGAGAGCGAGGCTGCATCGCTTGATCCGTTAATGTCGAATTCTGCCAATGCCAAGGGGGACTGAAAGCAGAAAGGGGTGACCATGTCTGAGAAGGCTACCGAGGAGCTTGCCGAGGATGTTTGGGGAAAGAGCATCACTTTTGAGACCATTGGAGAGTCGAAGGGGGCCAAGCCATTAAGGGACATAGTAACCGTGGAGACACCACCAATGGGCAAGGTGTGAAACAAGCGACGAACTTCAGGTAGGAAGTGTCGACGCAAGAGAAAGCACCGAACTTCAAGGAAGAAGGATCGATGCAAGAGAGCACCAAAATTCAAGTCAGAAGGGCGGATGCAACCAGAAGCAACGGACTTTGTAGCGAAAGTGCCGATGCATGCAAAGAACTTCGGTGAAGAAGGTTCAATGCAGAGGAGGCCAGACTTCAAGGAGAAAGAAGGGCTGACCTGTTTTAGAGTAAATGTGATCGAGGAGAAGGTACATCTCAAACACATTCCTAGTGTTTTTGGTTTTGATTTGCCATTGTTGATGAGTGTAGGTCAAGTAAGACCTAGTCTTCAGTGCGGGGGAAAAGAAGATTGGAAGAGACCTTTCAGAGTTCAAAGGGGCAAGCCAGAGTTGTCGACGAATCTGAGAGTTCAGTCTGTGTTCAATGTTGTGACAACTTCCGAGTCTTTGCAACAGGACCAAGTGGGTCTGAGTCGAGGTAAATCGGAGTTTGTGGGAGAGTGCTCCTACAAGAGAGATGTATCAAGAGGCGTGTTAGCACCCGATGTTCAACAACAGTTTGAGTCGAGACGAGCAGTTCATATGGGGGAATTGCATGAAGCCAAGGCATCGACGAGTAATCAAGTTGACCCTGCCCAGGATCGTTCGAGTGCAGCGACGAGGGCGTCGCTAAGTCAAGTGAGGGAGAATGTCACGGACCAAACTTTTCGGATCGAGACATTGGCGCGAGCATCAGATAGGGAGGTTGTGCGTAATGCAACGGGCTTGCCGAATGTGGCCCAGCACTCGGAGAATGTCGTGGACCATACCTTTGGGACCAAGGCATTGGCGTAAGAATCAGCCAAAGAAGGTTTGTGCGGTGTAACAGGCTTGCCAAGACCATTAGACTTGGCTCAGCACTTGGAGAAAGGCGTGGACCAAACCTTTGGAACCAAGGCATTGGCGCAAGAATCAGCCAAAGAGGGTTTGCGCGGTGTAACGGGCTTGCCAAGACCATCACACTTGGCCCGGCACTTGGAGAATGCTAGAAAGCCCGCAAGGCCACAGGACTTAGCCAAATCCATGGAGTATTCAGGAGGGTAATCCGGTCAAAGCATCATTTATTTATTTGAAATAAATTTGTAGATAATGTTTGTGATAATTAGAGATTTGAAATTGAGATTTGATTAGATAAGATCAATCTCGACCGTCGATGTAATTTAAACTGAGCCGTTGGATGTAGGGGAGTTCAACTATAAATAGAGGCTCCCTCCTCACTTGTAAATCACTTCATACTTCACTTCACACTTCATCTCATATTCAGTTCACTTCACTCTGAGTAATACAAGAAGCATTTACTCTAAAACTCTTTGAGTGTTCTTTGTTGTTCTTGAGTGTTCTTCGTTGTTCGTGTTGCCAATCTCTTTCTGTTGTTCTTTGATTAGTTTCTGCTGAGAACGATCTTTCGTTCGAGGGCTTCGGGAAGTGTTTGATCTTCCGGAGCGAGAATCCTGGCTGAGTTAGGTGTTTGCCGAGAGAGCTTCACCTAAGACCGTGACAAGGTACTTCAGGGTGACTTAGCAGACGTTTCAACCTAGAAAGTGACTAAGGTTCACACGATTCGTCTGGCAAAGGTCTAGCCCCGCGACACAAGTGGTGTCCGTGACAAGATCCATCGAAACCTTGAGGGTTTGTCAAAGCCGTTGTCGAGCAGGAGTACTCACAAGGCTAGTTGGAGGCCGACTTAGGCGTATGAATCGACTGATTTGTGTCGAAGGCCGCACGGATCCGCTAGAGTCAAAATCTAGCCCCGTGACATTTCCTTTGACAATAAGTTTAGACACAAGTGGCTTACCAAGGTCGACGCTAACTGCCATTCTCGCAAATCTCCCCTACGTTCATTCTCCCCTTACGCCATAACTTGGCGTGGATACGGTATTGCAGTAGAGAAGTCAGGAGTCAAGGCTAAACTGTAAGATAGTGACCAAAAACTGTCCAGGGACCATGGGAAAGGATGTGGAGGTAATCTACTTCGCCTCGTATCACTTCCCCGTCCTCTATATCGATGTCATCTTCATCTATAATCTCATCAGCTTCAGACGGTAGCGAACCCGAACTATTCAAAAGGGAGGCTTTATAAGAGGGGACGGTAGGAGCTGCTTTCTTACCATTGACATCAAAATCAGTAACAGCAGCAGTCGTAGAGTCGGACCCCCTTTGTCGGGCGGATCATCATCGAGCTGCCGATGCTTTCTTGGGTTGCGGGGTACGTTGGTGCCAGGATCAAAAATTCCAATCATGCTCTAGGGTTTATTGTGTTCATAATTTATAATTTTTTTAATGAAGTTTGAATTAGGAATTTGACCGTTCGGGTGTCTTTTTCCCCAAACCCTTTTGAGTCAATTCATAAATGTATTTCGGTCAATTTTTTGTTATGCTCCGTCCACCATGCTAAAACTTAAGACTCAGTCCCTACACTTTAATTTGACAGATATTTTTAATATTAATTCAAAATTATATGTTATTGCCCTCTTCGGGTTATAATTTTAATGTTTAAATTATTAAATTGTATACACTTTTACGCATTAATAATTTATTTTATATAGATTTCAAATATTTTTTATATATGACCCTAAACTCTAATTTAAATTTCTAATTTTCATTTTGAAATTAAATAAAGAAAAATTTTATTACAAATTTTTGAAAGGCTGGGTTAGTTAGAGTCCTTATTCAAGAACAGATATTTTTAATAAGAATAATTTTTTCGGGAGAAATAGAAATATGCAAAGGAAAAATCTACAACGCTCGACGAATATTGTTGAACACCACTAATACTAAACACCGTTGAACACCATTAAATTGATTAATAAAAATTAAAAATCTCAAGGAATCAACATATAATTATAATATAATTATAATTTTTTTTTAAATGAAATTTTAATTAAATTATTTTCCATATATATAATATTTTTAATCTTTTTTTAAAAATAATTGGATCAAATATCAACCTTAGTCAATTTAAAAAAATAAAAACCCTAAACCCTAAACATGAAACCCTAAACCTTAAACTATAAACCCTATCCCATAAACTTAAAACCCCAAACCCAACCCTTAATCGGTTTCAAAGGTTTGAAATCATTAGAGGTGTGTCATCGGCTCTTCTTTATCTCCATGAAGTAGGGGAACTTGTTCTGCATCGAGACATCAAAACCAGCAACATTTTGCAAGAACAACTAAAATAAATGTAAGCTCCTCAAATGAAAGGAAGGAATTGAGAAAACTGAACTTTAATCGGTTTGTAATCCAAATTCGTTAAACTTTTCTCGATTTTTTGAAGACTTTGGATTTAGGGTTTAGAGTTTTGGGTTTTAGATTTAGAGTTTAGGGTTTTTTATTTTTAAAATTGACTAAGGTTGATATTTCATTATTTAAAAAAATTAAAAATATAATATATATAAAAAATAATTAAATTGAAATTTAATTTTAAATAATTTATAATTATATATTAAGTCCTTAAAATTTTTAATCTTTATTAATTAATTTAATGGTGTTCAACAATATTTAACGTTAATGATGTTTAGCGATGTTCGTCGAACGTGATAGACTCATCCATATGCAAAACTCTATATTTACATTTTTTTTCTATATTATAAACGTATGTGCATATGCAAGCAACCGAGAAAGGTAAAATCATCTTACTTGTCTTAGACAAGTTTGAATTTCATTTCAAAGAATGTAAAATTCGCTTTTTATCTTGTTGATGAAAATTTACTCAATAATATCATATAATAATTATCCACATAATTTGCTTTATATTTTTTTTGAAAAAATTAGAATAATTATGAATTTACTCTCATCTTTCAAAATTTATGTTTTGCCCCACCCTTAAATTCTGACTCTGTCTCTAACCATTAACTAAAGATATTTATTTCATCGAGATTTGTTTCACTCTACAATATGCTGAATAATTTTTTATATCTATCTATGTTTAATCGATTTATTCAGATTAAATATTATAAATGACAATTATAAAATAATTTTTCAAATCTATCTCAATGTTAGAATTTATATCAATGAATATTTTTTTAATGAAATACATTTTTACTAATTTATAGAGACAGGTTTGAAGGCGGCCAATCAAATTGTATCATTGCATATATAAGTGCTGTTGCTCAAATAAAAGATATAATAATACTTAAATATGCTCTAAATTTTATAAAAGAAAACCATTTTTAGAAACCACCAAATTTCGATGTTTTCTTATGTTAAATTAAAATAATATTATTAGTGTGCTTGGTAGGAATAATGAAAAAAACTAAAAGTAAATACAAATTTCTTATTTCTTTTCATTCATTATTTGATAAAATTAAAAATTGTAAATAAAAAAATATAAATTTTGAAAAATTTATATTTTAAATTAACTCACATCTCTACTCTATTTTCTCTTCTTTTCCTTTTAAATTTTGGGATGATTTATTTACATATGATCATCCTCTAATTTTTTTCTCTCATTTTTTCTTTCGTATTAAGCACATCTAAAATTTATTTTATTTATTCTCATTTTTTACTCTTTTCGCTTCTTTCTTTTACTTTTCCGCTCAACTAAGCACAAACAAGATTTTGTTTCAAATAGATGAATACCTTTCCAGCAGCCGGCGCCCGCATTCTTAAATGACGGCTCAGACAATCCTATCCACTATATTTTGTCATAATTTTCCAAAAAAAATTGTCACATTACATAAATATATATTTTTAAAAAACCTGTTTGGGTCGATTAAAATATGTAAAAACTTTAAACCAATCCTTGTCAATCTTTGATAAAAAGAAACTATAAATAGGGAGCCTCTCAATCCAATGTCCACAAAAAATCATCTTTGAAATTAGGGGGAAAAAATGAAGTCTCCCCATCGATTTTTAATGTTGTTGTTTCTTTTAGCCGTTCTCTTCTCATCGTCATGTGCAACTTCACTACATGAAGATTTTCTTCGTTGTCTTTCTTTTAGTTCTAATGGATCTTCTCCTATTTCTAATGTGATCTTCAAGCCTCAAAATTCTTCATTTTCATCCATCTTGGAGTCCACAATTCGAAACCTTAGGTTCTCGGCATCATATACGCCGAAACCTTTGGTCATCGTAACGCCATCGACCACATCCCATATTCAAGCAACGATTTATTGCAGTAGAGCACACGGGCTCCAAATTCGAACCCGAAGTGGTGGTCATGATTTTGAAGGTCTTTCTTATGTATCTCGAGTTCCGTTTATCATTATCGACTTGGTTAATTTCGGATCGGTTGATGTTGACGTAGAAAATAGAGTTGCTTGGGTTCAATCCGGTGTAGTTCTCGGTCAACTTTATTATAGGATTGCTGAGAAAAGTAGAACTCTGGCCTTCCCTGCAGGTACTTGCCACACTGTGGGAACTGGTGGATACTTTTCCGGTGGAGGTTACGGTTTATTGTTCCGGAAATACGGCCTCGCCGCCGATAACATAATCGATGCTCAACTCATTGATGTAAACGGAAGAATTCTCGATAGAAAATCAATGGGGGAAGAACTGTTTTGGGCGATCCGAGGCGGCGGCGGCGGCAGCTTCGGGATTGTCCTTTCGTGGAAGCTACGTTTGGTTTCGGTTCCGGAAACCGTGACTGCATTCACCATCAGCAAAACCATTCAAGAAAATGCAATCCAACTTATTCACCGTTGGCAATACATTGGACATGAGCTTCCCGATGGAATCTACTCATCGGTTACTCTAAACACGGTGAACGGAACCGTAATGGCTTCGTTCAGTTCATTGTTTCTCGGCGGCAGCGACGACCTCGTTTCATTGATGCAGGAGAGGTTCCCGGAGCTCGGACTGGTTAAACAAGACTGCATTGAAATGAGTTGGATCGATTCCATTCGTTACTTCGGCCAAATCCAAAACCAACCATTGGAGATTCTGCTCGACCGGAATTTCAAGAGCCCGCTTACAAGCCCTTACTACAAAGCCAAATCCGACTACGTCAAGAAACCCATCCCAGAAATGGGATTAAGGGGCTTATGGTCTATGCTTTCCGAGGAAGAAGCGGAGTCCGCGGTGGTTGGATTCTTTGCTTACGGTGGGATCATGGCTGAGATCCCGGAGACTGCAAATCCATTCCCACATAGAGCTGGAAACTTGTACAAGATCTTGTACAACATGGGTTGGCAAGAAGATGACAACGTAAACTCTGAGAGGTACATACAATGGATTCGAAGAGTTTACGATTACATGAGTTCTTTCGTTTCGAAATCTCCACGAGAGGCTTATATAAATTATAGGGATCTGGATATCGGAACGAACAACGAAGAAGGGAACACAAGTTATGCAAAAGCAAGCATCTGGGGTAGGAAATATTTCAAGAATAACTTCAACAGGTTGGCGCGCGTGAAGACGATGATTGATCCACAAAATTTCTTCCGGCAGGAACAAACCATCCCTCCTCTGATTTCTTCAGGAAACAAAACAGCGCATTAAATATATATATGTTTGAATATATTTGCAGGCACGAAGCTACAGCTATGGTGAGAGGGGATGTAGCTCTCAACCTTAAAAATATATTTTATTTGATAAAATATAGGCTTATTTTATAATTTATGTTTAAGATTTATCTAATAATATTATCTTTAAGATATAAACTCTTCTATGTATGTATGCATTTAAACAAGTTTGGGTATGTTATTTTTTAAATATATATATATGTTTGAATATGTTGTACTTTGTGCAGTTAAACTTATTTTTAATCAAATAATGACTTAACAAAATTATAAAAGTATTGCGGAAACATTTTTTTGACAATGATAACTGAATTTTATTAAAAAAATGAAAGATATTACAAATACAATGCATTTAGAAGAGAGAATAATGAGGACTAGCCCATCAAAATCTCATGCAAAAACCTATGAGTACAAAGAAAAGTAAATATTTCCGTAGAGATTTGCACACCGTCAAAATTCAGAAGCCTTCTCGAATCTCTTTGTCCCTATCCAAACGAGACACACTATAGAATGAAAAAAGAGTGGTAAGCGAGCCAAACTATCAGACAGATTACTCTGCTACCCAAGACTAATTACATCGGCAAACAACCATCAACCGAGTCAGAATCTATCTTTCTATGACCACGGACAGAATCATAATCAGAAACTAACATCGTGAAGATCTTTGTGCGAAGACCAAACGACCACTAAGGTATGCTGAAATCATACCAAAACGACAGATGAAACGAAACCAAAAAACAAAGAAAACGTGCCACAAAGGCAAACAAAAAGCGTGCCACAAAAATAGATATTTTTATTAAATAAAAAAATTTAAAAAATAAACAATATAACAAATAAAAGCAAAAAAATAAAAAATACCAACAATCGACAATCAACATTTAAAAAGTCGCTGGCCAACTCAAAAAATAAAAAATAGCAGGCTGGGGCTATTTTGAAAGAAAACTATTTCTGGAACATTTGAAAAGTTTAAATAGTGGCCTAACAAAGACGGTCAAAATTTATAAGGTATTTTCGTGCTATATACAACTACTATTTCCCTTTTCTGTTTCCATGATTGTACTCAATCTTGAAAAAAGTTTCTCTAATTAAATAATATTTTAATATTTTTAACGTGATCTTCTGTTTTTTTCTTCTTAAATCATAAAACTTATGCACACTATATAAATAAACTTATTAAAAATTATATATATATATATATCTTTAACTCAAGTCTCTTGAAGAGACTAACATCTTTTTATGTGAAACAATTACTTAATTTCTAAATATTAAATATTTAGGTTGAAATGATCAGATTAATTATATAATTTATAAAATTTAAATTAAAAACGACAACGTTTAAAACCCACCGCATCCCAGAAGTGCCAACCAAAACACAATTTCATTGAAAAATTAAATTAAATATTAAATAATCTATGATATAGTGAATACTTATAAATTTAACTTAAAATTGTTATCAATTTCTATTAAAAAAAATTGTTATCAATTTAATCCGATTTCACTCACCATTACCTGAATTTCAGGTTAGACTTGGTCTGGGCCGAATAATGACTTTATATCTTATTCTGTTAGTCCAGTCCAACATCATGCCATGTCAGTTTACGCCATGTTTTTAAATATGTTAAAGTTCACAAATGGTAATTGAATTTTTAGTTAATTATTTAATTTGGTAACCAAAATTTTAATTATTTTAATATTACCATTAAATTTTTAGTTTTGTTTTAATGTTACCATTGACCCACTAACAGCCGTTAACATCTATTAAAATATTTTGTATAATAACACATTTAATCCTCAATAATTATATATTTAAATAATTTAGTCATAATTTAAAAAAAACAATAAATTTAAACTTAAACTCTCAAAACCCTAACCCAACCTTTCATCAGCGTCGCAGCAGTGCTGTCACTACCGTGCCGACATCTTTGCTTGCTTGCAGTGCGACCGAGTGGCTCAAGTCTGCCCGGTTTGCAACCGCCCCAACAATTTAGTTCTATGGGATTCGATGATTTGGCAACACAAATCAAACGCCAAATAGACGAATTGTAATCTAAAGTTTTTTTAATCTTAATTTGGTAATTGAACTTTGAAAAAAAATTCTCGAATTTATACTTAATGTCAATATAATATTTTAACAGTCAATTAAGTTGTTTCATGTGTAACATTATCATTTTGACCAATCAAGAGTTAAATTAATTTGAGATTTTTTTAAGTTAAAGTTTCAATTGTAATATATTATAATCAATAAAACTAATCATTATAAGTATTAACTAAATTCAAATGACAAACATTAAGACTTCACTTGGTTGGGTAGAAAAATGGGATGAGGGAGAGAAAAAACGGAAAGAAAACAAAATTTAAGCGTGCTTGGTATGAAATAAAAGTGAAGAGAAAAAAGATGGGAGGATAGATCATTTTTCATCATCATGTAGGGATGTAAACGAACCGAACGTTGAGCGAATCGTTCGTAAACCGTTCGGTGGGAAGTTTGTTTATGTTATTTTATTTATTAAATAAACGAACATGAACAAAAATTTTTGTTCGTTTAATTAAATGAACGAACACAAACAAAGGGCTCAACGTTCAGTAATCCATTCATTTATGTTCGTTCTTTTATGATCATTTATGTTCGTTAAATTTATTCACAAATGTCTACGGGTGAGCATTAGATCGAGTCGAGTAAAAAAATTTCGAGTTATTCAAGTTGATAAGTCATATTTTATGACTCGTTAAAAAATTCTTTCTTATCGGCTAGGGGTGTTCATTGTTCGGTTAAACGAACTAACCGACCGAACCAAAACAAAATTGGTTAATTGTTAGATAATTTTAGGTTTTGGCTAATGATTAAGATTTTTTTTCAAATTTCAATTATCGAATAATTCGGTTTAAAATCGGTTAATTAACTGAATTAATCGAACTAACCCAAACTATTAAATATTTAACATATTATATATGTTATTTATGTTCGTTTATGTTCATTTGTGTTCATTTATGTTCGTTTATCATTTTAACGAACGAACACAAACAAGCCACATTCCTTTAACGAACGAACACAAACAAGAAATTTTGTGTTCGTTCATTTGTTCGGTTAAAGTTAAACAAATGAACATGAACACCCTCTCGTTCGTATTCGTTCAGTTCATTTACAGACCTATCATCACGGGTAAAATTAAATCATCCCAATTTAAATGACAAAGCTAAGAGACAATAACGAGAGATGTATATTAGTTCAAAGCTTAATTTTTTTTTCTCATTTTTAACCCTATCAAGCAATGCGTGGAAAGAAAATTATTTTCTTTTTTTCAACTTTTGCATCATTTCTATCAAGTACACCAGTAAAAATAAAAAATAATTTTTCATCCTTTCACTTTCCTACCACTTTAGTTTTCTATCCTTCTAATTTCTTGTTTTGTTTGGTTGGAATGGGAAAATGAGAGAATAAAAGAATGTAAAGAAAAAGTAAAACAAAAACAAATCTTGCATGACGATGTTGTAATGAACAAAACTAAATAATGACATAATTTATTTATTTAGACTTTGTTTTTGGTTGCATTCAACACTCTAAACGGAACCTTAGTCCAGTTGAAATGCAGCAATAGACAAAACAAACTGTTACTGATAATGCTCGACACAAATGATTATATACACCTGACACAGTGAACAGCCAACTATAAATGCAGTCTTATCATGGCACAATCCACTAATTTAATTTCCCTATACATGCTTATTTGCGTTCCACCAACATTCAGACGTGCTCATCAGTTTTCATTACACGAAAGAAACTAATCGAAAACATCAAATTTGGTTCCAGGGAAGAAAGAATCTGCTTCCATCCTTTCTTCCCGGGAACCAGATACATTCCTGAAAAAAGAACAAGCTTTTGCATACGAAACAACATGAACAGAAACGGGATCAGTTGTGCAGTGGATTCGGTCCTCCGGGGACGACTTGATGCGACACATCCTGAGCCGGCGTGTGCTTTTTCTGGTTCCCAGAAACAGTAGGAGAACTTGCAGAAAAATGTTGTTGTGTTTCCTGGTAGGAAGCCCAAGTGATGAGTTGCCGACAACTAGAAAGATGGACTGTTGTCAACATAATTGCCAAAACCAGAAGTGGAAGAAAAGGACTAAGAGTTTTCATGGTCTGAAAGGACTGCCCAAATGGAAATGGATCTTCTGAGTTGGATTTCCAGGTTTCAAGTCTATATATAATGGTAACATGCAACCGTTTAGAATGACATGAATGCCCATATCCTAATCATTATTAAGCCAAAAATGGGATTAAATCTAAACTACATATCAGATATGAAGTTTTTTTTGTTTAACCACCCGTATCCTACTCATTTTATCGACTAATTCGAATCAGGTTATGTAGAGGCCTAATATAGAGTGAACCTCTCAATCCAGTTTTTTCCATTCAAAATTTCAAAATTTGAACCACTGACTTTGCTTAAGAGACCTAACAGATTATCCCGCTAGAACAACCGGTAAATACCAAGTTTTTAAGTCGGCATATGTTAATGAAATCCAGCAAGATTCCATGTTTTGCCTGATAATTTCGTTGGTAAAACGCTGGAAGGCAAAAAAGGGTTGTTAGCCAAGAATGATTGAACGCGTCTCCTGTCAATTTCAAGAAAGGGTTAGTGGTGTTCCAAGGGACCTAAGCATTGAATAAATTGTACATTTGATAGGAAATGTGAATGGCCCTCAATGCTCACTCAACTGCCAGCCTCAGAAAAGTGAAAATGGTTAAATTGAAATCACCTGTCCTTTCACCTTTACCCCCTCTTCCATTGTACCATAGCTGTTATTGTGCTAGAGGGACCTGATTAACAGGGAGCTTCTTAACCACTGTTTTCATATCTCGTGGGGGCTACTAATCTCTATCATATCAATGTTATACAGGAGTTATATCGACGACAAATAATAACAGCGAAACAACAAACAAAATAAGAAAAGAAAGAACACTAAAATTTAGGCTAACAACCTCAAACAAAAAATACATTAACGACTGCTAATGAAATCCAATCACGATTCTATAATGTCGATTCCTAAGTCGCAACGATAACGCCTCACCTCTACGTAGTTCACCTATTTACAGGGTTTTTTCAAAAAAATATTAATGACTGCTAGATCTCTCATGCCTTTATATAGCCTTTGTAATCCTAACTCAACTCATATTAGGATTTTAATATATATATATACATTAATATATATAATCCTAATTTAACTTTAATTAGAATTTCAATATATATATTAAATATACAATCATGATTCAACTTAATTAGGATTTCAATATATATATATATAATCTCAATTCAACTTAATTAGGATTTCAATATATATATTAATTTAAATCGAATTATATTATTTATATATTAAAAGAGTCATAATTACAATAATTATTTTCTTTTAATATTTATCCAACAGTTAAATTATATATATCAAATATATATTAATTTAACTAAATTCGTGTACAACAAATTTGTATATATATAATTCGTTTAATATATGCTCATTTCAATCGTGGGTGTGACCTTGTAGGTTCATGTAACGTCAGTAATAAATATTAGAACATTTCTAATATTACAAATAATGAATGACATCTAGCAATATGTCATTATCACCTAAGTTACAAGAAATCATGATTCGATGTAACCTCTTCGTGATTAACTCTTTTCATGCATTACATCCTTTTGTCCTTTATATCTAGATTGGGCACAAGTCATGAAACAGTCACACTTGTATAATCCATCTAATATTTCTTGATATCTTGAGTAGACTACTATAAACGAATAACTTTGATATCTCATATCAACTTATTCGAGCATAGCCATGCATTTTTAGTCTCACTCAATCAAGTGGCCTACGATATTACTCCTATTATGTAGGAAGGACAAATCCTATCTTGATCAACCATATCCTACTACATAGATTGTGACATATCCAATATCAGTCTTTATAGTGTAGTCAGTTACGACACACGTTTGACTGTATCAAAATATGTCACTCACGATGTTGAAATAATGATGACCTCAAGTTTGAGGATCATACATGTAGTCATCACTATGATCAATGTTGTGACTGTCACATAATAATCTAAGAAACATGCTCATAGCGAGTTAATTTAGTCTGTCATTCTCTAACACATACTTATGTATTGATTTTGATATCTCTATGTCAATGACAACACTTTATCATCAATCAACTACATATTAGTATTAATGCATTATTGTTGTCCATGCCCACAATAACACTCGACTAAGGAAATTTAAGAATAATCATATTATTCTAAGGAATTTATTATAATTCAGTTTATTTATGCACGCAGAATAGCAATTGAAAATAATAATGGCAATGCTTATGTATTAATAAACAAGGTAAAACAAATGTCATTTACAATTATCTTATGATTGGTTTAATCTATATAGTTTATTTTTACAACGCTGAGTCTATGCATTATTTTCTATTTGAAACTCTTGACCCATCCACTATTTTTTGTTTAAATTTTACAACAAATTGTTGGTCTAGCGGCTAAAAAAGAAAATTAACATTTTTAGTTATCTATGGTTAGGGTTGTAAACGAACTGAACGTTCAGCGAACCGTTCGTGAATTGTTTGGCAGAAAGTTCGTTTATGTATTAAACGAATGAACATGAACAATATTTTCTCTCCGTTTAATTAAATGAACGAACATGAACAAAGGGCTTGTTCATTCATTTACGTTCGTGAACGTTCGGTAACCCTTCTGTTTATGTTCGTTTAAATTTATTCACGTATTTCTATTTATATGTATTATTTTTATAACAAAAATATTATATTTAAAAAAATTAAAAAGCATATATAAAAAATATGAAGTGAAAAGAAAAAAAATTAAACAATACTCAACGTACAAGACTTCATAGTTCTTTAGAAAAAAATAAACAATAATCAATGTACGTTTGCGTTCGTTTATTATTTTAACGATCAAACACAAATAAGAAATTTCGTTCTTTTAATTGTTCGTGTCGTTCATTTGTTCAGTTAAAATTAAACGAACTAACATGAGCATACTCTCATTCATATTTGTTCGGTTCGTTTATATGCCTATGACTATGTTTATAGATTCTATTGATATGGCGCTTAAAAAATTGCATATCTACGAATTAATAAAAGTTATAAACTAGAGGCAAGGGTGAAGCCAAAAAAAAAAGAAGAAGGCATAAAAATAATTTTAACTCTTTAACGTTTATAATTTTTGTCGCTTTGACCCTTATTTTTTTAAGATAAATTTAGCCCTCAATATGTATCTTTTTGTCAAATTACTCATTGGCCAATTGTATTATTCTGGGCGTATGGGAATTCGTTTTCGAAAAACTAAAACATGGATCATACTTGACAAAATGCAAAACTTTCAACCCCCCATAAATAAGCTGCTACCTCTGCTGTAATGCCCCTATTAACTGTAGTGAAGAGTTATCTTGGCATTTTGTAATTTTCAAACTCATTAACTATAATGACTGTTGAAAGGAGTTAAGAGTTCTTATCTGAATTTTTCAATAAACGACCGAGGGAAAACTATGTAGGAGACCAAGTCCGAGAGAATTTTGTTTTATTTTTAATTATTAAATATATTATTGAATTTTTATTTTTTATAGTCTTAAATTAAAATGAAGTTATATTTCAGGTGTAAGCATGTGATCGGTTAGATCTATGTCATTTAAAATGTATGTTAGATGCATATGTTATGCCATCACAATTAATTATTTAACGGTCTGATTAATATTGTAGTTAAAAAATGAGTAATTTGACAAAAAGATATAAGTTAAGGACCAAATTTATCCTAAAAAATAGTTAAAATGAAAAAAATTGTAAACGTTAAGGGTTAAAATTATCCTTATGCCAAAAAAATATAGGGTATTTCAGCTTAATATCATATACTTTTTTATAGGACTAAACTCAAATATATCAATTTGGGGACAAAAAGATAATTTTATCATTTCTTTAGCTTTAAAACCTAAGAGACTAAAAGGAACTTTTACCATCTAGAGGGCCATAACCGTTATTAGGGGTGCGTAAAAATATTTGATACGACTGATTCGATCCGTTTATTTGTTGATATGATCTGTTTTTTTATTTATTTTTTGAATTAGATATTGATCACAATATTTTAAGTTTTGGGCTATTCGAAAATCTAAAATTTTACGAATATGAATCTTGTTATATTTAGCAATTTGATGCTTGTTACATCCGAAAATCATAGATGTGAATCTTGTTATATTTGGTAATTTGTTGCTTTTTATATTTAAAAATTTAAAATTTTCATAGATATGACCGCCAAATGCAATAAAAATACTTAAACCAAATTATATATTCGAATATCTGAATATCCAAATAAATAATTTTTTTGGATTGAATATAAATCACTATTTTATTGATCAAATATTTTAAATATATGATTTTTCAAATCAGATTCGATATAAAAAAATGTACACCCCTGACCGCTACCAGCCCCTTGTCTATGCCTATTTTACGTTTTTTTTATATGCTACTACCATGTTTCATTTTATGGTAAAATTGGACAAAAATTAGAAGAAGAATGATCAAAATTTTCAAAACAATACATAGATTAGGTGTAAAAAAATCAAACTGAATTAAAAAAATTCGTTACAAAATGAAAATATATAATGCACTATCTAAATTAATTAACAATTGCTTAAATAAAAAATCATCCCCTAAACTATACCATTTTTTTCTTTTACTCATTGAACTATTTTTTGGTCAAAATAAATACCTAAACTATTATATTTTTGGTCACTTTAAGTCTAATATTATTTAAGTTAAAAAAATAATTTCGGCTAATAAGATGTTAACATCTCACAAAGATTTTTTTGACAAAAAAATAGTTTAGGGACTAAAAGCAAAAAATAGCATAGTTTAGACTTGTAATGATCAGAAATAATAGTTTAGATACTTACTTTAACAAAAAAATAGTTTAAGGACTAAAAATAGAAAAAGCTTAATTTATGGACTAATTTTTCATTTAAGCCATTAACAATCCATACTAGAATTGCCCATTTGTATCTTCCCTTTGCCTCCAGCGCAATTTTATGCCGCCGGGAAGAGAAAGGTTTCGATAAATTTATACGATTTTGGAGAAGCCGGGGAGAGGAGAGAGATGGTAACGTCACCGGTGGTCAATACGTATCCACTCTCCAGCTACACCTTTGGCACCAAAGAGCCCAAGATGGAGAAGGACACCTCCGTCGCCGATCGCCTTGCTCGCATGAAAGTCAAGTAATTTTATCACTCCCTCCTTTTCATTTCCCTTTTTCAGTTACATCTTTTACAGGATCTTTAAAAGCCCTAAATATACCTCCGGTTATCCCTTTTGGTTCCCTCTATTGTCAAAGTTGCCGTTTTTAGTTTTCGATTAAGATTCGTTTATGTTTTGATCTATAAGGTCTAATCAGAATTCAGAAGGATATTCATTTGGAACGATTGGATTTATAAATCGAAACGAAATTACTAATTAATTTATTATTAGATTTGAACTGAGGTTTAGGAAGATTGTCGACTTCGCTTTTTCCCTGTTTCTGGAAAGGTTTGAGCTTTGATGAATGTTCTGTTGTTTTTATTCTAGACCCAAAAAACAAGAAATTGATGCTCTAATTCTAAACTAAAAGTTCCCGTTAAAAGATTAATTGTTGATGTAATAAGTTTATTGTGAAGACTGGCTTGTTGAAACCTAAGAGACTTTATACAATCTCAAGTTTGTAATTGCTGCCTATTGAATGCGGGTTGCAGTTATATGAAAGAGGGTATGAGGACAAGCGTTGAAGCGATTTTACTGGTATGTTGCTGGGCTTTTGGTTTGCATCATGCCGGAACATACTTTGTTCGAATTTATGTTGTAATGTTTATGATTCATTATCTTTTGTGAAAATTTATGATGATATTTTACCCTCCTAGATTTCTCCACAGTAGTTGAGCAATCATGTTTCATTGCTTTTATTTTGAATTATTGATATGATTCTCTTCTGTTGCCCGTTTTATGTGGATTTGAGTAGTTATATTCATTGCATTGAAACTTTGGAAAGACTATGCTGCAGTTCTACTTAGTTTTTTCATGACAATATCTGCCTTTATTATGGAACGATAAATGCATTTTATTGCGGACTTGGTGCTTTATCATTCTTCTGATAAAAAAATAGAATACCCTTTAAAATTTTAAGTTACAGAGTACAGACGAGTTATTAACTTTAACATTACAGCCTCTAGGACTTTGGGACTACTATATTTGTTGATGTAAACTTCTAAAGGCTTACTTGTCCAATATTTGGTTAACTGATAAGTTGCTAGACTAGAAAGAAAAGGTCATTCGAATTTTTATGAGGCCTCTAATTCTTACTTTTCAATTTTAGGCTGTTACTCTTTTCATTTGTAAGGTTTTGTATTAGTACTTTAGCAAAGAAGGAAAAGCTTGTTCTTGTATATCAGCCTCTCGGTTTTTACTAATTCTGCTCCAAAATCACGGTTTGATTCATGCTTGAGCATCAGTGGTCAATATATCTGGCCTATTGCTCAATTTTGTTTTTCGCAGAACGGAAGGTTTCCGTATCACAAAGCTCTATAGCTTGTGAAAGTGTTTATGTGTGACTACTAGTCAACCTGGCTAAAATTTACAACTATGTTTTGCATATTTATAGAGGAGACTGTGCATCAAGAAAAGAGGAATTGCATCCTAATACACGGATTCCATTTTAGAGGCACAAAACTTTTAAATTTTTTTGTTGACTATGATAATATCTTAAAAGAATTCATGGTCTTTTTTGCCATTATGAATTTATGTTATACTTTTGCTACCTTTTCCTTTACCTGCGACATATCGATTTGTATTATCATCCTGTGTTTACGGAAATTAGGAATAGGATTCTAAGAGACCATTTTTTAATGCTTGCCCTTCCATTTCTTTTTCTATTTTCTCTTGCAGGTCCAAGAACATAATCATCCTCATATTCTTCTTCTGCAAATTGGGAATACTTTTTGCAAACTTCCTGGTGGGCGCCTGAAGCCTGGAGAAAATGGTATCATCTTATTCTTTCTACTTTTTTCCTTTACATGAACCATCATCTTCTCTCCATACTTCTTTTCTGGTGTGCTATTGTGGAAACTCTGTTGTCATAACGCCTATGCTCCTTTTTTGGTTTCAGAGATTGAGGGTTTGAAGAGGAAGCTGACCAGCAAGCTTGGAGCTAATTCACCTGCTCTTGTGCCAGACTGGCAGGTACAGATTTGTAGTAATTATCTCACTAGGGTGAGGAGGGCAGGTTTTCCTCACAGTTACCTTTGAACGTTGCGGTGATATAGTTTGGAAACAATTTCTTCTAATGCTCGTTCCTTGTTACTTGCTGTAGATCGGTGAGGCTGTAGCCATCTGGTGGAGGCCCAATTTTGAGACCATGATGTATCCATATTGCCCTCCCCACATCACTAAACCCAAGGTAATCTGCAGCTTCATGTGGCTACTTATGAGCCATGCCATGCTTTCTTAACTTCCTCTATTGTTAATAATGCAGGAGTGCAAGAAGCTCTTCCTCGTTCACTTGTCTGAGAAAGAGTACTTTGCAGTACCGAAGAATTTGAAACTTCTTGCTGTACCGTTGTTTGAGCTCTACGATAATGTGCAGGTTAGGTGTATACCCTAGTTTTAAAAGGAAAAAAAGGATAGCTTTATTGCTCTTCTGGTTCTTCCTTCTAACAAGCCACATTTAAAATGTTGAACAGAGATATGGGCCAGTCATATCAACCATTCCTCAGCAGCTTTCTAGATTCCAATTCAACATGATCAGCACATGATCTTGGCATGGGATGTTGAAGATCTCGAAGCTTTCTGCTTGCTTCCTGACAGCTACAGCAGGAGAATATCGCTTCGGGTTCAAGAGCTTTTAGCCTCTACGTGACGGTACATAACGAGAGACTTCTGATTTGCGCTTTTGTTTTGGTTCGTCGAGACTTTTACATTTTTTATGTTTCATAAGTTGATCGACTTAGAATATGACGAATGGTAAACTCACGTTCTTAAATTTGGTTAGGAACCATTTTGGCACAACTAATCAGTGTGGGTTGTAGTGTACCTTGTTAGATGGTTTAATTTAATGGTTTTTATACGCTTTGCGAATGTTTAACATGCTATGGTTGTGGGGGTTTTAATGGGTTTTATCTGGGTCATGGATGTGAATGTTTTTCATGTACAACTGCCTTGCTCCCACTGTAATTAGTTGTGCATATCCAACAAGATATTAAAATATTAAAGTTTATCAAAGCCACATCTAATTAAAATCTTTAATTAAAAAGTTTCAAATTTAATATAACATTGTCCAATAAAAATAAAGCATGAAAAATTATCTTTCACTGATTTTTTGGATCGATTAAATTATACAAGTTCACAAGGAGAAGAGAATGTAAAGTATTTAACCATGATAATAAGTTAACAACACTGAAATATACAAATATATATATATATATATAACAAATGTATTATATGGTTCTAATCATAATAGACATCCATAAGTTGCAATTGCTTGTGCGTTTTTTGGGTCTCGATTAGGGGTGATAACGAGCCGACCTGAGCCTGGGCAGGCTCGACTCGAAAGTACTATTAGTAGGCTCGGGCTTGAAGTGGACAGTTTGAGCTCGGCTTGACTCGTTGCTTTCCTCATATTGCTTTTAGATATTTTTATTGAAGTTCAGAAAAATAACATGTGAAAATTTATTTGGGAAAATATAATAATTATTTTTGAAGTACACAAATAATCATAGTACATTTTTTAAATTATACAAGTTGGGATTTAAAGTCCACAAGTATATATGGAGTATATATAATAATTTTGAGCTTGTTCACGAGCTTTTCGAGCCGAACTTCAGTTGACTTGGCTTGACTTGTTAAGGTCTCGAGCTGAGCACGAGCTCGAGTCGAGCTCACTCGAGCCGAGTTTTGACGAGTCCGAGTAGCTTGCAAGCCGGTTATGTTCATTATCACCCTAGTCTAGATGCATGAATTATCTTGGAACTCACAAAAATGACCTTTTCTTATTGATTCTAGGTGGTCTCAAATTGCACAAAGTTTGCCTGGAAGAACTGATATTGAGATCAAGACCTACTGGCATTCATATCTGAAGAAAGAGTCCGGAATGTCGTAGAATTCGAAGCCGTTCGACATAGAACTCAATGCATCACCTCAATCACAGAAAATGCAGAATCTACTTTTTCTCCTCAATCCTTCCATCAAATTGGAAAATCGTCAGCCTGTACTTATCAAACTGTTCCACCGCATTATGGCATCGCTAAAGACCCTCCTAGAAGCTCACTGCCTAAGCTTATATTCGCCGAGTGGCTATCGGGACATAAGCCAGTGACCTCCTCAGGTGAATTTAACCCCGGTTCGAGTTCAAACTTTGAGGATCCTATCATGGATTCATATTCATTAAACGAGGGAGCATTTGGTGGTGATCTTCAAAATGGACTGAGCAATGCATCAGAAATGAAATGCTCAACTTACAGTTCAAGCTCAAATTCCAGATTTCAGGAAACGAATTTATTGGTCCTCTATATGGTGATTACATATGCAATAGTGATTTCAATATAAACAATGATGTAATGTACATATAAGAGAAAAGAGAAATGATTGGAAAAAAAGTATAAATTTTGCATCAAAACAATGAACCTGTAATTCCTCTTGGCTTTTAGCTCCAAGAATTTCAGTTTACATTCATCCTCTACAGCCATTCCAGATGCCGCGTTCGCCTAATCCCAAGTTCATGTTCCAACATAGGACCAAAACAAAGAAGAAAAAAACCAACAAATATATGAAGCCTGCATGACGAAAGAAAACCAACAAATATATGAATCAAAATCAGAACAAAATGTGGGGAAATGGAACTCACCATTTGTGGTCCAAGGGAAGCAAGTTTTGTACGAAGAGGAAGAAGAAAGAAAGAAAGAAAGAAAGAAGGGGGATAGGTGAGATGGGGAGGAGATCCAGATATTGAGAGGCGAGAGGAATAAGGTGATGCAGAGAAATTGAGGGCACAACAATGGAAAACATCTCTCCACAGCAATATTTGTTTTCTTACGTGTTGATTATCAGCAAAACGAAAAATTATTAGATGTGCATGGCTCACCACGTCATCTATAGTCTCATCCATTAATAATTTTTCTTCTCAGTTCTTTTTTAAAGTGAATCTTCATCTCTTTCCTACATGTCACTAAATGAATAAATCTCATTAGATGAGACTATAAATAAAGTGGTGAGCCGGGACTATATAATAATTTATCCAGCAAAACGCATGTCGATTTCTGGTTACATGGCCAGTTTTTTTTTTGTTGCCTATTTTCGGTAAAATTTCCTTATTTCTTTTGCCTAATAATTCAAAAGCAAGGATTGGCAAGGTCTTGATGCTAAAGTTGGAAGCCATGGTTTTCGAATGGAGAGAAACAGGGAAACTTACTTGGTGTTGTTCTTGTCATCCGATGACCATCGTAGTTTCACCTTGTCACTTTTGTATCCTAACACTGAAAGAATATTCGTGGTTAGAATTAGGGATAGACATTCGATCAGGTCGAGTCGAGTCGAGTCGAGTCAAAAAAAATTCGAGTTAATCGAGTTGAAGAGTCATATTTTATAACTCTAAGTTTATTTGAAATTTTATTGAATGGAGTCGAGTTTATGAAATTCAAGTCCAGTCAAGTTGTTCGAGTTTCTATTCAAATTTAATTGTAAACATTTATAATGTTATGAACTTATGCTAAATAGTTCCAATTTAAACGGTTTTTTATAGCCATATACAATATATATTTATATTTTCCATAGTTTTTTATATGCGATAGGCATATATAAGGAAGAATTTAAGGACTCGACTCAAACTTGAACTAATCACTAAAAATTTTGAGTTACTGGAGTTATTCGAAGTTTTATTTTAGAACTCAAACTTTATTTGAAATAACTTCAAGTCAAGTAAAAAATTTAATTTTTAATTTTGATTCGAATTTTGTTCACCCTAGAATGCAATCTACATTAAGTGACGAGTATTATCTCATCTACTTATTATTTTCACGCTTTTTTTTTCTAGAAAAAAAATTATAAAGTGAATTTGATTTTAAATTACTAACTGTATATAAAAAAATCAAATCATTAAAATTATTAATTTTCAGTTGATTTAATTCTTTAACGGGTTAACAAATATGGCCTAAGTCATATTTAAATTTATTTTCTAATAAAAAAATCATTGTATGAAAAAAATTACATCAAACGCTTTGGTTGTGGTGAGTCGAATAGTCGTGAGGCTATTGGTTGTATTGGAGGATTGTAACATGACACAGACAGAAAATGCTTTGGTTGTGGTGTTTCGTGAGATGATTCAACGCCAATGGGGTGTTTCGGTAGAATACATTGGTCGAGAATCAAACAGTATTGCCGATTGGTTTACAAAAAAATATGCCTGAGCAAGCGATAGGTGAAAACTTCTTTGAGGTACCACCTGAAGGCGTGCGGGATTTGCTGGCTACTGATAAGCAACATTGTGGGGTACACCAGACCACTGGAATTGGTTAAAATGAAAGAATTTTGGGATGTTGGTGATAGGGTGTTTCAGGTCTGTAGCTTTGTTGGCTTTTATAGTCGGGTGCTGTGTTGTTTCGGTTTTTGATCGCCGTTGTTCTTTTATTTACTTTGTAGTAGCCCTTCCGCATGTACTATTTTTCTTCTGTTAGATGTAGGAAGATTTTTTAACGAGGCATAGGGTTAGTGCTTTCTCTCTTATTAATAAAAAAAAATTACACCAAATATTGCTAGTCATATGTAAATTTATTTTTAGTAAAAATATCTTTTGAAAAAAGTTATCAAACGGGTCCTTATTCATATATAAAAATATATAAACTTTTTTTAATATTTATTCATATATAAATTTACTTTTTAAAATATAAAAATCATTGTACGCAAGAAAAGAAAATATTTAAATTTAACAGATTAATGCTGAGGAAACGCCAAATATGATTTTTATTTGCATAAATACTAGTATAAGCTAAGTTATAAACTATTTCAGTGTGTAAAATAAAATAAGTAAAAAGAAGGGCCCAACCGGGTTCGAACCGGTGACCTATTGATCTGCAGTCAATTGCTCTACCACTGAGCTATAGACCCACTTGACTATATTTGGGCCTACATTTTATTTTAGATGAGTTAGGTATTGAGCATATATATGCTTTTCTTCACATGGGATTATAGCAATATATGCCTACAATTAGTATATAAAATAGAGTTCCAAATTCAGCTATAACTAAAAGCCACTAGGATGCAAAAAGGGGTATGGAAAACGTGTGCTAAATGCAAGTGGACAGAAAAAAAAAAAAACAAAAACAAATTATGACTTGGATACCCAATTGAAAAGACACGTACTGCCACTATTTGTTGAGTTTTTTTTTTTGACCAACCTTGTAGATATAAAACGTTACAACTTCTTATCTTAGCTGATGCATGTCTTTATCTTGTCGAATTAGATATAAAATGTCAGGCTCCAAGCTTAACACTTCTCGGACTTGACTCTTTCCTTTACATTTTCATTTTTATCTTTATAAAAAATGTTTAAGCAATATATGATTACTTGTTTATGGATTGGACGGTTCATATGATTCAATCGAATTCGAGTAAAATAAATTCTACATATATTTTTTGAACAATTTCTACTTAGGGGAGGGAAAAGAAAAATTTTACTCCAATTGGGTCTTGAACTCACAACTTAAGGAAGTGAGAGAGTATCACTGAGAGCTTTAACCGCATGCTCTAGAGATTGTTGACAAATAAATTCTATATTTAACTGGATTATTTTGATTTGACTCGAATCTGAAATAAAACATTAACCTATTAGTAATAAAATGTAAAATAACACTTTTAGTCCCTCTATGTTTATAATTTTTATCAATTTAAATTGTTCACAAATTAATACAAAAACTCAATTTTGCAGAAAATAAAAAAAAAAGTATACAGAAGTTACGGAGAAAATCTTTCTTTTTACTAGGTAGAGAGATTAATCGAGTATAGACGAGTGAATTCGAATCGTTTAATCTTTATTTCAAGTCAATTTTAAGTTATAAAATGAGAATAAAATTTGAGCTAAATTTTGAACATCGAATTTTAAATCGTGCTTGTTTTTTTTTTTTTTTTTGCTCTTGTGCTCAGTCGGGCCAGTTATATCCCCAGAAAATACCCATAAATATTTGGTGACATATATCAAGAGAAGTGGCTAATAGGATATGTGAAGAGAGGTAATTATGTATGGTAGATGGAAAGTGACAATTAAGTGTTTCACACCTTTACTATATCCGTTCATTGAACCAAAAAAGTTAGAAAAACTCCACCGTCTGAGAGCCACCGGAATATTTGAGTTTGGACATAAGATAAATGTTGAAATCAAGGATTGGATAGCCGTTAATAGCAGTTGAATTAGTTGACCACCACCCTATTTTTATTACGCGAACTGAACATATGCAGTTGTAGTACTAAAGTGATAAAACTGTCAAACGTTAAGAGTAAATTTAGACATTATATTTTAAATAAAATAATCATCTAACTTTAAAATACAGAAAGAAGTACAAACAAATTAAGAGTACAAAAATAAAATAAAAAGCAAAAAAACTTTTCAATTTTATTATAAATGATGATAACTGAGCTCAGATGATATTCCGAACAGTGGGAACCCTCCTCAGTCAAAAACATATTAAATATACAAATCATGACAGAAACCGAATAAACTATTATTATATTATTCCTTAAAGAATCCAAAAGAGAATTCCACTCTTCCACGTTCCCACTCATGCAAGAATAGAAGGGTTTTCTTTAATATACTATTTAACACCTATGATGGGTGCTAAAGCTTCAAGATATTTAATTGATTTAAGGTCACACATTTAGAATTTCCTTTATGATAAATTTAATTTCATAAATGATTCAAGGTCATGCCTATGATGGGTTTATATAAATGATTTGTAATTGAAAAAAATGTATTAATTTCTAACTAAAAATATAATGTCTACCAACAAAATACAGAAAATTAATCGTTAGACTTACTTTAATGGATACTTTAATAAAAAAATATAAGCTTCCTAAAAATTAATAGATATATGAACCCAACAAATGATCTTAGTGAAAAATAAGATGATGTTTATTCTGAGAGACATGAGTTTAAATTACTTTGTCTTCAAGGTGTGCATGCCTTGTCAAATGGTTAATATGTATGAACATATACTATCTTGTAATCGGACAAAAATCTCATGGCCCTTTCTATTCTCAAACACTAAAAAATTAAATTCTAAGTTCTAACCCTAAATTATAAATCTTAAACCCTAAAACATAAACCCTAAAAATACATTATACCCCAAAATTCTCTAAACCTTAACCCTAAACCCTAACATTAAATCTTAACGTTAAAAAATAAACCTAATTTTTTTAGTACATAACATAAGTAGAGACACCGAAAAGAGGAAAAAGATTTATTATATTCCTTCTAATCATGTTAATCCTATTAAAAAATTAATAGAGATATTAAAGAAAGGGTCAACGTTAAGTGTGGAAGGCAGATGCGAATCAGTCAAAAGTATCCAACTTGGAGTGAACTGATTGGACAGAAGCTGACCAGATTTTTAATTCCGACCGTGTATGGTTAAGCCGCATGAGGATTAGGAACCAATATTTGACAAACAATAGTCAATAGTCACGCTGGTCGGCGAAACCTAAAATCCAAAAGCAACATTTTTTGTTTTGGATTTCATTTTATATTTTTTTAAAGTATTTATATTTATATACGTTTTTTTTATTTATTTTGGGTGAATATGTTTATATCAGGGACGGAATCAGAAATTTATTTAAAGGTGCCATTTTTTATCTATATTTTAAAAAGAGTTAATTTATAGATAAAAGGATATAAATTATTTATATATGAATGTCAATTATATATATTTTTTAAATTTTTATATACAAATTATATAAAAATATATTTTTTAAAAAAAATTGGGTTCACGTATGATTTGTATAAAACATTCTTTTTGTTTAATTAATAAAATGAAAAAAATAAAAAAAAAACTTTTTTATGGCATCATATATGAATATGTTACGCATATTGTATGAAAAGAAAGCTTGAAAAGGATGGAAAAGACTGGGAAAGAAATTCAAACTCAAAAACCTGTGAAGCAAATAGTCAAAACTCCGACATTCTTGAAGTTGAATTGAACTACCCCCTCGTCTTCTATAAATACCCATTTCATTATCTTCATTGAATATCAAATCAAATTCATCTGATTGTGTATTAGCTTTATAAACAAAGAGCTATCCAAGCTAGTATAAATGGGATTTTCGGAGCAATCCCAAGCATTTTTGAGCTTAGCCATGGTGGCTTGTCTTGTTTATTTGTTCTTGAGATTGTTGTTCTCTTGGTGGATTCTGCCCATTCGAACTTACCGTAGGATTAAGAGGAATAGGTTTGGAGGTCCAACTCCTAGTTTCCCTCTGGGAAATATTACAGAGATGAAAAACAGTAAGAATGTTGATGATTCTTCACTTGGATTCTCTGCTATTTCCCACGATATACACTCCACCGTGTTTCCTTATTTTGCAAAGTGGCAAAAGACTCATGGTAAGTCTTTGAGTTTAAAACCTCCCACAAACAAAATGAAGATCGGTACTTTAATTTGTTAATGACGGTTTTTGTTCTGTTTGGGTTGCAGGAAGACTGTTCATCTACTGGCTGGGGACTGAGCCATTTTTATATATTGCTGACCCTGAGTTCCTTAAGAAAATGACTTCGGGAGTTCTGGGGAAGAGCTGGGGAAAACCCACGGTGTTTAAACGTGATAGGAAGCCACTGTTCGGAAGTGGTTTGTTGATGGTTGAAGGAGAAGACTGGGTTCGTCATCGCCATGTTATCACTCCTGCATTCTCCCCAGCCAACTTGAAGGTCTCTCTCCTTTCCTACTCTCATAAAATACTCTGAATATTGACATTCCAACTTTAACATATATAGTGCAGATTCAGAAAATGAAGTTTATTTTCTACTTTTGATATTGTAGGCCATGGCAAGCTTGATGGTGGAACCGGCCACAATGATGCTGAACGAGTGGGCAACCCTAATAAACTCCGGTCAACCTGAAATCGATGTCGAAAGAGAAATCACGACAACGGCGGGGGAGATAATTGCGAGGACGAGCTTCGGTTTGAGCAACCAAAAGGGGAGTGAAGTGTATGAAAAACTGAGAGCCATGCAAATCACCCTTTTCACCTCCAACCGTTACGTAGGTGTTCCTTTCAGCAAATGGGTTTGTCCCAGCAAAAACCTGGAAGCCAGAACACTTGGGAAAGAAATAGACCAACTCCTTTTGTCCATCATCGAGGATCGTAAGAAGGCTTGGGACGGATCCCCTCAGAAGGATTTGTTGGGTTTACTGATGGAAGGCAGCCACCTCGACGGCCGGGCAGGGAAGAGCTTGACGACGAGGGAGCTTGTTGATGAGTGCAAGACGTTCTTCTTTGGTGGCCATGAAACCACAGCGTTGGCACTCACTTGGACCTTGCTGCTTTTGGCCTTGCATCCCCAATGGCAAGACCAACTGAGGGAGGAAATTAGAGAGGTGATCGGAGACGGTGATGACATCGATTTTTCTCGGCTTACCGGCTTAAAGAAGGTACGTTTTTTTTTACAAAAACATAAAGTAATCTCGAGTCTTATCCATTTCAACTGTAATTTCGATTTTATTACGTGGAGCAATGTCAAGGATTGATCAATCAAATGTATATATATATACTTTTATGCATGAATTATGCAACGATTTTCACGTGGATCAATGTTTGCAAAGATATTGATTATTTTCTGTGGCTACGATTTGCAGATGGAATGGGTGATGCAAGAGGTGCTAAGACTCTACTCACCAGCACCAAATGCACAAAGGCAAGCAAGAGAAGATATAAAGGTGGATGATCTCATTATCCCCATTGGAACCAACATCTGGATTGACGTTGTGGGCATGCACCATGATCCGGCTTTATGGGGGGGCGACGTTAACGAGTTCCGACCGGAGAGGTTCAAGAGCGATAATCTATACGGAGGATGCAAGCACAAGATGGGGTTCTTGCCATTCGGGTTCGGAGGGAGAATGTGCGTTGGGAGGAATTTGACGATTATGGAATACAAAGTTGTATTAACCCTTATGCTCAGGAGGTTCTCCTTCTCAACCTCTCCAAATTATCGCCATTCTCCTTCTATCATGCTTTCCCTAAGGCCTAGATATGGACTGCCTCTCATAGTTCAACCTCTTTAGGCTTTTTTCTAATGGTACAGTCCTCTTCCAAAAAAAAAAAAATAGTGGTACTGTACAGTCGACTTTTTATTAGGACAAGGGTTAAAAAGTAGTTATTAAAAGGGCATAACAATTTACACCAAACTGTTTCATCTTCTTTTCTATGTATTTCTTTTCCTTGCATAACTGTATCATAGCACCTACTCTATGTTATTTGTACTCTTTTCTTTTAAAATATATACAAGAATTGCATATTTGAAAGTGTGAAATATGATTCTTTATATATGAAATATTATAGTGAAACATATTTATATCAAATAAATATTTGTATTCGACACATTTAGAGTGTGAATAGAATAGTATATAAAGATGGATTCCTACTTAAAATGTTGCTTTATGATATGGACAAAAATTATCTACCTTTTTGGTGCCTCTTTCTATCGTTAACTCTAAAAAAATATTAAATTTTAAGTTTTAACCTTAAATTCTAAATCTTAAATCATAAATCATAAACGCTAACCTTCAACCTTAACCCTAAACCATAAACCTAAGGGTTCGTTTGACTCTAGAAAATATTTTCTATTTTCATTTCTTATTTTCATTTTCAAGTTTTCAAAAAATGAAAATCATATTTGGTTAATATAAATGAAAACTTGTTTTTAAAAATAAAAATAGTGAAAACGTATTTGTGTTTGGTATCCAGTTTTTCAAAATGAAAATGAACAAGTAATCATCAAATAATTAAATTAAAATAAAAATATAATGAATTAAATATAATTAAATAGAAAAACTTTAAAATCAATAAGAAATAATCTTTATTCTTAATAAGAATAATATAAAATATGTTTCACTGGAAGTAACTATTACCAGTTCCTAGTGACTATTTTTGGATTTTCAATTCTGCCTATAATTAATCCATAATGATGTTGTAATTTTGTCTCTAACTTGAGTCATTTCAGCTATTTGTGACACATCAAAGGTGATGTGCTCCTCATTTGAACCAGAAGAAATTGCTTTCGTGTCACCAAGTTCTTGTTCATTTTCTCTTTCATCCTCTTCAAACAATTCATCCTTTTCAGCTTCCATCCTAATAAAATTATGCATAGTACAACATGCATTCGGTATATAACGTTGTTTTCTAAGAGGATAATTGGGTATATCCCTCAATGTACCAAATATTTCTTTCTACACACCAATACTTCGTTCAATTACATTTTGAACAGAAGAATGTCTCATATTAAATAACTATTCTTTCTCTCAATAATACTTTGCTCAATTACATTTCACCTACCTATAAAGTCACGTGTATGGTATCTTTGTCCACGAAATTGTGCTAAAAGTTTCGGTATGTTTGGATATCACACGCCTATGAAATGAATACACTAATATTAAAACTAAAATAGAACAAAACTATCACAAAAATTGTCAAATAAAAGTAAAAAATGAAAATCATATTTATGAAGAGTAATAATAAAAATGAGAAATAAATGTAGGTTTAATTGTTTAGCTGGAAAAGAAGAGGAGGAGAAGAAGAATTCAAATGATTGATGAGATATAAAACTGGAGAGTTCATGCTTGAAGACTAAAAGAAATTGATATTTAAAGATTGAAAATTGATTAAAAAGTTATAAAAAAATTATCATTATAAGGATTTGATCTCGGGTTAAATAAACTTAAAAATTTTAAAATCCTTTGTTTTCATGTTTTCTATTTTTCTAAAATATTTTTAATGAAAATAGTGAAAACATCTTTTTAATGTTTTTAAATTTTCACTCAATTTTGTTTTCATTTTTAGGAATCATTTTCTAAATGTACAACCAAACACGTTTTCATCAATGTTTTTTATTTTCCAAGAAAATAAAAATAAAAATGACCTCTATTCTCTAGAACCAAACACACCCTAACCTTTAAGTGTGGGGCATAAATTAAGGGCACTAAAAATGAGCAGAGGATTTCTATTCTTATAATATACGAAACTTATTTAACTTTCTTTCAAAGAAAAAAGAACCCCTTGCAATATTAAATCAAAGATGGAATTTGTTCGGGTTTTTTGTCGCCTCGACCCCAAATTGAAATTTAGAATTTTTAGTTTGATTTCGTCTTGTCCTGAATTTCATATATTTATCTCAATTCAACCACAATCCGATATAGTAAAAGCATAATCTTACTCCGGTTCAACCCCAAAATTTTAATAAAAATCCGACTAAACTTGATCCGTTCTAGATAAAAATTAATAAAAAATACTAAATATAATATATAAAAATATAATAAATAAATAAAATTATAAATATATCAAGTCAAGTTAGGTAAGAAAATATTTACCCTAAACCCAACATGACCCGTCCTGACTCAATTTTTTTCAAAATCGCCCACATCCTTCTCGAACTCGTTTTCTTTTTATTCAAAAAATCTATGCCTCTTGGGCTGGGACCTAACGGGACCAGATAATTTTTTATTCTTAATTAAATCATGTGATTCTTATGTATATTTTAGTAAATTCATAGTATATATTATTTAGGATATTTTATATGATATGATATTATTTTGTGTACTAATAGACTACTCTTTGACGTCGATAGTTTTAGTTGATGATACGTTATTGACCGAAAATGGAAACGTGAATTGCATGAGAGTTTTAAGGAAATATTTGACAGTTTTTTATTAGAACTCTCCATCCACTTTCTGGTTCCCACCGGAATAGAAATCTTTTATTTTATTTTTTGAAATTTTTATCTATGTTCCACGTTAAAAAAATAAAGTTTATAGTTAGAGTTTAGAGTTTAAAAATTACGGTTAGAATGTATGATTTAATTTTTTTAGTGTTGGGCATAGAAAAAAACACAAAAAAAGATAAATAATTTTTGTTCTTTTCAATGCCCTTTTTAGTGCCCCTATATATGTCCTAAAATTAAAATATTAGGTTTAAAGTTTAGAATTAAGGTTTATGGTTAGGATTTAGGATTAGTGTTTAGAATTTAGGGGATAAGATTTAATTTTTAAGGTGCAGATTTTATAATTTAAGATTTATAATTTAAAGTTAGAGTTTAAAATTTAATTTTTTAGCTGTCTCATATAGAAACTAAAAAATGATATTTTTCATTTTTTTCTCAATATCCAAACAAAAGTATAATCTACCGCCCCTCCAGAAAAACCCTCTTCAGTCTTCACTCTTTGTTAACAGTTAACACCAAACCTTTCCGGCTACTTCTTTTGCTCCAATTGCAGCGTGTTTTATTGTGGTGTCATCTCCTTAGCAAGCGGCGATTGTTGAGGCTGGTATATTACGCGGCGGCGATCTCCTTCGACCGTTTTAAAATCTTGGTCAAGCCTGGCCACGACGACCACCAATCCCTTCTCATTTATGTAGATTTTAATAGGATAATTATTTGATGCACTGATACTATTTTTTCATGAACGCACTTCTAAATCTGCCATGTATATCTTTAAGGCGCCATAAATTCTAACCTCTAAATAAATCACAAACTCTAAATTTTAAATCATAAATTTTATTCAAATCTTAAAATTTAACAACAAACACTACTTGTAGAAAATAAAAATTTCACAATCTATGCATAGAATATTTTATGACTTAAATTCAATAAAGAACAAAAATGAAAAAAAAAACTAATAAGAATCAAATTTAAAATTTAGCTTCATGAATTGAAAATTGATATTGATATTAGTATATATAAACTTAATTGAAGCATTAAACTTTGTTTCTTATCGACATGGGATTCATGAGCTAAGCTGCTAAAGAGTTTGTTTCTAAATTTTCTTATATGATCTTTATTTTTTAATTCATAAATCTCATATTGACAAGAAACAAATATTGCACTTCAATTACATCTATATAAACTAACATCAATAATATTTGAAATGCATTGAGTTAAATATCATGTTTGGTAATCATGGGTGGAAGTACCGTAAAAATTGGGGGTATAATTAACCCCACTTAATTTGTTGGGTATGAATTTTTAAGGATTTGATTTAAATTTTTCATAGAAAATATTAAATTTGACCCCACTTAATTTGTTGAGATGTGGGGTAAACGATACTTACTGTAATAATATGAGAATCACACATACATCGTACTCCAGTATGACCCCACTATATAAAAATATTAGTTCCGCCACTGTTGGTAATGGTTAGATTATTTTTTTAATTTAAGCTTTTTGTGCACTTATTTTCAATTAATTTTTTGTTTTATTCTGTTTCTTTACTCACGCATAAGCCAACGGTTGGTATATTCATAAAATGTTTTTTAATAGATATTCATAAAATGTTAAAACGCTTCCAAGTTCATACTATTTTATTTTAATTAATATGACAATAATTTTTTTTAGTTTAAGTTTCATTATATATGAATTTGACCAGAATTATTCACTTATTCTCTGGTCTTGGTTTAGATATATTCTTCGTTCGTATATGTATCGTAATAATTGTTTTTGAACAATTTCTACCTAAAAAGAAGGGGAGGGAAACTTTTGCTCTTAATGGGTCTTAAATCTACAACTTTAAGGGGAGAGAAGAGTGAAGTTAATAATAGGCAATAAAGCAATTTTATTATTTATATCCAAAAGCAATGGTTAGCAAATAATTGAAAAAGTTGAGGCACATAAATTTTCCAATCCAAAACCGTCGATATTATTATTTAGATTTTCTGCGGTGATTTTTCTTTCTTCATCTATTTTTCATATATATATATATATATATAAAAATATAATCCAATTATACTATATACAAATTTAATTAATTTTACACTAATTCATAAAACTACAAATATTATATATTCTCCCGAGAAAACAATAATATATTAGAGACAAAAAGGGAAAAGTGAAGTTATTGCCAAGCAGATGCGACGGAAAGGGTTCGGCTCATCCAACCGAAACAAACCGCACCGTTTTCTTCTCTAACGGTGAATCTCGGGTTGACCCGGCTACCAGAATTCAGTCTATCACGCATCGACTCAGCTACGCTTTGACTCAGTGGCTTTAACTCGAACCCCGCCATGCTCATCCGGGCCCTCCACTTCCCGAAAACCTCACATCTTTCCACTCGGTCCCTCCCCTCGCACGAAATTGAGTTGGCGATTTTGCGGCACAGCCCTTCCTCCAGCGCCGCTCGTTCTGACTTCACCCCCCACACCGTCGACTCAATCGACTCGAACAAAGCTCCATAGTAAGCGGACGCTTCTCCCACCCGCGGCGCAAACGGCGCGGTGTTCGTGTTTAATTCTTGTTCCACCAGCGTTACCACGCGCGGTGCCAATCCTTTAACGCGACGCAGAAGCTCGTCTCTTGGATTCTCAACGCACACGCTTTCGTCAGGCATACGATAAAGCTTGAACGCGAAATTAATAGCCAATGGCTCCTCCGGTTCGCAACCGAGCGACTCGCGACTCAGATCGCTGAGTTTAAGACTCGTTACAACGCTCAACTTCATACAAATTCCAAATCGCTGAGCGATTTGACTCAAGTTATCCCCAACCATCTTGAACCTATCATCCCCACCATTATCTGCAATAGTTGTGATCTTCACCACTGTCGGCTTCCCACGCCCACGCTCCGATAGCGCGTGGAGAAGATTTATATACTGCCCTCCCCGTCCAATATCAAAATCAATAACATGGAACTTATTACAGTTTGGTTGTTCCGAAATGGCGTCGAGGATAGCCAGATTAGCAGCCAAGAACCCGAGCTTAAAACAAGGAGACAAATCATAAAGCAACTGAGTAGCGGTAGCGTGTTCCTTGCTGAACAACTCAGCCACCGGCGGAGGGTTTTCAACTGGGTTAACCCGCGATTTAAGTGCCGACAACATGCAAGCCATCAACCTCTGCTTTGAACAAGCTGCTGCCGGAGAAGCCACGGACATGGAAGAAGACGATGAAGAAGTGGAAGATGTAGGCGATGGAGCAACGGGGTTGATAGGGCTGCCGGAACTGATCAAGTTTTGTATGGTTTCCGACCACTCGCTCTTTGTATTGGTAATCACCGAAACGGCATCTCCTTCGTCGTCGTTTTCGTCGTCCAATAGTTGTTTCTCCAGCTCTTGAAGCTGATTTATCATCTTCTTCTCCGGGTCTTGCTGCTGGACCACCCATGTTTGAATCGGGTTCATTTGCTGAACGGCCTGGATTACGGCCCCCGAGGAGATTCCAACGGGGATTTGCTGCGGCCTCGGTTGTTGTAAAAGCGGAAGTCCATAATATCGCTGCGATATGAAAGAAGGGGAAGAGAAATTACCCATAACTTCCGGCGACAAGTTGGAGGAGAAAGTTCCGATGGAAGATAATGGAGAAATCGAGGAACTGTGCTGATAATTAGTCCTGGGCTTAACAGAGCGAAGATAAAGATTATTACGGCTTGGATGATTGTACTGGAGTTGTTGCTTTTCGAAGTCAGCTAGCGTTCGCTTGCCGATGAGATAGGGTGCGGCTCGATTCACGATCTGAGACGCTGGGTCCATGAAGATTCCAGGGATTTGGGTCCTATTCGGTGCAGTGGGTTGGTTGATGCTGAGGGCGCCAGTATTTGTCACGGATCTGCCGTCAATTCCGCCGTAGAAATCAGGGCCACCGGTGGAATACCCGATGCCATTTCCTCGGTCTCCTTTTTCACTTAAGAGATCGGATTTAGAAACGAACAGAAGAAGATATATAAAGAAAGAAAGAGTTACGAGAATCAGCTTTTTATGAAGCGCATGACATAAGATGAGAGAGAAAGAGTTAATGGCGTGGAAATGATTTTCCTGATATAACGGCGACGGCGTTAAGGCTTGATTCAACAATAGGTACTTAAAATACCACATTTTCATTTAAGCACCTAACATATTTTTTAATCAAAATAGTTACTTAAAATTATTACTTTTTTTTTTGAATTTAGTGAATTATGGGAGTTAAAAATAAATTTTAAGAAAATAAAGAAAGTTAGAGAAATTTTGGGAATTTATGATAAATTTTACAGTAAATACAAAAGTCGTCATCTGCAAAAGACAATATTAAATATTAATTATTTTTTTAAATAAAAAAGGTACATAGCTCAGCTATCGGTGTAAAAAAAATAAACTAATTTTAGTCGCCTTCTACAGATAGCGACTTTTGTGTCTACCATAGATTTTGCGATAGATTCCCAAAATTTCACCAACCTTCTCTATTTTCCTAAAATTTATTTCCAACTTCCATATTCCCCAAAATTTCTCCCGTTTTCTAGATACTTAAAATATTTTTTATCAAATAGAGAAGCATTATATTCTTATATTGGGTTACAAAATCATACAAAATAAGATAATATGGCTATATGAGCATTCTTAGCTACAGGTCAATTAATGAATTTTCTTAATTTTTTTTTATCAAAGTAGGTAGTTAAAATATACTATGCTTTTTTTAGGTTTCTAAAAGTTTGACATGTTGCATTAATTTAAAAATATTTCAAGTACATAAATAAAAAATGATACCATTATATACCTACTTTGATTTAAAATATTTACTTTGACTAAAAATATTTTAAATATCTAAATAAAAATATACTTTAAATATTCAATTTTTTTTATCAATAGTTTATGAATTTATTAATACGAAATTCATACATATATTATTACGTGTCTCATTAAAAACTTTCTAAACCTACTGTAGAGGGAAATAGTTTATGAATTTGAAAATATCCAAAGAGCACGTATTTATGGAAGGAAATAGGGGATGATATCATGAATTGTTATAGGAATAGGACTAACAATTACAAGTTATATTCAAAAGAAGTTGTGAATAATATACTAGTTTTCCAAAACAAAATCCTTTTATCTTTTTTCACGGTCTTAATTTCTAAATTATATATCCTCAACTTTGAATTATCGCATTAAATTTTTTAAATATTATTTTTAATAATAGTACAGACATAAAAACACGGAAAAACGTGTAGAGAATTACTATTCTAGTTTTCCATGGGAAGCAATCGGATCAAGGCCGTTCATTTCCTCTATTTTAGTGTATTCAGAACAACTCTTCCTCCTTTTCTCTGCCATCAGTTTCAAACAATACCCTGTGTCTTTCTAGAGAGTTGACTTCACGCGGCGGTGATAATAGAGAAATGAGGATGCAAAGAAGAATAAAAACAAGGGAAAGTGGTTTCACGCGATGGTCATGACACGATCTCCCGACTTGAAATTCGGTTGTCCGAAAAACTCAAACGATCGTCTTAGTTACCAACTGTTCAAAAATGGTTGGATATATTTACTACAATAATGCGTAGAAAGTGGGTTACAAAATCAGGTTGGTCATCTTTTGGCTAAAGAAAATAGGCAAATCAATAGCTAACAATAAATTTATCCAAAAAAAACAGCTAAGAATAATAAATTAGAAAACTTAGCAAATCAACATTATTATAGGCGGAACCAGAAAATTTATATTATGGTATCAAATTTTTTAGATAAATTATGCTTTATTTATTCAGGAGCAGAGAATAAGAAGTTGCTACCAAAAATACAACTCAACGAAAGAACCAAACAACCAATACAAAACATATACCAATTGTCATCATTCATTTTTTACCGGGTTTTAGTGTTATTAGAGTTATTTTAATAGTAATATTATTAATATAAAATTAATAAAAAAATAAAAAAATAATAAAAAATTAATTAAAAAAAAGAATTTACGTGGTTTTTGGGCGGTCCACGTCACCCCTTTTGCCTCCCCAATTGCCTATAAATAGAGCCAGGGGAGGGGCAATTAAGAAGCAATGAATCAGCAAGGGCTGGCTGAATAAGAGAGCAATGCTCTCGGCTAGCCCAGGACCGGGACAGTGTCCTCGGTCCTAACCGGTTCGATCGGGGTCTTATTTTGGATCCGATCTAGTTAATTTTTTGGAGAGGTCGTGGTAGATCTCGGTGGGGTTCAGTCGGGATTCGTCATTCGAACTCCTAGTTAGGTATATTTTCTTTCCTTTTTATTTATGTTGTAATTTTTATGATTTAATGAAGTAGTAGTTAATTTAAAATTGTGTTTTTAGTTTGTATGTTTATTTATGTTTTAAATTAATATTTATGTATGTTTTAGATTAATATTTTATTTATGTTAGATTTGTTTTTATTTATGTGTTAAATTAATAGTTATGTATGTATGTTTTAGATTAGTATTTTATTTAAGTTATATTAGTATTTTATTATGTTAGTATTTATTTGTATTTTTATCGCAATGTATTTATTTATATTTGCCATGTTTTTTTAAGTTTGCATAACGGGCATATATTTTGTCAATGCGGTGCCCTTTTATTCGAGCGTAAACGGGGCCAGTATCAGGCGTAGTGATAGTGGTTGGGCGTTTACTCTCGAATAACGGGGACTTTAAAATTTACTCTCACATATAACCAGATTTTAATTTAATTGTCACTTTAATCTGGAAAGTCTAATATTAATAAAGCGGTAATTATTAAAATACCAATTTTGGGCGGTGTGGGGATGCTAATCCTTCCCCATCCGTAACCGACTCCCGAATCCGATATTTTGAAATCTCTGGGTTTTTTCGGTGTCTGTTCCACCTTGAGTGGCCGGTGGCGACTCCATTTTTAAATAAAACACGGGTTTTCTAAAATCCCACGGAAGACACCAAGACATCATTTCCAAAATAAAAAAAAACCATAAAACATTCTTTTTTTAGCGAGAGGGACATCGCTACAAATGGTGACTCCGCTGGGGACATTTTTTGGTTTCCAAAAAAATAAGAGAGTCGAGCTTTTTTTCAAATAATTACCGCTTTATTAATATCAGAAATTCCGGATTTAAGTGACTATTAAACTAACATTCGGTTATAATTGCGCGTTTATTTTAACGCATTTAAAATTTGGCATATAAACCCGTATTTTTTAAGTGGGTGGAAAACGCTAATGCTTTCGTGGAGATATCGTTCTCCCGTGTAGGCCTAGCAAGTACCTTCGGGGCTCGAGTACCTTATGCTTTCGTAAGGATATCGTTCTTTCGTGCAGGCATAAGTGAATGGGTCCCCCTGAATTGAACCTGGTTGAAATGAGCCTATAATGGGTGATGATCGGGGGCCTTGCTACTCTTAGTAGAGGACAGCAAGGACAATTCGGGTACCTCTTAGCACCAAAACTGCATATAGTGAGCCGTAAGAGCCAACCTTTTAGAGCCATGTGAAACTCTGCCCGATTAGTGGTCACCCTATTTAGGCTCTGGTGCATTATTTCTTGTTTATGTACATTTTATTACTATATTTTTGTTATATTTATCATTTTTAATCATTTTATTTGGTACTAACTCATTTCATTTTATTCTCATCGCATTGATTTCACCTGCATCATTGTACAACATCATCACAATCTTAATTTTGCATTGCATCGATTTAGGACACATTTCCATGCATTCATTTTTAGAATAATAAAACTGGTCCTCGGGTTGCCCTATTAAATACAACGAAGTTGGTCGATCTAGGGCCTTACAGAACCTCTACAAGAGCCTGATCTTGGGGCATGTCCAAAGGCACCATCCATATTTTTTACAAACATTATGCCTCTAACAAGGTCCCAATCCAGGGGCATTCTTTGCCAAGGTCCATCATTCATTACCGAGTCAAACTCTCACATCCTTGACCACAGTTTGCAAAAATGCACCTAATCCAAAATAATAATAATAATGAGCTGTCATGAACCAACACAATTTATAAACCTAACTTAGGGGGAAACAAAATGTGCACCAGAGTTTCAAATTTGCTACAATAACAGTTTCAGACAATGGCATAAAACGAAAAAAATTTTGGGGCATGTTCCCAAATGAAAGCTAATTCAAAGAAAAGTGATCGAACCCAAGACAAAGTTGGGACACCGCCGCATGAAAAAACCAAGATCCTAACGGGACTAGTAAGGAGTCAGGGGCATCCTTTTGAGGATCAAAAAAATCATGTCACATTCATGCATGTAGTTGCATTCATCTTGCATTAAACCATTTTTGCAAACGTCATACATTTAGATTAAGTGCATACACCAAAGTCACCTTACATTTAAGTCATCATGCATTTAGGCATAAAATTCATGCATTTTTGCTTACAAAAAGGTTCAAAAAAGAGACCGAACATCCTCAGCCATTGGGGAAAGGACAATAGGGCCAACCCTAGTCTTGAAGGAGGCCAAACACGAAGAAGATGGAAACACCCAAAATAAAAGGATTTGATTCCTCCGATGATAGTGTGACGGATGCCAACAAAAATTCTTTCTAGATCATGCCCTCTGTCGATAGAAAAGCCGGGCAAATTTTTCAAAAAAATTATCTCGCTGTCAGTGGCGCAGTCACCCAACATCTTGCAAATCATGCCTCCGTCAGTGGTGGTACGCCAACTTAAAGAAGATCTTGCCTTCGTCGGTGGTGTTGCAGATCAAATTTTCCATCTAGATCCTATCTCTCCGCCGGTGGTGTAATGGATCTCATATTCTGTTGATCTAGTCTCTCCGTCAGTGGTGAAGCAGATCAAATCCAAACTAGATCTTGCTCCCGTCAGTGGTGTTGCAAATTAGATTTTCCATTCGGTCATGTCTCTTCGTCAATGGTGTAGCGAGTCTCACTTTTTGCTGATCTAGTCTCTCCGGCAGTGGTGTAGCAGATCAAATCCTATCCAGGTCTTGCCTCTTCGATGGTGTTGCAGATAGACCTAAATTTTACTCGGAGTTTACCTTTTTATTATAATTGTAGCTAAAAAATCAATCCAAAAAGAAAAAAAAGAAAAAGTAAAGGAAAAAAACAAAAAAAGGGAAAAAAGAAGAAGGAAAAAATATGAAAAAAGAAACAAAAGTAGAAAAAAGAAAAAGAAAAAAAGAGAAAAAGTTGTCAGTTTTCTGATCTTGCCTCTTCGTCAGAGTTGTAGCTGGATCAGACATCAGAACTTTCATTCATCGGTCTTGCCTCCTCGTCAGTGTTGCAGCTGGATCGAATTTTGTAGACCCTGCCTCTTCATCGGTTTTGCAGCTGGGTCGAACTCTCTTTAGGTATTAGCTTATTATCAATAATGTAGCAAGTGGGACTCGATTTGGCTTCCCCAACAAATAGCCCCCCATTTTGAAGGTTTTGCTTCCCTAGAGTGACAAGGTAGATCAATCAAGATAAGAAAGAAGACATGTGCCGAAGAGAAAGAATATCTACTAAAGAAAGAAGACACGCGTCAAAAGGAGAGAAGTTCAGCCAGATAAGACAAAAATGAGTGCTTTTGATCTTTGTTTTGTTCTCGTTTCACAAGAAAATCAAAGAGGGGCAACTGTGATCATTCATTTTTTACCGGGTTTTAGTGTTATTAGAGTTATTTTAATAGTAATATTATTAATATAAAATTAATAAAATAATAAAATAATAATAATAAATTAATTTAAAAAATAAAAAGAAATTACGTGGTTTTTGGGTGGTCCACGTCACCCCTTTTGCCTCCCCAATTGCCTATAAATAGAGGCAGGGGGAGGGGCAATTAAGAAGCAATGAATCGGCAAGGGCTGGCCGAATAAGAGAGCAATGCTCTCGGCTAGCCCAGGACCGAGATAGTGTCCTCGGTCCTAACCGGTTCGATCGGGGTCCTATTTTGGATCCGATCTAGTTAATTTTTTGGAGAGGTCATGGTAGATCTCGATGGGGTTCAGTCGGGGTTCGTCATTCGAACTCATAGTTAGGTATATTTTCTTTCCTTTTTATTTATGTTGTAATTTTTATGATTTAATGAAGTAGTAGTTAATTTAAAATTGTGTTTTTAGTTTGTATGTTTATTTATGTTTTAGATTAATATTTATGTACGTTTTAGATTAATATTTTATTTATGTTAGATTTGTTTTTATTTATGTGTTAAATTAATAGTTATGTATGTATGTTTTAGATTAGTATTTTATTTATGTTATATTAGTATTTTATTATGTTAGTATTTATTTGTATTTTTATCGCAATGTATTTATTTATATTTGCCATATTTTTTTAATTTGCATAACGGACATATATTTTGTCAATGTGGTGCCCTTTTATTCGAGCGTAAACGAGGCCAGTATCAGGCGTAGTGATAGTGGTTGGGCGTTTACTCTCGAATAACGGGGCCTTTAAAATTTACTCGCACATATAACTAGATTTTAATTTAATTGTCACTTTAATCCGAAAAGTCTAATATTAATAAAGCGGTAATTATTAAAGTACCAATTTTGAGCGGTGTGGGGGTGCTAATCCTTCCCCATCCGTAACCGACTCCCAAACCTGATATTTTGAAATCTCTGGTTTTTTTCGGTGCCCGGTCCACCTTGAGTGGCCGGTGGTGACTCCATTTTTAAATAAAACACGGGTTTTCTAAGATCCCACGAAAGACACCAAGACATCATTTCCAAAATAAAAAAAACCACAAAACATTCTTTTTTTAGCGAGAGGGACATCGCTACACCAATCCCCCACTTTACACAGATTTATATTCTCATAATGGAAGAGCAGAAACTCGAACAAGAGGGACAACAACAATGGTTATCCATATATACAGATGAAACTATAATTAAACATCAAGAAGATAAACTAAGTTGTCTAACTTCAAAATTACAATGATCTAGTAAATATTTAAACTTCAAATTTAAAATTTTATTTGTTAAATATTCAAAATAACATAAACTTAAATCACCATTTGACAAGAATTTTAGAAAATATCCCATCCCAATCTTTTTTAGTTTCGTCACTGATCATGTTGACTAATCATGTCATAAAAAGATTATTACTTTTTGATTGGAGAAGAAAAAGAAAGAAAGAAAGAAAAAGAGAAAAAAAGAGAAAAAACCCTTATGATAAAAAGAAGAAAAGATGTTAACAATCTCTAGAGTAAGTGATTTGAATTTTTAGTGGACACCCTTCCATTTTTTTAAATTACGAGTTCAAGATTCATTAGGAATAAAATTCCCCTTCTCCTTCCTTTTAGGTAAAAATTGATAAAAATAAAAATAAATAAAAGAAATGAGAGAAATACAATAACGTGCACTAAAATAAGTTGCATGTAAGTTCCTTTTACAGTCTCTTCTAAAAAAAAGAATTTTACAAATAATATACTAATGTATATATATTACTACCATATAACTTGTATGGATGTTGGTTAGACCCATAATTGAAATAACTCAGATTCAATGAAAACAATTTACACATCCATTTTTTTTGTCAAAATTATATAATCATATTTAATTTGAATATGAAATAAATAATTAGGTTAAAACTTTTCTCTCAACTTTAGAGTGCTCCAACCAATTTATTTATTTATTTTTTTGGTCGGTGGTCGGCAATCAATCTAAGCATTGGTTCTCGACCATTAGGGCTCATTATTCTCTTTTTTTTTTACATTTTTAATAAGAATCTCTGCTTTTGCGGCACACCTTTTTTTTGTTTTTTGCGGTTCGTTTCATATGTCGTTTTGGCATGATTTCAGCATACCTTAGCGGTTGTTTGGTGCTCGTAGAAAGATCTTCACGGTGCTAATTTATGATTCTAATTTTGTTGGTGGCCATAGAAGTTAAATCCCCACTCGGTTGATGGTTATTTGCCGATGTAATTAGACCTGGGTATTACAGCAATCTACATGATAGTTTGGTTCTCTTACCAGTCATTTTTTACCCCGTAAAGCGTCTTGTAAGAACCTAATTTTATCCGGGTCAAACCAAACCCGGATCCATCGATCCAATCAACCTGACCCGACTCAGAAACCAAAAAACCATAATTTCTAAAAAAACCCTAATTAACCCTAATGTTCAGCCGCCGCCGCGATTCTCCATTTTCGACAACCAACACCAAAAACAAATCCAATTCCTAACCCTAGATTAACCCTAAATCCCAAAACCTAAAATTAACCCTGAATCAAATCTAACACTAACAATAAAATAACCTACCATTTGCCATCACTACCCATACCCCTAATTCGCCCATATCGCGGCCATACCCAACCACATCCCACAAAATTCAGCCACTAAATCTGCATCGAATAAAATATAGGGAGAGTTGTTAATATTTTATCGTGTAAAATCGGATATAAAATCCAAATGCAATCAAATGTAAACGGGGGATCAAAAAAAGTAGTCTTTTAGGGGTTCTGAAAAATTGTAATATGGGATTCCGAAAAAAAATTGTAAGGGGAAAAACAAATAACAAAAAAATTTTAGAGGTAAACTCTTGTTTTTTTTTTATTTTCAGTTCGAACAAGTTTTTTTGTGATTTAAATCTTGACTCAAAACTAAATAAAAAAGGGTTCAAATCTTACCTGCCATCGGGAATCTGCTACCTCCACCGCAAGGCTTAAACGCCGGTGAGCGGCACGAATCAAAAGGGGAAGCGGCGTCGTTAGGGTTTGGTTCGAAATGAGAGAAAAGGGGAGGGAGAGCATTAGATGAAATTAGGGTTTTTTATTTTATTAAACGCGTTTTGGAAAAGAATAACCTAGATTATTTGAACTGGTTACCTCAAAACGGTGCGTTTTGAGGTCCTGACCAGCGTGGTGACCTGGATACTCGGGGAGGATTCGCGTCTTTTTTAAATGGGTTAATTACTTAATTGGTCCATTCCCTTCTTTCCCGCTTCAATTTCTGTCCAGGGGCCAATTTCACTTTTGGTCCCTGAAGTTTTATTGTTGTTGCTTTTTCGTTCTTTTTAGTTTTAGTCTGTTATTTTCATTTTTTAATATGGTCCTTTTTCTAGTTTTAATTATTCACCTATTTTTTTAATTTTAGTATTTTATATTTCCTTTTTTATGTTTTGAGTACCCTTTTTCATGCATCGTACATTTTGACTCTCGTTTTTTATATTATGTATATGCTATCATATTATAATATGTTTATTATATATTATATTATATATTATATGTAAATAAATATACATTATAATATATATAATATATGTATTTGTTACATTTATTAAATATAAATGTTCATATATATATATTATAGTAGCTTCATATGTATATGTTTTATACGTATAGATATATTATATTTTGCATGATGTATAAAGTATATTATTTTGTTACTATAATATATGTTATATACGTGTATATATATGTATTTTTGGTATGTAAAATATGTTTCATATTATATTATGAGCATTATTATATGTTGTATTATTAAAAAAATGTTGTAGCATTATATACATGTATTATTGTTTGTACATTACCATATATTATTATATTATATTAATGAATATTATGAGCATATATTTTTTTTATCATGTATATATATATATACACGTATATGTTATGGTTTTAAATATATGTACATACATTATAATACATATAGTTTTATATGTTATTATTTTTATATGTATTTAATATGTATATTTTATATACGTGTCTATATTTATTTCATTAGTCACTTTATGCTTTATGTTGTGTTCATGCATTTTAATTTATTCGCATCATATATTTTGTGTTTTTACGACATCAAAAAGATTTTTTTTAAGAAATTAATTTTGAATTTTAAATTAATGTTTTTTAAACCTCAAAAAATCATATCTCGGGCGTATAGGGATGTGATTTCCTCGAATTTTTCCAAGAAAATAAGAAACCATGTCCTGAGCGCATAGGGGTGCGGTTCTCTCAATATTTTTTTGCATATAGGAATCACATTTTAAATTTTAAACGAATTCGTAATTTCAAATACCAAGACATTGAATAATCAGGTAGGTACCAATTTTGGGCGGTGTGGGGGTGCTAATCCTTCCCCATCCGTAATCGACTCCAGGACCTGAATTTTTTAATCTCTGGTTTTATTTTGGTGTCTGGTCTACCCTTTTTAAAATGATCGGTGGCGACTCCATATTTTTTAATTTCAAAACCGGGCATGGATTTTCCAAACAAATTAAATAACAAAAAAATAAATTTTAAAACCAAAAAGAGAACGCCTGACAGATTTGAGTGATTACACGTCTCATTTGGATAGAGACTAGGAGATTCAGGGAAGCTTCTGAATTTTGACCGTATGCTAATATCTAGGGAAATATTTACTTTTCTTGTCCCTTATAGATGTATTGTATTTGCAATATCTTTTATAATTTTTAAATAACATTCAGTTGCCATTATAAAAAAATAATACGAAATGACTCGTATTTAAAATGGTCTTAACTCAAAATTACTTATATTAAAAAACAATTTAAACTTAGAAACGACGTGAACAAAAAAATCGTATATGGAATTACTTGCACTAAAACTTAGTATGATTTAATAAGCATTCGTTTGATAAAATAATATAAGTGACGTAAACTATTAATTACTTTTAACTTTGTAACTTGTGATTACCAAGCTGGATTTTAATAAAGTATGCAATTATAATTTATTATCTATAATATTTTTCATATCCTATGCTACCAATATTCATTTTCAGCCGTAAAATACACTTTTAGAACTATCGATATCATTACTCGATTTGACGTACTGATATTGAAAAAACCGTTGCAAACTTTCAGGGTGTACTTGTACTGATTAGGTGTACCTATATTCGACTTGGTGTACCTGTACTCAACCTGGCGTACATATGCTCGAATTGGCGTAACGGTACTGACAGGGAGTACTTGTACCGATTGGGCGTACCTGCACCAACACTCTTCATTGAAATTTTGAAAAACTTTGTGTATCGGTATCGAGACTAGAGTACCGGTATTAAAAGCTATTTTTTGACCCTAAATGTATCTTGAAAGTATTTGATTTAAGTCAAAAATACATAGAATCATTTAGAACCACTATGAACATATTTTTCAAGTTAAAATGGACTTTAAATTATTTTTATAATGTTTGAATAATTTCAAAAATATTTCTCCTTAAATTATTATATCAAAATTATTATCTCGACGATTATTGCAATAATTTAAAGGATTTGAGTCGTGAGTTCTAACGTGTTTAATGGTGTAATTTTTTCTCATTTATTTAACTTTGAGGTTTAGGAAGATTTTTAAAAAGAATTTATTGTGAATTTTATCTATTTACTTTGTGAAAATTGAAAAGTTAGTCTCTCTACTAATAAATAAACTAACTTTCTAGTTTTTGTAAAACCCAAAGGTCAAATTTTAACAAATTAAAATGAAAGGACTAACTTTTCAAATTTCATAAAATTTCAAAATGAAATTCATAATTGGATTGAATGAATAGCATTGAACGACCATCAAAATGAAATGTAAATGGAATGGGACTGCAAGGATCTCTTTTGTTGTTTACGAGAAAAGGAAAATTATTCAATACATTTTTTTTAATTAGAGAGATATTATATTGGGTAAACTACATTGGAGGTCATTTAATTATAGGTAAAGTTACATTTGGTCACTCAATTATTAAAAGTTATATTTAGGTCACTCAATTAATATTGTGATTACATTTAGGTCACTCTACCGTTTAAAGGTAAATGTCCAACTGACGTGGATTAAGTTATTAGTTTAATATCCAGGTGCATTTAGGATTAAAAATTTGCTTTTAAGTATCTGTAAACACATAAACTAGATAGAACCCTAAAATATATTCTTCTTCGTATTCTCATTGAAATTTTCTTTGTTTGCCGACGGGAATAGAACATTAAGGGCAAAGAAATCTAAAGTTGAGGGGCTTTAAAATTTTTGATTTGTTATATCGGATCATGGTGAAGGAAAAAGAAAAAAAATCTGTCCGTCACTCAAAAACTTGAAATATACAGTAAGAAAATCAGGGGAAAAGATACGAGTAAACCAAGCCTGAGAACTTCTTGTTTGATATTGTTGAGGAAGATGCTGCCCAAAACAGAAATAAAGATCAATAACAAACTATTCAATAATGATCTGAAATTTAGCTAAACTTTTTTCCCAACATGTTAACCTAATCTAATGAAAGTGAAGGATTGCCTTTTCTTTTTGCACAAAGTCAAAAAATACCCTCAACGTTTGATTAAATAGTCATTTGACCCATATTTTTTTTAGAGCAATTCAACCCTTAACGTTTTATTTTGGGTCAAAATGACCCATTTACGGATGAAAATTATTAAAAAACTGGCGGTAAACAGTTTAAAATAACTTGACATAATGATAAGTTTACAGAAAAAATTATTTTATATTTTATATAATTTTATAAAATTATTTTTGAACTGATATAATGTTATTTCAAGCTATTTACCGTCAGTTTTCATCCACAGAGGGGTCATTTTGACCCAAAATGAAAAGTTGAGGGTTGAATTGCTCCAAAAAAAAGAGGCCAAAGTGACTATTCAGTCAAACATTGGGGGCATTTTTTGACTTTATGCCTTTCTTTTTTTTATTAATTACGTTTATATAGGACAATGAGGTGTATAACATGTGTAAATTTGTATTAATATAAAATGTTTTCTAATGGTAACATTTAACAGCTGTTTACCTTTAAACGGTGGAGTGACCTAAATATAACTACAATATTAATTGTGTGGCCGAAATATAACTTTTAATAATTAGATGACTCAAATGTAACTTTACTCATAATTGAGTGACATTCGTTATAGTTTACCCTATTATATTTTCATACTGAAACTTATACAAAATAAAGTAATATGAGCGTCTTTAACCACCATGCCAATTATTGAATCTCTTTCTTTGTTATTCCCCTGGTTGATTTCTTTTAGGAAGGTGGCGACCCATTTTGTTGACATACAATTGAATTTCAGGAAAGAGTACAATCAATGTGGTCCATGCCCCAAATAATAGCGTGAAGTAAATTTTTTGCTCATTTAATCCACTTTTAGCGACATTACTAAAATTTAGATATATAGATTTCAATGACTTAAAACTGTAGTTGTTTTTTTTAATAAAAAACTAATACCTATATAGGTCAACATAACGCGAAATGATTAGTCATTAGGCTCGCTCTAGTGGACACCTTGAAAAAAAAAAAATACATTTAAGAGAGAAAGCAATTTTTTTTTTTTGAAAACGGTCTCTTGCAGCAAAATCAAAAGCTTCGTATCAACAAAATATGAAAAGAAATCAGGTCAAAGTCCTCAAAAGTTGCTTAGTGTTGAGTGGTATGGTGCCCTTTGTATATTCTCAAGTGTTCTTTCATTTCTCGGTTGGTTTATTTTGACAGGTTGTCTACTAAACATAAACTTAGGATTGGGAAATGGACTTAGACGGTGGTTGTAATTTTTGTAATGATAAAGAATTTATATATTATTTTTTTTTCGAAATGTTTTTTTTTTCAGAGAAAAGTTTAGAGAGATATATTGAAGTTTTGTGCTTTAAGAATAAAACCTGGTAATTGAGAGCATGAACAACGATGACTTGTTTCTAATCTTTTGGATATAATTAATCATAATTATCTTTAAAAAATTACAAAAATAATAATTTTACTCAGAATCTTCAAAGTACACAAACTAATAATTTAAAATAAAATAAAATTATAGATGAAAATTCAACCAAGTAACTCCAAAAATAATAGTAAATATAAAAGAATATCATTATTGTGAAAGATAAATACTATTAATACTAACATATACATTTTAAGAAAGTTATGCAAAATTTAAGAGAATTATTTTTTGAATAATCCTAAATGAATACAAGATAATATCGATTAATATACATTCTTAAGCCCTTAACGATATATACACTTTACATGCAATGCACATAACTTGTAGATAAAGCGATTTGTGCACATCTTACAAGGTACTTTTGAAGAGTTATTCAAAATTTAAGAAATTTATAAATAGGTATGGTTGTATATATCATGTGTTGTTGTAATTGTTTGTTCTACCTATGGTGTTATCATCTGGGAAAAGACCCTAATATTGTTTTTCTATTTTTTCCCTCAAAGTATGATACTACTCAGATTATTTTCTCAAATATTATTATTTCTACAATGAAAGTAAAGTCGGATGAATTGTACTCCAACTTTGAACAGTAAAATTTATTTTTATGATTAAAAAATTAAAATCGAAAGAATTGCAATCTGACTTTAAACATTATTTTACACTGAAATCGAAATCTTTTCTCACCGTCTTTAATATTTTAATTTTAAAAAAATACCCAAGACAATAAATAAACAGGGAAGTTGAATCTCTTTTCTACCAATTTCATTTTTATTATAGTAAATATTATAAATTAAAAAATTATTGTAAATATTCTATTGGCAATGATTGATGGTCCCTTTTTTATTTCCAAGAATGGATGTGACTATTCATAGAGCAGCATCATGTTAATATAAATTATTGTGAGATATATTATTTTGGATTGGATCCATCATCCATAGAGCTTTTTTTTTTTTTTAACATATCATCCATAGAGCTTATATTTGAATGTGAGTCATTTCAAATTAAAACAAATTTCCACCAAATCAATTTGGGATTAGCTTTTCTTTCTTGGAAAATTATATTTTACTTGAAAAAAAAATTACTCCTACTGTCCCATAAAATTTGTCATTTTTGTATTTTAAAATTGTTCCACTTGAGTTGTCTCGTTGAAAAATCCAATAACTTTTATTAGACACATTTTCTTTTCTACCATTTTTAAGTTTTCCAACAAAATAAACTTTAACTTTTTAAGGATGAAATTGTTATTTTAATTATTTTACAACACATCTCTTATACGAATTTTTTCTTCTTAAAACTACGTAAAAAATCAACAAGAAATTAAATTTGTGGGATGGAGGGAGTAACTATTTAATACATTACTAAGTCAAAAAAAGTTTAGCGTTGTGAATAGAGAAAATTAAGCTAAAAGAATTATTTTATAATAGACTTATGTGATACTTAATTTAAATTAGTCAGTTAATAAATTAAATATTAATAGAATGCAATATATATGTTTACAAGTGGATGACAAATGCATTTCTCATCGTTTATTTATTGGAATGGTAAGTTACCTTTGCTTGGTGTTTGGGTAATTAAATGTGAATACTTTGCGGACGATGTATAATTATATATAATGTCAAAAAATTAAATTATTTAATTAATTTATTGTATTATATTATTTGTAAAATAAATAATAATCATATATTATCAAAAATTTATCATCAAACCCAGTCTACAATTGAAAAGATAATTCAAGAAGAAGAAAAAAAAACAAGATAAATGAACAGGTGAATTTTGTATCTTCAAGTAAATATTAGTGTAAATGACAATAAGGTCAAAATAAATAAATAGGTAAATAAAGCAGACAAATTTAAAATAAAATATTGCATATTGAATTTAAATATGATGGTTTGTACATAAAAAGGAATTAGACATGTTACGTAATTTAAATATAAATGTGGGAATGGCCAAGCTGTCATATTTAATTACAAACTTGTTCATTTAGTGCTTCATTAAATAAAATGTCTTTTTCTTCCTCAAGCATTAAAACACCAGAAAACTATAGAAACAATTACCTACCTCCCACCCGGACCTCAAAGGAGGAAACCCGTTAGTCAAGAGCCAATAATGTAATAAATACACTAATCATATTTTTATTTACATAATTAACATCGAAAATATAAAATACAACAACTATATAGTTATTGTGTTTTATATATTGATACATAAACTATATAAAAATATTATATTTTAATATACAAGTTATATATAAAAATTATATAATTTTTTTATTTAAAATATAAAATATAAAATTTAAATATCTAACCATAATCAAGAACGAAGCTATATGGGTGGAGAGGGATAATTGCCCCCATCCTAAGATTTTTTTTTCACTTTTATCTTCCTATATAATTTTTTTTAAATTGGTTTATTTATAAATTTGCCCCCACTTTCAAATATTTATGTTTTGCCCCCCAATCCCAAATCCTAAACTCTAAACTATATACCCTAAACTTTATATTCTAACCCTAAACCATAAGTTCTACACATACAACAAAAACTCCTAAACCCCAACCGAAACCTCTAAACCCTAAAATTAAAAGACTTGTGTAAACCATAAACTTTTGTATATTACGATCCGTATCCGACCCAAAAAAACAAAAAAATCGTATCAGATATCCGATCTGAAAATATAAATCGAATTAGATATCCTAAATTTTGGATCAAGTCAACGGATAATCGGATCGGATTGGTCGGATCGTATATTTTTGCACACCCCTACTAACTACAATGCTTCAGCTCCCTTTCAATAGCATATGATCCTACATTTCATTTTTATTCTTTTCCGGCAGCGGCCGGAGACTTGTACTATGTTCTAACCTCGCTGAGGTGTGAATAATGAGTTGAATTTTGATATCTGAATCCAGAACTAACCAAAGAGCTTGCTCCCTAAGCAGCCCATCAACCTATCAGCAATGTAATGCGCACAAACATATAACACTACTAATGTGCAAAAACTAGTTCTTCCATCTCCTCGTCAACAATCTCTAGAACAAAGGTTAAAACTCTCAATTAACACCCTTCCGTCTCTCTTAATTTATGGGTTTGAAACTAATTAGGAACAAATTACCCATTCCTTCCTCTAGTTAAAAATTATAACAGATGGATAATATCATGCAACTAAGCTAATTTTTAAAAACTCTACTATCAAAACTGAACAAAATTAGAACAAAAATAACCAAACTTGTAGTTTACATTATCTTAATTTGGTAATACATTGCTAGTCAAAACATATTCAGACATGATTCATTCATGTTCAGCTCATGAAATAAAGATGGATTCAATCTTTCACATTAGATTCAGAGTAATAGACTTTAAAAGCCCTAGGTAAATACACAGGCAACAAAAACCCAAATAGATTAAAGCACCAAAACGCCATATTAGCCAAAGCAATAACTCGCCCAACGTAAACTCTGATACCAGAAACTCCAGACTCATTATCAACCTCCGAGAACTCAGACCTCATCCAGTCCACCAGCGTGAAAATCCTCCGGGAATTGTACAAGACCGGAATATAAACCCCGATCGGAATCGAAAACCTGTCTGAAAATGCCACCCCTTCCATGAAAACTTGACTAGTCACAAGGAAAATATGCGGCCCCGCTGCCTTCATCGCATGGCTATCGCCTCCCAGAATCCCGTGAAAGATGTAAGCCAACGGGAAATAAAGCCCGATGTAGGCACTGACCGTCGTGTACTTGCGAAGAATCTTGTTTCGTGGATCGAGAACCATGGCATATTTTGTAGGCACAGTCCGAGGGAAGGCAACTTTGAAAAGCAAGAACATGTAGAAGATAGAGAAGACCACAAAGGCCAAGTCCCAGGGGCTAACCACGCCGCTTGCGGCGACGATGATCATAACTGCGAGACAATTGAGTTGCATGAGAGTGAGAAGCCCGGACATTTCTTTTTTCTCAGATGTGATGAATAACAGTGACACGAGTACGACCGATTTCTCACTTTCTTCCTTCTTTCTCTAGCAAAAAAAGCAGGTGAAACAAATTTTCCTAGAAAAGTTGCAGTCTGGAAAGTAATACAAAAACATCAAGGGAAAATAGCCGCGGAGAGAATTGTAATGTAAGGCGGAGAGAAGTGGAGTTTTGGAGAGGAGGGGATAGGATTTGGCAATGGGGGATTGAGGTAATGGAGGAGGACAAGTGGCAGCCGAGAAGGATTTGCTTTGAATTGGAAGTGGAAACTGGAAACACATATGTAAAAGGGTTAATATAACTTTTGGTACCTGATTTTGGTATTGATGTGCAGTGTGGTAACCTAATTTTTTTAATGGTATATTTAAGTATTTAATTTTTGGTACAACTAGTTATCTATTTTTTATTCAATTAGTTATCAAACTTTGATTTTTTTTGCAATTAGATATTTTTTTTTGGATAAATTTTTTGTATATTATTTTATCCAGAAACAGCTTCTGCTGCTACAAAAAAAAAATACAGAAACAGTACCCTAAGGAACTCAAATTCCCCAAGCAGTACAAAAGTTTAGATTTACATTCTCTTCTCTAATTTGCTTATTACGAACTTTTATCCTAACTATCCCTTTCATACAATAAATAATCTCGCCTGTACACCGAGTCTCACCTCTAAAACATCTATAATTTTTCTCCTCCCATATACAGTAAAGATATGCACACCAAACTAACTTCAGAATATACACAATGAGAGATTTGCCTTTTAGAAGAGTTGCTGCCCATATCAGTTCATCCTCCAAGCTCCCTACATCTCTTTGGATGTTACACAAGCCCAGAATAATCTTCTAAATTTCCTTGGAAAAATTACACTCAAAAAATATATGACCCCTAGATTCTGGAGCATCACTGCAAAGCCTACACAATCCATCCACAACAGTCCCCATCCTGGTCAACCTGCCTGCAGTAGGTAGCCTATCTAGTGTTGTCATCTAGGTAATAACAGAGTGCTTTGAAATATTCATGGAGAACCATAGCAATCTGTGTCATATGACTTTCTCCCTCCTGTCCCTCAACTCAGACCACAACCACCTTGTAGTAATTCCTGACCAGTCAGTCACAGTAGCAAAAAGTAGTTGAGCCTCACCCCTCAGTTTCAAAATTTTTTTCATGCTCCAACTAAAATCAGTCTTGCATTCAACTTGCCAGAAATTAGAACTCTTAAGAACATATTCACGAATTTAGGCTACCCACAATGAGTCTGTGCCAGCTAATATGTTCTTCATCAATGAGAGCATGCATGTCTTGTTCTAACTTTTCAGACTTTTAATCCCCAAGCCCCCCTCAGCCTTAGGCACACAAATGTTATCCCAGCTTACACTAGCCCCTCTAGTGCTCAATCTTTTTAAGCACAACAATAGGCAATATGAGTTGCCTACACCAGAAGTTAGCAATACTGAATATTACAGCTCCCACAAATTGAAGTTCGCCTGCATAGCTTAACCACTGTTAGACCACTGCCTCAATTTTGCTTTCACCTTCTTCACCAGGCTAATGCAGTCCTTCTCTGTCAACCTTATGGGGACCAAAGGTACACCCAGGTACCTAACAGGCAACACTCCCTACTTAAACCCAGTTACCCCTTGCACAAGAGCCATATGATCAGGATAGACCCCTGAAGCAAACAATTCTGACTTGACTGCATTAAGTCTCTATCCTGAAAACTCATAATACATCTCCAGTACACACTTCACTCCCATAATTGACTCCAAAGTGCCCTTGCAAAACATAAGTAAGTCATCTGCAAAATACAGATGAGTGAGCTTAACTTTCCAACATTTTGGATGATATTGAAATATCTTCTTTGCAGCAGCTTCATCAAGTATATGTGTCAAAATATTCATGACAATGACAAAGAGCTAAGAGGAGAGGGGGTCCCCTTGCCTAATGCCCCCTTTACCCTTAAAATAGCCCACAAGACTGCCATTAAAAGAGATTAAAAATCTGGAATCAGTCATACATGCTTGTATCCACTCCCTAAACTGAGGAGGCAACCCCAAAGCATCCAGAACATCTAAAATAAATCTCTAATTCAAGGAGTCAAAAGCCTTCTGTAGATCCACCTTGACGGCAGAGAAAAGGCTTTTTCTATTATATCTTCTTACAAGTTCTTGAGCAAGGAGGATATTATCCACTATACTTCTTTCCTTCACAAATGCTGACTGATTAGGGGCTATCATATCAGAGAAAAAAGCTGCGAGTCTAGCAACTATAATCTTGGTAAGAGTTTTATATACAACAGAGCAGCAAGAAATTGGCCTATAATCTTTAGTCATACTAGAGTTGTGCATCTTTGGAACAAGAGTGATGGCTGTAGCAATGAATGCAGACAACAAAGTAAAAGTTGTAAACAAATGCTTCACTGCTGCAATAAAATCAGCTCCAACAGTCTCCCATACTGACTTAAAAAAACCAACAAATATAGTCATCCGGGCCAGGTGTCTTATTCTTCCCTTGGCTAAAGATGACAGTCATCCTCTGAAACTTCTTTTATCAAATTCTCCCTAGCCACAACAGGCAAAGAGTATTTGAACAGCCCTTTTAATGTCTCCACATCACAGCCCTTCATATTTCCATCAATTGTGCCAATCTGCTTGGTAAAGAATCTTACCATTTCAGAAGACATTGCATCAAACGTCTTCAACTTATTCCCCTCCTCATCAAGCAAAGCTTTAATTGTGTTCTTCTTCTTAACAGCAACTTGAGAGTGGAAAAATTTTGTACACTGATCTCCTTGATGTAACCAGTCAACCTTTGCATTTTGTTTATAAAATAGCTCCTCAGCTTTTTCTAATTCAGCTAGCTCTAGTATCAGCTTTTTCTCAAGTTCAATACCGCACATGTAACACCCTTAACTATGCTCGTAGACCGAATATACACTAAAGATATTATAAAATTATTAAGAAAACTTGACTTGATTTTTTTTATGTCTTGTAGTTTAACCCTTTCCGGTTTTGAATTTAAATCTACATGCAGCTAGTTTCGACCATGAATTATTTTATAAAATTTATAAAAATCTACCTTGCCTAGACCCTTTCTTGATTTTAAAATTATTACGTGATTATGGTTAAACAATATTTAATCATGTCATAAATCATAATTATTTGTAGTAAACCATATTCTATGTCTATTCATTTGTGATGATACGTAAACACATTATAAACTTAAGTTTACAAAACAATTATACTTTAAACTTCATACATATGAGTACATACCCACTAGACATCAAAATTATAACGTAAAATGTACATACCGTGAACTACTTTACTTCGGAGAACCTACGTGTAAAATAAACACACGCTAAGTACGAACTTAGCGAGGCATAATTTAATTTAACAAACATAAATTAAGGTAATACTTATCATATGATATCATACAAGTTCTCTACCTAAGATAGGATAGTACTATCAAGGTATTTCATAGTCACTAGATTTTCATGTACATGTCATAAGTTCCTAACTTACTCATGGTTCCAATACTCTATCATCATAAAATAAGTTATACACATGATATGTTTCGTATACATAACATAATTCATATACATGGTATAATTCACATAAGCAACATGATACACATACATGACATGATTCATGTACATAACATGATTCATATGCGACATGGTTCGTATACGTAACATGATTTATATTCATGGCATGTTCAATTCATATAACATGATTCTTATACGTGGCATGTTTCATTTCCTTTCTTGACATTTCAATCCTTCAACTTTCATTGCTTAAATCTTCAATTCTATCACTTTTCCATAAATTCAAGACCAATCCCTAACTTTTACTAAATTGCCGAATTGGTCCTTGAATTTCCAAAAAAATTCATTTTGGTCCCTAATCACCAATTCAAGCTATTTTCACCATAATTCAATGATTTCCATGCTAAAATAAAATTCACAATAATTTCCCTAAATTTTCCAAATTTTCGAAATAGCCCCTAATTTACAACTTGGAGAAATTATTCAACATATCATCAAAATAGGTCTCCTAACATCATAATTCAATCAATTACATCCTTAATTTAACTTCCTAACCAAAAACCCCCAAATCTTAGGGTTAGGGTTTATAAACACTAACATGAAATTTATCCAAATTCAACCTTAATTCCATGTTTAAATCATCAAATTAACTAACTACAAATCTAATTCCATCATCAACTTCAATTTCCACAACCAATCTTCATCCAAACATAACTTATACTTGACTTTTATCATGCAAAAATACAATCAATTTGAAGAGAATCAAGTGTAGAACAATTTACCTAAATAAACTTTGCTTGAAGCTAATCTTGAAATCTTCAAAATTGGCTTGAAAGTTGAAAAAATTTCTTTCTCCTCCTTGTTGCTGAGTTTCGAACAGCCCTTGGTGAAGATGAAATGATTTTTTTCTCATCTTCTACCTATTTAATCCAAGTGTCTAATTAAATGAATTTAAAATTCATTTAATTAGTGTAATTACCATTTTGCCCTTTTATTATAATGGCCATGATTCAATCTCATAAAAATTAATGGCTAAGATTTAATCCATGTGTAAATCTTCTTCCAAAATTGCCCTCAAAGTTTCAAAATATTTCAAAAATGCCATCCATGACAAATGTCCAATTTGCCCTCCAACTAGACTTTATTTACAACAAGACTTGAAAATTGCCATTCCATCACAACCTAACTAAATCTAATTAGAATCCAACCAAAAGTAATAAAATATTCATAAAATAATATTTTATGAATTTTCCATAATTTCTTGGAACTTTCTTTAAAATTTTAGTTCGATCCGATATACCGATAATTACCGGGAAATTTTATCGGATACATTTCCTCTCAGAAATCTTATCTCCACAATCCATTTCGAATATTATTGACTTAAAATGAATCCTTTTATCAGTCAAAATATTGAATATAACCTTCCCATTAGGTCTCCTATCCTTATACTGCTTTGATTTGAGCACGCTTAACAAATTTTATTCGATCCAAAAATTCTATTAGTATAAGCCTCGTACGAAAAATCCGAGTAACACGGAAATGCCACTCTCGGGGGTGAACTATTCATTTACGGGGTTAATTTACACAACTTTTAGAAATTACACTTTGGTCCCTGAACTTTTCCAAAGTTCACACTTTAGCCCCTAAACTTTCAAAAACTACAATTTGGTCACTAGTCCAAAAATTGAGATATTACAGCACAAATCAGGACTACTAAACGTCACAAGCTGCTGCTTTTCCAATTGATTCCTCTTCTCAGCCACCTTCTCTTAGATGTCAGAATAGTGCCCTTATTAAGCTCCTTCAATTTAATCTTTAACCTTTTCAGTTTACAGAACAGTACCTTCATTGGATCCCCATGAGCAGGCTCAGTTCAAGACTCTCGCACAACATTTTGGAATTTTAGATGTAAAGTCCAAAAGTTGAAAATTTTAAAAGGCTTGGGCCTAGAAGCAAGGTTCTCCTTCGAACACCAGACTGCAGTTAGACAGTGATCAGAAATTCCTGGAGCTTGGAACTCCACATGTGATTCTGTAAACTTTTCACACCAGCAGTCATTCACCAATACTCTATCAAGTTTCCTGGAAAGGTAAGTGACATCCTGCTTATTTGACCAGGAAAAAAGGGCCAAAAAATGGATGATCAACCAGCCCCAGCTCCTCCATACAATGTTGCAAGTCCTCCATTTCATGAGTGACAGAAGCCTCAGATTTCTCAAAGTTAAAACTCTCCATTAACCTAGCTGCAACATTGAAATCCCCTTGATAAGCCAAGGAGATTCCCTTACCATAGATGCAATCCCCTGCAGTTGTTGCCACAACCTCTTCCTGCTGGCTCTATCATTATTAGCATAAACCACTCTAACAGTAATCTGCTTTCCCCCTAAGCTACCTCGAATTGAAATAGACTGATCAGCAGTTTGAACAACTGAAAAATATAGCCCCTTCTTCCACAAAATCCAAATTCTCCCATTCACCATATCATCATAATTCCAACAATAATTCTAGTCAGTGGCAATTTTAGAGACAATAGGTAAGGCATTTGAATCTCTAACTCTAGTCTCAAGCAGACTAAATATCTCAACATGCAAACTCTCTGCTCTCTTTGGTACATTTACTTGTTTTTTGGGTCGTTAAAACCCCTCACATTCCAAAAAACAATTATCATATAGAAATGAAAGATGCCGTACCTCCTGCTGAATCAGCAACATTAGAATCAGGCTTCTTTACTTTCTCCAGTTGGTCCTTATTCTTTGACTTCATTTCTTGAAGAATATTTGCCACACCCTGAGAGGCCAACCTTCGCTTTCTGACCATACCATCACCATCCCCAGTTGAGATTGCAAGCACCTCAAACTTGTTGGAAGAACCTGCAAATCCACTTACCCTTCTTTTTTTGAGACTGAGATTGAGCAACCTGCGGAAGGAGGAATTAACTTAAGTTGGACTTATGAATTATACATGCTGACTTATGAATTTAACACTTAACTTTTGAATATATAACTTATATGAACACTTTAACCAAACAACACTAAAAATATAAGTGTAAACAAGAGCACCTCAAAAATTTTTAGGGTCATATACAATTTATTAAAATAAGACCCTCAATTTTTTTAAAATTAATTTTTTGTTCAATGCTAAAATATTATTAATTTTTAACTCAGTGCTATAACCGATACTAAATTTAACATTTAACGGTATATGGTTTAGTTTACTCTAAATATTAAAGTAAGATTTTCATTCCATCTATTTTTACTTCTCTTTGCCGCTTAAAATTTTCTTGTGTCCCTATTAAAATTTCACCATTTATTAATTTAAGTACAGTACGCACTCTAAAACATAAACTCCAACTCTCTAAAACTCATGTTATTATAAGATTGTACAATTTCTAAATCTAATACACATGCCTTAAAATATCATCAAACCCAATCTACAATTGTGAAAAGATATCAACAAGACGATTAATGCAAGGAAAAAAAACACAAGATAAATGTACATGTGAATGTAGCATCTTCAAGAAAATACTAGTATAAATGACAATAAGGTCAAAATAAATAAATAAAGCAGCAAAATTAAAATAATATATTGCATATATGACACAAGAAAAAGGTGAATTTGGGTTCCAAGATATTGAATTTAAATCTAATGGTTTGTACATAGAAAGGAATTAGACATGGTACATAGTTTAAATATAAACATGAGAATGGCCAAGCTGTCATATTTAATTACAAACCTATTCATTTAGTGGTTCATTAAATAAAATGTCTGCACAGTGACTACTTTACCCTCTTTTCTACTAGCAGTAAAGCAATGCAGCAATCCGTGGATGTGTAAAAGATCATTATAGGAATTAGTGAATGCTAAACATCAAGTCAGGATGGCCGAGTGGTCTAAGGCGCCAGACTCAAGTTCTGGTCCTCGAGAGAGGGCGTGGGTTCAAATCCCACTTCTGACATTTTGAAAATTTTACCGCATTTTCTTATTTTTTTAGATGGGCCGTCATAATTGGGCTAATTGGTAAAGGATAACCACATAGACCCAAGGGGGTTTCCTTACACAAACGATACCACCTTTGTGAAGTTTGAATAAAAGACATATTCTGACATTTATGGTTTATGCTTAGGGTTTAGATAATTTAGGGTAGGGTGTAAGATTTAAGATTTAAAATTTAAGGTTAAGGTTTAAATTTTAATTTTTAGTGTTGGAGCATATAAGAAGCACCGAAAAAGGTTGATGATTACAGTTTTGTGCCTTGAATTGTAAGAGTACCAAAACATTAGTGATCGGTGAATTCATCCTTTCCCTAAAACGACTTGTATTGTTTCCAACCATGACCCTATATTTTGTCCTTCATATAAGCATTTCCATCCAACTATGACCCTATGTTTTGTCTTCGTATATTCTATTGTGTCTAACATTACTATGACTACAACAGAAGCAATTAGCAACTTACCTTATTTGCCTTGCAAGTACAAGATTTTGGGACCACTCTTGACGTCCAAATAACAAAAAAAGACGTTTATATTATTATATTATGCACACTATCTATACCTTTTTTCTTACATTATCAACACCAATGGAACTTGTATTATAAACTTCCTTCTTCTTCCTCATTCTCTTTGACAATCTTCCCCTGTATTTCTAACAACATTTGAAGCAAAAGATTTTGTGTGCACTCTATATTATATCCCCCCTTTCCATGATTATTTTGTTTTCTTCATCATATGATCATTTGCTTTGTTCTTTTTCAGGAGGCAAAACTATGAAGAAAAGAATCAGTGCAAGAATCAGGAAGTTTCTTCCATGTGAACTTGCGTCTTGTTTTGCAACATCCGGTGGTAGCTCTGCATTCCTCCCTAACAACATCGATGTACGTGAAGAATACGCCAATGCCTTCCGAACGGAGTCGTACAATGAGTTCTGGGCACGAGTTCTCGCGGTGTCCCATCTAGATTTTGCCTCGTCTATGAATCCCATCGATTCCACCACTGCAGCTCGCCTACCATCTTATCGACTCTTCGCGGAACACCTATCGGATCCGGACCAAGCCTCGGTTAATCGGATCCTTACTTTGACTCGAAACCGACCCAAAACCCACATTCTTTTATCCGATTATTTTTCCAAAACCGCCAATGCTTCTCTCGTGTGTGGCCTATTACTAAAAGATATCGACCGCACACGTGTTAAGTACCGTTCGTTTAGGGCCTCGTTTTAGGCCCTCGAGATGGCTCCATTCTCGGATGGGAATCAGTTTTCGGGTATCCTGACCCGTTTAATTGAATTCTCCAATTCTCCCAACCCGTTTAATCCGACGGCTCCTTCTTCCGGTAAAGTTCGAGTGATTCAAGCCGGCTGTTGTGAATTGCTTAAACTGCTCGAGTCTAGCCGCGACAAGGCTCGATCTAAGCTCCAGATAGTGAGCAGTTTAAAGCATGGGTCGGGCATATTTCTAGTGGCGTTAACGGCCTCACTTACTATAATAGTTGCATCCCATGCTCTAGCATTGCTTGTGGCTGCGCCGAGTCTTGTAGCAGTTTCGATTGAGCTGGCTTCGGCGAGAAGGCTGGCAAGAGAGTCGGCTCAGCTCGACGCGGCTGCTAAGGGGACTTATATATTGAATAGAGACCTGGATACCATAAGTCGACTAGTGGCTCGGCTGAATGATGAGCTAGAGGACATGTGTGCTATGGTGAAGTTCTGGCTTGCGTGTGGAGAAGATCGGCTACAAGCCAGCGGAGAGGTGGCGCGCCAGCTGAAGAAGATTGATGCTAACTTTACCCAACAGCTTGATGAATTAGAAGAGCATTTGTATTTGTGTTTCATGACCATAAATAGGGCTAGAAACCTTGTTGTGAGAGAAATTCTAGATCCGGGTCCACGCACGACCCGGAAATCTAGCCCGATCTGATCTTTACAATGAATGATATGAATAAATCAATCTATTAAACTTGGGATTAGCCCAACTTATTATTATATTACAACATCATCATCTTTCTAAGAATTCATATCGAGCTCGAGAACATTAAAATAGTGACTACGAGAAAAATAAGATTTTTCTCCAGAAAACTTCAAGAAAATGAACAGATAAGTATAAACTTCATCCATGTTTTATTATCCTCCATTTCTATATTGTTCTTGTGCCATGAAATGATTCGAAACTTTTTTTGTGTGGTTGATAACCTGCGAAAAGAGAAAAATTCATGAGAAAAAGATAGACTAAAAAGATTAGGGTAGAATTTGTGTTAATGCTCGACAGAGATTAAGGCATCTCAAGAAATAATTTTCTTTCAACCTACCTGTTAGGTCAAGATGAAACAAGATTTTGTGTTACGTAATTAGGTCAATGGTATGTGAAATTGTATATTTTTTCTCCCAAAGTAAAATGTGTAAGATAATGATAAGTTTTTTGAAATTCTATTTAGAAAGTAATTAAAGTGATTCTTATTCATAAAGCCAACATTTTGATTTAATAGTAATATATCCTTATTTAATATTTGTGACCACTAAAAATAAATTATGACGGTTAAAATTTTTGTGTTTTTGACAAATACTAATTTTAATCCTAATCCTATCTAGAGGGGAAGGGGAAGAGGAAGAGGAAGAGGGATTCCATGAAAAAAATGAATGGTGCTCCTAGTAGATCTAGAACTCATGACTTAAAAGAATGTCAGGTAACAAAGAATGAAAATGTACAACATTCACACCATAATAGCATCACTCAATCAAAATCACAAAAGACACCTCAAGATAATGCAACAGTCGAAACCCAGCCTCCCTCGTTCGCTCAATACTCAAAACAAAATTTTATGGCTAGGTACCAAATTTTTTAATTACACATGTTCAGTTCTAATTGGTTTATACTTATAATTTTAATGTTGTTTGGTTAAAGGGTTAATATATGGTATGGATTCAAAAGTCAAGTTTTAAATTTATAAGGCAACACATATAATTTAAAAGAAATGTTAGGTACTTAATTGCAAAAAAAAAGTTGGATACTTAATTGAACTAAAAAAAGTAAGGAATCTAATTGCACACAAAAATAAAAGTTGGATACCTAACTGAATACAAAAAATTAGATATCTAATTGCACCAATAAAAAATTAGATACCTAAATATATCCTTAAAAAATAAGGTTACCGCACTACACATCAATATCAAAATTAGGAGTATCGACTCTCGAGCGCGTTATCAATACTGACTTTAATTGATGAAACATCAAGAGTAACTGTAATATCGATACTTGGGAGTGAGTATCGATAACCCTTGGGGTGATTATCGATACTATATATGAATACTGATACTCAATACAGAGAAAAAACAGCCATGAGTGGGAATTTGCTAAGACGTCTTGATAAGTTGGTGAATGATTTGCTAAGCATTATAGGCAACCTTAAGCTAAGAAAATACATAGAAAATTTCTAAATTTTTTTTAAATCCTATAAGAATATTAAATTTTTAGAGGAGACGACCGCCCGTCCAACCCCGGTCCATCCCTGATTCAGAACTCTTTCTTTTTTGGCTGATGACTTGTGAGAAAGGAGAAACATTCTTGAGAAAAAGGATAGACCAAGAAGCTTCGGGTAAAATTTGTGTTAAATGTTAATGCTTGCCGGAGATTAAGACAATTCATGAAAGAATTTCCTTTTCAATTTATTTGTTCAATCAAGATGAAAACAGATTTTGTGTTAAATATATAGAAGTTTTTTTTAAATATATTAATGAAATTTCATCTTGCATGAAATTGTATGATTTTTTCTCCTAAAGTAAAATGTGTAAGAGGATAATAAGTTTTGTGAAAATGAATTACAACTATTAAAACTAAATATTCAATATTCCATTAATGAATCATACATATATTAATTAAACACTTGCATTTAAAATCGTTCAAAATGCAGATTATTTGATTATTTTAGTGGACACGTTATAAATTTTGTTACCACTTATATTTTCTTTCATAAAATATTTAGCCATACATTTCTCTACCAGATTTACATGTTCGGTCTAAAACTCTTTACAATATCTACTTCAACTGCTATAAATTGTGTCAAAGCAAATGTAAACAAATCACCAAATATATTACAATCACCGGTATTTGTATTTTGTACAGAAAAATAATAATATGAGCAAAGTTTCCATTGTCTTGTGTGCGGTGGCACTATCTATGATGATGTTTTCAGGAGTAAAGGTAACAGCGACATTAAAATGTAATTATATATTAAATTTGTTGAGCCCGCGTCTGCATGAATATAAGAAGCCGACCCCATCAACTGATTGTTGCATGAATGCAAGAGAACATGTGCCATGCTTTTGTGGGTACATGATGAATCCAGATTTTAAAAGAGTTTTGATAAAATCCAAATTAGAAGGGTGGCAGGCATGTGTGGAGTTACATTTCCTCCATGTTAAAATTTTGCTTCATTTAATTATTTTCAAATCAGTGGTTCATCTGAATTTATTTCTGTACTTACAATCTAAAATATTTATAATATACTGGTGATTCTTTTTATTTTAATAATATCAATAATTTTTTTAATATTTTTTATTATATTAATTTTTTATTTACCAAACATCAACCTTCCCAAAGTTAACTAGTACTAACACCAAACCATTGAGGACAAGGGAAGAACCAGTTTTATAACATTGATTAATGTACTCATACGTGCAAAAAAAAAACATTCAAATTGATCTAAAGTTTTTTTTATAGATCAAATTATTATATTATTTAATAGCATATATGTATAATAGATAATTATTAAATAAAAGTACAAAATCTGTGCAGAATAAACTCCAACGCACAGCATTAATTTAGTTTGGATATCATATTAGTTCTAACTTTTTTTGGTTGCCCTCTGGTTTCCAGGGCTTCGTCCTGACTAATCTAGATCGATTCGCGTCGCACACTTAGTTTTGGTGGGTGAGTCTTCCAGCGGGGATTTTCTGCATACACAACGCCTCGAATTTGAGACCTGCTTAAGCGATACCAAGCTGCTTACCACTTGGACCAACCCCGTTAGTATATTAGTTCTAACCTTGACTAATATGATTAAGTATATTGTTAATTTAAATTTTTTGTTTCGAATAAGGGATAAATTGTTATATTCTTGGAAACTTGGTTCATTACCAATATATTTATTGGTTGTAAAATCATTAATGAATTATACCGTTGAACGACAATACACTATTTAATAACTTTTCTTTTTTGAGGTATATATAAAATGTAAGGGTTAGGGGTGCTTATCGAGCGAGTCGATCGTGTGTTGAGTAGTGTTCGACTCGTGCTCATTAAAAAATAACGTTGCTCAACTCGACTCGTTGCTCGTTAAACTCGATAAAAATTTGCTCAACTCGTGCTCGTTATAAAATTTCGTTGCTTGACTCAACTCGTTGCTCGTTAAGCTCGCCAAAATTTTTACCTTGTTTTTTTTAAATATAGGTAAAATTTAGTGATACTATTAGAGCTTAATATAAATATAAAAATTCAGAAAATGTGAGGTTTGAGGAGATAAATAAATGAATTTGTTATGACCGAGTTAGAGATGAAGTTGATATTCGAGTGTGAGACACTTTTTAGTTTCTCAACAATTTTCAATGAACAACAAATGAGAGAATGTTTTAGAAATTTCGAGATTTTAACTTTCAATCGTTTTTTATATATGAGAAGTGAAAACCAAAAACTTTTCTCTTTTTTACTTTTTTACATAAAATGATAATAAAAGAAAAAAGAAAGACTTTAATAAAAAAGAGAAATGTGCAATGTTGCTTTAGGAAATTTCTCCTTCTCTTTTTTATATATCGGGGTTAGAGATGTTAGGTGCACTTTTTCAAATCTTGATGGCAGGACATGTGCAATGTTGCTGCATTTCGGTGTTAGTCGTTCTGGTGTGGATGATATGTCCTTGTTCTGCTGTTGTGGTTCCCATGTTATGGTATCATGCAAGTTGTGAAGTTCGGTCTATGTTAATATTTCTTAGGTTAAGTTTATTAATTAGGTGATGAGAATTATATATGGTGTATGCAGGTGAAGTTTTGTTTTTATTAGGCGTCCTTTTTGTATCTTTGATTACTAATATGCACTATTTTTCCTTTTAAAGTGGAGAGATTTTTTAATGAAGAATATGATAGTTACTTAATTTAATCACTCAATTTTTAAATTACTCTTATTTTAGTCAGTAAGGTTAAATATTTTTAATTTAATCACTCAACTTTTAAATTATTCATGTTTTAGTCATTGTTACTTATTTTATTAATTTATTTCTGTAATGTGGCAGATTTTATTAGTATTTATGTCACGTGGGATTAAAAATAATAAAGAACCACAAGTCTCACCTTAAACCTTAAGTCATACCATCAAAACTTAAACTCCGTATCACAAACCCCCACCCTCACCCTTGCCAATCTCACCATAAACCCTAAATCATATGGCCAAATCCTAAACCTCAAATAAGAGTATCTATTTGACATTGGGTCTTCTTGTTTGATTGAATTAGAGGAATACAAAGGGTTTTTCTTTTTATCATATTTCTTTAGTGATCAATGAAGTTGCCAATTTTTTTTGGTTCTTCGAGATACGAGGAACTGAGGGGAAAACGAAGAAGGGAAATATGGAGTGGCATGCTTGTTTCGATGAATATGAGAAGCAATTGATAAGGATGACTACTCCTAGGTTTGTAATCATCGTTTCTTCCGTTGAATTCAAAGAACAAATATCGGACAATGATTCATCTTTTAATGGCAGACAGCCAGTTTTCATCCACATAATGTGGTGGGTTTTCCCGTAGATTTCCCACATATTTTAAACCCATGTCAGAGTTGGTGAGACTGTCGATGGTTAGATTGAGGGGTTTAGGGTTTGGGAGTATGATTTATGGTTTAGGGTAAGGCTACTGGTTTTTATTTTTAATCCCATATGACACAAATATTAATAAAATATTAAACATCATAGAAAAATATTTATAAAATAAGTCAGAGTGATTGAAACATGAGCAATTCTAATGTTGAGTGATTAAATTGAAAATTTTTAAACTTTAGTGACCAAAATAGGAGAGTAAAATTGAGTGATAGAATTTATAATTTACCCTTTAAAGTTACGTAACATATACAGGGTACATAAGCTTACGATCATTACGACCTTCACCAGCCCTTACATCTCGAATCACGTAAAGCATATTTCTACAGATGCCCGTTTTCGCTTTGAGAGCACCATGTCACACCCCACCACCATTCTCCAACTTCAACTGAGGTTAATCCAACATCCTTGGGCGTTTTTGTAAGCACCAAGGAAGCATCTAGATTGGCCTAGAGTGGCCTATATCCATCTCAAGAGAGTGCCATCACGTTCTAGAAGGTTCTACCAAAGCCTACACACATTCGGAAGGTCCTAGAAGACCCGGGAAGACTTTGGAAATATCGGGACTACTCCGGAAGACTCTAGGACTCTCTAGAACATTATAGATAGTTAAGGACATGTATAGATAGTAGTAGAGTTCTCTAGAATTCTCTACCATATGTAAATATCTCCCACTTTCTAGGATTATCTAGAAATATCCCTTAAGGAGGTGGAGGCCTATAAATAGGACCACCCTCCCTCATTTGTAAACCATCCAAGAATCCAAGCATTCTTAAAGCCTTGTAAGTTCTCTCAAAGCTTAATACAAAGTACTTTCTCTTTCCCTTCAAAATCTTTATTGCCTTCTCAAGTCTTTCCTTTCTAGCCATTGCGTTTGTGTGAATCAAGGCTTGTTAGCATAGTTCGGGAGTGCTAACGCCGTATGGATAGTTTGAAGAAGTTAAGTTCGGGACATGGCGAAAACAACCAAGAATCAAGGTGTTGGCTCGACTGAGACGGGCATCACACAAGAGCAACAAGGGCGCGAAGAGACGATCAATCCTGCTAGGACAAGGCTGCGAGCCCAGTCTAAGGATCTACACTCTAGCTTTGAGTCTCGTATAACCCACGTGGAGGAAGGCATGGGGGCATAGGTGCCCAAGTGGATGATCTTCACCAGTGGGTAGAAGGCCTCGAGGCAGAGGATGCCGAGATCCATACGGCCATGAAGGCCATGATGCTAAGGCTAGAGGAGACCATGCGAGCAGGGATGGGGGAAATCCGTGACCTGCTCATGAGGGAGCTCTCGAAGATGCGTGATTCCTTCCAACGTGAGATCGACAACACTCATGCCCAGCTTGAGGCATTACAAGGCTACGTTGTTTTGTGCAAACGTGCCATGGCAGCAGGGCCAAGCACCACAATTGAGACTAGAAGGGTCGAGGTGCCAAAGCCAAAGACCTTTGCCGGATCACGCAACGTAAAAGAAGTAGACAACTTCTTATACGGCCTAGAATAATACCTTAGAGCTGTCGGCATTGTGGGGGAGGCCTCCAAGATTCAAACCGCAGCTCTATATCTCACCGACATCGCCATACTATGGTGGAGGAGAAGGCACATAGATGTTGAGAAAGGTATGTGCATTATCTCTACCTTTGATGACTTTAAAAAGGAGCTTAAACAACAATTCTATCCGGAGAATGCCAAGGATGAGGCGAGAGCCCGCTTACGAAGGCTTAAACAATCGAGGAGTATTCGCGACTATGTTAAAGACTTCACCAAATTGGTGCTCGAGATCTCTGATCTCTTCGAAAAGGATTCGCTCTTTAATTTTATGGATAGACTCCAACCGTGGGCCAAGAGTGAGCTAAAACGCCAGGGAGTGCAAAACCTTGCCGATGCTATAGTCACAGCCGAGAGCCTCATTGACTATACCAGCCATAAAGAGTCTACCACCAAGTCGAAGGATAGAAAGAGCAATCAAGCCAAAGGTGGGGGAGATAAGAGCCAACGTAAGAAGAGCCACAATGAGGACAACCCATCTAAGCACAAAGATTTGTCCTCATAGAAGAGAAAGGACAAAGGGCAAGTCTAAGGATTCGCAAGGCACAAGAAGACCACCATCCAACAAGTGCTTCATTTGCGATGGTGATCATTGGGTTCGAGAGTGCCCGTAACGCCAAGCCCTCAATTTGCTCCCAGTGAAGCATCAAGAAGATAGTGATGTCAATAGAGACAAAGATGGTGCACACATGGGGTCCATGCAATTGCTCAATGTTACCATTAATGGGAAAGCATCAAGAGCCATGCTTGACACAGGTGCGTCTCGCAACTTTGTCTCTCTTGATGAAGCAAAGAGGCTAGGTCTTAGAGCAACAAGGGGTGGAGGGTCGATCAAGGCAGTTAACTCTATCGCGAAACCCATCTAAGGCATAGCTTAGGGGGTCAAGACTAGTATCAGGACATGGTCTGGAGATATGGATCTCTCAATAGTGCCAATGGACGACTTCAAATTCGTCATAGGACTCGAATTCTTAGATCGAGTCAAAGCAATTCCAATACCGTTCGCCAATAGTATGTGCATAATAGATGGCAACCAGGATTGCGTGGTACCGACGGCCAGAGCCACCAAGCATGAGACTAAAGTACTTTCCTCACTTCAGTTCAAGAAAGGCATAAAGAGGAACGAGGAATGCTACTTGGCTATCCTTAACGAATACGATGACGAGGAGTTAAAGCCCAACGACGATCTACCAAAGGAAGTAGCATGAGTGCTTAAAGAATTCAAGGACGTTGCACCTCCAGAGTTGCCGAGAAGGCTACCACCACGAAAGAAGGTGGACCGTAAAATTGAGCTAGAACCAGGCACAAAGCCCCAAGCTATGAGTGTCTATCGGATGGCACAAAGTTTACACAGACTGTGTATTGAAGTTTTTCTCTAAATATAATCTTAATTATAAGCTTAAAACATTGAAGAATGATAACATCAGTAGACCACTAATTGCCCCTCCACTAAGACATTTCATGGAGCATTAATCACCAAATTTGAACCGCTTTCAACGCTTTATTCGTACTTTAATGCTTTTAATATTAACAGTGCAACGTGCAGCTATAAATTACTAAAGCATTTAATAATAATAAAATGTTTAAAGAAACATTATAGCATATGATCAGATAGACTCAAGTTCAACCGACCAGATTTTAGAGTGCACCGAACAAACTTGCATTTCTCTAGGCATCATTTCGAAAAATATCAAAACTTTATTCGGAAATAGTGATACCTTATCTTGAAACAACGTTCTCTTAGATCAAAGATCATCTCGAGTTTTTGAGAGCATAAAACCAACAATGACAAGAACAAATTGTTTCAAAAGCAGCAATAATTAGCTTCTAAATTGTTGGAAAAAATAGACTGTTGCAAAACGAGGCGTTAGCACCGACTGAAAAATAATAAAATAATAAAATCAAACCAAACCATGTCGTGGTATTAACCACTGCCTTAGAAGCGAATTCACCCCGGTGTGTATAATCGCTACAATTGACGAATGGCCCCCTGAGATTAGTACGGCTCTCCAAATTTCGTACACCCGAAAGATGGAGTGGACTTTGATGTTACTGCTCTTCTCTCAACTCAAAATAACACTCAGGAAAGGTTTATGAAAACTAAAGAGTGTTTCACAGCAAATGACATTTGCTTTTTCTGTTTAAAATGAGTAAAATTGCCCACTATTATATATATATATATATTTAATTTTCTAGAATTATAATCAAACTAATATCATGAATAAATTTTGAGCGCTAATTTTCTTTTTAAAATAATGACAAAATAAAAACGTAAATATTGATAATTAAATTTTTTATTATATCAATTTTAAAAAAGTTAACATTATTCTTTTATTAATATTTTACGACATGTGATAATAAAGACAAATATGATAATTAGATATCATTGTGTAACATTTTATACTTTGATGACAAGGAAAAAAAACTGCATTAAACATTGTAGAATCATCCTTAAAACTAAGGGTAAACTACATAAATGGCCACCAAAGTTTTAGGGGGATTCATTTTGGTCATTGTACTTTTAAAATATTCGATAAGGTCACCCAACTTTTAGTTCCATTTCAATATAATCACCGAACTTTTAGTTCGCTTTTATTATGTTCCCTCTCGTTACCTTCCGTTAGAAGCTGACGTTAGCTTTAGTTTTTCCTTAATAAAAAGGGGTAAACTACAACAATCATCACTCAACTTTCTTTTCACTCCTATTTTGGTCACTAGAGTTTAAAAATTTTCAATTTAATAACTTAACTTTCGAATTATTCATATTTTGGCCACTCTCAAATGATATGTTTATACAAATAAAAAAATCGATTAATCATTAAAAATTATTTTGGTTAATTGGTAAATTCAGATTATTCAATTTTCGTTCTTATATTGTACCAATTAAATTAGATAATCAATTAACCATTTAACCGAAATATTTGAGTCTGGAAATGATTTTTATACTTTGTTTATTAAAATATCAAATATAATAATATGGTAAATTTAATAATTGTTCGGTTGTGATAAAAGTGTAAAAACAACTAGAAAGTCAAAAATTGAAAGTTCACAACTATTAATTCTACCCAGAGCCAAAACCTTTTTAAAAAAAATCAGAAGGGTATCAAAATCTCTAGACTATAAGATATTGTAATGCATAAAATTTAGAAATATTTTATGTAATAGATCATATCAGTTAATCAATTTTGCTTAAAACTGTGAAACGTAGTCGAATCGAAATCATTTATTTCAAAAATTTGTACCGAAATCAGGTTCGATTAATCCTTAAAAAATTATTTTGGTTAATTGCTAAATTCAGATTATTCGATTCTCGATCTTATATTGTACCAATTAAATAGGATAATCGATTGACCGTTAATTAGAATATTTGATTCGAGTAATAACTTTTTTACTTTGCTTATTAAAATATCAAATATGGTAATATGGTAAATTTATTAAGCAAAGTAAAAAAAATCATTACCCGGTTTTTAAGGATTAATCGAATTTTTCTATTTGTATAACCATGTCATTTGAGAGTGGCCAAAATATGAACAATTCGAAAGTTAAGTTATTAAATTGAAAATTGTTAAACTCTAGTGACCAAAATAGGTGTGAGAAGAAAGTTGAGTGATGATTGGTGTAGTTTACCCATTTTTTATTAAGGAAAAACAAAAACTAACGTCAACTTCTAACGGAAGGTAACAAGAGGGACCTTATTGAAATGAACTAAAAGTTTGATGACTTTATCGAATATTTTAAAAGTACGGTGACCAAAATGAATCCGCCCTAAAAGTTCGGTGACCATTTATGTAGTTTACCCTAAAAGTAAATAAAATTTTGCATAGGCTATCAAATTGTCAATTGTTTTGTCCTGCCCAAATTAGGGATGAATATTCGTTTGAGTCAAGTAGAGTGAATTGTTTTGAATTAGTCGAGTTGACAATTTATATTTTATGATTCAAACTTTATTTGATTTTTTTAGTCGAGTTGAGTTGTTTGGAGTTTTTCTTCAAATTTAATTGTAATTATTTATAATATTATGGTACAAATTGATTCCAATTTAAATGACTTTCTCTAGTCATGTAAGATATATATATATATATATATATTTCTTCATATTATTCTTTACATGTGTAAGTAAGATTTGCAATGTTACTTAATAAATTAAATGTCATCTAAAATTATAAAATATATTTATAATGTTATTTTTAAAGAATGAATTTTTAGGACAAAGTATTGGTGTTTTTGTCCTCTTAATATTATCATAGTGTACTATTTTTTTTTCCATCATAGGTTTAGGGAAGTTTTTAGTGAGGCATATGATAAAACCCGATTTGTATGATTTACCCTTAATAAAATCATACTTAGTTGCTGATCAAAAAAAAAGAAGAAAAAATTTGTAATAAAAAAATTGCAGTTGAAGAACAAAATGGAATAAAACGCAAAGTTAAGAGAGTAAATTAAAAATAAATAAATTTGTTATTAAAAATATAAATTAGAGTTACATATATAATCTATAGTGATATTGGAGCTTGTAGTTCAAATTTGGTAAAAATAATGGACTTAAACTAAAGGAGGAAATGAAGAAATGAGAAAACCAAACAAAGTTGAGGGACTAAATCGCTAAAATAAGTAATTTGTTTTCAAAAGGATGAATTGAAGCTACATAGATAATCTGCAGTGATTTAGGAGCATATGGTTCAAATTTGGTCAAAATTCGATTTTTCTAATTGGCAAAATTCGAACTCAATTGAACTTAAAAATCGAATTGTTAATTCGATTTGACTCGAAGAATAAAAAAATAAATTTATTTTCGAGTCGAGTTTTGCTCACCCTAGTTCAAACAAGCAAACAACCCATGAAACTAAACTTATTCACATATGTATTATATTTAAAAAATAAATTTATTCGCATATGTTCGTTTGTTTATGTTCGTCTAAATTTATTCACATATGTCCGTTTATGTTCATTCGTTGTGTTCGCTTACGCTCATTTTTCATTTTAGTGAACGAAAATAAAGAAGTTATATTTTTTAACTAACGAACACAAACAAAAAATTATATTCGTTTAGTTATTCGCATTCGTTCGTTTGTTTGGTTAAAATTAAAAGCTTCTTTTGTAAGGAATTTCGTAGTTCTATTGATGTAATCTGTTTGGTTTTTATTTTTTGGTTGTTGATTTGGGACGAAGATGTTGGCTGTGATTTATGCAAGTTTGGCAAGGTTTGATTGTTTCTAATTGTAAGTCAAAAATAAATAATTATAATAAAAGTAAAAATAATATAATATAAACAAATTAAAAGAATCGTTAATATTATTAAAAATAAAAGAATCACCAGTATATTATAATTATACCATATTATGAGTACAGAAATATATTTAGGTCACTCATTGATTTGAAGATAATCAAATGAAGCAAAATTTTAACACGGAGGAAATGTAACTCCGCACATGCCAGCCACTCTTCTAATCTGGATTCTGTCAAAAACTCTTCTAAAATCTGGATTCATCATGTACCCACAAAAGCATGGCACATGTTCTCTTGCATTGATGCAACAATCAGCTGATGGTGTCGGCTTCTTATATTCATGCAAACATGGGCTCAACAAATTTAACATATAGTCGCATTTTGATGTCGCTGTCACCTTCTCTCCTGAAAATACCATCACAAATAGTGCAACTGCACACAAAACAATGGAAACTTTGCTCATAATGTTATTTTTCCTGTACAAAGATAAATACTGGTGATTGTAATTAATTTGTTGATTTGTTTGTGTGTGCGTTGGCACAATTTATAGTAATTGGAGGGGAGATTGTTGAGAGTTTTAGACGGAATATGTAAATTTAGTTGAAAAATGTATGGTTAAACGTTTTATGAGAGAGAATATAAGTGGTTATAGAATTTGTAATGTGTCCACTAAAACGAACAAATAGTATGAATTATGGACAAGTTCAAAAATAAATATTAATTTAATACACATATGATTCTTTAATAGAATATTAGTATTATTTTTTAGTTTGAATCGTTATAATTATTTTTAAAATCTGTGCCTTAAGAAAGTAAAATTCAGTAGCGAATACTCCTTAAAGTGTCAGTGGGAATGCTTTGGATTGCATAAATTGTGTGAATTGAAAAGTAAGTGTTCTACTGAATCTCATACATGACTTTACGAAACTTACTCTTAATCTACAAGTTTCATTTATATGATTTCAACAGTTTTTTCTCGATAAATATGATTTATTAAAGAAAGAATCATAGAAGCTTAAACTTGATTATATGTCTTGTTAAAAATCTCTCTAATCCTAAATACAAGAATATAGTACAACACATTTACAATAAAAAAGGGTAAAGTACACAAATGATCATTAAACTATTCCTAAAAATACAAAATGGTCACCAAACTTTTAAAAATTACATAATGGTCATTAAACTTTAGTTTTTATTATAAAATGGTCACTGGGCTATTAACTATCGTTAACTGGGAGACAACACAGTTATAAAAATTTGTATAATAACATATTTAATCCTCAATATTTACACATTCAATAAATTTAGACATCAATAATGAGAGTTAAATTAGGAATAAATTGATTAAATATGTCAATATGAATGATTAAATGTTATATTATTCAAATTTCTATAACTGTCACATCACCCAATTAACGACAGTTAACGGCTTATTGACCATTTGTAACAAAAAGTAAAGTTTAATGCCTATTATGTAACATTTGAAAGTTTGATGACCATTTTGTATTTTTAGAGATAGTTTAGTGACCATTTGTGTACTTTACCCAAAAAATGCCGAAAATGGAAAATCATAGAAGCTTCAACAGTTTTGTGTTATGACATATTATTATAATTTAGTGTAATTTTAAACAGAAAGTAATATGTTATTATGATACAAAACGGTTAAGTAGTGACGAATAGCAAAAATGAAAGTAATATATGTTGGAAAAAATAGATTGCTACATAACGAGGCGTTAGCACTGATTGGAAAATAATAAAATAACAAAATCAAACTAAACCTTGTCGTGGTATTAACCTTTGCTTTAGAATTAAATCGATACGATGTGTGTAATTTTGTTTTCTCCAAATTTCGTACACCCAAAAGATGGAGTGGACTTTGATGGTACTGCTCTTTCTCAGCTCAAAATAACACTCAGGAAAGGTTTATGAAAACCATGTTTCAAAGAAAATGACATTTGCTTTTTTTGTTTAAAATGAGTGAAATTGCCCACTATTTATAGGCTAAATAGTGAGGGCAAATTTGTCATTTCCTCAATACAATTTAATTCTATTTACAATAGAATTAAATAGCCATAAAATATATGTTACAATTGAGCACTAACAACATTCCCCCACTAATGCGAAAGAATATCCTTCGTAAAAATGAGAGCATTGAAGTTAAGACATGAGAAGAGCATTAGCGAGATTAGTTGCTTAAGCCCTAGTGAACGTATCTGGAACTAGAACATAGTGATGATGAGTAATTTTACTCTTAGATAAGTGAACGAATCTTGAACTTTCTAAGATTAGGGTGAACTCATAACATACAACCAACCCCTTCATCCACCAAAGTCCTCGATGTGTCTACAAAGTATATATACAAATGTATATATAGCCATTTTTTCTTAGGATTCTAGTAAGTGTACTAGAAAAGTGGCCCAACGCTTTTCATAGAATGTGGTTAGTCCTTCTCACTTACGTAGGTTATTTCATCAAGTTTATCTCAACATAAACCACCAGAATCTGGGCTATGAAATAAGTAAGAGCTTTTACAACAACTCATACTCAAAAATAAATATGGTGAATTTTTTCAAGTTCATATCAAATGAACCACCCAAACTCTGGGATAAGAAATCATTAAGAATAAATACTCAACCTCTTTAACTGGTGAATTCAACGAGTCCTTCTTATTTAGGATCACCCAAACTCTTGGGATTGAATTCATTAAGAGTTTAAGAAAACTCATCCTTTTTGCGGCAAGTTCATTTAGTCCTTTGCGATAGGACCACCCACTCAACACTGGTTATGAACTTACTGAGAGTAGATATTCTCCAAAATCGGTAAATTCATCAAGTCTTTCTTACTAAGACCACCCAAAGACTGGGCTATGAATTTATTAAGAGCAATAAAGCTCATCATGTGCATGTACATTATTCATCATAGGGATAGGTAGGTAGAAATGTGCACTATGAGTCTTTCCATGATTTCATTTGTCCATGTTGAACTTAGATAACTAAGTTGGGTATCCACCATGAATTCCTCAACCAATGGGCTTTAGACCTATCCCCCTCGACGAATCTAGAACCAACTTCCGACTTTAACCTTTGGTAAGCGGATCAACTAGGTTTCTATCTGACTTTAATCATCATTTTAAGACACCCCTACATTTCTAAATTTTTTAAGATAAAAATAAATTCATTAGTGTACTGAACATCGTGTAAACAAATGCTCAATCATACTAGAGCAAAGTTTGTTATGAGTTTTAACCATAAAACTATGTTTTAACAAACTCAAATCTTGTTTACACATGATTATATTCTCAAGGTTTTGAGAATTTACTAATCACTAAGATTAGTAAGCATAATCTCAAACGATTATGAAATTCCTTATATCTCATCAGTAGCCATTCATGACATTTTCTCTTTCAAAAGAAATTTCAGTTTCCTAATTCTTCATAAGAAGTGTTTAGGAAAATTATAAAAAAAGTATATTAGGAATTTTTAACTTTTCCTAACAACAGAAAAATTATCTCAAGTTTATTACAAGAGATTTCAAAACAACTCTGGAGATAGACTATCTCTTTCCTTTCCTTTACTTAGGAAAAGAACTCAAAGAGATTTAATCGCTACAAGCAATCTTTTAGTACCATTAATGTCTATCATATTCTCATTCATATTGTTCAATATATTAGCCCTAAAGAGACCATCACATATTTTATTTACTATGACTAAATTTGGCATTATACTCAACCAAATTAATCTCAACTCTTTTAACTTCTACACTAAGTTTAAAGAGATCTTATTTGTCATAGTATTTTTTATAAAATTGAGCACATTAAAGAATAATGCACTAGGTAGGTTACCATGAAAGAGAGGTGGTGCACTAGGCACGCTTAAATACCAAGTCTTTCATAGAACCAATCCTAGACATGCATTTTCCTTATGCCTTCCTTTAAGTCATTTTATGAATTTTTCTCTTTCTTTAACTAAGGTCTCTTAAAGAATTATGCTTGATATTCTTACACACAATAGTATCTTATTAAGCATACTCATTTTTGGCTCACTACTACCTTAGCCTTAGTTTTAGTCCTTTTACTAGTGGTTTATCTCAGTACATAATATATCCACTAAGTTTTAAAGACTAACTTAAAGGCTCATCTAAACTAATTCATGTATATAAAGCATGAATTAACATGTAATAAGTCTAAATAATCTGACCTCATTGGTAGAACCATAATTTCAAGTAGACGTTATTCATTTTCACCATGCTTGTAAGATTAATCTTCTCATCATTATCTGGAATCTTTCCGAGATAGATACTCCATATGAATTAACTCTCTTTAAAAATCATGTTAATTCTAAAATCAAAGAAGATTTTACAAGGTTAGCCTTTGAGAAATAATTTACTAACAATAATAAAATTTTCTTAAAAATAATTTATTGATAGTAATTGAAACTCTTATCTTTGAGACTCCCTTTTTATTTTCAATACATTATGGGATTTACTATCTTTATAAACATGTATTTCTTAAAAAGAATATTATTACAACAAACGTTAACACTAATTAGTGTAACTGACAATTATTTATTATCAGCAAAATTATTTTGAAACGTCATAGTCGTAGCCACAATTAGGTTATACACAAAAACCACTCACGGGCCCTTTATTCCATACTTTAAAATTTTTATGCCATTAATATTTGCAGTTTCTCAATCTCAGAAAATACACCAAGATTACTATTTTAGTCATGGAAACTCATTAAGCAAAAGACATAATAGAAAATATCCCTTCCTAATTATCTCGACGATTTCAAAATTTAACAAAAATTGCAATGATTCTCCTAATCTGGGCAAATAAATTATACTTTATAACACATTATAAAGTATTATAAATAATATATAATTCACTCATAAATATAAGGGTTTAAATTTGATACACAGGTTGTGTAAAATAAATTTTACACAAGCCTGCGTATTTCTACTATAAATCAAAATTAAACCTAAACCCTAAAAAACTAAACCCCAAACCCTAAATTCTAAACACTAACCTTACATTATAAATCCTACAACCCAAACCATAAACTCTAAACCCTAAACTAAGCTCTTAACCCCTAAAACTAAAAAATCTGTGTAAACTAAAGTTTACACAGACTGTGTATTGAAGTTTTTCTCTAAATATAATCTTAATTATAAGTTTAAAAGAGTGAAGAATGATAACCTATGTAGAACACTAATTCCCCTCCACTAAGACATTTCATGGAGCATTAATCACCAAATTTGAACCGCTTTCAACGCTTTATTCACACTTTAATGCTTTTAATATTAACAGTGCAACGTGCAGCTATAAATTACTAAAGCATTTAATAATAATAATAAAATGTTTAAAGAAACATTATAGCATATGATCGAATAGACTCAAGTTCAACCGAACAGATTTTAGAGTGCACCAAACAAACTTGCATTTCTTTAGGCATCATTTCGAAAAATATCAAAACTTTATTCAGAAATAGTGATACCTTATCTTGAAACAACGTTCTCTTAGATCAAAGATCATCTCGAGTTTTTGAGAGCATAAAACCAACAATGACAAGAACGAATTGTTTCAAAAGCAGCAATAATTACCTTCTAAATTATTGGGAAAAATAGACTGTTACAAAACGAGGCGTTAGCACTGACTGGAAAATAATAAAATAACAAAATCAAACCAAACCGTGTCGTGGTATTAACCACTGCCTTAGAAGCGAATTCGCCCCGATGTGTATAATCGCTACAATGGACGAATGACCCCCTGAGGTTAGTACGACTCTCCAAATTTCGTACACCCGAAAGATGGAGTGGACTTTGATGGTACTGATCTTCTCTCAACTCAAAATAACACCCAGAAAAGGTTTATAAAAATCAAATAGTGTTTCAAAGCAAATGACATTTGCTTTTTTTTGTTTAAAATGAGTGAAATTGCCCACTATTTATAGGCTAAATAGTGAGGGCAAAATCGTAATTTCCACAATACAATTTAATTCTATTTACAATAGAATTAAATAGCCATAAAACAAGCGTTACAATTGAGCATTAACAACAATATAAAATACTACATCATATTACGGTAAAAGAAAAAATACGACAAAGTGCAAGTGCATAAATAATGCTTCCATCTTAACAACTCAATCTCCATGTAGAGTGCAGAATGATGTAAAAGCAAACATTCAGAACAGAATAACAATTTGAGACTTTTCAAAAGTTAGAATATCGTGGATATGATTCATAAGTCCAGAACATTCAAACATGCTTAACGGATATTATGCACACTTGTTTCTTAACAAAAAAAAAACAGTTCATGCATAGATATTATTTAATAATTCAGACTATAAAATGATACAATTTATTCAGAAAGTTTAAACATATTCAAACTTAAGTTTTATATAACAATGCAATCACAAATAATATACAGAATCATACTACAAAAAACCTACATATACCCGAGTATGTTACTTCGGTAAATGCACCCCCTAATCAAACAATACACAAAACAATAATATTCACACAAAAAATGGCAACACACAGAATAATTCAACACAGCTGAGACTCGTGCCTATTTTGAAATTATATAGTCCACGAGTCACATGACACGCTACAGAATTTATACACGAGTTAATATTCAAATTAATTGAATACTCAGTCCGTACATCATAGTTAGATACATTTACCAAAAATGTCGAATATGTTCTTAGTTCAATCACCAAGTGCTCCAAAACCGAGTAAGTGCCTTCAGAAAATCAAGAATAACATAATGAATTAGTAACTACAAGAAAATGCACTTTTAGTGACAATGAAAATAGTCACTAAAAGTATTAAATTTAGTCATTAAAATTTACAGTGATCATTTTTTTGAGTCTCACCAGTCATCACTATTATATAGTGAATTATATAGTGACAACTTTTGTGCATTTCGTCATAATTAGTTATACTTTTTATGACCACATTTTTTACCCAAAAGATTAATAGCAATGACTAAAATTAGATACTAATGTTATTCTTATTACTGATAAACATTTTTATCACAAATACATATTCAAATAGTGTCTAAAATATGTTGTCACTTCCAATAATAAAAAATTAATTATATAATAATTATAGTTTTAGTTGTAAACATCTTACTTATGTCCCTGAAATTTAATGGATCTTTTGCATTGTAGTCAACAAACACTTTTAACTTTTCGTTAGGCCACTGAAGTTTTAAATATAGATGATGTGGCAGCTTCATATGTCAATTTTTAATAAATAAATACAATAAATGGCTTCATAGAGATTGAACATGGAACCTTTACAAGGAGAATGCAATGTCTATCCACTAGGCTAGGCAAGAAATTTAATATTATTTTGAAAGAAAAATAGTATTTAGGTTAAATTGTAATTGAAATTAATTTTACTTATTTTAAAAATATGTATTAATTATAGCACTAATTATTAGAATAATAATTTAATTAATTTTCTATGATTTCTTATGCGAAATGCATTTGTTGAAGAAAATATATAAAAAATTGAGTTGGTTTAAAATATAAACATATGAATATTAAGATTTACACCTAAAATATTAGATATTAAGTATTATATTTTCATTAATTACATAAATTAATTTAATTTAATTCAAATTATTGATAGAATTATCCCTTATGTGATAATTATTTGGTATATTGATAATGTGAATTTTAACTCCACAAGCAAAGTTAAAAAATATATATAAGTGTAAAATTTTTCACAAGGTAAAATTTTGCTATCACATATTATGGCAAGATTACATATCACTCTTTTTTACTTTAATTTGGTCACTTTAAGTTTTTGCACTTTTAAAATTTTGAAATTTCGATCTTGACACGAATGGTAGTCTTTAAATATGTTAAGTAAAATTTTGTTTTTAGCCCATTCATTATACATAAGTTGCATATTTGACTTTTTGTTCTTTTATCTGATCATTTTTAGTCTTTGTAATTTAGTCATATTGTCGTTGTCCCGTTTGGATTATGATTGAAATTTTAAAATTTGAAAAATATAGGGATTAAAATTGATCAAAATAGAATGACTAAAACAACAATTTACACATAGTATAGAGACTAATAAAATTATTTTACCTTTTGACAAACTAGTTTATGGTAACTTCAATTTTTTATAATTGTTATTATTAAAAATAAATTTATTATTGTGACAATATCTAATTTATCATTATTTTTTTTTTCATTGGTGACAAAATTTATCACAACAAAAAGCATTAAGTGACAAAAATTTCACTCTCACAACAGATATCAAATAATAGTGACCACTTTATATATCGTCACTATAATGTGTCAAAATTTTAGTGACAATGAAATTTGTGTCACGGTTATAGACTTATAGTGAGAATGTAACTGTGAAAAATGTAATCCTCACAATTACTACTATTATAGTGACCAAATAAAAATACATGACAATTACTTATACTAATAGTGACGCACAAAAAATTGTCACAAAAGTTTAATATTTGTGACACAATTACTCTTAGTCACTGTCAATTTGTCACTAAAAGTCTATATTATTGCAATGAGTAACGGAAGAAAACAAATCAAAAATGTAAAATAAGTTAGACATTCGAAGTCAACAAAAAATTCAGTTTACATTTGGTCAAAGTAAATGTTCAACTCCGATCAACAGAATTCAAGGGTCAACTCTAGTCAACAGAAGCAATGATCAACTATGATTGGTCAACAGGAGTGGACAATAAATGAAAATTAAATTGTAGTCAACGGTCATGCTAAATGGGTTAAGGTTGATTCGGGTCTGATACAAATATAATTCGCTTCAGTTCATAGGTTAGAACGGGTCAGGGACTAAGCTCGATTATGTAATGATTGATTGATCGTATTGAAAGTGAATTAATGCTTTAACGATTATATTGTAAATTTTAAAAGTTTGTTAACTAAAATAAAAGTATTCTAAAAGTTCAGATCCTACATATTTAAGTTACCCTTTAAATTATGCAAATGTCATTTTCGGTATTATATTATTTTAAAAATATTTAAGAAAAATAATTTTTGAAAAGTGTCGCCGATGGACTTGATGAAAATTGGTGTAATAATTACAAAGATTTCTTGAGAAATTAAAATATTTATTTAATATAAACATATCTACTAGCCTAAATAAACCTTCAATGATATGCTTGAAAACATACTGAATGAACACGAATGCGTGTACGTTTTTGTTCTTTCGTTTAATTTTAATCAAACAAATAAACGAACGCGAATAACTAGATGAACATAATTTTTTGTCCGTATTCGTTCGTAAATAATATAGCTTGTTCGTATTTATTCAAGTTCGTTTGTTAAAATAATTTACAAATACAAACGAATATTAATTTTTTTTGCTTGGCAAATAAGATTTATTAGAGAATGAATTTATGCAATCCCGGAACCTACGTTGTATGCCTCGTTAAAAACTTCCCTAATCTTAATTGAAGAAAAATAGTACAACACAAATAGAAAAACCTAAACATGAACGAAACCAACACGCCATAAACACATACAAGGTGAAGAGTCCACAACCTTTTCTGCAGACAAAATCTCCTGACCTCAAAAACAGCCTCAACACCATGTAAATCACAACCTGCTAGTGCCAAAACAAACTCAGCTTCCGGTTTCTCCATGTTCTTAAAAAACTCAAAACTTTTGCATATCTACTACAATAAACCAAGCTTGCTCACACTGTGCAATCAATAAACGATGCATGACTATCCATTATAACCTACACCAGCCCAATTCTTCAAAACAAATCTCAAAAGATCCCTTAAATGATTGCAACCAAATAGCATGAAAAACCCATATACAACTATTTTTTTGGCCTACACCAACCCGGTTCTTGTTACCAAAGTCCCATAATTGATAGATTATTACACACTTCAAGACAATTTCAATCTAAACCAAACCAAAAGCTGTTTTGAGTCACATGGATAAATTGTTCCACCCCGATTCTACGCTACAACATAACGATATCCGCAAAGGCCTACCTCCAATACCACGAGCAAAAAAGAGGATTGAGAACCGGACCAAGACTAAACCACAACAAACTTTCAGAACAAAAACACAGAATCCAACAATCAGTGCGAGAATCAACAGTACCAAAATGAAGGTTTCACCCAAACCACATCAAGATTCGTTATAATCTAAATAACCTCAAGCCCTTCCTAAAAGTGTGAATCTTATTGAAGCCGAAACTCCATTAAGAAACTTACCTACTCACTCGAGACTACTGTGAAATAATAACCTCGAAGTATTACAATCTTTGCTCGCCCTCCTCCAAGCGAACCATCTCCTCGATAACTTCCTCTTCGTTGCCAATGATAGAGATGCCTAAATCTTTTCCCAGTGCAAGAGCTTTACGCGCTACTACTTAGAATTTATTTACGCGCGATATCTGAATTTGTAGGAGAATATCCGTCAATCTCAACCCTCTCATTCTCTTTCCCTGCTCGTTTATACTTCTTCAAAGCTCGATCCCTTTTCTTTCTCTCTTTATCATTGAGGGCTTTGTCCTGAAAATCAAATAAAGAAGCATATTTCTTCCCATATTTTCGTTGAGGTTCATCCCATATTTCAGGAAACATATCGGAGAGGCAAGATACTCCATAGGATCCGGAATAAACTCACCAGGGTTATTTGCTTTATCAACCTTGAATGCCCACGACTCAAGCACTGCCTTATTCACGTCTTGGCTAGAACCTCTGTCACCTTCCAAACCCATAATCCTTTCTTTCACCAAAGCTGCCCCCAAATTGCCCTCATGGGAATTTAAATCTGCAACGATGACAGGTTCGGGAATAACAGTTCCCTCAACTGACCCGCCATCCTTGATTTTGTGCTCTAAAGAAAATCAAAATTAGCTTTGGTAGTACAGTCCCTATTTGGCACTGACGATAGTAAACCCATATAGCACACATCATCCAATGCACGTTAGAAACATGAGCCACTTCCTCAGCCAAAGAGCCTTGATCCCTTACACAATCCACCTCAACCGACTGAATTAATTTCCTTTTTTGACACCTGTCAGCAATATTAACCCATCTAGACTCATCATTCTTATCCTCAAATGATTGTTCTTCTACAATATTCAGGTTGTTCTTAACCTCTTTATGAGAAGCCAACTGGCTCACTGCAGACACTTCAAAAAGTCTCGAGCTTGTGAAATAATCGCAACCCAAAAATTCCAGTTCCCCCAAGAGACTTTTATATTCCACATTATCATGAATGCAGCAGACTCCCTGCTCTTTACCTAGGAAGATAACATTCAATGCTTCATCCACCACCTCTTTCTTATCAGTTACACTATACTCCGGTAACTGTTCTGGGCAAGATTCTGACAACGAATCTGACATGCCTTTATCTTTCCAATCATCGAGACTGAAATCATCATCCGTTTTATCTTTCGCTCTTTTAGAAGATGGTGAGTGATCTGAGAAACCTATTTCCTCAACGCGAATTTCATGCACGACGATGCCCACTTCAAGTTCTATTGTTTCACTAATTTTCCTACAATGGCTTGACGACACCAAGATTGTGACATTTTGTTAACTCCTCAAAAGTACTGATTTTTACGCTTATTTTACTATGCTTTTGCTCGTCCTTAGTATATATGTTTGTATTTAGTTATTAAAATCGTGCATTTGCATAAAGAGTTAAGAGTTGTTCTTTTGCTCATGTGAAGAGTTGTTTTTGCTGATATTGATGCAGGTTAGAGGTAAACAAGCATGGCAAAGCAACGTACGAGCAGAAAGCAGAAAAAGAAGAAAAAGAAAATTACCGAATCGCAGTTGGCACTGGTCCGCCAAGCTCGATTGGAAAAAGATTAAAAAATGATGCTCGGTCAAAGTAGCCGTTGAACCAAGTACGTGTCAGCCCTAAAATTAAAAAGAAAGATAAGATGATAGCACGCCTATCCTGGTGCTTATCCGATTTTTCAATTTTAAACCCAACCTAGGGTTTTCACATACTCCTATTTAAAGAGAGTTGATCGATAAGCAAAAGATGGAGAATCTGGAGGTTGCACCGTGGAGAAAGAGGAAGTTAGAGGCTACATGGTTCGACCATCTTAGACCGAGAGCTCTGGAGCAATTGAAAGGCTGCATCGACTAACCTTCTTCTTTGCCTATTCTCTTAGTTTAATCTTTATGTGAATGATGATGTTGAGATACGGTGATATTTTGTGGATGGAACCCCAACCATCAACTAAGCTTTTACAGTTGGTTAGGGATATGTGCGATTAACGTTTAGTTTATGTTTGATTTTTAATAATTTAAATGCCTTGGCATTATTGTCTATCTGCTAGTACTTCATTTCCTTAAAGTTTTTGTCATACGACAGTTGGCATTGTATGCTTATTATGCCTTAATATCTTAACAAACTTAAGGGGGTAACGATCAGTTGTCAGGTACTAAGGAGAAAAATTTTGACAAAAGATGTTCAAGTAGATGAGCTTACTTCAGGAGTGAATCTACCCTTAGGGATAAAGATTGATAATTAATCAAGTTAATTAATGAAAAGCTTCACTATAGACATATAGGGGTTTTATCGTGGTTAACTTAAGGTACTGCCATCGACAGAGACCATACTATTTTTAAATCTGTTCGGCAATAAATCCAAAGCATGACATTATTATAAGCTAGCATAGTTAGCGTGAAATCCAGACATCTCTTGCCAACTCTCATCATTTATTTGAATACTTTTTCGTTTGTCAAACTGTTTCTGGTTTTATTATTTTGTTTTAGCTATCTTTGAAATAAAAAAACTCAAATCTTTTTCAAATACTCTTGTTCCCCTCTAACAAGTAAATATTAAGCAATCAAGTTCTTGATCAATCCTTGTGGATTCAGTACTCAGCTTACCGCTGTATTACTTTATGACTGTGTATACTTGCACTCAAAAAGACGTATCCTTGACATTATTTTCTGCCACTTTTACACTAAATATATAATATTTTGCCAAGCGTTAGCATAGTTGACACCTTCTCACAGTCCTTTAAATGTGAAGTATTCTTACCCAATGCTTCAAAGGTGCCCCACTCATGGTTCCAACATTGAAGAGGCACCCCAAAAACTTCTAGCCGAGTAGCCCTTTCCGGTAGACTTGAGGCTTTCGACCAAAGATTCACCTGCACAAAAATTTCCTTCAAGTATGATCAATTCAAATCCTCCAACATCAGAAAGAGGTCCTAATCTTCTATCGTTAGTAAGAATGATTTTCCTCCCATTTTAAGAACTTTAATATCCCCTAGACCCCAAGAATGAAGTCTGTCCACAATGCTACTAACAGAACAAATCGAAGCCGTCTTTCCTACAAAACATCTCTTCATCCTCCACAGATCCTCCACCTCTACATGACCAGAAATCCTTGTAACATTTCTTACTCTAGCTTCACTTGTTTTACCTTCCGCCCTAATAACATTTCTCTTCAGAACAGGTCTGCTGATATCCGAATTCGGCTCCTCAAGTTTTTGGTTCCTCATTGGTCTAGCTTCTCGCCAAAATTCTGTTCTCACATCATATCTTGCAAAAGCAACCAAGATTTTAAACCCAAAATTCTGTAATCACATTATATCTTACAAACGAACATTAAATATTGTTTAATTTTTTCCTTTTATTTCATATTTTTAATATATGTTTTTAATTTTTTTAAATGTAATACTTTTATTATAAAAAATAATAAATATAAATAGACATATGTGAATAAATTTAAACGAACATGAACAAACGGATTACCGAACGTTTAAGAACGTAAATGAACGAATGAGTCATTTGTTCATGTTCATTCATTTAATCAAACAAACATAAAATAAGTCTTTTGTTCAAGTTCTTTGCTTAATAAATAAACGAACATAATTAAATTTTTCTACGAACGGTTCACCAATATTTTGTTCATTTACGCCCTATTCAATGCGTGACAATCCTTTCTTTTAATTGTATTTTAAGCGAAAATGTGTTTTATAATACTCTACTTGAATATTGGATATGATCATTACATACAAATGATTATTTAATTTACATATATTTACTTTCTTATTTTTTTCACTTTCTAAAGAATTTTATATGAAAATATGTGAAAGATTCAAATAAATAAATATCTTAAGAAGTAAATATTAAAATAACATAAAATCTATTTAGAAATGTAAAATATGATCAACATTAATTACTATTATATAACCGAACATTCCCATCATCTCAATGGTTAGGTGCTTTTACACTTAACGTTGACAAGGTTTGATTGTTGGTAATCCAAAAATAAATAAATATAATAAAAGCAAAAAAAATAATATAATAAAAGTAAATATTAAAAGAATCATCAATATTATTAAAAATAAAAAAATCACCAGTATACTATAATTACATCATGGTATGAGTAAGAAATATATTTAAATCGGTCATTAATTTGAATACATTCAAATTGAGCAATAATTTAGCACGGAGGAAATGTAACTCTACACATGCTGGCCACTCTTTTAATTTGAATTATGTCAAAAACTCTTCGAAAATCTGGATTCATCATGTACCCACAAAAGCATGGCACATGTTCTCTTGCATTAATGCAACAATCGACTAATGGGGTCGGCTTTTTCTATTCATGCAAACACGAGCTCAACAAATTTAACATATAATCACATGTTGATGCCGTTGTTATTTTCTCTCCTGAAAACACCATCACAGATAGTGCCACTGTATACAAGACAATCGAAACTTTGCTCATATTGTTTTTTTTTTTTTGTACCAAAAATAAATACCGGTGATTTGTTTGCGTGTGCTTTGGCACAATTTATAGCAACTGAGGTGAAAATTGTTGAGAATTTTGGACCGAACATGTAAATATGGTAGAGAAATATATGGCTAAATATTTTGTGAGAAAAAATATATGTGGTAACAAAATACGCAACGTGTCCACTAAAACAAACAAACAGTCTGAATTTTGAACAAATTTAAAATTAAGTATTTAATCAATATATGTATGGCTCATTATCAGAGTATTGAGTTTTTAGTTTTATTTGTTATAATTTATTTTAAATGGTCATAAATATTTAATAAGAATATATTAATATAATAAAAAACTAAAAAAAACCAAATTAAAGGTTGTATGGATAAGAATCATTGAATCACTTTCTAGGAAGAACTTCTCAAAACTTATTGTCCTCTAACACATTTTATTTTAGAAGATAAAAATCCTAAAATTGCACGTACCTTGTTGAACAAAATTGCCTATGAGATAAAAAAAAAAAAAACCCATAAAAACGTGTTTAGGCAGTTTTATTACACAAAGGTGCGTGAAAATTTTTGGTTTTTATCTTCTAAAGAAAAATGTATAAGAGAATAATAAAGTTTTGTGAAATTATACTTTAGAAAGGATATTTAACAAACTTATTTTTTTAATGGATATTGTTTTTCTCTCTCACTCTCTCTTTATATTTCCTTGCATGTATGTAAATGTATATGTATTCTGTTTATGGGTTTTCTTTTTACTTTTCATCCTTGTGTTGCTGCATTTTAACATCATCATTTGGTCAACAAAATTGTGGTAGACGGTGAGGGTTTGAGGTTTGGTGGGCGAACGTAAGGCTGACGAGAATTTGGGATGGCGAGACTAAGGTCGATGACGATTTGGTGTTTAGGATGGGCGATGAGGCTTTGAGATGGTGAGGGTGGTGGGAAGATTGGAACAAAAATTCTGTCCCTTTTTGTCTCTTTTTTTTCTCCAACACTAAAAAATCAAATCATAAACTAGAACCTTAAAGTCTAAAATAGAATGACTTAGATAAGTGATTAAATTAAAAATTTTAAACTTTAATAATCAAAATAGAAATGAGAAAAAAACCGAGTGACGAAAAATATAATTTACCCTTCTTAAAAAATATATGTACTGTCATAATGTCATTAATCATTTATCGGTAGAATGAAAAAAAATAGCAATTTCTAAAATTCAATGATTAAATTAAAAAATTGTAAAGTTGAATGGCAAAACAGGAATACGATGCCAAAACAGGAATACGATCAAAGTTATGATTTTTTTTAATACCTATTTAATTTCCTTAAAAACGACTTTATTTGTGTAGCTTGACAAAATAAAATGACAAAAACAATGTCTCTTTTCTTTTGTGGGTTTCTCTCTTCTTTCTTCCCCTCTCGCTTCCCCATTTTCCACAACTTCTTGAGAGTTTTGAGAAAAAAGAGCAGAATGAAGAGATCGACGGGTTTTGAAAAGACATCGCTGCCATTAGATTCCACGTTGAGGCTTTGAAGAAGAGTTTCGAAGAACACCCTTTTTTCGATGTTAAATAAATCCCTTAAAATTGATCAACTATCGGTTTCGAAACAAGCCAAAAGGCTCTGAAAACAGAATACACGAAATTACAAAGAAGAAACTACTTTATACTGGTTATTATTAGAACAATGGAATGGAATCATGCGGGAAGTGATTTCATGTTCAGCAAGCATTACAACTCTTCCTACACGTACCATAGTAATCGGTAGAACCAATCATGAAAACAGGGTTCCTCTGGCATTCCCCAATAGCAGCCCAATGAGCACAACTGGCATCTTCGTCCGAACATTCATCATTTCTTCCAGAGTCGAATGAGATCAGTTCTCGGGCAACCGCCCTTAGGTAGAAGAATTTGATGGCATGCCACATTTCTCCTTCCAGAACAGGGCATCTAGCATGCGAGCTACTACCGTCGGGAGATCCATTCAGGTGAGTCGTGAAGAACAAAACTGCATTTCCCTTGACAGGTTTTTGGAAGTTGCTGGTCTTTGCACAATCTGACCATGCCTCACTCTTTGGCTGCAACCGTAGGGAAACTTTAGCTCCGAATGTTTAACAAAGATTGTGAGATATATTCATTCTCACCTCTGCGTGGGGGAAAAGAATCTCACCACCGCGGGCGACATTTGAAAGATACAAAATCACAGTTGCCAACAAAGGCTCACGTATAGCCGGCATGGATTTATTGCCAAAATAATCCAGGTTTTGCTCGGCCTCCTCAAGTTCATACCGCCTAACAAATAGAGGACTACCATTCTCTGAAGCACATTGAACATCAAGTTTCAGTAAAATAAAAATGTCCCTTGCGAGAAAACAATCATTTAAAGGAAGATGATAAAGATGGGTGACGATACCTTTAGGAAGGAAAGTCCAAGCTGAAATTCTTTCCTCAACCTTTGCAAGAACTGTATCCTAGAATACACAAATATATTTCTATGCTATAGAATCATTCATGAAACATGCTGCCGAATTTCAATGCACTTTATTTATTAACTTATCATTTCGTGATATTCATAGAACGTACAGGAGCTTTAACAAACTGATATTTTCCAGAAATTTTAAGTTAGTTTAACAAAGATTTTAAAGCTCACTAATGTTTGGACAGAAAATGGAGGAATGTGTGTGAGGAAAGCAATACAAGAAAGAAAGTTATATCAATCTACCCTCAAATCAATATGAAAACAGATTTAGAGGTGTGAAGTATTTAGGTCAAAGGGTATGTTAGTTATTTGTACTACTTAATGTTTTAAAGTAAACACACAGGAGATACCACTTGATAGAATCTCTACTTTTCTTCTTTGTACATCTCTCCCTGAAACTTTTCGAGTTGAAAAAGAATGATAGAACAGTTTGCTATAGCTACACAGTCTAACCGTGAAGGTATGTGATACATGTAATGGAGAAGCTCCACTGGTGGTCGAGGTGCTTGAGGTGGCCAAAGGGTTTTAATGGAGGTGGAGGTACCCACAGCCACAAGTGCACACATTCGATCTGGCAAGGTACGTTGATTGGCCGGGGAATGGCTTAACATTATCAAAGAGATATTTACTACTAATCCGCTTTAAATTGCATGTGTCAACTGTCAATTTAAAAAGCGCGAACAAAATTTGAGTGTGAAATCACGTTATTGAGTGTGTATGCAAGAATTTATTATTGAATAATTACTTCAATGGGTTGTCAATAAGCAACGCAACAGAGAATGCAGATATTGTTAGCTTAGAAAACAACGGAACTCACATTTGTATTGAGCAAAGTTTCTGAACTTGCTAGTTGTCTGTTTGTCCCAACACTAGCTCGATCATCATTGGTCCCCAGAAATCCTTCTTTTACTCCATGACCCTAAATCCATAACCACTTAACAACTATTTGTAAACCATTTTAAGCATATTGAAATGAAGTAGTAAAAACAGTGGGATAGAATTATACCAAAGAAATAAGATGGTCGCACTCCTCGTCTGATAGAAAGCCACTATACTGAAAAACCCTATTGCGAGCAAAACAATACCAGACTTTCAGAAGACATTTATAAATGTTCCAATGGAAGTACACGAGCCACATATGCAAAAGCAAAAGGAACAATTGAAAATCTCATAAAAGTTCAATCAAAACTGTATTGCAATGCCATTGAAGAAATAGCATATTTGACTCTTTGTGGGAAATATAAATTAAGGAAAATAAAAAACAGAGATGAGAAGGCAAACAATAAGTCCATCACTACCTGACCTTGGCCGCCATGAAAGTTGCAGTACTCGCGAAGGGTCAACAGCGTTGGATTGAACTGAATGCCTCAACTGAATAACCTCTTTGTCCTTCAACTCCTTCCGGCTGAAAAACAATACCAAATGGAAAAAAAAGGTTATAAAACAAGCAGTTATCAATAAAGAAGGAAAGATTTCCATTGGCTGAAGAAACTGAACATGTTCTTAGCAAAATAGCTCAAGATCATGAAGAATAATTCATCATCCAAAGAATTCAGACTCCATGGAAGGAAACCAAGAATACTTGGATTAGATATAGCTCAATGAAATATCATCTCATACAAATTTGACCTTTTTCCCCTATCAACTACAGTTGTGATATCCACAATATTTCTTTTAAAAAGGAATTATCCAGGATAAACGTCCACAATATATAATATACTCATTTATGCATGATAATAACGAAACCCCAGATGAAGCTGAATGCGTAATTCATCAATCAAGAGTAGGAAATAGATCGATTTCCTCAGCCATTCAAAATATCTACAATAGGGATAAATTTCCAATACCCATTTCCAAAATAAACATGAATCTTAAAAAAGATGAGATCGGGATTTTCCTTTACCTTTCAGCGGAGAAATTGGAGAACGAAAAGGTAAAAAGCAGGAGAAGAAAATTCGAAACAAGGGAAGCCATGAATGGATGCAACAACGATTGTTAAAGACTAAAAGGCAATTGAAAGCTCAATCCAAATCCAAATGGATTTCCCAGAAAACGAAAAAGAAAGGTAAACCTCCCATGCGACTTTGAAGCTCTGATTTAGCTTCGGGTTTACGCTTAGCTGAATTGAGAAAGAACTATCCACCCGAGAGGCGAGACAGGACAAGACAGAGTTTTTCAATAGGTTAATGTAAATTTTAGCCCCCACTTCGGCTTTGATAAGTAATTGGGCTAATAACTTTTTTTTAATGTGGCCCAACTTTGGGATAGTTTTAGGGTGCAGTTACAAAACGATAAATTTTAAAATTTATTCACGAACTGAAAATGTTAGATTTTTTATATTATTTTTATTTGTTTTTTTAGTTTTTTATATTTTTATTTGTTTTTTTAATTTTTTTCAAGTATCGATACTTAGTTTTTTTATAAATTTTCAGTTTAGGACAAAGTATTAATATTTACAAAAATAAATATCGATACTTGAAAAAAAAAACTCAAGAAAACTAACCGAAAATGTTATCAAGAAGTTTAACATTTTCAATTCGTGAAAAAATTTCGAAACTTGCCGTCTTTTAGCTGCACTCTAGACATACCGTACGTTTGACTCGCCCAACTTTAATATTGAGTTACAATTTGACCTTTGATTTTTTTTTTCATTTCAGTTACTAAAAGATTCTCTCAAGTTAATCGCCGCCGTTAGAGAAATTGTTCAATTTGGTCATTTGAGTGTTAAACTCTAACATAGTAGTAAACTATCTAGTTGGTCATTCAACTTTAAATTGCTTTCATTTTAGTCATAAAAATTTGATGTTTAGTCACCAACTGTTAAATCTCCCAACAAATATCGACAGAACATTTAACCAAAAAAATCACTTTAACCCACTTTTATTCATCTCCAACCTCTCATTAGCCTCTTTCCCTAACAAATGCATCGCATGATATCATAATTCAGGTTAAAAGTTAGGATCAATATTCATACAAACTTTATAAGTTAATATTATTTTAGTTAAATATTATGAGATTTATGTATTAGATTAAGATACAAATGCAATCATAAGGGACATTTGTATTATTATTTTTTAACGGTCATTGATTAAAATAGAAAACAGTTGATGACCATCCTTGAACGATGTAGGCGATCTATTGGACACAATTCTCAGTGCCCGTTATGTGCTAACGTAGAAGAGTCCTCGCTTCATGTACTACGGGACTGCCCGGAAGCTCGCGCAGTTTGGAATAAATTAATTCCCCAAGCTGCGAAGCCATAGTTCTTTTCTCAGCCTCTACAGGAATGGATCCACCATAACCTTGCTTCGCCCACCAACAGTTCTGAGGGAATGCTCCTTGGAAAACATTGTTTTTTTTCCGTCCTATGACAGATTTGGAAGAGTAGGAACGATGTTGTCTTTAATAATGCCTGCCCTTCCGCCAATACCACTCTGGATAGAGATATCACCTGGAGCCAATACTATGCTGCCAGCGTTCCTGAATCAATTGGTTCTCATGCTGTTGATGCCCCCCTGCTGCTACATATTGGCTAAAATCAGACCCGGGCTGGATTTGTATTAATGTGAATGCGGCCGTGTCTCCTACCACTGGCTGTAGTTCTATTGGTGGCCTCCTGCGAGACCACGAGGGCTCTTGGATTACAGGTTTTCAAAAGGCAATCGGGAATAGCTCCCCGCTCCAAACTGAGTTGTGGGCTATCTTCATTGGCCTGCAGGTCACGTGGGAGCAAGGTTCTAAAGTCATCCTGCCAGCTACAATCTGACTGTGCTGAAGAGGTGAAACTACTGCGCGACCCAAAGGCTGCCGAAAGTTCTCTCTCGCTTGTTAGTGCCATCATCCAGCTTCAACGACAGGGTTGGGTTTCCGACATCATATGGGTATCTCGAGGTAGTAACAGACCAGCTGATATGCTTACAAAGAGTACGAATCCTTCTCAGTTCACTTTGTTTCACCTAGACTCCGTACCAGAATGTTTACTGCCTTACTTGGATTTAGATGCTTTACATATTTAAGTTTGTATAACCCCTTTTCGGTAGGGATGGCAATGGATCGGACTTTGATCGGATTGTATAGAGCCCAAATCTGAATCTACTTACAATCGGACTCGGATATTTTTTCGGATTTGGATTCGGATTTTTTTAATCGGATTTGTTTTTGGATCGGATTTTTTCGAATCGGATTCAGATTAAATTATCATCCCTAGTCTTGACTGAGTCTAAGGGATAGATCTGCGAGTTTTAGCGTCTTTAGGGTATATTGTATTTCGACCCTCTGATTTTTTATTTTAATGCAAATCAATCCATAATTTTGTGTATTTTTAATTTATGTCCTTTAATTCTATATTTATTTATTTTCGTCCATTGTTTGTTGACTACATTTAAATTTTTGTGTTTATTATTTATGCTTTTAATTTACATCTTATTTTAATTTATAATTTTAACCTAATATATCTTAACTTTATCTTGCAATTTCACATCATTTACTATTTTATTAACTAACTTACTTAAGTTTTGGTAATTTATTGATACTTTACATTTATTTATTTTTTCTATTGTATTTATTTTCTTGCTTGTTTGTCTACGATTTTATCTTACATTTATTTCTTTTTTCATATTTTTATATATATGCATAATTGCATATGATATACGTAGATATATTACACTAAATTAAGTTTAATTAATAGATATTAAATCATAGTAAATATTATCATTTAACTTGCATTTTTAATACATTTATATTTTTATTATCACTTTTAATATGAATATATATATATGGGATAATTTTGTTTTTGCTATTATTCTAAGTTAACTAATATATATTTATGTTTCTTTTAATGTATTTAGGTTAATTTTTTTACTTTATATATATTGTCTTATTGTTTTAATATAAATATTATAAATAATATTTTGTTTTAAAGAATTAAAAGTTATAAATGTTTTTATTCAAACTCATACTTGGATCGGATTCGGATCGGATCCTGATCCGAATCCGAATCCAATCCATCTCCTATTAGGACTCAGACCATTTTTTCGAATTCGATTTCGGACTTTTTCCAATTGAATTTGGATCAATTTTTTTCTTCGAATTCAAATTAGATTGCTATCCCTACTTTTAGGGGCTCTCCCTTTTATTAAAAAAAATGACTTTATCTAAAAAGAAATTTGGTGAGTAAAATAAAAAAAATAATAGTTTGACTATTAATAATGCGGTTAATCTTTTTTTATTTTATCATATTTTTAAATTGAAATTTGTTATTTTTATTTAACGATGATATATCCGAAATTACAATGGAAGTTCACAACTTGGTAAATAAAAACACATAATCTAGACATATTCTTAGTAAACAAAACTAGCGTCTTGAGGTCATAAGAGAACCATACAAGAAAAAGGTAAAAATCTAATTTAAAGACTCGAAACAAAAAATTGATACAAACATCACCAAAGATCGATGATGAAAGATAAAATCATTAATAAACAACTTAAAAATACATATTACAATGAGGCGGTGAATAATAGTGCCGGACCTCTATCTTAATTTTTTATTTATTTCAATGTCTAAAATTGTTGTATAATATCTTATCTTTTGTGATCAATAATAGAGCCGGTCCTCTATCTTAGATTTTCTTTCTCTTAAAGCAAAGTCGACTTTAAATATCCTGGCTGGATATACCCTCCAATCACATATTGAACTGCCTCTTTCCATAATCCCAAATCACACTTTTTGAAGTTGTAATAGCCAATTACCGACCTTCAAATTCTTATAGACATTGGAAAAAAATAATTATATTCAATTAATAAATTCATTAAATATTTGAATTCTAATATCGTTAATGAAGAAATCTGAGTTAGAAGAGTTGCCCTCATATTGAATTTTTATAAAATTTTATTTGAATTAATCGACCAATAAGTCTAATACTAATGGTTAAAAAATATTACACTAAACCAAATGAATTAAAAAATACTTCACGTTTATTGTTTTAATTAATGTAGGCAATTTGTTATTTTAAATTTCCATACCAAAGTAATCAGCAAGGAACTTGAACCCTCACTCATGACCATAAGGGTACCTTCAAGGTGGAATTATTAGTGGCCCTCAACCAACCTAACTAACTAACTATTAGTTTTAGTTAGACTTAATTTTTTATGAAAAAAAAATCAACAGTGGACCGTCAAGATTGGTCAATTTCCAATCCTCATAGGCCGGCAAATACTATTAGTTTTTAATTTATTGGTTGACTAATCTGAATCGGGTACTCTAGAGGCCCATTATATGGACTACTCTCCTAACACAAGTTGTAACGACCCAAATTTCAGATTTTACAATTTGGGCCTCAGACCCAATTAATTTAGGTCTTATGGTTGTGAGCCCAAATCTAGAATAGTGAGTTTGGGTCTTATAGCAAATAAAATACAAGAAGCAAAGAAATGACAAGATAAGGCTATTTAAAAAAGGTGACTGGTGATTGATGGGGGAGAGAAAAAGTGGGAGGATGAGATATTTTGTAAGAGAGAAAGAGAAAATAAGAGAAAAGTAAGGGTGAGGGAGTTTGGAACCCGATCTATCGTCACCGGAGTCACCGTAGCTCTCACCGTCGGCACCATCAGTTTCAGCTCGACGAGAGGAGTTCGGCGGTGGTCATCGCATCGTTGAAGTTGTCGTCGTTCGCCGAAGGGAAAGAAAGGTTCGGCCTAGTTGAAAGTATCGTATTCCGACCGTCACCGCCTCAAACCGACGCCACCAGTGGAATCACTGGCTGAAGAACTACGGGACTGGACCTCGTCGCCACCGGAGAAGGCCCATGCACCCCACGCGTCGCCCGCGGCTGGGCTTACGTTGTAGCAGGAGGTTACACCATGATCCAGTGCACCGCGCCGTACTGGATACCGTACCCGGGTCACTTGCTCCCTGTTGCATTGGATTGCCAGCGGGTGCACCTTAGCTGTTGTACACCTGCGCCGCACCGGATCACTGGACCTTTGACCAGCCTTTGACCGGACGTTTACTTTTTTCTGTGGTACCTTACCTGAGGGTTTCTCGATATTTCAGATCCATTGGCACAGTTCGTTTTTCCAAATTCGTATTAATTGTTATACGAGGATTATTCGGGATTGGATATCTGATCAAGTGGAATATTCGGGAAGCTCGGATGAGAATTTTAATGATATCAGCTTAAGGTTAGCACACCTCGAACTCCGAAATGCTTCTTGAGCATCATAAATGTAATTGCCTTGCTTGTTAGTGGTTGCAAAATAGGTTGATGATGGATAAGCATGTGTTGAGACCGGTATTATAAGACTTGTATGTATTGCGATGCCTGATGAGCTTGAGAATATTCGAGACTATTATGAGCTTTAGAGACCATGTAGGATCATTTGAATATTCATATAATTATCTGATTGGTTGATTTACATGTTGTGTTGCTCGATATATGAATTGGCATGTTCGATGGAAATTATATTAATGGCCTAATAATTGATAATATTCGAATAAATAATTACGAAGCCGGTATTAATGTTAATTGAATGGACACGTTAGTAAACAAACCTTAATGATTTTCATAAGCTTTAGGGGCCGAATAAAGTACTATAAAACCGTGATTCAAAGAATTGGTACAAACCTGTGAATAGGGTATCGGTACGAGCTTTGGTTGTACCGGTACACGATTGAGGGTCGTATCGGTATGGGTCAAGCCATACCGATACTTGTGGAAATCTAGACTTTTCGGTAAGCAATATCAGTATCGATACTCATGTTCGAGTACCGGTACCCATTGAACGAATAATCTATAATGCTAATAAAAAGAAAGGACATTGGCGTAGGATGTAAATGAGATAAAATAGAACAATAAGATAATTAAATGTGGTTGATTAATGTACTCTCCCATAATAATTAATAACTTGGTAAACGTTGGGTGACTTGATGGTAATAGCAATCGTAGGGATCCTTGGTATGTGCTAATATGGACACCTAGATGATTGAATCATTGTGATTGATGGGTTTCGGATACCCAGTGAGAGATAGGGTGTGTTGTAACATCATGGTTAAATATTTCCGAATGTATAAACCCGATGCTTAGTGAGACCGAAACTCATTCGAAGATGCTTGATGGGAGATTTCGAGCATGTGTGTATATATCCCGACGCTTAGTGGTACCGGGCCTTACCCTAGAAAGTGTGTGAACCCGATGCTTAGTGGAACCGGGCCTCACTCAGAGTGTATGATCCCGATACTTATTGGGACCAGGCCTCACTCCTATATTATGGTATAATGCTTATATGCTATGAGAAGCTTATACTTTCTTGCTATGTTATTCAATTTGGCGGCTAGAGGTAGTGTCATATTTATATGATATTATGATGCCGCGTTATGAGTATGGTTGGGCCTTGTGTGACATGTATGATGATTGCTATGCTGACAGCATGTGTTTAGCGACTAGTGGTAGTGCCACATGTTTATTTATCTCTCCTTATTGCTCATACTAGCTTTCATGCTTATGTTTATGATTAGCATGAAGTATAGTAGAGTGGATGTGTACCACTGAGCTTTGTAAGCTCGGTACTCAGAATCGTTATTTTCGTGCGTAGGTTGATCATCAGTTCGTGGGATCGAGGAGCACTATCAGTACGGGAATCCAACATGTGGTGATTTCTGGAGTACGCTACTTATGTTTAGTGTGCTATGTATTTATAGGACCTTATGTGGTAGAGTCTGTAATCTTTATTTTGAAATTGTATTAATCAAATCGAAATGTTCAAATGTTTTAATTTAAATTGGAGCTCCTTTGTATTGTTTTGATCATTTAACTATATTTTCAACTGTTGGCTTTAAATGTTTTAAGAAATACCCTGTTGGGCTGTACCTACTTTGAGAATTTTATGGTTTTGGTTTGAGCTTGAGGCCCAAATGTGACATCCAAGTCGAGGGTGTTACACAATTGCTCTATTTACAGCTTTAGGACCTGAACCTCTGACCTTACTTAAGGGATATAGTGTCACGTCCCACTAGACCAATTGATTGTTGGTAAAAGAAATCGATTGAAGGGGAAACGATTATTACCACAAGCCTAGTTAAAAAACTCCCTAAACCTAAATGGAGAAAAAGAATACTCCTGGTAATAATTACATAGTCAAGAAGAGATCACCAACAGTTACAACCCAAACCCAGGGCCAAATAAAACATAACAGCTATAAATCATTAATATCAGCAGTAAGAAGCGGTATCACCTTCGGCGGTGGCTGGACATAACATAGTTCACCCACAGAACGTCCTCGAGCCAAACCTGCTAAAGCATCAACAACAATATTCGCCTCACTGCCAGTTTGCACGACCTGGGTATCCCAGTTCCAGAACAAAAGTTCTCTAAGGCGTATAACAAGGGCACATCTGCCAGAGCCAAAGATCCTCCATTCAATATCTAAGCCACAGTAGCATTATTAACCTCAAGAATAACTTTACGATAACCAAGCCGCGGAGAATGCACAAGGGCGCCGTGAGCCACCCAAAGCTTTGAAATAAGAACCGAACAAGACCCCAAGCTCCTAAAAGACCCAAAAAGTCAAGACCCTGCGGCATCACGAAGCACCACCCCTGTAGCAGCCATGTCGTGACTTCAGCCAACAGCTCCGTCAGCATTTGCTTTTAACCCAGCCTACTTTCGGTGGTTGCCACTTTCCTAGCACTCTCGGATTACGAATTTGAGGTCCCCTAGTTTAACCAGCACACTCAACCTCATTGCAAAGTCGGCGGCAATAAGCAATCACATCGCCCAACCGGGACCATTGAAGACGGTTATACAACGGCGCTTCCACAATGCCCAAAGAGTAATAGCAAAGAACGACGGCCATCTACGTTCCCTCGCATAGTCATGACCATTCTCCCGTAGGTTCACCTCAAACCACGTCCCAAAAGGTTGCATCATAAAAGCCTAGAACTTGTCACGATGGATGAACTGAGTCCAGACCTGACGGGCAACTCGGCACTGTCGCAACACATGGTCTAACATTTCCTCACCCTGAGAGCATATCAGGCACATACTAGATGTAGCGAGATGATGGCGACATCTCTCCGAATTAGTCTACAACCTATCATGTAAGGATAACCAAAGGAACACTAAAATATTTTAATATATTAATATCATTTAATTTTATGTAAAAATTAAATTTAATGTTGAAATTTTATAATAATATATCAACGTCTAACTCACTTGATTACGTATATAACCTTCGAAATGTAAGCTCGTCATGCCATCACATCCCGACCCGAAATTTGGCAACAAACAAAACAAACTTCGTTGCCATTTCTACGTTTTCTTCCTCAAGCTATCACTCTCTCGTTATTTTTATCATCTTTCCTCTATTCCACCAGCTTCAGTGACAGATCTGTTTTCTTCCTTGAATTTTTCTTCTCCATCAATAATAAGTAAAGCTGAAGCGAAAGAGGACGATCGTTTTCTTTTTTCATTTCTTTTGCTCAATGAGAAGCAGATCAGCTCATTGAAAATTATGAACGTCGAGACGGTGCTGAATTTCGATATGATGCTGAGTTTACTCTTTTTTCTAGCTTTCGCGCCATGGTGCATTCACTCGGAGGAGCAACTCCTTGTTGGCATGACTCTTGTTCGAAACGCCACCGCGCACGGCGCCCGTAAGCTCTCCGATCCTCTTTTTTAAGCTTTTAATTCGGATGTTCTTTTGTGTGGTAAATTTTCTGGTCCGTGAATTTTGACAGGTTGTTTGGATGGAAGTTTACCGGCTTATCATCTGCACAGAGGATTCGGCGCTGGCGCAAACAACTGGATTTTACAGTTTGAGGTAATTCCTGATTTTTACCCTTCTTCCTGCTAGTACATTTTTTATTTCGAAAAAAAAACAGTAATAAAATGATTTTAGCCGACGAGTTTTTGGTGGGAATTAGTTTGAATATGGTTGGAAACCAAAACGACATCGGATGGACTCGTTTTTAGAAACCTGGGGTAACTTTTTGGCAATACTTGTTGACGTGTCAGTCTATTATAGGCCAACTTTCTCAAATTAAAAGAGTAGAAAACTAAAGGGTGACATAACAATTACAGCCTGTCACTTACAGAAACTAGCATTATTATCACTGCCCTTACCCTCACTATTAATTCGTGCGATTCAGAAAGTGTATTAATTTGAATTATTACAACAACATGCTGAAATGTATTATATCTTAGAAAAAGTCTGATATAGAACAGCAACTGATTAATAGCCCCATAAATAAAACGAACTGAACTTATAAAAGAATGATAGATGGTGTGATCATGGAGTCTAATGAAAAGGTACCAAATTAAAGGGATGGCCAGTTGTTTTTGGTGAGTGGGTTCAATCCAACGACTCTAAAAGTTTTATTTCATTTATATGGTCGTCTTTTTATTAAGGGGGTGGGTGGTGTAATGATGTATCATCATGCCTGGAGAGAGCCAAAACGCGCCGTGGATCAACTCGTCTCATGTCCGAGGTGGAAGTCTTCTCTGGCATCTTAAGCAACAACGCCTCCCTTAATCCAGGTTCACCTCACAACTTACTCCATTGAATGTCTTTGTTTATGTGAACTACAAACTTTTATGTTTTTTTGCACAATTGTTTAGTCCTCTAAATAAGATCAATGGTTCAAATCTCGAGTTGTGAACGGAGAAAATTGAGTTGGGAGACTTGGCCCATAATAGGCCTTTGTAAAATCTGATTATTCGTTGATTATAAAAAAAACAAGGGTAAATTACGTAAATCATCATAGAACTTTACTCTCAAACCTATTTGGTCACTAAACTTTTAAAACGTTCAGTTTAGTCACTGAAATTTAGACATTGAACGTTTTTGTCATTCTTTCATTAACTTTTTGACAACGTCTATTGCCGGTGAATGGAGGAACTTTTTCAAGATCTGAACGGTGAAAAGCTTCAATGACACAAGTGAAGTAATATACTGAGAAACAAGGTCCATCCGACGGCGAAAGACGGAGATCAACAAGAGAGAGACTGAAAAGCTTCTGTCGTATTGTGGACTTTGGGACACTTTACGACGAAATGGAGGTCAGATTCAAAGTAAGGGGGCGAGACGAAGCAACTGTTGAAATTTGGTACCGAACGACCACCATCTACAGTGCGCGTCCGACGATAGTGAACGGTAGAGTGACAAAAAACAATCAATGTCTAAACTTCAGTGACAAAAAAACGTTCAATGTCTAAATTTCAGTGACAAAAAATGTTCAATGTCTAGACTTCAGTGGATAATTTGAATGTTTTAAAACTTCAGTGACCAAAATAGGTTTGAGAGTAAAGTTTAATGATGATTTAGTAATTTACCATCAAAAAAATCTTTATTAAAATAATTCCCTCGGTTCATTACGCATGCTTATCATTACTAGTGTCTGAGTGTCTAGTGCCGGAAATCTAGTGTTTAGAAAAGGGTAATCCTAGTTATCCTGTAGACATGTCCATGTTCCTCTCTTCCTCGTTTGTCGTCGCCTACACGTGAGTAATTAAATAGCTTACGCCTAAGCCGCACCTAAACCGCTTCCAGCCTTACTGGATGGTCCTGCCACTGCCTGCTTGTCTGTCAAGCCTTGTTTCATCCATTTCTATCTTCCTACTCAGGCTTGACATCACAAGAATAACCCGGGAAATTGCTACCAATTGGTCCTTTACTAGGCGCAGCTGGGAGTAGTTTCCTTGATTGGCAAGATAATGGCAAATCTTTTAGTATTTATATTGGTTGGAAGTATAATTAATTTCCCTTTACAATCAGATTTCTACAACTGGAACCGTGTAAAGCTTCGATATTGCGACGGAGCCTCATTTTCAGGAGATAGCAAGTTTGACAATGGGGTAACTATCTCATCTTAGCTTTGTGCCATGAAGTGTATGCCTCTGAACTGGCACCTTAATTGATTCTTTTCTGTGTGTATGCCTCTGAAATGCACAGACATCATTGCTTTATTTCAGAGGGCAGAAAATTTGGGAAGCAATTATCCATGATCTTCTACCTAAAGGCTTGGCAAGTGCAAGCAAAGTAAGTTAAGATTCGGTAGAAATTAACAAAATTTCATTTCACGTGTATATGAGGTTCGATACGAGTTGTTCACTTCGTTTGCTCTTTCTGTACTTTAGGCCTTGCTTTCAGGTTGCTCTGCTGGGGGTCTAGCAACCTTTCTGCATTGTGACCACTTAACAAAGATGTTACCAAGCAATGCCAGTGTGAAATGCTAAGTGATGCTGGATTTTTCCTTGATGTGTAAGCTTCTTTTCTCTCTGCAGTATGCAATCTTCTATTCCGGATATTACATCTTTTGTTTTTCATTTTTTGCAGACGAGATATGAGTTCGAATCACACCATGAGGTCCTTCTATCATGATTTAGTTGCTTTACAGGTACATTTTTTTATCGACGACTTGTCCAACGATCGAATTATCTGTCTGAACCATATTAGACTAACTGGGATAGGATTTTTCAATTGTAAATGGCAGGGGATAGAGAAAAATCTTAATCGAAATTGCACGAGGTCGATCAACCAACCGGAGCTGGTATGATCCTATCGACATCTCGATGATCATCCCTTTGCTTTACAACCATGGTATTTAACTTCTTTTTCTGCAGTGTTTCTTCCCCCAGTATGCATTGCAATATATCACAACACCATATTTCATCTTGAACTCGGCTTACGACGTGTTCCAGGTTAATTTCCTTTCTCTAGTGAGTATTACATATAACACTAATTGCATAATTACATGCTTAATGATTTTGTTTCATCTTCCACCACAGTTTCATCATAGTTTGGTTCCACCTTCTGCTGATCTGCATGGACATTGGAATAGTTGCAAGCTTAACCCAGCCGCATGCAACGCAAATCAGATCGATGTATTGCAAGGTTCGTCCCACATCCTAATTACTCTGGAATGATATGAATTGATATCAAAATCTAAATCTTTTTTTCCAGGTATGAGACATGATATGCTTGCAGCTCTTAAATCATTCTACAAAAATTCAACAAGTGGGGGTATGTTCATAAATTCATGCTTTGCTCATTGCCAAAGTGAGTCCCGGGACACGTGGTTTGCTGTTGATTCTCCAACAATACACAATAAGGTAACTCACACGGTGCAAAACTCAATTACTTTAGACGGGAAAAGTTGAGATTTGGTAATAATTGCAGACCATTGCGGAAGCAGTTGGGGATTGGTACTTTGACAGAAGAGTAACCAAAGAGATTGATTGTGCATATCCTTGCGATACTACCTGCCATAACCTTATACCATCATCTCCTCAGGTAATGTCCTTTTATGACCATCAATTTTTCTAGCAGGACTGATATTGGACTTATAAAATAACATTGAAATGCATTTGCAGGTTTAAGATTGATGATTCTTTAGTCATGCAAGATTCTTTTTCGTTCAACTCCCTGTTGAAGATTGTGAATACAGTTTTTTATCACAAGGAAAATAGATGCTTACGTTCATTTATCATTTTAGTGAACGAAAATAAAGAAGTTATATTTTTTAACGAACGAACACAAACAAAAAATTATATTCGTTTATTTATTCGCATTCGTTCGTTTGTTTGGTTAAAATTAAAAGCTTCTTTTGTAAGGAATTGCATAGTTCTATTGATGTAATCTGTTTGGTTTTTATTTTTTGGTTGTTGATTTGGGACGAAGATGTTGGCTGTGATTTATGCAAGTTTGGCAAGGTTTGATTGTTTCTAATTGTAAGTCAAAAATAAATAAATATAATAAAAGTAAAAATAATATAATATAAGCAAATTAAAAGAATCGTTAATATTATTAAAAATAAAAGAATCACCAGTATATTATAATTATACCATATTATGAGTACAGAAATATATTTAGGTCACTCATTGATTTGAAGATAATCAAATGAAGCAAAATTTTAACACGGAGGAAATGTAACTCCGCACATGCCAGCCACTCTTTTAATCTGGATTCTGTCAAAAACTCTTCTAAAATTTGGATTCATCATGTACCCACAAAAGCATGGCACATGTTCTCTTGCATTGATGCAACAATCAGCTGATGGTGTCGGCTTCTTATTTTCATGCAAACATGGGCTCAACAAATTTAACATATAATCGCATTTTGATGTCGCTGTTACTTTCTCTCCTGAAAATATCATCAAAAATAGTGCAACTGCACACAAAACAATGGAAACTTTGCTCATAATGTTATTTTTCCTGTACAAAGATAAATACTGGTGATTGTAATTAATTTGTTGATTTGTTTGTGTGTGCGTTGGCATAATTTATAGTAATTGGAGGGGAGATTGTTTAGAGTTTTAGACGGAATATGTAAATTTAGTTGAAAAATGTATGGTTAAACGTTTTATGAGAGAGAATATAAGTGGTTATAGAATTTGTAATGTGTCCACTAAAACGAACAAATAGTATGAATTATGGACAAGTTCAAAAATAAATATTAATTTAATACACATATGATTCTTTAATAGAATATTAGTATTATTTTTTAGTTTGAATCGTTATAATTATTTTTAAAATCTGTGCCTTAAGAAAGTAAAATTCAGTAGCGAATAATCTTTAAAATGTCAGTAGGAATGTGTTGGATTGCATAAATTGTGTGAATTGAAAAGTAAGTGTTCGATTGAATCTCATACATGACTTTACGAAACTTACTCTTAATCTACAAGTTTCGTTTATATGATTTCAACAGTTTTTTTCTCGATAAATATGATTTATTAAAGAAAGAATTATAGAAGCTTAAACTTTATTATATGTCTTGTTAAAAATCTCTCTAATCCTAAATAGAAGAAAAGAGTACAACACAATCAGAGATTACAATAAAAAGGGTAAAGTACACAAATGATCATTAAACTATTCCTAAAAATATAAAATGGTCACCAAACTTTTAAAAATTACATAATTGTCATTAAACTTTAGTTTTTATTACAAAATGGTCACTGAGCTATTAACTATCGTTAACTGGGAGACGATACAGTTATGAAAATTTGTATAATAAAATATTTAATCCTCAATATTTACACATTCAATCAATTTAGACATCAATAATGAGAGTTAAATTAGGAATAAATTGATTAAATGTGTCAATATGAAAAATTAAATGTTATATTATTCAAATTTCTATAACTGTCAAATCACCCAGTTAACGGCTTATTGACCATTTTGTTACAAAAAGTAAAGTTTAATGCCTATTATGTAACATTTGAAAGTTTGATGACCATTTTGTATTTTTAGAGATAGTTTAGTGACCATTTGTGTACTTTACGCAAAAAATGCCATGGAGAAATCATAGAAGCTTCAACAGTTTTGTGTTATAACATATTATTATAATTTAGTGTAATTTTAAACAGAAAGTAATATGTTATTATTATACAAAACGGATAAGTAGTGACGAATAGCAAAAATGAAAGTAATATATGTTGGAAAAATAGATTGCTACATAACAAGACGTTAGCACCAACTGGAAAATAATAAAATAACAAAATCAAACTAAACCATGTCATGGTATTAACCATTGCCTTAGAAGCGAATTCGCCCTAATATGTGTAATCGCTACAATGGACAAATGGCCCCCTGAGGTTAGCACGGCTCTCCAAATTTCGTACACTCAAAAGATGGAGTAGACTTTGATGGTACTGCTCTTCTCTCAACTCAAAATAACACTCAGGAAAAGTTTATGAAAACCATGTTTCAAAGCAAATGACATTTACTTTTTTTGTTTAAAATGAGTGAAATTGCCCACTATTTATAGGCTAAATAGTAAGGGCAAAATTGTCATTTCCTCAATACAATTTAATTCTATTTACAATAGAATTAAATAGCCATAAAATAAACGTTACAATTGAGCATTAACAACATTCCCCCACTAATGCGAAATAATATCCTTCGTAAAAATGAGAGCATTGAAGTTAAGACACGAGAAGAGCAATAGCGAGATTAGTTGCTTAAGCCCTAGTGAACGTATCTGGAACTAGAACATGGTGATGATGAGTAATTTTTCTCTTAGATAAGTGAACGAATCTTGAACTTTTTAAGATTAGGGTGAACTCATAACATACAACTAACCCCTTCATCCACCAAAGTCCTCGATGTGTCTACAAAGTATATATAGCCCTTTTTTCTTAGGATTCTAGTAAGTGTACTAGAAAAACGGCCCAACGTTTTTCATAGAAGGTGGTTAGTCATTCTCACTTACATAGGTTATTTCATCAGGTTTATCTCAACATAAACCACCAGAATCTGGGCTATGAAATAAGTAAGAGCTTTTACAACAACTCATACTCAAAAATAAATAAGGTGAATTTTTTCAAGTTCATATCAAATGAACCACCCAAACTCTGGGATAAGAAATCATTAAGAATAAATACCCAACCTCTTTAACTGGTGAATTCAACGAGTCCTTCTCATTTAGGATCACCCAAACTCTTGGGATTGAATTCATTAAGAGTTTAAGAAAACTCATCCTTTCTGCGGTAAGTTCATTTAGTCCTTTGCGATAGGACCACCCACTCAACACTGGGTTATGAACTTATTAAGAGTAGATATTCATCCAAAATCGGTAAATTCATCAAGTCTTTCTTACTAAGACCACCTAAAGCCTGGGCTATGAATTTATTAAGAGCAATAAAGCTCATCATGTGCATTTACATTATTCATCATAGGGGTAGGTAGAAATGTATACTATGAGTCTTTCCATGGTTTCGTTTGACCACGTTAAACTTAGATAACTAAGTTAGATATCTACCATGAATTCCTCAATCAATGAGCTTTAGATCCATCCCCTCGACGAATTTAGAACTAACTTTCGACTTTAACCTTTGATAAGCGGATCAATTAGATTAATCTCTGACTTTAATCACAATTTTAAGACACTCCACATTTCTAAAATTTTTAAGATAAAAATAAATTACTCCTCATTGTTTGAGAACTATAAAGAGATTCCGCGATTTGAGAGTTTCGAGGCCAGAAAAGAATTACTCCTCACTGTTACGAAAGAAACTTGTAGATTAAATTTCCAAATTTGAGCGGAATAGCAAGTGCGAAACAGCTACCAAGTTGTTTTGAATCGCTGTATTATGGAGGAGGAAGATAAAAATAGTAAGAGTTAGGGTTTCTTCTGGATTTGTGTGTGGGAAAGGATTCGATACGATAGAAAAAGAGAGGGGTTAGGGTTTTCAGGTTGAAGATGACGGAGGTGATATTACATGTATACGATGTGACCAAAAGTCAGTCCGATAAAACGAACAGCACGATTGTTCAAATCAACAAGATCTTCAAGGATCGAATCGGCCTTGGTGGAATCTTCCACAGTGCCGTTCAGGTACCTTCTTTCTCACCTTCTTTTTTTATTTTGCATTTCTTGTTACATTCTTTCACGTTCTGATTAAATGGATCTTGGGTTTCTGGTTTACAGATTTAGCCTTTGTTGAATTTCTAGGTTTTTACTTGTTTTATTATTGCAAATGTTTAATTGGTGATTGCAAATAGGGTCTGTCGAATTTCTAGGGTTTGTGGTTTAGAAATTTGATGGTTACCCTGCATGGTAAATTAGGGGTTCTCAAAATTTCGGTTAACCGACCGAATCGAAATTTCTTTCTGTTAATTCTAGGTTCGTTCGGTTAACGATTAATGATTTTTTTAAATTTCAGTTCGAAATCGGTTAATTAACTGAATTACACGGAATTTTTATGTTTTATATATATTTATTTTTTGTCACTAAACTTTTAAAAATTATAAAATGGTCATTAAATTTTATCAAATTTGCACAAAATGATCATTAAATTTATTAAATTATTAAAAAATAATCATTAAAATTTTTAATATTTATCAATAATTTATAATGTATAATAAATCAACGATCATTTTGTAATAATTCGATAAGTTTAATCGTTGTTTTATAACTTTTGAAAGTTCAATGGCTGAAAAGATTATTTTAACATAGTTTAGTGACCATTTGTATAATTTACCCAAAATTTTATAACAAATTTCGGTTGTGCGAATTAACCGACCGAATTCATCGAACTTTTTTCGATTCGGTTAAAAATTTTCGAAAAAAATTCAATTCGGTTAACGGTTAATAATAAAAAAATTTCGGTTAATAAAATTTTGGAAGTTCGGTCGTTAACCGAACCGACCGTTTGAACACCCCTAATGGTAAAGGCTTATAGTTTCACTGTTTCTTTTTTGGCAAGAGAATCATACTATTGTTTCTTAATAACCTGACTTTGATTAGTTGTTAATTGTTAATTTATTTTTGTCATTTTAATTTATCAAGATTTAGCTAAAAATTTCTTAGTGTTTTTTGAGTGTCCTCATCAGCACCTCGTTGGCCAAAGTATTTTAGAGCTGGGGATTATTGTGGTCCTATTATACAAAGTTTTAACCGAAAGCTCTGCTGCTATTTTACCATATGGGTTTGTGTGACTAGGTCAAGATGTTAGGTCTTCCTGGATTATTTATATCAATTTTTAGGTCTACTTTTGGAAGGATTTATAAAAAATTTGTCACCCTATTTCTCCATCATGGAGAATCTTGCAACTAAATCATGTTATTGGGGAAAGAAAAGAAAACACATTCTCTTTCAGTTTCTTGTAGTTATGGGTACTGGGCAATGATTGTCTTCACTTCTGAGTACTTTAGGTTCTTTTTGTCATTAATCTTGTTGCTCACACTTTACATGTTCATTGTTGTATATGTAAGTCTAGTTTTGTTGATACCATACCCGTGGTACACTGGTACATCAGATGAAAATACCTATTTTATATCCAAGTATTTTTTTTCCCAAAGATCATAATTCTCGAAAATTTTCAAAGAGTATTTATTTTTTGGCATCTGAAGAATGGGTATTCTTGTTCGTTATCAACTTCTCACGACTCCTTTGTTATTGTTAATTTGTTACTGATGCCATTTATTTTGTAAAGCATAATAATTTTATTGCCGAACTGACAGGTATATGGAGAAGATGAATGGTCTTTTGGCTTCTGTGAGCAAGGTTCTGGAGGTTTTAGTTGTCCATCTGGCAGAAATCCAATGTATACATGTCGTGAGCCCATAGTCCTTGGAAGAACTAACTTTTCAATATTCAAGGTGAACCAGATCTTGCGGGAACTTAGTAGAGAGTGGGCTGGAAGTTCCTATGAGTTGTTATCCAAAAATTGCAACAACTTCTGTGATGATTTCTGTGAAAGGCTTGGTGTCCCCAAGCTTCCAGGTAAACTTAAGTGTCGTATTCTTTAAGGGGTTGAACAGCTGTAGGTATCTGTAGTGATCACTGCTTCATCTATCCATTTAACTCTGTAGCCTACTGGAAAATGGCCAAAATCTTTAATATAGCTTTTTAGTTGAATTTAAAAGAAAATCAATTTTCAGTCCGTTCTTTCTTTTATTTATAACATTATTCTGTCATTGGATACAATTGTTCAATGAACATTAAGTATGATCTAAATAGAACCATTTGCCTCATCTCTCAAAATTTAGGCCTGGTGTTGATATAAAGTGGTGGAACATTGTGGTTCATGCCAGCTATTAGCTTGCCTCATCTCTCAAAATTTTGAACAATTGTTCAATGAACATTAAGTATGATCTAAATAGCTTTTTAGTTGATTTGTGTTTCCTTTTGGCTTATAGTGGCTTTGTCATTATTACAATTTTTGTAACAGGTTGGGTTAATCGTTTTGCCAATGCTGGTGATACTGCTATAGAAATCGCAGAAAACAGTCTTTCGGGTGAGATTCTATTCCTTGGTTCATGATCTTCATAATATGCTAAAAAATCATTTTTAGGATTTAGAAAGCAGCGCCATCTGAACATTGCAGAAACAGCTTTTTTGTGTACTTTGTGTGTGGATGCATGCATTTGTGCTGTTAGACATGCATTATTAAGCTGTACTATTGACATAACTTGATTCTTTCTACATATCGCTTGACTTGAGTTTGAGCATTGCTTGATCTGTTCAGTTGTTATCGGGGTTGTTGTCTGTTATCTTGTTGCAGGTGTTTGCCTTGAGACATTGTGAAAGTAGAAACGATGGTTATTGTGAAATGTGAACTACATTATTATCTGGAAGGATAGAAAGATACTTGCAAATTGAAATTTTATTAATGTTCTTTTCTCCTTGTTTGTCACCCTTCCTGCTATGTTATGTTTGTGTTAAAATTTGCATTAAAAATTGCCCTGAAATTGGAACTACGTTTCAGGCTGAAACTGTGAATTATCCTAAAACCCTAGATACAATTAGTGCTTAGAGTTGCTGTTTTAATCAATTGCAGTTGAGACAAGCCAAGACCGAGATAGTGTCGGCAAGCAAAGTGGCATATCGTTTCCTTGTCGGCGATACCTCTGGTTCTGGTGGGGGTAATGATTCCCCTGCCAATTCAAACAGAGGAAGCCCCAAATTTCAAGCCACTTGGTTTAAAAACATCATCAATGCCGGGGATAAACCATCCGTCGGTTCTGAAATTGAGAGTCTGGACAACAATGCTCTTCAAAAGCATCATTCACAGAATTCTGCACTGACAATGCGACAACTTTCAAGATCTGGAAAGACCAAGGAGACGGAGTTCACAAGAGTTTGAACAACCAATGCTCCAGAATTCACCGGATTCAGAACAACCTCTGCTAGAGAGACTGCATGGCTGGATATATGATGGAAGTGTTCACCCGGGGCATCCTGTTCGTAGTGGTACTACTTGGAAACTCTGCACGGCCAATCAAAGAAGGTATTCATCGTGTATCTATGAATGCAAAATTGCTATTTTGTTGCGCGAAACAGATGTTTGCAAAGACCCAATCCAGCAGTGTGTTCTTCTCTAGCATGTGTTCGATTGTTAGGTAATATCGAAACCTGCTTTTTATGAGGTGATTTTGATTCACTTTCTTTTTTGTTCTTTTTACATGTGTGTTTGAGATTGATCTTCTTATGTACGTGTATTTGGATATCGTATATCTAGAAATTTAAATAAAAATAGTCTAATGTCATACGTATAATTAATTTAAATGATCGCATAGTCTATAGAGGTATGCATTATTCGGTTTTAACTGAATTAACCGACCGAACTGAATTTTTTTCTGTTAATTTTAGGTAAAGTCGGATAATGGTTAAGAGTTTTTTCAAACTTTAGTTATCGCTTAATTCGGTTCGAAACAGATTAATTAACCGAAATTATTATATATTAAATATTATATATATTACATATATTTATTTTTAGTCATTAAACTTTTTAAAAGTATAAAATAATCATTAAATTGTTTATATATTATAAAATAGTCATTAAACTTTTATCAAATTAGCATAAAATTAAATTTAGTGACTAAAAAAGACTATTTTAGCGACCAATTATGTAATTTACTCAAAATTTTATAACAAAATTTAGTTAATTTGAAAAAAAAAATCGGTTCGATTAAAACTTTTTGAAAAATTTCAATTCGGTTAACGATTAAAAGAAAAAAATTAGTTAATGAATTTTGAATAATTCGGTTCGATCGATTAAAAATAATTGACTAGAAGTATTAAGAATATTAACTCTAAATTAATTTGACTTTATAAATGAGTAATCAAAGAAAGAAAAGATTATACTAATTCTTTTAAAAACTAAATTACCAAAAATATGGATTTTGAAATGACTAATCAATCAACTCTAAATTATGGTACATTTTACGATAGCGGCCAAGTATAGTTTCTCAAAGAAATTAGTGTCTGCCCATCAGGACCCTTTGCTTGATTTGCTTCTCCTGTTGATCTCTTTCTCCAGTTCTTCGAGTCCTCCAACATCCTCCACTTCCTGCATTTGCATTCTCCACAATTATTCCATTTCCATATAGTACAAAATTCAATGAAAGAAGGAAGTCACACCTTAGGCCCGAGAAACAGCCCATATGGGACACCATTGAATTTTTCTGAATGATGGAGCTGAAGAAAAGAAAACAAAACCATGGCGCCGTTGAATACAGGTAGAAGAAGATAAATCCAACCCCGATTAAAAAACATAATATCAAAATTAGTTCATAACGTTTGACCGAATAGTCGCTTTTAACTCTTATTTCTTTTTTTATTTTAAATTAAAATGACTCGTCTGTCATCCGTTAACCGTTAGTTGACTAACGGTTAATGATTCTTACTAACTAGGTGGGTCTATGTGGACTAGAATGATGTCCATATGTGAGTAAGGAAATGAAGAAATGAGAGACGGGGAATGGCACATCATCGTGGACTTGCTATATCTTCATTCCAGTCCACATCGATTTATCTAGTCAGCAAGAAACGTTCACCTATAGTTAACTAACGATTTTCATTTACGAGGACCATTTTAACACAAAAGAAAATGTTACGACTTAAAGTGTTTAAAAAATAATAGAGGCCAAATGGAACGAATTTTAGCATTATGCCAATTAAAAATTGTTCAAAAACTGTATATGGTATTGTATCATATAACCTGGTGAGCCGCAGCAACCTTTCTGAAGTAAGGCACGTCGGAGATTGGCCCTACGGCGAATCTCTTATGGACCAGACCATCGTGCACGAACATGTAAGCCATTCCAAACACCGTAATACCAAGACCCTGCCCCCCACCAGAATTATTACTACAAAAAATCCAGCAGGCTAGGCTATGTAATCAAAACAGACGGTGAAGCCGAAACTTACAGCACCAAAACATAGACCAGGAACAAGGCCTTTGTTAAAGAAACCATAGGACAGAAGTGCAATCGCCGGGACCGCGTTGATAATAGCAAACACGTCGTTCAGCTCGAACGCTCCTTCTCTAGGCCGATGGTGAGACTGCATAATCATCAGATATTCATCATAAATCCTTCGAGAATTCAATTTAAATAGAGGAAATGGAGGGAGAATATAAATAGAATACGTATGTTTTTTGTGTCTCTTTATATGTCAAGTTGTGGGGGCCACAGCTCCCCTAAAATTTGGTAAATTATTTTTTAGTCCTTTGAAAATTTTAAAATTTTTAATTTGGCCCCTTTAAAAATTTTAAATATGTTATTATATTTCAAAAAAATTAAAAATTTTCAATTAAGACTTCTCCTAAAAATTTTAAAATTTCCGATTAAATTTCAAAATTTATTAAATTTCAAAATTTTTGAAAATTTTAAATTAAACATCCAACTTTTGAAAATTTGGCCCCTTGATTTCCAAGATTTGCCCCTGCTATTGTCACTAGTTTTATGTATTTTATGCAACGTTTATTATCAATAAAATAAAAATAACTAATAAAGTAGTGAAAATAAATCACGGACGAATTCGTTAGAAAAGTACCTCATGCATATGCCACAACGAAGTATGCCAGAGAGCTCTGTGAGCCCATCTTGCCCAGAACTCCATGCCCACCTGAAAATTAAAAAGAACAACCCAGTTTCCGATTCAACACTCAAATCAACTTTCAAAATGCAATCCTGTATATGTTGATGAACAAAACCCAACTTACAGCGGCGCCGACTGATAGAGTAAATGTACCGAACATTTCAGCCAGAGGCACCTCTCCTCCCTTTAAAAAAAAAGTACCCAATTTCAGATTCAGACCGACCATGTTATCAAAACGAACATAAAAGACATGCAAGTGAAGAGATGGGAAACGATTAACGAACCTCCATTTGCCACCAAAACCTGTAATAAACGGCCATAACAGACATGGAAGTGATCCCAAAACTAGACATAACAGCAGCAACGAGGTAAGCAAACCTTTCGGATCTCTTCCTGGCTAACTTCTCCGACACACGCGCCGGTATCAAGATCTGACGGTCGCTAACATCCCCGGATCCTTGTTCTACGATCTGGGGAGGAGGATCACTCTGCTTTTGTTCTTTTTCCACCACAAAACGAACGGCGAAGCTTTTCTTCCGTCGAGTTCCGCATGTTGTCAGTGAAGGGTGGAAAATTGGGGTTGATCTCGGTGCGTTGTGTGAGGATGGGAATGAACGGAAGGGTTTAGGAGTTATGGCGGCGGATAAGCCTAACGCCATGGAAACAAAAAAAAGGAACACAAGTGTAAGAAGCTAAACTGGTGATATGGGATACTTACAAGTCTAAAACCTTAAAACAAGCTCCCAGAATGGGGACAGGGACAGGGACAGGGACAGGGACAGGGACAGGGACAGAGGAAAACGAAGAAGAAGATGGGCCTCGAATTTTATGGAATGTCGGGTCGGCGCAAAGGAGTTGAAGATCGAGAGGGTAAATGCATTGAGACCACAATTTATGTAGTGATTTGTCGTGGGATGTTTTTAGAATTTATGGAGTTAATTAAAACACTCTGCTTGATGCTGACAGTAGAGAGTTATATAATGTTCCATGTTTCTTCTTTAAATTACAATCCTGCCACTTTATCCACATCCAAATGTAACACTTGTTTAATTTATAAACGGAACATCAAATTAAAATCTCTAAATAAATTGATGGGATTAATATAAATAGTAAGCAGTTTATTATTGTTTAAACATATTTTAAGTTTAAAATTTTGTATATATAAAAAATTAGTATTCATCAAAGTTAGGTGTACATTTTAGATCAATTCAAGTCAAAGGGAACTAAAAGTACAAAAAAAAGTCTAAATAATATTTAATTCTATATTCAAAATAATTTTAAGGGATTAATTAAAAGAACTAGAGATTAAATTATTTTTTTTGAAAGTTTAAAAATTTCTAAAAATATTAAGCTTTTTTTTAAAAAAAAATTATTATTATTTTAATTTGAAAATATTAAAAAATAAATGGTTTGATAACCATACACGTTTTATTTTTGATATTTGAATTATTTATATGGTTTTGTACTTTCTTCAAGATTATTAATTTTTTTATAATTTTATATTTAAAAATTATTTTACTCTCAAAATACTACTATAATTTTTTTTTATCTCAGCTTTAATATTAAAGAATCAGAATTTCCTTTTATAAATTAATTTGTGATAAAAAAAATAAACGGGGTGTCAACGACCTCTAGGTAGAAAATTCCCCTCCCTCTCACGTAAAAAATTGTTAAAAAAAATTAAACGAGGTAGTTAATATATAACATAGATGATTTTCTATTATTATTAAACCCAGTATATAAATTTTTAATTGTATAAAGATAATTATAAGATAATATTTATTTATACATATTTTTAACCCTTTGATAATACACATACACCTTACAGATAAAATAATTTAAACTCAAATCTTTTAAGATGAATATCATTTATTTTTTTACTTGAATCACTCGTTGGGTTTAAATATAGTTATTTTGTAATTTTGTTTTCATGTCGTATAATATCATCGATTCCCTAGTAAGAAAGGAGGTGGGTATTTCAGTAATTTAGGTGAAGAGGAAGTGCAAAACGTGAGAAAGTGGGACAGAAGGTGAAGGAAATGTGAGGCTGACGTTGTCTGTTTACAGGGTAATGGACAACCAATCAAATCCTTAATTTCTGTATTTATTATACATTCACGTGGTCGGGTCGGCGAGATTAGATATGGAGCTTGCCACGTTGGATTTCCTTATTGAGAATTTCAAGACACGTGTCCTGCTTTTAGCCGTTCAGCACCCCACCTGGCGAATGGTTTGTGCAACCAGTGATTTCCTTCGGATTACGCTGTTAGTACTTTGTACAGCTTTCCTTCGGATCATAGGACACACCAAGGGCGTGTTTGGTTTTAAAAGAAATACCATCCTTGGTTTTTGCATTTTAAAGAAAATGGCTAGTTGCTACAGCTTTGTAACCTCGGCCACTGAACCCGTAAGCTGAGATCATACAAGTCCATGGCACAATAACCCGAAAACTTCCATCTGATCGAACACCGCCTTCGATTCATTTAAGCATCCACACTTTGCATACATGTCAATCAATACATTTTCCGGTGCCGACTTCGGAAGGAGTTTCTTCCTACTGATATATTCATGAATTCTTCTTCTGAGAAAAATGGCCAAAAGATCACATGTGGGATGGATACTAGCAACGGTAAAAGAATCCGGTTCGATCGTATATGCCTTCTTCTGTGAATACAAATCAACGGCTTCACTTAACAATGAATTGTTCACAAAAAGTAGTTCTTATTCCTCAGATTGGGGAGGTGGATAGACATCTTATTTAACGTTTAAGGTTGTAGGTTTACAGAAATTAACCATATGAACAGTTAAACAAATACAAACAAGTTATATAACTACTTCACATACAATCAGAGACTGATTAAGAGTAAACTAGTCTGGTTAAATTTTTCATTGTTAAATAGTGTATTCATGGCAGCAAGCAACTTCCTTTCGAGGGGCTCAGCGTCCTTCCCCGTATATAGTCAGTTGCTGACGAAAAAACCATAATTCTTATCGCATGTCATCTTGAAACAAAGCCTTTGAGACAGGACCGTGAGAGTGAGCTCGGCTATCTACATGGTCTTCTTCATCATCGATGGCATTTCTAAATGGGCTTGTCCGCTTCTTTTCCGTCACTGGTTTCTCACATACCGTGTCGTAGCTTGCCTTGCTACTTTTTTTTTTCTTTTTTGATAGTTTTCGAAGATTATCAGACTTGGGTTTCATTGCCTTCGGCTGCTTTGGAGCCCAAACTCTGCAAATCTGGCATCCAATTCGTAAAAGATGAAAAGCGGGGGGCTTCTTTTGAGCCTGAATCAGTTTCAGTTCATGCTCCTGGGTCCTCATTACCGGGGGACTACTTTTGGTATCATATTTCTGCAGTTCGGTGGGCTCATCATCTCTAGAAACTGGTTCCTTGTTTCCGGAGTGGACGTCTTCCTCAGGTTTCTCATTCCAGGATCGGTTACTGCCCTCGCTGTTAGTAAATGATCAGGCAATGCATCGTCATCATCAAACAGCAGCAAATCCATCTTTGCATAGATTCTATCAACAACATCTCCAATAGAGAGAAAATACCTGAAATTAAACGTTCCAAAATTTATTTATGGCTATACTTGGAACTTCTCTAGGAAGCAATAATTTATTTAGCTCAGGTTTTTTTCCCATACTCCTGTCCAAATATGTACTGGATACGGGTGAAAGACACGAGTACTACTACTAAAACGAAAATGAAGAGTCGAGTAATATAATATGTACCTGCTCTTTATGATTTTCTCCACATACTTGTCAAGCCTCCAATCACCGAAAAAGCCACCCTCAAGATGGCACTGAATAGACTCAAGTAGCATGTAAATTTGTTTTTCAAATTTCTGCTTTATGGGCTCCTGGATAATTGCACCAACTACGGGCTGAAGAATCTCCATACGAAACAAAATCTGCAATTCATATCTTAGTCCTATTAAGGAAATGTGTGGAGCTTAGTGCAAAGCATTCACTTTCTACGAGCAAAAGAGAATCGTAGCCAAGCATAGAATCAAGAAAAGATAACTTATTGTCATAAACAATATAAAGAAATATTGAATCTTATGGATATGAAGGGGAATAAAAAAGGATACTCTCTAACTACACTAACTGAAGCAGAACCGGTAGACCTTGAATCCGACATCTGGGCTGGTGGATCCTTCTTTTTATGCATAGCAGCCAAGTCTTCAGTTCCCTCAATAGAAGTTCGACTAGTTCAACAACAGCTTTACTAGCACAAGCATCGCTAGTTTTCACCAGAGAGGTTTGACTATCTGCAACCACTTCAATCTTATGCTTTTGACATAACCAATAAATAGATGAATGAACGAGCCGTTCTGCAAAAGCCCCTAGTTCCACTTCTCCGGATTCTAGCCCTTGTTTAATTTTATTAGGGAGACTACTGAAGAAATTTTCCAAAGTTCCCGAACAAAAATCATTACCAGCTTCATCTAAAACTCTTGAGAAACCTTCCCCGGCTGATGCAGAATAAGACGCCAGTTGGTCACTATCTTGAGGCAACTCAATTGGTCTATGATTGATTTCCTCCGTAGCACCCTGATCCGGCTTGGCACTCTCTGGAATCTTAATGCTCGAAGGACTACATTTCTGAACCTGCTTCATCCAGCATTTCAGAAATTTGAACTTCTTCGAGTTACAGTCCCTAGAAAAGTAGCTTGCTTCTAAATCCATTTCCAAATGTTCAGCTGCTGCTTCGCAGAAGGCACCCCAAGTGAGGTCATGAGGCAAGGGCGACTTCTTTTTCTCCCTCTTCCGTTTTGCAGAAAACTTATGGGAAGGCGAGGACTGAGATTGAGAATCCGAAAACCCATGAGCATTCTTTGAATCAAAATGGAGCTTGCAAGTTTCATCACCTCTTTTTGCAACATATGCAGCCGAATCCACCTTACCATATATAGAAAGCATAGCTGTAAAAACAGTGAATGGCTTCAGAGAAGGGTTTAAAAGAGAAGAGAGAGAGTGCTTTGCTAGGAAGTACGGGTACGGCAACTCTATGCCGTTTCAAGTACCCGAAATGTTTTTGGTACGGGTACGGTATGGGTAAGGCCGGGGTACGTACCGAGGACGTTCGACGTGGATGGGGTACAGTTAAAAGTGATCGGGGACGGTTGGATTAGTTCTGGGAACGTTTCAGGGACGGCCTTTGACCTTCTCATGCGTCCCCAGCATAGTTACTGGAACGTGAACCAAACGGCGACGACGGACGGTCTTGATGTCGCTCCTCGCAAACGACGAACAGTGAAGGAGAACTGATGCAAGGGGTTTGGTCGCGAAGGGACAACAATCGCAATGGAAGAGGCGGTGAATAAAACGAAAACGACAAGTGGTTGATCGAAGTTTTGTCGGAAAATGACATGAAAGATTGAAAGTAAAGTTTGGAGAGATGAGAGGCAAGGCGACAGATTGTGAGGGTTGGCTGTTGCTGTTAGGGATTAGGTTTCGTGTTCTCTTAGATTAGTCAAGAGTAATTTAATTTTTGGGCTCACTGGGCCAGGAGTTAAATAGGATATGGACTGAATTTAAGTGGGTTAACATGTGATGGATCTTGGATTTAATAAATATGTAAATAAATTGAATTTGTATACTTGACTTTATTTTTATGTTTAGTTATAAATATTTTATACATTAATTGTTATATTATTATTAGTAATATATTTATAATATTACTAATATATTTATTAGTATGAACTTTAATGAATATTATGATTTTTTATATTTATTTAAAATTTTAAAAATTATTTCATATATTGTACTCTTGCCGTACTCGTACCTTTTAATTTTAAAAATTATCGTTTTTTGTCTCCGTATCCGTATCAGTGCTTTGGAGGAAGAAATGAGGGTTTTGAGGTAAGTAGTTGGGTCTTGGAGATGGAGAAGTGGGTTTAAGTCTATTAGGAAGACAATGCGTTGGGTTTTGCTGTAGTTTGGGAATGGGTCTATGGCTTCGTCCGCCATTGATGAAGAATGAAGGAACTGCGATACAATCAAAGCAAGAGTTTGATTGCACAGACACAAAGAAAAAGTGTAAGAATCTGTATTAGAGAGAGACAGAGAGAGATTCAAGTTGGAACAAGCTGAAAACCTGCAGGATCAAAAGAATAAAACAACTTCGTTTGCACTTTACCTTTCGTGTCTGTTGGCGGGGAAATGGCGGCAAAACAACAATACAGTAATCTACATAAACACGAGTTAAAAAAATGTTGAATCAATAAAATTTTCTTTTATTACTAATTTTATATTAAAAAACTAGTTTACTACCAACTTTTTATATGATAATAACAAAATTAATTTTGATTAAAAAATAAATCAACTAGATAAAACCATATAATACTAAAATAAAAATCTACGGACGTGTCAAATAATGGTTGGATAATAATTATTTTAACAGTTCAATTATAAAATATTATGAAATAAGACATTATACATCTAAAATGGTAAAGTATAAATGTTAAACATCTATTTTAATTAAAAATAAATAAACTTTTAAGCTCATATTATCTACAATTTTATTTGCAATATATGTTTTTTATTAAAAATTTTAAAAAATATAATTAAACATATACTATTATCTTATAATTATTTTAAAATTTTTATAAAAATAATTTAAAATTATTAAAAATTAAACCTTAAAATAAAATATATATAATTTAAACCTTAAAATAAAATATATATAATTTAAACATTTTCTCAATTAAACCATAAAACTTATAATTAATCGATAAATAAACAGCCCTAGTTTTCATGGTGTCCCCTTTCGGCGAAAATCGGGTGATTTCCATAAAGTTAACGCTACAGCATGGGACCCACAAAAGAATTAACATTTGCCCTATCACAGATGACGGTCCACCCAATCATAAACTCCCCTCTCCTTTCTTCAACCTTTCTTCGATCTGAGCTTTCCTCTCCTGCCCACCCAATTTTCCTTCTGGCGGAAGGAAAAGCAAAATAAGGAGGATCAAATTCATCTTTTTCCAGGTTCGATCTCTCTTTTCTAATTATTTTATTTATTTATTTATTTTGTCTTTTTTTTTGCGTTGTTTTGACTTTTTTTATACTACGGCGGATGGATTGTAGGTTTCGCTATGGCATCGAAGCGGATCTTGAAGGAATTGAAGGATTTACAAAAGGATCCTCCAACATCTTGCAGTGCTGGTAATGCATTCTCTCTCCTTCGTCATATATTATTTTCTATATAAAAGCTCTCCGTTTTTGCTCGTTATTTATTATTTTTCAAACATTATGTGTTTATTTAACTTAAAAATACAGATTTATGGGTATAGATTTTTTTTTTTTGAATTTTAGAGGAGTAAAAAAGATATGATTGATATGATTATCAGTGATTTTTGAAAGGGACTGTTCTTTCTTTTTTTGGATAATTGAATGATTTATTTCAAAATCCTATATCTGACGATTCATGTATATGTGTTGTGTTTCCTGCATTTTCCCAATCAAAATCGTGTTTGAAATATTTTCTACTTACGTAAATTTTGACTCCTTAATAATTTTCTTTATATAGATTTTGAGATATTTATGTATTCATACGATGTTTGTGATATTTTTTATCCTGTTCGCAGCGACCGATTGATACATCTCTTCTCTAGTCCTATTTCTGTAGGTTTTCTTTCTAAACCTTTCCCCCTGTAGATATAAGAAATTAGGGTAATAAAATTAAGGGCGACCGATTGATACATTTCTTCTCTAGTCCTATTCCTGTTCGCAGTTGAATCTAATCAAGTGGAAAAATTAAGGGCGAGCCTTTGATGAAGTCTAGTCTAAGCAAGTGAAAAAAAATGAGTTAGTTGATTTGATAGGAGTCCTATTTTATCAATCAAACTCGATTTGAATTTTTTTCAAAGAGTCTTGTGTAATAAAATTTGGATTGAGTAAGTTGAATAAATTTGTTCGAGTTAATTTAATAGAATTTAAATAGGTCAAATTAAAAGTGTTGTTGACAATTTAATTGAATTCCAAGTTAGAGCACATATATGGAAACTTCTTTTAAAGTAAAAATAAGTTACTCTAGTATGATAAACTTGAACAGTTGAACTTGAATCTGAAAATGCATCCAAATGTGTATGAGGATACATGCAATATTACAAACATTTGGATCTTTGAGCTCCAATCCTCCACCATTCTTTTGGGTTACTTACTAACTACATCCTAACACACTTTGGCACTTATAGGATTATCTTCTCTAACCTCCCATACAAAAACATGAGCATAATTGATCTATTTCTGATTTTATTTTGGTAAAACAATTAAAGAACACCAGAAGTTTTGCAAACTGAAGATAACTTACTGGATTAGTTGCGAGGTCTCCTGCCCAGTTGCTTATTCTTCTATTTATTTCATGGATCACAGTTTTTCGCATGGAGTCTGTCAGATGTTAGAGGCTCACCAAAGTACTTTATTAATTGGCTGCCAAGCCGGAACCCGTTAGATCTTGTAGAATTGCATGATTAACGTTAGCCAAAAGTTTCAGATTTTTCTTCCAAGCCTGTCATTTTTGAAAGGGACTGTTAGTCTCTCATAACTAACGACTGATTCTAACATTAGTTTCTTTTTTGTATAATGCTGTTTCTTTCACGAATTGTGTTCTTATGAAGTCAATATAACTATAGTATAAAAGAATGTCAATATAATTTGTATAATGTTAAAAGCATACATAAAACATTTTAGCATTCAGTGTGTTCAGGTGAAGCTTTTATGAATTGTGTGGTAAACTGGAAGTGGTCCTCATTTTTCATGTTTGGTTATAGATTGTTAGATTGCCTAAACTATGGTTTCATTTGACGCTTTTACATTTTTGTCTTATTATGTTAACAGTCGATGTTGACAAAGGTGTCTGTTACATTATATTCTGCTGTTGACATCAATGATATTCATTGAAGTATTTTATTTTACTTTTCCCCCTGAATTGAAAGTTCGCTTTTCCGTAGCTAGAGTGGGATAGAGGTAAAGATTCATTTTACCCTTGATGGATGTTTTCTTTCACCTTTTGGGCTTTATATTGATTGGGAAGCCGATGAATACTTCGATTTTCACATTGTCCTGTCAGCTGACCCTCAGCCCATTACATATATTTCATGTCCAAGACATGTATAAATTGGTAAAGTAGGAAGGGAATGTCTCATGTGCTGCAACCACTTCTAATTCAGCTTGTTACTAAATTTCTGGTGTTGTAATTTCTTGAGCGTACAAAAGTTGATGAACTGTAGAGGAAAACTATTTCTGTTGTCTGGCTGATTGGGATTACTATTGCTAGAGATTCCAAATTTTTTTCCGGCTTTTTATTGCTATATTTGCCTCTTGAAGTAGCTAATGTAACCATTCTGTACATGTTGCATACTCTATTATTGTCTACACGATGGTATTGATATTGTGCAATTTTGTATTTATTTGCACTCATATTTTTCAGCAATTGGTTATGTGTAAAGGTGCTTGAGGAGTATCATTGAACTTTAATGCTAGCATATTGCTTATTGGTTTTCCGGCAATGTTGCAGGTCCTGTTGCTGAAGACATGTTTCATTGGCAGGCAACAATCATGGGTCCACCAGATAGTCCTTATGCTGGGGGTGTTTTCCTAGTGACCATCCATTTTCCTCCAGATTATCCCTTTAAGCCACCAAAGGTTCATTTTTTATTATGTAATTCTGCTTTTCATATAGGCAGGTTGTTTACCTCTGATGTTTGCTGGAGCATGCAAAATTTTCCCGTTCATTTTGGGTTTTACTTGTTTCATACTCTAATGCATACGGAGTTGGTCAATAATATATGCCCTCGAAGAGTGGTAGATGCTTTAATGAGCATAATCGAAGCCTTATTTCCATATGATAAATGGTTTTTGCAGGTAGCATTTAGAACAAAGGTATTCCACCCCAATATTAACAGCAACGGAAGCATTTGCCTAGACATCCTGAAAGAGCAGTGGAGTCCTGCACTAACGATTTCCAAGGTGATTGTCCTCTGATTATCTTGTGATATTCCAGTTTGCAACTCTTCTCATTCATTTGGATATTCATTGTTATGGCATAAATGAATCAAATATGAAATAGCCACTCAAACCTTATATTGCTCCGATCCTTCATATTCCTTGAAGCATGGGTATTGAGATATGATGCTCCATGGATCTTCCGAACATATGATCTTGAAAGAGAAAAAAAATCCGAACATCCAATTAACATAGCTTAATACAAATCTACTACCTATATTTCTTGAAGCATGGGTATGGAGTATGACGCTCCGAGGATCTTCCGAATATATGATCTTGAAAAATATATTCAAACATGCTTGTATGGGATATACACAAGCGTCTAGAACTCATATCCAGAGTCCAATTAACATAGCTTAATACAAAATAAAACTGAGAAGTCAAGATCCTGATCAACCTGAAATTTGAATTCCGGTCGAAACCCCAATGCCCATCTCAAGCGAAGCAAAACTAGTAGAATCCCCCTCAGTCTCCAATACCTTAAATGAAAACTCACTCTATTGTATGCCTCTTGAGATACTATGGTTTTCATTCGCCTACATGTTTGAATTTTGGTTCATTTAGGTGTTGCTATCAGTATGTTCGTTGCTGACGGACCCGAATCCGGATGATCCATTGGTGCCAGAGATTGCGCACATGTACAAGACAGACAGGAACAAGTACGAGACAACTGCAAGGAGCTGGACCCAGAAGTATGCCATGGGCTGAAGGAGCTTTGGTGTATGAGGGGGGGATTGGGGAGGCTGTGTTTCTTTTCCAGTAGTATTATGTATGAACGGTTTGGTATGTGTCTTCAATGCCTAAAATGGGGAGTTTAAGGATGTCCAAAACATTCCCTTGGTTAAAAAGTAGACACATCAAATGTTGCTCCCTTTTGTTGTATGGATAAATGTAACTTTGGAAAAGGAAAAATAACTTTTTAAGTATCCCGACATCTTAAATATGTTCAATAATCCCTAAATTTATGGAAAATTTGTGCTTAGGGAAATTGAACCACTTTGTTGCAGTTTTTTGGAAGGGTAAGGATAAGTCAGCTGTCTGTTTGTGCTAATAAGAATTGGATCGGACATTTGAACGAGAAGTAAATTGTTTTCTCCATCGGCAAAACTCAAATACAAAATCTTATTTGAAAGATTTGTTTTACCCAAAAAGGAAAAAAAATTGATACACAGACCGTATAAACTTTAGTTTACACGTGCTTTTTAGTTTTAGGGGTTAAGGTTTTAGTTTAGGGTTTAGGGGTTTAGGTTGTAGAGTTTAGAATTTAAGGTTAGTGTTTAGAATTTAGGATTTAGGGTTTAGAATGTGTGATTTAGTTTTTTAGGGTTAGGGTTAGGAATTTAGAATTTGAGTTTTTATAGTGTAAATACACAGGCTTGTGTAAAATTAATTTTACACAGCCTGTATATTAAAGTTTTATCATTTAAGAAAAGGCTTATAAAAAGCCCTTGAATTTTAAGAAATACCAATTAAATCTCTAAATTTTTTCACTCAATTAAGTCTTTGAACTAGGAAATTAAATCAATTAAGCATAACCAATTTTGACCATTAGATTTTGACTATTTTTTCTTTAGATATTATTGACACGTGATAGACTAAGATATTATTGACACGTATTCTATCATGTTACATTTATATATTTTCTCAAAAAATATTTTTTTTATAAAATTTATAAGTTCCTTAAGATTTTTAAAACTTTTAAAAACATTTAAATAAAATACAAATTCTGGAAAAATGTCCAGTGAAAATACTAATGTATGACACATTGCACCAATGAATCCAAAAATGTTGTTAAAATTTAATTGTCAAAATTGATTAAACACCTTAATTGATTAATTTTTTTAGTTTAAGGACTTAATTTTTTTTGATTAAATAGCTTAATTGTGTGAAAAAAATCTGACAAGCCTTTATTTTTATCGGATTTGCAGCACAGAAAATTTGTTTAATTAATTAATTAATGTCCACTACTGGACCATTTCTCATTTCTTCAAAGTTGAGCTCATATGTTTCAGTGAAACAAATATAAGAAAGCTTTTACAATCCTGCAAACTTAATTTTTTTCAGTGATTAAATGAATAGTGAAATGTCACAGTTTTAATTATAATCAATATAATTTTTTTTAATAGTAATCAATACAATTAAAATCAAAATTATTATTAAAAATCATTTAGTCTAGTGGAATGAAGTACTAAATTCCTTAAGTAAGATTGAGAGTTCGAGTCTTGGCATTGTAAATTGAGAAAATTAAATTGCAAGGGTTTCCCCATAATAGGTCTATGTAGTACATGATCAAAATTAATTAGTCAATAATTTAAGTATCGGTGATTAAAAAAATCAAAATAATTCATATAAGGTGTAATTAAAATATATTTAAACATTTTTCATCAAATCTGTCAAGGTCTTATTAACCTCTATATTTTTATTTTTTATTTTTTTATCGAAACCTCTATATCTTCAAGCCTTCTCTTTTTTGAGATTTTAATTATTTTTTTACAATGATAGCTGAATTTTATTAAAAATTATAAACGATATTACAAATACAATGCATTTAGAAGGGAGAATAATGAGACTAATCTACTAAAATCTCATACAAATATTTAAAAGTACAAAGAAAAGTAAATATTTCCATAGAGATTTGCATACCGTCAAAATTCAGAAGCCTTCCTGAATCTTCTTGTCTCTGTCCAAACGAGACGCATTATTGGATGAAAAAAGAGTGGTGAGCGTAGGGGTGTTCAAAAATATCCGACCCGACTGACCCGACTACCCGAACGTAAATAACCGAGTAATTATTCGATTTTTTTTACCCGGGTCAGGTACGCGGGCCGATAAAATGTACATTTTCCCGGGTCGGTCCCAAGCCTCAAAAATACCCCTTATCGGTGACCCGATGACCCGGTTCTCTATTTTTTAAAATATAATTATTGTTTAAATAAAATACCCTTATATTCACTATATTCCCAAATCAAACAACTTAATTATGCATGTAATTATTATTTAAATAAAATACCCTTATATTCACTATATAATTCAAACTTTTATTAATTATGATTTTTTTAATAAAATTAAATGATTTTTTTTTAAAGCAAACATGTGGGTACCCGTTACCCGAATTTTCGAGTACCCGGTTAGAGCGAGCCAGGACACGGGCCGAAGAAAATAGTACTCGGGACGCCGGGTACCCAGAAACCCGAGTACTCGAAAACACGGATACCTAGTAATGAACACCCCTAAGTGAGCGAGCCAAACTATCAGGCATATTGCTCTGCTACCCATGACTGATTACATCGGCAAACAACCATCAACCGAGTGGGGATCTATCTTTCTATGACCACCGACAGAATCGTAATCATAAACTAGCGTCCTAAAGATCTTTGTGCAAGCATCAAACGAACACTAAGGTATGCTGAAATCATGCCAAAATGACAGATAAAACGAAATCACAAAATAAGGAAAACATGTCACAAAAGTAGAGGAAAAGCGTGCCACAGAGCAGAAATTCTTATTAAAATATATAAAATTAAAAAAAATTGAAAACATAACAAATAAAAATAAAAATAAAAATAACGAATATCAGCAATCGACAATCAACATTTAGATGATTGACGATCTCCGACTAACTCAAAATCGATCATAATTACAGTCATAATTAAGAAAACTAGGGTTTTGGCGTTTTTTTTTTTTTACATTGAGATTTTAATTTTTAACTAAATTACTAGAGTAAAAGTTACATTCAAAATCAATCATAATTACGAACATTGAATTATATAACTTAGTTTTAATAAGAATAAATAATTACAATCGAATAAATTATCATAAATACTAAAATATATAATTAATTTAAAAATTAAATCAACTTAAAATAAAACTAAAATCAATTAAAAATTCCCACATAATTTACTCACTTATATTAAGATCTGGAAACTTCTTTTTGTCAATTGTGACTGCTTCATTCACTCATATCTCCTATTCTAAATAGGTTAGATTCAACAATTATTTGGTTATTGTTTGAATAATTTAACTGACCAATCTAATCCTATTTTTTTAGCCTCTCATAGAATTATTTTTCTTAAAATTTTAAAATTTGAATACCTATTTTTTATTCCCAGAATTATGATTTTCCTTATGTCTTTAAAAAACTAATTACTACACATTCAAATAGTTATAATGGTATTATTTAAGTTTGTGGTATAATATTAAAAATATCGATTGAGTCCTGATTAACATTAGTTTATGAGTTTTATCAATATATAATTATGAGATTTAAACCAGAATAAATCTGATTAACCAACAACACATGATTTATACTAAGTGAGACACGAAATCAAATGTCTAAGTTCCTTGACTACGATCTAACTATCAAACCGATATCTCATTTGCATTTTTTTTTTGTCGGACACTATTACTTAACTGTTATTGTTGCAACATTATGGATAGGGTTCTAAATAGGGTCAGAACCAGGATCTAATAATGGCAAGGGTTAAAATATTAAATTTAAAAATGTAAGAGTTTAGTACGTATTTAAACTCAAAATTCATGGGGTAAAGCTTAATTTGTCTAATATTTAAATTTATAAGGACCTAAATAGCTATTGGACCAAAATTTTTGATGATACGTGCTCATTCTTCTTTAGTTCAACCAATAGGTGTAAATAAATAGAGCGTTCGACGAATTGTTAGTGAACCGTTCGTATAATGTTTGTTTATTCAGCTAAATAAACGAGTATGAACAAATTTTTATGTTCGTTTAATAAACGAACGAACACGAACAGAAATGTATTTCATTCATTTATGTTCACAAACAAGCTCGTTTATAAGCTCATTTACTTGGTTTCCCTTTTTTCTTTTATTTTTTTACATTTTAAATTTTGGTGAATGTATGGACTAAATTGAACACGTGGTAATTTTTTGAGTTCAAACTGTGAAGCCTAATGAGCTTAAAGACTAGTGGTGTAGTTCCACCATTTTGGCGAACATATAAATGACCATGTTAGCGGTCATAAAAATGAACATGTTAGCGAACAATACACAAAATATGTTCACGAATGTTAAATGAACATAATCGTGAACGTTAAACAAACACGAACACCATCAAAAAAATAAATGAACACAAACATGATATTAAAATTTTAAATGAACCGAGCATGGACACCTTCAAATATAAATAAACGAACGCGAACAAAACCTTATTCGTTCAAGCTCAGCTCATTTACACCCATAATTCAACCCTTACTTATATTTTTAATTTAAATAATTATTTTTTATAGGGGCCTAATTATTATTAAACCAAAATTATTAAATAATTATATTTTTTAACAGGGGTCGGGGCCCCTTGGGCCTCAAGGGAGCTCCGCCCCTGGTTCTAAATGAGACAAGATAGATTGCGAGTTACTCGAGTCTGACTCGACAAAGCTCGAACTCGGCTTGAGTTCTCAACAAGCTGAATGAGCTATCAATACTTGACTCGTAAACCTCACGAGCTACTCGAAAATATATTTATTTTTTTTATTTTTAAAAATTAAAGTGAACAAAAAATATATGTTGTTGGGTGATAATATTGTTGTTGTTGTTGTTGAATAAATCCACTCAACAATTATTATTACTCCTTCCGTCCCACGAAGATTGTCCCTTATTGACTTTTTGAAAGTCAAATTTTAAAACTTTTTGAAAGTCAAATTTTTTTAAAATTTGACTATAATTATATTAAATATTTTAAATAATTAAATTTTATAAAATATATATTTAAAAACTAATTGATTAGAGATTTTTAAAATATATTTTTATCAATAATAAATTTTAAATAATTATAAGTAAAAAAAGTCAATAAAAGACAATCTTAGTGGGACAGAGGGATTATTATTATTATTATTATTATTATTATTATTATTATTATTATTATTATTATTATTATTATTATTATTATTATTATATTAGGGTTGGAAATAAGATGAGACAGATCCTGAGCTATTCGAGTCTGACTCGATCAAAACTCAAGTTCTTAACGAGCTGAGTTAAACTTAACACTAATAGGCTCAACTCGAGCTCGAACTTGACTCGAATTCTTAACGAGCCGAGTCAATCTCAGCACTATTTGAACTCTACTCGTCTCGTTTATACTCCTAAATTTATGCGGGCCTTCAAATATATTTAAATGTGTTACGAATAATTTAAATTTTGTATATTATAAAATGAAAAGAATACCCAAACTCTCGTCTCAAAAAGGATTAAACAAATAATAGCAGCAGTTACGCAAATGGGTCGTTGCCACGAACCCGAAAATTTCTAATATCAATATAATTTCAGTTTCTGCCAACCTTGTTTAAGAATTACGGTAAGGTTAAGATATCGAGAATTTCTAATATCATGTTCGACTCTTATTCCATGTATATTATACGTAATTTTTTATTTTTTATTATTTTTTAATTGTCCTCCCAGTTTCGTAAAACTTTATATATAATTGTGGTTGTGATTGTGATTGCATGTGTATTTTTCTATCAGGAAAACATAGGTGTCGAGCAATGGAGTTTGCCACTGTCGGGAGAAAGTAGATAAGCAAAGATATTAATTTAGTTTTAATCCATTTCTTAATCATACCTTAAATCATTGCTGATATCTAATTTTTATTTATATTCTCTAATTGGCTTTCCAGATATCATATTTTAAGGGTTTAGGTATATATATTATATTTTTGAACAATTTTTTTTAATTTTTTTTAACAAAGGTATACATATTATATTTATAGTTTGATTAGTTATATATGTATATAAAATTATTCTTAAACTTTGGTTCTCCATAAATTTTTAAATTGGGTCTCATGGGAGCCACTAACGTCCCCCCCCCCTCCAGGTTGGCCAATCACTTCATTTCGGCTATATTACTTAATTTAAAATACAAGTTACTATATATTAAACATAGTAGTTAATATAGTTTATAAAAATATGAATTTAGTTTTTTTATAATGATAGGTATTTAATATATTAGTTAATTAATTCAGATATGTACTCTAGAGACCTATGATTGAGGCATGGGCGGAGCCACATGCATAGGTGGGATGTCTGTTGACACCCCAAAATTTTTGGAAAATTGTATTTTTTTATATAATTTGTATATAAAAAATTTAAAAATATAATTTATACCCCTTTATAAATAAATTGACACCTCTTAAATATCGTTCAAGAAAATTACACCTCTTAAATAAATTCTTGGCTCCGCCCCAGGATTGAGGTGACTCTTCTAAATCCAATTTTCTTCATTCACAACGTCAAAATTTAAACATTTAACATGTTTAAAGAATCTAGTATCTCATCTCATTAAACCAACAGGTTGTTGGTAAAATATTTATTTGTTTCAGCAGTGTTATCTAATTGAATTTAATGATTAGTTTAAAATAGCAAAATTTTGTGAATATAACACTAAAATCGGAGTAATTAAATTAACTATCTGACAGTGACAGATCTAGAAATTCAATAATGGGGTTTAATTTTTTTTTTGTTGTAAAATTGGTATGTATTTTTTTACCTTTATACATTAAATTAAAAAAACTAAAGAAAAAATTCACACTAATTTAAGATTTTTTTTGAAAAATAAAAAAGAGGATGCAAATACTCTCCTAGAGGATGCATGCATCCGCCACTACTATCAGTTAGTTTAACAGATGAAACAGTATGTTTTTTAAGCAAAAATAGAGTTTGAATCTTAATTTTGTGAATGAAGCAAATTGGACAGAAAAAAGTCGCTCTCATAATAAATCTTTATAGTACATGATTTAAATTAGTTGATCAATGGATCATGTCAATAACAATTGCACTTAAAATTTAAATCTAGAAAAGAAATTAAATTCTAAAAATAAAAATAAAGGGTCAAAATTTCAAAATACAGAGAATCCTACGACTTAAAGCATATGTGAATGTTATATGTATCAACTTATTGTAGTAGTTACAACCCATACCTTTCATTACAAGTAGAACTTATGTGATTTTCACACGCATGTATATGTACATGACCGCGACTCGGTCCATGAATTTAATTCATCGCTTGTCTCATCGAGACCTACAACCCTAGCTAGTGGCGGAGCCACATGCATGATTAGGTGAGCACAGGCCTACCTTAAACTTTTAAAGGCTCACCTTAAACTTTTGAGATTTTTATGATTTGTGTCTACTATAAAAAATATTTCGGCTTCAATTTTTTTAATTTTTATAAATTAGTCCTTAAATTTTATCATTTGTGTCCACCTAAAATTTTAAAATTTTTATAACTTGTATCCACCATCAAAAATATTTTAACTTGTGCCTACCCTCAAAAAGATTTATGGATCCGCACTGACCCTAGCTAATTGAATCCCATTTCCTAACAGAAATACAACCTAAATGTCCATCTCGAATTGATCCATGATACAACCTAAGTGTCCTTTTATTTTTTTTTTCTAATGTTTAAATTTAGCTTAAAAGTGTAAGAAGTTTTTGAATTTTTGAAAAAAATCAATTAAATTTATGAATTTTTTACACTTAATTAAGCCATTGAATCAAGAAATTAAATCAACCGAGTCCTTGAACCAAGAAATTGAATCAATTAAGCCCTTTGACCAATTTTGACCGTTAAATCTTAACAAGTTTTTTGGATATGTTGATGCAGTGCATTGTGTCACGGTGTTTCCACTTGACATTTTAAAAATATATATTTTATTTAAAAAAATTCAAAAGTTCTAAAAATTCTTAAAAAATTATAAAATTTATAAGAAAGTATTTTTTGGAAAAAAAATCTGTAAACGTAATATGATAGAACTATTGTATCATGCGTCAGTAATATTTAAAAGAAAAAATTATTAAGATTTAAGTGTCAAAATTGGTCAAATGACTTAATTGATTTAATTTTTTGGTTCAATGGATTAATTAATTCAATTTCTTGGTTCAATGACTTAATTGGGTGCAAAAAAGTTCAGTGACTTAATTGATTATTTTTTAAAAGTTCAAGTGCTTTTTACAACCTCAAGTCTTTAAATTTTGAATCTTGAATTATCATGATCAAAAAGATTTTATTTAAATATCATTTCAATTGGAATAAAATTACTTTCAAACAATAAAAAAGACGAGGACACGTGTGATTACAAAAAATAAACGAGACATCAAATGGGGAGGTACAACTTTTTTATATATAAAATGGGAAGAAATACTAGTAATCTATTACAAGTTCTTTCTATTACAATCTTCATGTAACCTAGTGAGTATTTCATCAGGTGGAGTGCGGAAAACATGAGAAATTAGTCTCCGAAATCAATTCATTTCCGACAAGCCATCCGCTACCTTATTACCCTCACGGAACACATCAAGAGGTGTAATTTGGTATATTTGTAGTAATGAATGATTTGGGGTTTGAGAATAGGTGGGACATTGAGAACAAATTAAGTGTCTACCTTTACATGATGCAAAAAGGGATTATGAATTGCCAATGGCACATGACGTGGGGCCTTGGCATTTCTATAATAATAATAATAATAATAATAATGTGTTGCAAGATTTTAACGTGACAAGCAAAAGTAATTTAAACCTTGTACAAACAAAGGTTCAATGAACAAAACCCTAAGTTTGATGAAGAAGCTGACATGGTGGAAAAATAGCACATCAGACAAAAAATACCATGTCATCTGGTTGTTGATGATCCAACGGTTCAATGACAAAAATTAATATGAAAAAAGTTTAGTGACAAAATTGAAACTTTTTATAGCTCATTGAACAAAACGACACAACTCTTTAAATTCCATGACTGGTAGGACTTACCATTTTCTTTAATGTAAAAATAATTTCTTAATTATTCATTTTACTTTCTCGATCAATATTCATACGGTATTTGTATTATTCTTCAATATTACTATTTTATTTAGGATTTATATCTAATACACTAACGGTGAAAACTAAAAAGTTTTCACAAGCGCCTTAAATTTAAAGTTTAGGGACTCAGTTTAGGGTGTAAGATTGAGGGGTTTAAGTGTAGGGGTAATGGTTAGAATTTAGGGGTTAGAGTTTAGAGGTTTAGGGTTTATGTTTTAGGGGTAATATGTTGAAGATTTAGCTTTTAACCTGTAAACCCTAAATTTTAACTCTAAGCCTTAAATTCTATTCACAATCACTAAACCTAAACCCATAAACCCTTCACCCTAAACTAAATCCCTAAACTCTAAAACTAAGGCACATGTGAAAACTAAAAATTTTCACCGCCGATATATCAAATAATTATCCATTTATTTAAATTATAATATACTTTCATAAAATTTATAATGTTGAACATTCATATCTATTTGAACCTTTTTTTTTCTATTGTAGGAATGCAAGGAGAAATAAAGAAAAATAATAAAGTTAAATTCATTTGTTACCTATGGTATTAGAACTTAGACGTAAATCTCATTATTAATATGCATGCATCAAGCATTTGTACTAGAAAGATTAAAAATTTTCGAATAACACGAGGAGGCTCAAAAGTACTCAAGAAGTAAACAAATTTGAAAAGGGAGAGGCAGGTCTATTTCACATTTTTGTGTGTATCATGGCATGCACTGCTTAAATAAAGATATTCGAATTTATTTCGTTTAATGACTAAAGCTATTATTTAGTCAAACATAGGTAATAAGTAAAATTAACATTGAAGAGTACAATTTCCTTCCTAATTACATCCATTCTTACATTCTCGTATGAGAACTTAACAGTATAATTAGAGATTTCCGATTACATTCATTTCAGCGAGAATTATAAATTATAACAGTAGGTTAAATATGTGACATCTGTGTATAATTACACCCACAACCATCAGGTGGCTTTCAAAACACCAAAAGATGACAAATTCAATTTTATTTTATTTCTAATTATAAGACAATTTTAATCATTTTATTTTATTTTATTTTAGTTATACTGGAATTAACGAGCCAGAGCCAGAGCCAGAGCCAGAGCTAGAGGTGAGGACTAATGGAAAAGGTGCTGCCAAATAAGAAACGTGCAATGGAAACGCGCCGCAGCAGGGCGGATGAGAGGAGAGCGTGTTTTCCACCTCGTTGGACCGCGAAATAATTTGAAAGGTGTAAACAAACATCATGCATTTTGGTCAACGTTTTCCTTGTCAAATTAGGCTAGTTGGCAAGGTTGGAAATATTGAGTTTCTTAAAGTCCCAAATTCGTGTTTCTCTTGTCTAATCAATTTTGTTTGAATTGATATAATTATTGTTAAGTTAGTTATATAATTTTGTAGTTGTCACTCTCTCAAGTTATATAACTTTAAATGGCTATAGGAATTGTTTCATGAAATATCAAAATATTTATTAGTCGAGACGTGCTATTTTGTCATCATATTCGCTTCTCGCTTAATGAGTTTTGAATCAACACACATACTTTTCTTGTAGAAGAAGTTAATAGCTCGGAGTAGTGACATGAGACTTAAATAAGTTACTCGATTGGATATCATTCTAACATAAATAGTCATCGAATTTTTAGGGCATATTCATTTTGGTCACTATACTATGTAAAAACCGTAATTTCGTTACTGAAATCTTAACAATATAAATAAAGAAAACTAAGGTGGGAAGTTCATTTATAATATGTCTCTGTAAAATTTGATAAGATAAGATAAGATAAGATACATATTATAAAAAATGATTTGAGGGGTTTTGTTTTTGTCTAATCAAACACTTTTAGGCTTTACCGACTTAAAACAAAAGTGAGTAGCAGTTTGGAGAGGACGTTGTTATTTTCATTTACGTTTTTGTAATTAGATTGTTAAAAAAGGAAAACACACTTTTTGAATAACGGAATACATAATTCCACGTGTACGATTCAGAATCAATCATGGGACGCGGCGGCTTGTATCTAACTGGTATCTTCGGTGCGAGACCAACTGCTGCTCCTGATTGGACGTACCGATGCGTCCAATATTTTTGGTACAGGACCTATCCGTCCATCATTTATTACAAGGCATATACCTAAATTAGATGGGAAATTATAAAAAAAATATACTATAATTTAAAGTACAATAGAAAATATTATAAATATATATAATATTTTAAGTTAAGAGTGAAATGTGAGTAATATTTTAAATTGTAATAAAAAATATTATTAAAATATATAATATTTTAAGTTATTTGGGTAATATTTTAAGTTTCTCATGTACAACTTAAAATAATATATGTTTTGATAACATTTTCGATTGCAATTGATAATGTCGTTTTTTAGCTGCCACACAATAAAATTGTCAAAATTATATTATGAGAAATTTACTGATATATTCTCGGTGAATGTTAAAATCTCTGCAAACAAGATTTAAATATATAATGTGGATTTTTTATATATGAAAAAATAGAAAATTACATAATATAGAAAGACTTTAAAAGTATTTCTTTGATGGTATATCAAATTCTAACCGTTATATTATATATACGGAGTGTTTAAAATGATATCACATATCAACTTAATATCATTAATTTAGTTGGAGAATAATAAAAAATATTTTTTGAAATAAAATACTGAGTAATATTATGAATATTTTTTTTGATAAATAATAGATTATATTAAAAACTTCCTAATTTAGATGGAGGAAAAAGTACTCACACCAATAATAAAAGTTCAAATACAAGGAAAAACCCTAACACACAGCAAAGAGCGAACAGAGAACCATAGCATCAAAAATCCACATATCGGGCGGAAAAAAGATACCGACAACACACCAAATCATCAAAAATCGCACGTCTAAGCATAGCATCGGCCACTCGACATGGGACTAAAAATTTAAAACCATTAATTAAATTTTAAATATGTGACTAATAATTTCATATAGAAGTCACCTATCACTTCAAATGGGACTAAAAAAATATTTTCGTTCACCCATATCGTAAATCGACAAAATATAATAATTTTATAAAATAATGAAATTATAATTTTTACTATTAAGCTCTTGGATCAAATGACTGATATTATATGAATTTAACTAAAATATCAAAATTAAGTTCGTGCGAATACAACAACGTTAAATACTTAATAAAATTTTTATCATCTAATTATATTATCATACTCGATAAAAATTAAGTTTTACTTAAACTATTAAACAAATAATCGAGTAACACTTAGAAAAATCTGAGTAAATGTGGGGTAGTATAAAGATATTATACAGTCTGGATTTTCCAATTTCGGCTGTTGGATCCTATAAAAAAGCAAATTCAGTATGAACATTTGTACACTTCCCTTCACTTTGCCCCACTCTTGTTGAAAATAATTATGTTGGTTTTTCCGTACACTTGTTTTAAATACCTTCTTTCGAGTTTCATTCCGAAGCCTCTTCTCTGATTTTAATACTTTTTGTTATTGTTTTTTTGAATGCTTTTCTGCAGATTTCTGATTCGGCCTTTGTCTTTGATCTAAGCTTCTACTTCACGGTTCTTTGCCTTCCATTCGACAGAATCTGAGACCATAAATAAAAAAGAAACATCCTCAAAATGGACCAAGTTTTGCTATGTCCGATCATTTGCACACAACGTAAAACCCTCACAAAAATGTTCAGGAAACGGTCTTCCGAACCCACAAAAGTTGTTCGGGTATCAGTCACGGATCCTAACGCGACGGACTCTTCCAGCGACGACGAAGCCGATTTCTATTGTCGCCGGCGGAGGGTGATACGTTACGTCAACGAGATCAGCATCGAGCCCGCCGCTTCCAAAACCGTTTTCCACGGCGGTAGCCGCAAGAGGAAAGCCGCCGCCGTCGCTGACGTCACGGAGCCCAACCGTAGGGCTGTCAAGCTTTCTTCATCGAGCGGGAATGGGAAGAAGTTCAGGGGTGTACGGCAAAGGCCGTGGGGGAAATGGGCGGCGGAGATTCGCGACCCCGCTCGTCGCGTACGGCTGTGGTTGGGCACTAACGACACTGCTGAAGAAGCTGCCTTGGTTTACGACAATGCAGCGATCAAGCTCCGAGGACCCAACGCTTTGACCAACTTCATCACTCCTCCGGCTGAAGAAAACATCGGGAAACCAGAAAACATCGACGTGCCTTCGGTTTCTGGGTGCCAATCGGGAGACCATTCGCCTCGCAATCTTTCATCTCCGACTTCAGTCTTCAACTGTCAAACTCAATCGAGTGAAGAAGAAACATCAGTCGAACCCGAAAGACCGGTTCATGAACTCCAAGAAGAAGAGAGTAAACCCCCGGCGCCACCACCGGCGGCTCAAGAACCGGCATCCAGTGATTCGGGAGATTATTTGCCTCTCGATTTCCCTTTCCTCGATGAGTTCTTCAACGATCCGGTTCCGGTATTGTCACTCTTTGACGATAGTTCAACGATTTTTTCAGACAGTAAAGTGTTCGATCAACGTTTCGATGAAATTTTACTCGATACGTCCCAAGAGTTTGAGTGCTACTCCTCGCCGTCGTCTATTTCTCAAGTGGACGATTATTTTGAAGAAATCGGCGATTTATTCTTGTTAGACCCGCTTGTGTCGAGTGTTTAGCTTTGATTTTTCCGATCTATTATCGTCGTTAAATGGTTGCCGGCAGTTTTGGGTCAACGGCGATGACTAACGAGCCTTTTTAACGTTGTAATGGCTTTTTTATGCTGATTTCTTCCGTTAAAATAAAGGGTGGGTTGAGTGGGATTTTGCTGGGTAAAAGAGTGGACTGCAATTTTGACGGAGGAATAGTTAAATGGGACCTGAAAAAAAAAACTTTATTTATTTATTTATTGATTATGATTTTAGTGAATGTTTTAGTGACGTTTCAGTAGATATCATGCAACACGTGTGTAATTTTCTAACGTCCACATTGGCATTCCTTTTGCTGAGCTGGCGCAATTTACGGTTTGGGCCGGTCGAGTGAGTCCGAGTCGGTGCCGCTCGTGTGTGAAATCGGCACCTGGCCACAATTCTTCTACGTTACTATCACATTAGAAATTTATCAGGAATTTATTTTATGAAAGTGATGTGATTTTATTGATAAAGAAATTTATACACCAAAAATATTATTATATTTTTTATTAAAAAATTATTAAATTTAATTAGAGGAAAATAATACATGTGCTAACATTCAAACAAACAAAACATAACTACTTGGGGCTAAGAGGACACCATTCAAACCAAGACAACATCTACGAGTGGTCAAAAACATCTCTATGTAGCAAAGGTATGACTTGAGCCGGTAAAGCATTCTAATGAATAATATTCATGCAATCAAACCGTACCAACTTGGCAAAGTCATTCGGCACTTTATTTCTCTCTGAAATTATAGTCGGACTGTCCACGATCGTTGACTCAATTCCATAAAACAATGTGCCAACGAACACGATTCAAGGCACGAAGATCCAATCCGAAAGAATTTATCATGAAATATTAACCAATTAAAAAAATACTAGTATTTTTACTTTTCATTGAAAATTAAAATAAAGGATTTTCAAGAATAAAAAAAAATAATATTATAACCTATTTACTTTTTTTAAAAAGGACCGTTCAAAAAAAATTATAAAAGGAAAGGACCTTACTCGAAAGAAATGTAGTACTATACAAAAATTAATATATGAATTAATAGCACCACAAATGAGGACTCTTATTATAAACCGGTCCCTAAATTTTTGGACCTTTTAATTGTATCTTTAAACTATGGTTTTTATTTTAAATTGGTCCATAAACTTTTAAATATTTTAATTTTATTCCCAAACTATAACAATCATTCTAAATCGGCCCCTCAAACTTTTGAATATTCTAATTTCATCATCAAATTATTGTTTATATCACATCATATTATTATATGATAAATATCAATGTTTACATAAAAATCAACACTTTTTATAACAATTTTATTAACATGGGATTTGATTACCATTTATTGATAATTTGAGGATGAAATTAGAGTGTTCAAAAGTTCGAGGATCAATTAAGAATGAGAAAATTAGTTTGGGATGAAACTTGAATGTTGAAAATTTTGAAAACTAATTTAGAATGAAAGCTACGGACATGTAGTTTGAAGATTAAATTGGAATATTTAAAATTTGGGGACCAACTAATGATCATAGGTTGGAGACGTGTGGTATAATTAATTATAAAATTCAATTACGCATTTATGAGATCAGTAATCAAGTTACTCAATTGTGTTAAATTATATTTTTCCATTTTAATTGGTATTTTAAACTGCCTTTTAAGTTTTAATCAGATCTTACTAAATTTACTAACAATATTAATTTAAAATGGTCCAAAAAGTTTAGTTGACAGCATTGATTGTTAAAATACCAATAATATCAAATTTAACAAATTTGTCGAATTTGGGTGTTAATATGGTAATTTTAAAAGCGATAGATGCATGAGTTTATGCTATATAGTATATACTAAACCTTTAAATTTAATTGAGGGACGAGTTAAAATTTTAAAAACCTAGCCGCGTTTTCAGTTTTCTTTTAGCCATAACCGCTTGCTTTTCCTTTTTTTGTTTAATTAGCGCCGCCGCCGCCGATGATTTATATTTTATTTGTTTTCGTTTATTTATCTTGTTTTTTTCCTCATACATTTTGTTACGCTTTTTTCTGCTTTTGTGGTACATTTTCTCTGCATTTATTGCACGTCTCTGCCTTATGGCATGCTTCTATGCAGGGACGGAGCCAGGATTTGGAGTTGGGGACAAACTATAAATGTTTGAAAGTGGGAGAGGCAAATTCATAAATAAACTATTTTTTTTAAAAAATAAATAATGGGACAAAGGTGAAAAAAATTCTTCGGGGGTGGGGGGCAATTGCCCCTCCCCACCCCTACATAAATCTGTCCCTGCTTCTATGGTTACTTTTGCAAGTTTTTGGTGTTCGTACGGTGACTCTCACATCGCTTGTCTCTAATTTGTGTTTGTCGGTGGCCACATAGAATTCGATCCCTTTTGGTTGTTTGTCGATGTAATCTATAACGAATCATCGTTTTTGAGAATAGGCGTGAAAGGTTGTTGCAAATTTTGGTGATTTCTTCTAGTTCGTATTTTGACAACTCTATATGGACCATTCCTACAATGGACTGTAAAAATTTTCTTTGGTGCAAAGAGGAAATGTCTGATCTGACTGGTGCATCGTTTATATTTTCTCTTTTAGATTTATGATTTTCTTTTTTGTTGTTCTTTTAGATGTTCCAAAATCTATATTATGTTTATGTTCTGATTTTATTTTATTTATCAACAAAGCTACATGGTTAATATGTCAAAAAAAATTGAGGGACGACTTAATTTTCAAAATTATTTATACCAACCTTTAGAAAAATTGTACTAGGAAAACTTTTCTCTTAACCTTAACCGCAACCAATCTTTTTTTTCATTTGTTTCTTTGGATGGTGGTCTGCAACCAACCTTAATATTGGTTGTCGACCACTGGGTTCATTATTTCCTTATTTTTTTCATATTTTAATAAGAATTTTTGTCTTCGTGGCACGCGTTTCCTATGCCTTTGTGGCACTTTTTTGTCTTTGTGACATGTTTTTTCTTTGTTTTTGTGGTTCGCTTCTTTTGTCGTTCTGGTATGATTTCAGCATACCTTAGCGTTCGTTTGGTGCTCGTACAGAGATCTTCACGGCGCTAGCTTTTGATTTTGATTCTGCCGATGGTCATAGAAAGATAGATCCCTACTCGGTTGATGGTTGTTTGTCGATGTAATCAGACATGGGAAGCGGAGTAATTTGCCTGAAAGTTTGGTTCGTTCACCACTCATTTTTCACCACGTAAAGCGTAGGGGTGTTCAAAGTTCAATTTTAACTGAATTAACAAACTAAACCAAAGTTTTTTCGGTTAATTTTAGGTTCGGTCGGTTAACAGTTAATGATTTTTTTTGAAAACTTCGATTATCGGTTAATTTGGTTTGAAATTGGTTAATTAACCGAATTAATTTAAATTTTTATATATTATATATTACATATATTATTTTTGGCCACTGAACTTTTGAAAATTATAAAATGATCATTAAATCTTTTTGATATATTATAAAATGGTAATTAAACTTTATCAAATTAGCACAAAATGATCATTAAATTTATTGAATTATTAAAAAAATGATCACTAAACTTTTCAATGTTTATCAATAATTTATAACGTGCAATGAATTAATGATCATTTTGTAATAATTTGATAAGTTTAATGGTTGTTTTATAACTTTTGAAAGTTTAGTGACTAAAAAGATCATTTTAACATAGTTTAGTGACCATTTGTGTAATTTACCTAAAATTTTATAACAAATTTCGGTTAATTCGAAAGCGATGGAATTTATCGAACTTTTTTCGGTGTAGTTAAAAATTTTGAGAAAATTTCAGTTCGGTTAACGGTTAATAGAAAAAATTCGGTTAATGAATTTTTTGTAGTTCGGTTGGTTAACAGAACTGACCGAATGAACACCCCTAGTAAAGTGTCTCGTTTGGATAGAGACAAGGAGATTCAAGAAGGCTTATGAATTTTGACGGTACACTAATCTCTATGGAAGTATTTACTTTTCTTTGCACCTTTGGGTTGTATGAGGTTTTGGTGGACTAGTCCACATTATTCTCCCTTCTGAATGCGTTGTATTTGTAATATCTTCCATGATTTTTTAATAACATTCAGTTGCTATTGTAAAAAAAATTGAGGGACTAGTTAAATGAATATTGACATAATGGAAAATTATAAATGTCATCACTCAACTTTTTCTAACTCCTATTTTGTTCATTCATGTTTAAAATTTTTCAATTTAATCAGCGAACTTTCGATTTTTTCCTATTATGGTCACTCGAGAGTTAAATCAGAAATGGATGGGTGACATGGCAGACATGTGTGCTAAGGTTGATCTATTTTTCTTACATATAAGCAACATGTCACCCATGTCATTTTCCCATTTTTCATTCTTTTTTTATTTTATTTTCTTCCCCAAAGATGAAAGTTTTACAATTTCACCCCTTTGTCACAACAGTGCAGAAATAACCATTCTCCAGCGTCTTCTCTGACCACACAAAACACTAATAAATTCGTCTCATTATCTCCTACCACTCCATTGATTTAGATGTTTCCAAAATCACTTTAAAACTCACAAAACTCAATCCAAAACCTAAAATGCCAAAACCTAAAACTACTCAGATCTACAATATCCATCGTTCGATCAACATAGAATTATGATATACTGCTTTCTCCCTCCGACCACACAAGACACTAACAAACTCGTCTCATCGTCTCCTACCACTCTTATCAATTTAGTTTTTTTTTTCAAAATCACTTTAAAACTCGCAAAACTCGATCCAAAACCTTAAATGTGCAAAACCTCAAACTACTCCAATCTAAAATATCCATCGTTTGATCAAACATAGAATCATTATATACTGCTTGCTTCCTCCTTCTCCATCTCCCCACCGTTGTGATTTGGAAGAAGATGCTCTATCGTTGAGAAACTAAAGGGAATATGAAACTAGGATTTTTTCACTGAAAATAAAGCTTTTGGGCCATTTCATAATTTTAAAATATAGATGTCCAGTCATAACGTCGTTAAGTATTTAACGTTAGAGTGACCAAGATAGGAGCAAATTGAAAGTTCAGATTAAATTGAAAATTTTTAAACTTGAGTGACCAAAATAGGAGTGAGGTCAAAGTTGAGTGATGAAATTTGTAATTCACCCTTAATATAAATATTGTTTCAATGATGATTTTGTTCTATCTAAATAAAAAAAATTAAAAATTCATTACTTGTAAATTAAACACGGAATTGATAAATTTATAAACAGATCTTTTATCAGTCAATTTATAATTATTTTATCAACAATCTCTAGAGCAATTGATTAAAACTCTCAGTTACACTCTTCTCTTTTTCTAGGTTGTAGGTTCAAAATCCATTATGAGCAAACTCACCTTCCCCTAGGTAAAAATTATTCGAAAAAAATACTAATTTCTTCAAATTTATATAATTTTATGATAAAAATATTTTTTTCGCTTGTATAAAAGAATTCATTATTTAAATCATTGGTCATGAATATTCTTTTTAAAAGAATATTTGATTTTTTTAATCGTAAAAATAGTATAGTTATAGTATGTACTTATTATGATTTAAGACTCAATAATATTTAGTATGAGATTTTAGGCATTGCTTCAACCCCAATGATAATGATGTTAACAACTAGGTACATTGTTTGCAACAAATTTGTGGGTTTCATTCATGATTACTATCCCAATCATGCAATTCTACAATTTGTTTTTTTTTTAATTTATTTAAAACATTACTAGCAGTAAATTTGACCAAATTTTCAATAATCATGTCTGCAAAAATGATTATAATAGAGGAGTTAGAATAATTTAGCCCATCAAAAATTGATTAGATTGGTATAACTAACAACATATTTTCAAATTAAATTAATTTTGTCATAAATATAATGTAATTTTATATGCTTTTTAAAAGTGAAAAATATGTGGATTGTTATATAAATATTTTTATCTAGTTTAAAATCTAAATTAATTAAATCGATTGAGCATTAATTCAGTAACATCGTTATTATTGTAACATTTAATGTGAGTTTGATTACACTTAAATACAATTCTCCAATTTAAATACCTAAAGTTATAGATAATTTATTCATTATATTTTGTACTTTAAAAAACAAAATTCAATTATATTTTTTATGAAAATCAACATGCAATTTTATCAGTGTATTAACTTGTAACTTTTAAAACACGTTTATCATTGTAGGGGTGAAATATAAATTTACCACCTATTAACTTATAACTTTATGGTTTTTAGAGGGACTTATACACAATTATACCATTTCAGGGAGCCCCCTACCTTCGCCCTGGGTCTATAGCATGTGTATTTTGAAGTTTATTAGTTTAATTGTGTGTTATAATAATTAATTATGGTTGTAGTCATTCAACATTGTATTGTTTGTAACTGTTGTTGTATTGAACTTATAGGCTATAATACATAAATAAGAGAACTATTATTGATATTATACTATATATTAAGTGGCTGACTAAGTTGGTGTCACGAGTTAACTCGACATCAACTCAGTTGAGGAAAGATTGAACATGCTCATTTCTTAAACCATAATAAATACTATTATGGTGGTATTTTTATCTTTTTGTAATTTTAATATAATTTAAATTAAAAAATCAAACTAAAAGCCGCTACTTAATAAATTAAGTATCCAATAAGAATGAAGCACGTGATTAATAAAAATTTATCATGTATTTTTTTAGTATAACAATCGATATCTAACCTATTAACCGACTATTCTAAATCAGGTTTTGCATAAACCCACTCTAGGTACCGGAACAATTGACCTAGTATGGATTATGAAAATCAGCCGTGGGAGGGAGACTTTTTTATTATCTTTTGCAAGTTCATACAAATCTATAACCTCAAATTGGTCTTTGACATTTTGGCACCGAGAACATAAAGATTTTCATGTCCCACCTAAGACTATCCAAAGATTACAAGGGCGGAAACATAATTAGACATAAAAAAAAAGAGGATGTTCTTTTCTTGTCCTCTAATTGGTTACCTAAAATAATGCATCCATGTCCAATAATAGCTCAAAGAAAGTGTTTAAACACAGCTACAAATTGTAGTGTTAGTTATGTGTTCATACTCTTTTAGGGTTTGTTTGGTTTTACGGTGGTAGAATTGATTTTGAATCACCGTGGTTTTATATAATTGATTTTAAAGTAACATGATTTATGTTTGAGAGTTTTTTTCTTAAAAATTAAGATTGTGTAAAAATATAATGTAAAAAATTACGACCAAACGCAAAAACTTCTACCTTGCTTTTCCCTAAATCACGATTGATGTCTATAATTAATTTTAGATTTTTGCTTTTAAACATATTAATACGGTGATCGAGACATATTTTCCCGTTCCATCGAAGTTTTTGGCTTCCCACCAGATATTCAAACTTCTCTTTTTTTGGGTTTCTTTCGACTCAAAAGCTTAGTCAAAAGCCCTAAATAAAGCCCAACTTTCCGACATTCTTTGCATGTTCGATATAATAATTAGTAATTGTCGATATAATCTTGGTATAAAGATAACGTTGAGTTCTTAAGAACTTTGAAATATCATGTTCAAGTTCTATTACAAATAAATATCATGGATTCGGTGTAAATTTATTTTGATTTAGGTCTAAATATATTTTGATTATCAATTTTAGTGTACGATGTAATGATTAAATTTAAGTGTAGTTATTAAAATATTATATTGTATCCATAACTTAACAAATACTATATTTTTATCGGTTGTGCACATATATGTAAGAGATAAACCATTAGATATGTCAATAAAAACTAAAATAATATCATAAATACCCCTGTACTTTGTTAAAAATTTTAATGTAATGCTTTTGTCTTTTAAATATTTAATGTATTCTTATACTTTATTTTTGTCTACTAAAATATCTTCCAGACTAAAAATGTTAACTGATGATGTGATAGGAACATGTGGTACGCTCATGTGCAGCCACGTGGAATTTTTGGTAAAAAAGTTTACTCTGAGGACATCTAAGCAATTTAACCATTTTATTTCTAAATAATAAAAATAAAGATGATATCTTGGCAAAATGTGAAGAAATGTAGCCTCAGATGAAGAATTTTTTTTCTTCTTTTGACGCAATATCAAATTCCTAGCTTCCCCCTTTTTTTTCTTTAATTTTTCGATTCTTGCATGTGATTCTGAAGGCCGATGAGGAAGGAGAAGGTCTCAATGACCACGACTTTGATGAGAATGATGAAGAAGACGGTACAACTTCATTTTTTATCCAATTTTTCAGTTCGAAAATTACAGAATGATTTCTGAAGGAAGAGACTGAAAATAAAAGAAGGAAAAGGAGGAGAGGGAAGAAGACAGAAATAAAGTATAGAATATAAATTGAACATTTAAAAAGTATAGACATCCTATTAAAATTTTTGACAAAGTACAAGAGATATTTTTTTTTCAAAAAAATATATGTGCTAAATATCACGGGTCATTACTTTCTTCAAAAAATACATGTTTGATAGAATGTGTAGTGTCATCGTATTTATATCTCAAGACTTCTATTTTTCTTTCTGATGTGTGATTAATGACCACGTTTTTTCTCAGACGTGACATTCTCACCCACTCAACTTCGCTTTCGCTCTCGTAACGAGTCACCTTATCACAGTTGTCTACCCTGCCTACCCCACTCATGAGCGTTCAGATTGAAATCGGATATCATTACCCTCTTCCCAAAAGACATGTATGATAAGACGTGTAACGCCACCGTATTTATATATCAAGACCTCCATTTTTTTTTCAATGTGAGATTAATGACCCTGCCTCATAAACATTTTATGTATTATATTATATTTTTTTATTTTCCAAGGCATAGAATAGAGTGAGTACAATGATTAATTTTTTTGTTCTATAGATCTATATAGAAAATAGACGTTAATTGCAAATTTAAAACTGTTTATCTCTAAAACAAGAATCAAACTCTTGATTATTAATTAAGATAAAAAAAATTTTATCATCACACTCAACTCATGTTTTATAATATATCCTGAATTAATATTTTGTCATTATCCTTCCACCACTTGTGAGAACTTTGATTCTCCTAAATATTTCTATTTCTATTTTTTAGTGTCATTTTTATGTCAATACTAAAAAAATAGGTTTAGAGTTTAGGGTTTAAATTTAGGTTTATGGTTTAAAGAATTTAAAATATTGCGTATTTTTAGGGTTTAAGAGTTAGAACTTAAGGGTGATAACTTAAAATTTATTTTTTAGTGTTACAACATAGAAAGAGACGTCAAAAAAGTAGAAGATTTTTGTCCCTTTGTTGGAATAAAAGGACTATAAATTATTTGTATGAGAAATAGAAAAAGTAATATCAACAACAAGTTGATCTAATAGTATGAGATATTAAATTTCTTAAACAAAAATAAAAATTTAAATACTAACATTATGAATTAAACAAATTAAATTAAAAATCATCTTATAATGAACCTTTATAATACCCTATTTAAATTAATTAACTAATAAAATAAATATCGGAGTTAGAAAAAAAAGTAATAAAGCATGGTGTCCGAAATCCGGATATTCAAAGAATATAGTTTTCAATATTTGCAATCTTATCCATCCACAAGTTACAAAACCAAAAGGAAAAGTTCCAATATGTTTACGTGTTAAATCTGTTCGAGGACTGAACTATCTGTACAGAAAGAATCTTATATGGAAGTTTAGTAAATTCTAACTTTGTCAAATCATCATAGAATCCATATTTGATAATAATAATAATAATAATAATAATAATAATAATAATAATTTAAAATTAATTATAATTGACAAAAGCATAATAAATTCGATGAGATCTTGTTACTTGATTTGTGACACCAATATATAAATTGTGAATAATTTTTAGTACTAAATGATATTTTTTTATCCTTATTTGATGAGTTTCATGTAACATTTATTTATTTCATTTCCCTAATTGAATATTGATTAGCATTTAGAGAAAAAATTAATTTAATTAATATTTAAATTATTAGATATCTACAACCAACCACCAATTGGTTTAGTCGGATGAAATAGTAGATCTCTTAAACAAGGTCAATGGAGCAAATTGAGTTCTTATAATAAGCTTATAAAGTACTCGATCCGAATTAACCAATATCCAATTCATTGATAGGTTAATCGTATTAGATTTTACAGACTTATTATTAGGGTGACATTTTCAATTTAGTTTTCTTTATTTACAATATCAAAATTTAAATCTCTTTACTTAAGATATCTGACGTCTCATCCAACTAAACAAACTGATTATTAATCATTACATAGATATTTTAACTGTCAAAAATATAGAAGTAAATAAGACAAATTTATAGTCCTTAAATGAATAAAAAAATTACGTCCTTTTTTGGTGACTCTATTTATGTCATACACTAAAATAATATGTTTAGGATTTAGGGTTAATACTTAATTTTAAGATTTAGGGTTAGGGTATAGGGATTTAGAGTATAATATATTTGTAGGGCTTAAGGTTCATGGTTTAGGATTAATGCTTAAAATTCAATTTTTTAGTATTGAGAACATAAAGGACACCAATGATTTTTATCTGTCCTTAATCCTCACTCTTTGTTAGGGATGTTAAAAAATACTCAACCCGAATGACCCGCCCTGTTGACCCGCCGACCCGATCTAAAAATTTGGATAATTTTATTTTAAGAAAATCATATCTCGAGTCGAGTATCTGATCCGCCATTTTTCGGGTCGAGCTCGAGTCACAAAATTCTAACTTTTCAAATACTTGGAGTACCCGAATGTATTTAAAATTAGATTTTTATATTTAATAAATATATATTTTTATATTAAAATAATAAAACATCTTAATTTTTTTTATATTTTTATATTTAATAAATATATATTTCTATATTAAACTGATAAATACATATTTGTATATTTTATATTAAACAAATAAAATATTTTTATATTAAAAATATATATATTTATATTTAATTACCTAATTATCCGATTTTATAAGTACTCGCAATATTCAGACACCTCACTAATACAGGCCGACCGAACTACTATCTAAAGAACCGATACCCGAAAACCCAAATTTGAACACCCCTGAGTCTCTGTGTCTGCCGCCTTCTCTCAACTGTCGGATTCGTAAGAAGAAGACAAAAAAGCAATTGAAACGCACCATTAAACTGAACAATTCCTTCACTGAAAGACTGGCACGTGTCATTGAAAACAGAGCTTCATGCATGAGGACACGTACTCACTCAGCCACGTCCCTCTCTCTCTCTCTCGTTTTGATTCATCGCCAAGAAAAGAACCAGAAACAGATTACACTGAAGAATTTTGATTTATTTTTTTCTGGGGAAAAACAGAAAAGAAATCGAATCGGACCTTTTCGGAAATCATGGTGAAACTAGCCTCAGCAAGAGAGAGTCGAATGTACGGCCCACGGCTGGGTCGAAGCAGGGCCGAGTACATGAATGCCGGTCTGTATTTATTCTCAACAATCGTGTTGATTTGCGGTTTCGCAGCCGAGTTTTCATGGGAACCCAGATCGGATCTCGTCCTAATGCTCATAGCACTGGGTCTTATGATCTTGGTTAACATCCACGATCTTTTGGCACATCTCGCCGCAATCGATTACCGGTTCGCGTTAATGGGCTTCGATCCGCAGCTCGCCCTCGTCGAGTTCTCCGTCCCGTTGGTTCAAATCTTGGGTTCACTGCTTTTCTTTCTGGGAATCCTCTTCCTCTTCATTGAGGTTTCGCAGCTCTAAAAATCACTCAAAAAAGTTAAATCTTCGTACAATTTGTTTTGTTTTTGTTTTGATTGATCGATTGAAATTGCTTTTGCAGGCGGAGAAAGGCTATGGGTTTTTTAAGCTGGAGAGGCATGCTCTGAGAATGCTTATAGCCGGACCGGTTTTATGGGTTGTTGGGTCGGTTCATAATTCGTGTCAGATCTACGAGAGAGCCGATACGCATGTTCAAATCCTGCAACAGAGTGTCCACATCCCGTTTTTAATCGGGAGTGTGTTGTTCATGGTGGGAGCTATTCTCAACGGCCGTGAGCAATCGGGAGTTGTTCATCATGGTTTACAGTTACTGGTAAGCCCAAATCATAGTACTAAATTGCAGTCGTGAAGTTCCCCAAAAATAACTATGATTTGTGTTGCATCTGTTATAATACAGTTGTTGCGTTGCTTTCGTAATTTAATACTATGGCCCAAATAGACAATATGAAACTCTAAATTAATTACATTTGCATTAGAAAGAACAATGGATAAGGAATCATTCATCATGTGTAAAATGCAGGGCAAGAAATGGGTATGGTTAGGGATAAGCGGGAGCCTGATGTTTATGATAGGGGGATTAACGAACGTGGTCAAGGTTTTCAAGATGCAGCAGATGAACGGAATCAGGCTCGAGAAACTGCGCGGCGGAGTGCAGGATAGATTGATCGAAGACAGGGACGGACAGCTCCCTCTCATTATCGACGAGCAGCGAAGAAAAATGGAAGTCGATGAGATTAAAGCCCCCGCCGCGGTAGCTGTAGCAGGGACGAAGTCTCGCACACCTTACAAGGATGTGCTGCTTTCTCGGACTAGAATTTAAACCATACGTATTTTAAATTCTTCAGATTTAATTATCAGCTCCTTAATTATTTGCTTAATAAAAACTCTTAATTTCATGATTGCAAAATCTAATCTCTTCCCGCAACTTTCTCGATGATATATATATTTTGTAAGGGTAAATTACACCATATACCACTCAATTATGGTTGTTAACTCGAAAATATTACCGAATCTTAAAAAAGTATAAATCTAATATTGAATTTTAGTTAGCGAATCGAAAATATTACTTAACCGTTAATTCTTAACGTTTTTTTTGAGTTAAAAAAGCGTCGTTTTAATGCAACTGTTTTGAAATTTAATTTAAATTTCTTTTGCCGTTGAGGTGAGAAACTAGGGTTAGGGGCCAAACAACCGTTCTGAAAAGCTAAATTTCAGCTTCCGTAAAACGCCTGTTTGTGAACTGAAAATAATAAGCAAATACCAATTGACGATTAAATTAAGTCTCGTTTAGCAATAAAATAAAGATTAAACGGATGTTCTAAAATTAAAAATGCGCCCTTAGTTCAAAACAATATTATTTTGCTGGAAAAAAATTAAAATAATACTCTTGAAGGATTTTAAACACAAAACTTTTAAAAATACAGGCTAAACCTTAACTACTAAACCAACATGATAATTATATAATATTTTATTACAGATATTTGTATATCTCAAATTATCTTAAATTAATTTAAATTATTTTATGAAATAAATAATATTATAAATAATATTAATATAAAAATATATTATTTGTATATATATCAATATATATAACTAAAAATGTATTGCTTTTGTTTTTATATAATATTTATAATATAAATATATTATTTAAAAACTTAAAATATTCATAAAAATAATATATTATATTATAAATATTATATAAAATTCTAAACCTTAAATCTTAAACCTTAAACTACAAAGCCCAACCCTCAAACTATAAACATTATGATTTGAGGTTTAAGATTTATGGTTTTTTTTATATTATTTGTAATATAAATATATTATTTTTATGAATATTTTTGGATTTTTTAAATAATATATAAAAATATAAAAATAATGTATTTGCATTGATATATATGTAAATAGTATATTTTATATTATTTATAGTATTATTTTTTCATAAAATAATTTGGTTGAGCTAAATGGATAAGTTTATATAATTTAAATAAAAATATATTGTTTTATATATTATTATTTAAAAAACCCAAAATATTCATAAAATAAATATATAAAAAACTTTTAAACTCTAAATCCTAAACCCTAAGGTTTAGGGTTTAAGTTTTAGGGTTAGGGGTTTGGGTTTGTGGGTTAATAGTTTAGGGTTTAGGGGTTTTTTATATGCTATTTTTATGAATATTTTGGGTTTTTAAAAAATAATATTTTATATATTATTTTTATGAACTCAACAAGTTTCCCTGTAAAAAAACGGATGATGTTAATTTTTAGGAGACACGTGTTCAAATCACTATGTCTACAAGGTGTATGCCTATTGTCAAATGGTTAAGAATATGTATGAACAGATACTACTTTGTACTCACCTTTAGACTATTAAAATATATATAAATAATATATTTTTATTTATATATTAATATATATGCAAATAATATATTTTATATTATTTATATATTAATATTATATATAGTATTATTTATTTAATAAAATAATTTAAATTAATCTTAGATAGCTTAAGATATATAATATTTGTAGTAAAATATTATATAATATCATGTTGGTTTAGTGGTTAAGGTTTAGCCCTTATATTTGAAGGTCTAAGTTCAAAACTCTCTAAGCGCATGGTTTTAGTACTTTTTCTCCAGCAAAACGATATCGTTTTGAGCTAAATTAAGTTTCAAAACAACCGCACCAAAACGATGTCGTTTTGACTTAACGAGGACATTAAGAGTTAACGATTGAGTATTTTCAAGTCACAAACTACAATTAAATGTTAAATTTACAGTTTTTTAAAGTTTGATAATATTTCGAGTCATCGACCGTAATTAAGTGATATATAGTATAATTTACTTTTTTTTATCATAAAAGCAAGAGCAAGTACAATCATCCAAAGAGACCAAACTCAGCCGGGCCTCCAAATCAGAGTTGTAACAAATCGATTGAGTAGATCCAAATCAGATATTTTTATTCTATTATATTTTTACTATATTATGTATTGTTATGAAATTTATAATTATAATTATATATTTTACTTTAGATTTTTAAATTTATATGTTCAAAAGAAATCCAAATCAGATAAACTATTCTATGATATTTTTATTATATTATGTATTGTTATATAATTTATAATTATATATTTTACTTATGATTTTAAAATTTATTAGATTTTATTACATACACGTTATTTGTGAAAAAAATATTTCTTTATAGATATATTACAATTATATATAACTTTAAAATCTATTAAACTTTATTGCATGCACTGTATACCTTAGAGCCAGGATTTAAGGTTGTAGAAAAAACATAAATGTTTAAAAGTGGGAGGACAAACTCATAAATAAGCTATTTTTTAAAAAAATTATATAAAAAGATAAATGTAAAAATAGTTCTTCGGGTAGGGGCGATTACCCCTCCCTACCCGCATATAGTTTCGTCCTTGCACACGGTGAAAGAAAACATTTTACGTAAAGTATAATTTCAAAAAATTTATATGATAATTATTACATGATGAATGACAAAAGATAAAAGATGTCTTGTACATATTGAACTCACTTTTAATTTATAGGCAAGTAATTTTGAATTGTTTTATTTAAGGAAAAAATTTTGATACACAGGCTTAATAAACTTTAGTTTACACGTGTTTTTTAGTTTTAGAAGTTAGGGTTTAAGGTTTAGGAGTTTAGGTTGTATGGTTTAAAATTTAAGATTAGTGTTTAGAATTTAGGGTTTATAATGTGGGGTTTAATTTTTATGGTTAGGGTTAAGAATTTAAGATTTAAATTTTTATAGTATAAGTACACAAGCTTGTGTAAAAGTTTTACCCTTTATTTAAATGTTATACTATTAACTTTAAATGTTTTATCTATATCAGCCAGACCACTTTCACCTTATAAATAAATTTGTTAGCATTTAATTATGTTCAATCATTAAATTTTTTATATATTATATTAATAAAAATATCAATTAAATTATACTCAATTGTTAAAAATAAATAATTAAAAAAAACTCCAAAGTAAATAGTATTATTAATGTAGACTAAACATACAATGCACTGACAATTGATATTACTCTAATCTTAATTTACATCAACTCCGGTTTCCGAATAATCCAACTCGTTCTGCTAGTTTAAAAGAAAAATATATCCTATTTCAAAAAAAAAAGAGATCAAATTATACGATAATTAAGATAATTCAGAAGTTTCCAAACTTGATTTTTCTTTCTTTCTTACTTTATTTTTCAGGTTGGCTTCATTTTCTTCAATTTCCCGTACTTCGCTGGTTTTCATCGATCCATGGATACTTACTAAAAGTTTGATGTTGTTATATCTTGAAAATTTGGGAATTTAGGGTTTCGATTTTTTTTTGGCATAGATTTTAAGGGACTGGTTGCTGAACTGAATGGCCTCCGTATCAAGTCAGCCGCAGTTCCGTTACACTCAACCCCCGTCTAAGGTGCTGCATTTGAGGAACTTGCCATGGGAGTGTACGGAGGAAGAGTTGATCGAACTGGGGAAGCCATTCGGGAAGGTCGTTAACACAAAGTGCAATGTTGGAGCCAATCGTAATCAAGCTTTCATTGAATTCGTAAGTTTAATCTGAAATTCTTTTTAATATCTGTTCCGAATTTCTCTATTATTTCAATATTGTCATTGTTTTTTTTTTTTTTTTATAGGCTGATTTGAATCAGGCTATTGCTATGATATCGTATTATGCTTCTTCTTCAGAGCCTGCTCAAGTGAGGGGCAAAACGGTTTATCTACAATATTCTAACAGGCAAGAGATTGTAAATAACAAAACCACTGCTGATGTTGGCGGAAATGTTCTGCTGGTAACAATCGAAGGTCAAGATGCTCGACTTGTTTCCATTGATGTTCTGCATTTGGTAAGGAAGACTTTGTCCCTTTTATCTTTTTGGTTTATAAGGGTGTGAAGTTAGTATTTCTAGGTTGTTGTTTGGTGCCATGTGGATCGGACTCTTCATTTGCTTGAAGTATTCACTTCCAACGCATATTTGGACATTTGGGCATAGGTATAGGATATATGACCTTCCAAGGATCCTTCAAATACATGAAAAATCTTGGGAATAATTGAACAAAACCACGTTGGACTCTCTGTTTCAGTGTTTTGACGTGAATGTTAATGGATCAGGAGAATCATGTTAAGTGAATTATTTCCAATGGCAACTTAGTGCATCGAGAGAAAGAGCATGTATGTTTGTCCCCTTTCTCCTTTTCTTAACACTGCCTCTCTCTTCCCTGATCTTCCGTACTTACCTCCTATTCCTACCATTTAGGATGTTTCTTTCATCTCTTCTCTCATATACAACCATCTCTCTCTGACTTATTCTGGTGCTTCATGTCACTATGTTTTTGCTTGTTCCGCTACTTGTAATGAATTTTTTATGAAGTTTGTGATCCATTTACAATTTTTGTGTGTGTGGTCGTATTACGTTTTGGAGATAAAATAGATGTTTGCTTTACCTACCAAGTTTTAAACGTGCCATCTCTTGCCATTTTAGAGTAAAACATAAATGTGCCATCTCCTGCTAAAGAGCAGTTGTGGAAGCTATAGAATTTACAAAGTATAACCATCGTTAGTGCATAATGTTGAAATATGCTTACTACATAACCTCATCATATAGAGAGGCAGATTTCCGTATACATATATGTTATAGATATACATTTTCTGGATGTAGGTGTCTATCCTTAGTCCCCAGCTATTGAGAACTTTGTGCCTGGCACCTTGACTCATTCTAGGACCTGGTGCTTGTTGCAACTCTAGCTTTTGACTTCCTTGGTATTGAGCTTTTAACATTTTTAAATGCTTGATCAATTAAGGTCTCTTCCTGCGTCTGCAGTTTGCTTCTATTTATTTGTGAAACAGGTGGAGCTTTACCTTTTAACTGTAAGAAAGAATGATGATTGAATGAGATTTTTGACATTGAATTTTAGGGAGTTGTTTATTACACGTAAACTTCATAGAAATTGAAATGTGACCCGCCTGGAGTGTAGGTTTGTTTTATTGTAAAGATACTAGGTTTTTGACATTGACTTTGTGAGATTTGTTTATTAATTATTACATGGAAACTTCATAGAAATCGAAATTTGAGCAGCCTGGAGTGTAGGTTTGTTTTATTGTAAAGATATGAGGTTTTTAGCAGTACTTGATTGGTTATTCTATCTGTTATTTATTTCATCTCTTGTGGCATTCTACTGCCCTTGGCCCTTGTGTAGTTATTTATTTTACTTGGGCTAATACTGTTAACCTCCTTTTAGCATCTGAAATGTCTAGTTGTATTCTTTTTTCTGTTATAAGTTAAAGTTATATTGCTCATCTCTTTGCTGAAGAACTGGACATATTGGACTTATCTCATTCATTATTTTCTGAAAAAATATGTTTGAGAGGATATTACAGTTTGTAATTACTTTCTGTAGTTATTTTACCTGAATTTTTTCAGTTCATATTTTGAATGTTGTTAATAATGCAGGTATTTTCAGCTTTTGGCTTTGTGCATAAAATTACCACCTTTGAGAAGACGGCTGGATTCCAGGTCAATGAATTAAATATCTTCTTTTAGTTTTGGTTACTGTGCCTCAACCTTTTAAAATAAGTTCCTTTGGTTCCCGTCATTTTTGCAGGCATTGGTGCAGTTTTCAGATGCAGAAACGGCCACATCTGCCAAAAATTCCTTGGATGGACGAAGCATCCCTAGGTGATAGTTCGATTAATTGGTAGATACAGTATTTAGTCCAACTATTGTAGACCATATAGCTGTAGACGCGGTGCACTTTCATTGAGCACTTGTATCTATTGGACCCTTGAACTTCTGACTACTATTTCTGTTTAGTCTTGCAACAGCCTACTTGTTTGCATTGTTTTAGTCCTTGATAAAGTATTAGAAAACTCCCTAAGTTAGAATTGAAGTGTGTTCCAATAACATTAGTTTACTCCACAAGCAATGCTTTTAATCTTACAGATTCTGTTATTCTTTTGTGACTATTGGTTTTGTTGCAAAATATCTACTGACTGACTTTGTCCTGGGTTTTCAGGTATCTGCTTTCTGAAAATATTGCTCCGTGTACGCTTAAGATCACTTATTCTGCCCACACAGATTTGAGTGTGAAATTTCAGAGCCATCGGAGCAGGTATTCCTTATCGCTCTTTGTATCCAGTTATTCGTCCTATCTTATGTACCATATTCAAGCACATAATTGGTTCTGTGATTGCTTATGAATCAGTAATTTTCATGGCAGGTGGTATTGGTTTGCATATGTTGAACATTTCATTTATCCTCCACTTTTTTACTGTTTAGTGGACTGCTGCTCTTCTATCTGCTATTTTTCTCCGTTTTCTCTATTCTTCATTAATTAAATTTACTTTTTGGTCACTCTGTTTCCTTGATCTATTTATTTTCAGGGACTACACCAATCCCTACCTTCCTGTTGCTCCTTCAGCTATAGATGGAAGCAGCCAGGTTAAGAACGTGTTACTGACTATTGAATTTCTCAACAGTTAGAGTTTGAATATAATTGTGTGCGATTTATTTACGATGTATGGTTTAGAGTACAAAGTCTTAGTGGTTTTAGCCAATTTTCCATGAGTATATTAAAACATATATATTTAACGTTTTCTCGTGCAAGGTGTCACGTGCATTGAATCAATTCTTGTGAACCCGTATTTCTACTAAGAGATGAATGTACTGCTTTACACTGCTGCATTCTGTAGTTTTCGTTTACTCTTTTGCTAGTTTATTGATGTGATTCATTTGTTATCATTGCAGTTAAGTTCAGGTCTTGATGGGAAAAAACTTGAACCCGAGAGTAATGTTTTACTTGCATCTATCGAGAACATGCAGTATGCTGTTACCTTGGATGTGCTACATATGGTATTGCCAGTTACTGGAAATCATTTTTGTTTAACAATCTAGTACTTCGACTCATACCGAGTATTTACTCTTTTCTCTCTTCTTTTTTCACTTACGTCTAGGTCTGCTCTGCTTTTGGGCCTGTTCAAAAGATTGCCATGTTCGATAAGAATGGTGGAATGCAAGCTCTAATTCAGTATCCGGGTAATGTTCACACATGTTTTATTTATCCTGTTTTAAATTAGGCCTCAAAAATATGATACTGGTAAGAACATAGAAAAGAGATTTAACACATTATTCTTGTTATCCCATATTCTAAACATTAATGGTCCGTGTTTTGCAGATGTTCAGACTTCTGTTGTTGCCAAGGAGGCCTTGGAAGGGCACTGCATATATGATGGAGGGTTTTGCAAACTGCATCTCTCTTATTCTCGTCACACCGATCTCAGTATAAAGGTATTTGGAGTTTTGGACAATACAACTTGGTCGTTTAAATGATTCATTTTGATGCATTTGTGGTCATTCATGATTTTACATGATACATTCACAACTAAAGGAGGAAAAAACATGATCTTCTCTGAAATTTTAGCTTATTGACAAAATGATGGCCCCTTCGGAACTGTGCTATGTCACATTTACATTTAAGACTTGACTGCTTTTATTACTTATATTTAAGACTCCTTTTGGTCGGAAGGAAACAAAGAGGAAATGGAAGGAAATGTTTTAATCTAACAGTTGAGCTATAAGATTGCACATGTTATGTAGTGTTAATTACAGAGTTGAAATACTCTCTGTTCTACTTTTATTATACAGAGAATAAATCTATTTATAGACTTCATACAAGGAGTTTTACATTGAGTAGTTAACTATAAAAGTAGGACTCTAAGACTCTAGGACTCTTATCTATTTTAGTTACAGAGTTAGAGTACAAATTAACTACTTCATTAGAATAGGATTAGGATTAGTTCTTCTATACTAACCGAACTAACTTATACTAATCTACACTCCCCCTCAAACTGGTGTATATATGTTGTATATACCCAGTTTGGATGAAAATTTATCAAAAGCTTCTCTTGGAAGTGCTTTAGTAAAAATGTCGGCTAGCTGATTCCTGGTGGGAATATAGTGAAGCTTGACTGTCCCATTATTCACCTTCTCATAGATGAAGTGCCTGTCAATTTCAATGTGTTTAGTCCTGTCTTGTTATACAGGATTCTTAGCAATACTTATTGCTGACTGGCTATCACTATAGATCTCAAAATCTGAACTTCCATCTAATTTCAGTTCAGTAAGGAGTTTTTTAATCTAAATTCCTTCACAAATCCCAAGAGCCATTGCTCTAAACTCTGCTTCAGCACTGCTCCTGGAAACCACAGCCTGTTTCTCACTTCTCCAAGTAACCAAATTCTCCCATACAGATGTAGAATAACCACTAACCGATCTTCTATCTGTTAGCTCTCCACCCCAGCTTGAATCTGTGTAGACTTTGACAGTTCTGTCCTGACTTTTTCTGAAAATTAGTCCAGCTCCTGGTGTAAATTTTAGGTACCTCAGGATCCTATTAACAGCCTCCATATGCTCTTCCCGTGGATCACTCATGTGTTGGTTGTGTAAGTTATCCAAGAAGTGTTAGAGCTTGAGGGGGAATGTAAGTTGACGAGAAGTGTTAGAGTTTAATTTAATGTGTAATTAGAGTTTATTTCTAAGTCAGTAGTTTAGATTTATTAGAAGTCTTATTTAAATTATGGATAAATATTATTTAAATTATATATAAAAGTATAATTTTAGTTATATTAAAACTCTGTAATTGCCTATTTAAAGGCTCACCTTATACACATTTGATGAAGAAGAATAAGAGAAAATACAGAGAAACACATTGTTCTCTGTTAAAAATACTATTTTTGTTCTATCGTTAAATTCTAACTTTTATATTTTATTGTTCATTGTTCACCGGCGTTCATCTTCTCCGGCCACCATGGCCCCTTTCTCACATGGTATCATGAGCCAACAATGGTCCTGATGTCGTCACCATTGCTGCCATCAATGATCTGAATCAAATTGGCGATCTGATTTTTTTTAGATGCATATCATTTTTTTCCGCTGTTGTCATTAGGCCACGCTCGTTCCTTGGCTTCTCTCTCGTTGGAATCTTACATCTATGGTGAAATTTCTACTCGTTTAATTTTATTATTTTGTTCTCTATTTAATGGTTCCATCTTAGCCAATCAAAAAGATATATGAAAAGGTTATAGTTTAGCCTTAAAAACTATCTGGTTCTATCTTAGCCATCCATTGTAAAAGATAGGGAAAGGTTATAGTTTAGCCTTAAAAACTATCTGGTTCTATCTCAGCCATCAATTATAAAAGATAGGAGAAAAGGTTCTAGTTTAGCCTTAAAAACTATATAATATTTTTTAAGGGATTCTACATCAAAGATCCAAGCTGAAATTCTAGTTTGTGCAACTACCGACTTGAGGGGAGTGTAGATTCTGTGATCATTGTTGAATGGAAGCAGCTACTTAGTCCGTGAATGAATGAGAAAAAGTTGGAAGACATCTCGGAAGATGCAAAAACCTAAAAAAAAGATCATCACCGGGAGAGAAAGGTGGAAGACATCTAAGGAGGGTGCGTAAACCAATAACAACAAGTAAAGTTGGTAGACATCTCAAGAATGATGCGAGAAACCAAGAACACCGTTTGCAAATTTTCAACAATGGGCGTTCAAAGAACAACATGATTATGACCTAGTTGTTCAACGCAATGGCTCCCAAAAAAGGGGAGATTCTTTCTCTAAGAAACAAAGCAGAAGAAATATGAGTAGGCGTCACATCCAAGATCCAAGCCGGTGCTCTACTACGTTTGCTCACCGACTTGAGGGGGAGTGTAAGTTATCCAAGAAGTGTTAGAGCTTGAGGGGAATGTAAGTTTGAGAAGTGTTAGAGTTTAATTTAATGTGTAATTAGAGTTTATTTCTAAGTCAGTAGTTTAGATTTATTAGAAGTCTTATTTAAATTATGGATAAATATTATTTAAATTATATATAAAAGTATAATTTTAGTTATATTAAAACTCTGTAATTGCCTATTTAAAGGCTCACCTTATACACATTTGATGAAGAAGAATAAGAGAAAATATAGAGAAACACATTGTTCTCTGTTAAAAATACTATTTTTGTTCTATCGTTAAATTCTAACTTTTATATTTTATTGTTCATTGTTCACCGGCGTTCATCTTCTCCGGCCACCATGGCCCCTTTCTCACAGGTTGACTATGCTCACTGAGTATGCAATGTCGGGCCTGACGAGTAAAAGATAAATTAGTTTTCCCACCAGCCTTTGGTAGGATTCCTTGTTCACTGGATTCCCCAATTCTGTTTTATAGAATTTTAAACTTGGATCCATTGGAGTTTATTTGGTCGACATCCAAGCATCCCGGTTTCGTGAGTAAATCTAGGATGTATTTCCTTTGATTTATCACTAACCCCTCAATGGATCTTGCAACTTCCATTCCCAAGAAATACCTCAGGCTTCCCAAGTCTTTTGTTTCAAATTCTCTGGCCAAGACAGTCTTCAACTTCTCAATTTCTCCTATGTCATCACCAGTTATAATCATATCATCAACATAGACAATTAATAGAGTAATCTTACCATTATGCGCAACTTTCCGAATAGAGTATGGTCCGCTTGGCTGCATCTCAAATTATTTTTAACCATGGCCTTAGCAAATCTGTCAAACCATGCCCTAGGAGACTGTTTTAAACCATACAGTGATTTGTTTAATTTGCACACTGTCCGTCTTGTTGCTTTATCTCCCAATCCTGGTGGAAACTGCATGTACACCTCTTCTTCAAGATTTCCGTTTAGAAATGCATTTTTGATGTCCAATTGATGCAATTTCAGTCCATGTTAATGAAAGAATCGAAAGTAGCACCCTAATAGAGTTTAGTTTAGCCACTAGTGCAAAGGTTTCTTGATAGTCCACTCCATAGGACTGTGTAAAACCCTTAGCTACTAACCTAGCCTTGTATCTTTCTACACTACCATCCGAGTGATACTTGACAGTAAACACCCATTTGCACCCAACATCATTCTTTCCTTACCGTAGATCAAGAAGGTTCGGTATTGTTCTTTTGCAGTGCCTTGAGTTCCTCCTCAACAGCAATCCTCCATTCAGGAATTCCAAGAGCTTCTTCCACTGTCTTTGGGATCTTCACACTGTCAACACTAACTATAAAAGCCTTAAAACCTGACCGTAATTTCCCATAAGCCACAAATCTGTTAATAGCCATTCAGGAATTCCAAGAGCTTCTTCCACTGTCTTTGGGATCTTCACACTGTCAACACTAACTGTAAAAGCCTTAAAACCTGACCGTAATTTCCCATAAGCCACAAATCTGTTAATAGGATGAGTAGTACATTTCCTTACCCCTTTCTAATAGCAATAGGAAAATCGTCAAGATTGACAGTGGCAGATTCATTAGGAATAACATTACCTCCTATCTCCTCAGCAGCAAGATTCAAAACTAGCTCTTGGCAAGTGTTAGGCTGACTAACTGCTTCAGTTAATGTTCTGTTTCTTCTTGAATAAACCATGAGTTGTTTGTAAGCAAGTTGTGGAGACTCAGAATTTTGGGAGGTATTTTGTAAGGTTCTGAGTGTAGGAGGAGGTGTTGTACAAGGGCTGGAGATTTTGGACTGGGGAGAAGGTTCAATTGTTGCACTGTTAGGTGCAAGTTTCTCAGTTTCATCATTGTTTTTAAGGAAATAGTGGGCTGTGGATTGGCAGCAAACTCATCAAGGATGGGCAAAGAAAGAATAGGCTGTGCAGGCTGCTGTAGGTGCTGAAATTCCTTGTGTTTCTCCCCTTGAATTTCAGTCCATGCAAAATAGGGTAGTTTTTCGAAGAAGGTGACATCAAATGAAACATAGGTCTTTTTAGTAGTGGGAGAGTAACATTTTTAACCCTTCTGACTCGATGAATATCCTATAAACACACACCTTAAGGACCTAGGATCAAGTTTACCTCTATGGTTACTATGCACATGAACAAAAGCTGTGCATCCAAAGACTTTAAGAGGAACAGCCGAGGACAGAGGCTTAAAGTGAGGAAAATGATGTAAAAGAGTTTCAGTAGGTATTTTGAAACCTAGGGTCTTGCTAGGCATCCTGTTTATAAGGTATGTGGCAGTAAGAAGAGCTTCCCCCAAAGATATTTAGGTGCACTAGCTGAAAAAAGAAGGGACCTAGTAACTTCCAAAAGATGTCTATTTTTCCTCTCAGCCACTCCATTTTGCTGGGGTGTATTTACACAAGAAGTAAGGTGTAAGATCCATTTTTCCCGAAAATAATTGCCCAGTGACCTACTAAGATACTCACCCCCATTGTCACTCCTCACTATTTTAATTTTTCCATCAAACTGTGTTTTGACCATTTGATAGAAATTCTTAAAGATGTGATCAATTTCAGATTTGTCCCTCATTAAAAATGTCCAAGTAGTCCTAGAGTAGTAATCAATAAATGACACAAACAATCTAGACCCCGAGATGTTTTTAACCTTAGAAGGGCCCCAAATGTCACTGTGTATAGTATAAAATGGTGAGGTAGGTTTAAATGAAGAAGGAACATAATTGTTTCTTGTATGTTTTGCCATTTGACAGATGTCACAAGTAAAAGAAGGATTTTTTTATTAAATAAAGTAGGAAACAATTTAGCAAGATAGAAAAAATTTGGATGTCCTAATCGAAAATGCCACAACATAATTTCATCTGAAAGTAAACTAGTAGATAACACTGAGGTCTGGAAACAAGTAGAGATATTTGGGTTTTTAGAAGGTAATCCAGCAAGGATATATAAGCCATTACTCAGCCTAGCACTGCCAATCACCATCTTCGAGTCCTGTGCCTGCAAAACACAACCAGCAGCCCCAAAATTAACTTCACATTTAAGGTCCTTAATCAATCTGCTAACAGACAACAGATTACATGCAAGTGTAGGAACATATAGGACATTAGACAACAATATTTCATTGGTTAATTTAATGGAACCACTTCCTTTTACTGTCGAGAGAGAACCATCTGCTATCTTGATCGAGGAGGGAGATTTGTGATTACAATACGTATGAAATAGTGTAGAATTCCTTGTCATATGATCAGTAGCACCAGAATCCACTATCCAATTTAAGGAATTTACTGCTGCCAAGTAAGAAACACTACCGTCAGTGGCTGTAAAGACACTACTAGTGTTTTTAGAGGATAGATTACTGAAAATTTGTTGTAGTTCCTCAATCTGTTGTCTACTGAAGCTGCTGGAGGAATTATCTTTACCGAGACCACCAGAGGATTTTTCAACAGATGCCAAATGAGCTTCCTTCTGAAATCTCGAACCTCTTTTGCATAAATCACCATGGGTAATCCAGAACCTTCTTCCTCAGAAAATAGCTCCCAGATTAGTCCAGCTGCATCTGATTTCCAGGTCTCAGATACATCTATCTCTCCAATAACCTCCTACAAATTAAATGGAAAACCAGCAGAATGGAAGACTTCCTTTTACTGTCGAGAGAGAACCATCTGCTATCTTGATCGAGGAGGGAGATTTGTGATTACAATACGTATGAAATAGTGTAGAATTCCTTGTCATATGATCAGTAGCACCAGAATCCACTATCCAATTTAAGGAATTTACTGCTGCCAAGTAAGAAACACTACCGTCAGTGGCTGTAAAGACACTACTAGTGTTTTTAGAGGATAGATTACTGAAAATTTGTTGTAGTTCCTCAATCTGTTGTCTACTGAAGCTGCTGGAGGAATTATCTTTACCGAGACCACCAGAGGATTTTTCAACAGATGCCAAATGAGCTTCCTTCTGAAATCTGGAACGGGAAGACTTCCATTCTGCTGGTTTTCCATTTAATTTGTAGGAGGTTATCGGAGAGATAGATGTATCTGAGATCTGGAAATCAGATGCAGCTGGACTAATCTGGGAGCTATTTTCTGAGGAAGAAGGTTCTGGATTACCCATGGTGATTTATGCAAAAGAGGTTCGATCGAAAAGAAGAAAGAATTTTTTTTTTATTGAATCAACCTAACCTGATACCATGTTAATTACAGAGTTGAAATACTCTCTGTTCTACTTTTATTATACAGAGAATAAGTCTATTTATAGACTTCATACAAGGAGTTTTACATTGAGTAGTTAACTATAAAAGTAGGACTCTAGGACTCTTATCTATTTTAGTTACAGAGTTAGAGTACAAATTAACTACTTTGTTAGAATAGGATTAGGATTAGTTCTTCTATACTAACCGAACTAACTTATACTAATCTACATGTAGCTCAACCATTAGACTAAATTAACGCCACTTGGTCCAGGTGTGAGTGCCGGAGATGGATATGTTCATTTCTTTGTAGTTGTATTTCAATTCCTTTATCCTGATATTTGTTCGACAATGAAGAGACGGAGCAACAGAAGAAGAGTATTTAAAGGTTAAAAGGCGTAGTCTATTTCTAATAGAGTGGTTTATTCATTACAGGTCAACAACGATAGGAGCAGAGATTATACAGTCCCTAACCCTGCCATGGCTAACCCACAACCTTCGGGTTTTGGCCAACAGCCAGTTCAAACAATGGGTCCAGGTGCTCATGAATACAATGGGACTCAATACGGTGCAGGTGCAGGTGCAGGTTTAGGCCAACCTATGATGCCTCATCAACCTTCAGCTGGATGGGCTTCAGGTGTTCCAGGAGTGCCTAAATCTGCACCAGTACAGATGACTAATCATCCTTACATGCCACCACCCTCGATGCCACAAACGACTCCTGGAACGATGCAAATGCCAGGTGGCTACGGTGGTGTACCACCAGCTGGGTCGGTGCCTCCTTACCGACCCAATCAGATGTAATATAATCTTATCTACCATATATGAAAACCGAGTTAGCCTCACTGGTTCTCGTTTCTCGGAGGAGAGACAGATTTTGAATGTTTTAAACTTAACATTTTGTGCAGCGAAGAAAAACAAAACATTGCAGTACTTGATCATATTAAATTTTTGTTAGATCATTCAAGTTTGCCTTTTTAATTCATTACTACTATTGATTGTTTGATCATCTTGATGTTAAAAGAAATATGAATCTGTACCGCGCCATTCATGTGAAAATTAAATAAATTGTTTAAGCATCCACTTCGGGTTAATGTTAATTGACATTATTAAAAAATTAAACTAACAGATCTCGAGTTTGAGGTCGTGTGCAGTTGTGTATGTAGACAATTTTTGTTGGGAGGCTCATCATCAAAATAAAAAGTGCGATTCGGATTGGTTCGGATTAATTGGGTCAGAGCTACGGAGAATCGAGAGGCAACCAAAAAAAGGTTTTTCATTAATCTAGGATAAAATGACTGAAAATAATTAAGCTCCACTCAAATACAATTTGTAGAACATGGGTGATATATAAGCCATTGATTAATATCATCTAATATTAAACTAAATAAATTTACTTGGGATGTAAAATATTAACCTTTAAATTGTTACTTGAAATTGATTTCTCTCTGGAATAAAAACTAATATAAATTGTTTCGATTTTTCCAGTTTGCTATATGAACATGGTTCTGTAAAATCACAGAAGAAGCCGGCGCCATATTCAATCCAGGATAAGTTTTGAGTTTGAAGAAAAAAGAGAGCAAATTAAAGCAATGATCCTCTCCCTTCAACCTTCTCTTCTCCGCAATCACCCTTCTCTTTCGTTTTCTCTTCTTAAGCCACGCTTTCGCCGTTTATATTATCCTCTCTCTATCAATCTCAAACCCTTTTCCCGATTATACTCCCGCCCTTTCTCAATCCCTTCTTCCTCATTTCACCCCGGCGATGTTACCTCCGATTCCAACGTTGAAGATCATTCCCAACCTTTGGTTTCGGATTCTGTTGTTGTCGATGGATTTGAGAATGCGGGAGAGGGAATTGAAGTGAATAGCATCGTTGGCGGATCTGAGAATGCGGTGGAGGACAGTGGGCAGAGTGATGAATTGGTGGGAAATGAAGGGTCCTAGAGCAAGACTCCCGCCATGGTGTTTTTGATGGGAGTTTGGGCTATGATAAAAAACGCAAGGGACAAATTGTTGGCTTTGGGTTGGTTCATTTGGTGGCCGTTTTGGCGTCAGGAGAGACGGCTTGTCCGTTTGATTGCCGAGGCCGATGCAATCCCAAAGATGCCGCTAAACAAAGCGCTTTGCTTGCTGAGCTTAATAAGCACAGGTACTTCTTTCAATTTCGTATTGTTTGATTAATTTTGAAACGTTTCCTTTTGCTTTTATCCCTCTGATTCTTATTAATTTATTTAAAACAGTCCCGAGTCTGTGATTAAGCGATTTGAACAAAGGAATCATGCGGTAGACAGCCGAGGAGTTGCAGAATATCTCCGAGCGCTGGTAGTCACTAATGCCATTGCTGATTATCTTCAGGATGAGCAAGCTGGAAAGCCTTCTAGTCTTCCAACTTTGGTAACAACGCATACTTCGTGGCTTTGGTTTTTTGTCTTTGCATTTGATTTAGCTTTTCAATTACTTTAAAGTTGTCAAATTTATGTCTTTGGCATTTGAGTTCTGCTTGGTCCTATGAATTGGTGGATAAGTAGTTATGTTAATCTATGCTTCGATGTCACCAAAAAAGATTTAGAATATCTGATCCGTTAATATTTAAAACGCAGTTGCAAGAATTAAAGCAGCGTGCATCCGGGAATGTGGATGAGCCCTTTTTAAGCCCTGGAATTTATCGGAAGCAACCGTTGCATGTCGTGATGGTAATGGTCCATAGTTTACTGTTCATTTCGGCTTAATTGGTGCTTGTAGTCTTGTGTTGCGATATGTGTAGACGTCGACTATCATAACCTGTCCACGACTTGGATTATTCTTCTCTTCCCTCTTAGGACCCTTTGTCAACTATTTTGATAGTGATGCTGTTTTCTTTGGTAGGTTGATCCCAAAGTTTCAAACAAATCACGATTTGCACAAGAGCTTATTTCAACTATCTTGTTCACTGTTGCTGTTGGATTGGTTTGGTATGGATTCCGTGGTTGACTGGTTGTAGTTGTACTCTCTCTCTTTCTGTTCTTTTTCGTTGATGAATTGGCCGTTCCTTATTTTAACTTCCTGTTGTCAATTTTGTTAACATGAGAGCTGTATTCAGGTTAATGGGTGCTTCTCCACTTCAGAAGTATGTAGGAAACTTGGGTGGAATAGGAGCTTCAACTGTTGGATCAAGTTCCTCTTATGCCCCCAAAGAATTGAACAAAGAAGTGATGCCTGAGAAGGCAAGTATTCGATGCCTCTGCTTGCTGTCTAAATCGAGTAGACTATGACAATTAGTTGCATTTGAAAGTTGTGTTTCTGTTTTCGATATGCATGGATGCTGGATGGAGTGGATTAAGTAGATTATATTGAACCAGTTGAGTAAGAAATGCAATCTTTGAGCAATGCCTGAATAATCGAAAAGCATTCATGTCTAAAGTGAAAATATTATAATTTGGTATGCTTATTAGATAAAAGATGATCAAAAGCTTGTTCTGCTGACCATGCAAATGAAATGCAGATTTAGTTTTGGTATGGATAGGCCAGGGCTCAGGGCCATTTACTAGAAATTTAGTAGATAACCCTCAAACTTGTTTTCTTCTCCTCATTAATTATTTTATTTGCAGAATCTTAAAACATTTAAGGATGTCAAAGGCTGTTATGATGCAAAACAAGAGCTTGAAGAAGTAGTGGAGTACCTTAAAAACCCATCAAAGTTTACCCGCCTTGGGAGAAAGTTACCAAAGGTTTGTGCAGATAATATGGTTTTGAATTGTGTCTCATTCTTTCTGCCTCCATTTGTTGCACTTGCCTGTAGATCTCTATATTTCCAATTTTATCAAGGGCATCCTATAAAGTAGGGAAAAAATAGAAGTGATATCTATGCCAAGAGAACCAAATATATCAAGAAATTGCCCGAAGTCCTGTCAGCTTAGTGTTAGCTCAGGTGATTGGTGGGGAAGGGATTGGCTAAAGATTCTAGGTTCTGTTTTTTTGTCCATTGTTTAGTGCATAACGAATCATTGTGCATTTATGTGAACCATTAGGGCTGAAATTTATTTCCCGTGATTCATTCACTTCTTGAGTCAAAGGCTTTTTTGCTTTAATCTTAAGTCTGTATTATCTTTTCCACAACTAAATTGCAGGGAGTCCTTCTGACTGGAGCTCCTGGAACAGGGAAAACTTTGCTGGCCAAGGTAAGGTTTCATTCTATATTCTCACTTATGGTCACTTACGTATGTCAGGGACTTTGTGCTCACTACATCTCAATTTAACCTCAGTAAAAAGCTCATTTCTTTGCTGCTAGTGGTTCCACAATATCCTTTTAACTATGTTGCATATGCTTATATACATATTACAATGAAATTTGGTTCGTGTAACCTTGAAGGCTATTGCTGGGAAGCTGATGTACCTTTCTTCTATAGAGCAGGATCTGAATTTGAGGAAATGTAAGCTGCCCTCTCATTTCATCTTTTCTCGGTCGCCCTCTTCTATAGATTTCCATGTGCTTATTGTATACTATATGGTTGGTTCTGGGGATTATGTGGTGACATAGATTTCTTGTTTGGCATTCTCTATCTCTATGGCAGGTTTGTCGGTGCTTGGCGTGTGAGATCCCTTTTTCAAGCAGCTAAGAAAAAGGTTGATGTTCATTATTACTGGGTTGTGGGGATTATTTTGATTGCTTGATACATTGTCCGTCATGCCTTCTAATCATGCCATTCAACAATGTTTCATATTCATCATTTTCATTGATGAAATAGATGCTGTTGGATCCACACGAAAACAATGGGAAGGCCATACCAAAAAAACACTGCACCAGCTGCTTGTCGAAATGGATGGTTTTGAACAGAATGAGGTATATTAAAACAACCTTGTTATATCAATAACTCCTTTTTACTTTTTGAATTTGTTTAACCTCTATCTCACAGGGAATAATTTTGATGGCTGCAACAAATCTACCTGACATTCTTGATCCAGCTTTGACAAGACCTGGTAGATTTGACAGGCATGTAAGTGCTCCAATCTTTAGTGTTTTGTTTAGTTTTGGGTGTTTGGAAATATATGGTCAAAGTTGTTCTTAGAGGAATCAATGATGACAGATAGAGTTGGTTCCTTAAGGCTTAATCAGAGTACCAGACCCCCCCCCCCCTTTTCCCCACCACTGGCATGCCGCTGAAGGTTTTGGCTCGTTGTCATAAGTTGTGCTTCTTTGTGGTTGCTTAAATCACTTAAGTATGCAAGATTCACAAGGACCTGCTATGTAATTTTGGCTGTGGACTATTGTTAGTCTTATAAGATATTTGCTTTTTTCATGTTCTTTTCTCTTTAGAGGGAAGACTCACACAGCCCATCTTTTAGATTGTTGTCCCTAATCCAGATGTAAGAGGTCGTCAAGAGATTTTGGAGCTCTACTTACAAGATAAACCTTTGTCTGATGACGTAGACGTTAAAGCAATTGCTCGTGGTACTCCCGGATTCAATGGAGCAGGTAACCTTTTCTGCATAAACTGAAAAATGTTTCTGGTTCCTGTGAATAAATTTTGAATCTTTGTAACGTTTTCCTATTACTGTCAATCAGATCTAGCAAACTTGGTGAATATTGCTGCGATCAAAGCTACAGTTGAAGGTGCAAATAAACTGACTGCTGGACTGTTGGAGCATGCTAAAGATAGGATACTCATGGGTACTGAACGTAAAACAATGTTTCTATCTGAAGAGTCAAAGTAGGTATTCACATTTTCTTGGTATTGTTTTGGGGGGTCCAAAATTAAATTGTTAGTTTTTTTGGGAGGGGGCAAAGTGCAATCTTACCATTGTGCTAAATTATAATTTTACAATTTTCTAAGGGAATAAAGAGAAATCATAGACTCTGTTATAAGTGCAAACATAGATGTAAAAGTTAAGGGAGATCATTCGGTTTTCTTGGTCGGGTTTTATTGAACTGATTTAACCGACCATAATCTAAGTTAATCGACCTGGCCGAATTAGATAATTTAAACCGACAGAACCAAACTGATTTCAAGTTTGTCAGTTTAACTGTCTTAATTTTTTAAAATATAATGGATAACTTGGTTAATTTGGTCGGTTCAGTTATGAAATTTCGTGACCCCAAAACCCAACTTAACCTCCACTGACCAAACCAAATTACCTGATTAAACCAAAACCGATTCAATCAATTGGTTTGGTTTTGTAGGTTTTTCTGGTTAGAACCGAGTATTGCTCTCCCCTTATAAAAGGACATGTAACAATAACTACAAAGATTGCTCAAGAATGATAATTCCGCATGTTTAAACTAAAGTAAGATGTCCTGTGATGCAATTCACTGTCAGTTGTTTACCAAAGTTATCGTTTTTTCTGTCACTAGGCTGTATTTCGGTTCCTATTCATGCACTGTGTCAGTGTACAAAGTACTTCCTTAGGTTTTTGAGATAAACTTTTTGTTTTCCAAACTGGATCATCCTTATTTGCTGACTCTGTTACACATAACTTCAGCTCACTGCTTATCATGAGAGTGGCCATGCAATTGTTGCTTTCAATACTGAGGGTGCACTTCCGATACACAAGGCTACAATCATGCCCATAGGATCTGCTCTGGGAATGGTTACCCAGCTGCCATCAAACGATGAGACGTCAATCAGTAAGAAGCAATTATTAGCTCGTCTTGTTGTTTGTATGGGAGGAAGAGTTGCCGAAGAACTCATCTTCAGTCAGGACCATATCACAACCGGCGCAAGTAGTGATCTGCGTTCAGCTACAGAGCTTGCTCAATATATGGTAAGTTTCAAACTGTTTTTCTTAATCCGTAATTCTCCATTTCTATATTTTTCTTTTGAGTTCATAGTAAACCTTATCCAGAATAATAAGGGAAAGAAGTAGCCAAAGCTTGGGCAATATCTTATAGCTTTCACTTACAATGCCAGGTATCGAGTTGTGGGATGAGTGATGCAATTGGACCTGTTAATATTAAAGAGCGACCAAGTTCAGAAATGCAATCTCGCTTTGATGCTGAAGTATGTTTCTGCAGGGTAGAGTTCAGATTAGCAAAGATGGCTTTCCCAACCTTAATCTGCTTTAATTTTGTTATATGCAGGTTGTAAAGCTTCTAAGAGAAGCATATGAACGTGTGAAAGCGCTATTAAAGAAGGTACTTTCATGAAACCCCTTTTTTCGTAACATGAGTATGTATCCTTCATGTGTATGTTTAATTTCTGCTAAGTTTTTCCATATGCATATCCGGAACTAAAAGTCCTTCAGTCTTTCAACAAATCACACTCCTATCAGCTGCAAATACTTAATCATTCAATCAACACTTTGTTTCACATTTTTCAGCAAGAGAAAGCATTGCACGGATTAGCGAATGCACTTTTAGAGTATGAAACACTTGACGCAGAAGAAATAAAGTGCATTCTTCTCCCATAGCGGGAAGGACCTTTTCCGGAACAACAGGAAGGCAGGGAGCTAGTATTGGCTTAAACTATATAACTCAGTATTCGTAACCTGCGATCAAACTCGGTTGTAGGAGGAACTCTGTACAGTTTATTTTATGCGGCAGAGGTAATTTGATTATTTTACATAATTTCTTGCAATTCTTTCCCCCCACCATAATCATAAGATGCGTTATGGGACACAGGAGGGGAGCCATCCAGTGATATCCCACTCTAAAATGTAGCATTTGTGAAATGATGAATTTGTTTGAACGTGGCCCCCCGCCCCATTCCGGGGCCAAATTTTGGATTGTGTAGTGTAGGCATAAGTTATGTTTATGAAATCTTTCTCTATTCCGAGAAAAGTGCATTTTTAGTTACAAAAGTCTTTCTTCAAGGATTTTGGTTATGCAAGTATATTCTAGTTACTTCTTATTGAGTTTAAAAGGCTTGTACTATAATTACAGGCTTAGATAAGATATTCAGGACGGAATCAGGATTTGGAGATGAGATAAAACATAAATGTTCGAAAGTGAGAATAAATTTATAAATAAATTATTTTTTTAAAATATTAAATAAGAGAATAAAGGTGAAAAAAATTGGGAGGTGGGGACAATTGACCCTCTTATAAATGGTAGTTAGCTTCCATCTTTGTTAAAATTTTTTCTTTTAAAAATTAAAATTCATGAAATCATTGAAGATATAAAAAGTTTATATAAAAAATCGGAAATTCTTGAAAATATCTCATTCTTTTTAATTTTTTTATAAATTTTTAATTAATTTTTATTAAAGAATTTATACTCTAAAAAGTTGAATTCTAAAACTTTATTTTAAAATTTTGTGAATTTTTTAAGAATGATTTTTTAATCTATTTTAATTTTTAATGTTTTATAATTATTTTGACATGCTACAATATGAATATCATTATGATATAAAAGTCAAAAACATGCCCTGATTGAACAGTTAGTTTGGGAACAGTTTAAAAAAAATAACCTCAACATTCGGATGAAAATTATTAACCACCAGCAAATAGCTTGAAATGACATTATTTTTTGACTATTGTGATATTTTTCAAGTCTAGCAACTTTCTCGATTTAATATGTTAGCATATACTGCTATGTAAATCTGTCACGTCATTTCAAGCTATTACCTGTTAAATTGCTACCAGTTTTCATCCGAAAAATGTCATTTTAACCCAAAATGAAACGTAGAGTTATATTGCTTCAAAAGAACATGTACCAAAATAAATATTCAATCAAATGTTAGAGACACAATATATATTAAACTTATTTTGAAACAGCAATCTAATAAATCGAGTCTTTGTTCACTTTCTAAGTAAAACTAAAAGTAGGATTAATTGAAAACCAGCAAAATACTAAGCAACTTCAAGGAAATTCAATGTACATGATGGAAGAGCCACAATTGCCAGTCCATCTCTAAAGCACATCTCATGATAACGAAAGTCTCAGAACCTTCATCCATGGCAACTAATAAATGTTGATTTTCCCCAAAAAAAAAACTGCTGATGCCATCCTAACTAATTAAATTCAATTTCAACATGATCAATTTATACATATGATATTCTGATTTTCTCTTTTCTAGAGTTCAAACAAAATAGAATCCGTCAAATTAAATAAACGGAAACTCAATCTTTGTGAGATCCTACAGAATTCAAGCTCAGAGGTTCACATTCCATTACCATGGTCCATGAGCCCACAAACCTAACCAATTGGAATCCAAGCACTCTAATACAACAGTAACAGACAGGTATTAATGAGACAACTCAACACGGGCGATTATCAGTCAGGAATACAGTTCAATAAGCAATTCCTACATTTCAAGTACAGTGCAAGCATGAACATTTAAATGAAGCTGTAGAATCAAAATAGGGGAGAAAAAATGGACTGCAAGCGGATCCAACTACCCGCACAACAAAAAAATTGCAATTCCTAAGTTTGGATCAAGCTTTAGATATCAAATTCTCACTAACCTGGTGTAGTTAGCAGTCTCCGAATTCTATATTTCTAGCCTTTTTCAGCATCCTATGGTTCTCTTGGCAGGCACCATTGGTTAACAATCGCCTTTATAGCTTGTTTGCTACGCTCTACAAACTACTCCTTCGGCTTTGCAACTCTTTAACGTCTCTTCTTCAGTTTTTGATGAACCATCTTCTGTGGGTGCTTTATCGGCTTCGTCGATCACCTGAAGTAGATCCACAGGGGTGGCTGCAGGGTCCAACTCGCGACATCCCGTTGGTTCCTTCTGAGCTTCTTGGCCTGTAAGCAAGTAATTAGGCACCTGATGGGAAAAGCAAAACATCTCTTCTTTTGGAATCCTCTTCACTTCCTTTGGGTCCATATGCTTCTGGAAAACTGTTCTAAAACCGGAAACTTTGGTTAGAGGGGCCACAGAGACTCCATGTTCCTCGTTATAATCATCAAGCACTTCCACCATGTCATATTTGTGTCTCACATCATCGGGTGTATGTTCATTCCAATCCGGAGACCAGTTTCTATAAAGCGCCCAAACATCCCCTTTCCTTGGAAATATTCTAATTACTCCCCGTGCACCTTTTGTCCACAGAACCTTGTGGGAGAAAGAATTTAGCGTTTCACTAATTTCATGTCTGCCACTTCTGAACTCCCCACAGGTTTTGGTGAAACCAGAGCCTATCCAGTCCAGCTCGCCAAATTCGCTGTTGCTTCTTGAATTAAGCCAGCTAATTTTCATTTTAAAAGGCTTCAAAGAGATAACCTTGCGAATTCGAGCATAGAAACGGGGCATTCCATCATCAGCGTCATAAGCAGCCCAGACTTGGTCATCTTCAAAAGAACTTTCACTTCGATCCAAGTCGAAATTATGAAAATCAGAATCCGGAACATTTATAGACAGCGACGCAGTCCCTCCATCAGATTCATCACGAGAAGAGGTAGGCAGTGACTGCTTGACTAGATAATCTTTATTGGCATCACATCCATCTCCATTTGCCATGCTCCTCTGTTTCTTATTTTCTTTCTCAATGACCTTCCCTTTAACTTTGTCACCATTTTTGGCTTCAGTTACAGAGCTCCACTCCTTAAGCTTTTCACGAATCACACCCAGAGCCTTATCCATCAGCATGTTACGAATTTCAAGCAATGACAATTCTCTCTCACTCATGTGCTTGTTATAGTTACCAGAATACCCGTAGGTGCTTCCTATTCCAAAAAGATTCCTAGATTCAGATGTGTTCCCCAAGCCAGGTCCATTTCCCATGGGCATTTGAGTCGCCATGTTACCTGCATAACCATTAACATAACTGTCATCTTTTCTCTTTTTCAGGAGTCTCTCCGCTTTAAGAGCTTCTTCACGTTCCCTTTTCACTTTCTCTTGAGCCAACCCATCATTTTGAGATCTAGAATAATTTGTTCCAGGGTTAAATTGATTATTATTCGCATTATGATGTCCAGACGCCTGCTGCTGGTAAACACTTGGAGGCGGGGAATTTTCCAAAGCTAAAAAGGCCACATGACAATTAGGGCAAAGAAGTGTGTGATTCAAGTACACCCTGAGGTATTCATACTGTGTCTTGCATCTATTACAAACAGTCCAAAAGGTAGCAGACTTCTTATTAGGAGGAAATGAGGTTTGACCTACCCGGCTATTATTGGTCCGAGTCCTAGCATTTGACGCTACATTAGAACTAGAACTATGAGAGCCATTTGTTCTGGGTGGCACTGATGAAACCCCACCCTGTGTATGAAACTTCTGTTGGGTTCCCCTGAAATTTATCCTCTGGTTATAAGCTAATCTCTTAGCCTGATCTGATAAAAAGCTCCAGGCCTCCGAAACAAGCTTAAAAGCACCATCTGCACCTACAAACTTGTTTTTGTCAGGGTGAAGCATCAGGGCCAGCTTCCTGTATTGTTTTCTCACCGTATCATCATCAGCCGATGGGCTCACGCCAAGAACACCATACCAATCAGCTTCCCCGCTTACTTTATTCTCGGCAGAAATATACACATCAAGAGTTGTCAACATCTGGTCAATACCATCTAGTCCAGGATACAAGTTTTGAGCCTTCAAAGCAATTTTTTTAGCTCCAGCATAATCCTTCTCCTTTACTTTCCTTTCAGCAATTTCTTTGGCCCTAAATGCCTCATCTTTGTTGCACTCCATGAGTTTGGACCGGCTTTAATATAGCACCTAGGTAATATAAATATAGCACAATTACAACCAAAACCCACAATTCGTAGCTTAAAGCTCTTTCATGCCTTAAGATAGAGGTCACGGCTCCAAGTATTTGATGCCTGATACAAAGGAAGAAAAGTTTTCTAAATAAAAAGATTTACAATATCGAGAAATAAATGCATTACCAATTGGATATTATTCTATTAGCATAAAGCCTTACACCATTTCAAAACAAACAAAACAAATATTTATTGGCACTCAAGTTTTGGTTGCTTTCTAGAGAAATCGATATTCTTAAACACAGATTGATACTAGAATCAAATTTTAAGAAGAAACAAGTTTAACCATTATTTTTTTTAACATTCAGTGTACAATACCTATACTGTCCATACCCTTCCCCACCCATAAATCGGAGGATATTAAGCGCTTAAGCATGCTCGATCTCACCTCCTCATGTATATTGTACCAATGACGATGTCAATTGAGTATACTCAATCGACAAGTTTAACTTATCAAGCATGTGTGCGGATTCTTGCAAAATTTCAATGTCACCCGAAACACATTTAATTACCCATTACTATCATTGTACTTTTTCAAATAATATTAATGTCATGTACAGCATTTCTTAAAAAGATCAAACACATTCCACTTTCATCTCAAACGGTGATGCATAATTTCGCAATACAAATTGAGCTGGAATAATTAATGATACAACTTATAAGATTACCCTTCCAAGAAAATACGCCATTGCAATTACTAATCAGTTCCTTCTCAAGCCGGAAAGCATGAGAGAAAGAGAAAGTTTTATGTGGATTTGAACGGAGTTCATCTTTTTTAGAAGATGTGACTTGGAACTCAACCAACTTGAGGAAATTAGTACTCATAAGCAAAGAAGAGACGGAAGATGGTGAATATGGTTGTAGTCATGCCATAATTAGACCCACACATAGGGAAATACACAACTATCATCCAAATTCCAAACACGTGAACACTTATGCTTATGCAATTTTAGGTATGTTGGAACATAAACTAAAACATTTGTTTTTCTGTTTGTGAACTGTCTACGCATTGACAAAAGAACCACAATAACTGATCCACCCAGACACTACAACAATGGCTAACACCTGCTGCAAAAGGCAAGCTGGATTTCTTAAGATATTCCATTCCATATTAACCATGGCAGGCACATGCCACATTGATGCAGGGGCTATTTTGTATCATTTTAATGTTTCATTTTTTAATATAGATATGGCTAGGATTATAAGTTGTCTTTAGGGTTTGATCTAGGGTTAGGATTAAAACTTATTTGTAACCCTAGCATAAATAAGCTGTAAAATAGATTTACAGCCATGTTAGTATTATTTTTCTCTCAAGTAATAGGCTACGATTTCCAACTTCTTTACTCGTTTTTTCCTGCCCTATTCCTTTTGATTGCTAATGTTTTCTCCCTAAACCACACAACACATACCAAGTCCAACAAATTATAATGTTATATGGCTCATCCGCATAATCATAGCATCAACAAACATGGTTAGTTTTTGCTATATAGAAAATAGTTGTCATAAATGAGAGCTTTCCACTTTGCAGAGCAGATCAAAAGTTTCATTCTGGTTACATTTTGGTAATGAATCAGCCCAATGAACATCAACAATTTTCCTTCATAATTCTAATGCAGACTAACCTTCACCAAAAACAACTAGCATTCCAAACGTAGAAAAGCCAGAAGCTCTATATATGGCAACAGTACGACTAGTAAATGCGTGAAAAGCAACACTTCCATGTTTGATGTGATCACAACTTTACCAACTTGTTCCTGGCGACAATAACATGCACATGAAATTTACACCACACCTCAATTATCATGAAGCTAGCTTACTTAACACGCCATGTCCTCTAAGACAACAAACTCAATATCTCAATCTTAAGCATATCCACGATTTAAATCCTTTTCTACTTTATGCAACAGCCTAAAACCCCAAAACATTTTTCCCCAAGACAAAAGGTCCAATTCAAAATAACTCCAAATAGTCACGACTAACAACTAGAAGAATTAACTTCAAAAGATCTTATTTAAAAAATTCAACCTCGACATAAACTTTCCTCAGCTCTTCTCAGTCCTTACTCGTAATCCATAAAATAAATTAAAAAAGTAGTAAATTTAAGTCACATTGAATAATCAAAACTAGGAACCCAACTGTAGCGGAAACTACTAGGACACTGAAGAGTAAATTGAACTTCCCAGATCTCATGTATCCATGGATCTAAAGCTAAACGAAATTCTAACAAGCTTTACAACGATCAATTTAAAATTTTCAAATTCAATTACGCGGTAGAAATTTGAAAACCCTAGATTCCACGAACTTTCAAGGAACAGTCAACGAAAATCAAAATCCGCTTAAAATTGGTAGAGAATTAAAGTATGGAAAAGAAAATATACCTCTCTAAAGAAAGCCTGTGAAGAGATTTTTGAATCTGAGACGAACATCAATCACAGCGTAAAATGACCCATTTGTCAAAAAGCCCTTGAGAACCTGGGAATTTTTTTTAGTTGACGCTCCAAGAAAAATGAAAATAAATAAATAAATTTACGCAAAAAGGACTTAACCATGGTTACTTTTTAACCCTTGTAATGGGTTTGTATTTGTAAGATACCAAAATTAGTGAAAATATTTGGCATTTTTAATAAAAATAATAATTTAAAATTATTTACTAAAATGCATTAAAAATATAAACATTTTTTTATCAAACTTGCTATGTAGAACAAAGATGTGTCACTCAAAAGTGATGTTGACCTATCGCATCTGGTAAGGGTTTTCTTTATTAATTTTTAAAGATTTTTATTTGATTTAGTATTATTTTTATACAATGAATAATCTCAATTTTCTTAAGCCAAAATCCTAGTTTTCTTTTAAAATATCTGACGTCTGTTATTTTTTTATTTTTAAGTTAGTCGGCAATCGATAATTATTTAGATGTTAATTGTCGATGCCGGTATTCATTATTTCTCTTGTTTTTTTGTTATATTTTAAAAAAATTAGTTTTTTATTTTATTTTAATAAGAATCTTTATTCTTGTGGCATGCATTTTCTCTTTTTTTGTGTCACGTTTTCTTTGTCTTTGTGATTTTATTTCATCTGTCATTTTGGCATGATTTCAGCATACTTTAGTGGTCGTTTGTTGCTCGAGCAGAGATATTCATGACGCTAGTTTCTGGTTATGATTATGTCGGTGGTCATAGAAAGATAGATCCCACTCGGTTGATAGTTGTTTGCCGATATAATCAGTCCTGGATAGCAGAGCAATTTGCTTAATAGTTTGGCTCGTTCGTCACTCCTTTTTCATCTCGTAATACGTTTCGTTTGGACAGAAACAAAGAGATTCATGAAGACTTCTGAATTTTGACGGTATGTAAATCTCTATATATATATTTACTTTTCTTTATACTTTTAGATTTTTGTATGAAATTTTGGTGGATTATTCCTCGTTATTCTTCATTCTAGACACATTGTATTTATAATATCTTTCATAATTTTTTTTAATAAAACTCAGTTATCATTGTAAAAAAAATAATCTTAATTTTCTTAAAGCTTTTTTTTCTGATTTTGTTAACGTTTTTTTTCTGATTTGTTAACGATCTTATTTTTTCCCCAATTTTATGAATAATATTATTTTTTCCGTATTTTTATTAACGTCTAATGCAATGGATTTTTTTAACGTAACAGACGTTCACCGCACTATGAAATTGATACATGTTTTTTTTTTCAATGTACATCTCAATCTCAATCTCAATAGTAGTACTCTATTTTTATTATATTTAATATGTGATTTTTTTTTTATGTTTCATTCAAATAGATAATTATTTGAAGGTATTTAAACTTCGAACCGGCTAAGAATCAAACACTAGCTTCAATTTTGATTGACATACAAAATAAAGTAGTTTGTGTTACAAAAAAAAATCATACAAACAACATCCAACAAATACACTGCATTAATTACGATTGTTAACCAAATTAACTCGATTTTATAATCCAAAAATAATACAGGTACACGTTATCGTTAATATACGAGCACCCAAATCTTAAAATGTTCATTAGTGACTCTCATCCACATACATGGGCGTATCTACCATAGCTCAAGTGACCTACCATAAAAAAAATTGGATAAACTACATTATAGGTCACTTAATTATTAATAAAATTACAATTGGATCATTCAATTATTAAAAGTTACAATTAGGTCACTCAATTAAAGTTTTAGTTACGTTCGGATTACTCCTTAAAATACAAATAGACATCTAATAAGATTTGGTATAATGATATTTTAGTCATCAAAACTTATATATTCTACCAATTTAATCATAATTCAAAATAATTCAATAAATTTAACCCTCAATACTTAAAAAAATACATCAGTTTAATCATTTTCTTTTCCAAATCACATGTATACCCTCGTTAACACTAGAGTACTTCATTTATAAAATCATTAATTAATCTAGTACATAAATTTATAAATATAAATATATTTATAATTATTTTTAATGTTAGATCTATAAGTAGTATCTACAGTAAAATTAAATACATGTCTATTTAAAATTATTTATGAAATCCTTCGTTTAAGTTATTACTACCCGTAATTTTCTACAAAAGTTAATGTTTTCATATTATTATATAATTTTTTAATAATTTCATATATATTTTTAATGACTTCGTTATTTCTCTTTTATTTTAAAATAAATTAATAATTAAATTTCTTGAATTTATTAAATTTTTATTATTTAAAAGATTTCTTAAATTCTTAGCAAGTATGTGTTATTTTGTAACACCCTTAACGTATACTCGTAGTACGAATACACATTAAGGATGTCACTACATTTTCTGATAGAATTTCAAACTCGTAATTTTTTTTTCTAACCACACGAATAATTCATATTTATTTGACTATTAGTCAAACTTATACCTTTAAAACAACCAACGAATAAATTGATACATGCCCACTACAGAATATCATAATTTAGAATGTCTTACTGATGTTTGGTAGATTGCAGCTTGATCAACATGCTTGACTCCTCTTTCGGTAAGTTTCCAATAACCTACATGTGAAACAGCACACACTAAGTATTCACTTAGGGAGGCAACTATAAATTGAAGTAAAGCATTTTCATGTATAGAAATAACATAAAATAAACTTATCAAAGTCATTCCCCTGTCATTTAACAGTGCTATATATACATTTCCTGCAAAATGGAAAGTGATTCCAGTACAACTTATATCATATCATAAAACAAGTATAAATATCATGTTCTCAGTATTTATTAGTCATCATGTAATAATTTGCAATATAACCTTCCTTTAGAGATAGCCCAAATTATATAATATGAGATCAAGGTACGTGAGTCATCTTGATAAGATACCATAGTGTCTAACATAACGTGAACATGAGTACGTATTCGATGACACTCTTTGCTCCTCATAAAAGCACCTCCTCAATGCCATTAGTAATGTGGGCTTGGATCCCTAGGGTGTACACCAAGAGCTTGGGTCCCCAAGGTGGGAGTGACATCGTAGTGTCTAACTTGAACATGACATATGAGTACGTATTCGATGACGCTCTTTGCTCCTCATTAAAGCACCTCGTTAGTGCCATTAGCACTATGGGCTTGGATCCCCAGAGTGCAACACCAAGGGCTTGGGTCCCCAAGGTGTATGTGACATCGTAGTAGTCACAAAACATGAAACATATCCAACTATACCAAGAACTCTCATATCATAATACTTGTGCATTTCATTTCATTATCAACCAATCCTTATCATTCAAGTAAACGGACAATTCACATCACATGTTTCATCATAATTTTTCATATGTACTTGCCATTACTGTATTATGCATAAATGTAAAACATATAGTCGATATTAGGCAGTTCATACCCAATATCAAAAATCTGATTTATCTTAAATAAATCATTATGCCATATCAGTGTATCACATATGCCATTTTATATTTCATGCCATTTACATAACTTTGATCAGCTTACATTTTCATTAATATTAAGATCGACTTATTGCAAGTCTCTCTCATGTCATATATATATATATATATATATATATATATATATATATAATAAATAAAAATCGACGCATTCATATCAAATATATAATAAATAAGTAAAAATGCGCTCACATGGGCCATTTATTAGCATGCCTCACTAAATTCTACTTGGTCATTTCCTTCATAGTACCTCGAATCTTCTTTGATTCATATTTGATTTCATTGCCCACATAAATATAAAACAAACATTTGTTAGATTCATTTCTAACAATATTTCGATCAAGCTATCTAATCATTTAACATAAAATTTTTCCATAATTAACTTCTTATTATTATATTTTTTCTACTTGTCAATTTAGTCCCATTACTTACTTCAAACCACCAATTCATCATCTTCTTCATCAAATAGTTATTCACAATAATCCTTTCTAATTTTCTTTCTTTGCCAAAATAGTCACTAAAATGCAAAGGTAAGGATTTAAACTTCTTAATTTTGCAATTTAGTCCTCAAATCAACGTTACTACCTTAATTCTATTATTTTATCTAAAAAATCAGATTTAATCCCCATCCAATAATCCATTTTCCTATTTGGTCTCTTGATTTTGACAAATTGTCAAAATAGTCACTAATTTGATTCAACATCGGTTTAACATTCTAACATCTTTTTCACATCTCCAACATCATTAATTACATAAATACACTCCAATTTCATAAAATTCAGATTCAGTCCCTTAACTTTGAAGCTTGTTGAATTGGTCCCTATGTATTCTAATTTTAATTCTAACTTCATACAACATATTCAATTTATAAAATCTCATAATCATAATTTTCCTAAAATTTCCCATTATTCTTCCATGTGGCCAAATTGGTCACTTGGCTTCTCTAATCTCATTTTCATCCAAACAACATTCTAACATGCTTAAATAAATTTTCCAACATATATTCTTCATTTCCAAAAATTAACATTTAAATCCCCAATTTATTCCTACTCGCCAAATTTGGGTGTCTAAACTTTTCAAAGACTTTATTTAATCCAAAAATCAAAATTAGTCTCCCTCAAGAACTATATTGCCAGATTGGTCCCTAAACTTTCATACTTGGTCGAATTAGTCCTTTAAGTAATTAAGCTACTATTTCCTCCCTTTATTTAATTCAAGTATTTAAATCAATAATCTAAAGTAAGTACTCATAAATTGTCATTATCATAATTAAACCCCTAAACTTCTTCATGCTTGCCATTTTGGTCCTTCTATCATTCAAGAACTTTATTTTGATCCAAACATCAAAATTAAACTTTCTATATTCGATTCAATGAAATATACTCAAAATATATTTTTTCTCATAATTTCCCCTTCATTTAAGCCAAATCCAAATTGGTCATTCAATTTTTCCTACTTGGCCGAAATGGTCACTTAAAGATACAAGCTCCCAACTCTTAAATTTAAGCAATTTAAACATGCTATTCATCAATTCAATCCAAGTTCATATCATTTCCAGCCATAACAGATCAGCCCCCAACTTTACTAAATTTTCATTTTGGTCACTTAATGCAATTCAACATAATTCTTCAATCCAAACACTAAATCAAGCATGTACAAGCCTTAATCTTTCATAAACATCCTTTAATTTCAACTCCCTAAATAAATCCCCAAATCCTGGGGTTAGGGTTCTTAACTTCATCATGAATTAAACACAATCCAAGCTTAATTTCATCAAAACAACATTGAATTCATGTAATTCAAGTCCTAACTTCAACTTAGCATATCAATTCCCTAATTCTTTCTCATCAATAACTCAAGTAGTTCTTCACAACACCATGCAATATTACTACCAAAATGTAGAGAATTGAATGTAGAACAAATTATTCTAAATGATCATACCTTAAATCTTGCTTAAAAGCCTTCCAAATCAAACTTCAAATTTGAACCCTTTGTTCTCTCTCCCCGTTTTGAAGCAAATAGATGAACAAGTTTATTTCTTCTAAACCACCCTTTGTTCTATGGTTTAAGGTTTAAGGGTTTAGAATTTAAGGTTATTTAGAATTTGTTTTGGGGTTTAGTTTTTTTAGGGTTAGGGTTAAAATTTTAGGAGTTTTTATGAACAACTTGTGTAAAATTTTTTTAGTTTTACCCTCTTATTTTGCCCACTTTTATTAAAATGAATTTTAAATTTATTTAATCCATTTTACTAAATTGTCCCCCAATTACATCTTAATTTACAATCCTTCTTTAAAATTGTCATTCCATTAAATTTGAACCAATTTGGTTCCTTTATAACCGGCCACTTCCAAAAAATCATAAAAAATTTATTTTATGATTTTTTATTCGATCCAAATATCCAATAATCACCTAATACGATTTTCCATTAATCGAACTATTGAATATAATCCAAAAATCTCATATCTCTAAATTCTATAAATATTATTTTATGATTTTCCATGGCTTATATAACAGCCTCTAAAATTTCAATTCGATCCGATTTCCCGATATTCACAAAACACTTCTATTGCGATTTTTCCTTTACTGGGCTATCGGATTTATTTCAAAAATTTTATATTTCCATATTTAGAAAATTAATACTATTATCTCATAAAAAACTTCATTTCCTAAGGACTTAGACTGAATTTTCCTAACTATGTCTATTATTCTGATAATTATCGAAAATCCTCATCGAGTAAAATTTCTCTTATAAATCCTTTATCGGAAATCCATATGAATATTCTCTACTCTTAATGAGTCCAAAATATTGATCATAAATACTTTTATGGGACATTCCCGAAGGTCACTCATCCTAGTGTTTCTCTGGACTGAGCACACTTAATAATTTTATTCGATTCAAATTCGATATCTTGTATTGTATTTTCATTCCCGGGACCTATATCAGATTTTACTCAGCGAATGAATTTATCCATCTACAAGATAAAATTAGTTATTGAGAAAATCCTTTATTATGGATTTAAACTTATCCTTTCTTTATGATTTAGCAACCAACCTTTGAAAATTATCATTTTGGTCACTAAACTTTAACCTTCAATTATCATTCCAATTTTATCGGATTTTAACCTAATTTTGCATGTACCCTAATCTGCTTATCCCCTATCTCATGATACCTTTAAACCTCAAAAATTCTTTTTCTAAAGCTCCTAATTAAAGAAATCCTAACTTTTCTATTTTTGTCATTTTAGACACTAAGTTAGCTTTTAAGCTACTAACTTAGTACCAAATGACCTTAATAATGTTTAACAAAGTTTTAGGGTGTTACATATTTTCATTAAAAAAGTGAAGTTGATAAAGATTTGGTGATACAGATCAACGATCATACATAAAAAAGTGTGTGAAGTCATTTTAGATGGTTTCAGTTGCTTACAAGTAATATAAAATGTTTTGTGTTCAGAGCATTAGTTGTAAAAATAATGTTTTAGAATGATTTGATTAGGAAAAAATTTGTATAGACTAATGTGAATTCCTCTATACATGTGTTTTTATTAAAGAGAGTTAGTAACTAAATTATAGCGGTCCTCTTTTATATATATATATTAAGGTGTGATTGAATGGTTTTTTATCGTTATGAACACCTTAAGTAATTTGAGATGATTTATTCAATCTACTCTTATCTTATATACGATTGTATTTATTACCGAGGGTGAACTACCAAGTTTAAATTCCTAGATCCGTCCCTGTCCACATATCGACAATCATATGTTCGGACATAGAACGACATAACATATACTAAAAAAAACATTTTTCTAACAAACATTGTGACCTAAAGACATTAGAACTTCATGATATTCAGGCATGTGGAGCTTTCTACGAAGCAACTTAATGTCCAAAACTTACGCAGTCTCAAAAATCCTCTAGATCATGAAGTTTCGCGCCACACTTTCATACCACTTTTCGATATTCATGTTAAGAATTATACTAAAACATCTCATCGTTACTTTATTGTTCAAGATATTGAGATTACAACTCTGAAAACATTTAATCATAATTAAGTATTGATGTAACAATTAACAATCATAGAAAACAAACGTAATTATACGTGGAAGCAGTCGCCACTATGTAGATATTTTTTACGACATCGTGAAACATCATACAAATCTCATGAAGTTTGATGAAATTATTAACAAGCTTTTACATAATACATTTTAAAATCTCTAATAACAAACCACTTAAAAGATGAACAAAATTTTGCTCACTTTTCATTTAGTCAATTAGAAAACTTGCCCAAACTAACTCAAATTTTGTCTAACAAACTAAAAACTCTCCTTTCTCCTCTATAAACTCACAACTTTATTTTCTATATAAACTAACACAAACTTTAAACATTTATACAGACAAAATTAATAAAAAATAATTTATAAATAGAACCTTCTTCATAATTATGTGACTAAAGAGGTGGTTTACCCGTTTAGTTTTGCTATACTATAATTAAATCTTTCCAAAAATAAATATCTATAACTGCAATTCCTTGTGAAAAAAAAACGTGAATTTATAAAGAAAAAATGTTGATACACATGCCGTGTAAGTTTTAGTTGACACTTATCTTTTAGTTTTTGGGTTAGGGCTTTAGTTTAGGGTTTAAAGTTTATCAGTTTAGGTTGTATGGTTTATAATTTAAGGTTAGTGTTTAGAATTTAGTGTATAGGGTTAAGATTAAAAATTTAGGATTTAAATTTTATAGTGCAAATACACAAGCTTGTGTAAAATTAATTTTACACAGCATGTTTATCAAAATTTTACCCACTTATAAATATCTTTGTGGAATAAATTGAAACTTTACGAATTAAATTAGAATAATATTTTTAAGCATTGGTGGGATCTTATGATGTTTTTTTTTTTAATCTAAAGGTGATTACAAAGTAGTATTTGTTCATAGATATTCTTAATCTTTTTACAACGCGTATACACCTTGTATACAAAGCGATTTGAACATGTATCTCAAAGAATGAACATCATCTGCTTTCTACTGAGACACTTGTTGGGTTCGAGATCTTATGATAGTATATATCATTTTCTTTAGTCCTTTAATAAGACATATACTTTGAGCTCGTAAACAAAGTGATCAATCTCAAGCATACTAAGATGACAACTTTACTTTCTTTTTTTTTTACCGGAACCACTAAGAAAAATTAAATCATAATAACATCTTTAAACTTTTGCATATCATGTAACGGATTTAGGGATTATTCTATTTTTTAATTTTATTATATAGATGTTGACTGTTTGTTTTTTATTAATATTTAATTTAGATTGGGTTATTTTATTTAGATGGTGTTTGTATAAAATTTAATTTGGACTTGGGCTGGGGCTTGATTTGGGTTTGGTAATATTAATATATTGGATTGTTTTTTTTTTTTCTCGTTTTTGCTTAACCCTAGGCCTAGGAGTATTATTTTTTGACTGTCTTTGTTTCTGAGTTAGCTGTAAACTAAATTCACTTTGATAATTTCTGACAACGTACCTAACTCGATTTTGAACGAAATGAAGGCAAATATTTTATTTATGGGTAAACTACATCCATGACTACCTAATTATACGTATGTATTGTTTTGATCATTGAACTACAAATTTTATCAATTAGATCACTGAACTTTTAAAATAGTTTTAATAAAGTTATTTAATTTATATCAATAAATTGACCTAACTATGTAAGTAGGATTACATTTATTGATATAAATTAAAATTAAGATTAAATTAATAAAAATGTAAGTAAAAATGACTAAATATGTAATTATGCAAATTAACCTAACTATCACGTCAACATTTACGTAAAAAAATTAACGGCCAGTGACTTGATTGAAACCATTTTAAAATGTTAGTGGTCTCGTTTACAAAATTTATAGTTCAATTGTCAAAATAAAATTAGACTTATTATTGAGTGATCATGAATATACTTTACACTTTATTTAATTTGAAAAAAATCAATATTAATTAATATTTTATATTTAATTATTACATAAATCTATATTATATTATATGTAGATTATAGATTGATGGGAGTTAGAGAATTATATTTTTTAATTGTTAGCAACTGAAATTTAGTGATTTAACTAATAATTTTTATGTAATTCTTTCTAAATTAGGTACTTTGTATACAATAAATATGTGATATTCTTATCAATAATCATCAAAAAATATATAACAGATTACTCTGCCTCAAAATCTTTATTTTTCTACATGACATAAGAGCTAAGAAAGTCTGAAAAATCTCAACAAGATGCCTGATAGTGTTCTTTTTAGTAGTTCTATCTTATCCAGCAAAAGATAGAAAAATAATATATTTAGCCTTAAAAAATTATCTGGTTTTATCTTAGCAGTAAAAGATAGAATATGTTCTAGTTTCTCCTTAAAAAATAGATAATAATTTTAAGAAATTCTGCATCATATTTCTCTGACCACTGTTCAATGATGACAAATTTCATATATGAAAGTATGAGGAAACCCAGCTATGCCTACATCTTTCACATCAGAAATTTTATTCAAGAACTGTTTCAATTTTCAGTCAGGATAATTCAACTGATGCATCAACCATCTCAAACGTACCATAAGTTGAATGGCAGTAACTACTCCTACACCGTAAATGATAGAGAAAAGCTGAAGACTTCTCAGGATGACAGAGACAAGCAGGAAGACATCTCAAGAGGGATGCAAAATCAACAGCAACAGCTACGAAGAGATACAAAAACCTACAACAAAAGCTACATTTTATTAACAACGACTGTGCAAGAACAATATGATGTCTTGACTATTCAAATCAATGACTTTCAGAAAAGGAAAATATTTTTCTCCAAAAAACAACACAAGAAATGAATTATTGTTTAAAAAATTCAATAAATAAGATATTGCTGAATTTTTTTTTTTTTTACATTTGAATGCAACATCTCATACCTTCATCTCAAAAAAGATTATCAATAGAGTAAACTTCCTCAAAAAAAACATCACATCTAAAATTTAAACTGGTGCTCTACTATAATTACTTACCAGCTTGAAAAGAGAATGTAAATCGTAGATTGATAAAAGTTAGAGAATTACAATTCTTAACTTCTAACAACTAAAATTTAAGAATTTATCAATAATAAGATACAAATTTAACTAGTAATTTTATACAATTCTTTTTAAGGCGTTATTGTATGAAAAATTTATTTTTAATAGTTATATAGAAAAATGACCCATACCCAAGGTCATCTAGAAAAATAACTCCCAAAACGTCCACGTAAGAAGACATCGCTTTATACAGAAAGCGAGTTTGAACTTCGCTTTCTACAGAAAGCGAGTTTCATGTTAAAAAACGTGAGAAATTAATTTTTTATTTTTTTATCAACTTATTCAACACAGAACTCGCGTTTTGTAGAAAGCAAAGTTCGAACTCGCATTCTGTAAAAAGCAAAATCTTTTTATTTGGACGATTTGTAGATCATTTTTCTAAATAATTATTAAAAACAAGTTTTTTTATATAATAACGCCTCTTTATAAATTAATAACTTTTATATACCATAAATATATAATATTCTTATCAATAATTATTAAAAAATAAAAAAACAATTTTCTCTACCTTAAAATCTCTATTTTTACATTATACTTTGATTTTCGAGTTCTTTGTGTTGAAGGTTTAAAAGCTTTTGCAGATGTGCATAATTAACCGTAACCGTTATATTTTATAAATTATTTAATTAAACTGTTAAAGTTAAACAATTTCGGTTAAACGAACCGTTAAAAATGATAACTCAAAAGCTTTCGCAGATGTTCGCGGATACTTGTAATTTGTCTCTACTAACTATCAGACCTACCCCTATAACCTATTACTGTCTTTATCTGACCTGACCCTGACCACCAGTCAGGACATATAAATATTCACAAAGACGTAGCAGGTGGGGACTTTTTGAGTCTTGAAATCTACAATTTATTATCTTCTTCAACCAACTTTCTTCCGTTCTCCTTTTTAAACCTTTTAATGATCGTGCTTTTTCGTCCAAATAAAAAAATGAACGGTCAAAAATTATATACGTCTTACTGTTACCATCGACAATATTAGCACATTTTCAAGAATTGCAATCTAGATATAGCTAGTTTAAATGTAATATTATTATAAAAGTTGGAGAGAAATAATTATAAAATGATACATAAAAACTTTAGCCATTTTTATCATACAATTATTCAAACGCTACTTATTTACCATTCAAGGATTAAGATTTCATTTGCACAATAAAAAAAGTAAACCGAAAATGATATTTACAGACTACTTGGCATTAAAAGATTGAGAGAGAGAGAAAAAAAAAGCAGCTGTTAGGCTTAGTTTCTTAAGTCAACCACAATCACACTAATATTGTCTCGGCTACCCCGAGCAATGGCTAGTTCAACCAACACTGCCGCCGCTGCTTCAGCGGCCTGGTTTTCACCGACCACCAGAAGTGGTTCCCTCTTCATCATTCGACTGTTCAAACATCGCCTCGCGACTCGACAAGCGAGTTCATTAGACACCACGTCCCACAGTCCATCGCTGGCTAGTATGAGGAATTCATCGCCATCGGTTAGCTCGCTTACCGTCACTTCTGGTTTGCATGAAACAAATGGTTTCAAACACTCATCACCTGCAATGCCATTCAAAATATTACTCTCCCGTTAGTAAAAAAATAATTCATTTAAAGTTCTTCTAATAAAAAAATCATCATAACCCGAGAATTGGAGCAAATGTTCAAGATTTATATCTAATGTATAATGTTCAAAGATCAAATTACCTGTGACCAATCCAAATTATTTAGTATCTAAAAGTAAATTTTATTTATTAAATTAATGTTCAAATTATACATTTTTCTATAGGTGTCTAAATTTTATTTTGTCAAATTAAAGGTCTTAACATTTTATTTTAATATATTTTAAAATCATTTTATTAAATCCACCAAAAAAATTATTATTTAATAAATAAATGGATGTCACGTGATATATATTTTATTTTCATTTATTTTTTTAAAAAATCGCCAAGAATTTTATCTCTCAAAAAATATCCCAAAATTGAGATCCTAAATTATATCTCAAAATGAATTAAATTAGACCTTTTGTCTCTTACGAAAAGAATAATCGTTACATTGACGGTGATAAAGAATTCAGATATTTGAGATGTAGGAACAGCGGCGGAACCTTTAAATGACTAGTAAGGGCACAGCCCCACAACATTTTGGTAAATTCAAATTTTATTCTTAAAATTTTTAAAAATTTGAATTTAGTCCTTCAAGTTTTTTAAAAATTTATATTAAGCTTTAAAATTTTAAGTATTTTTAATTAAATTTCCTCTTAATTTTTTTAATTTTATTGTTAAATCTCTCAAAATTATTTAAAATTTTAGTTAAACCCTCAATTTTTTTTAAATTTTCGTTTAAATCTTCAAATTTTTTAAAAATTTAAGTTGACCCCTCAAATTTTTACTTTAAATTCTGCCACTGTGTAAGGACCTTTTTTTTAAGAACGAAAATTTTGAGTTTTCATTATAAATTAAGTTTATTTATTTTTAAAATTTTAAAAATAAAAAACTTACTAAGTGTCAAGTAATGATTAGATGATATTCTCTCTGTCTCGCTCAATATGTTCAATATTAACTTTTTAAAAGTTAATTTTTTTAACTTTGATCATAATTATTTTAAATAATTTAATTAAATTAAATTTTATAAAACATATATTTTTAAAAAAACTTAATTAAAAGTTTCTAAAACATATTTTTTTACAATTTTATAAATAATAAATTTAAAATAATAATAAGTCAAAATTAAAAAATAAAAATAAAAAATTAATACTGGATATATTGAATAAGACTAAAAGAGTAATTTTTTAACGGAACAAAATTAAAAAGTTAAAAGAAAATAAAACATTATACTCCTAAAATGAAACAAAATAAAGAGTCAAAAGCATATTTTAATAAAAATATATAGATACCTAAAGAAAAATATAATCTAAATATTTATTTTGTAATAAAATATTAAATTAAATATTTACCTATGGATCTTGAAGTGGCAAGTACTCCAAGCACACGATGTCCATACCAGTTTATGACCCTTCCGCCAGCGGCTTCAACTTTCTCCAACTCATCCGGTCTATCAGGCTTCAATTTGCATGGATGGACAAATACAACACATATAAGATAAAGGAATAAAATATAAATATTTAATTAAAGAAAAGCTTTTTGCATGATGAAAAAAATATATTCCAAGCTATGTTATTAGCTTTTGATTATATACGTATCAGATATAAAAACTTCATAAAAAATAACGAGTCAAAGAATTAGCATAGTTTCATAACTCGTTACAATTATTTTATTTTTTATTATAAGAAAATAATTGTTCATACTATAAAAGATATATTTAAGTGAAGGAATAAAAAAAATATTAAAAATATATATAAATATATATTATATTGTAATATACTATTCAATATATATATATAGCTTCGACCCGTATAAAAATCTTATAATAATGAATAAATGTTACCTTATGATCTAAAGATAAGGCCATAGCAACAATACCCCTCGATAGGACGGCTCTAGAATCCCCGCAATTCGCTACCACTAACTTTCCGTTCCCGACCACCGCCACAACCGCTGTCGACCCCACCATCTCCTCCCCCGATGTCTTTCTATTCACCTTTTCATCCATCTTTTCGAGACATTTCTCCATCGTTCTTCCCCAATTAATCCCACATTCTTCCTTATTATTATCATCCTCTACTATTTCCTCCATCAACACTTTGTGCAACCTCCCCTTACACTCCTCCGCCACCCTTGAGCCGCCGTGGCCGTCGTAGACTCCATAGAAATCGAACTTTACCCCTCCTTTCACCATAAACCCTAACTCCACTTTCACGGCATCTTCCATCTCTCTTCTCCAACCGATAACTGATAGTAATCCGTGTGTCGGCGTTTTACATGTTGAAATCTGAACATCTTCATTTTTATCGCGAGTTTTCTGGACAAAACCTGATGAAACGACGTCGTTCTCCCCTGAAGTAGACAACGGAAGCGAAAATTCCGTTAAGCCGTCGCTTGACTTTGCTTCGTGAAGAAGACGGTTGCCGTTATCACCATCGACACTGCCGTTTACCGTGATGGTTAGGTTCATCATCTTCTGACAATTCTTGGTTCTGGTGACCGTCAGTTTGCCGTGATCTGACGTCATTTTCTGGGAGAATTTGATCGACGGAGTCGGAAGATTCAGTTTTGTTATCTTCAGTTTTTTTTTTTGCATGAAATTAAGTGAAAAGGCAATGAATATAGGCCATTGACTTTTCTTCGACTCAGATCACGTGTAGTGTGGTGGCCACATGGTCCTTTATGTGCCACTGACGGTGAGTTTTTAGAGCGGAGACGTGACGGCATTTGATTTGATAAAAAAACACGTGGAACTTGGATCTAGCTTCCAGAGATTAGGGCGGGGGCGTAGGGGAAGGGACCCACTACTGATCCTTCAAATCGTATCACGTGGCGCCGCGCGCTGTTTTTTTAAAGAGCCTGGAATAATACATGTGTTTTCTCTGACAATGGCATGTGATGGAAGGAAACGTGTTGGATTGTGTTTTCTCTAACAGACGGACCTGATGGATTGGTATGAAACGTATTGGATTCCGCACGGTCGCGTGTTGGTACGAAACTCCTACATTTTGCCGCGGATTCCGGGTCCCAAATCTTCTGCCACGTCGCATCACAATCAAAATCGGTTCAGTTGTGTGTTGATAAACATTAAAAATATAAAAAATTCTAAAACGCTCTACCAACACAGCTAAATATCACTAACGATAAATACTGTTGAATATACTAAATTAATTAATAAAAATAAAAATTTTTAATGACTAAATATATAATTATAAATTATTTAAAATAAAATATTAATTAAAATATTTTCTATACATATAATTTTTGTTAATTTTTTAAAAATAATTAGATCAAATACCAACCACTAAACTCAAAACTCTAAACCATAAACAATACACTCTAAACCCTAAATCATAAACCATAAACTATAAATCCTAAACTATAACCCTAAACTATAGAGCCTAAATTTAATATTTGAATTTAAGGTTTAAGCTTTAGGGTTTATAGTTTAGGATTTATGATTTATAGTTTATGGTTTAGTGTTTTGGGTTTTGGGTTCAAGTTTAGAGTTTAGGTTTTTTATTTTTTAAATTGACTAAGGTTAGTATTTGATCTAATTATTTTTAAAAAATAAAAATATTATATATTTGGAAAATAATTTAATTAATATTTTATTTTAAATAATTTATAATTATATGTTGAGTTCTTTAGATTTTTAATCTTTATTAATTAATTTAATGGTGTTTAGCGGTGTTCATCGTTAGTGGTGCTCAGCGGTGCTCGTCGAGTATAGTAGACTCGTCCAAAAATGTAATAAATTAATGGATGAGTCTATCACGTGTGACGAACATCGCTGAACACCATTAAATTAATTTATAAAGATTAAAAATTTCAAGGACTCAACATAAAATTAATAATTATTTAAAATAAAATTTCAATTAAATTATTATATATATATATATTATTTTTTAATCTTTATTTTCAAATAATTAGATAAAAAATCAACCATAATCAATCTCTAAATTAAAAAACCTAAATCCTTTTCTCCTCCATCGAAGATTTAAAAGCACCAGAATAATCAAACGGTTCAGTATATAAAAAAAAACCAAAGTTAATATTTCAAATATACACACACATGTAATAGATCAATAGGTAGAAGTTTACATAAGTTACAGCTTAAACCAAAAAACAACCCTCAAACTATACATTTTTTCTGCTTTTAGCACTTAAACTATGATTTGGGCAAAATAGGCCCTTAAACTATCATTTTTAATCACTTTAAGTTCCTAAACTATTTTTTGGTCAAAATAAGTACCTAAACTATGTCATTTTTCTTCCTTTAGTCCCCAAAACTATCAATTGGTCAAAAAATCTTTGTGATTTGTCAACATCTTATTAGTCGAAATAATTTTCTTTTGACTTAAATAACTATCAGACTTAAAATGACCAGAAATGATAGTTTAGGGGCTTATTTTGATATATGATATTTTAAAATTTAAAAAGAATATAAATATTTATATATGTTAGAAAAGCTTATAAAATGATATTTTTGTAACAATGGACTTAAAGTGACTAAAGATGATAGTTTAAGGGTTTATTTTGCCCAAATCATAATTTAGAGACTTGAAGTGACCAAAAACGATAATTTAAGGGCCTATTTTGTCCAAATTATAGTTTAATGACTAAAAACAAAAAAAAAATCATAGTTTGAGGGATGTTTTTGTTTAAGCCTAAGTTAAAAAGAACATTGAAACAGGAACCCAAAAAAGAAAGGTTTAGAAAAAAATCTCAAACAATAAATAGTAAAGCAAAACCTGAAAAGGATTTAACGTTTTTTAATTTAGGGATTGATTATAGTTGATATTTGATCTAATTATTTAAAAATAAATATTAAAAAATAGAATATATGTAAAAAATAATTTAATTAAAATTTTATTTTAAATAATTATTAATTATATGTTGACTCTTTAAAGTTTTTAACATTTATTAATTAATTTAATAGTATCCAGCAATCTTCGTCGTACGTTGTAAAATTTTTTTAAATTAATATGATATTATTTACGTACAATTAATTAATTCTATATTGTTTGAATTTATAATAGTTTAAAATCAACATATTTTATTCATAACAATAACTCGACGTGTCAAGGCATGATTTCTTGCAGTTGCCGAACAGTGGTCAAAACAGTTTTGGAGTTGCAGTCTGCTTACTTTATTCTGTTGGCCAATCAGATTTCGTGGGCAAAATATCTCTCGGCTTTATCATCCGTAATCCGTTCAAATCTTCCGATATACACGTACTGCCGACCAATCACCAAAACATATTTTTAAAGGCAAGTCCATAATATATTAAACGGGAATAACATCAGCCATAATATAGCCGTAAATACAATTAGGATGATCAAAGTATCTAAAATTTATCAGAATCTAAGTAATTAAAATGTACGATTGAGCATATCTCGATTGACAATGTATAAAAAGATGTAAAATCGAATATATTTAAATGTTTAATAATCTCTTATTATAAAATGTGGAGCGTTCTAGGTAGTTTAGGCAATGTACATTAAATGTTAAATAAAAGTAGTAAAGACGTGCAAGTTAATGTACCATTTTTGATAGGAGTAAACAAAATTTGACTATACTCGATTTTTGAGTCGAGCCTAATTTTATAAATTCAACTCAAGTTTTAAAAATTTGACTCGATATAAAAAATATATAAAATCTGAAAGAGAAAATAAGACTCGAATAACTATATTACTTCAATTTCATTTTTTGAAAACAAATATTATGTTCTTGAGATTTAGTCTCTCAACTCTTTATTTTTTATTCAATTTAATCATTTGACTGCAACTTTTTATAAATTTGTTCTTCATCAATTCTTTGATCATTTGCACTCCCATAATTCCTCCTCAAAATCCTTTCTTTTAAAAACAGTAATATCATAAATATATTGTTAATTTTATATGATATTGGATTTATTAGATATCATTACAAATCTTATTCATACTTGTGAAAAATATGAAGAAATATATATGTATATCATATGTGGTTATAGTAAGCCGTTTAAATTTGAATCAATTAGTATTCAATACCATAGCATTATAAATACGTACAAGTAAATTTGAACTGAAACTCGCACAATTCGACTAGACCCGAACAAAAATTCTAAAAAAGTTTAAGAAATCAAACAATATTCGTCAGCTCAACTAACTCTAAATTTTTAATCTAATTTAACCCGACTCGATCGAAGACTCACCCTATTTTCTCTTAGTAAAATAATTAAACAAACATAGGAAGAGTTAGGGAAGTATTAATATCAATGGGCTATTCTCTAATGACCCATAGACATGGGTTTATTTCCCTGTTTCCTTGGAGATCATCGTCTGTGAATTTTTTTTGCCGTCTCGATTTTTTAGAATTTTGTCTTGACTAATATGAATCGACATCCGTCATATATTTAGTTTTGGTGAATGAGTCTTCTAATGAGAATTTCATGTATATACAATACCTCGAACTCAAAACCTACCTAAACGATACTAATCTGCTTACCACTTGGACCAACCTCGTTTGTAAAAAAATATTTTTTTATTAATAAATGATTATTAATAAGTGCCCGTTAAAAACCTCATAACCCTAAATGGAGAAAAGAGTACACCTATTAATAATAAATGTTCATAACCAAGAATGACCCTGACAAAGTAAACACCACACACCCAATCAACTAGAACCATTAGAGCAAAGCAACGGAACTATATCCACTAATGGATGAAAATAACGTCTACAAACCAAATCAACAAAATTTGCTCGTCGAGCCATGCCATCAGCCACTGTGTCCTGAGTACGAGACACATGTTCCAGTCTAACCTCCCAAGGGCGAGACATCATCTCCACAATGTGTGGTACTATGCCGACCGAACGAGCACCTAGTTTATACTTATTGATGAGCCGTATGGCCTTCATGCAATATGACTCAACCACCAACAGAGAAATATTCATGGACCAAGCAGTCAATACCCCATCATAAATACCCCAAAGTTCTGCCTCAATCACCGAGCACAACCCAATCCTTCTCGAATACCCAATCACCCAAGTCCCCGCATCGTCTCAAACAGTCCCGCCACAACCCGCTGCTTCACTTGTGCGACGAAGTGCTCTATCGTTGTTCAATTTGTACCACCCCGATGGAGGTGGCTGCCAGCGTACCGGTTTCATAAAACCTTGTTGCCTTTCTAGAATATCGTTTGACAACGATAACTCTAATCCCTGCATCAACCGCAAACCTTCATCAAGCAGCGATTCCTGACAAATGACACTCGGCTCAAAATTATCAAATTCCGCATTCTCCATAAAGTCCACAACAAGACCCCAAATAAAACCATCCAGTTAGACATATTCCCAGCAAAATCTCTTGCATTGGTAAGATTCACATACAACCACCTTAAAATGAAGCCAAAAAAACACATTCCACCTATCATTTTTAATCACACTTCTCCAGAGCGCAACCCCTCCCACACAATACCGCAAAATATGATCGATGTCCTCCTCACAAGCACCACATACAAAGTAACTACTGTCATCCGCCATATGTCGGCGGATACGCTCATTATTCATAAGAAGTCTACCATGACAAAATAACCAAAGAAAAGAGCGAACTCGCGGTAGTCTTTTATAGCGCGTAGTAACACACTATATACGTTCGAAAGTGACGAACCTAATACCAAAGCGTATCCCATAAGCACTACGGACCGTGAACTATCGATGTTCCGATGGCAACCAAGTCAAACAATCTCGAGACCTATGCCCTATATATGGTCTTATCGCATTAATTCGAAGACAAACTAACAATGTAATTAAATGCTCAAAAATGCCCCACTTCCACTGCCTATTATTATCGATCATCTCCGAAATCTTTATGTGCACATCACCCACGTGAACTCCTGGCCTCAGATAATTAAATAGAGGACCAGCTTCAACTACCCACGCATCCAACCAAAATCGTACCCTCGAGCCATCACCAATGTGCCAAGAAATATTATCGCCCACATCTCGCCAAACCATACAAATACCGTGCCACAACCGTGAACAATTCGAACTCAAAATCGGTCCGACCTCATTGGTATTCTAATTATATTTCTCACGAATGAATTGAATCCATAACTGTTCATCATTCGTCGACAATTGGAAAACCACATTCATAAGAAACGCCTTATTCTGTCTATGTATCACCTTAAAGCCTAAGCCCCCCTCTGCCAAAGGTTGACACAAAGTTTCCCAACTCACTAAATGCACTCCAGATTGATCAACAGTTCGACCCCAAATAAAATTATGGATAAGCCGCTCAATTTCAACACATACTCTTTTTGGAAGAAAGACAGTCTGCATGGCAACGAGATCGCATATAAAACTGTCTTAGCTAAAATCACCTATCCTGCAAGAGATAACGAGCTAGCAGTCCAGCCCGACAGTTTATCCTTCACCCGTTGAATTAAATAATCATACGTAGCCACCGTCACCCGTTGATGTATAATATGACACCAAGATATTTGCCCAAATCCTCCATTACGGTAAACCCGAACATACCACTAATCTGCCCACGTAAATTAATCTCAACATTCTGTGAAAAATAAATAGTAGTCTTGGCAATACTCACCTTAAGTCCAGAAACAGCGCAAAAATCATCCAAAGTGCCACGAATCACCATCATCTGCTCAATCGAGGGCTCAACAAAAAGAATTATATCATCCGTAAAGAAAAGGTGAGAAATACCAATCCCCTGACGGCGAAGTCGAAATGGTTTCCACACTCCCTTTTCAACTGACAAGCGAATCACCTGACTCAACCTTTCCATACACAACACAAATAAATAAAAAGAAAGCGGATCACCTTGTCGAATCCCTCGCGATGGCTGAAATGAGCGAGTCATTGACCCATTCCAAATCACTTCTGACGAGACCTACGAAATACAAGCCATAATCAACAACCTGATCGAATCAGGAACCCCTACATCCTATAACATGTTATCGATAAACCCCACTCTAAACGGTCATAGGCTTTCTCAATATCAATTTTAATAGCCATCCACCCTTGAATTCCTTACTTTCACCTCATAGAATGAATTACCTCCCGAACAATAATAATATTATCCGAAATAGATATTCCAGGAATAAAACTTGTTTGATTGCATAACACCCAATCAGATAATTATGGCTTGATTCGATTAACCACAATTTTAGTCACCACCTTATAGAGCACCGAACAAAGACTAGTCGGCTTAAACGACGACAAAGTAGTAGGATTAGGCATTTTCGAAATCAAAATAATCAACGTTTGCCTTAACTCATGTGGTATAACGCCGGTCATAAAAATATTCTACACAAGCTGACAGACATTACTCCCTACCACATCCCAATTCCTTTGATAAAAGAACGCATGGACACCATCAACCCCCGGTGCTTTCAAAGGATTTATTAAAAACACAACATCCTTAATCTCCTGATTCAAAACCTCTCAGTACAACGTATCTAAAGTCGTCTTGGACAAGGACGAAAAAAAACCACAGTATTCATACAGCACAAGATTCACACTATTAGACGTAAATAGCCTTTAAAAATAATCAACAGCCATCTCTTGCAACGTTTGTTGATCCGTACACCACTCACCATCATTCACTGTAAGACCTAACACCACATTCATCCTCTGCCGTGCCATAGTTGAAGCATGAAAAAACCGTGTATTACGATCTCAATGCATAATCCATCGCACCCTGGCTTTCTAAAACCACAACATCTCTTCCTGTTCCTGGACTGTTTCATACTCCCCTTTCAATTTTCATTCCAATTTGAGCAAAGAATTAGTATGTCGCGAGTGTAAGGCTCTCTCAATACCTTTCAAACGTGTCATCAACTCCTTATTTTTTCCCAATGTGCCTAAAAACATCACGATTCCAACATTGTGACTGCTCCCTAAATCTTGACAAATTACTCATGATATCAGCGTTAGCATCCTATAAATTCTCTAAAAACTTTGGGAAAGCCTCATGCTCCAGCCAAGCAACAAGAAATCTATACGGCTAGTTCTGCTATAACCGTGTATTCAAATTAAGACATAATATGATGGGGCAATGATCAGACCCAACTCTATTCAAATGTTTCATCCTCGTATAGGGGAACTTTTGAGCCCATGACTGATTCATCAGACAGCGATCAAGACGCTGGTACAAATCCCCTCTGCTCCAGGTGAATCGGTTCCCTTCAAAACCAACATCAATCAACCTTGTATCAAAAACAAAGTCCAAAAATAACTTACTAATTCCCGTAACATTTGGCGATCCCCTAAAACGCTCATCTCCCTAAAGGATCCCGTTGAAATCTCCACCAAATAACCAAGGAGTATCATCAACAGAAGTCAACTTCAACAACAGATCCCACACTAGCCTTCTTCGCGCTGCCGTAGGACTTGCATAAATAGCGGTAACTTGCACCCACTCAGGTAACTCCATTGAACGACATTGACAATTAACAAATTGAGAAGAGACTTGCAACACCTCAAGCTCAACATCATCTGACCAAAGAAACTAAATTCCACCACTGAACCCCACAACTTCAAGCTTGAAGGAGTTCAAAAACCCAAGACGACTCACAACCCTATCCGCAATCATTTTACTAATCCATGTTTTCAGAACCACATCAATCTGTACATTATTAGATCATACAAAATTTCGAAAATGACACCGCAATGAGGCACTGGCCGCACCCTACAATTCCAAAAAATAGCATTCATCATTAAACAACATAAGGAGAAAAACTTACTGATGGGGAATACCCCCTCTCGGCTATCACCCACAACGGCAGGATCCTCCACTGGGATCATTCCATCCGGCACAAGGTCCATACCATCTAGATCCTCATCCTCTATCCCCACCTCATTAGGAGCTCCAAGGTTGACAATTCGATTTGCTTTTTCATCAACTAAGTTCAAAGAAGACTGCACCCAATCCTTTAACGGAGCACGCGATGGCCCTCGATAACCCGCATCACGCTTGCCCCATACTCTTCAATTTTCTTTATCTTGTTGCAACCCAACCCCACCACCAAGACCAACTATCGGCCGTACACCACTCTTATCGGAACCAGCCTCAATAACCGAGAGAGTACAATGAAAGCCTACCCTATGAGCCACATTATGTACTGCGGTAGTCGGCTGTGACCTCTCAACCAAAGAAATAACCTTTACACTAGCATCCACTTTATCCGTTGTCCCTTTTGTCTTAGATTTTTTATCGGGATACGAAGCTCTGTACGCAGCATTCTTTGAAGTCGACTTCGATGCACCCACTGACTTACATGAAGATGCCTCATCGATCACCACTCCCGTTGATCAACTTTTTTAGCAGCCTTAGCCCCCATATGCTCTACATCCACCTCAGCCACAGCTCCATGCTCTTCAACCTCCCCCAAGGTAGAAAATCGCGAACCACTCTTTACACCATCATTAACTCGACCTCCAGCTCGATTTACAACACCTGATCACACCTGGTGTTGACGACTCGCAACCATCATCCAGGGTCCATAAGGCTCGGACTCCATCGGGTAGTCTTGAGGGAAGCGTTCATCGACTTCCATTACACCTTTAGCATTTTCATTAACTCCGCACTCTTCCTTCGAATACCCATAAACCCCATAGCCAAAACAAATTTGGTTCAACCCTTCGTACTCCAGTTTCTGAATAAAATTATCAATTCCAATACATGCTTTCAACGGCTTGGTCAGATCAACAACTATTGCTAAACGTGCAAACTTTCCACACTCCCCAGCATGTGTACTATAATCAACCTTCACCACTCTGCCAACCACTTCAGCAATTCTGCGAAACAACGCCTTATAATAGTAACGGTATAGAAGGCCAGACATGCGAACACAAACAATAACATGAGAAGGATACTTCTCCGACGTAGAAAAATAATGGCTCCAAGGTTGTACCATCAAGTAACTACCATAAATTGTCCATAGTCCATCAGTCATGACCATCATATAGTCACGTACCATCCCAAGCCGCACTAGAAAATAATTATTTTCCAGATCAATCAATTAAATTTCACCAACAGGCTTCTACATAGTCATTAAACGTGAGTACGGAGCACCATACCCAATGGATCGCCCTAATAACCGAACAATTAACATATTCCGCATACCTCTATCAATCTGGTAGTGAACCCTATCCAAAAACTGAATTATGGGGAACGTACCAGAGTCATTAACAATGTAGTTCTCATCGAGCACAACCACCCCATCGGTTGTAAAGCCAAACCTGGCATCATCATCATGCGCCTCCACCCCTTACTTTCTAGCCATACTCGCATAAGAAGGCTTCGCCGCTTCCGTTCCGCCGCTTGCCACACCCTCCACCGGCACAGAGATATTCACTGCCTGCCCAGCTACAACAGGCACATGACCACTGCGCCCACCACCATCAGCCTCTATCGCAACATGCTCATACGGTTCTATTGATTCCTTCACCCTCTTATCCTGATTCAGATCATCAGCCGCGATAGGGGATCCAGGCCGCTCCCTTGCTGCGACCACACCGATGTGCTCCACGATGTCTGGCGGTTTGCCGGCCAACATATGGTACGTCGTCAGGTCCGTGTTAGTCAACGGGTTTTTGTGTAGGGTTTTGCATAGGGTTTTTTTCTTATACACAAAACCGTAATAATTACTCTTTAACAATTCATATGATTTAAATATAAAACTAGTATAATAATATTAATTATCATTTGCCATAATAATATTTATCCATCTCTATCTGAATTGATGAGTCTATTAGGGAGTTTAACGATAAAAAGAGAATGTGTAATAATACATTAATTTCACTTTGATGTGACCGACAATCGATTGATCAATATAGACGTTTGATCTTTTAAATAATATTATAAGTTTAAATTTTAATATTGTGTATAAAATAATTAAGTTAAGAGTTAATAAACCATCTACCACAAAACTTACAATGTTAATAGAAGATTCAAAAGGTTGTCTAAATATATATTCAAAGTCAATAATAAACGTAGATGAAGAAGTTGAAGACTAAAAAAGTTAAAAAGAAACATTTAAAAGGAATAACCGTAACTTGCAAACTGCCCTCTCGAATACAAGCCTCCATTGCCATCTCCTCTTACAGCCACACGTCGCTTCTCTGCTCGAAGGAACACTTCTTTGGTCCCGTCACAATTCGAATGTAACGTAGGCGTGTTATATAGCCTAGTTCATTTTTTTACCATTCCAATTTAATTACAATATAATGTATAGTCTGATTTTTAATGTGAATAAATTTATGTACAGTTATAAATTGTTTCTGTTCGAACATGAATTACATATAATAAACAATATAATATCTTAATTTTGTTCTTTGTTTAATTCACTAAATGTACTAGGAGAAACAATGCATTGTGGGATAAGTAGGGGGTTTTATTTATACGGTCACATACTAGAGTTGTCGTATAGTTATTTTTTTTGGGGTGTCATACCCGTATTTTGACTGGGGTATCCGAGTTTATTAAATAAATAAGGCCAACAGATAAATAAATAATAAATACATAATAAATAAATAGGTAAATAAATATTTAGTCCAAAATACAGTCCATATAATAATGTTCAAATACCCAAAAATGTCCAATTTACATTTCTAAAATCCCAAAGCCCAAATACAAATTCGTAAGGCTCAATTTACATCAATTCCCGCCCATTCTATCAACCATTTAACCCAAACAAACACAAATAACCCAAAAAAAGAACCCATCTTCCCACCCAAATCTGCTTTCCAAAGGACACGCGTCAGTTCTTTATTGGCCTGAACCAAAGCACACATATTGTGCTTCTTTTTCCCGCCCAGGTGGTATAGCTGATGTCAGCAAGTCAACCTCCTATAAATAGGGGAGAGATAATGTCAGATGCAATGATGAATGACAATAATTACTCTATTAAAATAATAATAATAAATACTAAAGAGAGAGAAAGGGCAATATGGGAAATTTATGGAGGTGAACCGCCAGTAGCTGAACGGTCGTCGACAGAGCTCAATCGTCGACGGAAGCTGTAGAGTCACCAGAAGATCACCGGAATCACAACAGAGGTATATTTTTCTGTTTCTTCAACTCTACAAAAAATAATAAATGTTTTAGTTAGAAAAAAACTGTAGTAAAAAGTAATAAATAAAAAATTGAAAATCCTTTCTGTGGTGGAGTTTTTGTCATGTGGTGACCGAAGTTGGTTTTTAGAGAATGGTCGGAGTTGAAGAGGGCTCGGGTTAGGTAGATTTAGGTTTAGGTTGGGAAAGATTGGGCGTTTCTGTTGAAACGGGAGTTAGGTTAGGTTTTCTGATGAAAAATGGGATTTTTGGGTAATTTTAGGGTTCGACAATGGCGGTCGGTCGGCGGCCGGAAATTGCTTCACGACGGTCGAAAATTACCTTACGGCGGTCGGCCGGAGTGAGGTTGTTGCCGGAGAAGGGACGATGGTCGGAGTTTGGGATGGTGGCTGACTAACACAGGAGGAGGATTGAACGACAGACTGTGCGGCGGGTTTAAGCCGAAAAAGATGAATTCATTTGAGTTCTTGATGAACTCAATGAAGATTCATCTAAAACAAGGTGTTTTGGATCTGCTTTGGGGGTAGGTTTCTGGGTTAGAAGTGTTATGGTTCAGAGCGTTTCAGAGTGAGAGAGAACGAAGAGAGCGAGAGGGTTCAATGTAAATGGCCGAGTTAACTCGTTTTTCAGGCCATTTATAGGCTCAGCTAAACGATACCATTTTGGTGCCGGGTCAACTCAACCCGCGCGTTTTCAAATGGGTTGGGTTTGACCTGCGTGTTTTCATTTGGGCCATGTTTGGTTTTTGCCCAAAACCTTGTTTTTTTTTCCTCAATTTGGTTCTTAATTCCCCTTAAATTGACCCCATGCTTTGCATTTCTTTCAATTAAGTCCCCATTTCCCTAATTGTACCCCTTAAGTCTGAATTGTCTCATTTGGGCCACCTGGAACTTTGTAACTGGCATTTAGTTTTGTAATTTTCTCAATTTAGTCCCTATATATTAAAAACCAGTTTAAATGTCTAATTTATTTTATTTTAATTAATTATTTAATTGTTTTAATTAAATTTAATTAATTTATATGTTTGCTTGCATGTTTTAAAGTTAGCATATAGAATTTTATGTTAGATAATTAAATGCACTTAGATATTAATTAATCGAGCCTTTAGTTTAGGTTTCTTTAATTAGGGTTCAATAATTAAATATGGAAGATAATTGTAGATATTAAAAGTATATTGAATATGATTTTAGAATCCAAATATGGATGATGTTCCATTGTTTACAATGGGGTGTTATCACATGGATTTCTTTAAATTATATTTAATATACTTCTTACTTAAAATTGATTATTAATTTAATTCATTTTAGCTAAAATCAAATAATTAATAACTAATACATTGTAGTTAATTAAATGTATATTGAATAGAATCTTTGAGGTTCAAATCTGGATGGTGTTCCATTGTTTACAATGGGGTGTTATCTCAGTTTTGGTCATAAAGGTGTATATTAGATATCCATTTTCACTTATAATATTGATTTAATTATTTGTTAGAGCCGTAATTAGGACTAGAACTTTAATTGATTAGAAAGAATTAATTAATTAGGAATGTGATTAATTTAAGGGCTTTAAATATATGGAAGGTGTTCATGAAAATGACATTTTCTCATAAAAGCCATTAAATTAATTAACATTCACAGATTTAAATAATCAATTAAATAGAGCTTTTTAGAAATATAACTTAAAATTGACAAGAGAATAAAATATAATTCATTAAAACCTTTTATGTTGAAAATTTATTTTTAAAATACGAATGGGGGTGCCACCTAACGGGGTTCCTTTAATCTCGTATTCAAACAAAATGAATTTCTTTATAAAAGGATATCTACATTCGGAAATTTGAAAACACAACTTATGTACAATTAGCTAGTTTCAACCCTGAATTAATTATTTTAAAACATATTTGGCAATTATTAAAAAAACAGTTCAATTCAGGGTGAAAACTAGGTTCGATATCTAGGCCGTTTCTTGACTTTAAAATCTTTACACGATTACCGATTATTCTTATTAGCAAAGTAATTTATCTTTTCTACATTATCTTTATTCTCTTACAATGCTAATGCCTTATTTTGCTTTATCCATATACAATTCACCATAAAAAATGATTACTTATCTATCATTTAGTCTAATTTAATGCATCATACTCTACTAGAAATTAAATAATTACATGCCCACTAGAGATTATCATAAGCTAGAATATCTTACTGATGTTTTGCATATTGAAGCTTGATCAACATGCTCGGCTCCTCTTCAAATACTCCATCTCAATCTACGTGTGAAATAAACACACGCTAAGTACGAACTTAGTGAGGCAAAACTTATATCAAAGTAAAGCACTTTAATTTTAATAAAAATTGCATAATAAATAAAATACTGAATATAACATATATAAAATCTTTATAATACATGATACTTTCCAAAAACCTGATATTTATATAAAAAATACATACTTCGTAATACCATAATATAGCCCAAGGTAAATATTAAATACTTTAAAAGTACTATTCTTTATTGCTTGCAGACACAATAAAGTGCCTATAACATATATGACACTTTAAAGTCCTGTTAACTTTATGATGCACATTGAAGTGTCAATAACTTTATAATACTCTTTGTTGCGAGTAATAAGTGCTACGCAAATGTGCAAGTATACATGTCGCAAGTTATAGTATAAAAGATATCGTCTCCACAGGGATTGGTGCCACTTCAAGAATCTAGTCTCTTACACTGTAAAAAGTAAAAACACAAGTAAAGGATTATAGGAGTTTAACTAATGACTAATCTAGAAAGCAATAAAGTAAAAGAAAAGATGAATTCAAATGAGAGAGAGATAGGCCAGGTTATCGTGAGTTGATGTGTAATAGCCGATTGGATCGTTTTGGTAAAAGAGTGCACGGGCAACTCAGTTGTCGTGGCAACTTGCACAACGGGGTTGCCTTGGCAACTAATCGATGGTTGTCTGGGCAACTAGTTGGGCAACTACTTGGGCGTCTGGGCAGCAACCTTCAAGGTTCGGCAGAGCGTTCTTCAATGGTTTCTTCTTATCCCTAAGTCGAAACTCTAGCTACTTGTGCATGCCTTGATAATACATCCCTGCGTGAATCAAGGGTGAACAACAACCAATCTTGCGCTCCTCTTAGCCGTTGAAATCCTTAACTTATTCCTAAGCCGGATTAATCTTCACCATCAATAGATTGAATAAAGATCATATTCATTCGTTTCTTGAATCTAACTCTCCCGATATTAGATAAATAGATGAAATCACGAGATCTTCTCCCAATTCACTCGCAAACAAGAATAAGAACCAATAATGAATAAACCTTGAAATAGAAAAGTGCAAACTCTTATTACCTAAACAAAAACCAATAGTTTCTCACAACCACAAAACACAATAACCATAGCCAAGTAGATTTAGTTCATGGCTAGGTTCCAAAGAAACACAAGATAAACAATCCCTAGCATGAACTCAATCGAACAAGAAAGAAAATGATGAAAGAGGAGGCTTGTCGAAATCCTCCTTGCCCTTTATGCTTGTCGAAAATTCTCTCCTCTTGCCCTACTTGGACTTGTCGAAATTTTCCTATTGCTCTCCCCTGGACTTGTCGAAATCTCCTTGCTATTTATAGGGCTAGGCCAAAGTCCTTCTTTGAGGAGGAGTTTGAGTTGGAATTAAATTATCTTTAAAGAATATAATTCTTTATTATAATTATATTCCTATTAGAACTTCTCCTATCTTCTTGGAATTTAATTCTTCTTTAATCTCTGCATGGCAATCAAATTCCTTTGGGCTTGGGCCTTGCTCCATGTCATCTTGGGCTTGTATAGTCATCAATTTCGACATCCCTATTGCATTTTCTCTTTGTCGACAATTGCCATGGCAACTGGCTCGACGTCTCCTTCATGCATTGACCTGGCAACTAGCTCGGCATATCCTTCATGCATTGCCCTGACAACTAGCTCGGCATTGCTTTGGCAAGTGATCCTGCACATACACACATAAAGCACACCAAAGCAGCATCTTTTCCACAAAAACTACCAAGTTATGTAATCAAGCTCAACGATGGAAGGAAACATGGATTAATGCATGAATAGCTAACTATGCAACTAATATGAGCCTAAGTCTAACAATAATATGAGTAAAAAGGGTAAGAAAAATAGTACTTTTGAACACTTATCACACCCCCAGACTCGAACTATTGCTTGTCCTCAAGCAATGCAAACTCAGAATTACCTGCCAAGACTTCAATTTTCACAAACTTAGCTTTGAACTTGATTTCAATTCTCTGAACCGGGGCACAAAGTATGATTGGCTTTTTATTTTTCGGAAAACTTAGGAGTTACTCGGAATCAAACTATAATGCTTGTGAGTGTGTGCGGAGTTGTGTGCAAGTTGATTTTTCAGATTCTATGCAAACAAGAGGTTTTCAAATTGCTTCATTGGGTTCTTTTTAACATGTTTTAACTAGAGCCAGTTTTGGGCACCTCTAGTGTTTTGTTTTTAGTTTTATTAAGTTAATTTAATCGACTAGAGCCGGTTTCGGGCACCTCTAGTTAAATTTTTTAACACATCCTAGAGCCAGTTTCGGGCACCTCTAGTGATCAATTTTTTTAGCACATACTAGAGCCAATTTCGGACACCTCTAGCATTCATCCAATTTTTATTCTAATCCCCCAATTTGTTAATTATCAACCTAAGTTCACTAGAATTCCTTAAATCAATCAAACCACAATAGTGTTTCATCAAATTTAGCATCATAGTAAAATTCTAAGTTTTTCCATGGTTATCCTAGAATAAAAATTCTATCAATTAAGTGCATTGGCAAAGTCATCATCGAATATTCATCAAATCTAAGCAATTCTTGTTCCAATTAAAGGCATGGCAAGCAATTTATGTATCCTAAATGTAATACTTAAGATGAATGTAACTAAACATGGTAACTACTAATAACAATCCCCCCAAACTCGAGTGAGACATTGTCCTCAATGCATGCTTTAAAGAAAAATAAAAATAAAAATAACGAAAAATAAAATGCATACGAGGACTTACTCCGAGAGTTCGTCATCGTAGATGATTAGTTTCTTTTTGGTCGGTGTCTTGATTCTCTTGCTTGAACATGATGGTTGTTTTCTTGTTGCCAGGATTTCTTTAGCTTTGGTTGTCGTGGCATTTTCAGGGTTGGTTGCCGTGGCATCTTCTTCATTGGTTGCCGGGGCAAGGATCTCGGCAGTAAATTTCATTAGCATAGTAATTGTGAGTCTTGTTGTGAAAAAGAAAACAAAGAAAACCTGAAAACTAAAGATAATGAAGAAAAATAAAATATCTCTTAAAAATAAAAATGAAAATAAAAAGAAAAAAAAAAAAATATTGAAAGGAGAGGATGCTCATGCATCTCCCCGGCAACGGTGCCAAAAATTTGTTGCGCATAATAAGTGCTACGCAAATGTGCAAGTATACACGTCGCAAGTTATAGTATAAAAGATATCGTCTCCACATGGGCACCATTGTAGTGCTTCAATCTTTGTCCATTAACTTTGAATTCATGGTTGTCAGAAATGGACTTGATTATCACAGCACCATGAGAGAATGGTTTGACGACTTCGAATGGTCCCGGCCATCTTGATTTCAGCTTTCCTGGGAAAAGTTTTAGCCGAGAATTGAATAGGAGAACTAGTTGCCCTGGCGTGAATTGTCGTGGCAATAGTTTCTTGTCATGCCATCGCTTTGTTTTCTCCTTGTAGATTCGTGCATTGTTATAGGCGAGTGCACGAAATTCTTCTATCTCGTTGAGGTCCATCAAACGCTTTTGTCCGGCACTTTCCCAATCCATATTCACGGTCTTGATTGCCCAGTACGCCTTGTGTTCAATTTCCACCGGTAGATGACATGTTTTACCATAGACAAGTCGAAAGGGGGACATACCTAAGGGTGTTTTGAATGCAGTGCGATATGCCCAAAGTGCGTCATCTAGTCTTAATGACCAATCCTTCCTAGAGGGATTTACGACTTTCTCGAGTATTCCCTTCAACTCCCGGTTGGATATTTCTGCTTACCCGTTGGTTTGTGGGTGATATGCCGTGGCGATCTTGTGTGATATGCCGAAGCATTGCAACATCTTGGCAATTAGTCTGTTGTCAAAATGCTTGCCTTCGTCACTGATAATTGCTCTTGGCATCCCAAACCGTGTAAATATGTTTTTCTGCAAGAATCGTTGCACGGTCTTAGAATCGTTGTTGGGAACTGCAGCTGCCTCTACCCATTTAGACACGTAGTCGACAGCAAGTAGAATGTAGAGGTTGCCGAATGAAGATGGGAAAGGTCCAATAAAATCGATCCCCCACACATCGAACAATTCCACCTCGATGATGTTCTGGAGCGGCATCTCATGTCGTCTAGAGATATTGCCCGTTCTCTGGCAACGATCACATTGCTTGTAAAAGTCTTGAGCATCTTTGTACAATGTTGGCCAATACAAACCGGATTGCAAAACTTTGGCCGCGGTACGAGTTCCTCCAAAATGTCCTCCATAGGGTGAAGAATGGCATTGCCGGAGTACATTCTGTTGCTCTTCTTCAGGAACACATCGGCGTATAACCTGATCTGCACATTGTTTAAACAAAAGAGGCTCGTCCCAAAAGTAATGCTTAGCATCATGGCGGAACCGCTTCTTCCCTTGGTGAGTAATGTCATAAGGAAAAATACCACAAACAAAGAAGTTAACTAAATTCGCGTACCAGGGTATTGTCGAGGCATGTGCTGTCGTGGCGACTGCTCCCAGAATTGTCGAGGCGTGCGCGTCAAAGACTGCTGCAGCGTCGAGAGTTGCCGAGGCAACTAAAATTTGTTCATCCGGGAATGCATCGCATATCTCTAGATCCGCGTCCTCCTCCCTATTGCGTTCCAAACGTGATAAGTGATCGGCCACTTGATTTTCTGTTCCTTTCCTGTCCTTAATTTCAATATCAAATTCTTGTAAAAGTAATATCCAACGAATCAAACGAGGTTTAGCATCCTTTTTAGCAAATAAGTATTTGATTGCCGAATGGTCCGTATGAACAATTACCTTTGTACCAATTAAATAGGATCGGAACTTGTCAAATGTGAAAACTACAGCTAGTAACTCTTTCTCCGTTGTTGTGTAATTCACTTGAGCACCATTAAGAGTTTTACTAGAGTAGTATATCACATGGAAGGTCTTACCTGTGCGTTGGCCTAGGAATACTCCTACCGCGAAATCACTTGCATCACACATGAGCTCAAAAGGTAGCGCTCAATCTGGTGGAACGACAATGGGTGCCGAGGCAAGCTTTTTCTTTAGGGTTTCGAATGCTTTGGTGCAAGAATCATCAAAATCGAAGACTTTATCCTGTTCAAGCAGATTACACAAGGGTTTAGTGATTTTAGAAAAATTATGAATGAATCTCCTGTAAAAACCTGCATGTCCGAGAAAACTTCGAATTCCTTTAACCGAACTTGGTGGGGGTAATCTCTCGATCACGTCCACCTTGGCTTTGTCTACTTCAATTCCCTTGGATGAAATCTTGTGGCCGAGCACTATTCCTTCATCTACCATAAAATGGTATTTCTCCCAATTGAGGACTAAATTCGTTTCTTCGCATCTTGCTAACACCCTCTCTAAATTGCCGAGACAGCCGTCGAAGTCATTACCAAAAACCGAAAAATCATCCATGAAGATCTCAAGGAAGTCTTCGACCATGTCTGAAAAGAGTGCCATCATGCATCTTTGGAAGGTTGCCGGGGCGTTACACAATCTGAACGGCATCCTTCGGAAGGCATAAGTACCGTATGGGCATGCGAAGGTTGTCTTTTCTTGAACTTCTGGTGCTATGGCAATCTGATTGTAACCTGAATAACCATCAAGAAAACAATAAAAGGGTTTACCTGCAAGACGGTCAAGCATTTGATCAATAAAGGGTAATGGGAAGTGATCTTTCCTGGTGGCTTTGTTTAGCTTTCGATAGTCCATACAAACCCTCCAACCGGTCACAGTCTTGGTTGGGATAAGTTCATTATTTTCATTGCTTACCACTGTTATACCTCCTTTTTTCGGTACACATTGTACCGGACTTACCCATGTACTATCAGAGATAGGGTATATAATGCCGGCGTCAAGCCACTTGATGATTTCTTTCATTACAACCCCTTTCATGGCATGATTCAGTCTCCTCTGGGCCTCAATTGAAGGTTTGTGATCATCTTCCAACAAAATCTTGTGCATGCACACTGCCGGGCTAATTCCGTTCAAGTCGGTAATTGTCCACCCTATTACCTTTTTGTGTAGCTTCAATATCTTGATCAGCTTCTTTTCCTGCTCAGGCTATAACTTAGAAGAAATAATTACAGGCAATGTATTATTGGTTCCTAGGTATGCATATTTTAGTTGCTCTGGCAATTGTTTCAACTCAAGAATCGGTGGTTGTTCAATAGAGGGTTTTTCAAGCTTACCTTCCTTACCTGAGTAATCCAGTGGTTCAAAGTATGTACCTGGTCGATTGACTAGCCAATTTGCCTCTTCTTGTTGTTCCTCATCGACCGGTTCTTCATACTCCTCAGGTTCCTCTTGATCGGCAATGTAGTTGCCGAGGCAACTAAATTCCTCGTCGAAGTTAAACTCTGCCGTGGCATGAAGAAGTTGGCATTCTTCTGGATCATCGGCATGCCTTCGTGTTTGGAACACATTTAGTTTAACTTGCTGGTCATTCACCCTCATTGTGAGTTCTCCCTTTTCAACATCGATCAAGGTTCTCCTTGTTGCTAGGAATGGTCTCCCGAGAATGATGGGTGTATGCTCATCTGCTTCACAATCCAAAACAATAAAGTCAGCGGGAAAAATAAATTTATCAACTTTTACCAGTATGTCCTCGATTTTTCCCTCTGGATGCACATAGGATCTGTCGGCTAGCTGCAGCATGACTGTTGTAGGTCTTGCCTTCCCGATTCCTAGTTTCTGGAAAACCAATTTAGGCATCAAGTTTATGCTAGCCCCAAGGTCGCATAATGCTTTCCCGACATAGTGATTTCCAATGGAACAGGGTATTGTGAAACTTCCGGGATCCTTCAACTTGGGTGGCATACGATTGTGCAACATTGCCATGCATCCCTCTGTTGCGGCAACTGTTTCGAACTCTCCTAGCCTTGTTCTCTTGGACACAATGTCTTTAAGAAACTTGGAATAGTTTGGCATTTGTTCAATTGCTTCCACCAATGGCAAGTTGATGTGGACTTGCTTTAGGATATCAAGAAACTTCTTGAATTGGTATTCTTGCTTTTGTCGCTTCAAACTTTGTGGGAATGGTGGTGGAAGTCGAATATCTTTGATCATTTCATTGGTTTGGAACCTGATTGATGGTATTGCCGGGACATATGAAGTTGCCGAGGCGTTATCAACTGGGTTGCCGAGGCATGCTTTTCACAAGTTGCCGAGGCGTCTTTATCGTCGGTTGCCAAGGCATGCTTATTGCCGGTTGCCGCGGCAATTCCTGGTTCAGCATCTAAGGCTTTGCCGCTAGGTTCGTCTTGATCTTTTTGTGGAGTTTTGTTTGACGAGCGGGTTTGAACCTCTCTAAGTTGTTGGCCACTTCTAGTGGTGATCGCCTTACATTGTTCATGGCCAGTTCCTCTTGCGACTTCAGTATCGCTAGGTAAACCTCCTTGTGGTCTAGTATTCAGATTTTGAGCAAACTGTCCGACTTAATTTTCCAATGATTTGATTGCCGCCTCTTGGTTTTGCAATCTCATCTCGGTCCTGTTAATAAAAGCATCAGTTCTTTTTATGAAATTACTATTCTCAGCCATATAAGATTCAGTTTTCATCATAAAAGCATTTAGAGAATTTTCCAAAGAACTAGATGTTGTCGGTTGTTCTTCGCGGCATACATTGCCGTGGCATATTCTCTGGAATCCCGATGCTTGTGTATTCGATTGTTCGGTTTAGAGCATTGTTGGGATTACTCCATGAAAAATTCGAGTGCTTCTTCCAATTTGGATTGTATGTATTGGCCATCACATTGTTGTTTTGATTGTAATTCCCCACATAGAAATTTGGATTCGGATTCTCGCATACATTCGAAGAATTATGGTTATCACCACATAACTCACAAAAAGAATCCATTACCTTGACTTCATGTGTGTTGTTTGGTTTTTGCATGTTCTGGACCATCTTGGTTAAAGCGGCCAATTGTGCGAAATTGAATCGATGATCCTAGTTCATGTATTGTGGCTTAGCGTCTAACTCCTCCTCTTCTAGTAGATGGGAATTGATAATCATTCTTGGCCAGCCTGTTTAAAATTTGCATTGCTTCTTCCGGCGACTTATCTAGGAGTATGCCGTTTGCCGAGGCATCTAGCATCATCCTTGTTGGTGTATTCACGGCGTTGTAAAACATTGTTACTTGAGTCCACCGGGAATCCGTGTAGGAGGCATTTGTGTAGAAGTTCTCTATATCGCTCCCAAGCCTCGTACATAGATTTCATCATCCTGCCTGAAAAAAGAAGTAATGTCGTTACGAAGCTTATCAGTCAAATTTGTAGGATTAAATCTAGCAAGGAAATCACGACAAAGATCAGTCCAAGATGCTATAGATCCGCAGAATGCTATTCAACCATGCTTTCGCCCCTATCCCTCGGTGAATAGGGAATAATCTTAATCGTAATACATCGGGGGTGACTCCGTGTATCTTGAACGAGTTGCAAATCTCGAGGAAGGATTTCAGATGTTGTCGTGCATCTTGATTCTTTGAGCCGCCAAATTGACCTATTGTGTTGATCATATTAAACATTACGGTTTCAACTCAAAGTGGTCGGCTTCAATTTCAGGTCGCGACAACTCTCGGGTTAAGTCCATCAAGATCTTCTTCAAGATAGTCTCGAATAGTTCTTTTTCGTGCAAGAATCACTCCTCCTCCGCTCGAACATCTTGATTCATATTGCCGTCTTGATTTGCCATTGCTTCTCTTATCCTTCGTCTAAGTCTTTGTAAGGTTCGTTCGATTTACGGATCAAAGGGATATTCGGTGAAGTCGGTCTGCATACCCTGGTCATATACCAATGCAAAACCAAAGTTTGTTAGCCCTTTGAATTTTAAACAAGACAAGTAAAAAGAAAGTGCAAGAAAATAAAAACAAAGTCGCTATTGCCAATCCCCGGCAACGGCGCCAAAAACTTGTTGCGCGTAATAAGTGCTGCTACGCAAATGTGCAAGTATACACGTCGCAAGTTATAGTATAAAAGATATCGTCTCAACAGGATTGGTGCCACTTCAAGAATCTAGTCTCTTGCTTTGTAAAAGTAAAAACACAAGTAAAAGATTATAGGAGTTTAACTAATAACTAATCTAGAAAGCAATAAAGTAAAAGAAAAGATGAATTCAAATGAGAGAGAGATAGGCCAGGTTATCGTGAGTTGAGGTGTGATAGCCGATTGGATCGTTTTGGTAAAAGAGTGCACGGCAACTCGGTTGCCGTGGCAACTTACACAACGGGTTGCCTTGGCAACTAATCGATGGTTGCCTGGGCAACTACTTGGGCGTCTCGGGCAGCAACCTTCAAGGTTCGGCAGAGCGTTCTTCAATGGTTTCTTCTTATCCCTAAGTCGAAACTCTAGCTACTTGTGCATGCCTTGATAATACATCTCTGCGTGAATCAAGGGTGAACAACAACCAATCTTGCACTCCTCTTAGCCGTTGAAATCCTTAACTTATTCCTAAGCCGGATTAATCTTCACCATCAATAGATTGAATAAAGATCATATTCATTCGTTTCTTGAATCTAACTCTCCCGATATTAGATAAATAGATGAAATCACGAGATTCTCTCCCAATTCACTCGCAAACAAGAATAAGAACCAAGAATGAATAAACCTTGAAATAGAAAAGTGCAAACTCTTATTACCTAAACAAAAACCAATAGTTTCTCACAACCACAAAACACAATAACCATAGCCAAGTAGATTTAGTTCATGGCTAGGTTCCAAAGAAACACAAGATAAACAATCCCTAGCATGAACTCAATCGAACAAGAAAGAAAATGATGAAGGAGGAGGCTTGTCGAAATCCTCATTGCCCTTGATGCTTGTCGAAAATTCTCTCCTCTTGCCCTACTTGGACTTGTCGAAATTTCCCTATTGCTCTCCCCTGGACTTGTCGAAATCTCCTTTCTATTTATAGGGCTAGGCCAAAGTCCTTCTTTGAGGGGGAGTTTGAGTTGGAATTAAATTGTCTTTAAAGAATATAATTCTTTATTATAAATATATTCCTATTAGAACTTCTCCTATCTTCTTGGAATTTAATTCTTCTTTAATCTCTGCATGGCAATCAAATTCCTTTGGGCTTGGGCCTTGCTCCATGTCATCTTGGGCTTGTATAGTCATCAATTTCGACATCCCTATTGCATTTTCTCTTTGTCGACAATTGCCATGGCAACTGGCTCGGCGTCTCCTTCATGCATTCCCTGGCAACTAGCTCGGCATATCCTTCATGCATTGCCCTGGCAACTAGCTCGGCATTGCTTTGGCAAGTGAACCTGCACATACACACACAAAGCACACCAAAGCAGCATCTTTTCCACAAAAACTACCAAGTTATGTAATCAAGCTCAACGATGGAAGGAAACATGGATTAATGCATGAATAGCTAACTATGCAACTAATATTACGGTTGATGGTGCCTTTAAACAAACTAACCAACTTATACAGTTGATGGTGCCTTTAAATCACCTAATCCATAATCGAATAATATATTTTTACATTACCAAGGGCAACCTTAAAAACATTTCCTGCAATTAAGGCCAAATAACACAATACCCATACATACATCACGTAAAACATTTTATATTGGAACAGTTCATACCCCAATATGCTTTATAATATTCATGGTATACTGCCATAATCTGTAAATCATTAAAATAAAGTACCATGCTAAAAACATATATGCACTCACCTGGGCCATTTATTAGCTTGCCTCACTAAGCTCTACTCGATCCTTTCCTTCATAATACCTCGACCCTTCTTTTGATACAAATCAAACTTCATTGACCACATAAATACGAATAACATTCGTTAGATTTAAATCTAACAATACTTTAAACATGCTATCGAATCTAGTCATTCGAATATACAAAATTTCCAAAAGTTTTTTCCTTCGTTCCTTATACTGTCCAAAACTCATTTTGGTCCTTAGTAACCATTTAGAACTTCCATTAACCCTTTTCAAGCTTACTAATTAACCTTAGATACAAAATGTATCAATTCTCATTTTCTGGCAGATTGCACTACCTTCAAAGAAATATTTCTATAAAATATTCTAAAGCTCAGAATTCGATTCCGTTTGTTCTGAAAGAAACTATATTCAGTAAGATTTTCAACGATATAAATTAATAGCCCAAATTCAACTTGTACGATTTATGGCAAATTTTCAAAGTCAATTACAATGCTGAAATTCGGAATAGACTGGTGCTATATTTTCTGACTTTTCGTCACTTAAAAATTCATATCTTTTGACTCAGAACTCGACATCAGTTTCCGTTTATTGGAGGAGAAACTAGACGAACAAATCTTTACATCGGTACAAAATTCACCTTCTAAACATTTTTGTAGAATTTATGGTGAATTTTCAAACTTACTGCCAAAACCAATCTTCTACATAGCTTTCCATAATAAACTTCTAATTTATACTAACTTCTTCTTATTTTTCTTCTTGTCAATTTAGTCCCATCACTTGCTTCAAACCACTAAGGTATCACTTTCTTCATCAAATAAATATTCAAAAATAATTCCCTTTAATTTTTCGTTCTTTCCGAAATAGTCACTAAAAATGCAAAGATGAGGATTCAAACTTCTTAACCTTGCAAATTAGTCCTCAAATCAACATTAGTACTTGAATTCTATTATTTCAACTAAAAATCAGATTTAATCCTTATCAAAAAACCTCATTTCTGAATTGGTCACTTAACTTTGACAATTTGTCAAAATGGTCACTAGTTCGATTCTACACTGGTTTAACATTCTAACATCAATTTCACATCTTCAACATCATTAATGACATAAATACACTTCAATTCCATACAAATTCAGATTTGGTCCTCTAACTTTTAAGATTGTCGAATTGGTCCCTACAAATTAATTTAGGGATTTGCTTCCAAACAACAAATCAAGCTTACTAAATCATAACTCCAACATCACAACCCCTAAATTAAACTTGAATCCATAAACCCTAATCATCTTCATAATAATCAAAACATGTAAAGTTTAAATCCCAACTCAATAACATGATTTTAACATCACACAAACTTGGTTTCAACTTGAATTTCATCATGAAATCATAAAATCTCAAAACCCCCAATTTAGTCCAAAACCCTAATTTCTTTCTCATGAAAATTCTCATAAATCAAGCATGAATTCCATGAATTATTGATATAAAAAATAGAGCTTGAAGAGTATAACAACTTTGTAGCTGAAAAGAATACCTGAAAATCGAGTTTCGGGGCTTGAATCGAACTTGGAAAAATTTTATCCATTTTTCTTTCTTTCTTCCCCTCATATTTCGAAATTTTAAGATGAAGAATGGTCTTCATCTTTTATTTTTCATCCAATTTGGCCACATGTCTTGTATAAATGAATTTTAAATTCATTTAGATAATGAAATTACTAAAATGCCCATTTAATCCAATGGTTGATATTGATCTTATCATCAATCAAGGGCCAAGATTAAATCTCCCATTTCCTCTTTCCAAAATTTTCCCTTATAACTTTATAAATATTTCAAAATTTCCATTAGGGACAAATGACCAATTTGCCCACCAACTAGTTTTTATTTACTAATTTGTCATTCTTGTAAAAATTCAACTATGTCTAGTTGGAATCCAACCAAATATAATAAAATATTCATAAAATAGCATTTTATAAATTTTCCATGGCTTTTGGACCAGCCTCTGAAATTCCAGTTCGATCTGATTTCCCGATATTCATAAAATACTTCTACTGCGATTTTACCTTTTCCGAGCTATTGGATTTATTCCGAAAATTCTATATTTCTATATTCGGGAAATAAATTCTATTATCCCATAAAAACTTCCTTTTTCAAGGACTTAGACTGAATTTTCTTAACTCAGTCTATTTTCCCGATACTTATCGAAAACCTTCAAAGAATAAAATTCCTCTTAGAATTCCTTTATCGATAATCCATACGAATTTTCTCTACTCTTACTGAGTCCAAAATATCGATCAGGAATACTTTTATGGGACCTTCCCGAAGGTCACCCATCTTTATATTTTTCTGGCGTGAGCACGCTTAATAATTTTATTCGATCCATATTCAGTACCTTTTACTGCATTTTAACTCTTAAAACTGATATCAAGGTACTTATTTCAATCCCTCTTATACTGAATGAAATTACTTGTTGGGTAAATTTACACTTTAGTCCCCAAACTTTTCTAAAGTTTATACTTTAACCCCAGAACTTTCAAAATTTACATTTTGGTCACTAGCCAAAATTTGGGATATTACACTAAGGATGTTATATAAGTTCACGTTGAAATGTAAGTTTTATTTTGTTGCTTTTTTATTTATTGTTAATTTACTTAACATTTCTGAACATATAAACAAACACGTTTGCGAACACTTAAACAAACACGTTTGTGAACACTTAAACGAACACGTCCGCGAACGAATAAACGAACACGTTCGCGAACACTTAAACGAATACGTTTGTGAACACTTAAACGGACACGTTCGCGAACACTTAAACGAACACGTTCACGAGCACTTAAACGAACACGTTAATGAACACTAAACAAACGAACACGAACACCTTCAAAAATAAATAAGCAAACATGAGCACAATATTAAAAATTTAAACGAATACGAACCGAACATAAACACCTTTAAAAATAAACAAACGAACATGAACACGATATTATTCGTTCAAGCTCGGTTCATTTACACCCTTAATCAAAAACTCCACCTTGAGACACATGCTTTCCAGTATCTGTAATTAAAAGTGTGGATTAAGTGGTACATAAAAGGGTAAAAATTGAAAACCAAATCGGATTAAAAATATTATATATTATTTTTGTGAGTTATATTTTTATACATAAATTGTGTAAAAAAATTATACAACCCTTTATATTTAAGTTGTAAAAATTAAAGCTTAAATCCCTAACCCCAACACCTAAACCCTAAATTCTAACAAAAAACATTAAATTATACACCCTACTACCAAAACCCTAAACCACAACTTAAATCTCTAAACCCTAAAGCCAAAAAGCTTGCGTAAAACAAACTTATATATCAACGTATTTTTCCTATTTTTATTTACTTTAAAATATCAATTTTTTTGAAACAGAATTTATAAACAGGACTTTGAAATAATAATGCCAAAAAAGGCATGCAATAAATTGATTTAGTCAAAATCTAATCTAAAATTAATATAATAAAAACAGAAACCAAACCGATTAGAACCAAAGTTTGGAATTTTGATTTGAACTATACGACTTTGATAACGATGATATATCAAATGTATTTTTCTACTTCAGCTTGGCTGATTGTTGTAGAATGCAAACATCCACATTCAGACATGAATCCATATAATCTTGCATAACTCTAAATTCATGTCTTCACACAAAAAAAAAAAACTGCTGTCTCAAAAGCATTATGAACAATGTTCATCGTTTCTATTTTTGCACCCAAAGAACTGAGATCCACTCCCACGTTTTACATGAGCTTTGCATTTGAAAAATCCATCTCAGGATGCTGCAAAAATACCAACAAAAACATTGACCAAATTTTATCAGCTAAAGCTACATATAAAGTTGGTTGGACGAACTAGTTTCGGAAGAGAATAGTTACCTCCGACATGAATTTCTTTAGAATATCCTGCTTTTGAAGCTCATCACTGGTTGGAAGGCCCATGGACTTCTGCCTTTGGTCAAACTGCAACAAGAGCACAATTCGTGGCAGTGCCAACCATGATTTATGATGGATCTAAAGTTTATAAAGTCTAAAATGTAAACACCAGTAAAATTAAAATTGGAAATATAAACAAAAACACAAAAAAACTAGGCAATTTGACATGTTCCCGGACGAGAGCTCGTTTAGCAGATGAAAACCACCCAAAAGCAAAATAAAATAGAAAAGAAAGAACCAATTACCATCATCTTCTCTACAGTTTGCCGTGTTTCGGGATCCAAGTCAGATAGCTTGCTGTTCTCTGGTTCAACTTTCTGAGTGTCAATTTCAGGATCTCCTTTTACCAATGATTTCCACCACTCAATTTGGTTGTGCTTGGTCAAAAGGATCGACAGTGCACAACCATCCTCTACAAGTGCAGGAAAATTTTTAGAACACCGATTAAAGAGAGCGTTATAGGAATTGAATGAGGTATTGTTAGTTTATTTCAACAAAAAGTATCGTCTTAAATGGAATTTCAAGATCACAATGAGATTATATAGAAATTCTAATAATAATGATAAAATCAGGAATAACTAATTGATCAACAATGCCAAGATATTACATAAATATTAAGAAAAGAAGAAGAAATATGCACATTTACAAAAGCAATGTAGTAAAGTTTAAGCAGATCGACTTATTTTCTCAAGACAAAATAAAAGAGAGGTTCAAAAGCATTTGCGTCCACCAACTAAATTGATTTCATGTACAAGTCAAGATTTACTAGGTTGGAATTTAAATATATGTTGCTCCTACTCTTCATTTATTTCAAGTACCTATGTCTAATACATGTGTAGGACATATTTCAGACATGGGTATGGGTATAAGACCATCCAAAGATGCTAGAATATATGGAAAAAAAAATTAATATACTCATATGAGATACATAATCATATCCAACACTCGCAACCGAGCCTGAAAAACATATATTGTTGAAACACTTGCAGGACTAGTAATTGCACACTTGTAAACTCTAGCCGAAGGGGGAAAAGAAAAGTAGAAAGCAAAGTTCAGCTTGCACTTTGCAATACACAACTCATATTTTCTTTGAGATAACATACCTATGCTCCAGTAACAATCATCGGGTTTGACAGCTTGGAAAAGCTCCCCCCGAAATTAAAAGAAGTATGTGACTCTGATGTAAACCAATCAAAAGACTTGCTCTAAAAGCACATGCACTTACATCAATAATAGGAGGCTGGCCCTTGAGTCCAACTTTGAGATGATTCTTCTTTATCTCATATACAACAAATCTTGATTTTGTTCCACTGGGAACTGGAACATTAACAGTGACCTCTTGCAGGGTCTGTGTCCAAGAGTATTTCTCCAGATCAAGACCATTGCCTTTGTTTGGAACTGTCCAAACATTTAGAAAAATGTAAATAATACAGGGAGCAACCTAAGTAGTCTATGAGTTTCATTTTCACATGCCTCTAAGAATACCAAATTCAAAATCTCCAAAGCAAAATTTTAACATATGTTAACACCAACTTAATTATAAACATTTCCCATCCCCCTAACCAATAAAAAGAAGACACCCGTACAACCAAAAGAAACAAAGAATCCCCTTTATTACGGGCATTCCAACAGGGTGAACATCTTTGTAGCCAACTATGGAATTAACAAGCATAACCATGTGTAAAAAAATCATACCATTTACACCTACCATCAGCCCCAACTGTGAGAATGTGCGTCAAAATTAGATGACAAACGGACAAAAAGATAGCAAGAGAGAGAGAGAACATGCAATTCAGCATAAAAGAAGCAATTTGTGAAATCTAGCACCATCAACAACATCCAATACTAGAAGTATTTATGGGAAGTTCAACATTAGTTCAGTGACTGATTGAACATCTATTTCTGAACTCCCTCAATTTCTAAACTTGTTGCTACCTAAAATCATTCACTACTACATTTCTAAGAAAATGTCAAGAAGTTTCAGGTGAATGCAAGACCCTAACCAAGGGAATCAAACCGAACTTACACCAAGACTATCATTAAGCATTTAAGCTTATGCAATCAAACCTCCCCGCTTCAACCAAAAAAATACATACTGGACAAAAGAATCCTACCCGACACGTACCCATGTCCTCACTCCTCTCTAGATAACAAAATAAACATTCACAAATCCCAATTTTTAGTAAAAGACATTCACTCGTGTCGGACACCATTGACACAAATAGCAAGACAAGAGGATAGAGGACATGCATTACATTAAAGGGGTGTAATCGAGCTTGTGTCAAATCCATAAACAGCACATAGCTCAAGCTTGATTATGCGACTCAACTCTTGAAACTTGCTCGAGCTAGGGTTCCTTTCCATATCCGACATACAAGAGCCTCTGCCCAAGTTTAGGTACAGTAAAAAGAAGCAGCATGGTGCTGTTTTTAGCTTCATTCCAAACAAGCAAATCGTGATATAACACAATTAAAACCCTAAATAACCTAGTGAGTAATTACTATCTGAATCCTTTAAACCATTTTCGTCATCTAAAGTTCAAAACACGAAGAATCAAACATTTAGGAATGCAGACCTAAGATTATTACACTTTTAAACAAAGACTCGAATTTCCTTTTTTTTTTCTGCCATCAATGCGTTAGTCTTGCATGAAAAAAATGTAAATAATAAGAAAAAAATTAAAAGAAATTCGAACCTTTCAAACCAGAGCTACTCTCTTCTTCCTTTTTATCGACCTCCATTGGCTCCCTCTCCACTTCTTCCTTGATCTCCTTCTCTTTCTTCACTTCCTCCTTTTTTATCTCCACCTTCGGAGCCGCCTCTTCAACCTTCTTGCTCTTCTCCTTCGCAGCTCTCACAATAGCCGCAATCTCCTTATCAACATTCTCTTTCCGAATAAAATCACTTTCTTTGGCCAGAAAATCGAAAACCTTTTCCAAAAACCCAACTGGATCCGACGGATCCAAGATCGCGTTAAACGGCACCGCTTTCGGCGGCGACGGCAATGAAGAAGTCGAGGGTTTCGCCTCTTCTTCTTGGAACTCGGAGATTATTGCCATGATTTGACTCAGGTGAGTTGAGATGCAGCAGAATGTTGATTTTTTTATCAGCTGTTGAAGAGTCTCCTTAGGGATTATATAATAGGGAGGTGTTGAGCCAACGATGGTTCGAATAAGGTAAGATTACCCACTAATATTAAATTGATTAAAATTTTAATATACAGTTTGTGTAAAATTAATTTTATATATATTTATATTATAAAATTTAAATTTTATAATTTTAATTTTAACCTTAAAAAATTAAGCCTTAAACTCTATACCTTAAATTTTAAACCTTAAACTAAATTTAACTCCTAAAACTAAAAGAAGCAACTTTTAGGGGGTTAGCACATTAATCAATTGAATTTCCTATTAATTTCCCAATGAGACTATTTTGATTTAATTGAGTAAATTACACTAATGGTTACCAGCTTTTAGGGTGTTAGCACTTTAATCAATCGAATCGAATCGAAAAATTTTCATTTACTCTATCGTTAAATCGTTAATGTTTTCGAGTTATTATGCTCACGTACTCACGTATCACTCTCTTTAATAAACTAATAGAATTCAATAAAATATTGGTACATGTCAATCATCGTAGTTATGATTGCAATTGCTGTTTAGAGTGTTGTTGATGTTCTTGCGACTATGGCTGGGAATCCAAGCCACTATTTTGTTCTATTCCAACGTATTTTTGCAAAAAAAATGATAGAAGGATCTCACTTGAGAAGCCGACGGTAAAAGTGGACGACAACGGTTCGATTTCTAAGTAAAGAACATGATTGTTTTCAAGGGAAGTGAAAGTGAGGATCAAATTATAAAAAGTTAAAATTCGTGTTTAACTCTAGAAAATGAAGACCAAGTTGATGAAATGTACATATTTTGAAATTAAAATTATTATTATATCATGCAATGTCATCATCTCTGTTAAAACTTGATGGAAAATGGTTAATGACTAAAATAATAGAAAAAATGTAACTTTTGTGACAGTTTTATCAAAAAAAAAAATAGTGACCAAACTAAGAAAAAACAACAGTTCGTTGACTACCCATTTTTTATTTAGTATTTTATTTGTCTTAACGGATTAATTTGACAAAAACAATAGGATTGTAGGATAAAATTATCCGAAAATTTACATTCCAATGGAAACATAACATTACCTAAGAAAAACCAGGTAATAAGACTATTACCTGAACCAAACACTAAACAACACAAACAAGTGAGATAGAAGCAAACCAATCATAATTTCATGCCAAACCCTAATGATTGATATGCAAAATGGTAGAGAATGCATATTCATGCATCAGATAAAAGATAAGATCTTCAAATATATAAGCAGATTACTGTACATCCTATTAAATATGTCTTTTGATAAGAAAATAATAACTTCGTAACAAAAGATAAGATGAACAAACTTAGAGTATCGGTTAATTATCATACTCAGATTTCAAACGGAAGATTATGGAAAATAAATCATGTCTATTACACATTTCAATAGACGCTGAAAACTTTCCATCCATTCAACATGCCAGAAGGGGTTGGCAGAGGGGGAACACACGACCGAAAATCGTTCAAACAAATCGAGAAGTTGACAAAAACCAATTCAACTAAAGTTTTGTATGCACGGACCGGGGTCGGGATTTTGTTGTTCCTTCCATACCCTTCCGGTAACCCTCAGCTTCAGCTCCTTCCTATCTCCACCAGAGAAGAAAAGTGCCATGTTCCGTTGGATAATCAAACCATCATGGCTGTCCCTCACTTTTCGGTGACTATCACGGATGCTACGTGGGGTACCTTCCCATGTAAGTTTCCGGCCGTTTGCTCCAACCTCAAGGCTGTAGCTATAGTTCCTAGCCTCGGCTTCGTCGCCCATGAAACGGAGAAATGCCATGTAGACTGGGGCCATACCAAGCTGGAAGGCTTCAAAATGAAGGCAGAAATATTGACCAAAAGAATGGAAGACCTAACAAAGTGCAGATAAGCCAGCAGATTAGGATTCGTATTAAGAATATTACTGCAGCTTTTATTAAGCTACTTGCAACATGCTCGACAGTATCCGAGCATCCAAGAAATAACTCATCAAAAGATGACACGAGGGTACTTTTTACTATTGTTTTAGAACGTAGTGGGACTATTTGGAAGATATTATAAAAACTTACTGTTAGCATCCAAGTAGCATTTTCAACTTCTCGAGGGTTGGACTTCACATAACGATGGTTAAATGTGCTTCCCGTGTGCATGTCCACCTTGTGATCATCTCTCAGATGGGCAACCAGGAAGGGAATATCCCCAACAACCGAACACTCCGATCCGGCATAAGGGCAATTGTATGGTCTGAAATTGCAAACTGCCTCGTGTTTGAGTTTGCTATAATAGGAAAATATTTCAGGGCATCCCAGACTACAGTATTTGCAAGGCAATTCAAGGGACTCAGCCACTTTCTCCAATGCTAAACATCGAATATCACCCAGTTCCGATCTACAAGTGGGGCACTGATTGTGTACTCTTACTTTACAGGTAGAACAAAGTGTATGTCCGTTTTGGCACTGCAAAAAAACCGTTGTGTTAAATAATCAAACAAAAATCTAATGATCTCCGAGTTCCATACCATTACAACATTCTCGTGCATAAAATAAAGCAAAAACAGAAAATCTAAAGTTATCCTGGATTTCCGATCTATATCATCTCTTATCTTAGCTAGAGAGCAACAATTAACAAGCAAAACTTCAAATGAAATATTTACAAAAGAAAACATCCTCTGTAAATCCAAAATATTTCTATTTAGGAAAAGACTCTCAGCACGAAAAAGTAACCATTCACACCTTTAGAGTGGAAGTGCAACTTGCAGTTTTTCTTGTCTATTTTAATGAAGTTTTCGGGGAAAGACTTAAACCATCCAAAAGATTTTTCTTAGGAAATTTGATTCGAACGCATTAGGAATCGGATTACTACATTGTCAATTTAGCATCCAACATAAAAAGAATCACATCGGTTAAACTCAAACATGAAATCTAAAAGGGTTTTTTTCACAGTTAATATAAACACAAAGACTCGGTGTTTCCACTATGTATTAGCCACAAGATCAATCCAATGTTCGCTAGATCCAGTTCTAAGTAACAATCATTCAGTTATAAGCATCAATACAAAGTTCATTTCAATCTTATTTGATAACAAACGTTCATAAAAAATATTCAAGAACCCTAATTTCTGAAACAGCCTTCCTAAAGCTATATGCTAAAAGAATCCAGAAATTCAAGCTAAATTTGAATATTACCATAAAACGAACAAAGGGGGTTTAAAATTTCTGAACCTAAATCCAATGAAAATCCCATTTAAATGCAAAGCAAATCTATTCGAACCCATCAACCAACAAAATCAACAAAAAATAGTAAAATTAGCAAAAGAAAACCCGAGATTGCAATACAAAAATACACAATTAAATTGAAAAAATTGAAGACCTGATGGATTGGAGGGTACATAGAATTGGTACAAACAGGGCATTCTAACAATTCATGGACGCTGGTAGCCGGAGTGATCCCCGTAGCACCCACGATATTGTTGACGACATTGCTATTGTTGGCGTTGTGGGTGCCATTGTGAGGCTTTGGTGATGAGAATTGATGGCGACCACGATGGGGATTATGGTGATGGATCTCATCCTTATTCAATCCATCCGAGGACGACACACACTCTATATTATCAAACTCCATTCATACACCGAGACGGAAACCAGCCCCCTCAAAAATCTGAGATTCTGTAATTTATTTGAATCAAAACCCAGAAATTCAAAGGGAAATTACGATATAAAGCCCCGCTGTTGCCTGATTTTTTCTTCTTCTCTCGAAATTCTCTTCATTTTTCACCTATTTTGCCATCTCTGTTTTTGCTTCTTCAAATATGAATTAGAGGAGGAAGAAGGGGAAAATGAAATTGGGAAAGAAAAAAATGTACTCCCCGTAACCAAACAGCCTCTTTCTACTCTTCTCAAGCAATTATTTTCTTTGTTGGTTTCCCTTTTTCACTGTTTTATTATTCAAATGCTAAATAATGATTTTTCTACAACTCCCAATTTTACGAGAAATTATATTATGAGTATAATTTATCACATTAGTTATAGTCTTAATTAATAAATATTAGTTATTACATTATTTTTTATTATATAATAATTTTAAAAAATTATTTTTTAAATGACATATAAAAAATATTAATAAAGATTCACTAATTGGAAAAAATAATATAGAAAATAATGATGTAATTAATAATTTTTATTGGTTGGAACTATGGTTGATATGGTAAGCCAAACCCATGATATAATTTTTCTAATTTTATAGACAAAATATAGAGTAAAGTTCACTCACCGAATGTCATTAAACTATCAAAATGGATGTTAAAATTTAATTTTTATTATAAATTGGACACTAAATGTAAAAAGAAGTTAACCATCTAACGGTGGGTTAATTAGCGGGTAAGTAATATATTAGTTGTTATAAAATAGTCATTGAATGTTATAAATATTATAAAATGATCATTAAATTATTTAATTATTATATAATAATAAATTTATTATTTATTTCTTACGAAATAGTCATTGAATTATATTAATCTTTTAGCTAACAAAACCTTCATAGTTGGGATTGACACTTCGTGCATCGAAAAATTAATTTTTGTTGTGGAGGTCAGTTCGAAAAATTAATTTTTTTTTGTAATAATACTTTTATCGCTCTACGTCAATATTTTTTAAAGATAGTGACCGTAATGAAAGCGAATTAAAAGTTTAATGATTATAATATAAATTTTAAAAGTTTAATTTCTACCTAGAGAAGGGGGAGTTTGCTCTTAATAGGCTTCAAACCCACAATCTAAAAGAGAGGAGAATGTGTTAACTGAGAGCTTTAACCACTTGCTCTAGAGATTATTGACACATATATTCGAGTTCTTGAAAATACAATATCATTAAATACTTAATGAGAGAGCTTTCATGAGTCAACAATATATTTTTTAACACTATATAAATATGGTTAATTTTTAATTTTTTAATAATTTATAATTTATCATTGTATATATTTTTATATTTTATTTTAACATGTTTTTCGAAAATTTTAATATTTCTAACTTTAAATATTTATATATATATATATTTTTATTTTTAATATTTAAAATTTTATAATTTCTAAGATCTTGGTTTATTTACTTAAAAATTACTCGATCAAAAATTCAATTAAATCCTTGAATTTTATCAAAAGAATTAATATTAATACTGTTGATCACTTGCATAAACACTATAACAACTAATGATAATTTGTATGTATGAAAGAACATCTATACAATTAGAGGAATTGAACTAAGTTGATGAAACTAAAAAATATTTAATTATTTGGTTGTATTGTGACCGTTCGAGTCGTCGTCTTCACAGTTTTCACATAAGGAATATTCATATTACAAATGACCTGACTATGTAGGGTGGAGAGGAACAATTGCTTTCTACCCTAATTTTTTTTTTAGTTTTATCTTCTTATATAAATTTTTTACAAATTAATTTGGAATTAAATAGCATAAAAAATAAATCTCTTTTATTATTATATTTTTATTCTTCCAAAAACTCTTCATAAAACTCTTAGAATTTAATCTCTTCTTGGAACTCCAACTCTTCTATGATTTATCCTTGCTTTTCGCAATTATCTCGAATTAAATGGATTTATCCTTCAAGGAATCAGCAGCTCTCCTTCTTCTTATCTTCAATTGCTCTGGCAATTTTCTACTTGCTTGGCAATTAGATCCTGCACACACAAAAACACATACCAGCATCACCTTTTTCCACAAAAATCAACCGAATTATGTAATCAAAATGACAGTGAAGGAAACAATGCAATTATGCATGAATGACTAAAAATGCAACTAGAATGAACCTAAGTCTAACAATAATTAAGAGTAAATAGGGTAAAAATATAGTACTTTTACACACTTATCATTTTACACACTTATCAGTTAGCAAGGTGATTTGTTTTACATATAGCTTAAATGTTATCATTCAAACTTCTGATGATTCCAATCATGTATAATGTTAAACCGAAAAGACACTGCATGTTCACTCTGCTCAGATAGATTAAAGCATGCAATTTTAGTAATCTTAAATGATGACTTTAGTCTACATATTTGTTAATTGCAGGGCTATGCATGGGGAATAACAACGGTTGAAGGCGGATATTGATACGAGCATGAGAGAAGTCAAAATAATCATCTTGGAAAAGAAGTTGAAACTGCTTTGTAAGTCAGAAACATCAGTCAACTTGAGAAGCATTTTTGGATGGGATCCAGGCATTTATGGGTCAACATGTCTTCTTAAAACTTGTCCGGCTGCAAATTAGCTTTCCAACGCATCTTGAAAGGCCTCAATCGGACATCTGGATCTCAAGATACGTCTATTTTAGCGAAGACAGCGCATGCAGAAATTCCTATACGGGATTAATACGAAATTTTTGGATAATTACGAATTTTCAAGATTTTATTTGATTATTTGTAATTTAAATCAACATAGGATTCTGCAATATCTATTAGGACCAAATTTATTTAATTAAGATTTTATTTTTAGCATTTATTTATTATTAGAAGTTATTTATCTAATTAGGAGATTAGATTTTAACATTTATTTATTGTATTTAATTCCTAAGTTTAGTAGGATTAAAACTTCTCCATGGCCTATATAAAGGAGGCTTCACCCACATTGTAATTCAGATTTCATTGATTAATAAAAAGTTATCTTTGGAGATTTTAGTATTCTTTGAGTTTGCAAGTGTTCGGTAAACTTGTCTAGAAACCATCTTCAACATATGATCATCGAGTTCTTGTGAGGGAGATCATCTTCACACTCTTGCTTGCCTAGGTAATTGCATCTAGGAGGGTGGGTTAGAGCCGCTTGAGATTGCTTGCTTAGATAATTTCGTCTAAGAGGGTGCCAATGACAAAACAACTATCAATTCATCACGCCATCTCCACATATTCAAACTTCCTCCATTGACGCCACCACCATAAGCAAATCTGAATTTTTAGATTTGTTCTTTATTTTGGTTTGTTTGGTTTTTCTCTTTATTCGAATTTGCGCTACTCTATCATTTGGTATCGGATTCAGGTCGTTCTTGAGGATGTCATTGAGCAACGTATTGGATTTTACCCTTTTGGGGACTCGATGTCATTATTGTTGTCGACTAGATCATTCAGGGTATGATTGTCCAGATAAGTTTTATTTTCAAGAAAAAATTTTGAGAGATATGTTATCTGAATTCATGTCTTCTAATGATATTGAAATCCGTGATCCGGAGCATGATCAAGAAATTTGTTCTTCTAAAGAACATGAGGAAGACAATACCATCGAGAGTTTAACCTTGCCTATTGATGAGGAAGAAATTATAAGTAGTGTGTTTGTTTCCAGTGACGAACCTACTATTACGATTCAAGATGATCATCAAACGACAAACACCGACGAAGGTACCTTACAATCAAAAGGTATCATTGAATGTTTTCAGAATTCTATTTATGCTTATTCCTCTTTTAGCATTAATAACAATTTTGAAGATGAGAATGAATTACTTTGCGACCAAAAGAACAATCGTGATGATCCCAATGCGAAGGAACTTGGAAATTACATTGCAAAAAGAGACTCTGCAAAAGGATCCTTCAAGATGTCTTCTCTTCTATGGTACTTTGATGAACTTCCTCCATTTACCGATCTAGATTCGAGGTCGAATCTTTTTGATGAGTGGGGGAATGATACGAGCATGAGAGAGGTCAAAATAATCATCTTGGAAAAGAAGTTGAAACTGCTTTGCAAGTCAGAAACATCAGTCAACTTGAGAAGCATTTTTGGATGGGATCCAGGCATTTATGGGTCAACATGTCTATTAAAACTTGTCCGTCTGCAAATTAGCTTTCCAACGCATCTTGAAACGCCTCAATCGGACATCTGGATCTCAAAATACATCTATTTTAGCGAAGACAGCGCATGCAGAAATTCCTATACGGGATTAATACGGAATTTTTGGATAATTACGAATTTTCAAGATTTTATTTGATTATTTGTAATTTAAATCAATATAGGATTCTGTAATATCTATTAGGACCAGATTTATTTAATTAAGATTTTATTGTTAGCATTTATTTATTATTAGAAGCTACTTATCTAATTAAGAGATTAGATTTTAATATTTATTTATTGTATTTAATTCCTAAGTTTAGTAGGATTAAAACTTCTCCATGGCCTATATAAAGGAGGCCTCACCCACATTGTAATTCAGATTTCATTGATTAATAAAAAGTTCTCTTTGGAGATTTTAGTATTCTTTGAGTTTGCAAGTGTTCGGTAAACTTGTCTAGAAGCCATCTTCAACATAAGATCATCGAGTTCTTGTGAGGGAGATCATCTTCACACTCTTGCTTGCCTAGGTAATTGCATCTAGGAGGGTGGGATAGAGCCGCTTGAGGTTGCTTGCTTAGATAATTTCGTCTAAGAGGGTGCCGAGGACAAAACAACTATCAATTCATCACGCCATCTCCACATATTCAAGCTTCCTCCATTGACGCCACCACCATAAGCAAATCTAAATTTTTAGATTTGTTCTTTATTTTGGTTTGTTTGGTTTTTCTCTTTATTCGAATTTGCGCTACTCTATCAGATATGGTTTAAACGAGCTATTAAGTAGTCAAAGGACTGTTCTGAATGGTAAGTGTTCTCAACTTTGTAAACAAAATGTGGCCATCATGTCATCTGGTGCACAAATCCAGAAGCTTTTAGGCCATGCAGGTACAAATATAGTGAAGGTTAAGTTTCGTGTGTGTCACTCCATTTCCGATTGGTACGACGTTTAGTATGATCCTTATCTATGTCTTAGCTTTGTCCTTAAGCTCCATTAAGGACAAGAACAGTCTATTATAAAGAAAATGCATGCATTGATCATGTGTGGGGCGTTTGGATGTTTAACCGGACATTTCTTAAACATTCAATTATGATCAGGAATTGTGAAAAGCATTGATGTTTCGGAATGGGATCCATCTTCAGATGAACATATCGGATTCCATTATTTTGCTGATGATCTATCCGGGAAGGTAATTACTCTCATGTTTCTAGTCTTAGCCATTCATAATCAAAAACTCGAAGTTCTGAGTAATTCTTGTCCTAATCAATTGTAAACTTCAGGCTCAATGCAAGAACACTCTTCAAAAGGAATTAGGACTTCCAATTAGGCCAGAATGCCCCATGGTAAGATTTTACTGCTGTTAGGTACCGAGAAAACTATGCTTTCATTCATTTCTCATGAAGTTGGTATTTACAGATTGGATTCATTGGGAGATTGGACTACCAGAAAGGAATTGACCTGATTCGTTCGGGACTTCCCGAGCTTATCGAAGATGATATATAATTCGTAAGTGAGTTTTGCATTTGCTTAGAAACCTCAATGTTTTCTAGTTATAATTACTCTTAATCCGTTGGGGGAATCGGCGTATGTCCATTAACAAGCATAAGTTTGAGTGCTATCTCGTGGCCTGTCTATTCCGGTTATCACGGTGTCTAATTATTGATTCCTAACGGAGAACTAAGCTTATGTACTTTCTTTAGGTAATGCTTGGCTCTGGGGACCCTTAGTATGAAGACTGGATGAGAGCAGCGGAGACAACTTACAGAGATAAATTCCGTGGTTGGGTCTGATTTAACATTCCGACTTCTCATCGGATCACTGCAGGGTAATTGAACTTTTTAGTAATGACATGTTAGATGAGAATCGAGATAACCATTAACACACCGTTTTCCCATGAAACGAGCAGCTGCAACATACTGTTGATGCCTTCAAGATATGAACCTTGTGGATTAAATCAACTGTACGCAATGAGATATGGTACTGTACCAGTAGTTCATGCCACAGGAGGACTCAGAGTGAGTTCAAAACAACAATGTTATTGGACACTGTTTCATTTTTATCTGATTTACGTTGCATTACATGACTCTTACTTATTCTTCAGGACACGGTAGAGAATTTCAGTCCGTATGCTGGAGACAGTATTGGCGAAGGCACAGGGTATGCAACCCTTGCTTTTTTTTATTGAATTGATTTCTATAGATAAAAGGATGAAACTGTTCTTTTGCATGTAATTCGTCTTAAAATGGTTGCGTAATGTGCCTGTAGATGGACATTTTCTCCCCTTAGAAAAGAGAGTATGCTTGAGGTATGTTAATGTTCTGCATATGCCTTGCCACCGAACTTAATAGGACTGAATCTTCGTTTATTTTATCTGTAGTTGATTGAGGTTTAGCCAAAACCGACTTCATCCTGCATTTCATCTCCATTTTCCGTACTTCCACGGTCGACCTTCTTAATCGGAACTAAATTTCATCTTACTGCAGGCGTTAAGAACAGCTATAATGACCTACAGAGATCACAAGTCAACACGGGAAGCATTGATGAAAAGAGGTATGCTAAGAGACTTCACCTGGGAAACTGCTGACAATCAATATGAGCAAGTTTTCGAGTGGACCTGTAATGATCCGCCATATATTCCATGATTGGAAAACCAGACGACGAAATCACAGGAATGGAGAAAAACCTTAAAAGGTCCAAAGAACTTGTTGACTACTCAGAGCTCTGGTTGGACATGTTTATGGTGAATCAGTGGGAAAATTGAACAGTTCGACTTCTCTGATTCGGCTTTGAGCTTCCATTGATGCTGCATTGATTCTTTGTTTGTTTTAGTTTTGCAAATGCACGTTTTTGGTTCTATGAAACTATTGGCATCTCCACACACTGCTAAACTAGCATCAGTATTAGAGTTTTAAGTCGTCACTGGTTACATTTTAAGACAGCTTACCAGTTAAAGCAAGCATTGGTTAATGTCTATCTTTTCCGGTTTTAAATAGCTAATGGATGCTGTCATAGCTAAATAGGTATCAAACAAGAGTCTCAAACACAGATACAAGAAATGCGGATCCTCGATAACGCGAAAGAGAATACTTAGGCATAGCATAATACTAGTTCTACATTTTTAAAGTTGATCAACATACACAAGGTAAAACCTACAAGAAAATGATGACGTGCTAGAAGCTGAACTTCTTACATCCTAACAAAAATTCCACATCAAATCCAACCAAAAACGAAGAAGAATACATTAATGCCAGAATCCCATGGCATTTATAGTAATATAGCAATAATCAGGCATCACAATACCATTCCTGGCCCGAGTTCTTCGATGGTTTTCGAGGTGAGTGTGAGTACATCAACAAAAGCTTAAAACGATGCACGGAGAAACCTTGCTTCGACTGCTTCAAAGTGCCTAATTATTTACAAAGTGCAGTTAGGAAATGGCATTAAAAAGGAATAAAGCGTTTTCAGAAAAGGAAGTAAAATATCAGCACCCTATGTTGCTCGGATTCTTCACTTTGCCTCAAGTACTAATGTCAGACACATAATTGGACACGAGTATGGGTATGGTCCTCCAAGGACATACCAAATGCATGGAAAACATAGATAAATTTGGACATATCCATATAAGAAACAAATCCGTACATGATACTCAAACCCGAGTCCGAGTAACAAAGATTACTAATACTAACATCTGATAACTTTCACCCCGTGAAGTTACTTGTCCCCCCACATTTAGGACATCATTTGTTGGATTATGCAACAAGAGATAACCTTTCCCATCTCCTCATACACCCTTAATTCTAATGCTGAAAACTCGAGATTAAGGTGCCCCCAAAGCACAATGGTAACGCCATGTTTCTATGATTCAAAGTGACTGTCCGAGCATGTGACTAAATCGGGTATGCTCAAACCTTTTTCATATTTTGCCAACACTATATACAAATGTGTCTGGCAACATAGTCATATAGGATATCAACCATGCAATTCCATTAAAAGATGAGTTTGAAAGCAATTATCCAAAACCAAAGGAAAACATTTTGTTCAAAGTTCAAACTAAAGAAGCAAGAGTAACAAGTGGTTTACACTGAAAGTTTCCCATCAGAGATTGACATTTGCCCCTTCACTTTATCTGGTTGCAACTGGCATTACAACATGAACCAAATTTAAAATTTCCTCAAAACAATCACAATAGTTCTCGTAAATAGAAAAAAAGGATTCAAAATCATTGAAAGTTCAAAACATTACCTCTTTATCAAAGCCCAATGCAGCATAGACTATTGAAGCATTCTCTTCAGACTCAAAATCTACCTCCAAATCACTGCATATAGGTAAAAAAAACAGTAATTGAAACCCCAGAAAACAGATGGAAAAGTGAAAGCTTGTAACTTTAAAAAGTAACCAAAGGAAAGTCATGGAATTTCGAGAGCGTAAAAGGGAAAGAAAGAGAGAAAATTACCAGCTGAATTCCCATTGGTTTTGGGTGTCGGAAAAGTCTGAGACAGCAGCCATGTGAGGTCTTCCCAACTGGAAATGTTGCATTACGAGGAGCTCAAGAGAATCAAATGCAAATAGGGTTTATGAAAGAAGACAGTATCCAGACGCAATCAACGCATTTCTAAGGGTAAACTACGTAGTTAGCCAGTAACTTTTAGGACTCTTCACTTTGGCTACTAAACTTTTAAAAATTACATTACAATCACCGAATTACTAATTCGTTTTCATCACGGTTACGACAGTTAAAGTCTTTTACTTTTAAGATTTGACAGTCGTTATAAAAAGTTAATTTTCAATGAATAGAGCGGTTGATGGTCAATTTTTTTAACGGCATCATTTAATAAGATTGATATAATTTAGTTTCAAATTAAAATATCGGTTAAAAGTGATATGTCAAAAAAATTTAACTTCTACTTTTGAATTGATATTTAAAGAAATTATAAAGTTCTTCTATGAGTTTAAATCAATAAAAACAAGAGAATAAAAAATAGCTTAATTATTTTTTCAATCAGAAAAATCACATAACGACGACAAAAACAAGGACGAATGGGACAACGTCCAATAAAAACTAAAAATTATTTTTTTATTGGTCATATCAATTTGAAATTACTTTATGTTTAAAAATATTGGGTAAACTACAATTAAGATCACTCAATTATATGTAAGATTATATTTAGGTCACCCAATTATTAAAAGCTACATTTAGGTCACTCAATTTTGGATAAGATTACATTTAAGTCACCCAATTATTAAAAGTTACACTTGGGTCACTAAATTATGGGTAAGGTTACATTGGGTCACCCTTCATATTTAATCTATATGTATATGTATATAAATCAATTTATTTATTAGATTAATTAATGGTTTCAAATAAAGTACACTAGTGTTAACGAGGTTATACAAGTGATTTGGAAGAAAAAATGACTAAATTGATATATTTTTTTAAACATGAAGTGTGACCCAAATGTATTATTACCCATAATTGAGTGACCTTCATCGTAGTTTACCCAAAAATATTTAAAAAATAATAATAAATCCGAATGGAAAAAGAAAAGCTCAAATGTCCCATGCGGATTGTTGGATTGAATCCTGAGCCCCCTACTTAATGACATCTCGGGCTCTTCCTCAACTCTAATCGCCATGTCTCTGACTCAGTCTAGTAAACTGGCAAACAAATTAAAACACAAAGCAATCAAATTCAGTGCTTCTTCTCACTGCAACTCTTTCCCACTTTCATGGCAGCTTCTATTCTCCTCCCCTCTCCTTCTTTCAACACTTACAGGTACAACCTTTATCTTCATATATCTGCTACTGTTTTCGAATTACATTTGGGGTTTTCTTTATTCTGGGTTCTATAATACCATTAGCTGTCTCGTCGTTCCTCGCTTATTCAGCTCTAATCTTTGCATAGTTTGGGCTAGAAACAAGAACCCTTTTTTGAGAATCAATGTTATTATCTTTTGAAATCGTTTCAGGACAAGCCAAGTGTCTGTAAACTTGCATTCAAAGTGTTGGCATCAGAGTATCAACTCTATCACGTTGTCTTTGCGGAACCACAAAGCCAAGCTCAAGCTTTACTTGGTACCAGCTATCCCAACTGTCGGCAGCCGCCAATTCATGTTGAAACCTTTTGCTGCAGTTGATTCATTAGAAACCCATGTTTCTCCTCATCAAGATGAGGATGCTTCTGGCTTCCACACGTGGGGATTTTATCTTAATTACCCATGTTTAGTTTCTGTCCTTGTATTTATGTTACTGCTTCTTAATTTACCTCTTGGGACATCTGAAATTCTTATGCTTTATGTTACTCGGTATCCTTTTCCTATGCATGTTGTGAGAAAACTATGGAGACATGACCCGGAAAACCCATTTCCGATATTCAAGTTCGAGTAAAATAGGGATGTGTGTGTGTGTGCGCGCGCACGTGCGCGCATTGGCTAATGCCTTTAATTGAAATTCTTATGCTTCAGGCATTGCTTGTGTTGCTTTGATTCTTCACTTTTCTTAAAGAACCTGTTTCCAGTTCATATTTGGACATAACTATGGAGATATGATCCTTGAAATAATTATAGAAAAATCTGTATCTGGCCCTCAAGTACAAATAACATAGGGCTTTGCCATTAATTGATGAAACGATGCATTAGACCATTGGTTTCAAGTCTGACCAGTTCAATGATCTTTACATTGTTCCGAGTTCATCATTAGCTGTTTAGTTGTATCATTCGCTAGCCAGCCTCTAACAAACGTTGGCAATGTTTTGAAGTTTCTCTTTAAAAAAAACACATTCCAACCATCTGTTATTAGCAGGTCTAAAACAGTGTTTGATAAAGCAAGTGACTCCTCGGACAGTGTTAGCAACTTTGAGAGACAGCTTCAAGAGCTGTTCAATGAAGTCAAAACTTTAATTACGAGTGGGAACGAGAAAGATGCTGTAGACCTTCTTCAAGCATATTATGAAGGTGTAAAAGAACAGGTGAATGCTGGTTCTAAAGGCATGGAAGAAGCTGCGATTCTTGATGTCATCGCCTTGGGTTACATGGCTGTTGGAAATTTTAAGTTTGTACGGTCTCTGCTCGATGTGGTAACTTAATTTTCCCTTGTAAACTTAATTTTCATGGTTTTGAGGCTTCTTTGTTATACGGACACGGTAGTGCACTCAGCTACTAATAACTTATGGATGTTGATTCTAGATTTCTAAATCAAACATTAGCAAATGCTAATAAGTTTCGTCTCAGGGAATGAAGAGTTATTTCTTCTTATATCATATCTCGGTAAATCTTGTTGTACACTTGTTAGAACGAGCGAATTAGATGATCCTAACAACCAACATATACAAACTCTACGTGAACAATAATACATCCTAGAGGGTTTCATGCTTCAGGAGAGAGAAATTCATTATAATGAAAATAAGGCATTGATGTCAAGGAGCTCCATTTCCCCCCCATTTAAACTTTATAAGTATTGTATTCAAAGATGTTTACATTTTACCTGTTTTTGGTTTCCTTATATTCATAAATTCACGTGTTGATTGTCCGTGTGTGCGGTTAATAGGTTTTAAACGTTAAGTTCCAACAGAACAAGGCGTAGATAAACACTAAAGCGCTCTGAATACAATAACAACTTATCTTCTTGTTTCCTCTTTTAATGTTGTACATATTTTCATGATGGCAGATTAGTGAGATTATAGATGATCAAAACGATGATGAACCACTTCTCGACTCTATACTTGTTCACATGGGAAGCATGTATTCAAATTTGGGGGAGTTCGAGAAATCCTTGCTTGTTAATAAAAGAGTTACAGATATTCTGGGGAACAAACATGGTACGAGCCTTGTTGTTGCCTATTTTTTCCACTGTGGACGTTGCATATGAACTTAAATCTATGATGATTATCTCAAAACGCATGTCTTCTCCTAGGTAAAAGTAGTATTGTCCTTGTCACACCATTGTTGGGAATGGCAAAAGTTCTTAGTTCTCCTGGAAAAGCTACAAAAGCAGTTGATATTTATCATTGTGTGATTCGAATCTTGGAACTAAGTAGAGGTGTTGAAAGTGAGGATCTTGTTGTACCTTTGTTTGGTCTCGGAAGTCTTTTATTAAAGGAGGGTAAAGTTTCAGGTGCAGAAGACAAATTTATTAGGTTAGTGAGGATTCCCTTCATGTTGATTCGGTTGTGGCTTTTGTGTTCATTGTTCACTAACTATTTTTTTTCCATTTTCAAGAATTCTAAATATATATACTCAGTTATACGGGGAGAATGATGGAAGAGTCGGACTTGCTATGTGTTCCTTAGCCCGTGCAAAATGTGCGAAAGGTAACTTCTCTTATATTTTTCTCCCCACCTGCATCCAGAATTCAGGGCCCTTGCTATGATTTTCAATCATTAGATGTTCTCCAGTAATTCAAAAGCCTAAATTGCAAGTATAGTTCATCGTACCAGTTTATTTGCAGGGAATGCAGATGAAGCCATTGATTTATACAAAAAGGCTCTCCAGATAATAAAAGATTCGAGTTATATGCCGTTAGATGATAGCATGATGGAGAATATGCGGATAGATTTGGCTGAACTTCTCCATGTTGTGGGAAGGTGTGTTTGATGCATGATTATGACTAAAAATCTGAATGTATTCAGTAAATTGTAATGCGTGGTTTTCTCAAGCCTTAATGATAAATCGATCTGTCGATATCCCTAAATGTCTTTCAGGATGGGAGCACTGTTCACATGGGATAGCATCTAGAAACAATCTAGTTGATATTCTTGTCCGGCACATATTTGGACTTGGGGTATGAGGATATGACCCTCCTAATAATGAAAAAACAAAGAAAAAAATTGAACGTACCCATATAAAATATACCTGACACTGAGTGACGTTGGCTTGCACTCCGTATTATATATTAGCTTTGGTAAAAGCATAGTCTTAATTCTGTTGTAATTTGTCTGCTGGCAGAGGAAGAGAAGGTCGAGAGCTGCTGGAGGAATGTTTATTGATCACCGAGAAACTTAAAGGAAAAGATGACCCCAGCTTAGTTACACACTACCTAAATCTTGCAGCATCATATTCACAGTCGAAAGATTTTGTAACGGCTGAACGGTTGTTGAGAACGAGTTTGGAAATCATGATGAAGCCTGAGGGGCCTGACAATCCGTCCATCACTTTCCCAATGTTGCAACTTGCTGTCACCCTTTACCATTTAAAGCGGGATGAAGAAGCTGAACAAATAGCGCTCGAGGCTTTACACATCCGCGATAATGCATTCGGAAAAGATTCTCTCCCTGTCGGTGAACATTACTAATCTCATTTATTTCTTCCAAGTTTGATCGGCCCAATTGTTTCCTTTGAGCCGTTTTGATGGTTTTGCACATCTTAACGATTAGCAGCGCAAGTAAACCAAAGTCATGACCATGCCTAAATCCTGATTCTGCTCTTATAAACTTGTAATGTCCGTCTATGTTATCGCAGGGGAGGCATTGGATTGTTTGGTTTCGATTCAGACCCGATTAGGAAAGGGTGAGGCCAAGTTACTAGAGCAGCTTGAGAGAGTTTTGAGGATTCAAGAGAAAGAGTTTGGTGGTGAGAGTGAGGAGGTTATGGTAACTCTAAATAAGGTTGTGTTCTATTTGGATAAACTAGGGAAGACGGAGGAGAAATCTGCACTACAAAAAAGGTTGTCCAGACTTCGGATGAAGTACAAACAAGTTGTTCGATATTGATATTGATATTGATATTGGCATATAGGTCGTCATATTCCTTAGTAAACAGCATTTTCTTGCGCCAGTGCTTATTTTTATGGAGGTTTTTCTCGGATTTCGGGTTGACTCGAGTTGTTTTTGTAGTTAAGGAGGGTTAATTTCTGAAAATTATTTTAGGGGTTAGATGTTAATTTTCGAAGATTACTTGAACATAGTTCAGTGACTTTTTGGTATATTTTACTCAGAGTAACATAAGTTTGCAGGTATAGTTAAGTTAGGAATGTATTTTGGTCGAGTATTTGATTAATTAGATATTGAAGTATGTTTCACGATCAATTGGATGGGTGATGATATAATAAATATGATATTAAGCATAAACGAACGTTACAAGTTTTGTATACGTACGTACAGAGGTGGATCTTGACAAAAATAAGTATATTTAAAATTTTCAAAGATTTTAGCAGTCTAAATTAAAATTTTCAGATTTTTTTAGATTTAATGACAATTTTTAAAATAAAATGAAGGAGCAAATTTTTTTTTTTTTAAATTGAAAGACTAACATGAATTGTCCAAAAATTTGAGAAACTAAGGCCCTCTGACTCCTACCACCATTCGTCTCTACATACGTGACATTATTACTTAAATAAAATCAATGGATTAAATATGCTTTGCAACATAATTATAAATAAATTGTAATTAAAACATTATTCTTAAGTTTCAAACAAACAAAAAAAGAGAACATTGTCCTCGGATAATGCATTAATAAGATATATTACACTTTGAGCTCAACTTATGTCATTTAAAACCTTATAATACTGTTAAAAAACTAACTTATGTAGAGTTTAGAAATTTAAGTTAGAGTTTAGATTGTAGGGTATAGAATGTATGGTTTATGATTATGATTTAGAGTTTAAGCTTTAATTTTAGGGTGTTAGGACTATAAATTTAAGTTTTAAATTTTATAGCTTAAATATGACACAACTTGCGTATCAAAATAAAATCTTTATAATAATTATATGATTTTAAAATCATTACATCAAATTAGTTAATAATTTTTGTTAAATATTAAAAAAAATCTTCAAATTTTAAATAATTCATGTCCAAATGTAGATACAAATATTAAAATGAAAAATATTGTATATTTATTTTCTATTAATATTTCTTTATTTTTATTTATTCCTATTTTGAATTTAATTTTAAAATTTTATATGATTACAGTATAATGAAACTTATTTAATTATATTTTATAAAAATAATAAATTAATTCTATTAAATTATAATTTCAATAAAAATTAGTATATATATATATATATATATATTCATAATAAGTGACGTGAATTGTTGATGAAAAACAAGTAATAATTGAACAATAGGAAATAGCAAAGCAATTTCAAAACAGAAAGTCAGAAACTTTATGAATGCATGATATTCGAACAACTGAATCTTCTTTCGAAAACAAAAAGAGAAAGGAACGAAATGCTGGATGCAATGCTCCCAATAGAATGCCATGCAGTGTATATGGTTAAAACCCTAGACTAAGACTCCACCAAAACCAAATGATACAAAAGAAGCAGACTTCAACTAAAATTCAAAACCACAACTAGGACACGTGTCCTGTCCTGAACTGCACCAGCTCTTTCAAACTGATAATTAATCATCTATTCCCAGTAACCTGCAATTTAACCGCAAAAAAATAATGATGCTTCTATCGACACATTCGCCATGTCCAAAGTCCAAACTGCAAGTCGCCGAGGTAACGGACTAGTCAGTCTCCTCCGATGACAAGCGGAGGTTTATCAACTTCTCCGATACCATATCTATCTGCTTCTTCCATTATTAATAATGGAATCTGACCCATTGATGATGATGATGATGATGCAAGAGTTGGCGACAACTTGAAGACGGACAACTTCAGTTGTCGGACAATGGCTATGACTTGACACATGCAACCCCAGACCCTCGACTCGACACACCCAGATGCATGGACTTCCCAAAAGAAAATAAACAAGCTGAAGCTGAATGGCAACCCCCTCAAACAGAAATGGCACGAGTAATGGCTAACTTGGCCCATTCAGCTGATTCTTTAATCATAAGGTCTTCCGAAGACAAGCATTCGTTTAAAAAGTCTTTGCTCGAGACGGATTGCTGTATCAGAGAAGCAGCATGACTGCCTAACGTATCAGCGAGGTCACCAAGGACACCGATGGCAGTCTTCATGACCACATCGTCCCTAAGGGAAAATAATGAACATAAGAAAAATGTTAATCACCACACTTCAAAAGAGGACATTCAATCGAGTAAAGAGTATCTTTTAGAACAACTCACATGTCTTTCTCCATGTATATGCCATCTAAGAACTGGAGGATGTGAGTTGCATAGGGAATCAAAAGCTGGGTTTTCAGAGAGTTCTTAAACCCTTGGAAAATCCCAGAATATGCCTCCAGAATTCCATTTCTCAGGGTATTTATGTACTCTATCAATTCATCATCACCTGATGTATGGGTAGACAACTCTGCAGCGCTCTGAAGCGCAGACATGGCCCACATTAAGTACTTCTCAAAATACTCTCCTACTGCCAATGCAATGTCGCCAAAGCATGAAAATATAGGAGGCTTCACAGATCGATGCAACTGGTTGCTTGATAAATTCTTGAGCAGTTGTGTCATAATCCCATCACAGTAAGGAACAATTTTTTCCTCTAATGCCCTGCAAATATCACCCACAACACCAACTGTGACAGCACAGACTTGGTACTCTTCAAAATTCTGAAGGCCCATTTCTAAGTACCTATAAAATTCCGGCATATACTTCGCAAAATCAGGTCCTGTTGCATAAGCAAGGGCTCCGATTGCAAGCATGGCCTCCTCGTGCACAGTTGCACTCCTACAAGCAAAAACCTTTAGGAAAAGCCCCATTATCTGATCTGCATACTGCATGAACACATACTTGGATGACTCTGATGAACCAAGCTTCTGAATAATGACCTGTAAACACCCACAGAGAAGGCCTTGCAGTTCACTCTGCTTTTCCTTTTCATCGGATGACAGTTTCTGGCCCTCAAGAGTGTTATGAAGCTCCATTGTAATGACAGGAACCAATTGCAACACCAATGGAGCTGTCTCTTCTGTTGAACACCTCACCACTTCATTCAATGTCTCATATGCAGCTGTCCTAAACCGGGATTCCCTAGCATCTTCTCGGTGAGTGACAGTGAGAAGAGACTGCACAATTTCCTGGAAAAAGGGGGTTAAAGGAGATGATGGACCCACCTCCTCGTAACCTTGAGCAAGAAAATAGAGAGCACCACAGGCCTTCTCAGCAACATTTGGGGTGTCCTTCATACTCTGTAGCAGAACTGTGATGATCTGTTGGCAATTTGCCTGAGTGATGATGGGTGTGTCTACAGCTGAGCCATGAAGGAACTCAAAAATTCGTCCAAGAGTCCAGGCAGTAGTGTCTTTGACGTGGCTATTCGGGTCCTTTGTCAAAGCAGTAAGCATGAATGTCAAGGCAACATTCACAAGTGGAATCAATTTTTCAGGGGAAGGCCCCTCCAGGATTGAACCAAAGGCGTAAGTTGCCGCCTCCCTCTGCCTCCAATCTGGTTTTGATATGTTCTCCTCAATGAATGGCACAACAAGAGGGACAATATCATCTCCTACAGTCCGAGCAACCAACCCAAGACAGGTTCCGCCAGCCATTGCAATATTCCAAGCCCCTTCATCCTGATCCTGATCCTCTTCCTGCTTCAATAGTGTCTCCAACAACATAGGAACAAGGGCAGGGAGTGCTTGCTTGATAAAGTAATAGCAAGGAATATTAGAGTCTCCAGTAAAATCACCTCCATATTCTTCCAAAATATCTATCTCTTCATCACAAATTGAACTCCAAAACTCAACTGCTTGAAGAGCCACAGGCTCCTCGTCTTCTCTCACAGCCTTTGCTGTGATGTTAAAAATATCTTGGATGTAAGGGGCTAGTTTCTCATAATAAGTTGATGAAATTGAAACCAAACACTCAAAAGCTGCTTGCCTTATTCTCACGTCAGGGGACTGAGTTGCCTCACAAACAACTCTCATGAGATAATCACGCTCCATATCGTTGCTGAAATTTGCCTGAGCAAATCCCAGCGCATTGTAAAGTGCTCTTGTGGCAGCAAGCCTCACATCAATGTTCACTTCGGAAGAACTCATGCCTTGAACTACAGCCGTAAGTATTTTATTTACTTGATCTTGATCAATGACATCAGGGGAGACCTCTTCGCACAAATACCCAAGAGTCTCCAAAGTGGCTTGCTTAGCATGAGCTGGTAGCTGATGAACATTTGATAAAAGTGAACCTATCAACTCAGGCCACTGTTTATGTGGCAATTCTATGCCAGCAACCTTCGCAATAACTTGAGATGCAGTTGACCGAGCATCAGAAACTGGAGAAGAGATGGTCTTCAGTAAACCTGCCTTAATCTGGCTCTTGGCATTACCATCCAACAACAACCATCTTTGAACAAGCTCAACCTTCCTCTGCTGATCCTTAGCATCCAAGGCATTCTTAAGAATCAAACCCGCTAACTTGCGTGTTTCCACAGGCTTCTCCTCATTTACCAATTCCCCAGAGAGTACAAGCAGGAAACCAGGAAGGTTCTGCTCCTGAAACTGTTTCAAGCTGTCTTCGGCATTCTTCCGAACAGCTCCATCTATCGATTGTGCATTCAAAAGCACTTGGGTAACCTCCATTGGCTGTAATATTTCCAAAATCATAAATAATTTAATCAATTAGATACACATAAATCCAATGCTAAACAGCATCAATATTGCAACACCTCAAATCCTGAACTACATTACGGGTAAAAAAAAAGGCTGCATAATGACAAAAACATCCAAATGGAAGGAAAACTAACATAAAACAGTTCCCTTAAAATTAATTGAAAGGCAATAACCGACGGTAACAGGAATAAAACCAATATGTGGCTAATGAATTATGAATCAATGATCCATCAGAACCCAATTTTCATTTCCACTGAACACTTAAATATTCAACATCAATGTAGAAATTAGACATTAAACACTTAAAAATCTTGCAGATCAAATTAGATTTACATTGAATAAAATAGAACAAGAAGAAATTCGATCACTCAAATATTTCCAACGAAAATCTAATACTCGAATTAGCACTCCAAATAAACAGAAGCTAAGGAATATGAACCATAAAAGAGAAATAGAGAGCGCGCGCGCGGATCAATGCTTTCAATACCGAATATACAACGAAATCACTATTCAAAACCCTAATTACAAACCATAAATGAAACTGTCAGAAATGAATTCGAAAATAAGTAATAACTTATAAAATGCAAGAAATTCGATGCAGACTTTACCTTTCACCGATCGGAGAAGAGGCGTTAAGAGCTGAATAAAACCCTAATAATTGGAGAGAAAATAAAATGGGAAAAAGAAAGGAAGAACAATAAAAGTTGTAGAGCGAAGAGACGCGGATTTGAAGCTGGACTCAAATAATTTATACAAATATTTCTTTTTTTTTAATATTTGTTCTGCCACACTGTTTAGAATTTATAAATAATATTTATAGTACTAACCCATTTTCATTTTAATTGGATGAAAATAATTTATTTTTTAAGTATAATAATCCATTTTACTTTATTATTCATCGGAATTTAAATTCAGTTTAATATGTTATTCCAATTTTCATCCCACTAAATTAATAAATTCTTGATAAATATAGTTTATCTATAATATTAATTTAGTAGAAAATTCATTGAACGTTGGGATTTAAAGTTTAAATTTAATTAAAATTATTTTAATGTTTTTTGGCTTCATAACTTATTTCTTGAATATTATTGATTTATTTTATTATTTTTTAACATGTAAATTACAATGCTTAAACGACGCTTTCAATCCTTAAATCATAAGTAAATACGAGAAATTATTTTATAGACTCGGCTCACCACGTTATTTACGGTTCTATTTATTAAAAATTAACCAATTAATTCTTTTTTTATATCACTAATTTATTCATAATCAATTTCTATGTAACCATCTACTCCCTGTTTACATGGCATAAAAATATAAAATTTAATCTTTGGAAAAAATGACATGAAAAAAACTGATTGGCTGATTTTTAGTGAACATACAATGGATAATGTGGTGAGTCAAGATCAAATAATAATTTTTCGTTAAGTACATATAAACACATTTTAATTTATGACCTATCGAATGTTACAATAACATTATAGACTGAGATAATACTCAACTAGCAATTGATTTTACTATTTTTTTAGCATAAGTAATCTTATGTAATATATATTTTTTTAGTCTTTTGATAATACGCATATTGTAAACAAATTGTTCTAGTCCGAATCTCCTAAGAATAATAATATTTTTTAGGTAAAGTACACAGATGGTCATCGAACTTTTAGGGCACTTTTATTTTGACCATCGAACTTTTAAAATTTTTATTGAGATCACTCAACTTTTATTTTGGTTTCATTTTGGTCTCTCATTTTAACTTTCGTTAGAAAATAATGACATAGCCGTTAACTTTTTCCTCTCAACACTGTTACCCTCTTTCTTCTCCAGTTTTCATTTTCTTCTCTATTCCCACAATCTGTATTCTCAAAATCAAAATATACTAGGAACCAAAGTAATGCACCGCTCAGCCTGACCAAGCTGGGTTTGAAAAAGCTATAATGAGATAAGAAAAGTGGCTATCAAATTCCAAGATGAATGAGAAAATTTGGCGAAAAATTCGGCCGAGTTTATGACGGAGTATTGATTTTCGGGCAGCAGTATTTTAAGGCCATTTACTTTTTCATTACATGTTTATCGATTCAGCCACAAAAGATTCTTGTCAAATAATTAAAACTATACAGACTTTAATTAATAAACAGTTGGTATTGATTTTCTTGTTTGGTGATATACATAAACTTCATCGTTAGTTCTCTCACTTTCAGTCATTGCCCTTCACGGTAATGGCAATAAAAGTTTGCGGTTAGGTTGTGGGAACGTGGGCGCCAACGGTCGTAGTAAATGAGTTTATATTGGCTTATCAAGCATGTTTGTGCCTGAATAAACTTTGTTGTCGATATCTTGAGGCTCGTCCTCCTCGAGAACGGCATAAAAACACAAGGAAGCTCTTAAAATGGCTATTGATTTCTCTTATCCGATGCTTGTTTCAAAGGGATCTGCTTTTCATACTCCATTATTGCAGAAGAACCACCATTCAATGGTAAAAATCTATTTGTGATTATGTTTGTACTATTGTCGTGATATTGACATGCATGTGTTTTTAAAATAGATGGATAACAACAACCCCACCATCATCTGTAGGGGTGTATCAGTTATCATCACGTAGAGTCCCCTTCAAGCCAAAAACTTTGTCATCACAACTACATATCTACATTGTTTTATGTGGAAGACAAGATAAGTGCATGCATATTTAGTGTTTTGATTTTATTTGTCATGTTTATCTTAATCAAACATATAATTCTTCATTATTTACTTGACTATTTTAATGAACCTACAAATCTACAATGGATTCTTTTCTTTTTCTTCTCGTTAAATATTCATGAATTTGCTTATTTGGAATTAGATAATAGGAATCAAGCGGCCAAGGCCTAGTTTTTTCAATAAAAACTAGCGGCCGACGCCTTCTCAAATGCGATTTCAACCTATCCGTCCTCAGATTTTCAGGCTCGATCCTTTATATTCGTCTTGCCGCAATAGTTTCCAGGCTTAGTTTTCTTGGCTCGCTTCCTAGTATATTTTTGACTTTGAGAATGCAGACTATGAGGATGAAGAAGAAGGAAACTGGAGAAGAAATAGAGAGAGAGAGATAGCAAGAGGATAACGGTGTTGAGCGTAAACAGTTAACTGTCACGTCAACATTTTATAACGGAATGTAACGAGAGGGACGAAAATGAAAGTAAAATAAAAATTAGGTGACCCTAATAAAAATTTTAAAAATTTGTGATCAAAATAAAAGTTCCCTAAAAGTTTGATGACCATTTGTGTACTTTACCCACATTTTTTATCGAACACTCAGAAGATTGAACTTTACCATTTAAATCAAATTATTAATTTTGTGTAATATTTAATTGTATTATAATGTTTTCCGTAAAACAATACTAATAATTTATACTATCCTATAACTTAATAAAACTTTAAAGGGTAAACTACATTGGTAGTCACTGAACTTTTTAGGCGCTTTTAATATAGTCACCGAAATTTTAAAACTTTCATTATAATCATCGAACTTTTAAAACTTTTATTATAGCCATTAAACTTTTAATTCGCTTTCATTACAATCACCGCCGTCAGTTGCCGTTAAAAAAAGCCTACATGACACGCTAACTTTTTATTATAAAATAATATTTTCTCTCATCTCTCACATTTCTTCTCCATCCTCCTCCAGCAGCCAACACACCAAGAGAGAAATCACTCCTCTTATGCTGCAGTTGACATTGAAACCACCTCCCAACCTCTTAAACTCCAAAGCAGTAAATACATGCACCACAAAACCTTCCTCAGGCAAAACTGAGTGAACTTTTTGGAAAACGTTGATATCAAAACCACCAGAAAAAGTTTCCTCCATTGCCTAAATCAGCAAAATCAAACAAACAAATAAAAATGTATAAAACAAATTTAACATGAGATAAATCATAAAAAATAGATTCGATTAAAATGAGTGAGAACTCGTCAGTTAAAACTGTAGCAATTTCTTTTCGCTAAAAAAATGGGCTTCAAGGTGTTTGGGGTCTTTCGGGCACTAAAAATATATATTCCGTGGGGTTGTAAAATGTTGGGTTCTGGAGCCAGTTACAGATGGGGAAGGATTAGCACCCCACACCGCCCAAAGTTGGTACTTTAATAATTACCGCTTTATTAATATTAGACTTTCCAGATTAAAGTGACGATTAAAATTTGGTTATAAGTGCGAGTAAATTTTAAGGGCCCCGTCATTCGAGAGTAAACTGATAGACCACCATCACTGTGTTTGATACTGGCCACGTTTACGCTCGAATAAAAGGGCACGTCATTGACAATTAATATATCCGTTATGCAATCTTAGAAAACATAAAAAAACATACATTCATATTGACTTGGTATTAAAAACATAAAAACATGAATATTACAACATTAAACAAAAATAATAAAATACATGAATAAAAAACATAATCCATCATAATATAAAAAATAAAGTATAAACATGAACAAGAAAAACATGCTTCCAAAACTAAATTAATTAATTCTAACATGCTTAAACACATAAAAAAAGCCATAAATGCAATATATGCATGACATATATATGATGTGATACTAAATTAATAAAACACCATAATCATAATATTACATTAAAACTTATCATGTGACACAATTTAAACATACATTAGGACATCATGACATTTACATGCAACAAACAATATCACAATAACATGTAACCTAAGAAATAAAGGGAGATAGAAGTACATTAAAACACATGTATATATATATAATCGTGAACAAATTAAACCGAAGCCTAAAGACATTATAAAATATATATTATAAAAGAACATAAATAAAGATGATATAAAGACATAAATAAAAACATGGAAAGCAAAATAAACATACTAAAAAAACTAATAACATGCAAATAGGCATAATTATTTAACATAAAAAAGGACTGGAATGAAATAAAAAAAAACAGAATGCTTGGAAATTAAATAAAAAACAGACATTTGGGGACCAAATTGAGAACCGGACAAAACCATCAGGGACTGAAAATGTAATAAAACCAAGGGGGAGACTCCAAGTGAAAACTTTAAAAATGCGGAAGGACTAAACGGATAATTTCACCATTAAAACTTTGAGATCGGTTAATTTGGGGGTTAAATTGAAAGATTTTGAAAAGAAAGAGGGACTGTGGTAGCAATTGTACCAAGGGGCAAGCTCGATTTAAAAATAGCAGAGACGCGGGGGGACTTATGAAGCAAATATACCATTTATTTTTTTGTTATTTGACTATATAACCACTTGACCGGTCCCCATTTCCCTTCTTTTTTCATTTTTTTACCCTTAAGAGAATGATCTCATTTCTCTTTATTTTCCCAGAAACTTCTAAAACCAAAACCCCTATCGACCACCGCATTCCGCCGTGCCCGACTGGTTTCTGGCGAGGCGTGGCCGTGAGGCCGCCTCGTGCCCTCCTAGACCAGGGCTTACGGCCACCAAGACCACCCTTGACACATACAAAAACTCTTTGGAAAGCCCCCTCTTAAACCGTAAACTTTTTCTGAAACCAAAACAAGCCCTTCCCTTTTGAACGGCTCACCACGGATGGTTTGTCGCCGGCAGAGAGGGGAACCGACTCAGGTGAAAAAACCTCTTACTTTTTTTTGTATTTTTTTGTTTATGCGTGCTTGAAAAAAAAGAAAGGAAGAATGAGATTTACCACTGGATTCTTTTTTTTTATTTCGAATCTCTAGACCTTTTTACAAAATATGGATACATTTGATATATAGGTTGCCTTTTGATTGATTGATTGATTTTTTTCTTTGCCGACAAGATTAGAAATAAAATGATTTTATCTATGTTTTAACTTGTACTTCTCTGATTTTGCATGTCTGACTTAGTGAGCCGGTGAAGCATGAGCGTACGGCGGCAGTGGTAGAGCAGCCTTTCGGTCAGACTTGTTCTCGGCCGTTGGGTCAGATCTGATCTAACGGTTGAGATTTTTCGGCGGATGAACGGTCAAGATTCGATCTTGGGAGTGACGTGGCAGCCTCTGATCTTGACACGTGGCAGATGGCAGCTTAAGGGTCTGATGCGTGAGATGTACCCGCGCGTGGGAGGCTGAAAGGTCTGCGCGTGATCCATACGCGGCAGCTGAGGAGGTTTCTCCCTTCGATCGTGGCCGTTGGATCTAGATCTGATCCAACGGCTCAGGGGCGGCTGCACATAAGAGAGAACTGTAATTAGGGTTACTTAGATATTTTAGGGTTTTTGGATATCAACCAGGTCGTGTGATATAACATGTACTGTCTAAGCCTTTTGGTGGTCCAAACCAAAGCACAGCATAGCTTCTAAATTGGTGGGTACCGTGCTTCGCAATCAGTGAACTTCTTGCTTAGGTAGTAGATGGCTCTTTTCTTCTTCCCAGACTCATCATGCTGCCCCAACACGCAACCCATCGAGTTTTCAAAAACTGTCAAGTAAAGGATCAAAGGCCTGTTTGGTACTGGTGCGACTAAAATCGGGGCATTCGTCAAGTACTTCTTAATCTTCTCTAAAGCCTCTTGACATTCTTCATCCCAGACCCCTGGGTTATTCTTCCTGAGTAGTCTGAAGACAGGGTCGCACTTATCTGTTAATTGAGAGACGAAATGGGAGATATAGTTTAACCTTCCCAGAAAACCTCGAACTTCTTTATGAGTTTTAGGCGGTGGGATGTCCTAGATAGCCTTTACTTTTTCTGGATCAATCTCAATCCCTTTCCTGCTCACTACAAAACCCCAAGAGCTTTCCAGATGTGACCGCGAAGGTATATTTAGCCGGGTTAAGCTTCAACTGGTATTTTTGTAGTCTTTGGAATAGCTTTCTCAGGTTTCGAATGTGCTCTTCCTTGGTTCAAAATTTAGCGATCATATCATCCACGTATACTTCTATCTCTTTGTGCATCATATCGTGGAAAAGATTCATCATTGATCTTTAATAAGTCGCCACTGCGTTCTTGAGTCCGAAAGGCATCACCTTGTAACAAAACGTGCCCCACATAGTTATAAATGTAGTCTTCTCCATGTTTTCTGGGTCCATATTTATCTGGTTGTATCCTGAGAAACCATCCATGAATGAGAACCATGAGTGTCCCACAGTATTGTCAACCAACGTGTCAATATGTGGCAGAGAGAAATTGTCTTTAGGGCTTGCTCGATTGAGATCCTTGTAATCTACACACATGCGGACCTTTCTATTTTTCTTTGGCACCGGTACAATGTTTGTAACCCATTCCAGGTATTTGGTGACCTCCAGAAAGCCAGCATCAAACTGTTTTTTTATCTCTTCTCTAATTTTTAGCAGCATGTCAGTCCTCATCCTTCTGAGCTTTTGTTGGACTGGTTTGCATTATGGCCTTGTTGGCAGCTTTTGCACCACTATGTCCGTATTCAACCTCGACATATCTTGATAAGTCCAAGCAAAGGCGTTCTTGAACTCATAGAGCAAGGCTATCAGTTCACGTCTGGTTTCTGAGGAAAATGTAGTCCCGATTTTCACTTCTTTTCTCTCCTCATCGGTTCCCAAGTTCACAATTTCAGTTTCTTCTTGGTGAGGCATGATTTACCTTTCTTCGTTGGCCATTATCCTTACCTACTCCTCATAGACCTCACATTCTGCTTCGTCGTCCCCCTCTTCAATTTCTGCCGAGATCTCAGGGTGTTAGAAATCTACCTCGAGATTGGATTCAGAATCATTCATACAGTTAATTATGGGGACCCTGCATGAAATGATAACGAATGTATTGGGAAGAGAATGATTTTAAATGAAGTGAATGAATATGAACAAGAAATAAATGAATGAAGTAAATGAAATGTTTGCCATTTGAGAAAATGAGGAAGGTATTCTTTCATTGCAAACAAAAAGTTAACATAGGTGCCCTATACAAAAGCTCCTCATTTCCTATGGGAAAACAACATGATTAATTCGGAGCATTACTCTGATCTGGCCCTAAAGACTATAGGTAGATCAACGTAGCCCCAGTTATCGAGTGTTTCCCTAGGACGACAAGGGCGGTTGTTGGTCAACACGTTGCTGCCATTGTCATCTCCAGCTATCATGTTGATGGACATCCCTTTAAGAGATTCACTGAACATTTCATTCTGGTTAAGTGTGTCATTTTCTCGAATTGCTTCCTTTACTTTCTGTCATGTACGGTCGATTCCTCCAAAGACAAAAATATCCTTTACATGGAACAAAGACATATGTCTCCATAGAATGTCTTCTCCCTTGAGTCTAGCCATTTTTTGTTATTCTTTTCTCCTATACTCATCTCTCCTTTGCTGAACACTTGGTTTGTAGCCAAGCCCAAAATGATATTTCTTGGTGATGACGCTTCTGGTTGTAGGCTTCCTTGTAATCTCCTTCCCATCCCTTTTCCTACTTTGGCTCCTCGGCCCAAAGTTTCAGAAACGGTCATCTTGGTGCAGTTAGATAACCTGGAGCAAGTGATCCGATTACCTTCCGCAACAAATGTAGCATTTACAAGCTTCAATGCTCGAAAAGAACATTCTGCAGCATCTTCGTCGTTCTGGATGTAAGGGGCATCTGATGTTACCGAAGCGATGATCTCTTGCTCAGCCTCTACAGTGACTAATTTGCCTTCGATCACAAATTTCAATTTTTGATAGAGTGATGAGGGGACGGCCTCTGAAGAGTGGATCCATGGCCTTCCCAATAAGCAACTGTAGGTTGGCTTTATGCCCATCACCACGAAGTCGATTGTGTACTCTGTCGGGCCGATCAACAAAGGTACCTCAATTTTTTAAGTGTTCCCCTTTCAGTACCGTCAAATGCTCTCACGGAGTTATGAAAATGTTTTATGTGGGAATCATCTACCGGTAGCTTTTGCAAAGTCACCATTGGTAGTACGTTTAATGCTGACCCATTATCAATCAGTACTCCTAGCAACACATACCCTTTGCAGTGGGTCGTGATGTTGAGAGCTTTGGTGGACCCCATACCTCCCTCCAGGATCTCGTCATCGCTAAATGGGATGTGGTTGTATGCGGTGATATGCCTCACTATTCTGTCCAGCTTAGACACAGAAATGTAACCGGGTACAAATGTTTGATTCAGCACCTTTAACAATGCCTCACAATGCTTTTCAGAACTCAAAAGCAGCTCCAACACCATAATCTTTGTTGGTTGCTTTCGTAGCTGATCCACTACATTGTACTCACTGTACCTCAGGAACTTCAGAAATTCATGTGCCCGAGTCTCAGTTACCGGCTCATTAATCTTTGGAGGGGGCTCCTCTCCGAATATTTGTGCAGGACCAGCTGATTTACCTTCTCCCTTATCCTTTGTAACTTCGGCAGATTTCAAGGCTTCTGAAGAGTAGCACCTGCCGCTCCTCATAAAGTGGCCTACTTCGTTGACAATTTCATCATTCTTCGTCTGTTCATCTTTCTGTGTTGGCTACTTTTCTACCATTTTTTCTTTCTCTTCATCGGGCTTATATTTATCTGGTATAGTCACGTTGGCGGTATAATTCCAAGGGGTTCGCTGCTGTAGCGATGTTCGTTTCGCTAAAAAAAGTTTTTTTTATTTTGTTTTGTTTTTAAAAAATATCTTCCGTGGGGTTTTAAAAAACCATATTTTATTTAAGAAAATGGAGTCGCCACCGGCCACTTAGGTAGGTCGGACACCATAAAACCAGAGATTTAAAATTTTTGGGTTCGGGAGTCGGTTACGGGTGGGGAAGGATTAGCACCCCCACACCGCCTAAAATTGGTACTTTAATAATTACCGTTTTATTAATATTAGATTTTTCGGATTAAAGTGACGATTAAATTAAAATTTGGTCATGAGTGCGAGTAAATTTTAAAGGCCCCGTTATCCGAGAGTAAACGCCCAACCACCATCACTACGCCTGATACTGGCCCCGTTTACGCTCAGATAAAAGGGCACCGCATTGACAATCTATATTCCATTATGCAACTTAAAAATATGGCAAATAAAAATAAATACAATGCGATAAAAATATAAATAAATACTAACATAATAAAATATTAATCTAACATAAATAAAATGCTAATCTAAAACATACATGCATAAATATTAATCTAACATATAAATAAAAACAAATCTAACATAAATAAAATGCTAACATTCATGAATATTAATCTAACATATAAATAAAAAAATTAACATAAACAAAATATTAATATAAAACATAAATTTAAAACATAATAAAATACTAATCTAAAACATAAATAAACATACAAACTAAAAAACACAATTTTAAATTAACTACTACTTCATTAAATTATAAAAATTACAACACAAATAAAAAGGAAAGAAAATATACCTAACTAGGAGCTCGAATGACGAACCCCGACTGAACCCCACCGAGATCTACCACGACCTCTCCAAAAATATTAACTAGTTCGGGTCTAAAATAAGACCCGATCGAACCGGTTAGGACCGAGGGCACTGCCCCGGTCCTTGGCTACCCGAGAGCTATGCTCTCTTATTTGGGCAAGCCTTGGCTGGCTCCTTGCTTGTGCGGGTGAATTCAATTGCCCCCCATGCCTTTATATAGGCAATTGGGGTGGGTGAAATGGGGACATGGAGTGCCCTACTCCATGCGATATTTCCTTTTTTTTCCTTTTTTAATTTAATTATTTTTTTTACTTTTACTTTTTTTTACTTTTTTATATTATATTTCTTGTTATTATTTTTTGATTTTTCATTAATTTTATATTAATAATATTACTATTAAAATAACACTAATAACACTAAAACCCGGTCAAAAATGAGTGATTACAGTTGCCCCTCTTTGCTTGTTCTTGTGAAACGAGGACAAATCAAAGATTAAAAGCACTCATTTTTTACCTACTTTCTTGTATTTGGCTTCAGAATCTCGTGTTCTTCTGGAACTTTCCGCTCTTCCTTAGCTGAATCTGCAGGCTTGTAAGCTCTTCCTATATAGAGCTTCGTCACCTTCCGATCTTGGAGCTACAAACTCTTCCTATATAGAACCTTTCACTCTGGAGCCTCGAGTTACGAGTCCATCCTATATAGAACTTTTCACTCTGAGATAGTAAAGCTTGGAGTCCTTCCTATATAGAACTCTTCGCCTTCAACGCGGCGGGTTTTTCCTATATAAAACCTTCTGCGCCACGGATAGATTCTTCCGACTGGGAGTTCCTCCTATATAGAACTGTTAGTCTTCAAACCCTGGAGCCGCCAGTGCTTCATATATAGAACTTTTAGCTTCTGAAATCTCATAGTTACGGTTTCTTCCTATATAGAACCTTTCACTGCGAGGGCTCGAAAATATAGGCCTTTATATATATAACCTTTATCTTCGAATTAGGGGTTCACGCCAAGCTGGCTACCGATTCTTCTGGACTCACGCTACTAAGGCTGCCGAAATATTTCTTTAATTTTGGGGATTCACGCTGACAATGGCTACCGATCTTTCTGGACTCACGCTACTAAGGCCGCCGAAATTTTCTTCAATTTTGGGGATTCACGCTGACAATGGCTACCTATCTTTCTGAAAATTTGGGGATTCACGCTGAAAATGGCTACCAATCTTTTTGGACTCACGCTACTAAGGTTGCCGATCTTTTTGGACTCACCCTAATAAGGCTGCTGATTTTTTTTTCAAATTTGGGGATTCACGTCGAAAATGGCTACCGATCTTTCTGAAAATTTGGGGATTCACGCAGAAAATAGATACCGATCTTTCTGGACTCGCGCTACTATAGCTGCCAAACTTTCTTCAAATTTGGGGATTTAAGCCGACAATGGCTACCAATCTTTCTGAAAATTTGGGGATTCACGCCGAAAATTGCTACCGATCTTTCTGGACTCACGCTACTATAGCTGCCAAACTTTCTTCAAATTTGGGGATTCATGCCGAAAATGGCTACCGATCTTTCTGGACTCACGCTACTATAGCTGGCGAACTTTCTTCAAATTTGGGGATTTACGCCAACAATGGCTGCCGATCTTTCTAAAAATTTGGGGATTCACACTGAAAATGGCTATCGATCTTTCTGGACTCACGCTACTATAGTTGCCGAACTTTCTTCAAATTTGGGGATTGCTACTGATCTTTTTGAAAATTTGGGGATTCACGCTGAAAACGGCTATCGATCTTTCTGGACTCACGCTACTATAGCTGCCGAACTTTCTTCAAATTTAGGGATTCACGCCGACAATGACTACCGATCTTTTTGGACTCACACTACTATAGCTGTCGAACTTTCTTCAAATTTGGGGATTCACGTCGAAAATGGCTACCGATCTTTCTGGACTCACGCTACTATACCTGTCGAACTTTCTTCAAATTTAGGGATTCACGCCGACAATGGCTACCGATCTTTATGAAAATTTGGGGATTCACGCTGAAAATGGCTACCGATATTTTTGGACTCACGCTACTATAGCTGCCGAACTTTGCCCAAATTTTAGGATTCACGCCGAAAATGGCCACCTATCTGTCCAGACTCACGCTACTATAGCTGCCGAAATTTCTTTCTTTAATGAAATCCACTTCTTAATACTCTTTGATAATTCTTCAAGTACCTGTCCAAAACAAGAAAAAATTGACATGCACCTATCTATATGATGCATGCAATGTAATGCTTTCTTTCTCCTCTTTTTCTCTTTTCTCTTTTTCTTTTTTTTTCTTTTTTTCTCTTTTACTTCAATTTCTTCTTATTTTTCTTTTTCTTTTTTTTCTTCTCCCTCTCTTTCTCCCTCTCTTTTTTCTTCTATTTTTTCTTTCAGCCCTTTTTTATTCTAAAGTCTTACACCCTGAAAGGTCGTTCCTCAGATTTCTTCATCTCTTTACTTCTTCACTGTATACTCTTAAATCCTCATTTGGTCAATCACTTCGAATCTAGATTAACATGCTTTCAAACTTTTTGTGCGGAAGGCTTTCTTGTCTTCAGGATTATCACCCGTCTTTATAAATGATCTTCTGGTTCTTATATTATTCTTATAAGAACCCTTGTCATCTTTTTCGCTTGGCGTTGCCCCATTCAATCACGGGCTCCACTGCTTTGAATTTTCTGACCCATCATACAAAGCCTTGATCTATTTCTAGTCATCAGGGTGAGCCGAAATGCTTCCATCCCCTGAGCTCATCCTTGATCTTCTCGTAGCATTTCGACGGGAACTAACTCTCGGTCCCTGTGCTTTAAATCTCATCATCATTCGTTTTTAAAGTAATGCAAAAGGCAATTTACTTGTGTATATTTCAAAAAAAATAATGATTGTTTGAAAAGATAACAATCATTTTGAAAATCACAACTTGGATGGGATACCAAACATTTTGAAAACATTGTTTGGAACAAATGGTAAATATCTTTTTTCTTTTCCCTTTTTTAAGGACCAAACATTTTTTTAAAAAAAATAATCTTTGGAGAATGGTAAACAAAATTCGAAGTATATTGCCAAACATTTTAAAAACTAATGTTTGGGGGAAATGGTAAACATCAAAATTTTGGGAGAAAATGTTAAACCTTTTAAAACATGTTTGCCCCCAAAATATCAAACACCATAACACATCTGCTTCAAATTGCCAGAGATCAACTCTAATGAAGCGTATATTTAGAAGATCTTGACCATTGTGGAGATATATGCCAATGTATAGTTTCTTCCGGTCTAATAGGCTTTTGAGAGGAACAACCCTACCTAGTTTCTACCCCGTTTAAGGTGGCCCTCTTAATCTCACAATCTCACCATGCCCCATACTTCCCTCATTTGGGTGTCGATCAAGCACTTCGAAGTTTGACGTTCCTTGAAGCAAAGTTAACCCTTATGGGCGGAATGAAATCTGAAGACATTCTCATTCAACTTGGATATCTATGGATGATCAAAATGGTCTTTGAGGGCTTGTAATGTAGGCCTTTGGTTAAGTGAAATTGTATTTCTGTACTTGTGTAACTTGGATATGCCCATTATTCCTTCCCTTTCTAGATCACTCTAGACTGCCCGTTTTTGGGTTTTCACCCTAGAGTTCATTTCCTTTCTTTTTTACTGTAGGCTGCCTTGCATTCTGGCTATGTACTGATGTTCGTTTTCTGTTCAAGAATGTTTGATCCTCCAAAACTCCTCAAAACTGAGATTTCTTGAATGAAGGACTACGAATACATTTCTGGGAATTCTTATGATTGGCACGCCCAGTTGAAATGTTATTCTTTCTTTCTTCTTTTTCTCTTCTTTTTTTCTTTGCTTTTTTTCACTTTTTCTCATGGACCGCTCTAGACTGCCCATTTTTGGGTTTTCACCCTAGAGGTCACTTCCTTCTTCTGTACCTTCAGATTAGTGTATTTTGGTTAGATATTGATGTCAGCATGCTCAGGCAGACTACTCTTTTTTCTTCATTTTCGGGATCACTCTAGACTGCCCATTTTTTGGGTTTTCACCCTAGAGGTCATTTCCTTTTTCGAAATTGGCAATCTTCGGGCCGACTTGTCTTGACTTGGCTTCAATTCGAGCTTCTATACTAATTTTCAAAACTAATATTTACTTGAAATGTGGATTCCTTGTGTCTTTTGCTCATAGTTGAAGTCTCGTTCTTGTATTGTTTGATCTGTGTGTGAAGTATATACAATATTCTTTCTTTCTTTTTCTTTTCTCTTTTTCCCTTTTTTTCTTTTTTTGTTCATTTTTCTCTCCCTTTTTTATTTTATTTTTTCCTTTTATTCTCTTTTTTTGTTTTGTTTTATTTTTTTATTTTTTGTTTTAGACTGCCCATTTTGGGTTTTTAGCCTTGAATCTCTTTTTTCTTATTCGAGCCTATAAATGTATCCTCGAATCAACATGTATCTATACTGGGTATTGATGCTATCTTCCACTCGAAGTTAATTGCCTCTCTGCAGCTCTTCTGATATTTACTCGACCTGGATTACTTCGGCCTTCTGATTGCCATTTCTCTTATTTTCTTTGCTTTTCGTTTGGACATATCCTTGTTTTCAACCACTTTCTTCTGATGATTTTCTGATCTTCGTATCCAATCTGTATGGTCTTATCTCTGTCTTCTGGTAAAGTAAAAGAATACCATTCGTCGTCACATTCACAAATGTCCTGAGGAAGCCTTCAGGCGGTAGAGGTTTAGGGTCAACTCTCGTTTCAAGGATCTTAAACGATAAGTGCCTGAGAAGATAAATTCCTAAAATGGGAACTGCACATTGTCTAAACACTCGATTTGTTCCTCTATTGGCCTAAGTAAACTATTAGATACTCACATTTACAGTATCCCCACAACATTCAATCTCTTCTAAATATATACAACTTAGAGTTGATCTTTGGATCTGAAGCAAATGTACTGTTGCATTCAAAATTCGAGGACCTGGTATAGAAATGATATAAACATGTCCATTCAAAAATGCGTGTATATGCATATAGGAGAACAAAAACTACCCCATAAAAATAAAATGTTTAAAGAATCAAGAATGTAAAAATGTTTTCTAAATGGAAATGTGATTTTTAGTTCTAAAAAATATCTGTTTGAGAGTTTTTTTTCAAAGCATTGAGAATTTCTTTGTGAACTGATGGGAAAACCATAGGGACCTCCGGACTACCTCCCGAGTACTAACTCATTCCGGTCCTTTGTAGTGTAGGCTTGCCTCTTCTCTTGTTTTTCCACCGCTAGATCAACTCTCTCGTCATGACTCCCTCGTCAACCAGCTTCTTGATTTTTTCTATTAACGACCCCAAATTTCTTAGTGTCATGCCCCGGAACCTCAATGTAGAACTCACATATACTGTATGGATCAAAACTGTGAGCAGACGAGCTGGGCGTAATCTTTATCGGCCTTGAGGTAAGGTACTAACCCTTAACCAGATGAGGCTATATGTCCGAGATGGAATACTCTAAATATCTCTAAATATGTACTTGTTCGAGGAATTTTTCTCGGTGATTCGAAGGAATCTGTCTGTCTTCTTCTCTTACGATCACAAGAACCTTCGAAAGTGGTACCCATTTATCTCTTTCTTTCCTTCTGCTCCTAGTCATGTCTGGTCTTTTAAACTTAGGTCCCGGGGTGCATGTTCGATTCTCTCTCTGACTGTCATGAAGTCCTCAAAGCTGGCATTCATTTTCTAAGCACCTTATCAAAGAATAAATAAGAAATGTGGCATGGAAGTCACTTTCCTCTTCATCTACCGGAGGTTGCACCTGGGCCGCTAAACACAGACACCTCAAAGCACATTCCTTGAAGCTTTCATCAGGTTTCATCTTTGTACCCTGGAGATACTGACGACTTGGTGCTAGGTCCAAAGCATATCTTATCACGGTAGGTCCTGCTAGACTGTCGGGGAAGTAGTGGATCAGCAATTTTTCAATGCAGCCCTCCATCTTTTTACAGAATATGGTCACGTGAATCTTGGGGCATCTTGTTTCTTTATCATGTGAAAATCTGGGAATCTTTGGGATCCGGAGGAACGACCAAATCAGGGTTCAAACAGAGCTTTCTTGCATCAAAGGCATCAAACTTCTTTTTTTCTCTCGAGTCCATATTCTAACTACTCGAATCTTGATTTTTGAGTGTGTTCAATTCTTTTATTCACGATAAAACTCTAATTGTTCTTTGGATTACCCCCAAAAATTTTATGCAAGGTAATGATAATGTTATGTAAAATATGCCATGACTGTACAATGTAATGCAATGCAATCCTAAAATATAAACATGAATGCTGTAAGGTATTGATTCTAAATATGATCCCAATAGAACGACGTTCATTGAGGCCAAAAGGTTTCATTATATCAGATATTAGATATTTACAGTTACTGATAAGCTTCAGTGCATACTTTCTTAACTTCATCTAGTAGTCCGGTCAGCTTGCCTCTATGGTCTAACATTTGGTCCATGTTCTGACTAAGCCTGCCACCTTGTTGAGCTGCCTTACATGCTCGGGTAATATCGATCTTCGGGTCTTTATCTATCCCCTGCTTAGTCTTTCGCAGCTTGGAAGTTGTCCCCTTACTTTCCAACTGAAGAGTGTTGGATTGTCATTGCTCTGTTGTAAACTTGTTTCCAAAACTCTTGTTAATGGCTAATTTATTCTGTAGCTCATCTCTGGAGACTGTCGTACCTATTCCCAATTCCCTCAACTTACTTGATAACAGCCTGACTTGATTCTCGCTTGACTAGTTTCTCTTCTTCCAATATTCCGAGTCGTCCTTCAACTGAACAACACCATTCATCTATTCTTTAAAGGTGACTCAATATGATATTCTTAAACACTCAGTAAAGCTTCTGGTGATCATTCTGCAAATTCAATTTTATCCAAGTTATCACTCTCTTATCTGAGCTAGCTGAACTCGAAAGAATATCCCTCTCCTAGGATGCCCCTATCTCCGATCTTCAAATTTAACTCACTTGAGTGACCCACTTTGGTATTACTCGAACTTTGTCCTGGATATCGATTCTTCATCGACTTTGCCCCTCGGGTGATTGTTAGCTCACTATAGAATTGGGGAACTCCGTCTTCAAAACCCAAAATTCTCATCGCGATAAGATCTTGAACTTGTTCCTCAGGGCCCTGCAATCCTCAATACTGTGACCCAAGCTTCCTAAACGGTAACTGCCTCTAGCACGTGTGTCGTAATCTCTCAGATAAGACGGTCTCTTCGCTAGAGACTTCACCGAGGTAATAAGGCTCTTCTCGATGAACATTAGGAGTAGTTCGGTGTACCTCACAGGAATCGAGATATACTTCTTTTCATTACTTGCTTCTCGGGTTTCTTCTGGACCGAGCTCTACTTTTTGAAAGCTCGACCCAGACATATTTTTCGCCTGTTTATTGATGCGGATCACAAAAGGGTTCAATTTGTTGTATTTGGCTGGCTTGGAGGTAGAATTATGACTATCCCGCTCTCTATTCTGATATTTAATCGATTATTCTTTTGGTTCGATGGATCGCTTACCTTTCGTCAAAGTATTCATCTGATTCATCACTTCTTCCATCTGTTTCTTTCAACTCTTGCACTTTACTTTGCTCATTACCAGTACCGTGTCTCCTTACCGTGTTTGACCTGAAGTCTTCAGATGGTTCATCTTCTATTGTTTCCGATCTTGTTCTGGGACAAAACCCTGGATTCGTGCCCTCTAATATCTAAGCAGACGACCCTTTGCCAATTATGAACGATTTTTGAGATTTGAGAAACCACTTCGGGAATCAATACCCTATAAATGCGAGAATGCATAGAAATGCGATGTTGATTCTCGAACAGTCTTTAAAAAACTTTCAATAGAGAAAATGTCCGTTTTGCAAGAAATTAATAATGAATTACAGGTAATAGTTGGATTTATTCTGGAGACCTTGACTTCGGAAAGCAAAACTTGTGCTCCACGTCTCGACGTCGTCTTCAGGATGATGGATGACTTCGTCTTCTCTTCCTATTCTATTCCACGGACTCGTGACGTCATGATCTTTATTTTTGTGGCTTCAGAAAAAGACATCAACAAGTGCATGCATAATGCAGACAATATCTTTTCTTCTGTAGATCCGGGTGCAAACGAATAATACGTCTAAACAGGGATGGATTCTATCGATCCTAGGGGAGTACTTTAAAACCTTTTTGGGGTTTTAAATTAAAATTCTCAAGGATCATTTGGTTTAAAAGCTTCCCCATTTTTTATTATCAAAAAGTTTTAACATACTTAAAAAATAAAAATTTTAGGTTTCTTTTGTTACTATTATTATTCTGAAAGTTTTAGGAGGGAAGAAGATTCAAAGCAAAATAATAATATTTTCAATTTTTTTAAATGAGTTAAATTAAAATCTTTAAGATTTTTACAAAAGGGTTAAATGTGAAGATTTAAAATTGGGGTTCTGCGGCCCTGACTGAATCTTCTACGTCGCACGTGCCTTACTATCATACCGTCTTCTTTCTCGATTGGTCTTTGCTCGGCCTAACTTGATACTGTAATATTATCGTTTCCGGCAAAGCAGACTTTTTCTATTTTGAAAGCCTTTTAATGAACTGTTCTTGAATCAACACCATGTCATGATATGCAACATGAATGCAAATAAAGGCGTGGATTCCGCTGGTAATCACCCTTTCGAACGACTTTCATGGGAACTAAAGGGTCCAGGTTACAAAAAGGGTCCACATTACAAAAGGAGTCCCTATTACAAAAAGTCTTAATTACAAAACAAAGTTCTACACATAAGCCCTAGCTCTACCTCCTAGCTCCTCGATAGCTTTGAGCAACTTGATAAACCTTGGTGCTTCTTCCATGTCCGGGGTTACGAAAGGTCAGAGAGTCGCGGCTTCGGTAGCTAAGTCATTCACACGTCTTGCAACTCGTTGTATGTCCACCATCAGGGTCTCATGCATATACTTTGGCACTACACGCTTGCTCGGCAAATTGTTACCTCGGATCTGTTGATTAATCTCTGACCAATGTCGCACGACTAGATCGATGCCATCCTTCTTAAGACACATTTTTTCCATGATGAAAGATTTTCTAATCGGGCAAACCATTTGAATCAACGCCTCTATGTAATGTGGATGCAATGATAATGCAACAAAAGTATGTGTAAAATAAAAATAAAACACAAAAAGAAATGAGTTAGTACCGGATAAAAATAATAAATACATAAATAAAAGGACAAATTAAATAAGGTAAACAAACAAAACAACCCTATTTATCCCGTCTAAAACACCTAAGGTTATCTGCATGGCTCTAAAGGGGTGGGTTTCTATATGTTCTCTACATGCAGTTTTGGTTCTAGGAGGTACCTGAATTGTCCTCGATGTCCTCTACTAAGAGTAGCAAGGCCCCCGATCATCACCCATTATAGGCTCCTTTCAACCGGGTTCAATTCAGGGGGGTTCAATTTAGGGGGATTCATTCGCTTATGCCTGCACGAAGGAACGATATCCTTACAAAAGCATAAGGCACTCGAGCCCAGAAGGTACTTGCTAGGCCTACACGGGAGAACGATATCTCCACGAAAGTATTAGCGTTTTCCCCCCACTTAAAAAAACGGGTTTATATGCCATATTTTAAATGCGTCAAAATAAACGCGCAATTATAAACGAATGTTAGTTTAATAGTCACTTTAATCTGGAATTTCTAATATTAATAAAGCGGTAATTATTTAAAAAGCTCGACTCACTTTATTTTGTTTGAAAAAAACAAAAAAAATGTCCCAGCGGAGTCGCCATCTATAGCGATGTCCGTTTCGCTAAAAAAGTTTTTTTATTTTGTTTTTTTAAATGTCTTCCGTGGGGTTTTAAAAAAATCATATTTTATTTAAGAAAATGGAGTCGCCACTGGACACTTAGGTAGGCCGGACACCATAAAACCATAAATTTAAAAATTGTTGGGTTCGGGAGTCGGTTATGGATGGGGAAGGATTAGTACCCCCACACCGCCCAAAATTAGTACGTTAATAATTACCGCTTTATTAATATTAGATTTTCCGGATTAAAGTGGCGATTAAATTAAAATTTGGTCATGAGTGCGAGTAAATTTTAAAGGCCCCGTTATCCGAGAGTAAACGCCCAACCACCATCACTACGCCTGATACTGGCCCCGTTTACGCTCGGATAAAAGGGCACTGCATTGACAATCTATATTCCATTATGCAACTTAAAAATATGGCAAATAAAAATAAATACAATACGATAAAAATATAAATAAATGCTGACATAATAAAATATTAATCTAACATAAATAAAATGCTAATCTAAAACATACATACATACATAAATATTAATCTAACATATGAATAAAAATAAATCTAACATAAATAAAATGCTAACATTCATGAATATTAATCTAACATATAAATAAAAAAATTAACATAAATAAAATATTAATATAAAACATAAATTTAAAATATAATAAAATACTAATCTAAAACATAAATCAACATACAAACTAAAAAACACAATTTTAAATTAACTACTACTTCATTAAATTATAAAAATTACAACACAAATAAAAAGGAAAGAAAATATACCTAACTAGGAGCTCGAATGACGAACCCCGACTGAACCCCACCGAGATCTACCACGACCTCTCCAAAAATATTAACTAGATCGGGTCTAAAATAGGATCCCGATCGAAGCTGTTAGGACTGAGGGCACTGCCCTGGTCCTTGGCTACCCGAGAGATATGCTCTCTTATTTGGGCAAGCATTGGACGGCTCCTTGCTTGTGCATGTGAATTCAATTGCCCCCCATGCCTTTATATAGGCAATTGGGCTGGGTGAAATGGAGACGTGGAGTGCCCTGCTCCATGCGATATTTCCTTTTTTTGCTTTTTTAATTTAATTATTTTTTTTTACTTTTACTTTTTTTTTACTTTTTATATTATATTATTATTTTTTTATTTTTCATTAATTTTATATTAATAATATTACTATTAAAATAACACTAATAACACTAAAACTCGGTCAAAAATGAGTTATTACAGTCGCATGTCTTTGAATGGGAACGGGGCTGGTGCTGAGATTATGATTTTGGGAGCCACCTTTATAGCTTCTCCTTGGGACGAACTTTCTTCCTCTAATATGGAAGAAATGACAAAGGGTCTATCTATTCCATACTTGATGTTGGGGCTATCTGACGCACATACATCTAACCCATGCCTTCTGCAGCATCCTCAAATAACTCTATCTTTTTACTGTCCATCAGCTGTTGAATCAATCTCCTGAATTCTTTACATTGTTGGATGTCGTGTCCTCTATCCTGGTAGAACTCGCAATAAGTTGTACACCTCTTCTGCACCACTACCATGCCTCTGTCGATCAAGCGGGCCACGCATAATTGTTGGAAAACTCACCGTAAGGGAGACTTAATTGCTGACACATCCTCTTTAGCCTTATTGGAAGAGTACTCCTCAATAGTGTTCACTTCGCGGTTCCTATGATTAGGTAACGGATTAGCGGCCACGTTCGGTTTCTCAAAATTTAATACCCTAAAATTAATTAGACTCTGTACGAGTTTCTTGAATGCGAGACAATATTCTATAGGGTGACCAGGGGCACCGCCGTGATAATCGCAATGTGCGTTAGGATCATACCATGACGAAAACGGAGGTTCGAACAGAGTAATATAGTACGGGCGAACCAAATCAGCTTTGTACAACTGAGAATAAAGCTCAGAGTACGAAACTGGCAACGGAGTAAAGGCTGATTTCTCCTGTTTCTTTCTTGGAGCTCTCTTTTCTCTTTGGTTCTGAGCCTTCCCCGTCGATGCTTGCGGCTGAGAGACCGTAAAGTTCTTTGGGGCATTGTAAGTGCTCGTAGTATTTACCTCATTCTCTCTCTTCTTGTTGTACTTTCGTGAGTTATCCCCACTGTCAATCCTGCCACTCTTGATCGCCAATTCAAGAGATTCCTTGTCCTGATCAAATCGGCAAAACTCTGAGTTGTATTTTTGATGAGGCGATCGAATAGTGTTCCCTTCAGAGTATTCAAAAACATGGGCATAATCTCATGCTCAGGAATTGGTGGCTGGATCTGAGCGGCCACCTCTCCCCACCTCTGGACGTATTGTCGTAGCCTCTCGTTAGACTTCTGTCACATATTTTCTACCATGATCCTGCTAGGGGTCATATCTGTCACATATTTGTACTGCTCAATGAACGCCTTCGAAATGTCATTCCAAGACTTGATATTTACCCGGCTTAATTGGGTATACCACCGGAGTGCTGCCCCAGTCAGACTATCCTGGAAACAATAGATTAAAAGCTTTTCATCCTTGATAAAGGCTGTCATCTTTCGGCAGTACATGGTCACATGCGCTGAAAGACATGAAGTTCCATCATACTTGTCGAACTCTGGGGTTTTGAATTTTGGTGGTAAAACGAGGTCAGATACTAGGCTGAGATCACTGGCTTCATTCCCTGGTTTATTTGTGGTTTGCAGTGCTCTAAACTTTTCCTCCACGAGACGAAATCTTTCCTCACATTTCTTTTCTACTTCCGTTCTGATTTTCTCGACCAAGTTCAGATATGGCAACTCTTCTTCGTAAAATGCCTCTGCATCAATGGGTTGGATTTCATATGCCCCTGTCTGAAGACTAGCAGATATCCCGACAAGGTTAATATATACTCTTTTTGCCGGACTTGGCGTCGTTGGTTGAACCTTGCTGTGAGATGTGATACCTTATGCCTCCTGGGCGACTTCGTCTCTAACTTTTTCTTTCCCAAGGCTTTTTGCCAGCAATGCAGTTATGTCGGATACTATCGCAGCTCGTGATTGAGCGATCTGCTCGTTGATGCTCCGTTTGGCTTCATCGAAACGTGCTTCCAAATCTTTCTGCCCCTTTTCCAAACTGACTATTTTATCCTCCATAAATTTGCTTTGGAACCGAGTAAAGTATGAATACGAAATGGTTGCAGCTTATCTTTTAGTTTCACTGCCACAATATTTACACTATCAATATTATTGCAAAGAAAAATAAATGTATGTATAATGATGCAAAAATAATGATGCAAATGTCATGATGTAATGCAAGAATGTATGTAAATAAAGGTACTGATTCCGCTAGTAATCACCCTTTTGAACTACTTTTATGGGAATTAAAGGGTCCATATTACAAAATACCAAAGTAGAGTTTTACACATAAGCCCTAGCTCTATCTCCTAACTTCTCTATAGCCTTGAGCAGTTTGATGAACCTAGGCGCTTCTTTCATATCTGAGGTTATGAAAGGTCGAAGAGCTTCAGCTTCTGTAGCTAAATCCATCACATGTCCCGCAACTTGTCGTATCTCCCCCATCAGGTTCATGTAATATTGGTCTCTGTCTTGAATTATTTGGGAGGCATCACAAAGTTTTTGCCGCCAATAATTGTCTCCACCCGCTGCAGCTTCTTCGAATACCCTGATTCTCCCCTTGTAATCCTGAAAGGCTGCCTCGAGTGACTCAATATGGGCTCGTAACATACAAATTTCACACTCTTTTTCTTTTAGTTCGATGAAGCCATTCCTTTGATGATAAGCCTTAAATGACTGCTCTAACTCTGTCAGCCTCCCTTCTAACTCGGTATTTTGATCTTGGCTCTGATTCAGGCTTTGGACAATGTCATTGTACAAGTTTTTCATCTTCGGTAGCCTATTCCTGCTCTCCATAGATTTTCTATTCCAAACGACAGTGTTCTCTCTTTCGTAAATGATTGTTTGCTTGCCTTGGTCGATCTCTTGTCTACCTCTTTCTTTCTCTTAATTAATGTCGTCCCTAAAAGATCATCTTTCACCATCGATGGCTAACTTGCAGCTTTCTAACTCTTTTTCGATTGCTCGCTTGCCTTTCTCTTGTTCTTCTTCAACTAAATGCATATCGTTCATCCTTTCCTTCTCTATGGCTAGGAACTGGCTTTGGCTGGCATTTTGCACCTTTGCTTGGAGCTGGAGAGTATCTTTCTGATAAAGAGCATTCTTCTCACTCAGATCTGCATCCAGCTTCTTCAATTTCCTAATGGTCTCATCTCGTTCGTCGACATTTAAACTTGCCTTGTAGAGTTCATCCATATGCTGAGTCTATAAAGCTTTTATCTTATTCTTAACCTCATCGGGTTTATTTCGCAGAATGTCGGCCTCAGATGGTACTATTCTCATATGCTCCCCAAGTGACATGGTTGGTCATTGGTCAGGTTCTGGAATCTTGTCATTAATCCTCAAACGCCTCCAAAGATCGTAATTCACGGTGATCATGGGCTCAGTATCTCCTTCTACCCTAATTCGATAATAGTGATCCCAAGCTCTCATGATGGTCTGAACATTCGCCCTGAACTCGCCCTTGAAAGAAAACTCGTTTTGACTTAAACTGGCGGTGACTGGAACAAACTGTATCCGAATTGTCAGGACACCAAAAGCGGAACACAAGCAATCCCACTATATAGCCCTAACATCATTAGCCAGTCATAATCACCGCAGCTATATAAGAAGTAACTAACCCTGCCGAGCCACGGAACTCTCCACACTATGCCTTCGTCTTGAATGTTTCTAAAGATCCGAGACTATTTCTTCATGTTTAAGTCTTCTTGCCATTCCTTCGCTAAATACTTTCACAAAGGTGAAAAGTCTTGGAATGATATTTCTAGTAAAACCCTCGTTGGTGTCTTCCACATATGGCTCTGGATCCAAACCTGTAGTAACTGTGCACACCCCCTGAAACGTCCCTCTTCATGCTTTCGGCTTGCATTCAAAGAAATGAAAGTTTCAGTTAAGATTGTCGGTACTGGATTCGCCTTCCGCTTCATACGCTCAAATAGGTCCAGGATGGCTACATCGATGTTTCCAAGAACCCTTGGAAAGATGACCAAACCATATATTCCTAAGGCAAATAGGTCCATCTTCTTTACATCATCTGGGTGCACTGGTATGATATCTCGGATACTCTCCCAAGCAAAGGCTAGGCTGTCTCCTCGATTTTGAATCAGGATGTTAACCCAATCGTCACTTATCCCAGCAAAGGTCTTGAGTTTCAAAGAGTAATTCTGGTTCATCGGCGGCTTCGCATAGATCCAATCTTTTTGGACGTTCTTTTGATTAAGTAGGGCCGTGTACTCCTTTACCGTAGGCATCATATCTTTCTCGTTGAAAGTGAAGCAGCAAAAAGCAGGATTCTAAAACTGAAAGATGGCTCGGAGTAAAGGCTGGTTGACTCGGACATACATTAACTGTGCTATGTCGTCATAACTATCACATAATAAGTCTTGTAGTCTTCGATCACATCCTTCCCAAATCCTTGTAAGATCTTATAGGTCATTCTGTTGAAGGCTCACGTAAGTATACCCTGACATTATGCGCTCGCTCGGTAAACTATCACCTTGGGTCCTCTGATTGACTTCCGACCAATGTCTGACGGCTGAGTGGAGTTCGTCCTTTTTAAGATACCTTTTTTCCATGATGAAAGATTTTCTGATCGGGCAAACCACTTGATCCTGTACCTTTATGTAATGCAAATGCAACGATATATGCAAAAAGAAAAACAAAAAAGAAAACAAGTTAGTATCAGATAAAAGTCAATAAACACATAAATAAAAAGGGGCAAGTTAAATAAGATAAACAAAACAATCCTATTTACATCCCGTCTAAAACACTTAGTTTATCCGCATGGCTCTAAAGAGTGAGTCTTTTATGTTCTCTACATGCAGTGTTGGTGCTAGAAGGTACCCGAAATGTCCTTGTTGTCCCCTACTAAGAGTAGTAAGGCCCCCGATCATCACCCATTATAGGCTCATTTCAACCAGGTTCAATTCAGGGGGACCCATTCGCTTATGCCCTTACGAAAGAACGATATCCTCATGAAAGCATAAGGTACTCGAACCCCGAAGGTACTTTTCTAGGCCCATACGGAGGAACGATATCCTCACGAACGCACTAGCGTTTTCCCCCACTTAAAAGGACGGGTTTATATGCCAAATTTTAAATGCGTTAAAATAAACACACAATTATAACCGAACGTTAATTTAATAGTCACATTAATCTGGAACTTCAAATATTAATAAAGCGGTAATTATTTAAAAAGCTTGACTCCCATTTGTTTTTGAATAACAAAAATCGTCCCCAGTGGAGTCGCCATTTGTAACGATCTCTTTTCACTAAAAAAATGGGTTTCAAGGTGTTTGGGGTCTTTCGGGCACTAAAAATATATATTCCGTGGGGTTGTAGAAAAACTGTGTTTTATTTTAAAAATGGAGTCGCCACCGGCCACTAAGGTAGACCGGACACCATAAAACCAGAGATTTTAAAATGTTGGGTTCGGGAGTCGGTTACGGATGGGGAAGGATTAACACCCCTACACCGCCCAAAATTGGTACTTTAATAATTACCGCTTTATTAATATTAGACTTTCCAGATTAAAGTGACTATTAAAATTTGGTTATAAGTGCGAGTAAATTTTAAGGGCCTCGTTATTCGAGAGTAAACTGATAGACCACCATCATTGCGTTTGATACTGGGCACGTTTACGCTCGAATAAAAGGGCACCACATTGACAATTAATATATCCGTTATGCAATCTTAGAAAACATTAAAAAACATACATTCATATTGACTTGGTATTAAAAAACATAAAAACATGAATATTACAACATTAAACAAAAATAATAAAATACATGAATAAAAAACATAACTCATCATAATATAAAAAACAAAGTATAAACATGAACAAGAAAAACATGATTCCAAAACTAAATTAATTAATTCTAACATGCTTAAACACATAAAAAGCCACATATGCAATATATGCATGACATATATGATGTGATACTAAATTAATAAAACACCATTACCATAATATTACATTAAAACTTATCATGTGACACAATTTAAACATACATTAGGACATCATGACATTTACATGTAACAAACAATATCACACTAACATGTAACCTAAGAAATAAAGAGAGATAGAAGTACATTAAAACACACACACACACACACATATATATATATATATATAATCATGAACAAATTAAACCGAAGCCTAAACACATTATAAAATACATATTATAAAAGAACATAAATAAAGATGATATAAAGACATAAATAAAAACATGGAAAGCAAAATAAACATACTAAAAAAACTAATAATATGCAAATAGGCATAATTATTTAACATAAAAAAGGACTGGAATGAAATAAAAAACAGAATGCTTGGAAATTAAATAAAAAAACAAACATTTGGGGACCAAATTGAGAACCGGACAAAACCATCAGGGACTGAAAATGTAATAAAACCAATGGGAGACTCCAAGTGAAAACTTCGAAAACGCGGAAGGATTAAACGGATAATTTCACCATTAAAACTCTGAGATTAGTTAATTTGAGGGTTAAATTGAAAGATTTTGAAAAGAAAGGGGAACTGGGGTAGCAATTGTACCAAGAGGCAAGCTCAATTTGAAAATAGCAGAGACGCGATGGGACTTATGAAGCAAATATACCATTTATTTTTTGTTATTTGACTATATAACCACTTGACCGGCTCCCTTTTTCCCTCTTTTTCATTTTTTTACCCTTAAGAGAATGATCTCATTTCTCTCTATTTTTCTAGAAACTCCTGAAACCAAAACCCCTTTCGGCCATCGCATTTTGCCGTGCCCGGTGGTCTCTGACGAGGCTTGGCCGTGAGGCCGCCTCGAGCCCTCCTAGACCCGGGCTTACGGCCACCAAGACTACCCTTGACACACAAAAAAAACTCTTTGGAAAGCCCCCTCTTAAACCGTAAACTTTTTCTGAAACCAAAACAAGCATTTCCCTTTTGAATGGCTCACCACGGATGGTTTGTTGTCGACAAGGAGAGGAACCGACTCAGGTGAAAAAACCTCTTATTTTTCTTTTCTGTATTTTTTTGTTTATGCATGCTTAAAAAAAGAAAGGAAGAAGGAGATTTACCACTGAATTCTCTTTTTTTATTTCGAATCTCCAGACCTTTTTACAAAATATGGATATTTTTTATATATAGGCTGCCTTTTGATTGATTGATTTTTCTTTGCTGACAAGATTAGAAATAAAATGTCTTTCTCTGTGTTTTAACTTGTACTTCTATGATTTTGCATGTCTGGCTTGGTGAGCCGGTGAAGCATGAGCGTACGGCGGCAGCGGCGGAGTAGCCTCTCGGTCAAACTTGTTCTCGGCCATTGGATCATATCTGATCCAACAGAAAAATCTAATCCAACGGCTGAGATTTTTAGGCGGATGAATGATCAAGATTTGATCTTGGGAGTGACATGGCAGCCTCTGATCTTGACACGTGGCATATGGCAACTGAAGGGTCTGATCGTGGGATGCACACGCGTATGAGAGGCTCAAAGGTCTGCGCGTGATCCACACGCGGTAGTTGAGGAGGCTTCTCCCTTCGATCATGGCTGTTGGATCTGGATATGATCCAACGGCTCAGGGGCGGCTACGCATAAGAGAGAGCTGTAATTAGGGTTACTTAGATATTTTAGGGTTTTTGGACATTGGGTTAGGGTTTGGGCCGGTCAAGCCATATAAATTCAATTGGGCTTGTAATATATATATTGGACCGTGGACTAATATATTTGAGTTTTTAATATATTATATGTTTTATAATAATAATAATAATAATAATAATAATAATAATAATAATAATAATAATACATATATACATACACACATACACGCACATATATACCAGCATATATATATATATTCGCACATATATACAAGCATACATATATATTTGCACGCATGACTAATACAAATATACACATTATATATATATGCACACAGAGTATACATAAAACAATCATATGATGCACATAAACCATAATACTTATTAATAGGCACGGGATACACAATATGCATACATTATATATACATTCACACACATCACACATATAATAATAACATGTACACATATATATGTAACATGCAACAATAATATCAGTTAATTATTACGTTAATATATTAATATGATATTTACAGACCAGATAAAAATAAGTGATTACAAAAACAATCACTTTGACATTGTTTCTCCTCGACGTCTCCTCGAATTTCTCCATCAATCCAGCAACTATTGCAACAGTTGAAAAAAAATCAAATTATCGTATAAAAAATGAAGAACTAAAAAAATAAGAGAAATAGAAGCGATTAAGCTTGCAGAGCTTTACTGGGAATATCAATGGCATTCACATGAGGATTGAAGATGGTGATAACAGCAACGACGTCGCTTCTGACCTCCATCGTCACTCGTATTTGCGGCATCACACTCCTTTGGCTCTTTCTCTGCCTTCGTTTTCTCTATCGACGAAGATGGAATGTTAGTCCGAGTGTTATTTCCTTTGGGTTTATTTATATAGCAGTTGAGTGGGGAAATTTTGGAATTTTTAAGATTGACTGACATTTTACTTTTGGAGTTTGAGAAGAGAGAGAAAAATATTTTTTATAGTAAAAGTTAACATGTCACATCAATTTCTTTTAAAAACAACTGACTGCGGTGACTATAATGAAAGCGAATTAAAAATTCGGTAACTCTAATGAAAGTTTTAAAAGTTCGTTGATCATATTAAAAGTATCTTAAAAGTTTAATGACTATCAGTGTAGTTTACCCAACTGTAAATATATAACATTAAATTTTAAGTAACTTCAAAAAGTATTAGATATTAGGTCCACTTTTTTTGTACTTAGAGTAAATGAAATGAACGTGACTAGTGACTAGCAAGCTTAAATGAAATCAACGTGATTAGAGTCTGTTTGGTAATTGCACATTACAAAATTTTTATAATATTTCTTAATGAAAATCGAAGGAATTAATTATAAAGACTTAAATTTTATTTATTTATTTTTAATTAGTGGATTTTATTAAAAGTTTACCACATCTCAAACTCAATTAAGATATTTGATAAGTTAAATTTGAATACCTAGTAGTTCGATTTTTATTTCAAATTTAATTTGAATATTAAAATGTATAACTCAATCAAATTCAAACCAAAATTCAAATCTCGGTTTTTTTTTCGAGTTTAAGCTTAAGCTCAACTTAACAATTAAAGGTATGTAAAATTAAATTCGATCAACTATTAGTAAATTATTTCAGTTAACCAATTCTCACAGTTAACCAATTCTCAATCTTGAACTGTACCAACTAAATCAAATAGTTGATTGACTGATTAATTAGAATATCGGTTCCATTTGATTCAGGTGATGATTTTTTATCACTTATTAAAATATCAAAAATTGAGAGTTCACACTTTCTAGTAACCGAACTTTAAGACCAAAAGAATCTTCAAAGAATGAGGGATATCAAAATCATTGAACTATAGGATATTCTCTATTAGTCCGTTCTATCTCGTCTACCATAAGATCAAAGAACTAGTTAGGGTCAGTGCCTACATCCGGCACACAATGCACGACATACCCATATACAATCACTATTCGATCCCTTCGAAGGGTAACATCCGAGTTTTCCGATATGTCCAGGTAGGGCTCTAGGCTTTATCCAATGCATTCATTCAACTCATAATGCAACAACAAAAGAAAGTAATTGAATTCCATTTCACCGGCTAAACTTCCCTTAGCTTCGAACTCTCTTCGATCTACTTATGGAGATAGAGAGAGCAGTAATTAAGGAGGTGAGGGCAATGAACATCATAGTACCCCACATTAGCATATAACTATGTTAAAAGGGCAAAAGGATAACTTATAACCATATACATCCATGGGAAATTTTTCTAGTACTCAAGGAAACAAACTCGATTTAAAACACAGATCAACCAGCTTTGCCCGCACGTTGCAACCAAGGCCAATCCGATTCACATAGGTCAAGTGGAGAGTTGCCATCGTTATCCTTCATATCTTTGTCTGCATTTTGTTTTACAAGAAATTCGGCAATATCTTTCCTCTCACACAAAACAGCATAGTGCAACGGGGTTTGGCCTTCATTGTCCTTCCAATACAAAAAACAAAGAATTTAACAGCGCTGATTAGAACACCAGAAGAAGGAAGAGAAAAATATACAAATAAAATAGTTAACATTCAATAGACAATAGGGTTCAAGCTGATATGTGAACCACCCGAAAACAACTTTTTCTCATTACAGATCCATCAGACATGAATAGTTTCAGCGCATATTAGGAGGTAAAAACCATAAAACAGTGACAGCAATAGAATAAATACCTTAGCATTCACATCGGCTTTCCTGCTAACAAGTGCTTCTGTAATTTGAAGATGGCCACGATCTACAGCCCAATGCAACGGGGTCCTGCCCTCACTGTCTGCAAGCATCATATGCAAAGTAGTTACACGGCAAAGCAAGCCATTCAAACCCCTATGCAAGTCTAGTTCTCAAAGGGACAAAAACAACTAAATAGAAACAAACCTTGTAAATGCACGGAAACACCACTTTCAATGCATTTAAGCAAATTATCCAGTTCTCCTTCTCTGGCAAAAGTATGAATAGCATCCATTTTCCTGAAAAACAATACAACGTTAGCATTCCCATCAGATCTCTTAAATAATAGAAAACGATGTACTATGCGAAATAAAGAATATTTGGTTTACATGACAGGAGGAAAGTCTTTTAACTCATTAATGAATTACTTGGCACTACTTTGTGCTAACAGGAACCATTCCATAGTCGAGAAAAGGGCAAGCATATCAGCAATCAGACATAGAAACTTATACAATACCTAAGACATCATGTATGAAAAGGCAATGCCAATGCTTGTGAAGAGAATTTAGAACAACAAACAGCCAAAAACTAGGCTCGATAATACGAATCATAAGTTGTGGAACAGGCACATTCCATATCAATATTCAAAAATCCAAGTTAAATGGTCTTCGAGTTTGGATGATTTAGATGCCTGATGATTCCATTACTATATTGGACTGGATAGGCTGGTGCCGGTGGTAAGAACCACAAAATAGTATAACAAGAAAAAAATTACTATCACGGGTAGAATCACACATGGTCGACTTATATCCGAAGAAATGAAGTTTTTTCTATTCAAATTTAGATACTAAACTGGCACGTTTAAAACCAATTAGGCCATCATATAAAATAGAACTTCAGAGACCTAGATTTCGCTCGAACACATATGGGAAGCCCCATAACAAGGCCCAGTTTACTCTGTTACACAGACTCGAATAATATTTTCCAAATTTTTTCATGTATTTGGAGGGCCTTATCTCTTCTTGCCTTGTAAACCTCTATAAGACAAAAGTAGACTTGAGGAATATCAGTTGGAAAGATCAATATGATGAAGTTTAAAGAACCTTACAACTCATTTCCAGATTCCTCTTCATATATGAAAGAGCTGAAAACTGGTCCCATTGGTCCTTTGGCATCTTTACTAGCAGTACTATCAGCTCCACCTTTTCTCTTCTACGAACAAAAAAGGTTGAGAAACCCGAAAATCAGCAAAACAGAAAAAATCGAAAAGAATGTAGATACAAATAAGCAGTATCATCCAAAAGGACAATAGTAGATAGAACCACATTAAGATTAAAATTGCACCATAGCCGAACCATCAGCCCAAGTTGGATAAAGCTCAGTCAGGATAACAATGTATTTCTGCATTGCGTCCTCCGGAGGCATAGCACCCAATTTGTACCATGCTTGCCTAAGAATAAACAAATAACCACATTCAACAACTAGGACTATAAATTTCTCAAGCAATTTTCAATCTCATTCAAGTCTTGTGTTATGTAGTAGAAACAATTCTTATAATAAATGGAAGTGCCTTTCAATGAGAAATTAATTAAATGATCGCCATTTTTACCCAGATTTCTACTCATAACAAGTTCAGTTTTGAATCATGAAAAGTTTAGCTAGCGAATTAAACTAAATTATATTCAGCAAGCTCATCTAGGCATTCACATTTGCGAAAATAAGAACAAACCCACAAACAAATAAACAAAAAATTCACGATGAAAAACAAGAGAGCAAAAAATGCCAAGAAAAACCGCTTTACCACTTAGCACGAGCGGTAATTTTCAAAGCGGAAGGCTGAGGTGCAGTGCAAGGTCCTTCGGTGGCAATCTTGTACAAACCGTAAAGCTGCAACTGCACCTCATTAGGAACCTTCTGCGACAACCGATCCGCCGCCGCAGCCGCTACAAAAGCCGTCGCAGCACTAAACGCATCATCCAGCTCCGTACACTCTACCCCTTCCCAATCCTCGCCGTCGTCGTCCTCATCAAGGCCATCCCCGTCGCTGTCGTTCCTAAGACTCCCCAATTCGGCGACCACCGAATCCGACTTGTGCAGCCCCTCCTGCGGTGTACTGGGAACCGGATCGGACCCGGGTCCAGAGTCGTCGATCTTCTCGTAGCCTTGGACATTGCTGCTTCGGGCCCGGGTAATCGAAAGGTTATCTTCTTTAAAAGAAACGAGTAAGGAGATTAGCTTAGCGAGAAGGTAAGAGAAGATGAGACCTATGAAAATCGATTGCAAGAGCTGTTGCCAGTCAGCCATGGAATCAATCAACCAAAACTCAACCCTAAAAAAATTACTAGAAATGATTGATTCAGCTTCGCATCGTAATTAAACTAAACCCCTATAAATCTTTTCGAAAATTGAAGAAAGATAAAAAAAAATCCCTTTCTTCTTTGATTTTATATTCTATTTATTTTAGGAAATATTGGCGCCGGAGGAACAAAACAATGCTGTAGTCTTTTAAGTGACAGACCAAGAAGAAGGAATCACTCAGGTTCGACGGGAAATTTGGTAAATATTCTTGTTTAGGAAAAAAATGGAAAAATATGGTATGTTGGAAAATTTTAGGAATTTACAGCATTTTGGCGTTTTTAGTCGGCACTGTAGAAAATGTCATAGAGTCCCAAATATCCCTTAAACATACCCTGTATTCTAAAAATTCATCCCTAAATACCCTATTTACCCAACGAAACCCAGGTTTGAGCTTTCTTAATCCTAAATTTATTTTCTTCAACCAGGAAAAATTTATTAAATTATTTATAATTAAAGATATAATCAAATTGAAAAAAATATAAATAATAAGGATTAAATTTATTAAAATATTTTAATTAGAATTAAACTGGTTGAATGTGTAAATATAGAGGATTAAATATGTTATTATACAAATTATCGTAACTGTCACATCATCCTTAACGAAGTTAAGGGTTCAATGACCATTTTGTAACAAAAAATAAAGTTTAATGTTCATTATGTAGCTTTTGAAAAATTGATGACCAATTTGTAATATTTAGAATATTTATGTAATTACTGGTTGTAGTAACCCGTTGATTTTGTAGCGGGTAAAACCCCTATTACGACAGATGGACTCCGCTGGGGACATTTTTTTAAGAGAGTCAGGCCAATGTTGATCTTGTGTTGTCTTTCAAGAAATTCAAAAATTCGATTTGATTTAATTTTTAATCCATTGACATTCATGCATGAGCTTTCTACCCAGGCTCCTCAACCCTTAAGTGGGAGAGATTACTTCGTTTCGTGGGGTCTTCACCTCCGTAGTGTTGTAATGTGCTCCTGGAATATTGATCCTTATATTTCGTGGGGTTTTCACCCCAGTATGGTATAAGGGTCGTATTCCCCCGAATCGATGTCCTCGCGACAGTTCGGGTACCCTTTCCTTTAGATCCGAACCACATATAGTGAGCCGTAGAAGCCACCCTTTTAAAGACGTGCGAAACTCTGCCCATTTAGTAGTTTTCCCTTGTTAGGCTTTGGTGCCTGTATTTTTTTTGTACAGCTTTTTTTATCCATTTTAATTTCCTCTTCACTAATCTATTCATTTGATTATCTTTATTCAAACTATCCCCGTTTCTTTTTTGATCGCATCATGTTCGATTTATTCTGCATTAATTGCATTACCGCATCACTTTAATTTCTTGTATTTCATTCGCATGAAGTACGATTCACGACTGGTTCCTAATTTAAAAAAAAGGAAATTCATCATTGAGAGAAAGTTTAGTACCCTAGATATCAAATGCAATATTCAAAGCTTAGTACCACGGAAATCATTTTTGAATTAGTACCTCCGCACCTAGGACAAGCACCTTGCATTTACATGCATACATTCACATTTTGAAACCGGCCCCCTGAGATGTCTCATACCAGCAATACCAGAAAGCGAAATCTAGTACCATGTTGGACCTATGCAAGAGCCCGATTTGGGGGCATTATTTAAAAAAATTCCACATTCATACAGATATCATGCCTCTATAAGACCCCACATCCAGAGGCATTTTCAGGTCTAACTGGGGGGCAACATATCCCCTTCATCCTTCAAGAAAAGGCGAAAACATACTCCAAATTCACTTCATTCCAGACGAAGTTCAATGAAAATAATTTTGGGGCATGCACTCGAAAAGATAGAAGAAGATGATCAAAGCCAAGAAAGATTGGGGGCATCTCCGCAAAACAAGTTTAGGAATTCAACCCGACCAACGAAGGCAGGGGCATTCCTTTAAGGGGCAAAAAACTCATTTACACATTCATTAAGATCATTTGGCATCAAGTGCATACATCATACATTCATACGAGTTATCATGCATTAAACATGCATTAGGCATAAAGTTAGGGGCATACATCATGCATTCATTTTTTTGGCTGGAACACATAAACAGGTCCAGGAAGGAGATCGAATAACCTCAATTACGGGGGCAACGACATGATGATCAGTTCCTAGCCTGAAGAAGGCCGAATATGCAGAAAAGCTCAAGCATCCAGCTCAATGTGAATCCTATATCTCTCAGATCTTGCCTCTCCATCGGTAGTGTGGTAGATCAAATTTTTGGATGCTGCAGCAGATCAAACATTTTTATCAAAGTTTTCCTCTGGATCTCATCTCTCCATCAGTGGTGTAGTGGATCATATTATTTTCGGATCATGTCTCTTCGTCAGTGATATAGCAGATCCAACCCTATCCAGGTATCACTTCTTCATCGGTGTCGCAGCTAGACCAAACTTCTTCCTCGGATATTATATCTTTCTTGTAGTTATAGCTAAAAAGGAAAAAATTCAAAAAAAATAAATCAAAAAATCAAAATCAAAAAATCAAAAATCAAGAAAAAATCAAAATCAAAAAATAAAAAAAGCAAAGCTTCATCCTCCAATTTTGCCTCTTGCGTTGATGGAGAGGTTAAGTACAAGTTACAGATATCCAATCTCACCTCTTGCGTTGATGGAGAGGTTGAGTTTAAGTTGCAGCTATTCAGTCCCACATCTTGCGTTGATGGAGAGGTTGAGTCCAAGTTGCAGCTGTTCGATCCGCCCCTTGCGTTGATGGAGTGGTGGGTCCAAGTTACTTTCATTCGACCTTGTTCCTCCGTTGATGGCGTAACAAGGTCCAAATTGCAGACATACAATCATGCCTCTTGCGTTGATGGAGATGTTAGGTACAAGTTACAACTGTTCAATCTGCCCTTTGCGTTGATGTTGTGGTGGGCCCAAGTTGCTTTCATCCAGTATTGTTCTTCCGTTGATGGCGTAACAAGGTCCGAATTACAGATATCCAATCTCACCTCTTGCGTTGATGGAGAGGTTGAGCCTAAGTTATCCGATCTTATCCCTCCGTTGATGGTATGGCTGGGTTCAAGTTATTGATCGTTCTTACTCCGTCTTTGAGGGCGTAGTAAGGTTCAAGTTGTTGTTCATTTCTCCTCCTTTATTGATAGTATAGAAGGTTTGAGTTGCTGTTACCCAGATTCTACTTCTCCATTGATGGCGTGGTAGAATCTAAGTCCAAGTTATTCGATCTTGTCCTTCCGTTGATGGTGTGGCTAGGCTCAAGTTATTGATCGTTCTTACCTCGTCTTTGAGGACGTAGTAAGGTCCAAGTTACAGTTCATCCCTACTTCTTTGTTGATGGTGTAGAAGGTTTGAGTTGTTATTATCCAGATTCTGCTCCTCCGTTGATGGTGTGGTAAAATCTAAGTTATTCGATCGTGTCCATCCATTGATGGTGTGGTTAGGTTCAAGTTGTCGTTTGTTCTTACTCTGTCGTTGAGGGCGTAGTAAGCTTCAAGTTATTGTTCATTCATACTCCTCCGTCGATGGTGTAGTGAGGTTTGAGCTGCTTTTATCCAATTCTACTTCTCCGTTGATGGTGCGGTAGAACCCAAATTACTGAAATCCAACTTTATCCTTCTGTTGATGGAATGACTGAACAAATATGCCAAATTTCGATCCTGCCTCTTCGTCAATATTATAGTTGGATCAAAACTTTCACCTTTAGACTGTGCCTCTTCGTCGGTGTTGTAGCTCGGTCAAATTCAGGTACTGCCTCTCCGTCGGTGTTGTAGCTGGACCAAAATTTACTGACTTCTGATCCTGCCTCTTTGTCAATGTTGTAGCTGGATCAACCCTACTGACTTCAGACCTTGCCTTTTCATCGGTGTTGTAGCTGGGTCAAACCTTTACTGACTTCAGGTCTTGCCTCTTAGTTTGTGTTGTAGCTGGACCAAAATTTACTGACTTCCGATCCCGCCTCTTCGTCGGTGTTGTAGCTGGATCAACCTTACTGACTTCAGACCCTGCCTCTTCGTCGGTGTTGTAGCTGGGTCAACCTTTATTGACTTCCGGTCTTGCCTCTTTGTCGGTGTTGTAGCTGGACCAAATTTACTAACTTCTGATCATGTCTCTTCGTTGGTATTGTAGCTGGATCAACCCCATTGACTTCAAGACCTTGCATCTTCGTCAGGTGTTGTAGCTTGGTCGAACTATACTATTCTTCGGTCCCGCCTCTTCGTCAGGTGTTGTGCTAGGCCAAATTTACTCTTTCAGATCATGTCCCTTCGTCAGAGTTGTGGCTGGATCAAACATCAAAACCTTCATCTTTCGATCTCGTCTCTTCGTCAGTGTTGTAGCTGGATCAAACTATTTTGATAAGTTCGACATAAATGTTGGCACAATGTGCTTAAACACGGTAAAGTTTAAGACAATGGATAATTCAAATGTCCATCAAAAATCCATTTTCACGAATGGTCAAAGGAAAAAAATCCTTTGAAAAATCCAATGTCACGATTGGTATAAAGTGATTGTACCTAGGGGATGGTACAACTAGCCCGGAGAAAACGGCTACCGGTAAAGGCAACTCAAAACCGTTGATCCATGTGCATTTGGGACAAATGCAAAAGAAGCTCCGCATCAAAATTCACCAACTTTCGGTCTTGCCTCCTCATCGGTGTTGTAGCTGGACCAAATCTTCATTTATCGATTCTGTGTCTTCGTCAATGTTGTTGTTGGATCAAGTTTTGCAGATCTTGTCTCTTCGTCAGTGTTGCAGCTAGGTCAAATTTTCTCCAGGCATTGCATTGTCGTCAGAGTCGTAGCAAGTTGAGCTCGTTTTGTCTCCTCCAACAGATCACCTTAGACTTTTGACTTCCCCAACGAATCCTCCATTTTGAAGAACGGCCAAGAGGATCAAGAGAAGCCCAAGGAAGAAGCGGTGGCCAGAGAAAGAAACCCTAACCGACCGGACAAAAATGGTTACTCTTTTGTCTTTACTCTATTCTTGTTATACAAAAATGAGCAAAGAGGGGCAGCTGTAGTAACTCGTTTTTTACCGGGCCCTAAAAGCCCATACATATTACCCAAAATTTAAAATTTGAAATCCACATACACATTAAATCCTCCCTTCCCAACCCATTTTTCATTCTTAGTATGCCCTTGGTAAAATCACATCTTTGGTCCCTGTAACTTTCAAATGTCTTGCAATTTCACCCTTATTTAGTTTTTAAGTTTTTCTTTTTTCTTTTAGCCATTTTCTGATTTTTATTTACATATTATTATTATTATTGGTATTATTATTATGTATATATATTATTACATATAGTATATTATATATTATATATTTTTATTTTTATTTTATGTACTCTATATTTATATATATATACATTATTACTATTTATACATATATATTATTATATATAGTATTTATATTATATGTATATTATTCTTATATCTAATATTATTTTCATGTTTAGTGTTATTACTATTATTATATATATATTATTTTTAGTACATATTTTTATTAATAATATATATTATTATATATATTATTATTTTTTATATAATTATTTTAATGTACATTATATTATCATATATATATATATATATATTTGTATCTCATTTTTAATATTTTTTAAAACTCGATTCACTTAAGGGAATATTTTTCATTTTATTTCGGATATCGTTTAGGAAGTGACATCCTAACTCATTCAAGTGTCATCTTCCTCGGTTTCGTAAATAAGGAAATGTTCTCCTTAGACCGTTTACTTTTTCTTTTTGGGTTTAAATTCGAATTTTTGTTCTTGCAATGACAACACTTAATCAACGTGGTACCAATTTTGGGCGTTGTGGGGTGCTAATCCTTCCCCACACGTAATCGACTCCCGAACCCAACGTTTAAAATCTCTGGTTTACGGTGTTCGGCCTACCAAAGTGGCCGGTGGCGACTCCATCTCTTATTTTTTTTAATTTTCCATCCATTTTTCATATGTTCCACATTTTCCACCATTTTTCATTTTCCATTTTTAAAACATTTACGATGTTCTGTTGGGAGTGTCATCTCGGTCTCCGGTGTAATTATCTTTGTTATATTTTTAATTATTTATAATTTTTTATCTTTGTTATATTTATAATATACAAATTACTTTAAATTATAATAATTCTGAAAAATCTTTAAGAAATTTAAAAAAACTATAAAGTAAAAGTATAATTATCTTTGTTATATTTTTAATTATTTATAATTTTTTATAACCATAAATATTTAATCCATTAACAAAAGCAATAAATGAAACAATAATAAAATCAAGGTTAATGAGTCAATTGAGCATCTCAGCAACAAAATTAAATACTTAAATCGAATTAGAGTTCATGCCGAATTTTAAAGTTGAAACATTTATTATTATTGTAAATAAATAAGACGGAAATAAACGAAATCAACAAACTTTCTGAAAGTAATAATTATAAAACTCTATAAAATTTGAAGTGAGATAAAATACAAAAAAAATGTTGATAGAGTCTTTATGTTGAAAGTAGATTCCTTAGTATATAAATTCTCTCTTATATATTTCATATTCGTTTTATAGGTAATGTTTAAAGTTTATGATAGTTCTTCCAACAATATCTTTTTAAGATTTAAACATGAATTATTATTTGGGTAAAGTACATAAATGGTCACTAAACTATCTCTAAATATACAAAATGATCACCGAATTTTCAAAAGTTATGTAATACTCTCAACCCGGATGTCACAATTGGGCCTCAAGCCCAACCCAAAATCATTAAAAATCCTCAAAACTGGGTTTAGCCCAACAAGGTATTTCACAAAATATTTAAAGCCCACAGTTGAAAATATAGTTAAACAATTTAAGTCGTTACAAGGAGCTCCACTTTAATTTAAAACGTTTAATAATTTGATTTGATTAATGCAATTTTAAAAGAATGTTTACACACTCGACCACGTAAGTGCCTATGAATACATAGCTCACTAAACACAAGTACCGTACTTTGAAAACCTCCACATGCTGGAATCCCCGTGCTGATAGTGTTCCTCGATCCCACGATTCAATGATCAACTACGCACGAAAACAACGATTTCGAGCGCTGAGCTTACAAAGTTCAGTGGTACACATCTACTCTACTATACTTCATGTTAATCATAAACATAAGCATGCAAGCTAGTAAAAACAATAAGGAGAGATAAATAAACACGTGGCGCTACCACTAGTCGCCTAAACACATGCTCTCATAATAATAAAACATCATATATGGCCCACAAGGCCCAATCATACTCGGGATCTCACCAGATCATCCGAGCTAAAACACACAAAGCCATAACCACAAACCTGGAGTAAGATTTAGTGCCACATAGCTTCGGGAACGTACACTGTGAGTGAGGCCCGGTGCCACACAACTTCGAGAACGTACACTCTTTGGGTGAGACATGATGTCACACAACTTCGAGAAAGTACACCCATGCTCGGAATCTCTCGTCGAGCATCTTCGAATAAGAACTGGTGCCACACAACTTCAGGAACGTACATTCGGCATCTCTAACCATGATGTTGCAACTCTTTTTTATTGGGTATCTAGATCCCATCAGTCAAAGATAACTCAACCAATCAAACGTCCAAGCAGTACACAACATGGACACGATGACCACACAGCACGCATCATTTACATGATTATCAATCTCTATGGTTTCTATCAATTATTAAGCCATCATCTAAGTTTACCAACTTGTTAATATATTATGAAAATGTACATTAATCATCCCCATTAATTACCATTATTAACTCATATTATTTCCTTATCATCCCACGTAAATTTCTATCTTTTATTAGTATTATAAATTATTCCCTTCATTGGGTACAATACTCGAACACGAGTATCGATACGGTACCTCTGGGTATCGGTACTCGCATATGTACTAATACCGATATAGCTTACTAGAAATCCTCAAATTCCACAAATATCGGTACAAGTCAACCTGTATAGTTACGGTCCCCGATCGCGTACCGGTATAGCCAAAGCTCGCATCAATACCCTATTCACGGGTTCGTATCATTTTCTTGAATTACGATATCATATCGCTTATTCGATTTCCTAAAGCGTATGAAAGTCATTAGGGTTGGTTTACTAACGCATTCAATTAATTAATATTAATTACCGACTTTATAATTATTTATTCGAATATTACCAATTATTAGTCCATTTAGAATAATTCCATCAAATCTCATCAATCTATTCGAACAAGCATACAAGCCATCACAATTATTTCAATCGGTCAAACAATCATCAAGTAATTATACGAGCATCCCAACTGACCTTACACGATCTCTAGAGCCTCAACGAGTCACATCATATTCACGTCATCTTCAAACATTTCATACTTATCAAATCCCATAATACTGGCCACTACTCATGCTTATTCACCGTCTACCTATTTTCTTGGTACTAACACGCAAAACAATCACATTTATGATGCTCGTGAAATAATAGGAGTTTGAGGTGTACGAACCTTAAGCCAAAGTGTTAGGATATTTGTTTTGATATAATAATTGAAAAATAGTTTTGGACTAATTTGAAAATAATTAAAAAATGTTTTTAAGTCCAAAAAACTTAAAATAAGTTTGAGAAGTTTTTGAGAGGTTTTGGAAATGTTTTAAATGTTTTTAAGAAGCCAAACTAATGTTTTCAACACAGGCGTACCGATACGGTATACCCCGTATCAATACGGTTCAGGTGTTTCAACTACAGTGATTTTTCAAAACCGAAAAATCGTACCGATAAGCCCCTAGGTGTACCGATACGGGTAGATTCATACCGATACGCATACATACGTATCGATCACTGTTTAACTACCTCAACAGATATTTCCCAACGATCTTTCAAATTGCAGAGCGTACCGAAACAGACTAACCCGTACCGATACGATTTGCCAAACAAACCAAGGCGTACCGATACGGTTAGCAAGATTGGGCGCAACGGCTAGTAGCTGTACCGATACAGGTACACGTATACCGATACGGTTAGGCAGCTAAGAGCTTAACGGCTAGTTTCCAAGAAGGGCGTATCGATACGAGTAACCCGTGTATCGATACGGACAGCTGCAGAACAGTATTAATTACAGGAAATAGAGGCTCTAACGGCTCCAATTCAATCCCAACGGTCTCCAACGGCTAGGAACTCATTTTGGAGTATAAAAGGGACCTTCAAGCTTCAACAACAACTAATGATCTTATTGTCAACAACATTATGATGCCAAAATTGTCTTAGGGCTTTAAATACACATTCTTTGTATAGACAACAATTGTGAGCTTTAATTTTTAGATTTGCTCAAGTGTTTTAGGTTTGGGTGAGTGCCTAAAAGAGTGCAAACATCTACCTTGTAGAGAGGATTCTTTGCTTGCCTTATTTCTTTGTTTGAGAGGATTCTCAAAGTTTGGATTGTAAGCTTTGGATGCTAGACTTGGTAATTGGGTCTAAGATTGTAAAGGTTGCCTCCTAAGCCTTGTAAAAGGGGAAGAAATTCTTAGTGAATTTGGGAAATCCTTAGTGGGATCTAAGGTAGTGGATGTAGAGCTTGTTAGAAGCTTGAACCACTATAAATCCTTGTGTCAATTTGTCTATATTTTTGCTTCCATCATATAAACCCAAAAATCGTCTTCTTCACCACTTGGCTAGCATTTCGGTTGAAGGAATTCGAGCTCAACAATTCGTATCAGAGATAGGCTCAATCAAGAAGGTCTAACAACCTATTGAGACGATCCGAAAGCTCGACCAACAAACAAGTCAACCGGAGACAAATGGCGCAATCCATCGACAAGCCACCTTTTTTGACGGGACCAACTATGCCTATTGGAAGACTAGAATGATGTTTTTTATCAAGGACAAAGATTACAAGCTTTGGGACATTATTGAAGATGGTCCATACGTACCACAAAGATGCAAGGCAGAATGGAATACAGATGATCGCAAGAAGATAGAGCTAAATTGCAAGGCTTTGCATATTCCCTTTTGTGCATTCAGCCCCAATATCTATGAGAATATGCCTTATTGTGAAGATGCCAAGGAAGTTTAGGACAAGCTTGAAGTCATGTACAAGGGAACAAACAAAGTAAAGGAGACCAAAATCGGCCTCCTCAACCTTGAGTACGAGAACTTCAAGATGGAACCGGAAGAAGACATCACAAAGATGTTCGATAGATTCTCCACCATCACCAATAGACTCAAAGGCTATGGAGAAATCATTCCGAAAGAAAAGCTTGTCTGAAAGCTTATCTACTCTTTTCGCGAGTCATGGGACTCAAAGAAGACCGCCATCATCGACCAAAAATCTTAAACTTCTAAAACTAGATGAGCTCATGGGGTCACTTCCCACTCATGAAATCATGAAGAACGAAAAATAAGAGGAGAATAAGAAAGAGATAAAGAAGATGGGGAAGAAGAAAATCATGGAGCTAGGCATTAATGTAAATGTCATTGCTCTTGAATCCTCCAAAAGCCACCGAGAAGAATCAAGTGAAGAGGAAAGTGAAGATGAAGAGATGACCTATCTCTTCAAGGAATTTACTCAGTTTATGAAGAGCAACAAGAAGAATCCAAGCATGAATTGAAGAAGAAGATGGTGGATTTCCCAAAGTTCTCAAAAGGCAAGGAGACGAGGCACACCAAATACGATTGCCCTCGCTTTAACACGAAGGAATCATCATCAAATAATGCATATGTGGCTACATGGAGTGATGAAAACTCCACCGATGAAGATGAGATAACCCACCTATACTTGATGGCCCTCCAAGAAGGAGAGGTAGCTTCTAACTCATCTATTTCAAATTCTTATACTTTTGATGAGTTTCAAGATGCCTATGACAAATTGGTTTTTGAATTTAAAATCTCATTTTCTAAAAACAAAAAGTTAATTTCTAAATTGAAAAATGAAAATGATTTGTTTATGAAAACCAATTTGGTGTTTGAAGCAAAAATGAAAGATTTTGAGCTTAAAGTTTAAAACTTACAAAATTTGCTTCAAAAGATGAAAAAAGATCATCAAAATGAAGTAGATGATCTTAAGAAAGAAAATGATTTGATTTCCAATAAACTTCAAAAGAAAAATAACTTGGGAAAATCAAACTTTTATCAAAGCCAATATAGTTCCCCTAGATTTTCAAATGGAAAAAGTTTTTAGAAGTATTTGGGTCCCAAAAGGACTAATTACTTCAACTAAAGATGGTGAAATTTAAAAATGGATTCTTAAGGGGACTAAATTATGTGCCACTAATGCCTATGGATCCAAAGAAATTTGGATACCAAAATATTTGTGATTGTCTTTTTGTAGGTGTGATGGAGCTTTGATCAACAAGTGATAAGATTGAGGGGGAGCTCTATACACACAAAGGATGAACACTTGAAAAATGAAGGCTTCACATCCTCCCTTTGATTCAAGTGTGGTAAAATTAGTTGAATTTAGATTATTTTAATTTGTTTTATTTATTTTAACTCAACTAGTTTATCATATATGCTGGACTAACCATATGAATGATGCTTGAGTAAGAGGGAGCTAATTTTAAAACAAAACTTATTTTTGTCAAAAAAAAATTATTTGAAACTCTCCATTGTTATGAACTTTAAAGATTTCAAACCATTTTTGATATAGCAAAAAGGGAGAGAATGTTTTGAAAAATTGAATATTCAAATGAATAAGGGGGAGCTTATAAGATTTTCTTCATTGAATCTCTTATTCAAATCTTATTTTTACTAAGGAGAGAATCTCAAAAACAAATTTTCAAGTTGGTTTTATTATATCAAAATGGGGGGGATTGTTAGGATATTTGTTTTGATATAATAATTGAAAAATAGTTTTAAACTAATTTGAAAAGAATTCAAAAATGTTTTTAAGTCCAAACAACTTGAAAAATAAGTTTGAGAAGTTTTTGAGAGGTTTTAGAAATGTTTTAATTGTTTTTAAGAAGCTAAACTAATGTTTTCAACACAGGCGTACCGATACGGCATACCGCGTATCGATACGGTTCACGGGTTTCAACTACACTGATTTTCCAAAACTAAAAAACTGTACCGATACGCCCTTAGGTGTACTGATATGGGTAGGGTCATACCGATACGCATACATGCGTATCGATCCCTGTTTAACTACCCCTAACGACTATTTCCCAACGATCTTTCAAATTGCAGAGCGTACCGAAACAGACCAACCCGTACTGATATAGTTTGCCAAACAAACCAAGGTGTACCGATACGGTTAGTAAACAGACCAAGGTGTTTCGATACGGTTAGCAAGACTGAGAGCAACGACTAGTAGCTGTACTGATACAGGTACATGCATACCGATACAGTTAGGCAACTAAGAGCTTAACAGCTAGTTTCCAAGAATGGCGTATCGATACGGGTAACCTGTGTATCGATACAAATAGCTGTAGAAAAACATTAATTGCGAGAAATAGAGGCTCCAACGGCTCCAATTCAATCCCAACGGTCTCCAATGGCTAGAAACTCATTTGGGAGTATACAAGGGACATTAAAGCTTCAACAACAACTAATGAACTTATTGTCAACAACATTATGATGCCAAAATTATCTTAGGGCTTTAAATATACATTCTTTGTATAGACAACACTTGTGAGCTTTAATCGTTAGATTTGCTCAAGTGTTTTAGGTTTGGGTGAGTGCTTAAAAGAGTGCAAACATCTACCTTGTAGAGAGGATTCTTTGTTTGCCTTATTTCTTTGTTTGAGAGGATTCCCAAAGCTTGGGTTGTAAGCTTTGGATGCTAGACTTGGTAATTGGGTCTAGGATTGTAAAAGTTGCCTCCTAAGCCTTGTAAAAGGGGAAGAAATTTTTAGTGAATTTGGGAAATCCTTAGTGGGAGCTAAGGTAGTGGATGTTGAGCTTGTTAGAAGCTTGAACCACTATAAATCCTTATGTCAATTTGTCTATATTTTTGCTTCCATCACATACACCCAAAAATTGTCTTCTCCACCACTTGGAAAGCATTTCGGTTGAAGGAATTCGAGCTCAACACAAAGTGATAAATCCTAATCTGAGCTCCTCTAAAATCTCTTTAACCCCAATACTGGAGTATACAAAATCCTCTGATAAAACAAATATGATTACATAAGCCAATTCACATTAATGGGCCACTTTAAGGAATAAAACGCATAAAAATAGCTTATCGAGTTTGAATTTGGTAAAATTGACTATGCTAACGGACTCAGAACGTCGAAACCCCCTGGTAGAGTCATCGTAAAAAATCAACGGCGGCTAGCGGAGCGGTCAGCAGCGGTTCGACTTGACATGAGGCTCGGCTCGAAGGGCGGCTTGGCAGACTGGCCCAAGCTCAGCTCAACAGGCTGGCTTGGCAGCTGGCCTAGCGGCTTGGCCCAACTAACTCGACCTAGCTGGCTGGATGGCTCTCCAGCGCGCTGAAGTACGCCCATACGCAGCAGTGGCGCGTGGTGATGTGTCAGGGCTGCTCTAGTGATTGGATGGTAGCGGCAAGCTCTAGACCCGCTGTCTTGACGCCGATGAACACGCTAGTGCCCTTAAATTTGGATTTTGACCACAGGAACCACCCTATTTTGAAATGGCCGAAACTTTCAACTCTTCACCCCCTTCCATGACGGCTCCGACGATAACGCCTCAATCATCGGCAAACTTGTCTGGACGAGATGAACACAATAGCGGTGGAGGTGTCGACAACAGACGACCCGATCCTCATAAATCGAAGATTAAATCTTTCTCTTTTTTCCCATTTCTTATCTCCTCTTTACCTTTTCTCTTTCTCAACATAATATCTCCATCTTTTCTATTGTCCTCATCCTTTTTAAAATTCAAACCTCTCCAACCAACAACATCCACTATTCTAACTTGGATAAAGCCCATATCCAATTTCCTTAATTAGGTTTCCAACATAAAGGACCAATACTCGGATCCGAGACCCAATTCGCTAACCCGATATTCGGGTCATTACAACTTACATAATGGACATTAAAGTTTAGTTTTTATTACAAAATGGTCACTGAGCTGTTAACTGGGAGATGTGATCGTTATGAAAATTTTGTATAATAACATATTTATTCTTCAATATTTACACATTCAATCAATTTAGACATCAATAATGAGGGTTAATTTACAAATAAATTGATTGAATGTGTCAATATGGAAGATTAAATGTTCTATTATTCAAATTTATGTAACTATTACTTCACCCTCTTAACGACAGTTAACGGTTCAATGACCATTCTGTAACAAAAACTAAAGTTTAATGCCCATTATATAAGTTTTAAAAATTCGATGATCATTTTGTATTTTTAGATATAGTTTAATGACCATTTGCATACTTTACCCTTATTATTTTTAGAACTACAATGTTTTTCTTTTTAGTTATTACTCTTAATTTTCATTGCATTACTATCAAATTTTACTATTTCTCTTTTATTTGTCATCCAAAATTTAAAAATATTTAAAAGGTTTTAATTTTAATTACTTGTTAATGTGACAAAATAACACCACATTAACAAAATTAATCATTTTAGGCGGTCACATATACACAAGTTGATGACGACATCATTCATTAACGTTTATATCAATAAAACTAAATCTATGTTCGGGAATAATTTTGGAACGAGATTTTAGGGCAAAAGAGGTGAGAACACTAATTTAGGGGAAAATTAAAATTTTTAACGTATCCAAAAGCTTGGTTTAGTGATCAAGTCATGTGCAAAAGCTAGTTAAAATGACGAGATTTTTAAGTTGTTCGACGCAACTTTTTCGTTGGCAACCAAAAGCTAGTTATAAACTCGTTCCTGAACGGAGCGTAATTGTTAGCATCGGTCTAAATTATTTTCTAAATCAAAAATTGATAGTTGAAGAGTTCAATTGTATGTAATGACTTAAATATTTTTAAAAAATAATAATATCAAATGATAATTAGGACGTAGAAAAATTCTACAACGTGCTATGAACACCACTGAACACTATTAACGTTGAACATTGTTGAACACCATTAAATTAATCAATAAAAATTAAAAATTTCAATGACTCATTATATAATTATAAATTATTTAAAATAAAATTTTAATTAAATTATTTTTCATATATATTATATTTTTAACTTTTTTTAAATAATTGGATCCTAAATTAAAAAATTCTAATTATTTTCTAGGTTAAAATGATTTTGTTTCATTGTTTTGATTATTGGACATTGGCAGGCATGGAAAAGTTGCGAGAAGAAAGGGGATTGAATCTGGTTGATTTGACATTGGCTGATGGTTCGAGAATTGAGATAATGAGATGCATCCATGTTGCATTGCTATGTGTTCAAGAAAACGTAGCCGCCAGACCAACCATGGCTTCCGTTGCTCTAATGCTGAGACCACACTCGCAGTGCCGTCACAACTTGCTTTTGCTATGCAGAGCTACATTGAATCTGACAGGCCATTGTCATTTGTTTCAATTTCGAACAAATCCAGCACAGATTAAAAAATATTTAAGGTTTTTAATTTAGGGGTTAGTATTTAATCTAATTATTTTAAAAAAATTTAAAAATATAATATATATATATATAGAAAATAATTTAATTGAAATTTTATTTTAAATAATTTATAATTATATATTGAGTATTTAAATTTTTTAATAGTTATTAATTAATTTAATAGTGTTCAGCGATGTTTAACGTTAATAGTATTTAACGATATTCATAGCACGTTATAGACTCATCCTTAGAGCATATCTCATTTCAATCTTAAAATTCTTAAAAACAACATTTTTCCTATTTTCAGACAAATATATACTTTACTTAAAATTGTAATTTTAAATCCATTTACTAATTATATAGTAAAAATGATTAAAAAAATAGGAAAGAAATACAAAACGGTAATAAATATTTAGAGGCAATTTCGTTTTCTTTTCCCTTATTGTGCCTTTGAGGCTTTGATCATCACCTCCTCCTCAAAGCCTGTGGTTATGCCTTTGAATTTCGAAAACCCCTTTGTTTGAACTTTCTCTGTAAAAAAGGAACCCAAAAAAAAACCCTAAAGGCAAATTCCCAATTCACTCGAATAATTTCTTCAAAAAAAGGAATGGATGGCACCGAAGGCGGCTTTTTGTCATGGCTGAGAACCAGCTTCGTTCAAGCTTTCTTCATATCGCTCGAACGATTCGCCTGCATAGATCTCACGACTTCCGACGATGCCGACGATGCCGAGGCCTATGATCGCCCTCTCATGTTTTCCAGCTTCCGATCCGTTTCGTCATCTGTTATCTCTAGGGCCAATAATATGCCCACTCCCAACGATGTGTCCAATCTTCCCGTCTAATTTTTTATATGAATTTTTAGTGTGATTTTCTATATGAATTTTCTGGGTTGTTTTTTTAATTTCGTTGTCCGGGATTGTTGAAATTTCGCTTTCTTATTAATGGGTGTTTGTGAAAATTCAAAATTGTTTGTTTGAAATTTACTCACGGGAGGAATCTAAATTGATTTACAATATTTAAAATATTTTGAAAGCAATTACGTATGAGAATCTGTGATTTTTTTTATTAAAGAGAGAAATATTATATTTTTAAAATAAATGTCGAGATTGTTATAGTATATATGAATATTTCTTATCACTCGGCTAATTAATAAATTACAAGAAATGTGGATTTGATTAATGTAAAATTAATTTTAAATGATTTTTTAATTAATAGATGATAATTGAAAATCTTTATATTTTACCAGAAAAGAAGAAACACGTTCATTTATCCAACGTAAAACATAATAAAGGTTATAGAAGTCCAAAAAATATGGATGAAGCAGAGGTTCGAGAAACAAAAAAGAAAAATAGAGTTGTCGTGAAGGTTGAGCAATCAAACGGCAAAGAAATATTACGATGTCGTACGTTTGGATCGACAAAAGATTTACTAAACGAGATACTTGATGACAATTATTGTAAAAATTATCGTAAATTTTAAAGGTCAGAATAACGTAGACGACATATAAAAGACACAGAGATCATTGAAGAGTGAAATTTTTTAGACAAAGCCAACACCGAGAGAAAAGACACTTGCAGGAGAAGAGACGTAACAATAAAAGTCATGACAGCGGAGAAGTGTCATCGAAAAATATAAATTGAAATAACGTATATTATAATTAGAAGTTTAAAAGTTAAACTAAACAAAAAAAATTCTCAAAATAATCATACTAAGTAATAACAAAATATAACTTTAAATATCAAAATACAATATATAATAAATGTGTTCATGTTATGTAATAAAAAAAGTTATCTAACGATACAAATCGACATTTTGTTAAGTATTATTATATTTTATTAAGCAGATACTACCTTTTAATCATATCAGCATATTCAAAAAAGTATTATTATATTTTTCTTTGTGGTAATGGTGAATAGTTTGTTTATTCAATAATCAAATAAATTTTCAGAGAAAAGTTAGTAATTGTAAAATATGGAAAAAATTAGGGAAAACTAAATATTTAGTACTTCACTTATACTCGCGTTATTGTTTTGGTACCATAATTATTATTTTTGGCAAAATAGTATCTAATGCTATATTTTTGTTCTATTTTGGTACCCCGACCGTTAAAAACTAACGGAAATAGTGATGTGGCTTGGATTAATAACAGTTTTAGTCCAAAAACTTATACAATCTATTTAGTCTGAAATTCTATTAATTTAAACTATAAATTCTTCATTTTTTCTTCTTTCAGTCGAACGTAATTTGTAATTTTACCCCTGAAATTAAGGTGATGTTTTAAATTGATAGATTTTGGACTAAATTGATCATATATATATAAGTATTTTGGAATAAAACTGCGATTATACCAAGCCACGTCATCATCTACGCTATATTATGTTAGGATATTTGTTTCGATATAATAATTGAAAAATAGTTTTGGACTAAATTGAAAATAATTCAAAAAATGTTTTTAAGTCCAAACAACTTGAAAATAAGTTTGAGAAGTTTTTAAAAGGTTTTGGAAATGTTTTTAATATTTTAAAGTAGCCAAACTAAAGGTTTTCAACACAGGCGTACCGATACGGTATACCCCGTATCGATACGGTTCAAGGGTTTCAACTACAGTGATTTTCCAAAACTGAAAAATGTACCGATACAGATAGGGTCGTACCGATACACATACATTGCGTATCGATCCCTGTTTAACTACCCCAACGGCTATTTCCCAACTGTCTTTCAAATTGCAGAGCGTACCGGAACAAACCAACCCGTATCGATACGGTTTGCTAAACAAACCAAGGTGTACCAATACGGTTAACAAACAGACCAAGGTGTTTCGATACGGTTAGCAAGACTGAGCGCAACGGCTAGTAGCTGTACCGATATGGTTAGGCAGCTAAGAGATCAACGGCTAGTTTCCAAGAATGGCGTATCGATACGGGTAACCTGTGTATCAATACGGACAGCTGCAGAACTATATTAATTACGGGAAATAGAGGCTCCAACGGCTCCAATTCAATCACAACGGTCTTCGACGGCTAGAAACTCAATTGGGAGTATTTAAGGACCCTTCAAGCTTCAGCAACAACTAATGCTTCAATTGTCAACAACAATATGATGTCCAATTTGTCTTAGAGCTTAAATTCCCATTCTTTGTATAGACTACACTTGGTGAGCTTAAATGTCAATGTATACTCAAGTGTATTAGGTTTTGGGTGAGTGCTTAAAGAGTGCAAACATATACCTTGTAGTGAGGAATTGTTGTTTGCTTCATTTCCTTTGATTGAGAGGATTCCTAAAGCTTGGGTTGTAAGCTTTGGATGCTAGACTTGGTAATTGGGTCTAGGATTGTAAAGGTTTTCTCCTAAGCTTTGTAAAAGGGGAGAAAATTCTTAGTGAATTTGGGAAATCGTTAGTGGGGGCTAAGATAGTGGATGTAGAGCTTGTTAGAAGCTTAAATCACTATAAATCCTTGTGTCAATTTGTCTATATTTTTGCTTTCACCACATACACCCAAAAATCGTCTTCTCCACCACTTGGCAAGCTTATCGGTTGAAGGAATTCGAGCCCAACAATTGGTATCAGAGCAAGGCTCAATCGAGAAGGTCTAACAACCTATTGAGATGATTCGGAAGCTCGATCAACAAACAATTCAACCGAAGATAAATGGCGCAATCTATCGACAAGCCACATTTCTTTGACGGGACCAACTATGCCTATTGGAAGACTAGAATGATGTTCTTCATCAAGGCCAAAGATTACAAGCTTTGGGACGTTGTTTAAGATGGTTCATACGTACCACAAAGATGCAAGGCGGAATGGAATGCGGACGATCGCAAGAAGATGTAGCTGAATTGCAAGGCTTTGAACATTCTCTTTTGTGCATTTAGCCCCAATATCTATGAGAAGATGTCTTTTTGTGAGGATGCCAAGGAAGTTTGGGACAAGCTAGAAGTCATGTACGAGGGAACAAACGAAGTAAAGGGGACCAAAATCGGCCTTCTCAACCTTGAGTATGAAAACTTCAAGATAGAACCATAAGAGGACATCACAAAAATGTTCGATAGATTCTCCACCATCACCAATGGACTCAAAGGCTATAGAGAAATCATTCGGGAAGAAAAGCTTGTCCGAAAGCTTATCTACTCTCTTCCCGAGTAATGAGACTCAAAGAAGACCGCCATCATCGAAGCCAAAAATCTCAAAGTTCTAAAGCTAGATGAGCTCATGGGATCACTTCTCACTCATGAAATCATGAAGAAAGGAAAAGAAGTGGAGAATAAGAAGGCAGAGATAAAGAAGATGGGGAGGAAGAAAATCATGGAGCTAGGCATTAATGTGAATGTCATTGCTCTACAATCCTCCACAAGTCACCAAGAAGAATCAAGTGAGGAGGATAGCGAAGATGAAAAGATGACCTATTTCTTCAAGGAATTGACCCGATTCATGAAGAGCAACAAAGAAGAATCCAAGCATGGATCGAAAAAGAAGATGGTGGATTCCCCTAAGTGCTCAAATTGCAAGAAGACGAGGCACACCAAATCCGATTACTCTCGCTTCAATAAAAAAGAGATTATCATCAAAGAAAGCATGTGTGGCTACATGGAGTGATGAAGACTCTACCGATGAAAATGAAGTAGCTCACATATGCTTGATGGCCCTCAAAGAGGGAGAGGTAGCTTCTAACTCATATATTTCTAATTCTTATACTTTTGATGAGTTGCAAGAGGCCTATGACAAATTGGTTTTTGAATTCAAAGCCTCATTTTCAAAAAAAAAAACAAAAAGTTAATTTCTAAATTGAAAAATAAAAATGATTTGCTTGTGAAAACCAATTTGGAATTTGAAGCAAAATTAAAGGATTGTGAACTTAAAGTTTTAGATTTACAAAATTTACTTCAAAAGAAAGAAAAAGATCATCAAAATGAAGTAGATGATCTTAAGAAAGAAAAAGATTTGATTTCCAAAGAGCTTGAAAAGAAAAACAATTTAGGAAAATCAAATTTTTATCAAAGACAATCTAGTGCCCCTAGATTTTTGAATGGAAAAGTTTTTAGAAGTATTTTGGTCCCAAAAGGACTAATTACTTCAACTAAAAATGATGAAATTGAAAAATGGATTCCTAATGGGACTAAATTATGTGCTACTAATGCCTATGGCTCCAAAGCAATTTGGATACCAAAAAAAAATCAAATGATTGTCTTTTGTTGGTGTGATGGAGTCTTGATCAACAAGTGAAGAGATTGAGGGGGAGCTCCATACACACAAGGATGAATACTTGAAGAAGGAAGGCTTCACATCCTCCTTTTTTATTCAAGTATGGTAAAAATAGTTGATTTTTTGTTCTTTTTGATTTGATTTATTTATTTTAATTCAACTAGTTAATCATATATGTTGGACTAACATTTGAATGTTGCTTGAGTAAGGGGGAGCCAATTTTAAAACAAAATTTATTTTTGTCAAAAAAATTTCACTTGAAACTCTCCATTGTTATGAACTTTAAAGTTTTCAAACTTTAGTTTGAACCATTTTTGATATAACAAAAAGGGGAGAATGTTTTGAAAATTTGAATTTCCAAATGAATAAGGGGGAGCTTATAAGATTTTTATCATTAAATCTCTTATTCAAATCTTATTTTTACTAAGGGGGGAATCTCAAAAACAAATTTTCAAGTTGGTTTTCTTATATCAAAAAGGGGGAGATTGTTAGGATATTTGTTTTGATATAATAATTGAAAAATAGTTTTGGACTAAATTGAAAATAATTCAAAAAGTGTTTTTAAGTCCAAACAACTTGAAAATAAGTTTGAGAAGTTTTTGAGAGGTTTTGGAAATGTTTTAAATATTTTAAAGTAGCCAAACTAACGTTTTCAAGACAGGCGTACAGATACGGTATACCCCTTATCGATACGGTTCAAGGGTTTCAACTACAGTGATTTTCTATAACTGAAAAACCGTACCGGTACGCCCCTAGGCGTACCGATACGGATAGGGTCGTAACGATACGTACACATGCGTACCGATCCCTGTTTAACTACCCCCAACGGCTATTTCCCAATAGTCTTTCAAATTGCGGAGCGTATCGAAACAGACCAACCCGTACCGATACGGTTTGTCAAACAAACCAAGATGTACCAATACGGTTAGCAAACAGACCAAGGTGCTTCGATACGGTTAACAAGACTGAGCGCAACGGCTAGTAGCTGTACCAATATAGGTACACGCATACTGATATGGTTAGGCAGCTAAAAGCTCAACGGCTAGTTTCCAAGAAGGGCGTATAGATACGATAACCCGTGTATTGATACGGACATATGCATAACTACATTAATTGCAGGAAATAGAGGCTCCAACGGCTCCAATTCAATCACAACGGTCTCTAACGGCTATAAACTCAATTGGGAGTATTTAAGGACCCTTCAAGCTTCAGCAACAATTAATGCTTCAATTGTCAACAACAATATGATGTCCAATTTGTCTTAGAGCTTAAATTCTCATTCTTTGTATAGACTACTCTTGGTGAGCTTAAATGTCAATGTATGCTCAAGTGTATTAGGTTTTGGGTGAGTGCTTAAAGAGTGCAAACACATACCTTGTAGTGATGAATTATTGTTTGCTTCATTTCCTTTGTTTGAGAGGATTCCCAAAGCTTGGGTTGTAAGCTTTGGATGCTAGACTTGGTAATTTGGTCTAGAATTGTAAATGTTGCCTTCTAAGCCTTGTAAAAGGGGAAGAAATTCTTAGTGAATTTGGGAAATCCTTAGTGGGAGCTAAGGTAATGAATGTAGAGCTTGTTAGAAGCTTGAACCACTATAAATCCTTGTGTCAATTTGTCTATATTTTTGCTTCCACCATATATACCCAAAAATTGTCTTCTCCACCACTTGACAAGCTTATCGGTCGAAATAATTCGAGCCTAACATATTATTAGTTCTATATTACATTACCAGTACAGTACATGAACTAAACAAATTAAGCTTTGGGTATGAAAATCCAAAATGTTTTTTCTTCCGAAATCTATCAGACTCTGACTTTTTATTTTACTCGAAATATTTTTGTAAAAAATTCTTATATCAAATATATATTCAAACATCATGTATATATGTTGATAAAAAAATCAACTTCCATTCAGAATTAATATTGGCATTGACAATCAAATACTTGAAATAAAACATTGAAGCAGCATCAAATAAAAAAAAAAAACTCTCATCTTCAAGTGTAAAACCTTTGTATAAAATGACAGGTTATTTACGGGAGGAGTTTCTTTTCAATTAAGAGCGTTGTATGATACCTCAAAAAATTTAGAAAAATATTTTTTTATAAATTAATATAAAATAATGTAGTATTGTCCAGATTTTCCTTTCGGAGGTTTGATTAGAGACTTTGATTGCTTTGTTGAGGATAAGAGGTGTCATTAGTACGAGCTTGAGAAGTATTGATACATTACATTATTCAGGGACGAAGCTAGAATTAAACTACAAGGGGCAGACCGAATAACTTTGAAACGAATATGGTCTTAAAAAGTAATTAAATAATAGAAATTAAGGGGTTTAGGTTTAGTTTTACAGATTTTAAAACTGATAGGTCTTAAAAATTAATTAACCATAAAAATGAGGGTCAAAGTTTAATTTATTAATTCTAAATGATAAGGTCTTGAAAGAATAATAAATAAAAAAAAATTTAGGAAGGGCAAGAGTTTAATTGCAATGGTTTCATAATTATTTGGACCTAGAATGTAATTAACCCATCAAATATTTTGAGCGCAATTGTCCTTCCCACCTTATACGTACCACCGTCCCTGCTATTATTTGAATATATGTATGATATTATATATTTTTAAAAAAATGTCAAAGTATGAAAGAATTTTCAAGAAAAACATTATATTGTAAAACACATGTCAACAAGCACCCATGGCCTAATGGATAAGGCGCTTAACTTTTAATCAAGCGATTGTGGGAATTTATTATGGGAATTTCAGTTTGAAATAATTTTTTGTTCAAATTTTTTATTGATAACGAGTTGATTTTAAAATATTTAAATATTTTTATGATAATTTATTTTATAAAACATTTTATAATTACAATTTAATATATAATTCAAAAGGTTGATCTACACGTTGATTTACTAGCCTGTTTAGAACTAAGTCCAACTATCAAGAAAAATAAACAAATAAAAAAATTATTTAAAAAATTATTTATTTTTAAAATAATTTTTATGAAGTAGTATATGTTTAAACGAGTTTATATATAAAATCATTTACAATTTTATTCACATTTTAAAATTATTTATTTATTAGAAATTATACCGCTCACTAGAAGCGACATTACTAATCATATATTAATTTCACTTTTAAGTAATTTTTTAAGAGGTTAAAAATAATTTTATCAACCAATAAGTGTCGGTGCATTGGTAAGTTATATTGCACTCCTAAAGAGAGAATATGAGTTCAAACTTTAGAAACGATATTATATTAGGGTAAGTAGCCTTGCATCTTAAATATAAATTTGTAAGATGTACATGCATATTACTAAAAAAATCATAAAATCTTTTATTTTTAAAAAATGTTTTTATAGAGCCATAATTCCACTAGCCTCTATTTAGTTCCGCCCTTACGCAGAGATGGACCTAGAGAGGGGCTGAAGGAGACAGTCGCCCCCCAAATTTTGAATTTCCTATATGATTTAAGAATTTTTTAAGAAATTTTTTATGAATTTTATATTAAAAAATTTATTTTTGCTCATCTAAAATTCTATAAGTTCGCCCTTTAGAATTCTATAAATTCGTTTCTCTTAACATAAAGTTCTGCCTTCGTCCCTGCCCTTACGTCCCAACACCGAGACGATTCTAAATGTAATTTGAAATTTATACTAATATATGTGAATATTGTTCAAATATATGATATAAGAAATTAAAAAATTATTTCGGGTAAGATGAAGAGTCGGTGTATGATAGATTTTGGAAGAAAAAAGATTTTAGATTTTCAAACTCAAAGCTGAATCTTGTTTTTTCTTAACATAAAGTTCTGCCTCCGTCTTTGCCCTTACGTCCCAACACCGAGACGATTCTAAATGTAATTTGAAATTTATACTAATATATGTGAATATTGTTCGAATATATGATATAAGAAATTAAAAAATTATTTCGGATAAGATGAAGAGTCAGATTATGATAGATTTCGGAAGAAAAAACACTTTGGATTTTCAAACCCAAAGCTGAATCTTGTTCAATTCATGTACTGTATTGATAGTAAAGTATAAAATTAAATATTATACTTATGTATTAAAGCTTATAACACGAAGCACCCATGGCCTAATGGATAAGGCGCTTGACTTCTAATCAAGCGATTGTGGGTTCGAGTCCCACTGGGGGTGTGCATTATATTTATTTTTCAATTATAATGATTTATTTTTACAATTACTCTTTTTTTTCAGTTAAAAGGTTATTTAATTATTGAATAAACAAACTACTCACCATTATTCATATAACGTTTTCATTTTTAAAATAAAGAACAACGCACTAAAATATCAAGTTTTAAAATATATTTTTACACATTCATTTATTCATAATTTAATTTATTTTTCATATAATTTTGGCTAAAAAGATTTCACTGAATCTACCGATGAATGCTCTATTTCTAGAAATAATTGTTAAGCAAGAAAATTACAGGCACATGATAATATTTCTTATTTAGAAATATGAAGACTGTTCTCCTAGAACATTGAACTGTGCGAGGACTTTGGCAGCCATTGATTTCATTCCACTGCTTCCCGTTTGAGTTATATCGACGACCGGCATTTGAGCCGACGTTGCATATCTCTGCTTCATCTCCGGCAGCCGAAATATCCTTTCCAAAGCTCCCAATGCCTTTTCCTGCAATTTGGTTGAAGTTGAACTCAATAGCTTTATAATTGGACGTACGGCATTTACTTTGTCAAGCACTTTGCAACCATTTTGCAGTCTTTCATTGTCAATCAGTGTCAAGAGGGCATCTAAAGAAGCTTCACAGGCTCCTAAATCTCCCTCCTCTAGAATCCGAACCAGTGGCTCGACAGCATTGGCCTCTAAAATGCAGAACGAAGACTCAACCGTACATAGTCCCCGGTGTACTTGGCAGCCTGTTTCTGATGCCATGAAGCAGCAAATGAAAGCTCTGGTCTTCTTAAACAGCTGGCTCATTGCGGCAGAGCTTTCAGAAAACTGTTTAAGTGATACAGCTGCATGTTGTTTTGTCAAAGAAGTGCCTGAAACTAGTAATTGTACCAACACCCGAATAATGTCGGTTTCAGCTACTTTTTTCTGCCATTCTTTATTTGTTGAAACAGTGAAACGACAGAGGGCTCTAACAGCATCCTCTACTCCATGCTTATTGTTCGGGGCATTTCGGTTTCCATCGGTTATGAAAGCAAAGATTATATCCAGTGCCCCGGAATCTAGAAGCCATTGAGTTATTTGTATGTCCTTGGGAAGATTCGAGACGATACCCATAGCTGCACTTCTCTCTTCTTCATCGGTTGAAGTGTTTATGATCTTCAGCAATGTCTGAATACATCTCAGACCCACATGATCCTGGAAACTGATGTCATCTCCATCTACCGTCAAGCAATAGAGTAGTTTCACTGCACTTGCTCTCACTCTCACTCTCACCATTTGGTTGTCTATCTCACATAATTGAACCAATACTTGAACAGCAGCAAGCTGATGATCAAAAAAACATTATGAATAACAAAAAGGTGAAGTAGAAGATGAGTCGGCGGAATTAATATAATTCCCTCAAGATTTGCAGAGGGATGTGTTTGATGCAATCTTCAAAGTTAATGTAAGCACATTTATCCAAGTTCTAGAAATGGTTTCCATATGCTAACTAGTTATCCAAGCTTACTGCAAAGAGGATTTTCCATGTCATGTATTGAAGCCTATGTTACTCAAATTCTTCATTTCCATACCGTGTCATATTCAGACATAAATATGGATAAAATCCTCCAAATATATGAAAAATTTTAGTATTGTTGGACACGTATCAAATCCCGAAACTAACTCTCAAATCCTGCTAACATAGATCGGAACAACTCAGAAAGCATGCATACCTGCCTCAACTTTGCTCTGATATCTGGACCTGAAGATGATTGGCACATTGCAGAAAAAGTTTCAAGAATGTTTCTTTGAATGTCTGGTCCGGTGAAAGAAATCAGAGAAAATAGCTTAAAGATATCTTCATCCGATTCCAACAATGAGATTTGCTCGTCATCGGCTGCTGCGGTATTAGTTGATTTGGCAAGGTGCATGATTACAACTGCAACCTGTTCACGCAAGCTCAGGGATGACAAGCTTTGGCGATACAGGATTTCATATAGTGGTCCGAGTGCACCTTCTTTGATCATCTGCAACCCATTTTGGGGCAAGCTTGACAGATTCTGAAGGGCTTTAACTGCCACTGTTTTCATACCTAGACTATCATCAGAGAGTAACTGAAGAAGAGGTCCCAGTGTTCCCCCGTCTTTAACTAGGGAGAGTTTATGATGATCGGTCAACTTGATTTCGGCCAATGTCTTGGCCATCAGCAACCTTACATTATCTGGCCCTGCATCAAACCATATTGTGACTTAAAAAGTTGTATTATATATAATAGAATTGAAGACACTCTTATTAGACACAAATTTATATCCCACACCAACCCAAATCCAGGCACATAACCAATTATAGTTAGACGAGAGAGTCGCCACAGAGAACTTACCTGAAGAAAGAAGGTGCAATAAGGGTTTGAAGAAATTTGCCTTGGCCATCTCAATAACATTTTGATCTAGGAAAGAAAGGTTATCCAAAAGCTCTCTCGAGTGTCTAGAAGCTTGAGCATCGTCACTGTTTAGCATAGTAACTATAAGAAAAATACAGCCTTGAATGGTTCCAATGGCATCTCGCAATACACTGCTTCTTGATAATTGCAATAGCAACTCTAAGGCCAATTTGCTTTCCTTTATTTGGCGAGCAAGTGATTTGACAATGGATTCAAGTGCATGATCTTCTTTTGCAATCCTTTCCTGGAAAGTTAACAAGACCAATTTGAGGAAAATAAATGCATATTCACACGCACACACAGACATATACATATTGTGCATTAAATTGTTTGTATCATAAAAAAAGTCCAAATTGGAGGTCAGTTTTTTAGTATATACAAAGTTGCAGCTTGGTAATAAAGGAAGTGAATGTAGACACTGGGATTTGAGCCTAATCTTTTTGGCATCTTTTCATAAGAGGCTATATGAACCAACTGGGCTAAGCCGTAGTTGATCTAAATCGGAAATCAATTTCATCTGAAAAGACAATATGCAAGCTTTGCCATAAAGGGAAAAACAATCCACATTGACTAGTCAAGAATTTGACTGTGGTTTTAATAAGCAAGATCACCCTTCCACTATTGATACACAATTCTCAAAGAGCAAAGTTCTTTAGACATCCAAAGCAGAAAATACCTCAAAGCAGCCCAAGACGACAATCCTTGTATAAAAAATAACAATTTCTGTGAGAATGTATTATGGATCCATACAGACCATACCACTCCTCAACAAAAAACACAATCCACACCCTTGTCTAGGGATATTGATCTCACATTTACTAGTCAAGGATTGGACCTTAACTAAGTAAGGGCTACCATTCTCCTATTGAGATGTTTTATTTAAATGTGAAAATGGGTTTTTACCTCCAAACGAATAATATCACAGAGCAGACACAACCGAATAATCCTTACATCAACAAACAAGAAAATGAACATTCTAAATCCTAAAGTTGCTAACCAAGTTTATGCAGATTATTCTCAATTGAATAGACTAGAGTAAATAGTTTTGTCAATATGAAAGAAGTTAAACTATAAGTACCTTGTTGTCATGACTATCTTTAGCAAGTAGACAGAGAATGGCTAGAACCTGTGTTCTTATTTCACGATTTTTTTTACTAAGAAGTCCAATAAGAATCGGTATATAACCCTCAAATGTCACCCACTCTCGGTGTAGCTCTTGCTCCATGCATAGATCCTGCAGGTCAGAGAGAGATTGAAGCAATTCTTGTTCATCATTTGACTGAAGTTTAGGTTTGATGGAAACAATGGTGATCATCTTGTTCCTGTATTTCCATTCTTCAATCGTTTGTCTAAGAGATTTGTTAGGCTGTAAAACCAATGAATCCAACTGAATTGAAGTCGATGGGCAGACCTTGTTTCCATCTTCAAACCACCTTTCAATGGCGCTTCTTTCGAACGTCTGACCCGACGAAATCTCCACCGGATCAACCATGACGTCCCTGGTGATTGAGCAATAAAACGACTGGAGAGCCTGTAAAGGTTTAGTACCAAGTGAGTCTCTTTCAAGTTGGTACCTCTTAGCTCTCTCCTCATAAGATGTCATAACATCACCCATTTCAAGCAGCTCAACGATCTGTTCCATTCTTCTAGCTTCAGCCGTGCCAATTCCGGGTTTTGAACCTTGTATTTCGACCTTAAATTCTTCTAGTTCATTCATCATGGCCAAGTTTTCACCATGAATCTCAACTCTCTCAGCAATTAAAACAAACAGATCATATGCATAACATATGTTAACATTCCTCTCTTGTAAACCTGACTCAATCTTCTCCAAAACTATAATTTCCTCTGCGCTGGGACTATATTCAGCTTCCACCAAATCCTTGCATAACCTGGTAATCTTATTAATAACTCTCATATCATCCGAAGAGGCCAAAATGATGAAATTTAGTGCTTTAGAAATCTCTTTCGTGCTGTTCTCCAATTGCTTCAAGATTTTCCTGCAGTTGATCAACAGATAAACCTTGTTTCTAGTTCCACACTCATGAGCTAGCTGTTTCACAACTTTAACCTCCATGTTCAGAATATCCAGACCATTTCTCAAGCTCTCTGAATTATTTACATTTGATTTTGACAACTCTTTTAAGATAAGTGTGATCTTCTCCATGAAATTTGAGAATTTCTCGAAATTCTCAATCTGAGTAATGACAGCCTTGGCAGCATGAATGCAATCAAGTACTGTAAATGCAGTCTGAGAGAACAACTCTGGTAGTGAAACCATTGATGTACTTGTTGCATTTATGTCTTTTTCCATCTTTGAACATTCAAAGAAAATAAAAACAATTACAGAAGAGTATGTTCAATTCTGGTGATGTTTGATATCCATCACAGAAAATGGTGAAATTCTGGTCATTTGGAATTTGCAAAGACCAACCCCTGCAATTCAATTTCTGAGAATTACAAATCAGCTGCCCTTAATTCAATTTCTGAGGAAAAACATTCTGGATAGATCTGTCGCAATGCATAAAATTTTCAAAGAAAATCAAAATATCTTCTGGGATACATGAGAAGATGCTCAGACTTGATTCATTTAAAGCATTCTTTGTTTATTTATTAGCAGAAACTAGCTAAAAACATGCAAAATAATAATAATAATTGTAAGGAATTTATAAGTGAAACAATAATCAAAGCGAGATCAACCAGTCTAAATCACAAATTTACAGATACAAAAGAATCTCATAAACCAGTATATATATATGTACACCTAAAACCGTATCACAAAAACACTTTCTCAACGTCCTATAAAATTCAACTTAATTACTAATTAAAATTTGAATCAATAAAAATAACAATAATTCGCTTTTCATCTTCTTTTTTCAGAGCAAGCAAAACAAAACAACCCTTTCTCAAGTCATTAAGATTCCTCAATATGTTAACACTTAGCAAAGAAACAAAGAAAGAAGCGGCGGCTCACCTAGACACAGTAAGTCAACGAATCTCTTACTTTCGGGTCACGTTTTTTATTTGCCAGAAACCACTGGAATTTTCCGGGAAAATTAGTCACAGCCAGGAAAAAAATGTGGCTTCGGAAAACTTTTCCGCAAACAGAGTCTTTCTCCTCTAATTTTCCATCATTTTCTTCAACTCTCCCATTCAGTGCAGTTCTTATCCGTCTTTAAAAAAATTGAGATTGTTGACAAAGTCGATGGTATTATTTCCTGCCGATTCTGTGCGACATAGTCTATTATAGGATCGTAAATAGGACAATCCCAATGTCGCCACGTCATAGACTATGAAATAGATTTAATCTGATTGGACGCTTTTCGCAACAAGAGTCCTGTGGGTTTGAACTCAGAGTCGAAAATACGTTAAGGTGGAAATGGCGCCAATCCAACGGTAAATTGAGTTAATATATGAGGTAAACATTTTTTTACAAAATAATATCTATTTAAACTTCATAATATAAAAATAAAATCATTAATTTTAAATCTCAAATCTTAAACCATAAATTTTAACATTAACTCCTAAATTTAAAACCTAAAGTCTAAATTCCTAAGCTCCTAGATCCTGAACTAAACATCTAAGTCTTAAATTAAACTTATTTGTAGAAAATAAATTTTTCACTGTCTCTGAATGAAATATTCTCTTTATATATATCATTGATAGATTGATAAAGAATTTATACGTAAATTTATAGTCATGTGTTTGATCTTTATTTATGTAATAATTTTTAGTTATTTATTTAGCTATATATAAGAGTTTAAAATAATAAAAATACACTTATGAAAATATTAATTATTAAATATAAGAATAATATTTTAATAGTTTTTCAACTTAATTGAAAATTCCGGTGACATTAGTCAAAATCTTAAATTATAATGCAGATATTGTCATCACAATAGTTTAGTTCGCAAAATTCAGAAAAGTTCTAATACTAATATAAAAATAATCTCTCTAAGAATTATTACTTTAGAAAAACATTATCATCATAATTTCAATTTGAAAAAAAATATGGCAATTTAATTTAGAATGGGTCATAGTTTAAAGATGCAATTGAAATGTTTAAAAGTTTGAGAACCAGTATAGAATGAGGGTCATAGTTTAGGGCCATTAACTCACTAAAGTTCAAAATTATAGTTGATAAATTTATTGTAGGTTTAAGAGGTGTTTTTGGCAAAAATTAATAATATTGTCCACCATAAAAATATCCATCAATTTAGTGATTAAACTCCCTTGGCCACCCAACAACAAACTGCATTATATATACTATATTCCTCTTTTATTTGCATTATCCAACATCCTTGGCCACCCAACAGCAGATTGCAGATTGCAGATTACAGATTTCAGATTGTCATTCTCTGGTAGATCATACTAAGAGCGAGTCATTCCTGGTTAGATGGCTGAAAGAGATTTCTTTGATGAATAAGTTAGATGTATGCTTGATGGTCATCGAGACTGGGTTCCGGCGAGTGTTTCTCAGGTGCCATCTTCAAATTTATCACTCCTTTTTGCGCACCAGCATGTGCGAGTGTGTGGGACGTTTTTTGCAACTAACTAGTCGACCTCGAGTTTACGTTGTAGAGCTCATGCAATTCTTGGCAAGTAACAATATGAAAGGTTTATCTTCCAGGCTAAAACTCAACGTTCATCCATGAGTACGCAGCGAGCAACAAGACTCGAAACAGATCCAATCAAGGGTTGTCTGAGCAAATACATACTTTCTAGCATGTTTACGAGTACATTAGTTGCCCTCTAACTGTGTCAGCTTCTTGCAACCGTGTGGAGTTGTCGATTCAGACGCTCTATTTTGATGTTAGAAGAGCGGAGTTACTTGTTTGTGGTGTGTATGTGACAGTGATTTGCTCGTTAAAAAGAAAACATATACTAATACAAATCAAACAGAAAGGGGTTTTCTTATGAAAAGAAAGGGATTTTAGTTACTGCACTGATCTATTCATAGGCAGCCAAAAATCAATTAAGAGAACTAATAAGTGGCCTTATAGCCCCAATTCCATCAAAGTAGTAGGAATTGCAACAGTACAGGAATGAAATTACCAATGTTGTTTCTTCAACCTGCACACAATCCTTGCTGCTCTTCAGGCTAATCACTCAATCATTCAATGACTCAGACTCGGGGTCCATTGCTGTCCAACTTTCCATCTCTGCAAATAAAAAAATAACAACCAAATGTTTGAGGACAGAACAGCCTCGGATATGCACGGAAAAAAGGGAAGGGTCCGTGCAGAATCTGAAAATTTGGCTTTTGAGAACTGCAACAACTGTTGATTTAAGGAGCAAAAGTGTGGTATAAGGTTTGTACATACTTGGTTTGTCGGAAATTGCCATCAGCCGTCTTTGCAAGATAGATGCCACGAAGAGGAAAATCGAGCACATACCGAACATAATAGTGATGGGAAATGCATCAACCTTCATAGGCAAAACCAATAAGCTTCACGCATATATCGCATTGAGAATCAAATTATACCTCTCTCTTTAGAAGGTGCCACCAAGAACTGTTGCAAATTCATCCGTGTCATGAAACACTTAAAGAATGATATATACACAACATACACACAAAGAGAGGGATGTCAAAATGTACATTGGTTATAATCGGAAGTAGGAGAGAGGCAGAGGAAATCACGAAAACAATCTGCATGTAGCTTTCTACCCTGGGTGAAGAGCGAGCCATTAATCGAGATGCAAGGGAGCTTCCCAACATTGAAGCCAACATGAACGTGGCAAAGATAAAACCGTGAGGAATCTCCTCATCATTGGGGCTCAAAGCAGGAGTCCAAAGGAACACAAAGGTGTACATTGAACCTTCGAACAGAGACTGGATGGCGCCCAGCAAAGCAATTTTTTCATCTGCACAGAATATTAGGCTGAGGGGAACCGGAAGTAAACAATGTAAAGAATAAATTCAATACACAGGATGACTGATAACATGTAGCAAAGCATCGAGTGACACTACTTGCTTGCAACATGTCAACGTGATCAATGCATTGAAATTAAAGTAAAATATTGAACTCTACCAGAAGCAATTGCTATAGCAGCCCCCCTGAATTGGGTAAGCAGGTCCTTATTTTCTGAAGGGTCTCCAAAGTTTTCAGTCCATGATGATAAAATAATGGCCATCCCAATAGCAAGAAAGCATGCAGCGGCATCAAAAGGAGCCACAGGTCCAAGGGAAAGTGAATCAACAAGTAGGTTCCCGAACAGCCCAGACAAAATGGCAACAAGACCATTCCCAAGAAATATTGCCTTTGAAAATGTTAGTGACAACCATTGTTGCTCGAAGCCCCTCTGCAAAGATAAGAAGCAGTAAAGCAACTGTCAGCAGAAATTAAATTTAAAAGAGGGATGACATCAGTTGTAACAGTTAAAGCTCATAGAAAAATGTAGCTAGGCAGGACTAAATGGTCCATGCCTTACCATATTTGGAAAAAAATGTGGAAAAATCATGAAACAAAGTCAGTATTTTTCTATGCATCGTGTGCAATATGATAGTATAAACAAATTATTTTTAATGTTTTTTTAACCGGGGGACGGTGAGAATTGTGAAACAACCTGACAGGGAGTAACATACAACATCTAAAATACTAAAAAGACAGAAAAGAAAATGAGTGAATGGCACAGAAGCAAACACATCAATAAAGTAAATTGTAAGCTTGTCTGATATGCATTAAGAGTAAAAGGGCACGGAAGCAATGCCTCACCTTATTATGTTCCGCAACAAGCCATGACTCAAATGCTGAAAACAGAAGAGAGGTGGCGATACCTCCCAAAACTCGACCGACCATCAAAACTCTGTATTCAGGAGAATGCTTGGTGATACAGCTAAGTATGTATGTTATGCAGTAAGTAACACATGCTCTCCTCCGGCCCCTGAATTAAACAAATGAAGGTATTTCTGTATTACGACTGGATGTTTCATCCATAAAGTATGGAAAGATTACAAAAGAAGTCAAAAGTAAAAACCTACTGTTTGTCAGCTAGAGATCCAACAATTGTCCCAAACAACATGGAGGATCCGAAACCAGCAATAAAAAGCTGTCCAATGTCCCCTTTTCCAAAGCCATATGTACTATAAAGATAGTAAACATATGGACCCTGCAGCCAGTCTCCAGCTATTGACACATAAACACCCATTTATCAAAAGAGCAAGATGGACATACGACCATTAACCACAATATAAGAAGGCTATTTTTTTCGAAATTACCATAAAAAATATCTACAGGTAAGATCATACCTCCAAAACCAAATAAAGTGAGAAGGTAACTAACTATATGGGGAATTTCTCTTTTTTAAAAAGGATCTCTAGCCACACAAAGTAATATGCTTATGATGCAATCGATAAGTCGAAAATTACACAAATTGAGCAACATTGTCATTAAAGACTTGTATCAAGAGCTAGATTAACCATACAATAAGCAACTCTAACAAGAAATGAATACACGAAATTGTCAACACCTGTAAAACACAAATTATTAATTCGTAAAATGTTACATGAATATAAAATACTTCAAACAAGATTATGACACAACAAAGTATACAGTAACACAATACGAATACAAGAATTGGCAACCAGGCCAAGAAGTATTACTACACTCAGCAACAATTACACATCAACTCTAGGCCGCAAGAACAATGGACAGCTTGATCCCCCAAAATGAGGTTGTTTCTTTATTAAAAAAACAACAGAACCATAAAACCAAGCAAAAGCGACCTATCTCCAACCCAAAAAAACGCCCCAGATCCAAAGTCTCAACCATAAAACAACAAAGGACCAAAATCCACAAATCAATTCTAATAAGTCAATTTTTCTTACACAGTTTCCTTTTCTTTAACAAGCTAAATAAATGAATGTATCCCTTTCTTCCATTTTCCTTCTCATGATGAGCTCGTTTCTCATTTCCAAAAGCGAAGAACACAGTCAGTAATTTTCAAAGTAGTCATCAATAACAAAAAACATTATCAACACACAAAAAAACACCAGAATCACACTTCAGAAACGCAAATCTAAGGAAAGGGTGTCCAGATTCCAAAAATAATAATCAAATTTCATGTCTACGTAAAACAAAAGAGAGATTTAAAGAATAGGAATGGAAATCAGACCTGGGTAAAACAAAAATGAGGGGAAATTAAAATTACCCATCATGAGAGAGTAAACAACAAGGTAATTGTTCTTAAAGGAATTGAAAGCAGGGGATGTGCTGATTCGATCCTTGCTGTTCTTGCTTAGCTCTAATGCAGCTACCACCGCTGCCATTGCCCCGAACACCGTGAAGTATAACAGCTCCATTGCTGAAAACTACTACCCAAATCACGGCCACCGCCCGAGTTCTTCTGTTACTAACAAAAGACGCAGAGATTTACATATATTGCTGTAAAGCCAAAGCTAAAGGGTCATCTGGGATTCTTTTTCTGAACGCTTTAAAGGAGAAACGGATAGTCGGAGGAGGAGCCAAATAACAAACACTTCCAAAAGTAGATTTGTCCGGGACGGGGCTAACAGTTACAGCCGGGTTAGTATGAGCCGGGTTTACACACAGTTTCCCATAAATTCAAGTTAGTCCGGTATTATTCGAACTTATATTTAATAATAAAATGTTTTTATTTAAATTTGGGGTTAATTTTACTGTACATCACTGAACTATGGCTAAATGTCTTAGCTGATCCTCAAAAACTTTAACATGTTCAAATTGAATACTTAAAGTATCATTATCATATCAATAGAGTTCGTTCCATCTGCCTAATTATTATCTTGGACATTAAATATAAACTGGAATATGATTATATGATGTGGATAATATTTAAAATTCATAAATTATTTTTTAAATACATGCAAATGTACCGTATAAATAAGTTTGATCTAATGTGTAAAAGGATAATCTCATATATTTTAATGACATTATCTATCTTTTTAACACCTCAGATATAAGTTATCAATTTATTATGTTCAATGTCAGATTTGAGTTGGTATTTAACACCTAAACTAATAACTAGATTAATGAAAAAATTTAATTAATACGATATCGATACTTTATTAATTTATTTAAACAATTTTAAAGGTCGGGATCAATTTGAGACACAAGACAAAATTTTGAGATGTATGTAATTTGCTATTGCATCCTACACTTGTTAGTGGTAATAAGAAGGGTGAATTACAAAGTTCCCTGTTTAACTTTTTTCTCGCTCTTGTTTTGATCACTAGAATTTATTTTTTTTAATTTTATCATTAAACTTTTAATTTGCACCTATTTTTGTCGCTCCTTCCTTAAATACTTAATATTGTTATTATTGGACATTTTTCATTTAAAAAATATGAAATGACTCTAAACTCTTATTTTTTATGAAAAAAAATTATGATTTTGAATTTTTTTTATTTTTCGACGATAAAGAATCTTATTTTTAAATCTCTACGGTGGAAAAGTGGAGAAAAAAAGTGCGTTGTATATGATGATTTCACTCTCATCGGACAATGGATATTGTAGATCAAAGTGGTTTGGAGTTTAATGACTTTTGGGTTTTTGGTTGAGTTTTATGAGTTTTAAAGTGATTTTGAAAAAATCTAAAATGATAGAGTGGTAGGAGACAATGATGTGAGTTTGTCACTGTCATGAGTAGTCAGAGAAGACGTCAAATAATGGTGATTTCATCATCGACGAGATACAAAGATGAAACTATAAAACTTTCATCTTTGGAAAATAATATAAAACCAGTCATGTCAACACATGTGTCTTCCATGTCACCATTCTATTTTTGATTTGACATTCAAATGACCAAAATAGAAGTAAATTGAAAGTTCGGTAATTAAATTTAAAATTTTTAAATTTACATAAGGGATTCCAACTGTGTCCAATGTTCTTCGCCACAAATATAATTCATGAATGAATCATACATTCAAACAATAAAGATTTAATGAATTGAAAAGTAAAAGGAAGATTTAATGAGTTAAAATTGTCAATAATCCTGCAAGGGCAGCCTGTATATTGTAATTTGATGCTGTTTGAAATACCGAAGACCCTCCTCATCTACAAGAACAAGATTCAAGTAGTACTTCACATTGAATTTGTTGTTAATGTTGTGATGTGTTGGCGTCAGTTCATAAGGACTAAGAAACAGCCTCACCGGAATTGATTCACCTTCAAAACCAACCACGTATCGTCATCGAAAATATATAATCGAGTTTCTTATCGGTTTAATTCAATTTTTGACTGGTGCGACAACTTTTTGATTCTTAAACAGTAATCAGGTAGAATAGTCTATTAATTTTCGATTCAATTAATATAAAGCACGATCAATCGACTATATGTTTAATTTATGAACATACCTCTTATGGGAGCACCATCCATCAACTCGAATTTAGCTAGTGTTTCGGTCTCGACATGGGTGGTGGTTCCTGAAACTGTCGACTCTCGACGCCTAATCTCAAGCTCCATACACTTAACCATGATCTTCACGTGAATAAAATATATCTTCCCAATAATAACATCTTTTAGATGATACCTGTATAATTTAGATTCCAATTCTCAAGTACTTTAAATTTCGAGTTGAAGCCTACATTGTGGAAAGTAGCTAGGAAGATGGTTTAATACGATAGAACAAATAATCGGACAGATCAATTGAATTAGAAATCGATAGAACTTAACATTATTTGTTGAGAGGACCATTTAAAAAAAATTAAACATAGGAAGAGCCAACAATGAATTTTCTATTTTTTTAGGGGTAAAAAAACAATTTTACCATAATTCTTTTTAATTTTTAATATTTCTATGGGGACCGTGACCATACTCTTCCCTTCATAATTATGCTCCTGAGTATGTATAATAAGGACAGGATGAAAGTTGAATAATTAAAAATTAGTTTAATTCGTGATAAATTTGTTTTTAATATAATTTGTCTTTTTTAGTTTTATTTATAAATAAATTAGACTTTAACATTTAATCCCTTAGTTTTATAGTAAAGAAACACCATTAATACAAACTAATAGTGATCTTCAAATTATTAATATCATTTCGATCAAGTCATTATGTCAGTTTAGACATTAAATGTCAACTTATATACGAGACATAACATATTTAAAATATGTGGATCGAATTTTAAACATTGTGTACCAATTAGACTGATAACGTGGATATAATATGTAAAAAACAATCATATGAAATTTTAATGACACTATTTTTTTTGAAAAAAAATGAGCCTCGTTAAATGTCAAATCCAAATTATTCATGCAACATATGCATGCATGTTCAAGATTCGATCTATGTATTTTAAATACGATCCACATCATGTTCAAATTAAAATTTAAATCACTAGACTTAAGGACATTATTAAAATGATATTGGTAGTTGGAGTATTTAATTGAAATATTTTGATGTTTGGAGACCATGGCCAAATCAGCTAATTCAACTTATGGTCTAAAAATACATTGTCATAAGACAACCTATGATTCCAGGCTTTAGCAATATCCATAAATGTTAAACTTACTTGCTTTTATTGTACTCGAATTCAATGTGCAGGCAATCTTCAATTCCAACCTCCATCTGCAAAGGGGATTCATATTTGTCAAAATAAATACCATTTATCAAGAGAATTATTGGAGAAAATCAAATATGTGAGTGTGTGTGTGTTTTACAAGAATCAGTGTAATGAAACGATTGTCACTCACCTTGATGCTCGTGTTGATTGTTGGAGGTGGAGAATATTTGTGAACCTAATAAACCATACACCAAGCAAAAATTAAAGTTGCTAAGACCGCATTGATAATTATAAATAGCACCAAATAGTGTAATACAAAATATCAATACAGCAAATATCCTGAAACCATAAGGAAAGGCTAAAGATATTGATGTTGGCTTCCTGTATATGCATTAGGTTGGGAGCTGACTCTCCCAAACTGGTTTCCTCCATTTATAATAATAAGATTTAAATTTTTGACCTTGTTTAAGGGACCTACTGCTCATTCTGTTAGACCAATTGGTTGTCGGTAATAACATTGACACATTTTGAATGCTTCATAGAAAACAAAAACTAAAAGGAAAAGAAGTGAGTACCAATGAAAACCCTTACCATAAAGTTGGCGTATTCGATTATGCTTCCACCATAATTACGAGAAACTGTTACTTTCAAGACATACCTGTGAAGAGAAAATGATCAAACTACTGTAACAAGAACTGTCACATTATGACATCCCATCAGCAGACCAACAAAACTATATATATAAAAGCATTTGAGAGTTCCAAAGTAGAACATCATATTCACATATCAGACTAATTTCTAACCTCTATCAAGGTAAACACAGCAAAATATATCAGCATCACAATCAAACTGATTCACAACCTTAAAAATATATCTATACCATGTAAACTTCTAGTGCACAAGGGAAGAAACTTTATCTTCAAAGGTTTTAAGCAGTGGATAGCATACCTAAGCCGCACATTCACACCATTATAAGATTCGTATCGCATTTCAACCATAGAAAATTCAAATGGATAGGTTGTTCTCTCGTAAATATCCCCAGGACAATCCAATTCACGTACTGCAAAATTTAGGAATGTAGAAATAGTAAACAATACAAACCAGTTAACAGTCCATAACAAAGTTTTCATGTACAGTTTGAGCCTCTAAAAGTATTAAGGAAGGATTTGGATCCTCACGCACTGCAAAGCACTACTTTAACTCTTAAGATCTTATATTCATCCCAACCCTGCAACCCACGTCACAGGCATGAAACATAATACACAGAAGCGATTTAAAGATTTAAGGAGTCCTATATAATTTACTAAAATGGAACCTTTAATTAAAAGAATAAATGTTTGTTAACTTGTTGTATGTGTGGTAGGCTGAATTTTGAATAAAAAATTATTTTGTTTTCCTCACGTGTTTCTATAACTAGTTCGTAACTAATCTTTTGCTTTTTCCGTGTAAGCATTGAACTTAATTCATTCGGCGATCCTCCCTTTTTCCGGAGTCTTGTGGAGTCGTTCAAATTGCACATATCTAGAACCACCCTATTAATACACTACTTAATGAAATATAAATAATTTTCAGGAAGAGCAAACAGAACTAAAAGTCAGAAAACACTCACCAAGAGAGGTGAAGTCATACAAGTTGCCTCTGTCAAAATACATCTCTGGAAAGATAAAACAGATTTAGTTTCTACTTTGTTCCAATCTATGTTACTCGAACTTAGGTGTCACTATGATACTCATATCGATATTGGAATATGCAAAGGTTATAAGAGTCGAATATAGATGTCAAACACAAATACTTCAAGAAAGATAAACTAAAACAAAAATTTGAAGAAATTAAGAATACGTTTAAACGTTTAAATTCAGCAGTTATATCAGAATTATTATTGAAAACTTGGACTGAGAGTGAAGAAGGAGCTAGAAGGTAAGAACAAACCTATTTGACCAAGGAGCTCAACTTTCACACCATTATGTTCAATTCTCTTCCCTTGCCGTGGTTCTATGGTAATCTGAAGGTGGCAACGAATAGAAAACTCTTCAAGCTATGATCCTCAGCATTTAAAAGTGGATAAAAACTAGAAAATTACCGTCCCGGCAACATTATCTTGATCTCGGAAAAGCGGTACCAGAAGCGTTTGGCCATTTTCCTTTTTAAATGGGACCTAAATTTAAAAAAAAAACAGATTCCGGTGCAAACTCGTGAAATATTAACTAAACCTTCGATATAATTAAAAAAATAAATCTGCAGATCCAAATTTGGTTTCCTAATGAAACTAAAACTGAGATGATCGAGAGAGATTACCTTCTTGCGAGTTCTTCCATCGGAAAACTTGATCGAGATAGTACATGTCGGCTTGAATGCTTCAATCAAGAAATTCTGATTCAAAAAAAAAAAAAATCAATTGCATTCCATAAAACCGCATTTTAGAATATCCAATGAAATGAATGTGAGATACTACCATGCTTTGACGATTCAATTGTTGTAAACAACCGGGGAAAAGATCGAGGGAAGAAACGAAGTGATCAAGTTAAAATCGGAAGTTCGAACGAAATGTATGATTAGCTGACATTTGATTTTAGTTTTTTTTTAATAAGCTTCACGCATATATCGCATTGAGAATCAAATTATATTTCATATATAATTTTGAGTTAATGTATATGAAACGGAATAATGATTAAAAAATAAAATGTTTAAATATGTTAAAAAGACTCTTTATACTATTTCATATTTAAAAATGAAAAATATACTTTATTTTTATGAAATTAAGTAACGCTATTGTTAATCGCTGATTGACAGTTATAAAAAACAACTTTTTAATCTCTTCATTTAAATTTTTTATCAATTTTATTCTTAATATTTAAAAAAAAATACAATTAATTGAATAATACAATCATTCATGTTTACAAAAAATTATTAGATAGGTCTGACTCACCATGTTTTTCATGGTTCATCCAATAACATTTACTCATCTCAGTGTAATACTGTAACTTCCTAATAAGTAGTAACTACCTAAAGGTGTCCAAAATGACCCAATGAGTATTCAACGGCTCAATAAGTCTAACATCACTACTATATTATCCTTTCTTCCATATTTTTAACTTGCATTTATTGGACTATTGGGTACTTATTGGGCCGATTTTGAACATCCTTATAATTACCCACTCTTTAGTTACATGTAGGAAAGAGTTGTAGATTCACCTTAAAAATAAGATAAAAAAAATTCATTAGATGTGACCGTTGATGACGTGATAAACCAGGCTCATCTAATAATTTCATGTTTACAGTTTTTTATAATCAATTTGATAAAAATTGCAAATGCATAGGGCTAAAATTATTATTTTAACTATAAAAGAGGTAAAAAAAAAAAAACCAAGATTTTCAAATAAAAAACAACATAGGAACCTTTAACATATTTTAATCAAAATAAAACATTACATACATGAAACTAGAACAATTTTGAGATGAAATCTCTCTGAAATTTATATTGCATTAATCAATAATAATGCTGATCAAGTATCTTACAGTAAAAAAAGGGGTTGCATAACAAAATCTGAGTATGAAAATTAGGAGTTTCAAGTGTCCTGAGAATCTGATTGAAGGTTAGCAATTTGGGAAGCTACAACCTTGGAGAGTTCATTAATGGCAGCTTGAACCTGATAATCATCTGATTCACTCTGGTTTTGCCTTGACCATCCAGGTAACTGTGAACTTAACCTGCTATATTCGCTTGCAGCAACCCCGGTCTTCCTCAATGTGGCAAGAACTCTCTCCAAATCAGTTTGTGATAACGGCCTCGGAGCCTAAAAACAAAATTGGTAATATGGCCAAGAAACTCAGTAAGATAAATAATAAACGATATGTGCTGCAAAGAATACAAAGGCTATATGTAAGATACCGGATTTCATCGATTCTACATGCAAACTGAAGTTTTACTCGTAGATAGATATATGTTTTAAGAAAACAAAAGGATAATCCTAGTATCCCATCCTCTACCTCATTCCAACTCTCCATTTTTATTTTGAAATACTCGTGTCTGACACATATTTGGATATGGGCATGGGATAACACTCCAAAATATGGAAGGACTTTAAAAATCGAACTTACCCATACAGGGCATATAACAATATCTGACCTTCAAAACCCGAGCTTGAATAACATAGCTCACTCAGCAATACTTTTGAAAAACAAAACATGGATGCAGAAAGAAATAAAAGAAAAATGTACTTACTCCAGATGGTTTTCCTTTCTTTTCCTCATCTAGCAAGTCCCTGATTGGAAAGTATGCGGCTTTCTTACAGAGTTCGAGAATATCGGACCCTGTGTACCCTTCACACAAACTGGCTATGAGGTCAAAGTTGATGTTTTCTTCAACACTCTCACCCTTCAAAATCACCTTCAGTATCTCAGCCCGAGCCCTGCGGTCCGGTAGTCCAATCTCAAAAGCCTGGGGAAGACGCCTGAGTATGGCTTCATCTAGTTCAGATGGCCGATTCGTTGCAGCAAGAACCATAACTCGGGCATTTTCTGCACAACAATATACAATTATTCAATTATGTATTATAATTTAAAAAAAAAAATCCCTATAACATTCTAGATGGCCCTTTATCACAAAACCCGAAATATGAACTTTGAAAGGGAATGATAACAGTATGCAAGAGCTTTTTGGTACAAAAATACTCACGATCAGTGGTAAACCCATCCCATAAAGCCATGAACTCAGTCTTCATGTTGGTCATTGCTTCATGATCTGTATTACGACGCTGTCCCAGAAAACTATCAACCTCATCAATAAATATAATGGCAGGCTGAAGTTTATATGCCAAGCTGAACACTGCAGACACTGCAAAAGTAGAAGAGGAAACAAAAAATCGACATAAGACACATAACATAAATAGACTTAAGTGGGGCCTTTAATCCATTAGAAAATGCTTGATGAAAAAACGTTTAATTGATAAGGGACAGCTTACTACTAACTACACATACTATGATAATTCTCATCCTTTTTCTATTCAGTAATATAAATTTCAGGTTAAGATATAAAGAAAATGCAGGGTATTAAGTTTAAGAAAAAGAAGCCTGGACATTAAAAGGTTATGGCACATATTTATGTGATTAACTTAAATTTTGGGCCCTGGCCTCAGGCAAAAGAGCATTGTATGAACCACCTCAGCAGTCGGCACAACTGTATGATGGTTGAACCAGTTTGCCATTCTCTTAAAAGGGTCCAGCATCTTCTCACATTTCCACAAGAGTTAAAACTCCAAAGAATAAATAAATACCAGGAAAAAGTGCCAACTTTGATCACTTTTAACCATATGAATAACAATTCAATACAAAATTAACCATATGAATAAAGTGTAGTCAAAAGAAATGCAAAAGCCTCAGAATCAATATGGATAGAGTAAACATGATCAGAACTTACCAAGTTTCTGTGCATCACCAAACCACTTGCTCATCAGATTTGATATCCGAACGTTGATAAAAACAGCTCCAGACTCCTTAGCAATGGCTTTAGCGAGCATGGTCTTTCCAGTACCAGGGGGGCCATATAACAAAACTCCCTTTTGAGGACCAAGAAGCTTTCCGTGTAAAAACAGCTCTGGTCTCCGTAATGGAAGAATCACTAGTTCATAGAGAGCTTGCTTGATGGCTTCTAATCCTCCAATAGACTCAAACTCCACGTCAATGTGATCAGGATTTATTACATCACATGCTATTACATCCTATTAAATGAAGGGGTAAAAAGGAAGTTATAAGCATGCTAACCACCATAAAATTTAACAGTTAGGATCCCTTGTTTCTATTCTAACACTGAATCTCAAAGCATATATTCTGCCAAATATATATTTTTTGATTACCTAACATGCATGACTACCAAAGTATAGTGGTATGCATGCATTCTCAGATATGACAATTTCAGGTAAAGAGAAGGATATTAATGACATAATACAAAAACATGAATGGAAACCACTAGAAAATTACAAAAATCAAACAGAAAAAAACACTAAAAGGCTGAAAAAAATGCAAAAAGAACACACACACAAACTCATAAGTCATGAGCTAGCATTCTGGTTTCTGGTAATATAAATAATCTGCATCAGCCTGGATTAATTCTTTGCTAACTGGAACCCTGGTGGTAATTCCGAAGATATGACGTTCACTTAGTATACTCATGTGTTCCACGCTAGTAATAAGACTATAGGAGTTACTTTATGTTTCACACTGTTTACACCGGTGGGCTGTGTGGCTACCATAGTATGGTTATTACATTGCATTTTCAGTAAATTGTAGGAGCTTTTGAAATCAAAAGTTGTGCCAACACCAATGTTAATTAAGGTGTTAGCCAAGTATGATTTCAGCTTAGCAACTTGAAAAACAAAAAAACAAGAGGCAACAATCAAAGCAAGCAACCCTGGTATCCCTTTAGCAAGCTTCAATGAATTCTATGTTCAAAATAAAGGGCATTGATTTACATTAGAAATTTGTAATTTTTGAACTACAAACTCCAGCCTTGGATTCTATTCCAACCAAGCAAAACCCTAACGAAAAAAAAAACACTAAAGAATCAACATTCACAGAATAAAGGATGATTAATTCTCACGTTAATCTAACTTTCTACAAAACTACTTGAAAACCCACTTTTAAAAAGAAAAAAAATACAAATTAATAAGATTAAATTCCCCCTCCCCCAAAAAAAGTACCTCATAGGGATTAGTATTGATTAGAGGACGACCCAAACGCTTGGCAATTTCCTTCTTGTGCTCCAATGCTTTTTTAGAAGCTTCCCGGTTAGGGTCTAGGTGTCGGAGCCCAGCGAAGAGAACCAAACAACTGAGGGCGGCGCTGGCGGCGTATAAAATCAACTCTTGCAGGAACTTCGTCTCCGACGAAGATGAACCCATTCTTCGCATATATTTATTTTACTAATTTCCTTCTTTTGTAATGTCAGGAGAAAGGAACTTTCAAGTTACGACTGATTAGGGTTCTAAATTTTAACAGAAGATTAAACAGAAAAGGTTTTTTTTTTTGCTTCGACGACAGTGCTTACCGACTTTCTGAGGCCGTTCGGCTTTTCTCGCGTAAGGATTAAGGAAACACTATGGGCCAGACCGGGCCGAACGTATTTGGATCGACGCGTATATCATTTTGACAGTTAATTTATTATTGTTGTCTTATTCACTTTTTATTTTATATTTTTATTTGACATAATTAAATTGATAAAAATAAATGATTTTTAATGGTAAAATTTTCCAAAATATTATTTATTATATATAATATTACATTATTGCCTTATAAAAATGCAAAAAACCAAGCATGCACTTAGTTAGAGATAGCAAACGAGCGAGGCAAATGTGAATATCTCTTCCTCCATACTTATTTTTACCTAAAACTTTTATATCCATCATTTACATATAACCTACGGCGGGTAAAATTTTTAATCCACACCCGCCCACGTGGGTATATTCTTAAAATTGTACGCATATATCATCTCAACTCTTAGTCTTTGTCCAAAAAAATGACTAATAAATAAAATAAAACAAAAAATTTTATGAACATTATATTTCGTCATATTCTAGACATTAGAAAGAAAATATTTTTTATTTTTTCAATAATAATCATAGATGAAGTAGAATATAATTTACACATGAATTTTATTAAATATAAATTTGATTTTTAATTATTTTATTTAGGATGAGTTCGGATATTACATCGTAATTGCATGAAAATGTAATCATGACCTCAGTAATTACATCATAATGTAATTAGTATGGTCATAATTATCTAGACATACTTAATAAGCATAATATAATTACATCTTATTTAACCTTAATTACTATATAAATATAAATAGTACTAAATAATATTAATTATTTTATAAAAAACTAACCTTAATCCTAAAAACATTTTATAAATATTTAAGTAAGTATTCGAAAATAAAATTACTATTAAAATAAAAATTATTATGATTGAAAAAATGTGTATAAAAATTTATAATATTTATTATAAATGCTAACGTGTACCATCAATAATAAATTGTAAGTTGATTTTGTAAGAAAAATAAACAATAGGTTGAAGAGGTAATTTTGTCTATGAAATAAACCTAAATCACTCCTGTTGTTTCTACTTTTTAATTATAACAATTTTATCTTCGAAAATATTCAATTTATTAATTATATATTTTGACCGACATTTATTGTTAAAGTATTGATGTGACAGTTAACGATGTTAATGTAATAGTCTATTGTATTAATGCAACTACAATGCTGACGTAGCAATACACATGTGACGATAATATGACAGAGAAACCAAATTATAATTTTTTAGTCGACTTCAAAGGTATAATTATTTTTTTACCAAATTCAAGTCATAAATTAATTTTGATTGAAAGTTTGAGGACTTGTTAAATCTTTTAAGTTAAATAATAACAAGTTTTTTAAATTTTAAAATATTAAAATAAATATTTAAATATTCATAAAAATATAAAAAAGTAAAAACATTACTAAAAAACTGAAAAAAAGAATTAATATAAATTTAAAATATAAATATATAAAATTAAATTTAAAAATACTCATAAACTATCAGAAAAGCATTCAATTATATAAAGATATTTTCAATAAGAACAACTAAAAACCAAATAAAAAATACACTTATTTTACATTAAACTTTTTTTTAAAGAAAATAAAAACAATACCATTGGAATCACGAAGGAGTTGTGAGAGACATAAACAGTGGCATCTAACTCTAAGGCTACGCTTTGATCCGACGCCAATAGACCAACTTCGATACCCATTTCCGTGATCCCCCACTCTCGCTATCTCGATTTCTAATCTCTGAAAGTGTTTTTCCTTTTATGATTCTTTGACCCTTTGTAACCCGTAAGCCTTTTCGCTTGATTTTCCATGTTCATTGTTAAAGGCCGCGAGCCGCTTTCAAAGAGAAAGGACTGGAACCAGTTGCATCCCCCACTTTCTTCTCTCTGCATATTCTGTAGCTTAGATGGCAGTCAATTTAAAGAATCAAATTTTATGGCCACCCAATGCTTGTCAAATGGTTAATAAAAGTAACTTTGTTTGTATAAATCTGCAGTACATGCAAAGGGTCTTCATCTTCTTAACACTCTTTTTTTTTGTTGCGGTTACTAAACTGTGGGGTTGATTTAATATAAAGACAGCGATTTCTGCAAAATCCACAAGCCTTGAATAGCTGATATTGCTGATTTGATATACCCTCTTTGATATTTTTCACATTTTCTTCATTGTATTCGGAGCTTTCTGCAGGTCAACTAGAGGAAGGAAACGCTTGAGGTGAGAAATGAGTAAAGTTTTTTATTACTTCCATGGCATGTTCTTAGATTAAGCAAAGAAAAGCATAAATGGAAATCCCAATTTGACAGTGTTTCATGAATTCTAGTTAATATGATGGTGATGAATTAGAAGAAACAAGTTTGACTTTGAGCTTTTAGCTAGTAGAAGATCAAGCTGAGATCACCAAGGTAAGTTCTTTAATGGCTACATAAGTTGTCCATGTAATTTCATTGTAGTATTTGTTTCCTCTTTGAACTAGACCTGAAAAAATGAGTTTTTTTTATTTATAATTTTAGTCAGACTAGCATTCCGAGAAACAAATTTTATCAGTGGGAAACATGAACATGGAGGAGGTGAAAGAGATTGAGAGGGTTGAGAGAGAAGATCCAGAAGAGATGAATAATGAGCAAGAGGAGTTGAAGAGAATTGCACCTTGGACGAAACAGATATCCATTGGAGGACTCATAGCTAGCCTTCTTATTGGCATCATATACAGTGTGATAGTCATGAAGCTCAACCTGACGACCGGGCTAGTACCGAACCTCAATGTCTCGGCCGCTCTTCTTGCCTTTGTATTTGTTAGGTCATGGACAAAGCTTCTGCAGAAGGTTGGATTTGCTTCTACTCCTTTCACTCAACAAGAGAATACCATAATTCAGACTTCTGCTGTTGCTTGCTATAGTATTGCTGTTGGAGGTATTTGTTGTCTGCCATCAGTTTTTGGGTGATTTTTTTTTTTTTATCATTGATTGGATACCAGTTCACCTGTTTTGTTGTTTTTGTTTTCCATCAATTGTTCAGGTGGTTTTGGGTCTTATCTGTTGGGTTTAAACAGGAAGACATATGAACAAGCAGGTGTAGACACCGAAGGCAATAATGCTGGGAGCATCAAGGAGCCTGGGATTCATTGGATGATTGGTTTTCTCTGTGAGCTCCTTTGTTGGGCTTTTGGCATTGGTTCCTCTAAGAAAGGTATGCCTATTTCTTCTACTTCACTTTCTTGCTATCCAGAGTTTCCAAGAAGAACTAATGATAGATTCATTTGCAGCAATTTCATCAAGTCTTGGTTGGTAATTTGGGTCTTTATTATTTAAGATCATTATATATATCATCTTGATAGTCAAGCATTTTTGTTCTGTCAGATCATGACAATTGACTACAAATTAGCTTACCCAAGTGGAACTGCTATAGCTGTTCTGATTAATGGATTTCATACTCGTAAAGGAGACAAAATGACTAAGTATGAATCTCCCGTTCCGAATTCTTTTCTTTCCAAATTCAAAACTAAACTGGTTTCAATTGTGGCATAACCCAACCTTGTAATGTTTCATCTTGCAGGAAGCAGGTTCACGGGTTTCTGAAATTCTTCTCACTTAGTTTCGTCTGGGGTTTCTTCCAATGGTTCTATGCTGGTGGAGATACATGTGGGTTTTCTCAGTTTCCTACATTTGGTTTGAAAGCATGGAAAAACTCGTATGTGCTTTAGATTTCCTTTTCTCTATGTTTAACATCTTTCCACCTATACATCTCTTGCCACAATCATTGATTCGAGAAAGTTCGATTTTGCAGATTTTACTTTGATTTTAGTATGACTTACATAGGAGCAGGAATGATCTGTTCACATCTAGTGAACTTATCTTTGCTTCTTGGTGCGGTGCTTTCTTGGGGAGTAATGTGGCCTCTTATTGGAGGGCTCAAGGGCGAGTGGTTCCCTGCAACTTTACCCGAAAGCAGCATGAAGAGTCTAAATGGTTACAAGGTTTTCAGAGCTTCTCCCTTAATGATATTTTATTATTTTGGCACCACTATTGATACACATTTCTCATTCATTTCTATTGCTTTAATTCTGGGGGACTGGCTCTACAATTTTCTGAAGATTCTGTTTTTCACTGCAAGAAACATCCACACTACAGTGAAAAATAGTAACCTTAAAACATGTATGTCAGCTACATTGTAAAATGTCTTTTCTTTGGCTCCTCTCAAGTTTATTACTTCAATTACTCACCTGTTATAGCTACCATCTCCTATGGATCTAAAAGGGGCTGTTTTCATTTTACAAGGGCTTGTAAGCAATTAAAATGTTTTGAATGGTCCCTTTTTTATCATGAGACATGTAAAACGGTGTTCATTTGATCTTGGAAATGCTAAACCCGATACGGGTCACCATGTTCTCATAGATCCTCGGAGAATAAAAACTTTACTAACTTCCTAGAGTAGCAGCTTTACTATCATTCTTTACTTGTAATGCAGTGTCCGATAACCAGAAGCATCATCCGGATGATCTTCACCGAAATGAACTATTCATTAGAGAGAGCATTCCTCTGTGGGTAGCATGTGTGGGGTACACTATTTTTTCTATTGTTTCCATCATTGTGATCCCTCAGATGTTCCCCGAGCTAAAATGGTATTATGTAGTTGTTGCTTACATTCTTGCACCCTCTTTTTGAGCTTCTGCAATGCTTATGGTGCTGGTCTGACTGACATGAACATGGCCTACAATTATGGGAAAGTAGCCCTCTTCGTGCTTGCTTCTTTGACTGGAAAGGAAAACGGTGTAGTTGCAGGACTCGTGGGCTACGGTCTTATTAAATCTATTGTTTCTTTATCATCTGATTTGATGCATGATCTCAAGACTGGTCATCTAACTCTCACTTCCCCAAGATCCATGCTTCTCAGCCAGGCTATTGGAACGGCCATCGGCTGTGTTGTAGCTCCTCTTACATTCTTTATCTTCTATAAAGCTTTCGATCTGGGGAACCCTGATGGTCAATACAAAGCCCCATATGCTCTCATTTACCGAAATATGGCAATTCTTGGTGTTCAAGGCTTCTCTGCCCTTCCCCGGCATTGTTTGCAGCTCTGCTATGGGTTTTTTTTCCTTTGCCATAGCGGCCAACTTGTTGAGAGATTTTACTCCCATGTATAACGGGAAATGGACTCCCCTTCCAATGGCTATGGCTGTGCATTTCCTTGTTGGTGCTTATTTTGCAATCGATATGTGTGTGGGGAGTTTGGCTGTTTTCGCATGGTACAAGCTAAACGGCAAGAAGGCTGGTTTGATGGTTCTTGCTGTGGCATCTGGCTTGATATGCGGAGATGGGCTATGGCTTCTACCTTTGTCGATCCTTTCTTTGTTTAAGGTTCGTCCTCCAATCTGCATGAACTTCCTTGCAACAACATAGACTATGTTAAGAGAGCACAGTGGGGAAGATAGAGAGTGCAGGGGCTTTGTTAGTTACATTTAACACAACTAACTTTTTCGTAGATGGAAATGAAAACCAGTATAGTTTTCGATAGACACTCTGTTTCTTCGAGTAATAGGTAGACGACAATAGTTAGACATATGTATTTCTGCTGTTCTAAAGTAACATACTTTATATGAGCTTCATGTCTCAGGAAAATTTAGTTAGTTCTTATGCATATCATTGTATGTAAAACGTTGTAATAAAATCCAGTTTAGATGAAGAATAAATAGCAGTTCGATACATGAATCCGAGTCAAGCAGCCTTTCTGTTACTTGTCATTCAGACAATTTATTCGTCATGCCTGGATACAGTCTTCTTAAAGTCATTCTAATTGTCTTGTTCATCCTTCAAAATATGTGAAAATCTCTTTGCTTATATATGCTTATAAGTACCTTATCAGAGCTGTCAATGTCAAAAAAGCTCGACCATCCATTTGAACTATTTTAACCGGGAACTGGTGGCCTGTCTTGAAATTTTTCTGGAGACGGTTGTACTAGTTGTCCTGGTCATACTTCACAATATGTGGAAACCCTATTTGCTTATACATACTTGTACCTGTGTCGGTGTTGAAAAAACAGGGCAATCAGGTTGAACCATTTTAACCAGGTACTGGTGGCCTGTCCAGACCGATATTAAAACCGAAACTTTTCTCTGGTTACAATCTTCTTAAAGTTGTACCAGACTACCAGTATAAATCATATTTACTATATATACCTGTACTGTAATAGAGCTATTGGTGATTTGGTGTTGAAAAAACGGGACTATCCCGTTGAATCATTTTAACCGGGAACCGGTGCCCGGTCCAGTCCGACATGTATATTAAAGCTGAATTTCTTTTCCAGATATAGTCTTCTTAAAGTTGTACTAGTTGTTTTGATCATACTTCAAAATGTGAATATACTTTCTAAAGAACTGGAATTTTACTGGACCAGTAAAGAACCGGTGGCCGGTCAATTATTTTTGCATCGTTTCTGAAGCCATAAACTTCATTTTCTTTTCCTGCTAGCAGAATGTCTATAACAGCTACATATCCAGAAATTGTTAGCAAAGGAAACAATGCTGCAAGTCCTACTATATCAGGAGGAATGGACTTTCTTCGACTCTGCCGAGAATCAAACAGAAAAAAAAAAGCTTTAGTTTTCTTTTTCTCTTTTCAAAATTTGTTGAACTTTAATTAGTGACCAAGGAGATCATGATTTTAAGTTTCAAGGTTCCAAGAATTTTAAGATTCAAGGTTCTAGTCTCATTCTGTTATGATTTAGATCCGGACATATTCGATTATTAGTTCAATTGTATGTTGTAACTATTGATTCTAACTATAATTATTCGATTTATTGTGTTGTAATTGCTTTTGTAACACACTGGTTTGCGCAAGCGCACACACATATATATATAGAGAGAGGGGTTAGGATCCACCTTGTTTGGATTGTTGGATACAATAAATGGATGATTGAGATTATTTTTATATTTTTCCATTAAAAATCTCATTTACATTCTCAAGTCAAATGTCAATATTCGAACCCATATAAGATAAGACAACATTATCATCATTGACCACTCAACTAATTAGTGGATCTTAAATTTAATCAATATTAATATAATAACAATTAATAATAGAGTGCACTTTTTTTTATAAATATATAATAACATAAGGGACAAAATATTTAGTCTCTAAATTCTATAATTTGTCTTAACTTGATTCTTGATATTTTTGTGCACATTGTTCTAAGAACTTGAAAACCTCTTTCCAATTTAATCCTTAAGTTTGAATTATTTTTTTCAGGTGATGGCACTCTCAGATTGTACCATATCATCACTTGAAAAATAAATAATAAATATAATCTAAAATAAATATAATTTTTTAATATTTTAAGTGATGATGTGACACAATCTCAGAGTATTACATTATCGCACCTTAACAAAATCAAAGTTTGGGATCAGAATGGGAAAATTTTCCAAGTTCCCTGATTAATATGGACTCAAAACCAAATTGAAAAAATGTTAAATTTAAGGACTAAATGTTGCTTTACCCTAACAAAAGTTACAACTTGCGGAAAAATTAGCCAAAATTTCAATAGCAATGGGCTACTTCGGCCGGTAATTTCAAAGCTCAAGAGCCTGGGCCTCCTCCACGGCGCTTACATTGGAAGGCCCTTTCTTTTTGGGATGAAATAGATTGGAATTTGGAAGCCTTCAGTCAAAAAGATCTTGACTAGATCAGTGACGTGGATGACACGCGCCACCGGGAAAGCGTGATGGAATCATAATGTTGTTGATGAAGTTGCCGTATAAATGGCGGGAGTCTAGGCTGAGTCGAGATTTCACGAAGACTCGACCATCTTTCCCTCTCGCAATTGGCCTTTTAAATCTCAAATCACAATCTTTAATTTTCCAAAAACCCTCCAATCCTTAAACCCCGACCCAACCTCCCCATTTTTTGATATCTCTTTTACCATTTTAGCTCTTCTTCTAAATTTCTTCGGTTCTAGGGTTTTGGTTTATTTCATTACCGGAAAACACTGTTTTTCTTCTTCCACTGTTGTTGGGTCTGCTTTTTGCAGTTAGAGAAAGTGGGAGAGTTGGAGCATCGTGAGACACTCCGATCCAATGGAGGCCGCGGCTAGTGTCGCCGCCGGATGGAGTGGTTCGCTGCCGATGGTGTCACCGTCGCGGAAGGAGTGGCGTGCCGTTTCTGAACTTCATGTGGTTCAGAACCCCGGGGATGAAGTGGTGATTTTCATTTAATCATCATAATTTTTGCTTTCGGTTTTATCTGGTTTATGAGAATGTTTTGAAATGCGGATAAATTCTATTTCGAATATGAAATTCCTAATTGTCCCGAGACTAGAAAAAGGAAAAAGTACCTGCACTAATTTAATTTAACAGCTGTATTTGGTATTCTTCGCTGTTCCCTGTGAGCCAAAAAATTAGGGTTTATCTGTTTCCCCCCTTATATTTTAGAATTAATCTGTTTACACTTTACTGGTATATCCTTTGATTATTCATCATTAATCAGTACTTATTTTACCCTTTTTGCGTAAGTTTCTCATTAATATAATTTATTTAGCTCATTTTTGTGACAAGTTGTGGTTCATTGGTTTGATAAAAAAGTTGTTGTTCATTGGTTGTTAAATAGTTCGGAATCTGAATTTGCGTAAACTGTTTTGAGTGTTTACTTCATCCCAAGAGTTGGAAATGTCAAGCCGTGAAGGGCGGAATTGAGCATCAAGTTAATACTGATTAAGCCGTGAAAGATTATAGTTGCTATTGTTATTAGTGGACCATTGCTGTTGATTGTTTGTTTTATTAAGATTTCTTGTAATATGCAGGATCTGGAAGGATCAAAGTTGGACCAATCAGATGAGAGAACCATATATGAGGTAAGTTTCATGGTATTAAAAGCAAAGTCCATTAAGTCCATTTTGAGAACAATGAAAGCTAAACAATGGTTGAAACTGTAAGTTATCCAAGAAGTGTTAGAGCTTGAGGGGGAGTGTAAGTTGACAAAAAGTGTTAGAGTTTAATTTAATGTGTAATTAGAGTTTATTTCTAAGTCAGTAGTTTAAATTTACTAGAAGTCTTATTTAAATGAGGGATAAATATTATTTAAATTATAGATAAAAATATAATTTTAGTTATACTGAAACTCTGTATCAGCCTATTTAAAGGCTTATTTCATACACATTTGATCAAGAAGAATAAGAGAAAATACAGAGAAACACATTGTTCTCTGTTAAAAATACTATTTTTGTTCTATCATTAAACTCTAGCTTTTATATTTTATTGTTCATTGTTCAACGGCGTTCATCTTCTCCGGCCACCATGGCCCCTTTCTCACAGAAACCTTTTTGATATGCAGCATAGAAGAGAGCCTGCTGATGCGGACTTCTTTTCTATTACTGTTGATGGAAGTTTGGATGATGACATATTGCAGCAGCGGATTCACAATGTAACTAAACAGAGAGAAGATCTCCAACAGATGGAGGTTGAACTCCAAGCTCAGGCAATTGCAAGACCAAGAATCCTGGATATGCAGAGCAGCTGTGATGCTCAAATCAAAGCCCATGCTAATGCCACTGCTAAGCTTGAGGTTTGACTTTAAAATGTGATTCGTAGTATAATTGTTCTTTACTTTATAAAAATGAGAGAAAAGTAATTATTATAAACCTTATTTTTGAGAATTGGCATTGAGTATTGTTTTGTGAGTAATATATAGTGAATAATTTTAAAAATTACTATAAACAACATATATACATAGTAAAAAATTAAAGTACTAGACTTATATACAAGATTGAGTGAAAATGTGGCATAAATAAAGAAATGATTATTTATCAACTAAAGTATAAAACTTTCATGTTATTTATGTTAAAAGTATTCACAGAGTATACTTATAAGTCTTTTGTTTTTCATTTGTGGGGATGGGGGTGGTGGGTGTTAAAAAACTGTTAAAATTGCATTTTTTTAGTAATTGGATCTGAGGTTTGGTCATGCTTAATTGGTCCTGGTCCAAATTTACCATATGCGTATTGCAGTTATCATATGTATCATAAACAACTCGATTCGCTTGTGTATTGATGGATACTCCACAGCATTTCATGATAAACCCAATTCTTGATATAGATATGTATCAGTTTTGTAGTGAATCAAATCATATTGTACAATACATGTTGACTATCATACAATATTATTAACTATGCATGCTACTACAAGTAAATTCTACTAAAGATGTTGACTATCATACAATATTATTAACTATGCATGCTACTACAAGTAAATTCTACTAAAGATGATGTCTTTTTTCCCCTTTCAACCTGTATTTTGGCTTCATTTTTGTTAGGAGAAAATCCATGAAAGTGAAAAGACCATAAATGAATTGAAAAGGAAGATGGAAGAGAAAGATAGAGAACTACATGCCATCAAAGTAGAAAGAGAAGAGGTCAGTTGATTTGTTCATTCTGCTTTTTGACATTCTCTTTTTTCTTTCAAAAGTAAAGAGTGGTCTTTTCAGTCATGTAAAAATTAATGCTCCTTGTATTAAAGTGGCAGGCCTGGGCAAAGGAAGACCTTCTCAGAGAGCAAAATAAGGAATTGGCAACTTTCAGGTGTGTGTTTGTCTTTTGGACCACTTTTTATTTGCTGTAATCATAAACCTTAAAGCAGTAACAGTGATGTGAATGATTTGTTTATATTCCAGTTGCTGTGAAACCAACACCATCGAAAGCTTCTAAACTTATTCAAGGGTTGAGTTAATATATTAGCTTATATTCGTCTCTGAATGACATTTCCTTGTAATTAGCAACTGCTGTTATCAGTGATTGTTTTGTAATATATTAAACTAGATTCTGAGGTTAGAACGTTCTGGGATTGAGATGGCTTCCTGTTCTTTTTCTTTTGGCAGAAGAGAACGTGATCATTCAGAAGCTGAGAGAGCTCAACAACTGAAACAGATTCATGATCTTCAAGAGCACGTTCAAGAGAAAGAGAGGCGGCTTATTGAGTTGCAGGAACAGGTACATATATTTGCATGATTTTAATGCACATTTACTTAATTTTCAACCCCGGAGGTTAAGTTGTGAATATTCTGCTTCACCGTGAAGTAGAACAAGTAACCCTATATAACAATACTCAATGATTGCAACAATCTTCTTTGTATTAAGTAAAAGTTCTCAATGTCAAGAATGTCAATTATTGAAACCTAATATAATCTCCATAGTAGACCTACCAAACAGCTTAATTTTAAGTCCACGAGAAAGTAAATCGTTTGTGCCTAACCCAAAGAAAGACTAATAAAATCCTGTTTACTAAATTTACATCTAAAATAGATATTCTTCCAGGACTTGGAAGAATCTTCTCCATCATCCTCCTGATTGAAAAGAACCCTTCTCTGAAGATAACAAATTAGAATACTTATTTTCATATTGACCTAATTTACAAGAATGGTATTATTGTGTTGACAATAGAAGTCATGCAACAATTTCAATTAACTGCATTATTGTTTGTTAGAAGACATCAAGCAGCATTTCCTAATGGTAATTTTATCTTCAGCAAAGGGCTGCTCAGGAAACCATTCTTTATAAGGATGAACAATTGAGGGAGGCTCAGACTTGGATTTCTCGTGCCCAGGAGATGGATGCCTTACAGTCAAGTACAAATCACTCCTTACAGGCTGAACTGCGAGAACGTACAGAGCAATATAACCAGCTCTGGCATGGCTGTCAGAGACAGGTTGATGAGCTTTTTCTTGTTTACACTTCCCCTGAATAAATAGATTTGATGTCATTTTTGGCGAGTTTAGATTGAACTTGTTCCTGTTTGCTTTAGTTTGCGGAGATGGAGAGACTTCATTTACATGCAATACATCAGCTTCAATTTGAGCTGGCTGGTGCAAGAGAGAGGAACAGTTCTTATGTTGATGAATCACATTCATCCCAAGCAAAATCAGAAGATTCATCTCAGTTTGGTAAAAGTAATGGAAACCAAGTGGATTCTAATGGAAGTGTTTCAACAAATAACGCTTGGGCCATTTCGAACGGTGCTTCAGACAGTGTTCAATCATTTACTTCAGATGGTAATGCCCCGACTGAGGTAGGACTGCTGACTTTTCTGATGTGGCGTTGATTAGATTGTGCATTAATCAGAAATTTAATATTTCTAAAAATCTATATAGTGATCATAGCTGTATGTTTTTCTTCATATGGTTATGTATTTCATTGGAAAACATCATATAACTATATCTTTAGTTTTATTAAAGAAGTGGATATTTGCTCCACTCCCTCTTTCTACATTCCAACTAATTTTTGGTTTGAGTTGGTGCTAGTTACCTCATTCTATTAAATTTTATTTGTAAAGTTTGGAGCTTTTTTTTTTATAAATATTTCATTTTGTCTTGTTTATAACTTTCTATTAGTTTTTCTGTTCCCCTTATATGATTGTTTTTGCTATCAGAATCACGATGACCGTATTCCAAGTGTTCCAATTGGTCTCTCATCTCTACTTGGGACGCCTTCGTACCTCCCACCTGGGCAGGTGCCTGCTCTGCATTCATTTGTCATGCATCAACAGGGCTTTACCCATTCTGTGGCATCTCATGTTGGACAGTTCTCAATGCCAACAATTTCGTCCAACCAACAGTGGCAGAACCAACTGGTAGGGTCAAACCAACTCATTATCAATTTTGTCCTAGGGTTTCTCTGTTATATAAAGGATTTTCATCATATTTTTCAGATCTCATCAGAAGGTTTCCAGCTATCTGCACAGAATCAACTCCCAGCATCCCAAACTGATCAAAGCTTTGGGAGGTCAGACTTGACATTTGAATATGAAATGTCTGTCAATGAACAAGCCGTTAGTCCAGACCATCGTGATCATATTAACCAAGGGCCAGAACTCAATTCTGTTATATCTTCATCTCCTGTGAAAGCACAGGTCTTTAAATCAAGAAGGTTCCATTCACAATGCTCAGTCATGTCATCATTTGTTCTTGTAACTTTCCCCCTTTTTGCAGGCCCTTGATTCAATCACATCAAGTTATGTTGTGGACCCCCAACCTGAGCCAAGCTTGGAGCAGGTTTCCTCAAAATTTCACGCCACTTTGACGTTAGCCACTGGTGAACAGAACTGTGAATCCAAGGTTTGTAAGTCTGACTACTCTTCTGGTGTTTCGATGTCTCGGATCTAATCTCTATTTAAATTCGAACCGGACAGGAACTGAATATTCTGAACTTGAATAATCATGTGCTTGAGGACCAAGTTCTATCAGCAGAAGAAGCAAATACTGCTGCCAGCCCTTCTCCTCCTGATACGTTGGTGCACTCTGTTAATTTCAATGAAACAGCAAGCAGCAATGGTACTAGTACTTTTTTGCCTGAAAAGTCGGTTTCAACTGGGCAGACTAATATTTTGAAATCAGCTAAGCCGCCAGAGACTGCTCTTCTTGATGAAAGATCATTATTGGCATGCATAGTTCGCACAATTCCAACTGGTGGCAGAATTCGGATCAGCTCAACGGTTAGTTGATTTGCTATTGAATTTATTAAAAGACAACTTAGCTTTGTGGTATTAAACCCTACACAAATGGGGTCGACTTGTATCAATCAATTGCAGCTGCCAAATAGGCTGGGGAAAATGCTTTCACCGTTGCACTGGCATGATTACAAGAAAAAATTTGGAAAACTAGACGACTTTGTAGCTAGCCACCCTAAGGTTTGTTTCTTGCAACTTTTTACTTATTTGTTGACCTGGGGGATATATTTTCTGAAGGTTTCATAATGTGAATGCTATATGGTTTCAGTTATTTGTAATTGAGGGTGATTATATTCGGCTTCAAGAAGGAGCGCAAGAGATGATAGCAGCCACTGCTGCTGTTGCTAAAGTTGCTGCAGCTGCTGAAGCTCCATCTTCATACTCCTTTTTGCCTTCTGTTGCTGTTACACCAATTGCACAGCCTAATCGGCTAAACAAGGTGCTTCGACCAAGTGGTTCCAACCATGTGTCCGGAGGTTTCTCCAATATAAAAATATTGAGCCAAGGTAAAGATCCTGCTGAAAGCAATGGATCAAATTTGGAGAGATCACGCATGACTAGTGTTGAAAGCAAGGCATCTGGACATGGAAGGTCTAATTCAAATGTCGCAAAACAGCAGGGCAGGTATGTATAAAATCCAGCCAATAGCTTAAGGTTGATGTTTTTATGGGCTAAGCTTATCGAGTTTAATTGTCTTGTAACTTGGCAGGACAACCGGGGCTGCATTATCTTCAAGAAGATAGTGAGTGCATTTACCTCAATTTTCAGTTATTGTTTAATCATTGTGTTATCCGTCCATTCCCTATTATATTACTGCACTTTCAGCTTATGTTACTTTGACGCTTCATTTTTCTTGAATTACCCGTGTCTAACGCTGATGGAATTCAGGTCTAGACACGAGTATAGATATATGATCCTCGAAGAAACTGAACACACCTATATCCGACATTCACACTCGAGTCCGATTAACTTAGCTTTGACCAGCAATTCTAGTTTTTCCCTAAGTAAGCAGTTATAGGTTTGTATTCGGCTCATCAGGTTAACGATTAACTCGACCTTAATGAACCGATATAGTTTATCAGTAAAGCATATACTTGAACTTCATAGATTTTGTAATTATCATATCATTTAAGTAAATAATTTAGAGATTTACCAATTGTATTTTTGTTCCGGCAGGATATATATGGCATTCTGGAGATTGCAAGCATTTTGGGGGGATATTATTTTTGTAGTTAAAATGTATCTCCTGATCTTTAGACACAAGCTTACTTCTATTTAAACTGTCTTAAGCCTCTCGACACTCCATTGTTTGAATGTTTTGTCATGCTCCTATGTTGCTCTTTTGAAATATTCGTATCCGACATTTTATGTTCGACTAATATTCGGGTATCGGTACGAGTACCCAAATTTGAATATGGGTTTTTCATTAGTTGCCTGTTGAGTTTATTTAAATTATGATTAACCTAAGTGTAAATTAAATATAATCTTAAAAATAACAAGCTTGATTTACTTATTAGATCTAGGTTACTTGTGGGCTATACTAATGATTATGATTTAATCTTGTGATATTCAAACTAGATCCTAAAGTCAATGCGTCTTCTAATTATAGCTCACTTGAAAAGAATAATGAAATTTTACGTTAATATAAGGGTGTATAAGTTTTCGAAACATGATTTCTAAAAGTGAACTAATTTTGTTAAAAACAATTTTTTGGAAGTTGTTGGCTTTTAATTATTATAGTGGGTTTATTTTATAAGAAAAAGTTTGATACACAGTTTGTGTAAATTAAAGGTTACACGTGTTTTTTTTAAAATTTAAGGGTTAGAAGTTTAGTTTAGGGTTTAAAGTTTAGGGGTTTAGGTTGTAGAGTTTAGAATTTAAGGTTTAGAGTTTAGGGTTTAAGGGGTTGGAGTTTATGGTTTAGAATTTAAGGCGTTAGAGTTTTAGATTTTAGATTTTATAGAAGGATTGCGTAAAAATATTTTATATTAAAATTTAAAATTTTAGCCCTAATACCTTAAAACTTAAACCTTAAACTCTAAATTCTAACTATAAATTTTAAATTTTATACTCTACAATTTAAAATTTTAAATCACAATTTAAATTTTTAAACCTTAAAATTGTAATGTTTGTATAAATTTTAGTTTATACAAACTTGTCTATAAAAATATTTTTCTTGTTTTATTGATATAAAACTACATTGCAAATGCCTTGTGTTTTATTTTACGATTATTTTTATAAATAGATCAAAATTAAATTCGAAAATAATTTCATTTAGCAAAATTACAAATAGAAAAGAAGATAGCTATGCATTTGCTTGTCCACAATAGCTTTCAAATTACATAAATTTAGATGGAACGAAACTATCACTGGTTTACAGCCGAATAAAGTAAGTATTCGATCGAGTTGCGTGAAAAAATTTCGAGTTAACTCAGTTGACGAGTATTATTCTATACTTCAAAATTTATTTGAAAATTTTTCAAGTTGTTCAAGTTTATGTTTAATCATATAGAATATATTATATCTTTTTTATATTTTTATGCGATATATGTTTATCAGATAGAGTAGAGAGATTCAACTTGAAAATTGAATAACTAGTTATTAAAAATTTATGAAAATTTTATATCTATATATATTAATTACATGCTTATTATAAATTATATATTTTAATATAGGGTAAACTACACCAGTGACCACAGAACTATCGAACTCGTCAATCAGACCACCAGACTTATTAAATTGACCTATTTTGACCACCGTCGTTAAAAAACTAACAAAGGGGTGACGTGACAGTTAAGAAAATTTGTAAAATTACACATTTAGTCCATGTTATTTACTTATTAAATCAATTTGATCATAATTTTAATTTATTTAAATATAGATTTAACTAACAAACTAGATGGTGATAGAATGAGAGGAAATAAAATTAAAGGGAATTGCACCTGTGGGGAATTGAGCCTACACCAATACCATGGAAGGGTAATGCTCCTGCCACTGAGTCAAGTTCACTAATATAATATGAGATATTAACATATTTTATTAAATGATTACTTTGTTGGTGAAAACTAAAGAGGGGAATTAATGAGATTCGAACTCGGGACTAATTGTACGAAACTAAAATACTAAACCACTAAATAAACCTTATAACATAGGAAAATGTTCGAATATTTTTTCATTTTTAAATTAAATCGAAATTAGATCACTTGGGATGTGTATAATCACACAAACATTCGATTTAATTTAAATCTAAAAATTATTAAATATTCAATTTTAAAAAATATTCGATTTTAAAGAAAAGAAATTCGATTTAAAAAATTCGAATATTTTTTCTATTTCATATTTTAATTAAATCAAATATTTTAATAAATATTCGAATTAATTTAAATATTAAATCAAATAAATATTTTAATAAATATTTATTAAAAATATTTAATTAATTCAAATATTTATTAAAATATTAAATCAAATATTTAAATTAAATTGAATATTTATTAAAAAATTAAATTAAATCGAATATTTATTAAAATTAATTCAATTTAATTAATATTTTAATAAATATTTGATATTCGATTTAAATATTAAATCGAATTAATTTTTTAATAAATATTCAATTTAACATTTTAATAAATATTCGAATTAATTTAAATATGAAAAAGAACAAATATTCGAATTTTTTAAATCGGATTTCTTTTCTTTGAAATCGAATATTTAATAATTTTTGTATTTAAATTAAATCGAATGTTTGTGTGATTATACACATCTCAAGTGATCTAAGTTCGATTTAATTTAAATATTAAAAAATATTTGAATATTTTCTTATGTTATAAGGTTTATTTAGTGGTTTAGTATTTTAGTTTCGTACAATTAGTCCCGAGTTCGAATCCCATTAATTCCCCTCTTTAGTTTTCACCAACAAAGCAATCCTTTAATAAAATATGTTAGTATCTCATATCATATTAATAAACTTGGCTTAGTTTTTGGAGCATTATCTTTCTATGCTATTGGTGTGTGTTCAATTCCCCATACGTACAATTCTCTTCAATTTTATTTCCTCTGGTGACACATGTCACCATCAATGAATGAAACCTTCCGATGACGTGGTATATTTACAAAACAAAACTTGTTGACGTGACGATGACATATGTATGGAAATGCTAATATAGCAGCACAAATTTTTTACTAAAAATAATTATTTTTTATATTTATTTAATTTTAACGTGTTATCATTTAATTAATTTTAAAGCAAAGAATTAATTAAAATCTTGGAATGGAAGGGCTGAGGTTTGAACTCAAATCTAGTGGGTAAAAAGCTTAATACCTAACCCCAGACCAACCTCTTAACTTAGTCAATTAACACCATTTAACATGATTTTTTTTACCAAGATTATTGTTTTTTGACAACATCCTCCATGATTGTTCTTTTCTCTTCTAAAATTTTATCAAACAAAATAAGGGGAAATTGATTGGTTGTTTTCAAGGCACGAATAAACCCGAGAAACTTTTATAAGGAATTTCCAACTCAAACTTAAAGTGAAATTCAATTTCCCAAATCTATCTCCAACCTCAACATCGAACATAAAATTTAAGTGAATCTCTGTGATGCTTCCAGCAGCGATGCATGAGATACCAGGCCACTCACAAACGTTCTGAAATATTGTGATAGCCACTCCACCATCCACTCTCTATCACAGCTTTAGCTTCAGACTCCAATGGCGACTAATCTGCCGTTGACATACATGTTGCAAAGGAAACATGGATGGTAACCCACAGTACCCAGAGAATAATGGTATTGGTTAAGGATGAAGCCATGTTTATTTAGTTAATCAAGCTTTATTATATGCGGCAGGTTCATGAAAGCAACCAAGAGGATCCCTTCACTACGTTTTTTTCCCCTTTTCGACATGGAAAAGACCAAAGAGAGATTTGTTTTTCTCTTTGTTTATTCGTGTCTTGAAAACAAGCAAGCAATTTCCTTTTATTTTGTTTGATAAAAATTTTGAAAGAGAAAAGAATAATCACGGAGGATGCTGTCAAAGAACAATAATCTTGGAAGAAGAAGAAGTCATGCTATTTTAACGAGGTTATATGATATATTTTGTGTTAATTGACTAAGTTAAGAAGTTGGTTTGGTGGTTAAGCATTAAGTCTTTTACCCACTAAATTTGAGTTCAAACTTCCGTATCAAGATTTAATTAATTCTTTGTTTTAAAACCAATCAGATGATGCCACCATTTGATTGGTTAAAATTTAATAAATAAGTAAATATAAAAATAATTATTTTTTAGAAAAAATTGTGATGCCACATCAATAAAGTATCACGTCAGCATCTCTATACATGTGTCATCGCCTCGTCAGCAAGTCATGCTTTGTAGACGTGCCACGTTATCGAAGGGTGTTAACCATTAGTTGACTGATGATTTGCATTCATCGATGGTGAATTTTGAACGAAAATAAAATGTCAAGGATTAATCTACACCAAAAAAAGAATAGGACCTAAAATGACCAAAAGATAAAATGTTTCAGATTATTTTTGACTTTATACCTTTTTTTGTCATTATACCTTTAAACGTGAAATGTAAACTAATATTTTTTTATGACTGGTTTGAGTTTGCTCTTGTTAATCTCATTATGCGACCGATTATATTTTTAGACCGAACTAGTTAACGATTGATGCACATACAATAAAAGTCCGTAAATCCAACATCCAGATGAGTATTAATGGAGTTTGTGTGGTATGAATTTATGTAAAACTAGTGGATGATTAACCCGATCCTATCATTTTGGTAGTATTTTTTAGTTTCGAATATAGTGTCAACAAATGTAATGTTAGAGTAAGTGGTTCAATACCCAAGAAATTTAACCACTTGCTCCAATATTTTGACCCTTAAGAAATCATGTTCTACTGCACTTGGTGTTGTCAATACGAGATATTAACGAAGACAAGGAAAATCTGGGAAGACATTTAAAGCTAAAGTTACATAGCATAAGCTAATATGGTTTCCTCTCCATATCCCAAAACATGCCATAATTGCATGTGTGATTATTTTGGACAGGCGACGCACTGCAAAAGAAATAGGTATTGCTACTGATGTCGTTTGCAGGCTGTGTGAAGAATCCAGAAGCCACATTTTCTTTGAATGCTCTTATTCAACAAGTATTTGATCATCTGTCCTTGGTATCTGTAAAATAACCAGAGAGGTGTGTAGTTGCACCTGAAAGGTAGATCTTTCTCTGTGTTTACATTGAAGACAGTTTGGAGCTCATATATTTATGTTTGAAATATATTGTAGGCTGAGAAGATTGCTACATTGGTGAAGGCAGCGAACGTGAGCGTTGAATCTTATTGGCCAAGCCTTTTCGCCAAGCTCCTCGAGAAGGTCAACCTTGATGACCTCATCACCAGCGTTGGTTCCGGTGGCGGTGGTGCCCTGTTGCCGTTGCTGCTTCCTCTGGCGCGGCTGCCGGCGGTGCTGCTGCGGCTGCTCACGCTGCTGAGGAGAAGAAGGAAGAACAAAAGGAAGAGAGTGATGATGATGACATGGGATTCAGCTTGTCTGATTAAGACCAATCTTTCAGTTCTGATTTTCTTTCTCTTGTATGATCCATTTTGAAACATTAGTTTAATTTCGTCTCCAGAAACTTTAATTTACTTGACTTTTTATCGAGATTGAAGAAGTTACAAGGTCATTCTTTCTTGGTTTATTTGATTTTAGCCATTGATTTTGTTGTTTGTTCATGTGATTTGGTTTAGATATTCTTTATATATATATATATATATAGTCTCATTTTATTTGCTACTACAGTTGAATTCCAACTATGATAAAACTCATTTGTAGATCTCAGGCCGGTAGTGAAGTAGTTTAGGACAATTCCAATGACAAAGTTAGGTTAATATTGGTGTCATATATTAAATAACAGTCTGCGACTATTATAGTAATTTTGTCACTGTTTAAAACTGTGATACTCATAATCGTTGCGCTCTTTTGAAAAATTCATGTTTGTGATACATGTAATGATCGCAATAGCATTTGTTATGTTTGGAACTATAATAAACACATTTGAAAATGTAATCGTAAACGCAATTTAAACCTTGATTAGTGTTTCCTTCTGCATTTTGGTCATTGTATTTTTCAGTGTGGTGCACATTTTGATGATTTTGAACACCAAGATTTACAAATGTGATAATGTCATATTTTGTTTATCAATGGCATAAAGTTAAAAATGCCCCTATTGTTTAATTGAATTGTTATTTTAGTCTTTATTTTATTTATTTTTGAACTAATTTAACCTCCAACATTTTATTTTGGGTGAAAATGACCATTCTGCAAAAAAAAGCTGTTAGTTAAATAACAGTAAATGACTTAAAATGACGTGTCAAATCTATATGGTAGTGCACGCTGACTTGGCAGTTGGCAGTGTCAGATAGACAAATATGTTGACTTGAAATAATGACACATCAATCAAAAATAATTTTATAAAATTATTATTTTTGCTGACATGAAAGCAGAGAGAGAGGAGAGGGACTGGCACAGTAATAGAACAAGAGGCGTCTGTATCACGGCTAGATGCCGAGTAGGTGACGGAGCCTTTAGTCGCTCAAAGAAAGTTAGAAGTTTAGGGCATACGACCCCTTGACTTCCATACTTCTACCGGGCTTCGGGAGACACCTTCGATTGAGACGAAATGTCTTCAGCTGCTTGGATGAGAGTGGACTCAGATGCACCGAGAACAAGGACGCGGACTAAACGATTTCTTTAAAGGATGGAGGGGGAAGAATCGGAAACCAACAAAATCTATATGAATGGATTTGCTTCCCGGCAGATGGAAATGGGGGTTTGGTACAAAAAAACACAAAGCGAAAGACTTAATTGCGTATACAAAAATGACAGGCTTTCTTTTCATGCCTAAAGGCTCGTAAGAGGCGCCACAAACAGAGAACTCAGAGAAAGTTCTCATTCCAGTTCTTCCTTCTTGTTCTATCAAGTCATTTTAAGTTGTTTATCGTTAGTCGATTAACAGTTTTTATCCGCAGAGTGGTCATTTTGATCCAAAATAAAACATTAGGAGTTAAATTAATTAAAAAATAAAGATTAAATAACTATTTAATCAAACGTTACAGACTTTTTTGACATTATACCGTTTGCAAATGATGTACATATGTTTATCTTCGAACCAATTTAACATTTATATTTGCTGAGCATTATATATTTGATACTTTAATTTGTCAAACGTCACAAACAATGGCTTAATATACCAGGTTGGGTTTCTTGAACCTCTTACAGAAAAATTCTTTGGTTTTTTTTTTTTACAATTTGTTTATAATTATTTTTATTGTTTAAATTAATTGTAACTTTTTTTATAACATTAATTATAATTTACTGTATCACATTATATTATTATACAATATATTAGTGTTTACATGGTATTTACCTAATTTTAGTGATGAAGAAACGTGATTGACATATACTAATGATTTAGAGATGAAATTAGAATATATATTTTTTTAAAAGTTGAAATTAGAACATTTAAACATTTATTAAAAGGTATAATGTCAAAAAATACCTTAATATTTAACTGAATAGTTATTTTGGCCCTTATTTTTTTAACCAATTTAACCCACCAACGTTTAAATGGTCTTTCAACGGATGAAAACTATTTGTCAGCTAATGATAAATAGCTTGAAGTAACTTGACAGAACGATACATCAGCGAAAAAATAATTTTATATTTTATTAAATTTTATAAAAATTATTTTTAACTGATACGGTATTCTTTCAAGTCAACATCTTTGTTTATATGACATTATCATGTCAGCGTGCACTGCTATGTAGGTTTGCCACATTATTTCAAGTCATTTACCGTTAGTTAACTAACAGTTTTCATCTACAGATGGACCATTTTAACCCAAAATAAAACGTTAAGGGTTAAAATTATTAGAAAAAATATGAGTCAAAATGACTATTCAGTCGAATGTTGAAAAGACAATATAAGATTAAAGGAAAAACCACATAATTCTTCTAATTCTCAACTCTGCTTGTTCCCTAAGAATATGTTCCAATTTTTTTAAATCGCTAATTATAATATTTATTCTTTAATTTTTTAATAATATTTACTTTAATTATAATTCTAAATAAAACTTAAATATACTTCACCAGTAATAATTATTTAGATATACTATAAATAATTAATTTTATTTAAATCCATTTACTTTATAATTTTTAAAAACAAACCCTTGCAGAATCAGTTGAACAATTGATGTGAGATTTATGATATATGGAGTATCTAGTTGTTTGTGGAGACTGTAGTTGTAGGTTCCAAGTTCCAACTTATTGCAGGAACTCATCCTCCAATCTTATTTGTCTTTTGACTTGAAAACAAATTCACATCAGAATCTTATTTTGTCCTAAAAGCCTCCCAAACTTAATCCTAGCCGTCCATGCCACCACGTGGTGTGATTACTTGAAAACAAATCCAGATTACCTTCTTATTACAACATAAATTTATTTTGTCCTAAAAACCTCCGAAAATAAATCCTAGCTGTCCATGCCGCCACGTCGGCTCCAACAACCCACCATCCTACTCCTTCCAGATGATTCTCGTATTTTGTTTCTTATCCAATCTGTCTTTCTACTTCTCTGGTCTTCCCTTTAAATCCCTCTTTCATCACTCGTCTTCTTCGCATCGAAAATTCTTCAAATTCAAAGCCCTCCAACAATTTTTTTCACGATGATGATGTCTATGTTCAGTTCGTTCGAAGTTCTCTTGTCAGATTATTTCGGCCAGAATATGAAGTTTACGGCGAATCCGACGGAAAAAGCGACGCCGACGGAAGCTTCTTCTTTAAAAGGGAACAACAAAGAGACGGCGTCTAAGAATTCATCATCGCCGCTGCCGCCATCGTCGTCGCCCGTTGCTAAGACTAAGACACCACAGAAGCAACGTTTAAGGCCAAGGTTTGCGCCGGAGCTGGATGGCGTTCACTGTTTTGAGACAATTATCCCATACTAAGTGATTTTCGTTTCCTTCTGTATTTGTTAATAGTTAACCAATATGATAAAGAATTTTTGAAGAATATTTAACGTTTATGTATACTTAAACTAGTATATTTTTTAATAATAATATCGAATTTCAATTGAATTAAATCAAACGATTATTATCTATTTTTTTATTAATTTAGTATGTTGAGTTGATTATTCAATTAAATATCTATATATTTAAAAATAGTTTTTTTATTAAATTACTAAACACTAATTCAATTTTAAAAATTTAAAGAAGTGAATGAGTTTTAATAGAATTTAAAATTTTAAAGAAGTCTAAGCACCGAGTATGATAAAAAAAACTTACCTATGTAAATTTCGGAAAAAAATTTGTGTTTATTCTCAGTAAATTTATTAAATTTAGACATGAAATTTTTTTAGATGTTACAAGCTTATCGAGCAACGAAAAATTATGGCCCTAATTAGTAAATAACGGTTTAACTTAAAATTAGAGGTTTGAATTAATATTAGAAGTTCGATTTTAAATCTGTTAATTTAGATGTTTGATGAATAACGAATTGAGATCAAACTTTTAATTTTAAAAAAGCTGGTAATAGTTTTTTTAAAATTAGAAATTTTGACATAAGAATTATAAAGATTTTTTTTACTCTTAACAATTATAAAAAAAATTCAAATAACCTAAACTTAACTTTTTCTATTTTAATTCTTTAATCAATGTATTTACATCGTGACATTTGTAAATAAATAATTTTATTTGTTTTTCTTTTTATTCTCACACATTTATATTTGTATTTAAATTTAATAATTAATTAAATTATATTAAAAATAATTATATAAATAATAAATTAGTATATAGATCATTCAAATCTGTTTAGTAATGTTATATTAAAAATATTTTTTATAATTTAATTAATATTAATAGATACAAAATATTGATAACTAGTAAACTATTCAAATAAGTATCAAATATAATCATATCTTTATAAATCATTTTGTTTGTTTAAATAAACAAATAGCTATCTGTTAATTTTATTAAATACTTTTATACAATCAGCTAATCTAATACGCTAATCAAATTAACTAATGTAATCAGCTATCGGTTAAATTAACAAAATCAATTCATGAACAATAGACCAATATAATAAAAAAATCCTAAATGATGCATTTTGTTCGAGTGCAAGTCTTTATATTTTTATGTGCTTAAATAAGTGCTCATTATTTACTTTTTATTTATGAAAGCCCTTGATTTTCTATATGAAAGACCTGCTAACGTGTATCGAGAGAATTTTCTTAACGTACGCCGAGCCTGATTATGTTTTTCATTATGAATTTGTGGATATTTTGTTATTTTTTTTTAATTTTTCGAAGTTGGGCTGTATTTATATTCTTTAAATTTTGTGTTGGGGTCTTTTGAGTACGAAATTGTCCATCAATTTTGAAGATTGTATGGTTAAAAGTCTGGAATTTGATTTTCTTATGAAACTGGAAGTCGATCCTTATCTAGATATGGGTGATGGAATATCTCTGAGAACGAAACATAACTATATTTGACACTTCCACCCGAGTCCGAGTACCGTAGATATTTTTGGCTATCGGAACATTGTTTGCAGGTGCTGGTGGAAATTCGAAGCAAAGCAGAAGAGTAGGAAAGCTACGTTCAAGCTGGGAATGAAGACTGTTACTGGTGTAAGCAGGGTGACCATAAAGAGCCAAAAATGTATAAATTCTCTGGTTTTCTTTTCAATCTTTTTGAACTACCCGATGAAAATTCAAGATGCCGGACATGTCATCTGTGAAGGCAAAACCCGACACCTCTGCTTTGGCTGCTGGTGCACTGGCCCATGAGGAAGAGGAAGAAATCGATGAGACGGGTGTCGAGCCTAGGGACATTGAGTTGGTCATGACAAAGGCCAGGGTATTGAGGAGCAAGGCCGTCAAAGCTCTCAAGACACAACGGGGACATTGTTAGTGCTATCATGGAGCTCACCACTTAGGCAAATGCAAAAAACGAGCTTTCATGATGCAATATGCAAAAATGAGAGAAATATATATACTCTTCTATATTATAGATAACTAAATAGGTATATCATATACATAAATGTTAGCACTCAAAATCACTGCCGCGGTTTCTACTTCAAAATGAGCCTCAAAATGAAATGAATGAACTCTATACACAATGAATTACAAGATATTTGATGTCCTAATCAAACCTACAAACAAGATCAACAGGATGGCCACCCGGAAAATAACTGTGAATGGCTTACGTGAGCGATAAGCTGAAAACTTCGACCACCGAGATGAAGTCTCTTTATGAGCTGAAACAACAGTAGTTTTGCTCGACTTAGAAGGGGGTATTCCCTGGGGTTCTTCCATGGTGCCACGATCAGCATCACAGCCAACAATGATACCCTTTTCCGCTACTTCTACCTCCTGCAAAGACAACTTTATAAGGTCCGATACATTTCTGGATATGACAATGGTTTTTATACAAGCATCGGTCACACACTTCTCACCTTTGTAACAACTGGTTTTGAATTATCTTCCATCTCTCCAAAACTCCAGTTATTTATTGCATTGTAATGGTTAAGTTTGAGGACCTGAAGGTTACATTGCAGACGTATTCTTCTAGGTGCATTACCCTGTATCATGGAGTACCCAGTGTCCGGTTGTGTTCGAGGAGGGCGAGACCTAATCCTGATTCCAGTGATAGCACTATCAACATTACAAGATGTATCCGTATGATTGCTAAATTCTCCATCGCTATTTAGCACATTATAGAACGGCACTGTGCTGGAAAAGTTGACATCCTGCATGCAAATCGGAATTGCACTATCTAGTGCGGCCCCTAGAGGAGTCCCCTTGTTGACGGTGTCTGTCCCAAAGGAAAATTCTTGTTAAACATGACCATAATTCATCAGTGTACGACGAGATGTAACATTTGAATGAAAATTGATGCACTACAAGCAAAAGCATATGATACGATAAACAATTTGTAGCTAGTTAGCCTCTACTCACCATCACTTCGGCCACTTCACCATCTGATTCATAGTAGCAGTCGTCCGAATTGTTCATTATGGAATCCAAGAAGTTCGAAATATCTACATCATTTTCATTTCTGCTATGCTGAAATTCCACTCCACCGAAACCGTTTCCAACATGATCAAACATCCAAGGTGCCTGCTCCGCTTCAATCTGATTGTGCAATGGAGAAAATAGTGGCTCCCCCACGGGATCATAAAAATGATTCAAAGCCTCTTCAAGTAGATCAGCCTGAAAATCGAACAACGTCAGTCCAGCTGATATTACATCAAAATACAAATCAAAGTTCAGGATTTTTTTTCCTTCTCAACTCTGCAGGGGATATATCTACCACTTGATTTATTTCACCATAAGCATTATAGCCATCCCAGTTGCACTCAAGTTTAGGTTCAACAGCTTTTGAAATCACTTCACCGGGCAAACCAAAAGGTCGAGTTTCACCGGTATCGAACACTCTTTCGACTTCACCTTCTACCGCAGGAGAGTCTTGAGGCACTTCTAACACCGATAGCACATCTTCGGCCAGAGACGACACAGCAGGATCAACTTCATCACCGTTGATATCTTCAATGGTCTCGTCTTGTTTCTTGAATAGACGACAAATTACAAACGGATTCTGCAGGAGAATCGAAGACAACAAATATGAGAACAATACAATTGAACTACCAATCATGATTGAGGGATTCAAAAAAGTCTGCAGTGACACCGCGGTGACGCAATAGCAACCGTTATGTTACAATTTCAATCACGATACATGCACCTGCACCGCGTTCTTCCATCCGCGTTTGGATTGAGTAGTTATATTTTTGGTTAAATTCTGCTCCAAGTCCCTGTACTATTCATATTTTTGGAATTTTATCCTAATTTAAATTTAGGAATTTAGTCTTCGATTTATTTATTTTTATTCAATTAATAAGCTATCAAAGAGATATTCGAGTTCACCAACAACCAGTTCGTCTAGAAGGATGAGACGTTAGATCCTTTAAGCAAGGTTAGATGTTCGAATCCTAACATTGTGAATGAAAAAAATAGATTGAGAGGGTCGCCTTATTTTTGGTCTTTACAAAACTCGGTCCGGATTAGTCGACCAATAAATCGAATACCGATAGTTAATAAAAATTATTCAAATTCAAGGTGCAATGACAGAAATTTTTATTTAAATAACATTTTGATTGACATTGAATTTCATATTTAATCTAGATGTGTTTTACATGTTTATTACATGAAATTTGTCATCTAATAAATATACCCACACAATTATGACAGGAAACAAGGTAATGTAAAAATGATGTACGACTAAAATATGTCGTGTCGAAAATTATCGAATCTACTTTTAATACCCTCTAACATTTATTCTCCTTGTAAATCACTCCCTCCCCCCAAGTTTTTATCGATTCAAGCATTAATTTTTAGTTCCCATTTGTTTCGTCGTAGAGCAAAAGAATCCCTTTTACTTTTCCTCGTTGATGGTTAGTATTGTGTCAAAATTCCTAACATTTCCTCCCTGATAGTTTTGTGTCCACGATTCTAGAAAAAAAAGTGGAGCATTGAGTAAGCCATCCAATAAGGTTTTGACACGTGGATAATGTTGTCTTGCTTTAAACGCGTGGGGTCTACACGGCTTACGTGGCTACCTACGAAAGTGCTACGAACCTTACTCATGGTATTAATGAACTTGTTAATTTGAACATTGTACTGTGATCAACATCTTCAGAACCTGATCCGCTCTTTTACCTTAAAAAGAAATCTTCTAGAAGTATTTTTAAACACTAAATATTAGTTTCCTTTTATATTTATTAAGTAAATTACGCAACATAGCATATATCTCTTTTGAATTTTAAGTATCTATAATATTTTTACTAAAAATAAGTATCTAAAGTTTAGATCGTTACAATGTTAAGTGTTTGGTAGTTAATCATCGTTAAAATATCGTTAACCAATCAAAACATGACATATGACATGTTTATTTTTTTCAAAATTAGCAATTTAAAACATTTTTTATAAAAAATTTAAATTTTCAAAAAATCCAAAAAAGCTTCAATTTTTACAAAACAATCATCAAATCCCTAAAATTTCCTAAACCAAAACTCCCAAATCACCGTCGCTTCTATCGCCGATCGCCACCCTGAACACACCCCTTTGCCGGACTTAGGTGGTCATTTCTCTCAACACGACGCCGCTGAAAAACGCCGAACGTCGTGCCAGTCGAACGTCGAACGAGAAATCGACGTTCGACTAGCACATCGTTCGGCTTTTTTGCGACACTGTATTAGGGAAAATGACTGCCTAGGTTTGGCGATCAAAGGGGTGTGTTCAAGGACGGCGATCGGAAGAAGCGGCGGCGATTTGGGGTTCGAGTTTGAGAAATTTTAGGGATTTGGGGGCTATTAGTAAAAATTGAAACTTTTTGGGATTTTTTGAAAATTTGAAAATTTTAGGGTTTTTTCTTCAATTATTTTTAAAAAAATTAAATTAGTGTCACATGTCAAGCTGATTGGTTAACAATTTTTTAACACCCCTTAACGGTCTGGCACCTAAAATTGCAACGATATAAACTTTAGGCACCTATTTTTAGCAAAAAATACTTTAGAAATCTAAAGTTCAAAAAAATATACGAGCACTTATTTTTCATTTAAGCCTTATATTATTAGTAAATTTACAAATTACTTGTCGTATTTCAAAAAAGTATAACTAATTATTCAAGTAATTGGTTATAACAATCAGAATATTGTATCGTTAAATCTTTAATCGACTTTAAAAAGGTGTAGTTAAAATTTTTTTAAATTTTTTGTTGGATAAATTACACCACAAGTCATTATATTATTAGTAAGTATACAAATGGGTCATTGTAATTAAAAAAGTTATAATCGAGTTACTCAATTAATTTTATTACAAACGGTTGGTTTGGATTCTCAACGGTCAGAGGCTCCATTTGACGATCCGAACGGTGGAGGGACTGTGAGAAAAGAGACATCGATGCCGGAGTAAGTGACCGGCGGTGGATAATAAAGAAGCGACGGTTTGTATTTTAACAAAATACAGAAAAAATAAAAAAGGGAAATCTGATTTTATTAGAAATGGATTAGTTGACCTTTATCCTATTACATCAATGGGTATTTATACCCAAATATACAACCGAATATTCTAACAAACTAACTACAATTTTAACAGCTCTTTAACAAACCTAATTAACTTCTAACATTTCACCCTGCTTTCTTTTTCTTTTTTTTTTAATCAAACTAATAACCGGAACAACAAAAAAATTGAGTTCTTTCTTCAAATGTAATTTCCTACCATTCATCCCGCTAGGACAAAAATACAAACATTTGCAAGCACTTTCTTTCTTTCTTTCTTAACTCACGTTTCTTTTCTTCTTCATCTTCTCACCGAGGCATTTAGCTTTTCTTGCTCTGTTTCAAACTTTCTTTCTCATTTTTTTTTTATTTTTGAATATATGTTCTCAACTTTTGAAAGTTGGTAATAGCTTTATCAGTAACTTTGAATTTTCCTTTCCTTGAATAACTGACCAGATATGTACATATGCTCTTTGGCAGTGTAGTAAAGAGAACCTTTTTTTTCGCTTCTGATTCTTCTTCTATTTCTTGATCAGTCTTCGCTTCTTCCTTTCCTTGAACAGCTGATCAATTAATGATTTCTCGGTACATCGATGTTTTGTGTGTATGGTGTACATCTTTTTTTCTTCTTCTTTATTCATCTTCTTATTTGACCAAACCATGTAGTCAAGACTCACAAGTTCCAGGAATTGAGCAAACAATGAAATCGAATTAACAGAACCGACAAAAACAGATGCTAGGCACAAGACAACTAAGACACTACTTCCATGTATGGAGATTTATGAGCTGAGTTCACATTGGAGAATAGGTACTCAACACCAAAATTCTACAGAATGCTATCTTCAGCCATCCAGTTTAATGAATAGGTACCTACAGGTCCCAGGATCGGAACCTGGCTCTGATACCATGTGAGAAAGGAGACATCGATGCCAGAGTAAGTGACCGACGGTGGAGAGTAAGGAAGCGACGGTTTGTGTTTTAACAAAATACAGAGAAAATGAAAAAGGGAAATCAGATTTTATTGGAAATGGATTAGCTGACCTTTATCCTATTACATCAATGGGTATTTATACCCAAATATACAACTGACTATTCTAACAAACTAACTACAATTTTAACAGCTCTTTAACAAACCTAATTAACTTCTAACAGGGACTTTCGTTGGCGAGTGGAAGAACATAGCCCAAAACGAAAGTCATTTGACATTGGATGGTGTAGATTGTGTTTCAAGAAGTTTGAACATTTTGAGTAATTTTGTTGCTTTTAAGTCATTATACATCAGTTTTTAAGGGGATTTTTTTAACATAATGGTAACTTCATTTCGAGCTTCAAGTTAATTGGATTATGAGACTTCATTCCAAGCTGAAGTCTTCATGTTAATTGGATTATGAGATTCATCTCAAGTTGAAGTCTCGTGTTGATTGGCTAATTCCAACTGTCTTAATTACACCACAAATCACTCAATTATTAGTACACTAAAATAATAATATATATTTTAATTTAAATGTCAGGATTTAAACCTACATAAAATAAAAATCAATGAATATCCTCGACCACTAAACTAATTAGATGATCTCATTTTTTTACAAATAATTAGATGATCTCATTACGCAGAGAATTTTGAGGTCATAGAATAAATTCTATAAGATATAACTCATATTTGGGCTACATTGTTAAAAAGAGATATTGCCAACAATGGCTGAAAAGTGGTTTTTGGCAAAAAGCCCATTCTCAAATAATACCAAAAAAATAAGCCCATTCTCATATTTGGGCTACATTGTTAAAAAGAGATATTGCCAACAATGGCTGAAAAGTGGTTTTTGGCAAAGAGATATTGTTAATTACATGGAAAGTTGTAATCAGGGCCGAATATGAGTTTTTGGTGGTCCAGGACGAATTTTAAAAATGTGTCTTAAATTAAAGATTTAAATTATTTTTGCGATCATATTTATAGTCAGGTTACGTTATTGTAGTTGTAGACATTATATATGTTATTTAGATCACTGTGTGTATTATAGTTGTGAAATTTTTTAATAACATACGTTATTGTGGACATAACAGTTGCAGGTATCGCGGATTCATATGGTGTTGCTACAGTCATATAACGGTCGTTCTTGTGGTTGCAGATCGCTATTTAAATCTTTGTTCATAATAGCAAGTAATAAAAAATAAATAAATTTTAAGAGTGAGTCCATAATAACAAGTGTTGAAAAATTAGGCCCCAATAATAAATATTGAAAAAGTTTTGAATTTTAAGAGTATTCTCATAATAACAAATATTGGGAAAAAATTGAGGCCCTAATAACAAGTATTAATCAAAAAATTGAATTTTAAGAGTAGCCCCTAATAATAAATATTAAAAAAATAGTCAATATTAACAAATATTGAAAAAATTATACCTATAATAACAAATATTAAAAAAAATTGAACTCCTAAACAATATATATAATTCAAAAAAAATTACAAACATTAATTTTCCTGAACAGTGGCCCTGGGCGAGCGCTCTTATCGTCCTGGCCCAAGGCCGGCCTGGTTGTAACTAAATGGAGGGAGGAAAAGATCAAAGAATGGTGGTGTGTATCAGATGAGGTTGATGTTGGCTCCATAAAACTCGTTGGAGGCAATTGCAAGCCAAGTTCAAAGAACTTGAAAACGGGTTCAAGGTCAGGCCAGTCGAGGTGTGCGGCGGTAATTGCCACAGACGCCACCTAGGATGCTGCGAAGGGGTGAACATACAATCTAGTTGAGTCAAAATATTTCGAGTTAGTCAAGTTGATAAGTGTTATTTTATATCTCAAATTTTGTTTTAAAAAATATTTGAGTGTAGTTGTTCGAGTTTTTGTTCAAATTTAATTGTAAACATTTATAACGTTATGATACTATTTAGTTCTAATTTAAATGTCTTTCTATAACCATATACAATACACATGTTTTTTTAATATTTTTTCATGTGATATATATCAGACATAATTGAGGGATTCAACTCAAATTTGAAAATAGATCTAGTAATGATTAAAAATTTTGAGTTATTCGAGTTTTCATTTTATAACTCTTCCACATGTCAAAAAAAATTCTAATAAAGTTTGGGTTATAAGATGAGATTTCGAATAACTCAATTTTTTAGCAATTAATGTATCAATTTTTTCAATTCGAGTTGAGTCTCTCAACTCTATTTGATATATGTATATCATATATGAAAACATGAGGAGATATATTATGTATATCATATATGGTTATAGAAATCTGTTTATATTGGACAAATCAGTACCATAACATTATAAATGTTTACAATTAAATTTGAACAGAAACTCGAACAACTTGACTCGAAAAAATTTCAAATAAAATTTACGTTATAAAATAGAACTCTTCAATTCGACTAACTCAAATTTTTTAACTCAAATCGACTCAATTAAATATTCACCACTACCTAAAACAAAAAAATGTATGGTCTTTAAACTATACGATAGGTATATCAAATAAATTTTCTATGTTCATAGGAATAATGTGGCAGAGACGGGGCTCCCCTTATAGGGCATGGAGACATGTGCGTGCGCGAATAAAGGCTATGGCTCGGAAGGCCGGCTCCAATCTCTTTGACCATCGAATTTACAAAACAGTTTTCAATTTCAACCTACGTTCGCATTAGCAAATAGCAATACTACGTAAATAATTTTTTAAAAAGTTGGTTTATATTATTTTAGGGTAGTCTGGTGTTTGTGTAGCGATCATCACGTCTAATATTTGTATAGCGATCATCACGATTCACATATATTTTTTGATCAGGGAATATTGACAGTCTAATATGATTAGATATTTAGGTTTTTTGTGTGATAATTTGTCAATGTAATTAGAATCATTAGCAGAACAATTTACAAGTTTTATTTTCTTGATCTTTACTCATACGACAATATAACGTCTAATTAAAAGAGACATGAAAGTTTTCATGTTGGTTGTTGAGTTTTCTATAGAAGTTGAATGACGTATTTAAGGGAATGTTTCATTTTTTTTCTTCACACCTTCTAGGTTACATTTTATTTCTTCGGGAGTATTCTTGATGGACTTATCTCAATGTTCTTTCTATGATTTAGGTGTATTGTATTCGTTGTATTTTTCTTTATTTTTATTTAATAAAATCTAACTTGTTGCTAAAAAATAAATGTAAAGATTACATCATTGAGGGTTAAATAATAAAAAAAAAAAAATAAAAGTTGTGGCAAAAATTGCAAAAGGGAAGAGAAAGCCGAGCGCACGACAAAAGCTTTTTTCTTTTCCTCTTTTAATTAAAAGCGGAGAAGAGAAGGCAAAAGGCAGAAAGCGTTGAATTATTGAGTTTTTTTTTTCCTATTTTATTTATAATATTACTTTTGGATTTGATTTAAATATTCACTTCAATTACATGCATTATTATTATTATTATCGTTATTTTATAGTATATTTAAATAAAATAATCACATAAAAGTTATATTATAAAAATCTTCTAGTCCTTTTAGGGTTAGGTGCCCTATACGTCCAAAAAATTATAATCCAAATTTTAAATTAATTTTTAAAATATTATGTTTGAACTGGGTTTTTAAAGTGTTAGTGTTATATTAAAAATAAATCTTTTCATCAGTTTAGTTTGTCATAAAATTTTAGTGTGACATATTTAAATATTAGCACGTATTTGACTTGAAGTATGTATATATATTGACACATCAACCTGGTCGCTTTATTGATAAACAAAAGTAAAACAAAAACATAACATATTAGAGATTTTAAAATATAAAAAATAACAAAAAAGAAAACTGTAAATCTAAAAAAAATAAGCGTTGTACCGGTCAGATCAGACACTTTCTCTTTGCACCAAAGAAAATTTTTATGGTTCATTGTAGGAAGGGTCTTGGGGAGTTGTCAAAATACTAACTAGATGAAATCTCAAAACCAGCAACCACCTTTCACGCCTATTCCAAAAACAATGATTCGCTACAGATTATATCGACAAACACTCGAAAAGAATCAAACTATCTGTGACCACCGACAAACACGAATCAGAAACAAGCGTCGTAAGGGTCACCGTATGAACACCAAGCACCCACAAAAGTATCCATAGAACATGCTATAAGGAAAAGACGTATCATAAAGGCAGAGACATGCCATGAAAATAGAGAAAACATGTCATAGAAGCAAAGAAAAACACATGAAGATGTGCGAAGAAAAATAAAACAAAACAAATAGAACCAAATATAAAAAACGAAAAAAATATGAATCACCGACGGCGGCAACTAAAGTAAGACAATACCGCCACCCATTAGACTATAAAAAAACAAAAGTCAAGTTTTGAGAGAAAAAAAATATTCGCGGGGCTAAAATTTTATAAGCATACAAATATTTTAAACAAACAAAGTTGTCCAATTCTTTATAGTTGACTTGAAGTATATATAAATGTATGAATCAAACTTTGAACACATTTGTACTTATTACATGAATAATCTGAAAATTACTTATTACTTGGGTTATTTTTAATGTTATCGTTCTTTTTTAACACATCCTATCCAAATCATTTATGCAATGCATATACACGTGATTAGAATTTAATCTACATGTCTTATTTATACTATGTGTCAGAATCAAGTTGATATTTAACACTGAAGTTAATGTTAGATCGAGAATAGAAATCATCCGGTACTTTTTGTTACTTCTATGTATGTTACAATATTTAAAAATAAATTTAAGTTTATGATTTATAATTTAGAAAATAGAGTTAGAGTGTAGGGTTTAGTTTTTTAAAATTGGGGCATAGTAGATCACAAAAAGGGGCAAATGATTTTTGTTCGTTAGATCTATGGAAGGGCATGATTGATATGGTACTTATATATTAAGGACTCAATTGAAATAGTTTTAAGTTCAAGGACCAGTTTAAAATTGGAATAATAGTTTGATGATGTTTGGTGGAATTAACCCTTCATTTTTACGAATTGCAGATTTCCTGCCATATTAACGGCGCAGTAAGAGAAAAAACCGTTAACGCGCAGTCCTGAATTTGTTGCGGGCGAATGGTAAAGCGACACGGCGGCATAAAAGTCACGTGAGAGTCACATGCCAAGCAACCAGACCAAGTAGGTTATTTTCCATTAACAGATTTAGCTGAGCAAAGATTTAGCGGAAAACAAAGCAGAAAACGAAAAGGAAATCAGTCTTTTGATTTACAAAGAACTATAGAAATTGAAATTAGGGTTTAGCAAAGTGGAAAAAAATGGGAGTTTTGAATATGGAAACTCTGCCGTTAGGGTTTAGATTCCGGCCGACCGATGAGGAACTCATCAATCATTACCTCAGATTGAAGATCAACGGTCGTCATTCCGAGGTCGAGGTCATCCCTGAAATTGATGTCTGCAAATGGGAGCCCTGGGATTTGCCTGGTATTCTTTTATTGAAATCTTTCCCTTTTTTGCGTTTAATTTAGATTTTAAAAGAAAGAAATGATTTGGTGTACGATTGGACTGAATCTTTGATACCATAGCCTTAGCCTTAGCTTAAGCGTCAGCTTCAATTCCTTTATTCCCAATAATTTAGTTCATAAATTTTGATTCCAGCTTTTTCCGCTGCTGGAATTTTCCGGTAAAACCTAATTTTATTCCTTTAGAGGGAAATTCCTCTTCGGTGTGCTGAGAATTTTTATTATTCCAAAATTATCAATTGTTTTTAGATTTTTATATCTGGGATGGTTTGAATTGAATTCAGGACTGTCTGTGATAAAATCAGATGATCCGGAGTGGTTCTTCTTCTGTCCGCGCGACAGGAAGTACCCGACTGGCCACCGCACCAACAGAGCAACCGATAAAGGGTACTGGAAAGCAACCGGCAAGGATCGAACCATCAAGTCAAAAAAATTGCTCATCGGCATGAAGAAGACCTTGGTTTTTTACAAGGGCCGTGCTCCCAAGGGTGAACGCACTAACTGGATCATGCATGAGTATCGCCCCATGACTAAGGACCTTGATGGCACCGGCCCTGGCCAGGTTTTCTATTTACTGTTCAGTTGTTTTTAGTTTAATTTACTGCAAATTCTATCACCGTCTTGATAAGTTTTGCTATGGTTTGATTAAAAAGCCAAGAAGGGAAGTTAAGAGAAAAATGGAATGATTATATAACTTTGGGATTTTCTTCCTTGCAGAGTGCTTTTGTCCTATGTAAGTTGTTTCATAAACCAGAAGAGAGGAATGATATTGGGAAGGATGATGAAGTAGAACAACCTGGGTTTTCGCCTGCCATATCAAAGTCTTCTCCTGATGATATTTCATCGGATCTTCTCCAAGATACAGTGTCATCAGAGACGCAAGCTCAAAAGCCGGATAACTTAATGCGTAATAGTCAAGTAACTGGTGACAGCAGCTGCAATAGTCATACGACTTCTGATGCAGAAGATAATGCCGTTGAAGAAAATACGGTAGAGATGAGAAGTGGATGATTTATCTTATATTTTGTCATTGTTACATTCATCGTTATATTGTGGACTGTATTGTGAATTTGTGATTATTGATAAGAGACCATTGTCTTGTTTTTTTAACACAGAAATTTCTTCAGGGAGACCATTCGAATTTGTATGAGCCTAATTTCGGTGAAATCGACAACAAAGTCTTCTTGCCAATGAACTCGTGTTTTTTTAATGATCTTCCTCTCTGCATGGATTCTCCTTATGGAAATGATTTCGGCCATGATCAAAACGGATATCAGTTCCAGGATGGAACTAGTGAACAAGATTTATCTTTCTCATTGTTGGATGAGGTCCTCAATAACGATGACGACCTCTGTATGGAGTTGAATAGTCAGAAGAGCTCGTTTCCTGGAACTGGGATGCCCATGTCTGATAGTTTATTCATCTCACCAGAAACCTCCGATCTCAAACAAAATGGCATATACAGTGATGCAGACTCTAAAATGTTGCAACATCAGGTAAAGGAATAACTTGATATTAGCTTTTTATGTCAATACAGGTGACTGTTAGCTATTTTTTTCTTTTGTTTTCTGGGCTGTTGTTTGGTTTCTTCCCTTTGTGTTTATTTTTTTTGCTTCTAGGGCAATTTGATTTGGTTTACTGTTGGATTCTTACATTTGTTCCATATTTTCGATTTCTTTACCAGTATCAACCAGAGATTGGAGCTCCTAAGTGGTTTGGTGGGCATATTGATAATACGGAATCTGTGCAAATGCAAACTTCCTTACAACCGAACTGTGCACAAACAGAACTTTATGACCTCGCAAATTATCCCACTGATTCTGCTATGGGTAATATTAATTATTTGCAACAATTAGCCAGTCTGAAGAGTTATAACAATGATGCCGGTGATCTTGGTGGAACAACTGGAATGAAGACTAGAGCCTTCCAGCCTCCGCAACAGTCAAAATTTGAGAACTTTGGAACTGGAACTGGAATCAGGATTAGGGCCCGTGGACCTCAGCAACGACCAAATTTAGAAAGCACCGTTAATCAGGGCACTGCTCCAAGAAGAATACGGCTTCAAAAGAAACTTTCTTGTGGGCCAATGAAAGTTTCTGCAGGCTGTGTTGATAATAGCAAAACTAGAAGTGCCAGCCCTGGTGAAGAAGAGGAAGTAGTTCAGTCTGCCCTAAGTGAGGTAGTGTAACCAAGAAAAGCTAATTTTGAGACGATATATTGAAGCGAATTTATAGTACCTTTCTTTCCATTTTGGCTAAGGTCGAGTATAATGTTGGTTTATTGAAGGAAATCATTCAATGCTTGCAATGCAGGTCAGAGAAGCGGAGGCTACAGGACAGACTTCTACCTCTGATGAGTCAGAGAAAGAGAACCCACCATCCAAGCTCAACGGCTTCGAGGACATTGCCAAAGAATCTTCTACAAAACTGAGGCAGAGGGTGAAGCAAGATGGGGAGCAAGGTAGCAGTGAAACAGGTCCATCAGTGCAATCAAATGTGGCTCCCACGCATCATCATCATCGTCACTCTAGCTCCCTGTCGATTCTTGTTATCACCGTTTTCATTATTACTATGTTGATGGTTCTTGTCATGGGAATATGGAGATGACTTGGATCGTGGTTGAAAACAGGCCTGTAGGTAGGTTAATCCACTTCCCACTGTATGGTCGTATGGAAATTGACCAGCTATCCGACGTGTATGCATATGCTGTGAAGAAACAGGCGAGTACTGTGTAAAATAAGTATCCACTGGCTCTTTCCTCTCTAGTTTTGCTCTAAAGTTGATTTCATATGTTGGTAGGGAAGGGAGCTTCAACTGTATCAAATCGAATTCGGTTGTTGCGCAACTAATGTAGCTGAATTTGATGGTGATGATCATGTTATGTTTCACCATTATATAAATTGAGAAAAGTAATAACATGACTTAATTCTTATATCTTAATAGGGCACGATTGGTCCCAACATGTTACCCATGCATAGTCCAAAGATAACAACCCCTTGTTACTACATAAAATTAAGGGTTAAAATTATTCTAGATTTTTATATTGTTATGATCAAGTAATGTTATCAAAACAAACAATGTAATCTATTTCTGAAATGTTACATTACTGGAAGTAATATAACATTATCCAAACCAAATGTACAATAACAAATATAAAAACAAAGTTAAAAGAATTGGAAGGAGGCCAAATTGATTTTTTTTATTTAATTAGATCAATTAGTTAAAGCAAATAAGATTGTTAATATTAAGTGAATATTACATATTATAAATGATTAATATATATATATATATATATCTTGCTCGTTGTATATTTTCTATTAAATAAAAATGTAATTGTTAATATTTTTACATTGTAAATGAAATATTTGAGTTGAAAAGACTATTTTATGATAGATTTATACAGTATTCAGATTCATTTATTAATGGGTAGAAAATTTATAATTATAAAATACAGTGACATAGTTATTAAGGAGTGAGGAGGAGTAATTGCCCCTCCACCCAAAAATTATTTTTTCACCTATGTCCTCTTATATAATTTAAAAAATATTAATTTATTTATGAATTTGCCCTCACTTTCAAACATTTATGTTTTACTCCAACTCTAAATCCTGGTTTCATCCCCGATAAAATAATAAATGTTGATAATCACATGTGAATAGTTTAATTTTATTATGATTTAAGTATCATTATCTACGGGGGCGGTTTAAAGATTTTGGGGACCCTGCAATTTTTAAAATACGGCTCTTAATTTATAATCGGTAAGAGATATAAATTTTTTTCTTCTAAAAAATTACGTTAATAGAAAAAATATTATTATATTATCTTCTTGAGCAACAAAAAATTGATTTATAAACATCTAAAAATCAAACATTTTCACTTAAAAGATGTCATTCTTTTTGCATGTTTAAAGTTTTAGATAATCATTATATATATTATATATATATACATAATTATATATATAAATTTATAATTTTTTTACAACAATTTAACTTAAGTTCTCAATTTTTGGGCACTCTCTCGGAAGCCTTGTGTGGCCACTCCTATCGCGCTTGTCCAAACCCAGCTGATTATCTATAATCCGAGTTGGTCGATAAGGAATGAAGCTGGAAGATAAGGATAAGAAGAGCCAACCATTTCAGGGTATCTCTATATAATATAACCAATACCTAAGATTCAGCACTTTGAGAACTTCCATGTTGGCGCATCTTCACCCTCCAGGTGGAGGAAACTCCTCAACCAACCGCCACTCTTGCAACTACTAAATCAGCTGCGGCCTCCGCCGCCTCCTCCCTCAAACACAATTCCCTCCATTGTATTTGTAAACCAAACTTTTTCCCCCTTCACCGGAAGTATTGAAAAAAGAGCTGATTCTGGTGGAGTGCGGGGTGGTGTTGGCTAGACTGCTTCACCATTTATTCAACGCAGCTCCTTTCCCGAGGCGAATCCATCCTTGGTAGTCTTCCTTTTGCTTCCTCATCCTCCCCTGCTTGAAAAGACTTAAAATCCCCTGTTTTTTTAACCATCTGTATCGAAGAGATAGATCAGTTATTTCGGATTGGGTGCCGCCGAGTTTCGTTATGAACTCGCAACTTAATTTACTCCATTCACAACGTTAGAATTTGAACTTGTAACCTTACTAAAGCGATCTAGTATCCTATTCCACCGGACCAAGTAATTTATCTTTAAATTCTATGGAGCTCTGTTTCTGATCATCTTTGTAATAAAATTTCATTATGTTTTTGCATCCTTGATCTCCAAAATGTTGTTCATCTTCCTCAATATATTCAGTTCTTATCGAAAGATTAATTATCGAGGCAGATTTTTGTCATGTCAAAGAATGAAACTACATGCATATTCGTAAAATATCTAATTTGATGATGATATGTAAAATCATATTTTGTTTGCGTAAAAAATATTCTCTAAAATTTATTATTTGATTTGACTTTGTTCATTATTAATTACGCTGTGCGGATACTGATATGGGAATGAAAAACAAAAATTTCAAAATTATCATAATACGGCAAAAATACTAAAAATATAAAATAAATTTTAAATTCTAAAAAATATGAAAATAAAAAGTCATAAAAAAATTATGTGAGCATAACATCAAAAAATAACTAAATATAAATGCTTGCATGTACTCGAAATGTATCTAATATATTCTTAATACGAAGACATATAAAATACGTGGTGCAATTTTATATTGAAATACTCGTGTTTTATAGCTCGTTAAATTTACTGGAAACCATTTTATTGGTACAATAATTAGACGTGACCAACATATATGGATTCCATTTTATGGAAGTAATGGTGTGGATGATTCATTTTTCTTCATAAAAATCTGAAAGGATAAGCCTTTGTACCTCCACTGTCACCCACTTTTTTCCCCTAGTACAAGGGTCGATATGGACTTGCGATTTTTATTTTAGGATACCTTTTTAGTAAATGATTCACGGATTAATTAATTTGACTCGAATATCATAGTGATTCATTATGACGATTACACTTAAAATCATTTTATTTCATTTCTAATGTTAAAATTTAAAATTTTAATTTTGTTTAAAAAATTTAACGTTATCAAATCAATTGATAATTATTATTTTAAGATATTTTTTGTGATTGAAAGTGAGGTTTATGTAGACCTAGTAAACTTGACCCGAAAATCGAAAACCGAACCGATTTACCCGAACTGAGGCCCGATATGGATCCGAACAAGATGACCCAAAACCCGACATGAACGAACCGGAACCGAAACCGATCCGAATTCTAGAAGAACCGATATTGACCCATAACCAATTTGACCCGAACCGATTTGATCCGAACCGATTTTCACCCGAACCGATTTTCACCCTAAATTAATTTGCTCAAAACCGATCTAAACCGAACATCAACCCGAAATAATATATGTTTTATTATCTTTTTGTATTATAATAGTACCAATTAATCACTACATTTGATAAAAAGTAGGAGGGAAAAGTAAACTTCTAATATACATATTCTAGTCAATTGCAAAGAAAGGGGGGAAGTAGGAGGGACCGGGAAAGTAGGAGGAAAAAATAGGAGGGAAAAGTAAAATCCTAATATACATATTTTAGTCAAATTTGATAATATATATACACATATACTCGAGTCAAATTTTTAGGTAATATTTCAAAATGCTCATTATATGTGCATAGGGATGTAAAAACAGGTAATCGGATGGGTTTCAGGTTGGTTTCATTTCAGGTCGGGTTAATTCGAGTTTCGAATTCATATTAAGTTTGAGTTTGGTACAAATAGTCGATAGACTTTGGGTTGGGTCATTTCGAGTTAATTATTTAACACCTTTCACGAACACGAATCTTATTAAAATAAATATTAGGCGGAATATGTTACAATTTAATATATATATATATATATATATAATTGTGTCTAAATTGAATTAAACTAAAATTTAAAAGTGAATGTTAGGACTAAAATGAAAATTTTTAAACAAGTGAGGACCTAAATGGTAATTAATCACTAAGCAAAAAAAAAAACAGGCGGCAAATTTCTAATGGGCAATTAATTATTAGATCAAATTTAAAAATATTCCATTTGAATTTTGGAGAGAAAGAACCCGCTTGTTCTTTTAGGTTGGGGGAAATTTATTTTTTAGTCATTATAACTTTAGATTTTTTTGTTTAAGTCCCAAATTTTTACATTTGGCTTTTAATTTAATTCAATCGAGTCCCAATTAGGTTATAATTGCAATTCGAGCTTTATTTTTAGAATTCATATAAGGACTTTATGATTTATATGGGTTGGAATAAATTACAAAAATTATAGGGTTTGGACTAAATTACAAAAATTAGAAATAAATATGGATCAATTTTGGATAAAAATATAATTTTATAGACTAAAATGAACAAAAACAACACAATCATTACTTTATTAGACTAAATTATAAAAATTAAAAATAAATATGGGTTACTTTTAGTTAAAAGTAACTTTTTAGGGACTTAAATGAACAAAAATATCATCATATTAAAAATGTTAGACTAAATTACGCAATTTAAAAATAAATAAAGATCAATTTCGGTTTAAATACAGATTTATAGGGAATTAATTGAACACTAAACTCTTAAACCCTAAATTTCATCCCTAAGCCCTAAACTAATCACATAAACCTATAGGCTATGCCTATAACCCCTAAAAAGTATAATCATGTAACACGTATGAGACGTATTCACGTTTCAAAAAAAATATATATATAAACTATAGACCATATAGGCGGATTATAGTAATAATTGATAATAACATCATCGCGTATGATATATTATATATAGATTATAGACTATAGACTATATACACTTGAAAATAATCTCATACACTAATATAAACCCTAAACCTTAAACTATACAAATTAATCTCATAACCCAATAACCCTAAAATACACTATAAATCCTAAACTATTAATACTAAACACTAAATCCTAAACTACAAACCTTAGCCATGAAAATTAATCTTATAATCCTAAACTACACCATAAACCCTAAACCATTAACACTAAGGCCTAAACCCTAGGCCATAAACCAAAAATGGGGACCAATTTCACAATTTCACCACAAATATAGCCTAAAACTAAAATTAGGGACCAATTTGACAATTTGAAAGTGGAGAAATTTGAGAGTCAAGTGACCAATTTCACCATAAAAATATAGCATAAAACCGAAATTAGGGACTAATTTGACAATTTGAAAGTGGAGAAATTTGAGAGTCTAATGATCAATTTCACAATTTTACCATAGAAATAAATATGGGTCAATTTCGGCTAAAAGTTAATTCTTAGAAACTAAAATGAACAAAAATATCAACATATTGAAATTATTAGACTAAATTACAAAAATTAGAAATATATAGGAGTCAATTTCAGCTAAAAGTAAAATTTTAAGGAATAAATATCACCCTGGGGTGGGGATTGATATATCCGAAGTCCAAACCGCGGGGATACTTGTGACTAAATTGAATTAAACTAAAATTTAAAAGTAAATATTAGGAATAAAATGTAACATTTTAAACGCAAGAGGGCCTAAATGGTAATTAATCTATAACCTAAATAATAGGCGGGCAACGACTGCAATTAAAAAGGTGGGTTGATTCCTCTTAAGGTGATAGTTTAAAAATAATGAAATAAAATGTCGAATTAGGGTCAATTAAGTCCTTGAATAAAATGTTGTCTAAACTGGAATCTTAATTAAAAATTCACAATTAAATATGCCCCTTAATTAAAAAGACATCTTAATTGAATTATTATTTAAAAATTTTATAATCAAATTTTAGGAGCTTATTTGATCGCGAATTTTCAAATACTCAATTGAGACAACATTTAAATCATGAGCTTACTTGATTATTGTCTAATTCGACAGGGAAAATTTATTATATAAGCCTTGAAATAAATATAAGTTTAAAGTAGTTTTTAATATAATTTCAATATAGTTAAATTTTCATTATTTAATAAAAAAGATTGACACTTCTCATTCCCAAATATGATTTAAAAAAAAAAATCAAGCTTGTCGAAAAAAAAATCAAGCTTATATCATTGAGACCGCTCTTTAAATTCTGTTACCATATAAATTACATAAAATTTCAAATTGAAGTCCAAAATTTAAAACCTAAGATTTCAATTTCTAAGAAAATTAGAGTTTCTTGAGGAAAAATAAATTATGTGAACCAAACTAAACTTTAAGCTTTGATTCATGAGCCAATGTAAAATTTTTAAAGTTTTATATATTTTTTGAATTTTTGGATGGGGGAAATGGATATATATATGCAGTGGCGGAACTTGGAGTAAAAGTTTGAGGGGGCAACTTAAATTAAAAAAAATAGAGGCTTAAACGAAAATTTTTAAAAATTTTGAGGGTTTAACTAAATTTTTTTATAATTTTGAGAGATTTAACAAAAAAATTAAAATTTTTAGAGAGAATTTAATTAAAAATATTCAAAATTTTGAAGTTTAATATGATTTGTTTAAAAATCTTGAGGGGGCCAAATTAAAATTTTTAAAAATTTTAGGGGGAAATTTTGAATTTCCCAAAATTGTGGAAGGGTCGTGACCCCCACTGGTCCTTTAAAGGATCAACCTTTGTATATATGGTTTAAGATCCACTTACACAGTGTAAAAAATTTTAAGTTTTACACATTTTTTGGTTCGTTGGATGGGAGAAATTGATGGATACGATTAACTCCTTGCTTTTTTCCCATGTGATAATCTTCACATATTCTACTGTTAATCTCAGCTATTTGTTTCACTCATCCAACGATCCAAAAAACGTGTAAAACTTAAAAACTTTTACACAGTGTAACAATATCCTAAGATAAGGTCCTCTTACATCATATAAAATTTGAAAGTTTTACCCTTTTTGGACCGTTGGATGAAGGTAAATGAATGATTGAGATTAACAGTAGGAAATGGAAAAATTATCACAGAAAAAAGGAAATAATTCTAGTATTTTATTTACCCTCGTTCAACGGTTCAAATAAGGGATAAAAATAATTGAGTTTTACGTATATATATATATAGGGTTAGGATCCACATACTCCGTGTAAAACCCAATTACTTTCACATTAATTCATGATTATTGGATGGGTGAAATGGATGAAAACGCTTCTTTTTTTCTCCTTACAATCTCATTATTTTCAACTTTTAATCTCATTCATTCATTTCACCCATTAGATGAAATGGGAAAAAATATTTGTTTCGGATCGGGTCAGGTTAAGAGAGAGTTTTAATCATAAAGTTAAATCAGATTCGAGTCGAATGAAAACTCAATGCATGTTAAGTCGGGTCAGATTTAGATTGGCCAAAAATCTAACCCAACCCTTGCTCATCCCTACATGGATTGTACATCTAAGGGGTGTAAAACGAGCTAAGTCGAGCCCGAGTAATACTTCAATTCATTAAGAACTTGAATCAAACTTTAACCAAATCAAACTCAAATAATTTACGATATACCTCGTCTCATTTACAGCCTAATTGTATCACCGTCCTAAAGTTTCCGTCTTTCAAAGTCTAGGAATTTAAAATGTTAACATTGGTGTATTACAATCGGAGGGTCAAACATCAAAATGTAGGGGCCGTTGCCTACCTAGCTCCATAACTCCCACTTGGATGGAAGTACACACAATTTCGCATGCCAAAAGCATGGTTGTTTTTAATTGGACGGACAAAGAAATTGAATTGACCAATAATGTCATTTGTACTATATGTATTTGATAAATTATTAATAAATACATATACAAGTTTCAAAAATTATTTATAAATAATTTTATTTAGGGTTAAATTTTACGTCGATGTTATTTTAATTTTTAAATAATATTTTCGTTCAATTTAGTTCTTAAACTTTTATTTTGTGAAGCTAACATTCTATCTTTGTTGAAAAAAATACATGTCACTCTAAAAGTGTATTACGTGACAAGTAATATATATTAAATTTAATATTTTTCGGAAAAAAATTAAAATCTAAAAATAACTATTTTTAAAATTATATTTGATATTTTAAATACATAGATTCAAAAGGAAAAAAATAAAAAAAAAACTCCCAAAAAGTTTAAGGAATTATGAATTTAAAATCGAGGGTTTTACAATTTTTTATATTTTATTCAATTTGATGGGTTTTTCATGCACAAAATATAGATTAAAATTTTCAAATTCAATAAAGTAGAAGGTTCAGACAATTCTTGGTTTGAGAAAATATTTTCTTGGATTCTTGCTTTTTATTGTGGTTGTTTTAAAAGTTTTTTAATAAAAGTGTGAAGTTTTTCAAAATTTAATATAAATCGTGTACCACATTTGTATTTTCTGGAATGTCGGATGTTTTTCTTTGTAATGAAAAATTAGAGTGAGCGAACATGTTTCATGGAATGAAAGTTTAATGGTTAAAAAAAATCAGATACCAAAATGATAATTAGATACAAGATTTTGTTTAGTCCCTGCTAAATGGTAAAATTGTTGTTTAGTCCCTCCTAAATGGTAAGCTTGTTGTTTACCCCCTTTAAAAAGTAACATTTTAAATAGGTACAATGATAAATTGTAGTTTGACTCTCAAAGAAATGATAATTTTATAATTTAGTCCCCTTAAAAAATATAAACTTTTAATTAATACAATATTAAACCTTCATTTTGGACCCTTAAAAAGTTTAAATTTAACTTTGCCCCCTCAAAAAAGTTTTTCCTAGCTTCATCCCGGTTTGCCTTGCTCACCCTAAGATAAAAAGAGGAATGGGGTTTAGACTTTGAAGCTTTTTATTGGTGTAATATTTTAATTATTAAATTAGCCAATGTATTTTTAACTACGTTTAAACGTTAATTATATGAAAACGCTCGTGAAATTTATTTAAAAAGGCATTAGCATTATTTAAACGTTGCTTGTGAAATTAATTTTTTATTAATAATGTAGTAAATGATGAGGATCAAATCCTGTTAATGTCAATTTAGCTTTGACATGAAAATATGCTCATGAAATTTATTTTAAAAGACATTGGCATTAAACTTTGCTCTTTTTCGTTTAGGGTTTTGTAGCAACCCTATTTATCTATCGAGCACCGCAAGTTTTATTTTTTTCATTGTATTTAGTCGGTGGCAGTACTAGTTTTGATGTTGGTTGTCGACCGTCGTTGGATATGTTTTTTTTAATTTCTTTTTTAATAAAAATAACTCTACTCTTGTGGCATGTTTTCTTGCCTTCATGCTACGTTTTTCTATGTCTTTTGGTATGTTTATTCTTTTTCTTCGGTCGTTTGATCGTTCTTTTATTTTATGTTTTTTTCTCAGGGTTGAATTTGATGACGCCACAACTGATCAAGATGACGCTTATTTGTAATCCTGCTGATTTTTCCTGCTCCTGAACCTCGAATTAAATTTGGATACACGGTTTGCGCTCGTAGATAGTTTCTCATGACACTCGGCCCTGATTTGCAATTCTTGGTGGTTTTCAATAGCTTAATCCTCTTTTGTGGTTCATTTGTCGATGCAGTCAGATTTGTTCGTATCTATTTTTTATCCGAGTCTTTTAGATGAGTTTTTAACCTTTTTCATGTATGGTCATTGTATGATCTAAAGTGGCTAGTTTTAGGAAAATGTCCAAATTATGTATTTAGTTTACGATGATAGTTGTAAACCCTTATTGTAATTTTGGGTCGTTTAATAAAACTAGCAGCTTCTATTAAAAAAAGACATTGGCATTGTTTAAAAAATGAAAATACTTTAATAAACAAGCTTGTGTAAAACTTTTAATTTTAGGGTTCAGGGTTTTAGGTTAGGGCTTAAAGTTCAGGGGTTTAGTGTGTAGAGTGTAAAATTTAACGTTTATGTTTATAATTTAGAGTTTAAGGTTTAGGTTTTAGGGTGCTAGAGTTTGGGAATTAAGTTTTAAATTTTATAGAATAGTTGTATAAAATTTTTTATACAGCTCGTGTATCAAAATATAACCATATAACTTTTTTTAAGAAATTTAAAATTAAATTATTCAGTACTAAATGCCAGTTATTTTCACCGACCAACATATTTTAAGTTATATTTTTAACATCAACAAAATACTGAAATTTTCACTAAAATGATTGAAAAATGAATAATGAAAATGTCGATTTACAAATAGGGGGGACGGTGATGAGCTAGAGTTCCTAAATTTTTAAAAATTAGCATTAAGTCTTTCAAAATTAAAAAAAATAATTTCATCTCTTAAAAATTTTAAATTATTTTATTGTGTTTCAAAAATTTTGAATATTTACAAGTAAGTTTTCTCTCAAAATTTTTAAAAGTTTTTATTAAAATTATTTTTAAAATAGTTAGACTTTCAACTTTTTTAAAAAATAAATTAAAAAGCTTCAATTTTAAAAAAAAAAGTTAATTTAAACTTTTAAAATTTTTGAAATTTTTTGATTTTTTTGTAAAAATCTATTGTTGTATAGGAGTGAGTAAAACTTGTCTAGACTTGAAAAAACTAAATTATTTGACTCAACGTGAAAAACTCAACTCGTAATTTTATAAACCCGTCACAAAAAATTTAAATAAAGTTTGAGTTGTAAAATAAAAATTCGAATAACTCAAAAAATTTTAATAATTAGTGGATCAATTTTTAATTTCTAGCCGAATCCCTCAATTCAACGTAATATATATACCACACATGTAAAATATGAAAAATCTATATGTATTTTATATAAATATAAAAGCCGTTTAGATTAAAATTATATGTACTATAATATTATAATAATTACAATTAGATTTGTACAGAATATAAAAAATTTGACTTACTCAAAAAAATTTAAATAAAATTTAAATTATAAAATAAAATTTATAAATTTAATTAAGTTAAAATTTTTAACTCGACTCAATTAAAGACTCTCAATATTAATGTATACATACGATCCACGTACTTTGATTATGAGGGTGAGATTGTTTTATGGAGACCATTTAAACTAGAGAGAAATTGGATGTGATGCGAACCCCGAGGCGACGCGGCGACCACAAATTCAAGTAGAAAGCTTATGAAAATCAAAGACAAAAGCTAGAAGCAAGAGAAAAAAATGGCTTTGTTTGTCTGTTGTATTGTAACCCTATAAATTAAGCCACAACTTGTTTAGCTAAAATATTGGAAAGAAAATGTGAATATTCGATCGAATTAAATAAAAAAATTGATTTTATTAAATTGATGAGTTTTATTTTAAACATAAAATTTTATTTTAAGTTTTTTCAATTTAAGTCAAGTTTATGATATTAGAGTCTAGGTAAGTTTAGTCGAATTGTTCAAGCTTTTGTTCAAATATAATTATAAATATTTATAATATTATGATAGTAATTAGCTCAAATTTAAACTACTTTCTCTCTCTATATATATATATCTATATATATATTTCTTCATAAATTTTTTATATGTGATGTACTATATCAAGTAGAGTTGGGGGTTTAACTCAAACTTGAAAATCAATCTATTAATTACTACAAATTTTGAGTTATTCGAAGTTTTATTTTATAACCAAAATTTATTTGAAATTTTTCAGTCAAATTTGTGAAACTACAATTCTAGTCAAGTCGAGTCGAGTTTTGTTTACTTCTAATTAAATGTGTACAGAATCAATTAAGTATTTATATTTAAGAATAAAAAATATAAAGATAATATTTAATAAAAAAAAACTTAAAATGTCATTATGCCAAAATTTGTTTTTGACAAAGCCTAATTCTAATCTTAATCTTACCTAAAGGGGATGTGAAGGGGAAAATCTAGAGGAATGAGTGCCCCTTGTGAGTCTAGAACTCATGACCTAAAGAAAATAAAAAAATAAAGGTGGACAACTTAGTTAACCGATTAAACGTGCTTTCTCCATTATGTCAAAATTTTTGAAAAGAACCATAACCACTCTTAGAGTATCATGGTCCAATACATACATAGATAAAAATATAATTTAAATGCAATAAATCGAAACAATATTTTAAAATGTATAAAAATTTAATTTTATTATAATATGATAAAATACATAAATATGATATAAATACAACTCTATCTGATAGGCTCGATGTACTTCCACCGTTAGTGCTAAGAGGATTGAAATTACTTCCCGAATAAATTGGCTAAAATCGAAAAATAATGGACAATATTGCACGATGATTTTAGAGTAATTCGACTACCCAACCGAGTTTACATCCACTACCTTAACACGTCACTAAAGATTTTTCAATTCACTACTATGAATTCTTCTTTTTTTCCCGGTTCAAGGGGTAACCTTTACAACTCTATCTTTTCAATGGCTAAGATAGAATCACTCTAGTTTTTTCCTTAGGCTAAACTAGAACATCTCCCTTTTACAAGGTAGTGTAAACAATGAAAATCTCACAAGGTAAGTGTTTACAAAAATTAAACTCACAAGGGTGTAAAGAATAATATAATAAAAAAACACTCTCTATATAATACATACAAGAGAAATGAAGAATAAAAGACTTAAATGCTATTTCTCATGATCACGAAGCTTGGATATGTTCTCTAACCATCTTCAAATGTCTCAAGCTATAGTGTGGAATGATATTCTAGCCATTTATGACCGTTGCGATATTTTAGAGTCGTTGGAAGCCATTAAAATCGAGCATTAAATGTTCACATGCACAGAGATTTCGAAACCATTGCAGGGGTTTCAAAACCATTAGGGTTTTCAAATGAAAACTAGTCATTATACGGCCGTTGCACGATCCTGGTACAGAAATTAGGAATGGGGTTTCGAAATCTATTTCCCAAGTTTAGTTTTCAGGCTTTACTGTCTCATTAGTTTCGAAACCATTTACAAGAATTTCGAAACATGCATTAAAAACTTGTACAACTGGCTAAAAATTGACTTTAAAAAATATATTCGATATAAGAATAAAGTTAAAATATTTTAAACATATTTTTCAAGCTTTGTGGACTTTAAAATATTTGTACAATATTTGAATTTAATTTAAAAATATTTTTCACTTTATTATTTTAAAATAAACATCTCAACATTACCCATTGTACAACCACCCAGTTCTTTTAATTAATTTTTTTGAAGAAAGAAGAAGAAGATTCGTATTTATCCAGTTTTGTCCATTTATTACCAAACATTTGGCAAATTCCCTGTCTGGATTTTGATTCAGCCATATGTCTAAACTCTTATCAGTTACGGTAAGAAAACAAGATAAACATGAATGATTGTAACTGTAAGAATGTTTAACTCCACATTCTTTTACGTAGATATTCTCAAGGATAAAATAAAATAAAATAAAATAATATCCTGAAATTTCATAACGCTTTCTCTTTTATATTTATTTCGTTACCATATCAAATATTTTACTAATTCATGAAATTAATTTAAATATTAATTTACGAGTAAAGGTTGGTCAAGCAACTTATCTTTATTTTTTAATATTTTTAAGTCACGTGTTCTAGACCTAATAGAAACACTCTCATTATTTCTTCTAGAGTACCCTTGCACTTTTTCTTCCCTCTAAGTAGGATTACGTTTAAGATTTGTCAAAAAAATATTAATTTACAAAATAATAATGTAAATATATATTATTATTTGATTCTACATAAAATTACACCTCATTCGAATATCATATATTATTTTTTAATAATTGATGTGATTATATACTAGTATGTGTTATTTATTTTTATTCTTTTAAAAGTAGACATATTGTACAGACAAACTATTCAAACTTGAGTTTTCAATATTGTTTTTTTAATTTTATGCACGTGTATTTATAAGGATTTATATTCAATATAAGTTTTCACAAACGTCTTAGTTTTAGGAGATTTACAAAATAATAATTTTAGCTAGAATTTAGTGTTTACATTTAGAATTTAAGGTTTAGAGATTATAGTTTAAGGTTTAAGATAATATGATTAGATATTTAATTTTTAACTTATAAATCTTAAATTATAGTTATAATCTTTAAACTCTAAACATCTAAATTAAAATGTTTAAATTGAATCTCCAAATCTTAAAATTAAGGAGTTGTGGAATTTTTTTTTTCACAGCCACCCTATGAAATAATGACCCTATTTATATATATATATATATATATATATATATGTATGTGTATGTATGTGGAGTAATTATTATAAATATACTGGCAGTGTGTATATGAGACCGCGTTCATTAGGGGCCTACGGCAATCCTGGGAACACTACTCTCCACCGCTTATCACCAAATCCTTATCCTGCGTCTCTTCTCATCACTTTCTTGTCTTCTTTCCCTCTCTCTGCACAACAATCCCCATAATCTTTTCATCTCCTTCACTCTCTTTCACCTTCAATTTTGGTGGTTCTGTTGCTCTATTCTTCGAAAGGTTAAACTCTTCCAAACAAAACCCTCGAGAAAATCTCTGCGCTTAACGCTCCACTTTTGGAGTCACTCGAGGGATATTCTCGATGGGTTTGGTCTCAGTTTTCTGGGGATTTTGAGGGAGCTAATGGTTTTCATAGCTCCTTTATGGGCTGCTGTGATTGTTGGGGTTTTAGTTGGTTGGGTTTGGAAGCCTAAATGGGCGAATTTGTTCACGGAAGATTCAACTGCTTCGTCTTCGGAGTCTAATTCTACAGGTTTTGGTTCGATTCCGAGCTTGAATTTGGTGAAGTTTCAGTTGCCCAGTTGTATCTCTTGGAGTTCTGATGATGGGGCTGAAAAGGACTCTTTCCCTTCGTCTCCCACTCTTCATTCCAATTGCAGGTTTGCAACTTCATAATTTGCCTCATTTTGAACTGTGATGTGTTTGAATTTCGCAACAGCTAATGTTTGTGTAATTCTGCAGTTCATCGCAGAGTGGGAAGGAAAATCTGGGTTTTGTGACAGATGAGGATTTAGAGCATTTGTTTAAGTTAACTGAAGAAAAAGATGGAGGTCCTGCTTGGATTCATATGATGGATAAGTCGACGCCGACCATGGTCTATCAGGCTTGGCAAAGAGATCTCGAGGTATATTTAGAACGGTGCTAGTTGTTTTGGAATTCATTTGATGTGTTGAATTATGGTATTGTTGTTTGTTAGATTGGTCCTACGCAGTACCGTAGCCGGACTGTTTTCGATGATGCCACTCCTGAGATAGTGAGGGATTTCTTTTGGGATGACGAGTTCCGAGCGAAATCAAAGTGGGACGAAATGCTTCTTAGAGCTGAAACTCTGGAGTCGGCTCCCACTGATGGGACCATGGTGGTTCAATGGGTTCGCAAGGTTCGTAAAATGTTCTTGTCGTTGATATTCATTGTTTGTAACATTGTTTTGTAACTTGTTCTTCGGTTTGCAGTTTCCATTCTTCTGTAGTGACAGAGAGTATCTGATAGGTCGTCGGATTTGGGCGTCTGGGCAGACATATTACTGTGTTACAAAGGTAAATATCATTTCCATTCCCTGGTTTCAGCTTTGTTTAAAAGTCCAGAAGTTAACAAGTCTCTCCCAACTTTCCCCTTTATTATTAATCTGTTTTCCTACTGCATTCATAGTGAGAAATAACTCGGTTGCAACCGGCATTTAGATAAAATATTAGTGGGAACAGGGAACAATATACCTTTTAGGTTGGAGTAAATCTGATAATCGCTTAGCTGAATTGACATTTAACTCGAGTCTTAGTGCCTAATAATAGACCGATGACTATAAGTCTACAACACTTCATGACATGCATCATTTTGGTAAATTTGTTTTGTATAGCTTTTGAAGTGCAGAAGCTAACTTCTTATCTTGTTTCGCCCCACTTCAGGGAGTACCGTATCCCTCTGTTCCTAGAAAAAGCAAACCTAGACGCGTTGATTTGTACTTTTCAAGTTGGCGCATTCGTGCAGGTAATGGACCTTTTGTCCTGACTTTTATTTTGAAATCGTTTTTCATTTTCTTTCCTGTGCTTTTAGAAGGTTTGAGACATGTATTTTCTGTGAAGAACGGAAATTGGTTTTGGTATTGGCTTGGTACACTCGATTAAGAAAAAGTAGAATGCCATATTGTGTTTCGAGCTAATATAATATCTTTAAATAATTTGCATGTGGTACGTTTCAAACAGTTGAATCAAGGGAAGGGGATGGACAGCTGAGTGCGTGCGAGGTGTTACTTTTTCATCATGAAAATATGGGAATACCATGGGAAATTGCAAAGCTCGGAGTCAAGCTAGGCATGTGGGGAACCGTTAGGAGAATCGACCCTGGCTTACGTGAGTACCAGAAGGAAAGAGCATCCGGAGCACCCCTATCCCATTGTGCTTCCATGGCTCATATAAACACCGAGGTAACCACAGACTACCTAAGATCCTTGGAAAGCCACGATAACGATTCATCAGAGCTCGAAACACATAATTCACCTGGGAAACCTTCAGGGAAGAATAACTTTCCCAAACTTGTAGTAGTCGGCGGGGCCATCGCCGTTGCCTGTATTCTTGATCGAGGGTTCTTGACCAAAGCTGTTATATTCGGGGTAGCGCGAAGGTTCGCGAAAATAGGAAGAAGGTTATAATCCCGAATAGTTTTGTACATCATCCCAAGGATATACCCGCAACCAGCAAAGCAGATTGCCATTGCAATGAAGTGAGATGTTCCATGGATGAATCTTCTCACTTTCCTGCTTCTAAAAGGATCGAAGTTCGGAGATTATATTAGGTTTCCATAGTAATCGGGCCATATAGGAAACTCAGAATCCGGCAAAATAGAATCGATAAGATAAATGGATTTTTCGAGAAAACGATCTCATAGCTCATCTATTGCATTATATATGTTTTCTTTAGTCCTTGATTCATTGTGGTCTTCAAATGCTATATGAATGGTTACATTTGAAATATTACGTAAAACAGAATATTTTGAATTTGACCACATGTTACAAGGTATAACACGTGGCCTTTTTCTAGTGGCTACAGAGCTTGGGATACCGTAGACTCGACGTGGCACAGAAGGCAAGCACAAATTATTTGAAATCTTAAAAAAAAACTGTGCTTAAATTGAGGCATGTAGGGCAAATTAGTATAAAAAGGTAATGGAAGAAGAAATATACGAAAGGGGAAGGGAGAGTTGACGGAAAACCGAGAGAACTGGTGGGAGAGATCCGTCAAAGTTTCGTCGGATTTCGTCCATTTGTCGTCGGAATTTCGGAAGCTCTCTCTCTCCATCCAAACTTTTAAACGCCGGAATAGAAAGGAATATCGGAAAAAACATGAAGGGATCTGGACGTCTTGTTGCGACCGTGCTCGCTGCTTCAACGGTGGCTCTCTCCTCATCTTCCTCCGTCATTCCTCCTACCTCTTCCAATCAGGTATTTTTCGTTTTCATTAAAAGAAAAATAGAAAATCTCATTAAATGTTCAACTGATATTCTTTTCAATTGCTGATTAGTTCAATAAATTTCAATCTGAAAACTTTGCCTGCTTCAATCTATCGTTTCTAGATCTAGATTTGCATTTTCTTTATTCTATTAATTCACGGTTCAATCTACGAATTCAATATATGTTTTGAAAATTCTAGATCTTTAGATTGTATATGGATCATGTAGGGGACAATTAACGGTGCGTCGAGCAGTTTGACGTCGTCGGGACGGGAGAAATTTGCGCCGCGATTTGATGGATTGAGATTCATAGAGACATTGATCACGGCTCACAGATAGGGAATTTTCCCTTTTCCCCCCCTTAATTTTATTAATTTCCTGTCGTTTTTCGTCGGCTTATTTTTACAATTTCTGTTGGATTGCTTTTGACGGTGAAATTAAAAATCCTAATTCCTTGTGTTTAGTTGACGTGAAAATATCAAAATCGATTTAATTTCCAAATATTTTTGTTTAATTTCTCCTTCTAATGCTTTTAGTTGTGGGTTGAATTAATTCATCAAATTGCGAACTTCATCGGTACTTTCAAACTCGAACAATTAATTTTGTGTTCATATATATACAATTTGCTAAGGCACAAATCAATCGTGCGTTTTGATACACGATTATCTCATTTTACGGGTCATTCTTTTTTCAATCCATCAAGTGGGGCTAACATAAGAATCGAAAAGTCAATAATTTGGAAAACCTGAAATTTAGATAGCAATATTTGATTAGATAATCACCATTGACAGGAACTAAGGTGCATGGAGAAATAACCACTTCTAGGGAGAGGAGGAGGTGAACAAAGCATGTAACATGAATAATTTTGGGATTCAACTTATGATGACTGGTGGCAACAAGTGGTGACTGTGGATGTTTGTCGGTGACGAAAGATTTGAAGAAATTTAAGAGATCAAATTGATATTTTATCTAAAATTTTAAAGATTAAATTGATATTTCATTTAAAGTTAAATGGACAGATAAGTATTCTATCTAAAGTTCAGATATCAAATCAAAATTTAATTCTTTTTACTAACATATCACATTATCAAAACTAACGGTCTTTAATGTCTAGTGAATCAGTGATCAATTATTTTTGTTTAACTATTGTTATCTAACTTATTGGTCGACTAATCCAAATTGAACTTGCAGAGGTCCATTCTGGGAGCGACACTCTCAACCCAGTTTTTTTATTCACATTATCAAAATTTGAGCCCATGACCTTGCTTAAGAGACCTAGCGTCTCATCATGCCCGTTAAACTAATTAATTGTTGGTTTAGTGATCTCAATATTACTTTTTTATATTTGGTGAGTAAAAACGAACACTTATAGAACATAAATGATCAACGTTGTAGTTTATCTTTTTATTTTTGTATTATACTTTTTATCAAATTTTAATATTAAGATTTTATAAATAAGTATAAAAATGTAATTATAATGACTAGTATCTTGAGTCAATAAATTCTAAAATAAAAATTGACCAAGCAATTTGTTTTCCTTTTTGAGAAATTACGAGACAAAATTAAAATTGAGATTTTTCAGTTGCTCTTCCGATTTTAGGGATTCGTCCTAACTAATCTGGATCGACCCGTGTTGCATATCTAGCTTTGGTGAATGAGTCCCCAGCGAGAATTTTTATACCCAACTTCTTGAACTCGAGACCTGCTTAAGCGATATCAAGCTGCTTACCACTTGGATTAACCCCGTTAGTAAAATTGAGATTTTTTTAAAACTTAGTTTATATAATATTTATACTACTAAATTCTTTCTCTTTATAAGTTAAAGGATATTAAAATACTGGGTTAAAAGAAAGTTAGTCTAGCCTGCGGGATGATACGCTAGACCTTGTTTAAGACTCGTTTAGTTATAGAGAATAAAGTTTCTTTTTATTTTTATTTTTTTTGAAAAATAGAAAACGGTGAAGAAAACGTGTTTGGTTGTAAAATTAAAAACTAATTTTAAAAAAATAAAAACAAAAATAAGTGAAGATGTGAAAAACATAAAAAAAGATATTTTATTCTTTTTTATTGAAAATGTTTTTGGAAATTGAAAATTATGAAAATAAGGGTTTTTTAATTTTAATCCGGGATCGAATCCTTCTAATGCTATTTTTTTTAAAATTTTGGTTTATTATATTTTATTTATTAAATAATAATAATAATAATAATATTTTTCTAACTATATTTTATTTTAATTATTTAATAATTATTTTTTATTTCTATTTTGAAAAGTTAGACGCTAAACACATTTTGACTATTTTCATACTTTGAAAACAAGTTTTCATCCATATTAACAAAACATGTTTTTTAATTTTTAGAAAACTTCAAATAAAAATTATTTTTTAAAAAATAAAAATAAAAAAAAATATTTTTTACAGTCAAACGTAACCGGGATTTTGTTAATGTTTATAATAGAAACATTTTAGCCTCATACGGAGATATCGTTCCATAGGTGGAGAGGCATTTGAAAGGCAGTGGCTATTCAGCGAGAACAAAAGGCCATGAAAGGTTCTTTGCTAATTTGCTTTTATTTATTACAACATTTAGCTCCTAAATTCGGTAAATTCTCTTAATTTAGTCCCTATTTTTTTCATATTGGTCCTGAAATCCGATAACTTTTTTTTCCAACTTAGTTCATTTCTTTTGGATAATGAGGTGGTGTAATCTCACGATGCCACAACTTCGAAATGACAAAATTCAAGTTTTCGGGCCAAGTTAAAAGAAAGTTGTCAAATTTCAGGATCAACATGAAAAGAAAAGTTTAGGGATAAGATTAAAAATAGTACAAAATTCAAGGACTAAAAAATAACTTGTCATGATAATCATTCCAAAACAAATACGACAAATACATCAGCATTTTTGTTAAAGAAAATTATAATTGAAAAGTCCATTGAATTGTGTCCAGAAATGGACCCAAAAGATCTGCTCAACACTGCAAATTTCCAACCCCTCGTCTCACTTCACCTTCTTCACATGCCAACTTAATGAGTGAATGCTGTTCCCCCCCCCCCCCCCAAAAAAAAAAAAAAAAACTTCCTTTATCAAAACATGTGTACTGAAAAACGAATATTTGAATAAATATTCTATTATTTCATTATTATTATTATTATTATTATTATTATTATATATATATATATATATTTATTAAATGATCTTCGCCTCATATTTTTGAATTTTAGAATTTTAAGGAAATTATAATATGTATATATACAGAATTTTCTTAGTTTTTAGTGGGTAAACAAATATATCTTCCACGACCTCTTTGAATTTTAGTTGACGTTAGATTTTGAATGAAATAAGTTAGGTTAGATAATCATTTATATAATGATTTTTTATAATATTTTAATTTAAATTAATCAATTAATAAATCAAATATCGATGATTATACCTACAAAATTTAGAGTGAGATATAGAGAGGTTGTAAGCTTTTTTTTTTCTTTTGAAAATTGAAATTAAAATATCAACTAAAATCATATTCAAAAAGAAAACTGATTTTTAAACACATAAAACGGGTAAAAAACAAAATTGGTCACTAAACTATTTATATTTTCTATTTTAGTCACCAAACTATTATTTTTGGCAAAATAGTCACTAACTTTATGTTTTTTCCTATTTTGGTCACTAATGTTACTTTTTTTTCCTGTTTTGGTCACCAATCTATTGATTCTTTCCTGTTTCAAATCACCAAACTATTTTATTCTCATGAGTTCTTTACCGGTGGGTGACCAAAATAAGAAACAATCGTAATTTTAGTGATGGTTTTGTCAAAATAATAGTTTAGTGACCAATGATGTTTATCCTAAAAAAAACTCAAAAATGAGGGTCCAATCAGTTGGATTCAGGGTTAGGAAAGAAAATTATTATATGGAGGTGGACCCCATTGTTAAGGACGATATTGCATCAACCACAAGATTTCAATATGCGGTGTCGTTTACTACCTCTGTTACAACTTGAAAAAAGTAAGGGTTCAATTCTTCTATCAGTCCTTGTACTACGAAAAAGTTATAGATTTAATTATTATACTCTAATTTGATCATTTCCAGATTTATATTTTTTAAATTTTGAATTTTCAATCTTGAACTCAACGGTAGCTATGAGATCTGTTAATTCAAATTCTACTAGCAATCTTTGTATTATGCATAAGTTGTAGATTTAATTCATGTTCTTCAATTTGATAATTTTATGTTCTTATATTTTAGTTTTACAAGGACTTATGAATATAACAACAACTAATAGGCCTGCAAACGAACACGAACGAGTGTATGCTCATGTTCGTTCGTTTAATTTTAACCGAACAAATGAACGAACATGAACAACTAAACGAACATAATTTCTTGTTCGTGTTCGTTCGTTAAAATAATAAACGAACGCAAACGAACATTGCGTATTGTTTAATTTTTTTCTTAAGAAGTATGAAGTCCCGTACATTGAGTATTGTTTAATTTTTTCTTTTTACTTCATATTCTTAATCTATGTTTTTTTATTTTTTTAAAATATAATACTTTTGTTATTAAAAGTAATAAATATAAATGGACATATGTGAATAAATTTAAACGAACGTGTTACCGAACGTTCACGAACGTAAATGAAGGAACAAGCCATTTGTTCATGTTCGTTCATTTAAATAAATGAACAGAAAATCTTGTTCATGTTCGTTCGTTTAATAAATAAACGATCATAAACGAACTTCCCTCCGAACAGTTCATAAACGGTTCGTTGAACTTTCAATTCGTTTACAACCCTAAGGACTAATAATGTGAATAGAGTACATCAAATTATGCTATTAGTCATTGTATTATGAGTAAGTTAGAAATTTAATTAATTTTCTCTAATTCGATCATTTTAAATTCTTGAAATTTGGTTGCAAAAAGTACAAGAATTAAGAATGATCGAATCAGAGTACATAGACTAAACTCACAATTTACGTATAGTAAAAGGACTAGTGGCAGAAATAGACCATAAGAAAAAGAGAAGAAAAGAAAAACGTATTTATTTGATTTATTAAGCTCGCATTTCAAACAGGGGAATTACAAGTTGAGACCGCTTATTTCCAGTATATTATTGATTCCGCGGGCCCCACTTTACACGTGGGAAATATGATCTCGAGGCTCACAGACAAAGCGAGTATATTCAACCATTCTTGTGAGACCACGTGTAATTGCATGTCAGCCATGAATTCTCCTACAAATTGGCTGCTCCTGGGAGAAATTCATTTGACCAACTTCAAAGTCCCTAACCAGTTTTCTGGGATTCTTTGAAGTGCACTGGTGAGTTAATCATTGCATGCATTTTTCTAACTGATTCTGTTAATGGATTCCATTGAACCAGTTTCCTATGTTTTGAATTTGAGACATGTTTGATGTTTTCAGTTGATCTTCACCAGAACCAAAGCAATGGCGACAGTTACGGCTTCTCACTTTGTTTCGAGAACTTCCCATAGAGCAGAAACCAAGGCCAACCTGGGTCAGATTGGGTTGAGGAACCAACCCATGTCTCACAATGGTTTGAGGTCTGTGAACAAACTAGACAAGTTGCAGATGAGGACTAATGCAAAGGCTGTAAAAGAAGCTCACCCAACTGCAAACCACAAGCTTTCTGGGAAAATTGTTTGTGGAACAGGGATGAATATTGTCTTTGTGGGAGCCGAGGTTGGTCCATGGAGCAAAACCGGTGGACTCGGTGATGTTCTTGGTGGACTTCCTCCTGCAATGGCTGTAAGTATTGAGATTTACAAGCAATACTGCGTATAAATTTTTTTGTTTCATTTTGTTTGTCAAGTGTTTGATGTTATTCCCCGTTGATTAGGCCAAAGGACATCGTGTTATGACGGTTTCTCCTCGGTATGACCAGTACAAGGATGCATGGGACACTTGTGTCTTAGTTGAGGTAAGGTTTCCCAAATCATGTTTTTTTGTTCTTTTTGCATGGTTCAAAGTGAATTCGAAGCTAGTTATGTGTTTCGAATATTCAGCTGAAAGTTGGGGACATAACTGTGACTGTCCGGTTCTTCCACTGCTACAAACGGGGAGTTGATCGTGTCTTTGTCGATCACCCTATGTTCCTTGAGAAGGTTTGGAATTGGAACTGTCATTTCTTTATCAAAGATTGAATTAGTTATGCTATTTGCAATAACTTTGCTTCTTTTTTTTGATGATTCAGGTATGGGGCAAAACAGGATCCAAAATCTACGGCCCTAAGGCCGGTACGGACTACAAGGACAATCAATTGCGATTCAGCTTGTTGTGTCTGGTAAATTTTCTCAAGTGTAATAGCGTCTCTTTCGAATTCTAATCAATGTATGAACCTGGACCTGAGCTTAATTATTTTATGCAGTCACCTTTGCAGTTCGAATCTCACCATTTCTAAACATCTTCTAAAGAATCAGCTTAGTATAACATGTTTTATGTGAATAAACTGAAGGAAAAGCGGTTACTACTCATCAAGCTGTACAATTTGCATAATTTCGTGTCAATTCCCATGTTCATGCCGGTTCATGAGTCCGAATTACAGCCTACTTGTTGAACCGAATTACGGTTCATGATATCAATCAAGCTAAGTTAGTATACTTTCATCATTTGCAGGCTGCTCTGGAGGCACCAAGAGTTCTGAATTTAAATAGCAACAAATATTTCTCGGGACCTATGGTATGGCATCTTCTTCTTTAAGACTTAACCTTTGAAGTTAAAACTCTATTTTCATGAAATAATGGTTCGGCATCATCTGCAGGAGAAGATGTTGTTTTCGTTGCCAATGATTGGCACACCGCTCTTCTTCCATGCTACTTGAAAAGCATGTATCAATCGAGGGGCATCTATATGGATGCCAAGGTATGACGGCCTCTTTTCGAAATGAAACCGGAAAATTTGGACATGCAGGAGCTTAGAACTTAACAGTGTGTATACAAATAACATTTGCAGGTTGCCTTTTGCATCCACAACATAGCCTATCAGGGAAGATTTGCCTTTGCCGATTTCGCACTTCTCAATTTGCCTGATCGATTCAAGAGTTCGTTTGACTTCATTGATGGGTGTGAATAAAGACAACATTCTCTTCTTTTGATATAGATGGTTCATATAGTTCAGTTGAATTGTTTTTTTTTTTTTATCATGATGGACTTTGAAATGGTTCCGATTGTCAGGTACGAGAAGCCTGTCAAGGGAAGGAAAATCAATTGGATGAAGGCTGGAATTTTGGAATCAGACAGGGTCTTGACTGTAAGTCCATACTATGCACAAGAGCTTGTTTCCGGTGAAGATAAAGGTGTCGAACTCGATGGGATCATTCGTAAAACCGGCATCCCCGGAATTGTGAATGGCATGGATGTTCAAGAATGGAACCCTTCCACTGACAAATACATCAGTGTCAAATATGATGCTACAACTGTAAGTGTGTGCTTTCTATAACTTCCAATTTCAGGGATTCTTGGGTGGTATTAGAAATCCATGTGTTTTTTAATATCGATAAGTGTCGTTGCAGGTAACGGCTGCAAAGGCATTATTAAAGGAAGCTCTTCAAGCGGAACTCGGGTTGCCTATTGATAAGGATGTTCCATTGATTGGCTTCATTGGTAGACTTGAAGAGCAGAAAGGTTCAGACATTTTGGTTGCAGCTCTTCCTAAATTCATTGGAGAAAATTGCCAGATTGTTGTCCTTGTTAGTATCGAATTCCAAAATGATTCCTTCGTATTACCTATATTTCTCCGACTTCTCATTTTTCTTTATCAGCGTCCGACTCATTCGGACATGCATACTTGTATCTGGCCATCACACCCGAGTCTGAGTAATGCAGTTTGTTACGATTGCTTCAACGAGCATAACATTTTAACAATGGGTCTATTTTCTTTTCAGGGAACTGGTAAGAAGGCAATGGAGAAGCAGCTTGAACAGCTAGAGACTTTATATCCCGGCAAAGCCATCGGCATAGCCAAATTCAATGTCCCATTGGCCCATATGATTTTTGCCGGTGCCGATTACCTTTTGGTCCCAAGTAGATTTGAACCATGCGGTCTCATTCAGCTGCAAGCTATGCGATACGGAACTGTAAAATCCTTTTAGCCTTACCTTTTTATGCAACCAACTGATTTTAACTTCACATACAAGTTTACATAACCGGTTTCCTTTTGTGTTACAGTTGCCAATAGTGGCCTCTACCGGTGGGCTTGTTGACACAGTCAAGGATGGATTCACAGGGTTCCAAATGGGAGCCTTCAACGTTGAAGTAAGTAGTATGAAACGGATCGTCTTTGTGCGAATTTAGATTTCGATCATTCGTCTCAACAGGATGTGTTTTTGCAGTGCGATACAGTGGATCCAAGTGATGTAGATAAGGTGGTAAAAGGTGTCAAGAGAGCTCTTGCAGTATACGACACCGGAGCCATGAGAGAAATGATCCAGAATTGTATGGCACAAGATCTTTCATGGAAGGTCCGTTCGTTCCTATTTTACTCCCAACTCTTCATATATTCTGAAGTAGTCGTGTCTAACACTTATGTCCAACATATATTCGTACCTGACACTTACGCCCGAGTTCGAGTGAAATGGGATTTTAACTCGGAATATGTTTGATTTATGCAGGGACCATCAAAGTTGTGGGAGAAGATGTTGTTGAGCTTAGAGGTTGCCGGGAGTGAACCGGGTATCGAAGGAGAGGAGATTGCTCCACTTGCTAAGGAAAACATTGCCACTCCCTGAGCGTGGTTGCGAGTTCCATAATCGACGTCTGCAAGCGAAATTCGATGGCATCGTCTGTCGACAGCCATTAGCTTCAAAGGTTGAACCAACTACCCTGTTCCGCCCTATAGTTGAAAGCTATTTTTGAGGTTGGAAAACTTGAAATGTTAAATATAAAACATAAGTAAAGCTGTTACTAATGTTTTGTTAAATTATCGGAGAATCAATTCTGATGAATATAGTAAACGGTTTGTATAATTATTGTTTTTTTAACAATTTAATATGATATGATCCCACATAGTATCTATTCTTTTTGTTAGTCCCGAATAACTCGAACACATTTTATTGATATAACCACTCGAATACATATCACCTAAGAAAAACAACACTTCCTTCTTCACTTCAAGAATCACGTGAGTTCTTGTTGAAATAGGAATTTTTGTTATCAAAATTATAAAAATACCTTTAATTTTTTTAATACGACCTCATAGTAGTTAAAGATTTAATAAAGGTCTAATATACAAAGTACATAATTTTTACACCTAAATTCTTGTCCACTTTACCCTCTTAATCTTTAAATTAAAAGATGTTAAGAAAACTGGTTCAAGAATCTAAAGAACAATTTGATCCCCAAAAAAAAGAATCTAAAGAATAATCTTAGTAAAAAAAGTGTTACTTCGTAAAAAATTTAGTTTTGAACAACTTAGTCTGCACGTATATATGGGTTTTATGACTTAAAAAAACAAATATACCATATAAGAAGGGTTTAAATTTGATACACAGGCTGTAAATTTTACACAAGCCTGTTTATTTATACTACAAACTAAAGTTAAACCTATACCCTAAAAACTCTAAACCCCAAACCCTAAATTATAAACACTAACCTTAAATTCTAAACCTTACAACCTAAATCCCTAAACTCTAAACCTTAAGCTAAACCCCTAAAACTAAAAGGTTTGTGTAAACTAAAATTTACACAGACTGTGTATTAAAATTTTTCTCCAATAAGAATGCTAAAAAACCAGGTTCAACAAAAAAAGCCGCATGTCTAGTTATAAAAAAGTTTTTTTAATATAAACTACGGAAATCGTTTAAGAATAATAAGTTCACATAAAGAAAAGATTTTGGAAATTTGTGATCGAAATATGAAAATTTATGATTTTTCAGGCATCTCATGAATTTCTTTACCTAATTTTTAAGAATTGATCATCTGTGTATAGAACAAGAGAAAGTAGATGGCCGCTATCACTAGGCTCATAATACATACTTAAGCCCCTATTACCAAAACTTGGTGGCTACTACTCTGCCCAAAATTTCCTTCAAAATGAATTATCTTATATTTTCCCTACCTTGAATTTCGCCATCCTTTCTGTGTGAGTTTATCTCATTATGGTGCCATCTATCTTCCATCAAAACCAGGGACCGGTGGTCGGCTTGCTCAGCCAAGTATTGTCGTAGGTGAGCGCAGCATAACCTCAAATGGAAGTAGCTCCCCACAAAAAAAGAGCAATAGTGTTGCAGAATGATCTCGCAACTAGGTAACTAAGAGGCAGAATGATCATGTGATGGCTCTTCCGTCTCCATCTCGGTCTCACTTCTAACTCTCTTATAGAACAACAGATACGCGGCTGAAGTCTTGATGTCAGACTCGTTGACCGGAGAAACATGACTATCGTCAAAATGATACCATCTATTTTTTACAACCAACTGCGGAAGTGGAAAAATAAAAGACTCTTTAGACACATCATTGAAACTAAAAAACTTGTATTTGAAATGATGAGTATGGTGCATGCTGCATAAATAGCATAAAGACTTTACCTTAGCATATGCGGTGTTGTGGCCACCGCCTAGACCACCATAATGGTTGCTGATGGCATATAGCTCGTATATATAAGACTGCCCATCTTTGTTCAAGACATATTTACACAAATCAAGATTGTGAACAGGGAAATTCACAAAAGTGTCAATCTTGTTCTTTAGGTATCGGCCATAAGTGAAGCGTTTCAAGTGGAAAACAATAATCTCTGGTAGCATCCGCAAGTCTAGCTTCTTTACAGCTTGCCTATGTTCCTTGCAACGAGGACAATACCTGCATTTATCATATTGGTCACACCATTAAGGTACGGATACTGTTTACGAGGGAGACAATCTACAACTTTATTATCTCAAATCCGTTTAAACATGTTTAAAGCACTTACGACATGTCATCAGGCCCTAGTGGTTCTTCCACCAAGAAAGCATCCAAACATGAAGATAGTGAGATGGCTTCCTGTCGGGTCTTTTTAGCGGCAAACCCTGCTTTATGAACTTCAGGGAGGTCTTTCAAGTAGCTGGCATCATATAGCTCATGTTCTTTGTCAGTCCAATCCAGCACAACCCTTAAGATTTTCCCAAATATTTTCTCAGATTCAAAGAGGGTATCCTTCTTAAGAGGTTTGAAGTTCATAACTCTGTCATCTGTCAAATGGAGCCGGAGTGATAAGTCTGTGTTCAATGTACCGTCAAATTCCACATTTTCAACAGGGTGGGCATCAGAACTGCTGCATGGTTCATCAAGACCATCAGAGAGCAAGTCATTCTCTTTGCCAATATGAGACTTGATCGAAGAATTCACTCTTTTGAAAGGTGACAATACTTTTGAAACAGCGGTTTCAATATCAGCTCCACTTATTTGGTCTCCTTCCAAATAAGTAATCAGTGGAGTTCCAAAAAGCTCCTCTCCACTTTTAAGATAATCTGATGTGGATCTGGAAAGCCCAATATTTTAGTTCAAATTCTTAATAAAAGAAGAAAACAACATATTCAATAAATTCATCTCCCCCAGCTTATTAAATAAATTGATATTCATATGATAGCACTTTCCTGGTACACCTACACACATTTATGCCATAGATCTTAAAATAACAAGTCCTGCAAAATTGATTCACTCTTCCACAGATTTTCTTATCAAATTCGTATCATGCGGAGTAAATAGTCAATGGATGAACTGCATGACACAAAAATAATAACCAGAAAATGGCAATGAACGATGAAACTATGGATCCTCAGATTCCCAAAATATCAAAGTGCCTACTGATGGAAAACTGAAACTAAAACAACAGAAGTTGCTTGACAGAATCCAATAGCTAGAGAGAAGTAAACTTACTTTTCCTGCCATCGATGAAAAATTACTAGCTTAGTTTTCTCCATCCCTGTTTTCTGATATCGGAAGGCCACAATACGTTCTTCGTCCTTTATCGAAACCAATGGCTCCAAGGGCACCTCCAAATATCGGTAAATCTTGTTTTCATAAACCTGATATAAAATATTGAATACGTAAACCAATCAAGGTAACCTATAACTGAAACAGCTAAAAAAGAAATTAAGAATCAATTCAAGAAAAGTTTACCTCAGCAAGCAGAAGGTTCTCATCAGTATTCAAGCAACATGCAGTACGCAAAGCCAGAAGGAGATCTTTGCAGAAACCATTTTTCAGCACAGAGACATTATATGGCATTGGCAGACCACCTCCATCACCATAAAACACTGTCACTGTCATTTTCCTAATGATAGTGGAAGGTAGTGGCAATGACAGATACATGAAGGGTCAAAAGTAATTGAAATCTTGCTGCAAACTGGGCAAACCAGTGTCGACTTATATTGGCCCTGAGAAGCAAGAGCATTATAAAAAATATTCTAATTGTTAGTAGCATGGGAGAAAAACATCCCACATTTCCATGCTCAGAAACGTGTACCAGTGCATATTGACATGAAAGATAAGGTAAAACAAATAGACAAGGAAGTACTGCAAAGCACTAGGCACCTATAGACTGAAACTCCCAAATCTTAAAGACTATAAACAAAAGCCAATCCTATAATTCTAAAAAAATGGAATTGGTTATCAATCTGTGCTTAGAGTGGGCACCGAGAACAAATCTTAGATGAATAACTGCATTTGCAAGGTAATAAAACCCTGATACAACCCTAACTTTCTGACATAGCTTTAAGATTAACTACAGTATGCAGCTCTAAATCAAAACAATCAGATCAATAAGAAAATTTCTCACCTGACAAACATCCACAATAATTGAGTCATTTCGGGCCTTGTGATTTTTCCAAGACTCAGCTGCAACTTCCTCATCAGGACGACCGTCTGCATCCTTCATTTCAATATAAGGTTTCTGTTTGACACGATTCAAATCTTCATGTAGCCCATCCAGTAAGAAAGCCAAAAGTTCCTAAAGAAAAGATACTCCATCATTTAGAAAAAAACATAAATCTCATCAAAATAGTAGTTGTACCCCTTAAAAGTGAAAACTATTATACCATCTAAACAACAGTTGACGCCATTCCTAAAGTGCTTTTAAAGTATAATACAAAAGGATTACCAAGCTTTTAGAATAAAAATCATGTCAAACTAAAGCTTAGGTTGCTTTAAACATGCACTACACTTCTATAAAAGTTGTGAAGGCTAAAATATCTCGTCCCGCATGCTGTACCACCACCAGAAACTTGACAACATACATCATTTTGCTAAACAATAGTACAATCATTGACTGACAAACCTTCCTAGAGGTAATTTAAAAGCACCAAAATTGTAATTGTAAGTCAACTAAGCATCCAATTTGTAGCATTTCAAAAAATTTAACATTCATCACTTCCTTTTGAAAGGAATATTGTTGCAGTGAACATAAGCTAATAACAAAATGGTCACTGATTTATACTAGTTACTAATTGCTGATGTTGCTGAAGTTCGTATATTAAAAAAGAACAATGGAACTTACTTGAGAATCATGCTGGTTATAACCACTAAATTGTGGTGCAAACCGGGCAAGTTTTCCCTTAATTACACGTGGAGCAGTTGCTGTTTGCCCTGAGGACCATAATTTCCGTAACTCACCAAAAGCAAGTGCCAGCTCCCCCTGCACAGGTACAACTTAGGTTAGATATTTAGTGAAGTGTTCAAGAAAAGGTGTCAAATTGTCCAAATGGATAATTAACAGTAAACTACAAAAAAATGGTTGATAGCACCACAACTTACATGCATTCCCAAAGGATTTTGTGCGTTGATTTCATCACTGTAATCTTTCAAGAAATACTCAACAAGAGGTGGTGTGTGCACTAAACATTGAAGAGCACTATTCATAAAACAAGTATTTCCTAGGTTTTGCAACCCAGTCAAACCCCTCGTCTCTCCTTTCTTGGCAGAGTTATAGGAATCAAAACTATCACCTATATCTGTTAACCCCGAGCCTAAGGAACTTCCTGGATACAGATTTGATTGGAACCAGAGGAGTGACCATTAGACAAGGCTGGCCCTCCAGCAATTGTAAAGGATGATCTTGAAGGTTCCACGGAAACCAAAGCTAGTTCATTTCCCGTAGAATCCATCCCAAATCTTGAAGACTGATGTCCATCAACTTGCTCCAAAAGAATCTGTAAAGTTCAGATAAATTAAAACCAAATAGAAATGGAAACAGTGAAGGGAAAACAAGAAGGTACTCACATCTTGATCCATCTGGAAGTTTGATTCCTCAAGGCTTTTATTCGAAGCAAACAACTGTGCGTTCTTTCTCTTGTTGAAGTAATCCCAAATGCGAACCTAGCAATATATAATGAACCAAAACATGTAATTGAAGTTGACTTAAAGCATACAAATTTTCTTCTAAAACAATTAAATTTAAGTATACATGTTTAAAGGGAAAAAAGAAACAGTTATTCCCACCTTATCCTGCTCTACTCCCCCAAGTGCACAGGCCCTCTGGAAAAGCTCAGATAGCGAAGCCTAAACAAGTAATCCAACCAAAAGAACAGAAGAGTGGGAAAAGGGAAGTTAGAACTGGTCTACAACAAAAACGAAAAATTTCAAGGACCTCAAAGACTTGAAAGCAAAACTTACAAACCAAAAGTATATTCCAATTCAATTTAGAAATTGGATACAACTTGAAGCCTGTGTTAGCATTTTTTTTGTAACTGTTACTTTCCATTTTGCTGAACAAGATAAAGCAAAAAATGGACAATCCCTCAAGTTGGGAAGATAAAAAGCTATACCTTTCTACTTAACCATATAAATGACTGGCTTTCATCCCTGGAATCTATCAAGTTAAGACAAAGTGGGTAAACCTCCACATCAAAATTTCTGTGATAAACACCCTGCAAAATCATCTTTCTCGGCAATGCTGGCCCGCCTTTATACCTAAAATGATATTACAAGACAAAATCAAAAATAGAAACAAAATTTGCCTGTCATCTTACTGTACATCAGGCACATGGCATAAAATCAATTTGCCTATTTAATTGCTTTAACCAGGAAGGAAATATTAATAAATCTTCTGAGAAAAATGTGTCTGCAGAGAAATTATATCATAGCCCGCTCGCTACGTCATCCATAGTCCCAACCAATAAAATGCATCCATTTCATTAAATTTTTCCATGTCATCTTTTTACTAAGCGAATCTACAATTGGTAAAAAGTGATTTTTAATTTAATTTATAGTAAATCTGAGTGAAGATTCACTTGGTAAAAAGATGAGATGAAAAAATTTAATGAAATGGATGCTTTTTATTGGTTGGGATCATGGATGACGTGGCGAGCCGGGCCTATGATATAATTTCTCCTGTCTGCATATTATTTGTAAGTTATGTGTTTTATTAACATAAATTACTAAATCACAATACATCTTCAGGTTGTTTAATAACTCGGCAAACTATCTAAGTGGCCAAAACATATACCATATATATTATATTTATCAATGCAAAAACAGCCAGAGGTGAAGCATTACCATTCGTGAAGCTTTTCCCAAACTTTTTGAGGCACCAAAACATAATCCTGTCCTTCCATCAACATTCTCTGAAGCTGTATCTCATCTTCCTTGCAATCGCAGTTACTTCCATTTTGAACAATATCAGAGTTATCAATAGGGCCGGGCATTTCCGCCACCATAGAGGAAGCCATATTCGAATTTGGAGAATTCAAATTTCCATTAGCCTCTATCCCGACATACTTCTCCCACCTTCGAAACCAACTGCAAAAAAAGGTCATTTAAGTCGAATTTTAATTGAATATTGACAAAGAATTTACAGACGCCAAAATAAAATAAACTTTCCTCACAGATTTATCCAAAGAACAGCCAGCTGAGTAAAAAAAAAGGATTTGAAATTAATTTTAAAACGGACCTGCTGGAAATAACGAAATACAAGTTGCCTTCCTTCAAACTACGCTCGGATTCGTTTTTCAACTCGGAAACGATCCTTTTTTGTTCTTCGGGAGTGCACGGCAAGCAACTTACCCCGTCCATCATGAATCCAGAATCCTGAATCGTCATGATCGATGAAATTCCCGTTCTTCAAAATTCAAACGGATTTGGATCGGAAACGAAGCTGGAAATCGGTTGCTGCGGTGGATGAGAGAATGTAGGGGAAATCGGAAGAGACAAATACAAGGTTAATGGGAATAATCGATGGAACCCTAAGCAGAAGATCGGGTAAAAAGCAAGACTTGGGAGAGACCTCAAATTAAAGTTACCCCTTCTTTTTATTTTGTTCAACGAACTTGTCCTTGTCCTTGTCCTTGTCCTCACCATCTTATAACCCCTCCTAATAATTCTCGTACACAATTTGTTGCCCCATAAATAATCCGCTTAATTCACAATTTGGCCCCTAAAATATTGTTCGATTCTCATTTTAACTTTTTAAAGTTTCGTTTCTTCAATAATTTCGGATTAAATAAAAACCTTAGAGACTAAGCTAAATAAAAATAATTTAAAAAAAAAATTAGATTAGATTATAAGAATTACGAAATAAATAGGGATTAATTTTGGATTAGATAAAAACTTTAAGGACTAAACTAAACAAAAGTAAAATTATATAAACAAATTGGACTAGATTATAAAAATTAAAAACAAATATGAGTTAATTTCGAATTAAATAAAAAAATTTAGGAATTAAACTTAACAAAAATAAAATTATATTAATCTCAATTATAGTTTGATATGTATATTATTTGTGTTAAAATTTTCAAATCTCAAGTTGTTTAGTGGTTAGACATTTGATTTTTTTCCTTAGACCTAAGTTCAAATCTCCTTAGGTGTAAAACTCTACATTTTTTGTCTTACAAAACAATGTCGTTCTGGGCGATATAAGCATTAAAATAGCATCACCAAAACGATATTATTTTTATTCGGTGTCTACATCAGCCACTGTTAGTCGATCCCGGTGCAATTAAGTATTTAACGGCGGAGTTGCATAAATGAGTCAAAAACTAAAATGTAGCGTTAAAATTGAACAAATTAGAAGTTAAATGGTAAAAGCAAATCAGTTATAATAGTTTGATGGTATTTGATGTATACTTTTCAAAAGTAAATTTATAAAACGTACTTTTCAAAATTCAATCGCTGGACTTCAGTCCTATTTTTTTGGACAAGCGTGTTCATTATCCATTGTAAAACCCAAAGAATACAACGTTCTGTCAAAACATAAAAAAAAAACCTTTACAACCAATGCCTATAAATCAAGCCTCAACTTTGTACAAATATATCTATTAACAGCACTATCTCTATTATAAACAGTATTGTTAAATTTCAACCTAATTAGCTCTTTAACACTTTTAACCAGATCAGCAGCCGGCCTGCTCACCCCGGCATGAATTCGAGTGTTCCTTTCCTTTCACAGCAAATAAATGGCTCCGTTCTAAGCCAACTTTAAAATCGGATTAGACAAATTCCTCTTTTTCAAACGGCACGCCCAAGCCAGATCCTGTGACCATCTCATAGCAGTTCTATGCACCCAGCATGCTCGTAAAAGTTTATTCTACACCATAGCCGAGTATGAACAAGCAAAGAATAGATGATCTCGACTCTCTCCTTCACTGTTGCAAAGAACACAATCAGGACTAGCATTCAAGCCAAAACGACAATAGCATGATCTTCGTAGGGAGCCTATCCAACACCGTCATCCAAGCAACAACCGAGTGCTTAATCTCTCAGCAAATCTTATCCTTCCGTACCTAGATTTCACTCCAAATTTGAGCAATGGTAAGTTGAGGGTCAGTTAGAAAACAAGGTATTCTCATAGCTGTATCTCTCAAATGCAACAAACTGCGCCACGTCCAGCTACAATTCTGAGCACATTGGATCTGCCAGAATGAATTATTCTTGATCACATAGGCATGATCCAAGCAATCCGCACAGAGCCTTCTTTAAGCAATATTCTTCGAATGAGATGTAGGAGGCAAGCGTGGTTCCAGCAACCAAAATCCTTGAGACCTAAACCTCCCTCAAGTTTAGGGAAGCAAACGGAGGACCAACCCACACGAGCTTCCTTAGCAGGTTTATCCTCCCCTTTCCAAAAGAACCTAGCACACAGCTGACTGATCCGCTTCAAGACTGCCTTTGGAAGACACAATTGCCTGCTCCAAAAATTATGTACACTAAATAAGACCGACTGAATAAGTTGGATCCTTCCCTCAAAGGAAAGATGTCAAGCTTGCCAACTTTGTAAACGAGCTACAATTTTATCAAGAAGTGGGGCACAATCTCGCACGGTAAGCCTCTTGGTAATCAATGGGATCTCCAGATACTTCACAGGAAGGCTTCTCAGCTTTATCCCTGTTGCATCCTGAATGTTAGTCAACTCAGGATTTAAAACACCAGTAACATAAATCTCAGACTTTGTAGGGTTCAAATGAAGGCCAGAAAAGGTGTAAAACCTCTCCATCACACACTAAATACCCATGATGGAGTCCAGAGTACCTTTAGGAAAAAACAAAAGATCATCTGCAAAGCAAAGATTAGTAAGCTTCACACGATGACACTTAGGGTGATAGGCAAATATTCCATGTTCAGCTGCCTTATTAAGCAAGCAAGAGAGGACATTCATAGAGATGACAAAAAGGTAGGGGGATAGAGGATCCCCTACCTAACCCCTCTAGCACCCTTAAAAAATCACACTAATCCTCCATTCACAGAGATAGAGTAACGAGGTATAGTTATACAGATTCGAATCTAGTCTAGCATTTGTAAAGGCATGCCCATGACTTCAAGCACTGTCAAAACAAATCTCCAATCCAATGAATCAAATGCTTTCTGTAGATCCATCTTTAACGTGCATCTTGGGGAGAGATTTGCCCTCCCATATCCTTACACCAGCTCTTGTGCCATTAAATTATTGTTAATGATGGACCTTTCGAGTACAAAAGCGCTTTGACTCGGCATAATTAGACCAGACAAAAAATTTTGCAATCTCGTAACCATGATTCTAGTAATGCTCTTATAGATCACCGAGCAACACGATATTGGCCTATACTCTTTCATAGATCAAGGATTAGGGCACTTAGAAACAGAACCACCACAGTAGCATTAAAAGTAGGGAGTAGCTTTGAATGTTCAAAAAATATAAAATAGCTCGCAGAACATCCTCCCTCACAACATCCTAAGCAGCTTTAAAGAAAGCTGAAGTGTAGCCATTAGGGCCAGAGGCCTTATCCGACTTTAGCAGGAAAATAACAGTTTTAATTTCTTCCCTAGACACTGACCTCTGTAACTCAATTTGTGCATTAGCAGAAAAGGAACATTCTAACAGCTCTCGCAATAGATCAACAGAAACACCAGTAACAGAATCATCTCTAGTGCCTAACAGACGCGTAAAGAAACTAACAGCTTCTCCAGAAATCTGCTCATATTATCAAGTTGATGCCCTTGATCATTAAAGAGTTTCCTTATGGTATGTTTGCTTTGCTGGACAGTAATCATAAAGTGGAAAAATTTTGTATTCCTATCTCCCTCTTGCATCCAAAGAGTTCTAGATTTTTGCAGATAAAAACTCTCCTCTGCATCAAGCAATAACAACAACTCAGAATGCAAATGTTTCTCCTCGAAAACAAGATCAGAAGTATAACCAGACAAAAGCCTCAACTGAACAGTCTCTAAATTTGTTCTATGCTGTCAAACCCGAGAAGAAAGGTCCCCAAACTTTTTTGTATTAAACTTTCTAAGAGCAGGCTTAAGTCTCTTCAATTTCTGAAAGAGTAAACCCATAAGATCTTGAGAATAAATAGGCACATTCCAACTGTCAGCAACAACTTGCAAAAAAGAAGAATCATTAACCCAATAGTTAAAAAACCTAAATGGCTTGGGAGGACTAAACACATTTTTTTCAAGGCAAACCATTCCAAGACAGTGATCCAAAATAGTTGGAGCTAAAAACTTCACCAAAGCAGAAGGAAATGCTTCCAGCCAAGAAGGAGAAATCATCAACCTATCCAGTTTTCTAGCAAAAAAAATCGTCCTGCTTATTGGTCCAAGTGTAAATAGGCCCCTCAAATGCATGATCAACCAAACCTACGTTCCCCATACAAGCATTGAACTCATCAATATCTGAAAGAAGTGAGTAACTAACAACCTCAGAACTTTCAGTAGAACAGAAGATGATGTTATAGTCTTCAACAGCCAACCAAGGGAGATCTCCAATATCCAACTTAAGATCCAAAAAATGCTTCCATAACCTCTGTCTGTCACTCCTTAAATTACAGCCATAAATCCCCGAAACATAAAATTGTAAGGAACCATAGTGAACCAAACAAGTTAAACTCTGGTCAGTAGTAGCAACCTCCTCAATTTGAAAGGCATCCCTACACAAAACCTAGACACGACCATTATCAGCAAATGAATAGTGTAAAATCCTGTCCATCCTGCAAAAAACTTATCCCAGATAGCCTTGCGTTTATTCGCACGAACCTTAGTTTCAATCAAACATACCAAATCCACCTTCAAACGTCAAATTCTAGCCATAACTTCAAATTATTTTTTAGGGCTATTAAAGCCTCGCACATTTCAAAATAAGAGCTTCATTAAGGCGAGTTACCTTTTTTCTTCCTACCCTTAGTATTATTCTTAGCATTTTCATGCCTTGCACTAATGCTTTAACATTTTGTGGAGAAGCTTTAGAAGAAACGTGTTGCACAAGATTCCCATCACACTTTTGAGGCAATGGAACAGTATCAGTAGTTTTCTTTTGCTTACTTTGACTACTAGACACAGAAACAGACTTGTCAACAATCTGGTTCCCAAGCTCAGATATCTCAATCTGATTCTCAAGCACAGTAACAGCTGGACTGTCATGGATAGGAACAGGTTTGTCAACAATCTGGCTCGTAATCTCAGACTCCTGTATAAAACAATCTTCTTGTACCAAAATAGTAGCAACTGGTTAGCTACCAGACACAGAATTCTCAGACTGACTGCTAGCCTTATCGAGATCAGACTCCTTCCCTAAAGTCGGAGCTGCAGATATCGAAGGAGCTACAGGTCCAGAGGTACTGGAAGAAGCAATCCCCAGTCCAGCATCCACAACAGTCTTGCCCTTAGGATCAGGTTGTTACTTGAGATTCTCTTCGGGGACCCAAACCTTCTGATTTTTCTTCTGTTGGCAAGATTAATCAGTTAGCCTAAACAAACAACATTGAAAACATCTAGGAGGCATCTATGGAACCTCAACAGAAATCAAAGTCAAGGATCCATCTCGCAGTTTGACTTTAACAAACTTAGGCATTTTAAACCCTGCCTCCACCTCCACACAAACCTTGGCAAATGCTAATCGACACCTACTAGCAGTAACCCCATTCATATATAAAGGATTCCTCAAGGCACTAGCAATATAACTAAGTCTCTTGCTATGAAACAATTTTAAAGGAACTCCACGCAATTGGGTACAGACAGGTGAACACTCCATACTAAACTCTAATGATTTCAGATTAGGTTCTCATTTTCTCAAGATAGCAGGTTTATTCTGTATATGCCAAGGGCCACCATCCAAAACCCAATCACGAGCTTCAAGACTATAGAATTGAATTAGAAAAAAAATATCTCCAGCCGAATTTATAGTAACTTCCCCAAATTGACCCCAAAGAGAGTTAACCAATTTATGCAAAGAGAAGGAGGCGTACCCAAAATTTGAGCAACCAAAGAGTTCTTCCAGACACGATCTCCTTCATCATATACCTCCCGCGGCGACTCAATCGTAATACCCCCTTCCACAGCTGGAGGCTTGAAGAACTGGAGTGATTGATCAGTATTCCTAAATAATTTCTTCCAGTTCATACGGCTAGGATCAAAAAAGTGCCCAACTTATATATTTTTTATATATGTGCTTATAATATTTTTTAATCCAAAAAGGCGTCTATTATTTTTACGGTTATCATCAAGTTCGGATGGGTTCAAACTCGAGCTTAAAAATTATTTTAAAAAGGCTTAAGAGTATTATAAGCCTTTAAATTTTTGTAATAAAATTAATTAAGTCTCTAAACATTTTTTGCATCCAATTAAGCCTTATTCTCTAAAATTTTATTAATTCATTCCTTTGACTAACGTTGACTGTTAAATCTAACAGTTTTTTAAACCAGTTGGTGCAACGTGTCATATTATAATGTTATCACTTGACATTTACAGAATTTTTTATTTTATTTAAAAAATTCTTTAAAAATTCTAAAAGAACTTGTAAAAGTTATAAAAATAGTTTTATAAAAATCTGTAAATGTCACATGACAGAACTGTAGTGAGTCACGTAACAATAATATTTTAAAAAAATTAAAAATTGATGGTCAAAATCAATCAAAAAAACTTAATTAATTAAATTTATTGGCTTAATAGCTTAATTAGAACTCGATTGTACTTGATCCATGCGGCGCTGGTGCTCTCTCTTCTCTTATAAAAAAAGTTGTATGTAGACTTGGTATTGTTATATTGTGCAATCACCTTCATTATGTAAACTCTTCAAAAGTCAAAACCATGGTTGTCAAAATTGAATTACATCGATCAGTTGAATAAAAAATTGATGATTTAAAAATCTATTAAGTCTACGTGGGAAATGAAGTATTGTTATTGTTAGAAGACTTGAGTTCGAATAATTTGTCTGCACAATGTGTGTATGATTTTAAAGGACTAAGAGTCAAGAACATATACTACCATTAATTACTCTTTTAACGTTTAAAAAACCCGATAATATTATGTGAATCCTTATGAATCATTTAAATATTTAACATTTAAACAAAATAAAAAGCGGTTTAATTAGTTTTTTATTTTTGAATTTTGTATTTAATTAAGAATCGATGATTTGATTACTTCAACGACTGATATAACTTCTATAACATTAACGACGAATAGTTGATTTTCAATGAAAGTTGAAGTCTTCGAAGTTGATATCATTAACATTCTTGAGAATTGGTACAATGATCCTTGTTTTTTCTTCTAGGAATCCATACAAAAGCATCAATTGTGAACAAATCATAGGTGAACTTATGGTTCGTTTTGTACAAGTTTTGATAGTTTAGGTCTCCCACAATCCTCACTCCCTTCCCAAAGCTTTTGTCATTTTTCCATTAAATCCGCACCGACAAAACTCCGGTTTTATCGGTCGATAATGTTATAACCGAACCCTTCTCGCATAGTTTACTTTAGTTCCAAAGCCTTGAGGGACTAATTTTTCTTATAAAGAGAAAGTAACAAAGAAAGCTATTGGAATGGACTTGTGTTGCTTCATTGACCGTGGCCATTCTTGCTTCCTTGGTACTAATTCATATGCCAAATCTTTATATAAGATCCTTGGTCCATTTCTAATTTGTATTTTACAAAGTAAAACCATAAATTTTAAATAGAAAAATTCAGATAAAAAATATCAAAATTTTAATTTATAAAGGACATTATTTTTTTGAAGGGACTGAAATTAAATTATAAATGTTGGTAGAAATTAAAATGTAATTTTATTATTGATATCATAATTTTTAGAAAGATTAAATTATAATTTTAACATTTGAAGGGATTAAAATGTAATTTTACTATATATTAATTTATAATTTCATAAAATTCACCATTGATAGTACTAGTAGTGCTCTCATGTCTTTTTCTCTTTAGGCTTGTCTAGGATTTATTACCATCGCTTGGGGGATTTGGAGAAGAACCTGATGGTCATGGACTTATCAAACTCATAACATCAAACAGTGGAATCATGGAGTTTTGGGCTCCGATATCGGCACGAAACATCGTAGATGAATTCTCGAGGCATGCTATTTTTCGAAGCGATGATCTGTTCTGGAAACCACTTTTCCACCATGAAGAACTCCTCCCTGGAAAATCATACTATCTACTACCACTCAACAGCAACGGAAGCAGTCTCAGTAATGGCGACAAGATCGTCCGAGAAGGCAATGTCCGGTCCGAATCCAACTGCGTCCTGTCATCAGTCATTGCTCCGTACAGGATGTCATGTGATGTCCAGGGGTATCAAGAAGAACAACGACAGTGGATTTTGGAAAGTGAAGCTAGTGATCAGCCCGGAACAGCTGTTGGAAATTTTGTGCAAAGAGTTTCGGACTCGACTGCTGTTGGATTCGGGGATCAATGGAGTTTCTCGAGCAGTAGGAATGCTTCCCCAGACAATAATGGCTTGTTCATAGAAATGTAATGAACAGTTGAAATACTATATAGCATGAGTAACATGTTAGATTATTTGATCTTTCTTCCTCTGCTTAATGTTTTGATTCTGTCTATACATCAATCCTTCATGTATCAATCTAAATTAAACGCTTCTGAAATCAAGATTTTGATCAAGTCATCAAATGTGGAATTCGAAGCTCACTAGAGGTGTTTATGGTCCAAGTCGAACCGAATCCGATGCCGTTTTTGCAATTCTTTGCCTATATGTTGAACCCCCACACAATCTTAAAGAAGATGGAGAAAAAGAAGAGAAACTAGATCTGGATCTATCTTTTATGTGGGATTCAGTTTGAGAGAAGCTGATAACTTTTTTGTATATATATATTGAGAGAGTTCTGAATTCTGTTGGTAGTGTCAAATCTAGACCATCTAGAATATAATAAATAGGAAAGAAATTAATTATTTTTTCAATTAATAGGTTTAGATGGTGAATCAGTGAACCTGACGATTGTCTTATTAAGGTCAGTATAGTTTATGAATGAAATTTCTCTAAATGATTTTAGTATGTCATACTTCAAAGGTTCGTTTGATTCGTATTTATTGAGCAAGATCAAATGATAACTTCGAAAAAATATTTATAAAAAAATTAATAAATGGAGGATCGTAATACAAAAAAAACAACGTTTTAGAATATTGATTACCATCCATCTTCAGCGTTTACCGTTTACAACTAGAATCAACAAAGAGAAAATGGATTCTTGAATAAGAATGTACAAACCAACTGACTTAATTGAGTTCAATTTAGTCACATTTCGTTCAAATGCTGTCGGGAACAAAATTGGAGCAACGAAATATATGGATGTCTAAACATTTTGAAATCCATGGAAACATCGGCTACCCTTTTTCTAGTGGTAGTTTACACCAAAATTCTAAGTAACTTTGTATTTTAAATTTGTTGATTTTCACATCGGGTTATACGAATTTACGAAATTAAATTTAAATTTACATTAAAAGCATCATTTTATTTGTGGAATTAAGAAACTAGAATTTGTTCACATGAATCCAACGAGTGGTTTCAGTAGAAAAGAGGATGATATTCATCTGAGAGACATTAGTTCAAGTAACTTTGTCTGCATGATGTGCTATTAAAGGATTAAGAAAAAAATCTGAACATATACTACTTTGTAATCACCTTAAGACTATTAAAAAAATTTGTCGAGACACATTTAATAAATAATAAATTTATATAATATTTTATTTTATTGAATTTATTTATTTCAATGAACAACATGTTTTTAAAATATTTGCACTATTGTATATATTATTATAAAAAATGTTGATACACATGCCTTTTAGTTTTAAGGGTTAGGGTTTAAAGTTTAGCAGTTTAGGTTGTATGGTTTAGAATTTAAAGTTAGTGTTTAGAATTTAGTGTATAGGGTTTAAGGTTTAGGGTTTAGTTTTTTAGGATTAGTGTTAAGAATTTAAGATTTGAGTTTTTATAGTATAAATACACATGCTTGTGTAAAATTATTTTTACACAACTTATATATCGAAGTTTTACCCTTATTATAAACATGTTTTTATTTGATTTAAATTATAGAATACATAAACATAATATATTAAGAACTTAAAAATGAGTTGGACATGGCTCAAGCCTTAAACGTTGGAATCCAAGCCCATTTCTAATATTTTTTACAAACCCTCTCAATATGCTTATCACATTAGTTATGGTTCCATCCAATAAAAATCACTCATTTCACTATTATTTTTTCCATGATTTTTTTCAATCAATGAATTTTCACTAATATTTTTTATGTCATTTAAAAAACAGTGTCTTTGGAAGTTATTATATTATTGGACTAATGACATGGAAAATAATGGTGAAGTGAGTGGTTTTCATTGGATGAGACAATGACTGATGTGGTAAGCCAAGCTCATGATATAATTTCTCCTCAAATAGGATGGTCATTTGACCCATACTCGACGGGTTCCAACCCGACCAGATCCTACAGGGTCAATTTTTTTAAAAAAAAATTGGGTTCGGGTCGGGTTTGGATTTAAGACGAAAAATACCCGACCCAACCCAAAATAATAGTTTAATTTTATTCTAAATATTTAGGTATCACTACTACAATGCCCCTCTCTTTATATATATATATATATATTTTAATTATCTCCCTATTTTGTATAATAAAAATAGAATAATTATTATAGCGCTCCTTCTCTATTTATATTTTTTTCAATTAGCTCTCTATTTTATCAAATAATAATAAAAATTAATAATTTTTTATTTATATCGTGTCGATTCGAATTGAGTTCGGATTTTTGCTTTAAAATTCGGACTTAAATAGAACATTATAAAATATTGGATCAAGTACGGATCAAGTAAAAACAAAATCCAACCCGACCCACGGCCATCAGGCCATCGATATTCTCAAACTTCCTGAGAGACTTCGGGTTTGGACGAAGTAATCCGACGCTTGAACAGGCCCAGCCAAAACATATTCATATTATGCCTAGTTAAATCAGCATTGAAGCAAAGAACTATTTGTAGTAAGGGTCGCAAGATTATTTTTTTTTTTGATTTAACCGTCGGTAAGAAAAATTTAAAGATGCATATACTATATAAATTTGTTTCAGCATTCGTTTTCATCACAAACAAAAGCAGTTCCAAATGTTAATCGTTTTGCATTCTTTAACTTGGACCGACGGACCCGATTGATCATAATATATTATTTCTTTGAAAGTAAGCAAAACCCAGAAGAAAATTGAATGATGTAGGCCAATAATTGCTTGAAACAAAAATTAATTTCAATCTAGATTATCATTAAGTCAACTTGACGATATCTTACTTGTCACCAAATGCAACGTGGGGCTTGTGAGCTTGATTTACACTTTTACAATATATATGATAAAAAAATTTGATATACAGGTGGCGATATATATTTTAATTTATATAAATTTATTAGATTCAAGGTTTATATATTTTATTTAAGATTTAGAATTTAAGTTTTAATGTTTGAAACTTAAAGTTTAAGATTGTATTTTTCTTGAATAGTCTAAAGGTGATTACAAGGTAGTATCTGCTTATATATATTCTTAACCCTTTGACAATGCGCATACAACTTGTAGACAGAGCGATTTGAACCCGTGTCTCATAGGATGAATATTATCCGTTTTTTTATTGGAACATTTATTGGATTCGACAAAAAATGTTAAGATTTTAAATTTTAAAATCTATGCTCAAAATAAATATGTTTTGTAAAATCTAAAAATCTTAGTATGTTTTGATATAAATGTTTGAATAGAAATTGGGCTCCAGAATCTTTTCTTTTTTAAAAAGTTGTCAACTTATCTCAAGCCAAATTTCATGCCCAATTACACATGATGTTGAATAAATGAATTTTGCCGCCTCTAATCCACACACATCGTACAGGTTTTCATTACCGGGTACTCGTTTTTTTACCTATTTATCGGCCCGTGTCCTGGTCCGTCTAAGCCGATTACCCGCTATCGAGAACCTGTAAAACTCAGATACTCGAATAATCGAGTAATGGGTACCCGATCTATAATTTTTTATTTTAAAATTTAAAAAATTACATATTAAACACATAAGATTTAAAAGTTTATAATACATAATCTAAACATAAAAATTAGTGATTTAAAGTTAGTTTTAGAATATTTGGATATATATATACATATATATATATATATTAAAGTTTATCATTAAAAAGACATTAAAAATATTAATCTTGTTACTTTCTTTCGATATTAATAAATTAATAAAAATATAGTTGGAAAAATTAAAATTTAAAAGTATATAATACATACATAGAACTAATTTAGAGATTTAAATTTAGTTTTAGGTACAAATATTAAGGAACCTAAAATAAAAATATAATTTAAAACTAATATATATATATATTAAAAGTTATCGGGTCGAGTTGGGTACCCAATAATCAACAAAAATCGACCCAGACCTGGTCCAATTATTCATGGGTCGAGTACCCGGCCCGGTCGAATAATTTTTTTCCCGGGAACTACCCGGTATTTTTCTTTTGGGTCATCGGGTTGGGTAGTTTTGATCACCTCTAATATTGTATGTTTTTATAAAGTTTCCACAACCACCTTAGTTTTAGATTTTAAGGTTAGAATTTAGGGTTTAGAGGTTAGGGGTTTATGTTTATGTTTAAGATTTTAGAATTTAGGGTTTATAGGTTAAAACCTAAATACCTAACCATATTGCCCTTAACTATAAACCCTAAATTCTAACCCTAAATGCTAAATTCTAACCACAACCCCTAAATTCTAAAACCCTAAACATAAATCCTAACATCTAAATCTTAAATTCTAATCAAAAACCCTAAAACTAAGGCGCTCGTAAATTTTTTTAGTTTTTACCACTTGTGTATTGAATATAAATATAACTTTATAGAATGAACTAATTTTATGTTTGAGTCTATTGATTCTTCCCTTTTTGATTCGGTATCTGAATTTTCTCTTAATTTTGATTCCTGAAGCTTTCAATTTTTTTCCAAGAAATCAAACATTGTAGGGAATTTCATCAAATTTTAATGAAACGGATTTCTTATTTCAAAACAAGTTTTTAGTTTGTAGAATGAACTAATTTTATGTCAATTTAATTTGAAATTTTTAGGACTGATTTGGACAAAATGCAAAACATAAAAAGGGAAAAAGAAAGTAAACCACAAATTTCAATTAATTTACTCAAATATTTACTAATCCACGTGTCATTATTTTATGAGCAGGGGAAAGAAAGAAAGGTTGCCAAACTATGATTCTGATTCAAATTTTGTCCCTAAATTTTTTAATATTTCAATTTCATCAACAAACTATGTCTTTCATTTTAAATTAGTCTCTAAATTTTTAAACCTTACAACTTCATCCCTAAACTATGATCCTCATTTTAAATTGATGTCCAAATTTTTTTAACATTCTAATTTCATCCGAAATAATATAGATATATCTTCAACATGGTAATTTTTCTTTGATTTGAATTATTATAAAAATCGTCTAATACATTCCATGAAAATGAGACACAATACAACTAAATTCTGGATAGAAATCCCCTGCCCATTTTCGGTGCCCCACACTAAAAACTAGGCTTAGGTATAAGGTTAGAGTTTATAGAATTATGTGTAGTATGTATTTTTAAGGTATATGGTTTATGGTTTAGTATTTAGAATTTAGGGTTATGACTTAAAATTTAATTTTTTAGTATTGAGGCATAGAAATGGGGATCGGAAAGGTACAGAAGATTTTTGTCCATAGATTCCTTTTTTTATTTAGAATGCTAAATTACACAAAGTCCTATTTAGACAAAAATATAGTATAAAAATAAGGAAAAGTACACAAATTCTCATGAGGTTTGATGAAAATTCTACTTATTCCCTATACTTTGAAAAATAGTCACTTACCCCTTAAGGTTTAATGTAAAATACACTAACTCCCTCTATTTGAATACAAAGACAATTATACACCTATTATTATTATTTATCTATATATTTACTTTTTCGAAATTATATTGAAAATTATAAAGGTTTTTTTGAATAATTTCTACTTAGAAGAGGGGGAGGCGAAATTTACTCATAATGAGTTTCGAGCTCACAAGCTAAAAGAAAGAAAAATGTGTCAACCGAGAATTCTATCCACTTATTCTAGAGGTTATTGACTGAAAATTATAAAATTAAATATTTAATTAAATGATAATCTGTCTTCTCAAACGCTTGTTTTTTCTATAAACATGATTTTCATATAATTTTTTCAGCCACTTGTTTTTTCATTAAATGATAATGTGTCTTCTCTTACGCTTGTTTTTATCGGCAAGTTCAAAATTTATTTTGAAAAAAAAATGATGATGGCGACACAATAGAAACCTCCGACGTCATTGGAACCCACATTCGTGACCTTGTCGCGAATAATATTTTTTAAAATTAATTTGCTTCAAAACAGACAAGACAGGAAATTCAACATAATTTCTTACAATTGCTGGTGGCTTTCAAGACAAGGGGCATCAGATTGATTGTTGTATGGAGAGCGTTGCAGGTAGAATTCGTCCATGCCTAAATAAATAATTTAACAAGGATTTTGTTTCAGGGTTAGTTTAGGGTGCGGCTTTTTAATTTTTTTTAATCAAAGCGTATGAATTCATTCGAAGAAAAAGTATACAAGTTATAAAACTTCTATAGGCTTTATTAAAAATTTCCCTAATCTTAAGGGAGGAAAAGAGTAGCTACGTAGGTTATCACAAGACAAAAAAATAAAAAACTATGAAACCCAACTAATCCAAAACAACAAATGTAAATCATCCAACACCCATTGCTCCTTTACTATCCCCAGTCACCAAGTCCATAACACATGTGGGAGCTTGAAAAAAAATATGGCTATCAAGCGAATCGTTACACATCAGCTTTGCTAACCAATCCGCAACTCTATTTGCCTTCCTATATACATGCTCAATTTCAATCATCCAATCTATTCGAAAAATCTCATGCACGTGTTGACACACCGAAGATGCAGACGCAACACCATCCCTCAGCAGCAGCTTCACCACTGCCAAATTATCTAATTCCACCTAAAGCCTTCAGATTCCTAATTGACAAGCATGATTCAAACCTTCATACACCCTCACATGTCCGCATCTGATATTGAACATGGTTGTATTTAAGCCTACTGGGGCGTACAATAGCATGACTAAAGTGCGTTGTAGAGCGCTTTTGGTTTCCTCTTTGATTTTTTTCGTTTTTCTTCGATTCTTTTTAATTTTTTTCTGATCTTTGGTGCTTTCTCTTCTTGTTTGCCTGTCTTATGGTGGATTTGTCTTCCACTGAGCAAAATTTGGGAGTTCGTGGGCTTGGGGAGTTAGACGTTGAAAATTTCCTGCTGCTGCGAGTTGAAACTCAGACTACTCCAGTTGAAGTTTCTACTAGTCATGGGGATTATTCTTAGGGGAAGGAGTGGAACCTTCTTGACCAATCATTGTCGTTTTATCCGCCTGGTGAGCACGTCGACCATGTCTTGGTACAACCCACATCGAAGATTCTGACAGATGATGCGAGGCAATGGGAGAATGCACTTGATAAGTGTTCAAAAGTACTATTTTTATTACCTTTTTTACTCATATTATTGTTAGACTTAGGCTCATATTAGTTGCATAATTAGTCATTCATGCATTAATTCATGTTTCTTTCCACCGTTAAGCTTGATTACGTAACTTGGTGATTTTTGTGGAAAAAGATGCTGCTTTGGTGTGTTTTTGTGTGTGTGCAGAATCACTTGCCAAAGCAAGGCTGGAACCAGTTGCTAGGGCAATGCATGAAGGAGATGTCGAGCTAGTTGCCAAGGCAATTTTCGACAAAGAATAAGATGATACGGTAGTCGAAATTGATGACTAGATAAGCCCAAGATGACATGGAGCAAAGTTAAATCCCAAAGGAGTTTGATTTCCATGAAGAGGTTAAAGAGAAATTAAATCCCAAGATACCACTATTGCAAGAAGACTACTAAGCCATCCAAAACTTATCATACGTGAGGTCCTACCGACCATTGAGTTACGTCCCGTAACCTGATCACATAGCCCAAGGGTTATCTGGCCCATACTTGAGATCGCACAACCCATCGAGTTACTCCAGCTCACACAGCTCATCGAGTAACAACCCTACCCTGATCACATAGCCCAAGAGTTAAAATAGCCAACATCTATCATCCATACAACAACATAAATACATACATCCCCTAATGGTCAACGAACCCCTACTATTTTCCCATGCTCACACAGCTGTCGAGTTACTCGTGATCACATAGTCATTGGGTTAGGATCATATTTGGATCACTATAGCCACAGATACGTCCTAGACATACTTGGATAACAATAGCCCTTCGAGTTACTCGAGCTCACACAGCCCTCAAGTGGTATTTTCATATCCTGATCACATAGCCCAAGGATAGGTTTTGGACCGTATCTAGATCACATAGCCCGTGGATACGCTGGATGTACTCGATCACATAGCCCGGAGTACCAATCCCCTTATTTAAGTGCCCTTGCACTGACTCTAGGACATCCAGATTCCTAACCAAGACACATACGATAAAATATGCTCCCCCGAGCATTAATATATCTCATCGAGAGATAAAAGGCATCCAGCCAACCATTACCATTGCCCCAAGGCATAACTCGTTTATTACACTAATTAATATATGTCTTTAAGATTCATTTACGCCTTTCTCGTTAGACCATCCTATTATTCGAGGCAACCAGCCTATGTGGGCGTCCTTTCAGCACACAACAAGGACCCCAAGCTACCACGTTGCAGTAACTGATCCACCATGGATCCCTATAGATTACTCGTCCAAGCAACTTACCCAACTATTATCAAGATATTAATCCATATATGGGTTACTAACCTCGATTTCTCAGTTTTAGAGTTTGTTTTATACCTTTAGGGACCCACCGAATCCTTTACCACGAATTATAGAACCCTCAAATGCGAACTCAACTTTCTTGGGCAAATTGCCCAGCGAATATCGATACTCCAAGGTGAGTATCAGTATTGCCCTCTTGGTATCAATAATCCACCATGAGTATCAATACGCTAACTAGGTTCGTAAGAATTAGACCACAAGCCGTACCAATATGCTACATGTCGTACCAGTACGCTTTCATCGGTAATAAGATCACCCTATATCGGTATTCCCATATATGCGTACTGGTATGCTAAGCCTTTCTTAGGTAATGCAACAGTGCATATCGATACGCCCCTAGCGTACTGGTACACCAAAGTGTTTTTAGAATCTTTATCAAGCAAGGGGTACTAATACACGAGAAGGCGTACCGGTACGCCCTTCACAAATTGTCTCCCTTATAACGAAGGCGTACCGATACACTACCACACTGTATTGGTATGCGAGCCCAAATTTCAAAATCCAGAGCTCGGGATTTCCTCAATCCCACCTCTAACCTCCATGGTTAAGTCCCAAAATGATCCTACAAGTTATTGAGAATATAATATGTGGTTTTCTATCCATTTTACGCCTTATCAACTTCTCATCTTTGATTTACCATTAATGGGGGCTTAAGCTTATAAAACCTCAACCATACAACCCAAAACTATAAACCACACAAAGCAATCATCTTATGAGGCTCATGAAATGTAGGAGTCAGAGATGTATTGACCTTAAGCAAAGATTCACGAACTAAAGCAACAACCAAGCTTCTTCTACATTTTTTCCTTACTCCAAGCTTCAAACCCAACTTTCACCAATGCTGGAGATATTTACCTCAAAATATAGATCTTTGGGTGATGAGCAACTTCTCCTCAAGCCTCAATCTGAGATTCCCACTCAAACATCCAAGATTTCTCGAAACTCAAACATTCACCATGAAAGAGGAAGAAAGAAAGAGATAGCATGAATATGGGGGCAAGGTGATATCACCCTTGTCCCTTTTCCAACAGAAAAATTAAGGCTCTCACATCCTTTGTCTTCCAATATAGCTTTTACCATAATACTCTTTCTCAAAACTCATCATAAGCCAAGCCTAAAACCCCTAAACAAGCCCAACAACAAAGCCCAACATAACCCTAACATTCGACCCAACGTATTGGTCTAAGACCCGAGTTGACGCCCATTATTGGCTCGAGAAATCTGGGTTGTTACATACCCATTGAATGAAATAATCAATAATGTTATTAAAAGATAAAAATCAATATGAGATGTAAATGAACTAATACATATTAATGACATAATTAATGAGGATATTAATGCACTCTTCCATAATGAATTAATAAGTCGGTAAACTTAATTGGATGGTTTGTGGTAATAGCAACCATAAGAGATTCTTGTTGGATCGAGAAATACTCTGTGATATATGGTGATTGTGTCAATATTATGTGTGGTTACGTGCCAAGTAAGGGTACTTGTGTGGTTGAGTTACCTTTGATTGATAGGATCCGAATACCCAGAGAAAGAGTGTTGAAACACCATAGTTAGAGATGACGAATGTACATTCCCGACGCTATGTGACACTAGGCCTTATTTGAAAATATTCGAGGAGAGATACCGAGTATGGGTGTACATTCTCGACGTTGTTTGACACCGGGCCTCACCCAAAAGAGTATACATTTTTTAGGATCTATGTCACTGGGCTTCACTCAGAGTGTACGTTCCTGAGGCTGTGTGACACCAAGTCTCACTCTAGGGTTATGATGATGACATTATGTGTTTCGCTCGGATGATCCGGTGGGATCCCAAGTATGGTTGGGACTTGTGTGCCTTGCATGATATTTGTTTTCATGAGAGCATGTGTTTAGGTGACTAGTGGTAGCGCCACGTGTTTATTTATCTCTCCTTATTGCTCGTATTAGCTTGTATGCTTATGTTTATAATTAGCATAAAGTATAGTATAGTATAGTATATGTATACCACTGAGCTTTGTAAGCTCAGCGCTCAGAATCATTGTTTTCGTGCGTAGGATAATAGTTGGTTCGCGGGGATCAAGGAACACTATCGGTACGAGATTCTAGCATGTGGTGACCTCCAGAGTACGATACTTGTGTTTAGTGGGCTGTGTATTCATAGGACCTTACGTGTTGGAGTCTATAATTCTTATTTTGAAATTGTATTAATCAAATTGAATGTTCAAATATTTTAAATTAAAGTGGAGCTCCTTTGTAACGATTTAAATTATTTATCTATATTTTCAACTGCTAGCTTTAAATGCTTTTGAGAATTAACTAGTTTGGACTAAACCCAGTTTGAGAAATTTTATGGTTTTTAGGATAGGTTTGAGGCCCAATTATGACATCCAAGTAAGCATACAAGGCATCACAATTATTTCAATCAGTCAAACAATCATCGAATAATCATACGAGCATGTCAAACGACCCTACGCGGTCTCTACTCATACTTATTCATCGTCTACCTATTTGTAGATACTAGCACATAAGGCAATCACATTTATGATGCTCATGAAACAATAAGAGTTTGAGGTGTACTAACCTTAAGCCAAAGTGATAAATCCTTATATAAGCCTCTCAATTATTCTACTTGATCTGATATTCGATCCCAAATAATCCTTAAATAACAACGAATACGAAACTACATTAATTTTATGTATCCCCTATTCAATTCACAGGGTCAAACACATAAAAATAGTTTACTGGATTCAAATTTGGCAAAATGGACTGTGCTAATGGACTCAGGACGTCGAGAAACCCCCGGGTAAGGTCCCCCAGAAAAAGTCAACTACTGGTCAACGGCCGGTCAACGCTGATTAAAAGTGGTCAAGGGTGCTAGCCGATCTGGTGTGATGCAGGTGCACCGTAGCTATGGTGCACCAGTAGTCCAAGATCCCATGTGGCATAGGCACACAGCAACAATGTGCACCCATCTGCTGCAGCGCAGACCTAAACGCGACCGACGGCGCGTGGGCTATCCTCCGATGGCCGGACAGCAACGGTGAGCTCTAGTCCCACAGTTCTTTGGCCGCTGGTTCTGATGGTGGCCTCTATTTGTGACGATGACGGCTAAAATATACCGAGCTAGCTTTTCCAAATCTTCTTTTTCTTTACCCCGATGAGCGATAGCTCGGACGGCAACACGACGATCACCATTAAACTCATCTCGGCAAACCTTTCCAATGATACCAACGATGAAAGTCACAATGACTCTAGTGATGACAAATCAGGATTGGAAACTTTACCCTTATTTTTATCTCTTCCTAAAATATCTTCATCCCCTCTCTCATCTATCACATCAGCCCACTTTATATCAATAAGAACATTCATTTTTATTTTTTTTATTTTACCAAATAAACAATAAAAACACCCTCAATCTTTTACCACAAAGCCCATATCCAAATTTTTTAATTGGACCCCTAACATAAAGGCCCAATACTCGGGTCTAAGACCCGATTTGCTAACCCGAAATTCGGGTTGTTACATATTTCTTCATGTTTTTTTCATATATGACATATTTCTTCATTTTTATATCGTTATATATATCAGGAAAATCTGAGGGACTCGACTCGAACTTAAAAATCAATCCACTAATTATTAAAAATTTGAGTTATTCAAATTTTCATTTTACAACTCAAACTTTATTTAAAATTTTTCGAATCGAGTTTATAAAATATTGTGTTGAGTCAAGACGAATCGATTGTCGAGTTTTTTCATCTGGAGTCGAGTTTTACTCACTGTTAAGTGTCTAAAAGTACTATTTTAGTCACCATTTTTATTCATATTATTGCTAGACTTAGGCTCATATTAGTTGCATCATTAGCCATCCATGCATATTTACACTGTTTCCTTGGTGGACAAGTTTGATTTCATATTTTGCTTAATTTTGTGGAAAAATATACTGCTTTGGTGTGTTTTTGTGTATGTGCAGAATCACTTGCCAAAAGCAAGGCTGGAACCAGTTGCCAGGGCAATGCATGAAGGAGATGCCGAGCTAGTTGCCAAGGCAATTTTCGATAAGGGATAAGATGATATGGTAGTTGAAATTGATGACTAGATAAGCCCAAGATGACGTGGAGCAAAGTTAAATCCCAAAGGAGTTTGATTTCCATGAAGAGGTTAAAGAGAAATTAAATCCCAAGAAGATAGAAGAAGTTCTAGAAGGAATTTAAATATAATAAAGAATTATATTCTTTAAAGATATCTAATTCCAACTTAACTTCCTCCTCAAAAATGACTTTGACCTAGCCCTATAAATTGAGGACCAAGCCGTCAACTCCATAGGGAGAGAGGGGAGAAATTTCGACAAGAGCAATGAGAGATTTCGACAAGGCTTCAACCATTCTTCATCTTTTTCTTTTCTTGTTCAATTAGGTTTATGTTAGGAATTCTTTGTTTTGTGTTTCTTTGGAACCTAGCCATGAACTAAATCTATTTGGCTAAGATTATTGTGTTTTGTGGTTGTGAGAAACAATTGGATTTTGTTTAGGTAATAAGAGTTTGCACTTTCAATTCAAGGTTTACTCATTCTTGTTTTTCTTCTTGTTTGCGAGTGAATTGGGAGAGGATCTTGTAACTTCATCTATTTAACTAATATCGGGAGAGTTAGATTCAAGAAACGAACGAGTATGGTATTTATTCAATCTATTGATGGTGAAGATTAATCCGGCTTAGGAATAAGTTAAGGATTTCAACGGCTAAGAGGAGCGCAAGATTGGTTGTTGTTCACCCTTGATTCATACAAGGGTGTATTATCAAGGCATGCACAAATAGCTAGAGTTTCGACTTAGGGATAAGAAGAAACCATTGAAGAACGCTCCGCCGAACCTTGAAGTTGCTGCCCAACCGCCCAAGCAGTTGCCCAGGCACCCGTCGATTAGTTGCCAAGGCAACCCCGCTGCGCAAGTTGCCACGGCAACTGAGTTGCCCTTACACTCTTTTACCAAGACGATCCAATCGGCTATCACACCTCAACTCACGATAACCTGGCTTATTCTCTCTCATTTGATTACATCTTCTTTTACTTTATTGCTTTCTAGTTTAGTTGTTAGTTAAAACTCTTATAATCACCTACTTGTGTTTTTACTTTTTACAGTGCAAGAGATTAGATTCTTGAAGTGGCACCAATCCCTGTGGAGACGATATCTTTTATACTATAACTTGCGACGTGTACACTTGCGGAGCACTTATTACGCTCAACACTCACCCTTAATTGTTGCCCAAACCCCAAAGCATGAAGAGAGATGAAATGTCTAGTGGAGTAGGTTAGTAGTAAAGTGGCTGTTCCATCAAATTGCTGCCCAAAAAAACATGATTAGCCCCCGAATTTAAGTGGTAACAATCATGATTAGATCTCGAAAACTAACACCCAACCCTAAATTTCGTCAACTATAACAGAAGGATTCGATTACCATTAAATTCTATATTATTTGTAATTTGATTCTAATCCTTAATAAATAAATAAATAAATAGACGCGGCATATATTGTCATTTTAATTAAGTGGAATGTTGTTTTGGTATCTTAATTTTATCTGTTTAATTATTTTAATTCTTAAATTTTTGTTCCTCAAAAATTTATTTTATTTTATCAAATTAACCCAAACATAGCCGAACAGTAACCAATGGTGAATTTTGACAAAATAATTTTGAGCGCTTGCATTTTTTTAAGATTTCAGACGCCCAAATTAATTTTTTTTAAATGTTGAAGGATTTAATTTAACTTCCCCCAAATTTGGGGTAAAATTAAAAAAAATATATATATACTTAGCGATTTTTTAAATTTTTAGGTGGGGATTTAATCAAAATATTAAAAAATTGAAGGATAAAATGCTAATTTTCCAAAATTTCGGGGGCAGGTCCCATTATTGGTCGCCCTGACATTAACAATATTTTATTCTTATTGAAATATTGACGTTAATTATTTTATCTAATTTTTTACATCATAAAAATTAAAAATTATAAAATAAATTATATCAACGTTTTAGTAAATACAATTTAGTTTTCTTTAGTTTCTTCTAATTTTTTGATGATGTGAAAGAATGAAAAATTAATTACCATTCGCTTAAGATATCTTTACTGTTCTGTCCCTTTGGATCAATATAACAAAAAAGTTCGATGATGAAAAGAAACTCATAAAAAAAATTAAGGGCTAAACTGGCTATACTGGTAAAATGAGTGCTGCAAAAGTGTCGTTTTACTTTTTAATTTTATTTGTGAAAGTTTTATATTTTTTGCTGACAATGTACTTATATATATATATATATATATATATATACTTATAAATTGGAGATACTATATATTTATATTTAGGATTATTATCACATACATCGGCGGTGAAAACTTTAGTTTCCGCAAGAAAGTTAGTTTAGGGGTTTAGTGTTTTAATTTAGGGTTTAGAGATTAAGAGTTTAAATTGTAGGGTATAGAATTTAAAGATTATAGTTAGAATTTATAGTTTAATATTTAGAGTTTAATATTTAGGAAATTAGAGTTAAGGGTTTTAAGTTTAGATTTTAGCCTTGAATTAGGAACGCTCGTATAAAAAAACTTTACACCCCATGTGTATAAAATAATTATCCTTAGATTTATACCTTCTTATATATTACCAGTTACATCTTTCGATTTCAGGCGGTTGATGTCACTTCACCGTTTTCTTCTGTCGTTCATTCAGCCTTCGTGATGCTCTAAATCTGTCTACGATGCTTGTTGTTTAAGGTCTCTCACTGCATCACTACCAACGTCCTATGCTCCTGCGAGTGCAGAAATAAACATGCAGCTTGACGAGTTGATGTTGACTTCGATTTTCTCTCTTTCTCCTTCGTTGGATCTCCCTGCTCACTTCGTTTTGGGTGCTTGTTCTGCCTCTTGTTCCATGTTGTGGGCTTTTCTTGTTTCTGTTATTTGTTTCTTTTATGTGTTCTGTTTTGTTGGTGTGTTGTCTAAATAGTTGTTGTCTTTGTGCTTGGTTTGTTTGTTTCTTCTATGTTCCTCTGTTGGTTTATATGTGTTTATTTTGTCTTCTTGTTTATTAAAAGCTGGCTTCGTTAAAAATAAACACGTAATTCACAAATAATTATTTTCCTATAGGCAGATCATGAATGCATGGCGCATATGAGGTTTGATTTCCCCTTGTGTATTGTAGCTTTACGTTCCATTTTCCTGCCTAGCTTGTTAACCCTATGCCCTATAATTTAGAATGATTTTCCAGAATTTTTTTTATAAATTTAAGAATCGAAGTGCTAAAGTTATTACTATTATTAACATCATAAATTAAACAGGGACAAAGTTGAAAAAAAAAGATTTAAGGGTCAAATTTGAAATAATTTTTTAGGTTAAAATATAATTTTATTATTGATATTTCCTTTTTATTGATATTGCCTTCAATGTAGAGAAATGCTATAATCTTTTGAGATGGCGATGTGTTTCACAAATTTCAAAAATGAAATGAAAGGCAAAGCGGTTGCCATGTAAAATCAAGGGAAATCAAAGATTAAAAAAGCACACAAATGGAAAACATGCAAAATTAAAAGTGTGTGTCGGTGCCCTCTCTCTTCTCCCCTTGATTGCATTGTAACAAATACAAAATTTTATTTAATAAAGTAAAAAAATAAATAAATCATATATATATATATATATTGAAATTTTACCACATTCATGATGTTGGTGAACAAGAATACTTTACGTAAAAATATGTTTTTAAAATATTATTCAACAAATAATTATGCGTGAAATGATAAAAAAATTGTATGCATGTTTAATATTCATTTAATCGTGTTCGGATATTAAATAATACTTTTTAGTTATTTTATTTAATAAAAACATGAAAAGATAAAAAAAAAAATACCCTAAAAATAATATTATTTATCATTTAAAAGAAGGATATCCAATTGAATTAGGGTTTAGAGTCCTTTGAAAGAGTACAAAAAGTGATTGGCTTTACCTAGAGACGGTTCAAAGATTTAAGAGATTTTGTACAATTTATTAAAATGAGGTCCTTAATTTGTAATATGAATGAGGTATAAGATTGTTTCAAATAAAGTTCTCTTAATAAAAAAATGTTGGATTACTCTCTTGAGCAACATAAAAATGACTTACAAACATATAGAAATCTAACATTTCTACTTATAAAAGTGTAGTTCTTCTTGCATGTTTTGAAATGAAGTTATCTATAATGCTTTCAATATCAACTTTTCCAAAGGTCAGTGTCATTTTTTTAGAAAAATGTTATATATATATTATATTTTTTTTCAGAATATATATTATATTTTAATAACTCATTTTGGGTCCTCTTTTATCGAGGCATGTGCGGTCGTACTTATTGCACGTGTTCAGAACTATCACTATCTGTACCAACTACTAGTTAGTCTAAATGCTAAATCCCTAAACAAAATCTATGGCTTAAATTCTAGCATTGCAAGTGCAAGACAAATTAGATAAAAATCGTCCTTAAATAATCTCTGGAATATCCGAATTCAGATTAATCCATAATAACTTGGATATCAAATAGTTATAAAAGAACAAAGTGGTCGGCTCTCCTAAAGGGGAATAAACCCCATGCTAAGTAGAGCAATGGCGAATGACACCCAAAACTCCCCCCCCCCATATTTGGGGACTTTAGGAGCCCTACCACCAATATAAATATCATGACTGCATGACACTCTTAACCCGCATCTCCCCTTTTGGCCTTTTCTCTTTGTCTCTCACATTCTATCTTTAAAATCCATTATATATCAGAAAGCTGCAACAACAAAAAAAAAACCCACCTTTTTATTTTATTTTAAAAGATCAGCCGAACACAATCAGAAATATGAATCTTTCCATTAATGGCGAGTCTCAGGTCCCTCCCGGTTTCAGATTTCATCCAACAGAAGAAGAACTCCTTCACTATTACCTCAGAAAGAAAGTAGCCTGCGAAAAGATAGATCTAGATGTTATACCAGAAGTTGATCTTAACAAGCTCGAGCCTTGGGATATACAAGGTACTGATATATATATTGTGTATGCGCGTGCGCGTGTTCGTGTGCAAGTATAGGATTTTGATGATTTTTTCTTGGTTTTTTTGATGCAGAGAAGTGTAAAATTGGTTCAACCCCACAGAATGATTGGTACTTCTTTAGTCACAAGGACAATAAATACCCGACGGGGACTCGAACGAATCGCGCGACGGCTGCCGGATTCTGGAAAGCGACCGGCCGCGATAAGTTTATCTATTGTTCTTTTAGAATAATCGGGTTGAGGAAGACGTTGGTGTTCTATAGAGGAAGAGCTCCTCATGGTGAAAAATCGGATTGGATCATGCATGAATATAGGCTTGATGACAACATTAGTCATGACTTTAATGTGTCCAATCCCATTGGTGATTCTATGGGTGAATATGGTTGGGTGGTTTGCCGTGTGTTTAAAAAGAAGAGTCATCCTAAAACCCTAGAGAGCTCGAAAAGCTCGTCCTCTCCCCCGCCGATGATTTGCTCCGGCAACGACGACGAGGCCGTAGATCGAATTCTACAACATATGGGAAAGACTTGCAAGATGGAGAATGATCCGAGATGTGTTGGTGCAAACAAGCATGTGGTGTTTACGCATATGCCCGGATTGGAAAGCCCAACTATCCCTTCCATTCCCATTAATAGTCCACTCTTCGATATGCTGATCGCCGGAACCGAACCGACATCAATCGACCAAGAGAACACCGATGGCGCTCGTGATCACCCTAATCAAAATGGATCAAAAAATGTTGTTGGCATTAACGATTGGGTCATCCTGGACCAATTTGTGGCAACGCAATTAAATGGTCAAGCAGGGACAAGCAAGCAAACATCATGTTTTAGTGACCCTAGTGCTGTTTTCAGTCTTTATCATCATGATGGTATTCAATTATCGGACATAAGTTGGCAAAGATCAAATCAAAACTCCCATCTTTATGGCTACGAGAATGAGCTATGGAGCTTGACGAAGTCATCATCTTCACCGTCGCCATTGGACCATTTGTCAGTATAATTAAAGTTGATGATGTCATACTTATATACACAAATGTCTTTTGCATAAATAAGGTCGAACTGTTACGTAAAATAATTTTGAGACAAAATCGATATAATATTATAGAGTTTTATAGTTTAAAATCGGATTTGGAGATACGGAGAATATAAAATAATTGTGCGTGACACTATTTTTTATTTTAAATTTTTGTAATAAATATGACAATATTCATACGGTATATTATCGTTTGATTCACCGACAAAATTTTATTTGTAATTATATTTGAACTTTACTTCTTAATCGTTTAGCATTTATTTTGCATTGAGTTGACGCTTAAACATTAAAATCAAGCGGTTATTAAATGATAATTTGGAACGATTGAATCGGAAACAGGAAATATGATTGGTTTAATGTCAGATCCGATATTCTTTTTAACATTAGTCGGCCAACATAATTAATGTTGAATAAATGAATATCGAATGGTTTTTAATGTAAGAATCTCAGCTTTTGTTGTAGGCCTAATTAATTAAAAAAACTCCACGCAAATACTATGCAAATTACGCTGGACTGACTCACGAATAGAAACAGACGAATAATTTTATGTTGATATATACATTTTTAGGAAAGTAAAAATAGAGGAGAATAAAAAAATTTAAATTATATACGAATTTTAAATTTCTAAAGGAACGATCGCTCTCCAGACCCCTCGGTTCATCCTTGCTCATGAACCAAATTGGAGGGTTTTCACGAGGGTTTATACTATGTAGTTGTAATGACGACAAGGGTGACAACGGTTTGGTTCAATTTATTTTTAAATGTGAATCGAAGCCGAATAAAAAATAATAGGGTGCAAGCACGTTTTAGGTGATGGTTAAGGAAGATAATTATTTGGTTAGGTGTGCATGGGACCGGATCAGAAGGCAAAATGTAACATCGAGGAGAATGAAATGTAAGGTGCCACAGCTTTATGAAAGTCTATAAAAGGAGGAATTGTAGGGTTTTGATTTGGGAAGCTTCGTTAGGCAAAGAAAGGAATCATTTCCCCCAATCTGACGTGATTATAAGTCAAAAAGCTTTTTCTTTATGTTCTACTTTTTTTATCCTTTTAATATATGAAAAAAAATTGATTTAGTTTTAGCAATTAGAGTTTTAGTTTAAAGGTTTATGTTGTAGGGTTTAGAACTTAATGTTAGTGTTTAGAATTTAGTGTATAGAGTTTGAGGTTTAGGGTTTAGTTTTTAGGGTTAGGAATTTAGGATTTGGGTTTTATAGTATAAATACACAGATTTGTGTAAAATTAATTTTACACATCATGTATATCAAAGTTTTACTCTTAATATATATCGTTAAGGGTTAATAATATAAGTTAATATTTGATATATTGTTAGTGTAAGCATATCTATTTAAACTTTACGTCTAAATCTTTAACCATAAACTTTAAAATCCTAAACTATAATCTATAAACTTTAAATATTAAAATTTAAACTATAACCTCCTAAACTATAAACCTAACATCTAAACTCTAAATTGGGCATATTTGTAGAAAACAAAGCTTCCACGCATAAAATATTTTTCTAATAATATTTGAACTGATGCAAAGAGCTTGGTAGTTGTTAGAAAACAAACCTAGGGTTTTGCTTGTGCTTTAGGCAGCTTCCAATAACAAGGCCCAACGCTTCAGCCGTTTTGGGGTGGTCTTAAAGACTTCATATTTTCCATTGCTAAGCCCATGAAACCAAAAACACCAATTGCACCCCACATGAAGGGGATAAAAATCTTGTCTCTTCTCGATATCTCTTTGTATGCTTCAATATTAAAAAAATAAATTTTAAATTATATTAATAAATTATAAATTTAAACCCTAAACCTTAAAAATATATCATACCTATAATTCTTTAGGCCCTAAACCTTAAACATTAACCTTAAACACTAAGCGTAAATTTTTGTTGTGGATGCATAGAAAGGAAAAGGGTAGAGGATTTCTATGGAATGCTTGGCGTAATTTGCTTTTCTTTGAATATGGTCTATTATTTGTATTTCCTTGTTGGCTTATCTTTTGAGTCTTTGTAGTTTATTATTATGTCACGGCAGAGGCCAAGGATCCTGAACCAAAGTCGGGACAAGCATTTGCAGCTCGAAGTAACTTTCGGATTAGAAGATTACCCGAGCGTTTTTACTATTTACGTGCTCAATCCACGTCAACTTAAATAGGGCTGGTTGTTAGGCTATAAATAACAAATAGTTGTCATTAGGAATTTTTATGCAAAAAAACTGATGTAATGACTCTACTTCTCTCATTTCTTTCTGTTACAATTTCTCATTCAAGCTATTAATCAAATACGTTCTCTTTCTTCCATATTTTCATTCATAACATATTATCACGTGTACTCTTACTAGGTTTAGGGGTTTTTAATGAGGTACATAATAATAATAATAATAATAATAATAATAATAATAATAATAATAATAATAATAATAATAATAATCCTCTTTTACATAAAAAACAGGGTAAACTACATCAGTAGTCACCGAACTATGATTTCTTTTCTATTTTGGTCACCAAACTATTTTTTTGGCAAAAACATCACTAACGTTATGTTTCCTTCCTATTTTGGTCACCGAACTATTTTTTTGGCAAAAACATCACTAACGTTATGTTTCTTTCCTATTTTGGTCACCGACTGTTATTTTATTTTATTTTTTTAATTTTCCATGTCATTTCTTTTCTCTCCTCGTAAGTAATATATGCTATTTTATAATATTTTTATTCAAACTAACAGGATGGTGACACGTGCCACTGCCTATTAGTGGAATAAAAAGAATGAAAAATCAAGCCTCTTATGCAACGAGAGAATTCGACTAATAGGCAGTTACACGTGTCACCATCTCTCTGGCTATAAGGGGCTTGATTTTTCATTCCTTTTATTCTTCTAATAGGCAGTTACACGTATCACTATCATGTTAGTTTAAATAAAAATATTATAAAATAATATATATTGCTTACGAGGAGAGAGAAGAAATGACATGGAAAATTAAAAATAAAATAACAACCGGTGACCAAAATAGGAAGGAAACATAATATTAGTGATGCTTTTGCCAAAAAAATAGTTCAGTGACTAAAATAAAAAGGAAACTATAGTTCGGTGACTACTGGTGTAGTTTACCCAAAAAAATAAATACAACCGTCGCAAACAATCGAATGATATATAAGAAATTCATGACCAATCCCGTGGAATATCAGTTTTCCTTTTCTATGTTTCGAATTATCAAATTGAATGATATCTGCAGCCAACGCTAACAATTTAGCCAATTTATTTCTACTTAAAAAATACAAAACTTGATTGCTCACTTTTGTAAGTGGAGGAACTTGTTTACCTTATTGATAATTACAGGGATGGGGTTAATATTTTCACTGAGAAGACAGTGGTCGGTTCTGGTTTTGAAGAAACATTGCATTTCTCCCCAAATTCCATCCATTTCCCACTGCTGTTGACCATTTCTCATTGTCTTGTCTGAATGTGTTTGTTTGTGATTCAAAGAGGTTAATTGAACCAGCTTGCAAATTGAGGCTATGGTCTTCACTCTTCACCCGTACTTTGTCCGTTGTGTCTTAAAGACATTGCTGGGGTGATAATGAGCCTGACCGGCTCGCGAGCTACTCGGGCTCGGCTCGGTCAAAGCTTGGTTCGAGTGAGCAACAAGTCGAGCCGAGCAAAGCAGACCTAAACTCAGCTCGAAAAACTCGTGAACAAGTTCAGAATAATTATATTATATATATGTTACATATACACTAAAAATAATCTTTTTAGCAAAAGAAAAACAATAAAATAAATTAAGGGAAAATCCACTTAAAATAAATTAACTAAAATAATTTGGGCACTCTTTTTCTCTGTTCCGATATTGAATTTCGTTTCAATGTTGGTTATGAAAGGGGTTTTTAACGAGACCCTATCTTTTATAAAAAAATTATAGCAAAATTGTCCATTTCGAGTCGAGCCGAGCCTGACGAGCTTCGAGCCCGAGCCGAGCTCAATAATATTATTTTCGAGCCGAGCTCGAGCCTAAAATTTCGAGCTCGCCGAGCCTCGAGTTCAATAACATTGTTTCCGAGCCGAGCCTGGCCAGACTCGGGCTCAGCTCGGCTTGTTATCACCCCTAGCCACAGCTGCAACGAATTTTCGCTTTCACCGACAATTCCAAGCACATTCAACGGTCCACGCGCGATAGAGCAGAAAGAAATAATAGAAAAACAGCTCCAGTATAAAGATCTTCATTAGTACGTAACCCGATTGTATACCACCACTGATAAACACCAGAGTAAGTGATATTCACTGGGCCAGGAGCGCCCCCTCTAGTAAAAGCTTCAACGGCTGGTTGACCAAAATGAGGATCCCAAATTGCATGAGCAATCGGTCTTACATGTAAAGGATCTTGTACCCATGCCTCAAAATTTCCCTACCAAGCTACATGAAACAGATTTTCGGAAGTCCACATAAAAATTATTGCTAATTGCCCGAAGTGAGAAGCAAAAATATTCTGATAAAGACGTTCCTCAATAATATCATCATGACTCTCGAAGTCATGCGCAGTAGCAATACCAAACCAAATACGACGAGTAGTGGGGTCCTGAGCTAAT